>OX382237.1:2207378-3457378 GCA_947507525.1 Apamea epomidion | reverse complement strand
CATCGCACCGGATTGACGCCCCAAGTGAGCTGCACCCAGGTTACACGCAGCTCACTTGAAACAATAAACACTCCACACACACTACATACATTCGCTGCGTAGCGTGTGCTAGGTTAATATAGGCACGTTACGCGACGAATACAGACACCCATTACTACACAGACGCCTAAACTCACGCGTGTAGGCGCAGCGCGGGCCGCGACACACGTAGACACTGAGCGGTGTTACACAATACAATACCGCTCACACACACATGACTGCTCCTTAGCTCGGAACGTAACCGGCTAGCTCTGGAAACGGGACGGGCGGGAGCAAAACACCCTTATTCTGTAGGAGCGTCGAGTCGGCACCTCTGTCGCTGGTCGTCCCCCGCCGGGCCTCCCCCAGGTAACTGGGGGTCTCACCTGGCGGGGACAGACCGCCGAGGTGTCGTGAAGAAAGCGACGCTGTGAGTCGGCGTCGTGACGCGCCTACAGAAATACGCATAGCAACCACTCACACAGGCGCGCGCAACTCACGCGCGCCAAATTACCAGGAGCCATTGACGCCAATCAAGAGAGGGGCCCGTATTAGCGGGCCACCGTATGGCTATCTGCGGCCTGGGGGCGAAGCCCTGGTGCCGCTCGCCACGCCCCCTAACGGGGGCGTCGCGACTTCCAACGACTGCTAGTCAGTCGGTCTTCGGATTCGACTCAATACAGAGCACCTGCTCCCGACAAAACTGTCGGTTTACCTGGTACAGCGCTGCTGTATATTTACATAGCTGTGTTGGCTTGCTAAATAGCGAGTAGATACACTTTGTGTTGGGTGGCTTGGCCGCTATACGAACTGTGACCCTACAGGGTTTGTTCGATGACCTATTTTTAATATTTACCCATTATTGTGTATTTTGCTAGTGCATTGTTTTTGTGTACTGTAATTTTTATTACAGTTCCCTGTAACTGTTTATACCGTCCTGTTTAGCCCAATAACATGGGAACTCCAAACCCTGACGATATATACCACTCGGCACTCCTGATCCTACATATATTTACTTATACTGTAGTTATACACGCGCCTACCTGTATATTGAGGCTGATCCTAAAAGCCCTGGTATTACTTATCAATTTTCATGCCGACCTTTCGCTGTGTTTTGGCGTAGCATTTCCTAACCCAGCTATCTGCCTCAGTGCTAAGCTTACTTTGGTATACTCACGAAGAACAAAATGAAAGACCAGTGAATGAGTGACCAGGGACGGTTTAAGCCAAAAGCTGCATAAGCTCAGGCGGCGTATTAAGCTAGTGTTGAATTTAAATCCCATCCATAACATATTAACGTAAATCCATTCCCTCTTGCGGCTCTATTCTGGAAGAGGTTTACAGAAATATGATAGGTAGCTACTCTATTCATTTACAGTTAGGTAAACAAACAATATTTTACGCTAGAAACATAGCGTTACAATAGTTTGAACCAAAGAGGCAACTCTCGTAATATTAAGAACGTTCACAGTCTGATCTCAGTCTCATCATCATCTCTCCCCTGTTACTTGGGGTCGGCGCAACACGTTTTCTTCTTTCATTCTCCCCTGTCAACCGTCACGCTATCATTCACTCCCTTCTCTTTCATATCATTCCTCACACAATCCCAATCCGTAAAAATACCTTGCCTCTCAGATGTATGAACCTAAACGAAGCAAAAGGAGTGTTTATAGATCGTGGCGTCCTGAAGTTTCTGCCTACCACCTTGGGAGGAAGGTGTGAGTTACTATACTTATGTAACAATAGTTTATTTTAAAAATTCTTTAAAATTATCAAAAATCTCTACGCTGATAGTATACCTAATAGATAATATACCCAATATTACCACAGCTGTAAAATAAACAATAAGCAGCTGTCACACTAATCATCATAAAGTGAACACAGCACAGTAAGTAAGTAGGTACTGAAACCTATCGGTGCTAGTACCTCGTCTACAAAAATGTGATTGCATTAAGAGCAGATGTTGCTGCCAATCTCCTTAATGAGTTCAAGGGGTGAACTACTAGCTGCAACCACTTCAAGAGCTTAAGGGAGAACAAATTCTACACCCTCTAGCTACTTGTATTTTTAATTTATTTAATTCTTTGCAGAGCGTGTTTGTTTACATTTGCTAATTTTCAAACTATTGTTTTGCTGGGCTGCTGCTCTAGATTTATTTTAAAAAAACAACTAGATTACTGTCTGTTTTTGCTCATGAAACCTGTCGGGGCACTGCAATATATAAATATGGGTTTACTGCTGAGTTTTTAAACAATAACCTAACACAAATTACAACGGGCAACTACTTACTCTACCTACTGTTATTTTATATACATATAATAAAATCGAAACAAACTCAACAGCACAGTTTACAAGGTCTGGGCACGATTTTAATGCCAAAAATATAGATTTTAGAAATTTTACTTCCACGCAAACGCAGTCGCGAGCAAGTTGTAAATAAATTACTTTATAGCTTTCAGCCTAAACTTTCTCAAGCAATCGGGAAATTAATTCAAACAAAATACAGCATTTCACAAAGCTTCATTAAGTTAATATTATAATTCCAAGACCAAGGTTAACAATGTCTACGAATTTCATAAAAACAATTATGTACCAACGAAAACATCTATTATTCGCAATTTCTTTACCGAATGTTGCTCCAAAGCAATCTAATGTTTGAGGATCGGAGCCTCGGGTATTTTGTTATACCTAAGTAATTGTTTTAAATCCATACTAACAATAAAGCTGAAGAGTTTGTTTGTTTGAACGCGCTTATCTCTGGAACTGCTAGTCGCATTTCGAAATTTTTTTTGGCTTTTGATGAACGCTAAGCGACAACGAAGAAATAGCGCGGGCAGGCGATGCGATGCGTTGGGTTGGATCGCGCGAGCAAGAAATTCCACGCGGACGGAGCCACGGGCAGGAGTTAGTTGACTATATAATCGGCTTTGTGTGGTACCCTTAGGCGAGACTACTAATAATTTCTTACAAAATCCTTTAAACATAAGTTGCTCTACACCAATGGCTTATACTAACGACTATCGAAATGACCCGGCTTCGCTTCTTGAGATTATCAGGCGATATACATAGTAATATTCGAATTATTTCATTGTTCGAGAAATCCTCTAAATGATGATGTAAGCTGTATCAAAATCCATCAAGTAAGCATACATGCTTACTAACAATAAGACGAATTTGTTTTATTCATAAGCACCTACAGTCGAGTTCGTTAATATCTGAGCATGTTCATGAATGAAAAATATATAGGCAATGGTAAGTTTCATAAAACTCTAAACAGCTTTGCCTTACAATAAATTGTAAACAATCAGTGACATCATAAATATGTGCCTACATTATATCAATAATATTGCTACAGACTCTAAAAAGTGCAATCCCTTGTTCATATTGTTTAGCGCAAAGTTAGGTTCACAAATAATCTTGACAATTTGACATATCTCGAATTGTTGTCTTAAATTCTTTGAACAATCTCTTTACAGAAGTATATCCTATAGTAACCTTTTTCTTTGAAACAAATGCAATTTGAAGTGGTCAGTTATGACATCCTTCATCCGAATACCTACTGGATAGCATTCTCTTCAGTCACCAATTTAAGGGAAGGCTTTAGAAGTAGCGTCGCCTGTTCAAACATGATTGCATCAATGCGTGAACGTTTGCAAGATGTTATTGATGCCAATGGTAGATATACCAGATTCTAAAACTGGCAGCACCATTGCTTAAACCTTGCCTGGAAGTTCCCTACCTTATTTTAAATGTTAGGTTTTCAGAAGAACCAAATAAGAATTTGAGAATCTATATAAATAAAAAGGATCTTCGAAATGTATGTACGCCCATAACTTTCGAACGAATGCACCAAATTGGATAATTCTTTTATTTTTGTGTACGTTATTGTCAGGACAAGGTTTGTATAAAAACTAAATTAGTAAATAATTGGACCCGGTAGGTGGCGCTGCTTTTTCGGGTGGGATGGCGTCTGCTGGGTCCGCTAGGTTCTATCAATCAATCAGCGTTTTACTTATAGGAGTAGGGTAGGAGTAGTGTAGGAGTAGGGTAGAAGTAGGGTAGGAGTAGTGTAGGATTAGGGTAGGGGGTAGGACACTACGCGAACGAAGTAGCGCCGGGCAGCTAGAAATAATTTATATGGCAAAACAACGTTTGCCGGGTCAGCTAGTAATAAAATAAAAATTAAATACTAATGTGCTTAAGTCAATTTTATTTTTAAACCGACTGAAAAGTTTTAAACAAATAGGTAGGTATAGTCTGCGTTGACCCTAAGATTTTCAGCTCTCTTAACGTTGTCAGATTGATACAGTCCTATTACGAACGGCAACATTGCATTATTACTCGTACTTCTGCTCCGGCAAGCAAAAATAAATTTAATGGTAAAGGCCATTTAGTTGAATACTCAAAGCTGTATAGATATTGACGAACCCTAGGTTGCACCAAATATATTGAAATCTAGAGTATTAAGATATTTATGTTCCGAAGAGTACTCAGATATTTTTGACTGCACTACTGTAACATACTTATGAACGGTCTATATGATAACATTTTATTGATGCCAAGTTTGTATAGAACTATATGACCGTTTTAACGCTTACAATATTTTGAAACATTGTCACTGCCAATATATTAGTAAACTCGACTGTACCTAACAACTTAGTAAAGATGTTCTGCAAAACGTCACAGTGAAAACTTACTTGAAGTGAGCTGTCAATAGTGTAAATCCCTAGAATTAAAAGTTAGAGCTAAAGGTCACTTCATTGTTTTCTCGTTTGTAAAATAACAACATTTTCTTAATAACATAACATTTGAAAGTTTTAGATGATAAAAAAACACTGAGAATCACGCAAAAACTATCAAGCTTATTTTTATGAAACCTTCACCACTTTAAAGATAATTTAATTATTTATCTTTTAGAATACGCGTTTTACGTAACTAGGCTTAGCTGTATTCACTATAAGTTAGTAGCTAAGCATTAGTATTTAATAATAATAGTACTTACGTTAACAACAAATAACTGTACGCGTATATTACTAAATGTAATTTGTTTGTAGACGCCTTGGGTTGAGCTGTTAAGTCTACAAAATGTTTAATAAATAAACACTACCAACGGTCGTTGACCTCTAAATAACATCAAATCTGTTTTATATTTAATATATCGTGTTTAGATATCGATACTCACCACGTCTGCAGAGTTTCGCTAGCTAATTTAATCTGACCCTGTATTTTTCGACCATTTAAATATACCGAATGCGGAAATTCAATGTCGTTGAATCGGTTCTATAAATGGAATTTATACTTTTGATTCATTTTGTGTTCAGCCGTTTAAGTTCGAGTGAAGGACAAAAAAATTAAGTGTCCGATATGAGCACTTTAGACGCCAGCACATCTAGCTACTACAATCTGTCAAATTTCTTTAATATATTTTCAACTTTATCGTTAAAGCATTAAGGTTCAAGGTTGACTGATAAAATTTGACAGTTTCGGGTAGCTTGGAGTGCTGGCGTCTGTACATAAACGTAGTTTCTTTCGTTACCAAATTAAAATAGCCATAATGTACTCTTTGTAGGTACCTAGTCCCATCTTCAAATTGCCAAATACAAACATCATTTGTTATGATAACAAGAACATGTAGGAAACCAGACGTATGTACACAACAGTATAAAGGTTGATACTTTCTATCTGTTTTGATACAAATTCGCCTTCACCAGCATCCTGCTATCCTAATTTCTTACTATTCCTACTAATATTATTTCCTACTAATATTATAAACGTGAAAGTTTGTATGGATTGATGGATGGATGGATGTTTGTTACTCTTTCACGCAAAAACTACTGAACGGATTTGGATTAAATTTTGCACACAGATGGTTTATAGCCAGGATTAACATATAGAATACTTTTTATCTCGATATTCCCATGGGATCGAAACTTATGCGGGTAAAACCACAGGGCGCAGCTAGTATTTAAATAAACAACGTAACCATTTTTTTATAAGTTTGGAAATCAAAGTTAGAAATTGCTTTACTAATGGTTTTTTTGTTATCAACAATAAGAAGTTTCATGATTCTTAATACAGTGTCCCACAAAGCTATTGGGTCTCCATTATAAGTATACAAACTTATGTTGCCATCGACTCGAGGGCTTATCTATTTCAACCCCCGTCTGATCCACTCGGGTATTGAGTTTGAAGAACTCAACTACTTAATGCAGCTCTTTAACTTTGAAGAAAACATCTCCAAGAATATGTTCTGAAAATCAGATTCTTTACGGTCTTAACAAGTGAGGACATTAGTTTAGATAAATACGATTGAATCAAGGTTCTGTTTTAATGGAAGTGCCAGTCTATTCTGTTAAAATTTCACCATGAAAACTTAAGTGATGTGAGCTGTCATTCCATCAGCCGATGTATCCTGTAAAACCGTAACGTTTTCCTACAGAAATCCTGTTCGCAGAAGTTTCCCTGCTGAGTGTAAGAAAATTGTATATACTGAACGTAACAACGAATACCCACATCAAAACTTCGAAAAGGAGTGATTTAAGTAGTTTACAGGCCAAACGCAAATTCAGAGTTCCAAATTCCCCAGTAAAATCCGCATACGCACAGAGACTCCCACATTTTCTACATGTACACGTCTATAACGCGGTGATCAAACAGTGCAATATAAGAAACTGTACTCACAAACAAATAAAAAATACACTAACATCCGGGTTACCTACTAAACTTGTCATATGACGAAGCAGAAAAGATTATTAGAGTGGTTAAATAGTTTTTGCACACATACAATTCATTCGTTTGTCTCACATACACTTACTCACGCTTAAACACCCTCAAACTCACCATCACACGATCACACACTCTCACACTCATTGACAACACATGATCACACACACTCACACTCATTCACAACACACATGATCACACATTTATACTCACACTCATTCACATAATAATAGCGTTTTTCTTTTTCTAGTTGTATTATTATTATATTCTTTTAACTCTCGATTTCATTGTTATGTTTTTTTTTAATTTTGATTCTTAGATTTTATTTACTTTTTTTTGTAATTTGAAGCAAACATGTTATGCTTTTATTGATTCGAATATGTTTTTAAAATAAATGTTTAAATGGTAAACCCTCCATATTGGTGCCCAAGATACAGACTTGCCTAGTTTGGGGCCAATGTAAAATCTCTGTAATTTTTGGAGCAACAAAGTATTTTATTTATTTATTTAAAAGAAAAAAACATCTCACAGTAAAAACGTACGTGAAGTGAGCTTAAATAGCACCAATAGTGTCAATCCCTAGCATCTCGTGGAATGACAGCTTACCTCAAACTTAATTCAACTAAGTTTTCACGGTGAATCTACATATATCTATAGTAATATTATAAAGAGGTAAAATTTGTTTGTTTGTATGTATGTAGGGGGTAATCTCCGGAGTTAATGATCCAATTCTAAAAATATTTTCACTGATAGAAAGCTACATTATGTGTGAGTGCTATAGGCTATAAATTATGCTTACGTCATGCATTTTAGCTGAGCTATCACAACTTTTGTCTTACAAGTCGAAAAGAAATACCTCTTAAAACAGAATTATTTGCATGCGCTGCCTCTGCAACAGTTGTAATAGGGATTAAAGTATGAAATTGCCGTTTTATTGTAATAGGTACTTCGAATTGACATAGAACCTTCATGGTTTGAGATTTTTGAGTGAAACTTTTTTCACATGGTACATAAGAAGTTCTTCTTTTAAAAAATGTGCAACATTCGATTATCGACTTTCAGTTGTTTTTTTTTATTCAGCTTAGACAAGAAAGATGGATACTTCGAAAATTCGAGTTATTTTTTAATACGAGTTCCGACGCGGAACTAACGCGGCAGAAACAGCTCGCAATATCAATGTTGCGTTTGGAGAGGGGACTGCTAATGAACGCACCGTGCGATTTTGGTTTAAACGCTTTGGTGATGGAAACTTTGATTTGAAAAACGAACCACGTGGAAGACCGCCCACACAGGTGAATAACAATGAATTTTAAGAGATGGTGGAAGCCGATCCGAGCCAAACTACCCAGGAATTAGCGGCATGGTTTAACGTTACCTTACCAACAATATTGACTCATTTGCGTCAATACAATAAAATAAAAAAATATGAGAAATGGGTGCCTCATGATTTGACTGATCTGCATAAAGAAACGGGTGTTGAAACTTGTGTTGCGTTGTTGAATCGATACAGAAATGAAGGAATATTGGATCGAATTGTGACATGTGATGAAAAGTGGATTCTTTACGATAACAGTAAGCGAAAAATGCAATGGCTGACCCCAGGTCAAACGCCGCAACAGAGTCCTAAAGCAAAGCTTACCAATAAAAAGGTAATGATAACTGTTTGGTGGTCTCAGCATGGTGTTATTCACTATAGCTTTCTCCGATCTGATCAAGCAATAACGGCAGATGTCTACTGTGCCGAAATCCGAACAATGATAGCAAAACTAGCAGTGAAACAGCCCCGACTCATGAATCGATCTTCACCATTATTGCTCCATGATAACGCGAGACCTCATACAGCACGAGAAACCGTTTTAACTCTACAGGAACTGCAATTAGAAACCATTTGTCACCCTCCGTATTCGCCAGACCTTGCTCCAACGGACTACCATTTTTTTTCGTGATTTGGACAATTTTCTACGTTATAGAAAGTTTTCTTCTCAGGAGGCAGTACAAAATGCTTTCACACAGTTTGTCGAATCTAGATCACGAGAGTTCTATCGCAAAGGCATAAATGACCTTCCTATTAGATGGCAGCAATGTATAGACAATAATGGTAATTATTTTGATTAAATAAATATGTTAAATTAAAAAAAAACTAATTTCAATTTTTCAGTACAAATCGGTAATTTCATACTTTAACCCCTAATATATACCTAAAAACAATGTATGGCAATTTGGACCGCCTTAAATGGTTCTACAAAAAAGCCCGCGACACTATATCTTTTATATTTTATCTTTTAATATCACTTTTATGTTTTAAAAAAAGTTTTTTTTTTCACATGCGTACGTTTGGATGAAAATATATTTTTTGATTATGAATCCTTATCAAAATAAATTATTTTATGATCATAAGGATATTATAGAGATAAGATTTGCCAGTATGTCAATAATTGGTCATATAGTTTCGGAGATTAGAAAATTACTAAAACCCAAAATGCCTCTAAAACATTCACGAATACAACTTTCATCAACTTTGTGCAGACGTTTTATCCATTTACCCATAGATGGCGTTGTACAATTACGTAATTTTTCTGACTCGCGGTGTTCATACTTTACGCGGATTGATGACATTGTCAGTATTGTCATTGGGTGATGTAAATTGGTTGGACGTCGTTCTATTGATTTCTATTCGTTTTGGTTGTTTTAAATACTTCGTTCCTTCTCCTCTTCGTAATTCTGGTTTACGATTGTTTCTAACTATCTCAAATTGAGGTAATAATAATAATAAAGCTGAAGAGTTTGTTTGTTTGGACGCGCTAATTCCTGGAACTATCAGTCTGATATGAAAAAAATATTTTTGCATTTGATTGATATCCCAATTCTTGAGAAAGGCTATTTAACATCACGCGACGACTCTTTTTGATGTATTAAAGTAGTTAACATAAAAATCAAAACAAATGATTGAATATAAATTAAAATTATATTAAAATAAATATTTAAAAATAAATAAATTAGACGAAATTGAAATAAATAATTTAAAATAAATAAAAAATTAAATAATTTAAAATGTACCAATATGAAAATTAAATTGAAATATATTGTTACCAGCTTCGGGTTCGTGACAATAAAAACTGCCGATAAAAATTACCAAAAGTTACACTTTAATTAAACAACACTAATAACAACTCAAACACACTAATTATAAAACACAATCGCTCTTAAGTCGCACTTGAAGATCGCTTTCGATGTATTCGCTTCTATCGCAGAACCAAGTCTGATTGGTCACTTTTTTTTTTTTTTTATAAATGGCATCTCGTAGTTGACCTTGAGAGGTCGTGACTACTTAACCGGACTATCCTGTGGTTGCCTTAAGAAATCTTAAAGCCTCCAGCCAGGGCTAAAACTAATTAAAACTAGGCGACTGCACGCTAAGGGCACCCCCTGTGAGGTACGAACCTCGGCTTAGGGCGTCGCTGGGAGAGGGCAGCAAAGGGACAGGCTGGATCGAAATTATATTATTAGTGCTTTGATGAGCACGGCGTTTCCTAGGACTATCTCTGAGAAGAAAGGCCGAAACAAACTCAGAGGTCACGGTCGTGAATTTACATTTATTAGCTCAGCTACGACGCGAGCTGGCTCTTCATCAATGAAGGGTCGGGCTGGGTGATTGGTCGCGGCTAGTCCCGGCCTTATATAGTGCCGCAGATAGTTCCAGAAACTTCTATTGTAACATCTAGAATGTTCGAGTACATACCGGCCCCGATTGACCAGATGTCGATAGTTCTAGTAAGTTCTAGCATCGAAATTTCTACTCGATAATAGATGGCGCTAGTGACTCTATTAGTTCAGCCATTCAATAATAGATGGCGCTAGTGACTCTATTAGTTCTGCTACGCGAAACTAGATGGCGCTAGTGGTAACTAATGTCACCATGTATCAGGCATTAATTGTGGCGCGCAACAATATTATTAAAGAATCAGGTGACATGCAGCCTGATGATCCTTCCCACAGCTCGGTAAACATCCCCGAGGTACTATAAAATCGAGGTAGTCGCACCAGAATCCTAAAGGCGTTGTTATAATGTACTCTGAGAGTATTGTAGGCCCGCTGCGTGTAGTTGGTCCATACGGCGCTGGTGTAAAAGTTTTGGCAATAGGCTCTGAACAAAGTTATCTTTACCTGTGCTGTATACCTCGCAAACCTATGTACCAACATGTTAGCGCGCACCGACAATGCTCTCCGCTCTCTCTCAATGTCTGCGTCATCATGCAGGGTTTCGGTCACAACATGCCTTGGATACCTAAACTGAGAGACCCGACTCAAAGATACCCCGTTAAAGGAAACTGGTGTCACCTGTAGTCGCTCTAATTGCCGTAATATATAATTGTTATATCAGCTAGTAAGCGTCCTATGTTATAAATAGGCTTGTTAACGACCCATAAACGGTCGTGTGGGACCATAACCCAGCTAGGTGACATACAGGGCTTATGGATACTAATTTGAAACATTAATATAATAGCTACATCGCTAGACTCTCCGGAGAGGTCAGAGATATTGTACAAGATGGCGATCACCTACACTAATATTATAAAGAGGTAAAATTTGTTTGTTTGGTAGTATGTATGTAGGGAGTAATCTCTGGAACTACTAGTCGGATTTGAATAATTATTTTTGAATTTGATAGCCCAATTTATGAGGAACGAAGACTATGTGAATGTGAAGACTATGTGGGTCATTTTATTTATATTATTTTTCTCTCTGTTCTGTTAGTTGTTGTCATGGTCTGGCAGTTTGAGTAATTAATGTGGCCTACCCAAATGTCCTATCTTTGGTATTGTTCGTCGAATCGTTGACCTCCTTAAGTTTTGAGTTGAGCTGGACGATTTCTGACAAATGCGTGCACTGACTGGACAGGTCCTCTCAATCTGTGTGGTTCTTTCCTCAAAAGACCATCTCAGACATCGATCTAAATGATCTTCATATGATCTGACCAAGATTATGTCTGGACTTTAAATGAGACTGTGACCTCTGAGAGTTGTTTCGGCCTTTTTTCTCAGACTAGTCAGATAGGAAACGCCGACCTCATCTAGTTTTAAAATATCATTGACGTGTACAAACCTACTTACAAAATAAAATCATTTATAATTTATGAACGGTATAGGCTATTTAACATGACGCTATTACCCTTAGGAGCTGTGCAAAAAGGAAAAGTAAAAAAAAAACGCTAAGCGAAAACGAAATGATAGCACAGGCAGGTTATGTGATGCGACAGGGAGGGTCGGGGAACAAGAAATTTGACGCGGACGAAGTCGGGGCCAGACAGTAGTGAATTATATGCTCAATGCCCCTTTACCAATTATTAGTCTGCTATTTGCTGACGTTTATGTCAGACTCTGACACGCATATATTGGGTATTTATTATAGTTTTTCATTAATTACAATACAACACACACACACACACATACATGTATGTCACAAACATTTTATTTGATTTTGTATGGGCTTTTCTATAATGCCTAGCATTTAAATTAATATCTCAATTTACTATAACGGACACACACTCCGCTATGTGTTTGTTATTCCAGCGTATGGCACTCGTGGGTTGCAGCTGAAAATCAGCGTCAGGTGGTACACCTTGTGTTGTCATCTGACATTATGCTGAGCTGAGGCCCTTTTGGCGGGGTGCCAGGGCAGAAAACCTCCACGTGTGCCTGGGGACTGGAGTTCCCTTCTGGATACGTCCGGGGGGAAGACCAGTTTTCGGGCCGGGCATCCTGGGGTGCGGGCAGCTATTTCTCAGTGGGATTTTTTCCCAATGAGATCTCGCTGCCCGCATGCTAATGTTCTGCCAAGAGGAACGCTCCACACAAGCCGCTATGAGGAGCAGAGCGGCTACTGTGTGGAGTAAGAGCGGGCCTGGTGTGCACTTACCCTGCCGCCGGGCAGGCAGGAGGGGATAACCCCACCCTCCTGCCACCGTTAATATCGTAGCCCCGAAGATTGTCAAGGTCATGTCTCTGACTTCTGACGGGGGTCGAGGGTCTTGGCTTAACCGCCCGGACCGCGAGGAAGATTAACCTCTATAAAAAATTCCCCAAACCTCCAAGCGGCGGCGCACCGTGAGGGAGGTAGTAAGCTTGGCTAATGGGTAGCTTGATTTAGTCACTAGTGCGAACCACTGAAATTTGAGTAGGTACAAGAAGTTAATACTCGTGGGAACAATATGGATACATTTTTTAAAAAACCAAACCCAACAGACGTAGTGAGGAGTGATGCGGGGTCGGAGTCCGACACCGCATCTGGAGGAGCGAGCACGGGAGGCTCAGTGAGCCCTCGCCGTGACCAAAATATGGCCGCTGCTAAAAGAAAGGCCCATAGCAAGCGGCCAAGGTCAGTGGACGGCCAGGGGTCGTCCTCTGACGGGGAGCTGGCTTCGGCCAGGAAGATCCCCACCAGTAGGCGGGGAGGAGCCCGAGAGCGGGGCATAGGGAGGGGGCTCACTGCTCGGGAGGCCGCAGAGAAAGCGGAGGAGCCTGCAAAGAAGGAGGGGGGGTCTGGTCGCGCGGTCGCATCGGAGCCCTCAAGTGACGAGGCGGCGGAGGTAGGCGGCCCTGATGCGGACCGCATAAAGACGTTTGCGGCGGTCGTGGAGGCCGCGATCCGGGACGTGGCCCTAAAGAAGTTACAGACTTCGAAAAACAGGGCCATAGTCACGTCAAAGGCCTCCATCATGGCGGCAGCGGAGGCCATCCACTTCGGGCCTCCGCCGGACGGAATGTCCGAGATGCGGGCGGAGGTGGCCCGCCTGACGGCTGCCATGGAGCTCCTCCGAAAGGAGAACGAGGAGCTCCGAGCGGACCTGGCCGTGTTGCGAGCGACCGGCACAGCGCAGACATCAACACCACCAAGCCAGCCCGTGTCGGTGGAGAACCAAGTCCTGAACCTGGTTCGGCAGGAGCTGGCGACCTTCCAGGCGTGGTTTGACGTCCTGGAGGGTATTGTCTTGCACCCCCCCTTGGCGGGTAGAACGGCCCCAGGGCCGAAGGCGGCCTCGTACGCGGCCGCTGCCGCCCCTAAGCCCGGGCCGTCTGGCCGGGCCCAGGCGCCGGCCAAACCGGCGCCGGCAAAATCGGCGCCTGCTGCCGCCAAACCCACGGCTCCGGCCCACAAAAAGGGCAGAACGGCTGGGGAGGGGAAGGCCCCAGAGCCTACGCCTCCCCCAATCAAATCTCCCACGACCAACGCCGAGTGGCAGGTGGTCGGGGAGAAAAAGAAGGCGGCCAAGGCGGCCAGGAAAAAGGCGCAGAGAAGGCGCCGCAAGGAGCGAGCCGTTGCGGCTAGGCTTCGCTCCCCTAAGACCGCGGCTGTAGTCATTACGCTACAGCCGGACGCGGTCAAGAGGGGGGTGACCCACTGCGACGTGCTCACCAAGGCGAGAGCGACGGTGGATCTCCAGGAGTTGGGGATCACCGGAGGCCTCCGGCATAGGGTGACCGCCACTGGTGCCCGGATGCTGGAGATCCCTGGTGCGACGAGTGGCCCCACCGCTGACGCCCTGGCTGAAAAGCTAATGGCGTCCCTCAATGCGGACGAGGCTCGAGTCTCCAGGCCCGTCAAGTGCGCGGATATGCGCATTGTGGGCCTGGATGACTCAGTGACGGGGGCAGAGGTGGTAGCCGCCGTCGTCAGGACGGGCGGGTGTCTGGCCGACCAGGTGAAGGCGGGCACCCTACGTCCTTGTCGTATAGCGACAAGAAAATAAACTTATAAAGGAAAATGAAATTAAAGAAAGGGAGGTAGAAAACAATTAAAGGTATATTTACAAGCAATTAAAAGATGGAGATGGACTGAAGAGTGGTGTGTAGTATGTGAAGGTGGGTGTATGGATGACGATGCGTGATAGGTGGGCTGAGGAGGCTGTAGTGGAGATCCAGATGAGGGAGGTAGACACGAGGCAGGTGCTGGCGACAGGTGCAGGTACAGATGCAGATCCAGGTGCAGGTGCAGGTGCAGATCCAGGTGCAGGTGCAGGTGCAGGTACAGGTACAGGTGCAGGTGCAGGTGAGGGTAGCTGCTGGTGCGTGTGCGGCACGGAGGACACCCGTAGGAGGGCCCACGCAGCAGGACAGGACGCAGCACGGCAGCAGGAGAGAGAGGCACGGCGTGGTCACTGTCAGACCGCCAGGTGAGGCGGCCCTCGGATGAGGCGCGGCCCAATAGAAATAGGAGCCCTTCACGGAGGACGGAGGACGGAGGCGTATTAGGCAGGGTCCGTCAGGTACCGGAGCGGCGAGGTACGCTGGGTATTCCCGGGATAGGTAGCCCTGGAGTATCAGGTTTTTAGTTGCTTTCGCTTTAGAGGCGAAACCCGAACTGATCCTTGGATTGCGTGGATCTATAATGTCAGCTCGTAGAATAACATCATGTAGAAAATATGAATTTGAGTTACGAAGATGGCCAGTAATGAAATATAATAAGTATTCATGTCCAATTAGCTAAAAAGATACAGGCAGGTAAGAATTTGAAAGAAAGGTTGCCATGGCGACGTATTAAACGTCGTTGTCAAAGCTGTCATAATAAAATATATTATTAATAAAATACGATAAAATCTATAGTTATTTTGTATCAGAAGTATAGTGATTATAGGAAAAATGATATCCATCAATGTGGGCGTAATTACCAACCCTTGGATGTCACTAAATAATCGTAGTGTCATCTTAAAGATGGAGCTGTGTCTGTGTACTGATTGTGGATGAAACGTGTCGTAATAAATAATCAGATCAGCGCCTAACGGTAACAGAATGCTTGTTCTGACCTGGAGGAATGAATGAAGATAACTGTGAGTATGTACATTATGTTACATTTTCCCCCCGACCCTAGAAAATTTTCGACTCAGAGAAAATTTTGATGAAGCTTTCCGAAGGAAACTGTAAAACACAACTTCGCAGATTCATAACTCTCCATTCACCCAATCATACTATCTCTTTTAAGCAATCTCCTGCATTCCGGTAAGGGTGGAGTTCACATTCAATGACTGCCACTCTAGAAGGGTGTTTTATAAACGACGTTAAGGCTTATTTAAGGAGTTGTCGGCCGCTCCAGACATGGAAAAAAAAAAGAAAGGTATTACTTTATACACATTAAGTATAGGAAATTAAGCTCATATAAGAGCGATAGAGTTAAGTAGTAGTAGATAGATACATTTGTACATTTAGTTTAGGCTTATTTAGTGAGTAACCAACCGCTCCTGCAAGGGCTTATTTATAGAGTTGCAACCGCTCTTAAGAATACATATACATATATGAATATATACAATAGTTAGATAACTTTAGATTGGAAAGCTTAGATTACCAATGGTTTAGAGCCAATTGATAAAGCTTATCCAGTGATCAATGCAGTAGAGCATCATGATCATTATAACTATGGCTGTAGAGCCCGTAGTTATAGAAGAGTAAAAGATGGATGGAGTAGGCCATCATCTTTTAAAACCGTTTGGATTTACCAAATAGTTGTAGTTGTGCTTAAGAGCACGAGTTAAATAAGTATTTATGTACAGAATAGAATAAAGGTGATAATGTAGAGAGTGATGTTTGTATATAATATATACATATTTATAAGTTGAAAAGTTAATAAATAAAGATACGTAAAAATATTTAAAAGGTAATAAATAAAGTTACGTAAAAAGATTTCTTACTTTTCCTGTAGAAAAAGAATAAGGTTATATGTAAAGAGTATAGATGTTTATGAAATATTCACGTACAGTGTGCTCAAGTGATGTTTGGATGAAAAAAAATTTAGCCAGAGTTTAAATGAACACTAGAGGAAGTGTTGTTTTAGAATTTAGGAAAGTGTGAAAGGAATGGATGTATGAAAATTATATAAGAAGACAAAGAAGGACGAAACTTAAAAATGAAAGAAAGAGAACTAAGAGAATTAAAAGAATTGGGGAAAGAGAGAGAAAGAACTAATTTACGTTGGGCGCCAAAATGTCGTATAGCGACAAGAAAATAAACTTATAAAGGAAAATGAAATTAAAGAAAGGGAGGTAGAAAACAATTAAAGGTATATTTACAAGCAATTAAAAGATGGAGATGGACTGAAGAGTGGTGTGTAGTATGTGAAGGTGGGTGTATGGATGACGATGCGTGATAGGTGGGCTGAGGAGGCTGTAGTGGAGATCCAGATGAGGGAGGTAGACACGAGGCAGGTGCTGGCGACAGGTGCAGGTACAGATGCAGATCCAGGTGCAAAAAATGTCGTATAGCGACAAGAAAATAAACTTATAAAGGAAAATGAAATTAAAGAAAGGGAGGTAGAAAACAATTAAAGGTATATTTACAAGCAATTAAAAGATGGAGATGGACTGAAGAGTGGTGTGTAGTATGTGAAGGTGGGTGTATGAATGACGATGCGTGATAGGTGGGCTGAGGAGGCTGTAGTGGAGATCCAGATGAGGGAGGTAGACACGAGGCAGGTGCTGGCGACAGGTGCAGGTACAGATGCAGATCCAGGTGCAAGTGCAGGTGCAGATCCAGGTGCAGGTGCAGGTGCAGGTACAGGTACAGGTGCAGGTACAGGTGAGGGTAGCTGCTGGTGCGTGTGCGGCACGGAGGACACCCGTAGGAGGGCCCACGCAGCAGGACAGGACGCAGCACGGCAGCAGGAGAGAGAGGCACGGCGTGGTCACTGTCAGACCGCCAGGTGAGGCGGCCCTCGGATGAGGCGCGGCCCAATAGAAATAGGAGCCCTTCACGGAGGACGGAGGACGGAGGCGTAGTAGGCAGGGTCCGTCAGGTACCGGAGCGGCGAGGTACGCTGGGTATTCCCGGGATAGGTAGCCCTGGAGTATCAGGTTTTTAGTTGCTTTCGCTTTAGAGGCGAAACCCGAACTGATCCTTGGATTGCGTGGATCTATAATGTCAGCTCGTAGAATAACATCATGTAGAAAATATGAATTTGAGTTACGAAGATGGCCAGTAATGAAATATAATAAGTATTCATGTCCAATTAGCTAAAAAGATACAGGCAGGTAAGAATTTGAAAGAAAGGTTGCCATGGCGACGTATTAAACGTCGTTGTCAAAGCTGTCATAATAAAATATATTATTAATAAAATACGATAAAATCTATAGTTATTTTGTATCAGAAGTATAGTGATTATAGGAAAAATGATATCCATCAATGTGGGCGTAATTACCAACCCTTGGATGTCACTAAATAATCGTAGTGTCATCTTAAAGATGGAGCTGTGTCTGTGTACTGATTGTGGATGAAACGTGTCGTAATAAATAATCAGATCAGCGCCTAACGGTAACAGAATGCTTGTTCTGACCTGGAGGAATGAATGAAGATAACTGTGAGTATGTACATTATGTTACATCCTGACTTCACGGGTATGCGAACCATAACGGTAAGCTGTCCCGTGACGGCGGCGAGGAAGATAGTGGAGGGCGGAAGGCTCCTGGTAGGCTGGGTGTCAGCGCAGGTCAAGCTGCTGGAGCCCAGACCTCTAAGGTGCTATCGATGCCTCGTGGGGCACCACGTGGGCGTCCAGTGCACCTTAGAGGACCGCAGCACTCTGTGCTTCCGCTGCGGCAAGCCCGGACATACGGCCGGCTCGTGCAACGCCGCGCCGCACTGCGTCGCATGTGCGGCTGCTGGCAAGCCGGCCGATCACCGGGCGGGGAGCAAGTCCTGCGCTCCACCCGCCGAAACCAGGAGGAAAGGCAGGCCCTCCGCCGCCGTCGCCACCACCACCGTCGCCGCCACTGCTGCCGCGACCGCCAGCGTCGCCGCCGCCGCCGCCGCCACCACCGCCGCCGCCGCCGCCGCCGCCGCCACCATTGCCGAGGGGGCCCGGGAGGGGGCTGAAATGGAGGAGTAATGTCTCCTCCTCTACGCCTCCTCCAGGCGAACATCAACCACTGCGCCTGCGCTCAGGACCTGTTGCTCCAAAGCATGGCGCAGTGGTCGATTAACATCGCCGTGGTCGCTGAGCCGTACTTTGTCCCGCCCAGGGATGACTGGGTGGAGGACCTAAACGGCTCAGTGGCCATAATTTCGTCGGCCGCCGCCGGTACCCCGTCCCTCGAAGGTGTCACGAGGGGACAGGGCTGCGTAGCAGCACGGTTCGGAGAGATTGTAGTCGTGGGAGTATACTTCTCTCCGAGCCGAACTCTCGCCGAGTTCCAGAACTCTTTAACAGAGTTGAGTGTCATCGTCGCCAGAAACCACGGCTTCTCCGTGCTAGTGCTCGGGGACCTCAACGCCAAGAATTTGGCCTGGGGTTCCCGTTGCACGGATGTGCGGGGCAGGATGGTGGAGGACTGGGCTCTGGAAACAGGCCTGGTCGTCCTAAATCGGGGTTCTGTTCCTACGTGTGTGCGGATGCGGGGCGAGTCGATAGTGGACATCTCGTTCGCCAGCCCCGCTCTGTCACAGCGTGTCATTGACTGGCGCGTCATGGAGGAGGTGGAGACCTACTCCGATCATCGGTATATCCGGTTTGAGGTCTCCACCCAGACCTCTAGCGCGCTGGTCCAACAGGCCCCGAGTGGTCCGCGGTGAGCGCTGAATCAGCTGGACCGGGAGCTTCTCCTGGAAGCCTCGATCGTGCAGGCCTGGGTGTTTTCACCGGACAGGCCTGCTGACATTGACGATGAGGTGGAGTGGTTCCGGGAGGCCATGTCCGAGATTTGTGACGTGGCAATGCCCCGAGTCCGGCCAGGATGCGCCCGACGTCAGGTGTACTGGTGGTCGCAGGAGGTCGGGGCGCTACGCAAGGCGTGCGTCGACACCTGTACACCAGGCACCGCAGGCTCCGCATCCGCCCTCCGGATGCGGAAGCCACAGAGGTGGAGCTGTACGAGGGGTACAGAGCGGCGAAGACCGCCCTCCAAGAGGCTGTTCAGCGGGCCAAGGATATGGCCCGCGAGGAGATGCTGGAGACTCTGAACAGAGATCCATGGGGGCGCCCCTACAGAATGGTGCGGAATAAACTCCGCACATGGGCCCCCCCGCTGACGCATAGTCTCCGCCCACAGCTGGTGGAGGAGGTGGTGAGCGCTCTGTTCCCTTCAAGGGGGGAGCATACTCCCCCGCCTATGGCTCCGCCACTTGCGGTGCCCGAAGCGGACCACGCGGACGACGACGACGACACCCCTGAAGTGACCGGAGTAGATCTGAGAGCGGCGGTAGGCAGGCTGAAGGCCAAAAATACCGCCCCGGGACCCGACGGCTTGCCGGGTAAAGCCTGGGTCCCGGCCTCGAGGGCTCTCGGGCCTCGACTGGAGGCGCTCTTAAGCGCATGCATGGAGAGAGGCCAGTTTCCACTCCATTGGAAGACGGGGAAGCTGGTCCTCATTCAGAAGCCAGGGCGCCCTGCGGACTCTCCGTCCGCATACCGGCCCATAGTGCTGCTCGACGAGGTCGGCAAGCTCTTTGAGAGAGTGATTGCGGGCCGCCTCGTCGAGCACCTGGTGAGGACGGGGCCGGATCTTGCGGAGTGCCAGTTTGGCTTCCGCAAGGGGCGCTCGACGGTGTACGCCATCATGCGAGTGAGAGCCCTCACGACGGGGGACGCGGTGTCCCGGGGTGGGGTGGTCGTCGCGGTGTCACTTGACATCGCCAACGCGTTCAACACCCTGCCCTGGAGCTGCATAGGGGAGGCACTCCGGTATCACCGGGTGCCGACTTACCTCCGTCGAATAGTCGGGGCGTATTTGACGGACAGAGCCGTCATCTACCCCGGTCGCGGCGGGAATTGGAACCGGCGAGAGATGTCGTGCGGTGTCCCACAGGGATCGGTTCTGGGGCCGCTCCTGTGGGACATCGGTTACGACTGGGTGCTGCGGGCCAACCTCCCTGATGGCGTCAGCGTAGTTTGCTACGCTGGCACCTCTTTTACTGAAAAGATTTAAAAATTTTTTACGCACATGATGTTTGCATAGATATACTGACAAGGTATCGTCATGATATTAATATTTTTAAACAGTTCCCTTAGAGAATCGCGCCTGCGTAGGCCATATATTGCTCTGATGGCTCTTTTCTGCAGAATAAAAAAAGACTCGATATCTGCAGCCCGTCCCCATAGTAAAATACCGTAAGACATGATACTATAGGGCACGCCACGATAGCGGCGGTAAGACCCCTCTTTGAGGAGTGGCTAGAGAGGCGTCACGGCGCTCTCACCTATCGCCTGACGCAGGTCCTCTCCGGACACGGATGTTTCGGGAGGTTCCTGCACATCATCAGGCGGGAGGAGACGCCCGGGTGTCACCACTGCGAGGATCGCCCAGAGGACACGGTGGAGCATATGGTGGAGGTCTGCCCCGCTTGGGCAGAGCACCGCCGTGTCCTCGTAGAGGCGATCGGCAGCGGCGGCGACCTCACGCGTCCGGCCCTGGTGCAAGCCATGGTCCGGGGCGAGTGGGAGTGGGAGGCGGTCACCTCCTTCTGCGAAGCAGTCATGCTAGCGAAGGAGGTGGCGGGATGGGCGAGGGAGAGATCCTCACGCCTTAGCCGCCGAGGGAGACGCTCCGGGCGTCGGGAGCCGCGTGACGACTCCCGGCCACCGTAGGCGCGGGCCTGCGGGCGGAGAGCAATGGGTAGCTTTCCGTCCGATCAGGACCAGGCCCGTGCCGGACGGCGCGTATGTGTTCCACGTGCGCCTCAAAGAGATGTCAGCATAATTGACGGGGCCCAACAGGGCCGAAGCCTGCCGGGGTAGCGGGATCGTCCGAAAGGGTTACCGCTGCCCTGGTACATAAAGGGCTAAGGAAGGAACACGGGTGGGTTTTAGTCAGTAAGAGTCTGACACTTCCTTCTGCTCCACCCAGAGCGGGAGGGGGGTCATTTGATGATTTCCCATCCTGAAAAAAAAAAAAAAAAAAAAAAAGCCCTTTTGGCATTATAATCTTTGTTTCTGTTTTTATAGTTTTAATGTGTATTCATTTTATGTAATGCCAATAAACGCATTTTTCTTTCTTTCTTTCTCTGCTGTTTAGCTTCGCACATGTACTTAGAAAGAGTTTCTGAAACAGTTCTTTAGAAAGATGTTGTTTTTACTGCTGCTTGCCAACTCCTCTAACTAACAGGGTGTCTTAGTGCTGATTTTTCTAACGCCAGATAATTTTATCGGAGGAATAATTTTGAATTTTTGACAATTCTTCTGTACAAAAACTGTCAGACGTCAGTTTTATTCCACGAATAAAAATTATCTGTCGATTGAAAAATCAGCCAGAGTTAACACTTGCCAAATAGTGTTCAACTCTCGGCAAGGTGTGATTAGTATTGGCGTTTATTTTTTTAAGTCATCTTTTCAAGCTGTAACTAATGAAACACGAAAAATATATCTGTATTATTGCTGAACAACCCCTGGAGGATGACACCGATCAACGGATTAAAGATTTCTATTGTCGTCGTCGCTTTACTTGTGAATCGTTGCCGGCTCTTTTATGGCACTTCAAACTAACAATTCAAAAACTGTTTATCGGTTAATAGACACCTTAACACCCTTTTTCGTCCTTTTTTCCTTACGAGAGAGCATCTGTGTCTGCGCACACATTTGTGCACTATAATATCTCCCGCGTTGAAGGCTAGTAGTCTCCCTCTGAGATCGGTCGCCATGGCAGAAATTCGGTCTAGGGGACTATATATCAGATAATACAATAACGTAAACTAATATCAATATTTTGTCTTTAAGGTAAATGGTATTTGAGTAACGTAGGTATAAAATAATGAATTAATTAAATTTTGTCCTTATTTCAAGACTTCTTTATTTGTTAAATATTGTTAAGAATTTTATTGTCCTACAATTAGCTCGTGCCGCCTGTGATTTATCCTAGTAAAGGCATCTTACGTAATAATACCTTTGTAAATTATAGGTATTTCTAATAATTTATTCTAATATTTTACTTATTCCAATACTGAATAAAAATTTTATTATAATTATTCGCGGTAAACATGACGCAAATAACGAACACATACGCACAAAAGAATAAGTTGGGGGAAAATTTGCGTTACATCCATACAAAACGGCTATCGCTCAGCATAACGCTGCGACCCTATGCGAGACAGAGCCACGGCGCTGGTTTTCAGCGACAACCGGCGTTTATATTATCACGTCAACCGGTGCAGCATTCAATGAAATATAAATAAGAAATGAAATAAATACACACATAATATTTCTCTAATAGTGGAATAAATCAATTGGAATGTGAAACCCACTGGCCCGGAGACGATCACAACCACTGAGACCAGTCTAATACAATTACATGCCCCTTTTCTGGGTCTTTGTAACCTGAGGCACGAATGCGTGACATAAAGGTTATCTTAATTCGAACGATTTTGGAATCTCATACCGGGTCCACACGATTCGATTTTAGTTGCACAACTATTGTTGCTTAACAAAATATAGTTTGAAGGTCTGTTTAGGCGGTTCAAACCGGTCTCGACTTAGCAGTTGATCAACTAAAGTCGAACCGTGTGTACTCGGTATAAAATACAACTATCCTGTAACATTTGTTGTTTCAATTATTGCATCAAGCACAATTAATATTACCATCACAGAATAAAGTCTTAAAACTAACTTAATATTGTGTTCGAAACTAGTATTGTCAATTTTAAAATCGTTAGAACTTACGTTGCGTTTACGTGAAGGAAAAACATGTGAGGAAACCTGCCGATCGATTCTGTAAAGATCTCACCGTGAAAACTTAGGTGAAGTGTGCTTATAGTGAGCTGTCAATAGTGTCAATCCCTAGCATTAGTTGGAATGACAGCTCACTCCACGCTCACTTCACCTAAGTTTTTACGGTGAGATGGTTACAGAATCGCACTGCAGGACTTATAGTTAATATAAGTTTGAATTCGCCTTGAGCAAGCGTGGTGGTCACACCACGCTTGCTCAAGGCGATTTCAGACTTATGCTCGTGCCTTCTCTGTATGAGATGAGACCTTTGCCCTGCAGTGGAATAATAATAGACTGATATAATTCACTCTGCGCGTTCATGCTAGACCCACAGTAAGCTAAAACTAATACAGTGCACTCACTTGGAAGCTGGGTTGATATGAATCAAGCCGACCTTGACGGAGACCACGTTGTCCTGCCTCTCGGACGGGGTGGTGCAGTGGGACGAGCAGTTCTCCACCTTGAGGGTTCGTGGTGTCATCGCGCTGTAACAATAGAAACTGCCATATGGTCACAACATACGTGAAGTACTGCGTATAGGGAGCGTAGATACGATATGGTAGATAGGCATGTCGCCGTCAACTAGCTTTATTAGCTTTTAGATCCATTTGTTTTCTCATTTTTTCACGATATTATATAAATGGCCTAAACCAGCCAGCCAGTTAATTCACAAAAACACAACAATTACAATTTACAAGCTAACACAAAAAAATACATATATTATATACCTACAAGTTAAAAATTAAAATAAAAGACAGGAGCTCATTGAGCATGAAAAAATTTGTCCGCGTCGCAGTCAATGAGATAAGTGCTCAAAAGGCTGGCACCATTACCCCTATTTTAGCCATCTGGTCACGCGAAGAGTCAACCAACCGCTTGGCGATGTCCCGAAATATTCGCCAGTTAATTAAATGTTGTATTAGACGTATTGACTGAATATCATTCAGGCCGGTAATTGAACGGCGCCGTTTAGTAAAAAGGCTTATAGAGGTATGAGGAACACAGGGTGTAAAGTTCACTCATACTCTATAGAAAAGTTAGGATCCTCCAACCAGACGGGTGTTGTGTCTGGCGGGCAATTGCCCAACGATTGATGTTGGGAAATTGTATCTATGCTAATTGCGCGGTAAACTCTGCTTGCAAGATGCAGGATTTGCGTGACGTCAGTATGACGCGTTGTTCGCATGTGGCGTTGTAGATACCGCTACAGCCTAGAAAGTTAACAGAAAGGCTAATTAAACTAGTCGCCTGCGACAGATTTATTTATTTCTTTATATATACTTTGTTACAGGTACACCACAAAAAAACATAACCTAAAAAATACATCAAACACTGTAAAATATGCAACGGCCGGCCTTATCGCTTTCTGCGATCTCTTCCAGGCAACTTTGGAATGGATAGTGAATTACACAAGGATACACACTTATGGTAAACATATTAGTCGGTCAGTTAGTCAGCAAATTGGTAGCGGGGTGGCCAGCTGAAGGTGTATACATAAGTAGCGCTTTAAAGTCACAGGTTATCTTTGGACCTACTAGCTGGAACGAAAAGTTTCAATATATATTATTACTAGCTGCTCCCCGCGGTTGCACCCGCATAAATTTCGATTCCGTGGGAATATCGGAATAAAAAGTATCCTGTGTGTTAATCCATATGCCAAATTACATGCTAATCCTAATAGTTTTTGCGTGAAAGAGTAACAAAAATCCATTCATCCATCCATACAAACTTTCACGTTTATAATATTAGTAGGATTATTCATTACCACACTACGAAAGCAAAACTGAGTTAGGTTTTTTTTTTCTAATTAGAATTCCCGCAATGACTGTAGATAGACGTGTGTGGAAAAGAGAAAGGGAGGCCATTGCCCAGCCCGGCCACCGTAGGCGCGGGCTTGCGGGCGGCGAGCTATGGGCAGCTCGCCGCCCGGTAAGGACCAGGCCCGGGTCGACGGCGCGTTGTGTTCCACGCGCGCCTCAAAGAGCTGTCAGCACGAACTGACGGGGTCCGCTAGGGCCGATGCCCCCGGGGCTGCGGGTTGTTCGAAAGAGATACCGTGGCCCCTGGCACAGGCAACTGAAGGAACACGGGTGGGTTTTAGTCAGTAAAAGTCTGACAAGCCCTTCCGCTCAGCCCAGAGCGGGAGAAGTCAAGACCACGGGCTAGATGATAGCAAGTGATTTCTCGACTGTTTTCATGTATGGATCAGCTATAGGAATATAAAATATGTTTCAAAAAACTGTATTAAAACCTTCAGAAACTCGATCAGCTGAAACTAGAATGTCACGTGCTACGATCTTTACATACCTACAGCTCCCGTATCGTTCACGTTCATACATCTTATCTTACACGCGCGCCGGTTGCGAGTACTCCGCACCTGACCTTTCGGTATACCAATAAGATTTATGGAATGTCTTTTGAGGCCATTCCTATCCGGCGATCCCCTGCCATTCGTTTTATACATTCCTTTCGTAAATCGTCTTCTACGTGAACGTAAAACTTTGTAGTTATTTTATTTGTGAGTTGGCATCAGTCCTAAGATAAAACTGAAAAGTTAACTGTCTTTTAACCTAGCCAGGAAAAAACATTTTTCTGGCTCGACCCTGCACTGACGCAATTATAGATTATAGCCAAAAGAAGCTCTGCAAAAGTTAAAGTTATGAAAATCTTTTATACTGCTTTTCTTTAGAATGTTTTTATTCCGAATTCGATATTCCTTTTCATCCCTCCGATATTTTTATATAAAAGCTTTGTAGCATCTTAAAAATTAGAGGGAATGAAAACCCTTTGTTTTAAACCAGAATACTCCAATTCTCTAATTATACTGAATTACCTTAATCACAGGATGCTTTTTGAGGAACAAACATCGAAACTTACAAAATTTTAAATGAAGGAGATAGAATAAAACCTTGTTCATAATTCAGTTTTACGTTGCCATTTTTAGGTGTCCCTCGAAAAAGGTAAGATTCGTCTAGGGCTAATTTGCTCATTTTATTAATTAGGTAAAAGGAACCTGGTTCAATGAATCGGGGAAATGAGGCGGTGGGTATAAAGGAGCTTAGCTTTTGTTTTTTTGGTGCAAGTAAGATGAGGTGGTGCCAAGTGCGCGCACTAACCTGTTGGAGCGCGCACCGGTGACTCGTGCGCTGCGCACTCTCAACACGGTGGCGGATGCCATAGACTTATTTACCTGTACACTGGGTGAGTTCACAAGGGCCACGTACTGTGTAGCATTTAAGGTTTAGTTAAGTATATTTTAAGTTGCTTTGTCGCATTAGATTTATCTGTAATTTCAAAGGAAACATTTCATGTAATAAAAAAAATAATAAAAAAAAGTCTCCTGTAATTACCACCCACACACCAGACCTCACACATCAGGTCCAGTTGAAAACCAGCGTCAGGCACTAGTTGTCTGGCATTCTTGCTGAACTCGGCCTTTTTGGCGCAGCCGTGAGGCACACTCTTCACTCTTCTTTATCTGGTGTATTGTGTGTCTTTTAGTTTGTGCCAAATAAATGTATTTTCTTTCTTTCTTAATTGCCATCCGGCGGCATAGAGTCTCACTCGCCATACGCCATCAATAAGCATTGATGGCGTATAGCGGGTGAGTGGTCTCATCAGTGCATTCTCAAAGCAAGTGCTTTGATAATGAGACTACTCTAGCAGGTTCACTGGCGCCGAAAGAAAATGTGAGATTTTTATTAACCAATGAAACAAAGGAGGAGGCTTTCAAATGTAGGCGAAGGTATATTTGTTTTTTTTTATGTTTGACCACGCTTGTCCTTTTACAGAGTAGTCCTATTTTAACCATTATTTTTGGAACAAAGTTCCATAACGTGGCTTTCGGTAGTTGACTGGTAAAAATCGCCACGTAAGGAAAAAAGTTTTATACAGAAAGAAAGTCGCATTGAGGGGGACAATGCGACTGTCTCTCTCTCTGTCTCGCAAGTATCGAGATTTGAGCAGACGAGCATTGTGCGCAGCCGGTTGAAAAAAAAAATATTTTATTATTTATGTGCAGTACACAGTAAAATATATAGGGATATGATATAATTATAATTTCAGTACAAAGGTACTGCTCATTTCTTAAGAAATTTGCAATTAGCAGCCCTGCGAAAGGAGAATTTTTCTTCTCTTTCTAGCACTCAAACATTGTAAATTTATTATATATTGTGCCTGTTATGTAAAGCAGGGCCTCGCGACGGCTTAAGTTTGTCCGGCCCACGACATAAGAGGTCTGTACCATAGAAATACTTTTTTCTTATATCTATGGTCTTTGCCCTAGATACAAGAAAGAAAAATAAGTACCTATGAAAAGTTTTGTTAATCGATGTTTTTTTGGCTAGTTGATGCACCTTTGCCATTTTAATGGAAGTGCATTTCTTTAGGCGTTTTTTAGAATTTCAGGGGACGGGAATCAATGAACTCTTGAAAGGTGTTTGTCATTGACACAAAGCTTCGGAGTTAACATTTACCCTTATAAAAAGTTATCTAAATTCCGTTTTTTTTTTTAATAACTTCATGTAAGGTTTGGCAAATACGATAGGTGACAGAGAAAACCAATAAAAGTCAATGGCTTTATTCCTCTCTTTCGTAAAGATTAAGCCTGTCAAACACCGCACAAAATACCTTATTAAAATCACAGATGCTTCAATTGGAAGCTCTTTGTTCCATTTTTTTTTAAACATGGAACATTAAAAAAAACAAATTCTTAGGCAATGAATCTGTGAAAAACAGCTTTTATAAGTTTATCGATTCCCGTCCCCAGGATTCCTTTGGCACAGCCTAGGCATCAAAGCACTTCCATTAAAATGGTAAAGGTGGAATTCTAAAAAACGTTAAAGTGTTTGTTTCTATGGCCCTCAAATCTATTTAGAATTTTATATTGACTCGGGATCGTATCTGGTTTGAACAGCCCTGATATAAAGCGTAATATATTTAGAACGAAAGTAACCCCACCCCATTCACGACACTTTATTTTTTTTCTTCGAAAGAGTGTGTGTACGTTGAAGTTTGAAATATGAAAATAATATTGCAATTCTTCATGGCACCGACTCGAAATTAATTCCTAATTTACATCCATTTAGGCGCTGACCGTGACCCAAGGGCTGGCTTCTATCGTGGCCAAAGGCTAAGCATTACCATACAACGTGGTAATGCCGCCAGTCTCTTGGGTACATTACCATTCGACTGCGATGCGGGTAAATTTTTATACTCTATATTATAATTTGTGAATAGTTTTAGTTAAAGTTACCTAACTTTAACTAAAACTATTCACAAATTATAATTAATAAAAATAACAAAATGATAACCTTATCATTTTGTTATTTTTATTAATTAATTAGGCATAAGTTGTTATTTACTTACATAAATTATTTAATGCTAAAAAAATAATAGATATTTTAGGAGGTTAGTTATACTAGAAGATTTAGTTATTGCTGTTCAGCTTAGTTTTTCTTCGTTTCTTTGCTTTTTTATTTTAATAAGAGACTTCCCCATAGCGCGAACATGAATAAATCAAGCAACATCGTTAAACTCAAATTATTGCGTCACCATCGACATAATTACGGATACAAATATTGTACCTAAATGTTAAAAACAAAAGTCTCTTTTTTCGTTAGCCTGTGCTGTCCCACTGCTGCGCAAAGGCCTCCCCCAAATACCTCCAGGAACTTTTTTCCCGCGCCACCTCGAACCAGCCCTCGCAGTACGCTTCCAGGTCATTTCGCCATATCTGGGCCGGCCTCGGCGGCACCGCTTATCTTCAGGTAACTATTGTGTGGAGATTTTTGCCCAGCGGTCATCGTGCATACGACTGATGTGACCCGCCTGGATTGGGCGCATCGGCCGTATGCACGATGACCGTATGCATTTGAGCCTGGTAGCCTTCATTTCTACATCCAGTATACCCGTTTTGGAACGCAGCGTGGTGTTCCGAATTCTGTCCTGTCTTTTAGCATTCAGAATACTGCGACCGATCGCCTTCAAAACCCTCTAAAAAGTAAAAAATATTATATACTAGCTTCTTCAAGTTATGGCGTGACCAACGGAAAAAGGGATTCCTTTTTATATATATAGATTAGCCCTTTCAGTGCAATAAGTATACGTTGTAGGAAATATGTTGATCCAAGCGTCCTCGCGGCGGGGGACGGCTAATGAAAATTGGAACTTAACAGCAGCTATCTTTACTTCAACAGCTTACATTTATTATTGCTGGGTATAAGCCTTGTCTGTTTCGCGTTTTTATTAACGCTACCCAGTCCTACAATTGGTGAATGTAATTTAGAACTCCACGACTATGCATTCCAGTTATAATTAGGATAAACTTTAAAATGCATCTCGATCCTATCAATCAAACCTGTACCGTTATGAGAAAAAGTAAATTACTATTATTATTATAATTAATAGTTACCTAGCTACAAAATAAGAAAAAAAAATTGGTTGTCTTTAAAATATCTCAACTCTTAGCGATAAGACCGACCGCGTCGCTCAAATAAGAGTAAGTATTCTATTCAATTCTATTCTACGATAGAGTAGTTGACAGGTAGAGAATGCCTATGGCATCAAGTCGGCCTCTGTACATTTGTGTGCTGGAAGTGTTAAATAAATATTCTATTCTATTTTGGTGGTAAATGGCAAAATACCTCACACACAGTAAACACAGCTGTCAACCAAACGCTAAAAACAAAAGACTCTCACTCAATATGACGGAGAGCACATCTAAATACCCTCTTTTAAAAGAAAAATACTAGCTAGGGGTTAGTCCCTAGCTAGTATGGCAGTAATGAAGTGGCACGGCCAATCAACATCCGTACCGTATCGCTCAGTAATTGCATTGCAAAAACAGATGACAGCCGAGATTTACTAAGTTAGATGAGATTTTTCATTAAACCACGTTTCAGCTAATCTGAATAAAAGCTAACACATAAACTAGCAAGTTTTTTCACAACTAAAATGTCTACGCTATTTCAGACACTTTGTTATTTTAACCTCGCTCAAGTAAAATGCCTTTTAACTCCAAAAATAAACTGAAAAAAGCAGGTCAGTGCTCGGAGATTGAATGAAGCCGCCAGCACCAGTTAAAAGAACCGGGCATGTAGCGTGACCTAGATCCGACCAAGAATCCGACCATAATGATTGTATACAGTACTGTATACAATAATTATGATATGATAGTATATAACACTGTTTTGTATCTTTATTCCAGACATACGTCCAAACATTTTTACAAAGATAGCGTTAGTAGGGTTGTTAATAGGACAAACAAAAAAAATACAAAAAGGTGTTAGTAATTTGTTAGTAAACAAAACAAGTTACACAGTAATAACACTCAAGTCTATTTCTTATTTCTGTGCAGGTGTAGGTACACTTGCCCAGTACAAAGTAAAAGGACTGTTTATTTTGCACGCTAACGTTCTGAGGACAGTGTTGGTGCTACCACGGACACTATTCATCATCGATGCAGTTCTTTTCATAATGATAGAGAAGAAATCATCAATGGAAGCATCCGCCAACATTGCGGAAACACAGCAGTACCGGGGTTTTCTCAACACTGCCCTCAGTGCGTCATTGTACTGAACACGCAGGACTCTTAACTCCCAAACATTTTCTTTTGAAACTCAAGGTGTATTTTTCTTCCAAGGCTAGTTTAACGACGCTTAAGCTGAACCTTTAAGAAAGGTTCGCTCAGGCTCTTGTTGGTGAAAGAATTTGTCGCGTAAATGTGAGTATAGACTAGAGCATTTACTTGTAACAGAACATCTAGCATATGCCGTTTTATAACTTTATCGAACCGCACTTCGAACACGACCCTCGATGTTTTGTTACAACCTGATTTTAAAAACCAACAAACGTATTCGAGTAAAATTTTATCGAGCCAAGGCACGAGCGATCAAGAACGCACAATCATCGATAATGAACGCAAGGTAGAAAGAATTGCTACGTGCTCACTCGTCGTGAGCATTACGTCAAACGCAGCGTCGAGCTTTCGCCGGAACGTTACATTACATGGAAATGCTCGAGAAAAATAATAACAGCTATCCGTGGCTAAGTAATAACAGCCGCACAGGTCGATCGATCAGGTTAAGGTACGCTTGCCGCGGTTGGTCTGTGGATGGGTGACCATCGTTACATACCGAGATCCGTCCGTGCCTCGGAAAGCACGATAAGCCGTTGGTCGCGGTTATCATTCGTGGATCTTTGACAGTCGTTACGGGTAGTCAGAAGCTCGAAAGCCTGAAAACCAGTCTTACCAAGAGGTATCGTATTACCTAGTAACTGGGTAGTGGAGATCTGATAGACAGTCGCTCCATGCAAAATACTGGTATTCAGCTGCATCCGGTTAGACTGAAAGCCGACCCCAACATAGTTGAGAAAAGGCTAGGTAGATGATGATGCTCGAGAAAATTCTCTAGTGTATACTCGCCTTAAGACTTGAGTGAAAACTTCACAGCATTCTGCTAAGTCTCTCCACGTCACGCCTATTGACGTAGCCCCAAACTTATAATTAAAGATTTTTGCGGTCACCACGAAAGAAAATATTTCGGCTGGCAGTTGAAATCAATTAAAACTGAAAGGCCTCCCAATTAAGGCGCTCCCAAGTTTTTGTTTACCCTATCAACTTAATGTTGTTAGTTTTCGAGATGTCCTCAAAGATTAAGATTCTGTTTTAGGGATTCCGTTCGAGCCGAAGGCAAGAGCGCTCGACTAATGTCGAATGGCCCATATAGACGGTGCTTACAACTAAGCATACAAACAAAATAATTTCAATTAACTACATCTCTTATAGAATCCACCTATGTCGTCAATCGCCTTCTTCTCCCAAATAAATATTGCTGTCATCCAAAAATCATAGAGTATTTGCGCGACTATTTTGCGTCTCATGAAATTGCTAATCCCAAGTCCTGAGTAGGTACTCCCTACAAACGAAAACATCTTTTGTTGTAACAAAAAGAACTGTGTAGTCCTTTCAGTGCACGATAACAAGGTCACGTCCGGGGTTACATCCGTGGTCACGTCTGTAGTCACCCGTGGTCACGTCTGTGGTCAGGTCTGTGGACACGTCGATGGACGATGATCGGAACATTTTAGCGACGTTTGTGTTTTGGTACCAAGATTATCATTAAATAAAAATAAAATATACTGCGGATAAAATCGCCTAAAACGGGGTTCAATTCACATTCAAATTGCGTTTACCTACCCTCTAGTTACGGCGAATCATAATTTCAACTGGTTCGGTTGGTATCTACCGGATTCATATGAAAGGAGATAGTTTTTTGGGCCCACTGTCTTATAACGTCTAACTTAAAAAAACGTAGCCGATTTATCATTTAATATGGTTGATTTTTTCAATAAAGTCTTACCAGAATCACGAAATCGTAATAAAAAGAAAATGTTTTGATAAAGCACTCAATTGATTCAATTCCAGATAAGGTCGTAAATGTCATAAATGCATGTATTGAACCGTTTTTAACGATTTTAAGAAAATAAAACAAATTATAAACCTAATTATAATTCGCGATGGTAACCGAATCTGTTTCATTAAGTAAAAATATGCACCATTGACGCTGCAGCAGGTTATCCTGTGTTTAATCCCATTTTTAAAAGTGCTTGCTCTAGTGTAAAGTGGTTTAAAAATCAACGTAAAACGGATTGCAGTTTTTCATTGCTTGTCAGTTTGACTCTAGTGATGTTACTCGGTCATTAACATTCAGGCATTCGATTATCTCGATTATGTCATTCGAAAACCAAGATCCCAGCAGCGTCGTACATACGTTTGAAACGCATACAAAAAACTTAAAGAAAAGAATTATTGCAAGATCCAAAATACAGCAACCACTAAATATTGGTAGATTGAGGTTTTAGTCAGTGACATTCGGTCAAGATTGGCCGTGTTCGACTTTGTAGAGAGCGCCTTCTGCTACTCACATTCCACTATCAATCTGATAAATAATCAATAACGATACGATGAAGATTTTAATGCCAAATTCCACGTGATCAACTGACAGCACTAATCCACAGAATATGTATTTATTCAGCACAGTATTTTTACGGTTTATTACACGAAATATATCCATTTCCTGGTTTATTAACTACCTTCGTGTAACTGGTGTGGCAGTATTGGTGATATTTATCTAATCGCGGCTATATCAAGGGGCACCTCGAGAGAGAAAACGGATTCAAGTCTTTATTTTATTTACTTGAGGTACGAGTTAAATAAAATCGAGCCGCATCACTATCTGACACTGTCAGAAAGACAACTGTCAAATGTCAACAACACTTCATTCATTATATTTTTTCCGTTTCTTTCGAAATTAGTGAAATTGATATTTCTGTTTTCCTGTGTGTAATTGAAGGATTATAATTAATATGGAATTTTTAAGATGGTATAGCATTTACACCAGAAGGATGTTGTGTTAATTGTTCAGTATCATTTCAACGCAATGTTCGAAGACATTGTCCGAGACTGCTGCAGACGTGCCGTTACTTTTGAATGCATGAATTTTTTGCTTGTTTTATTCAAACCGTCTAGGTGCAATTTATGAAAGTGCGTATTGGTCATGCAAAAAAGTATTGAAACTATTTATTAATTATGGAGATTTGGATACAGGAATATTTACATTCCATGTCGATCAGCACAACAAACGCATAGTGTGCCTGTTGACTATGCGCAAAACAACATTATTTTGCAGTGGATTTATAGGGATTATAGCACACCAAAGAAAACAATATTAGTTTTAATACGCTTTCTAACACAAATCAATTTTTTTCATGTGCATTTAGGTACCTAAAACTTCAATTTCTAAAATTAGAGCTACTCTTGCTGGATATTGTTGTAAGTATCCAGCAAATTGTTTGGTGGGCTGACTTTGGTACTGTTGGCTGTTATGCACATGTAATATTGAGCGTGCGGTATTTAAGTATTTTTATCTTGGACACGGTATCAATATGAGAGGTGGAGCGAGCTGCGTCTTGTTTAGATAAAACACCTATCTACTTCTAAGTCGCTTTACGTCGAAATTGATGTACTTATGGTAATAAAAATGCTTTGTTACATAATCATGTGATTACATGAATTTTTCAAAACACCCTGATCAGTACTATTTATTACTGAGCAGTGCACTATTCTACTACATGATAATACAGATCAGGCCAACCTACTCGAACAACAATAGCATTTTAAGTGATTTTATGGGTTATTATCGTATTTCTCAGTATTCCCGTTAGACGAAGTATAATTATTACTACCATTGTAATCTAGAGATCTTAGGGAACAAATCAACATGCGTTACATTAGTAGATACCACAATTTTTGTTGGGCCTATTCGCCGAACAAAAAAAACTATCTCCTTTTATTTTGTTTTCGTTGGTACCGCTAACATAACCTATTTCTATGTAACCTTTTCAAATTGAATGGTACAGAAACACGCATACCAACACGATAGGTTCTGAGAACACGATATATTTATTTTCGCCAAAAAGCGGCTCCAGTACATCACGTCAAAGAGCTGTCGTGATATATACAATGACAGTACTTTGACGTGACTTTTCTGGGAAATACATTCAGTAGTTTCACAAAATGGCAAGTACCAATGTAACTAAGATACTAATTTAACTGTGGATGCAGAATATCATGAAAAAGCGAGTGTGAACAAGCATGCTTGTCATTAGATAGACAATCTTTCTGGTAAACAAAAGAAAAGTGATCGATTGCAAACAACTAAAGGTTGCTTTCACATTGGCGTGGCATTAGCGTTGTTGCGCGGTTAAGCCGTTGGTCCTGCGCCTGATCTCTCTCCGGTCGTGTCGGATTGCTGTCCTATCGGACTATGAGAGTGAGGGAAGAGGGAGTGCACCTGTGTCTACGCAAACACATGGCGGTATGTATGATATAGTTGAAGTTTTGTAAGAAACCGATGGATATTTTCGAATAAAATCTAATTTAATTACTTAATTGAAAATAACTAATAAGCAGTTCATTTATCAAATCAAATTTCATTCATTTCATCAACTACATATATCAGACGCCCCTGGTTTATCTCCTTTGGCGACTGTACATTCCAATTAGTACCACAGAGTTTAGCTAAAGATACAGCGGCATATAGCTAATGACAGCCCGCACCGGTCCTCAGAGGCGTCTATATGCAGAACCTGTCAATTGCCTGTGTACAGAACCTATAACACGCCTGCTCTAGGGGTGTGATATTTATCTGTACATACTATAAAGTCGCTTTTCAACCGCGTTAGCCTTCTAAGCTACGCAATGGATTTTTATGCGGTTTTCAACATTATTTAGAGAATTTATTCCGGAAGGTTCTCCTTCTCACAGAAAGGGGGCATGTGTCCCAGCAGTGGGAACATTATAGGCTAAATACGTATTCTGGAAGGTTTATTTGTATAGCATAATCAGCATATAATGTTCCCACTGCTGGAACACAAGCCTCAATACTGGACTATTGTAATCAGTGAAAAGAAAGGACTGATATTTATCTAAAATATTTAATTGTGTGAAATCGTTAAAGCAAGTTTTTTGCCTGTTGCTATATAAGACCGTTTTGACGCTATCATATGATGGAATTTTAAGTTCAATATTCTCGTCTCGTTTTTCTAGCGACGTTTTCATATATTGAAACGCCTCTGGGATGGGGACATCATTGTCTTTAACTTTTTGTTTTAATTCGTCAATAGCAATATCAACTTCATTTTTATCAAAGACATTAAGTTATTTATTGTACCTATCTTAAATCTCTTTGATTTTTATAGAAATCAGCGTTACATGAGTGGTCGTTACATTTCACCACATTGTCATCAAAAAAAAAATTGTATGGTTAAAATAATAGGTACCTATGTAATAATATGTAATTAAAAACAATATTTAGATATGTTTTAATTATGAGCATACCTTCAGAGTAATTGAGCCCTGACATTTTTCTTTTTTGAGATGACTGCAAGTCCAGAAAATGTTTCCATTTCTGTACGTACGCAATTTGTAGTACTGCCGACCCTTGAAAAGCAGTACCCTTCCCCCTTTACCATGAATGTATTTTATATCTAAATCCATATTTTATCCAAATAATTACAAAATGCAAATCGCAATAAAACAGCAAAGAACAGGCTAATAATTTGAGTGATCATGTGGCATGTGTCATCAAATTGACATAATGTTTTTTTTATCATTGTACAATAAGACTGCAATGTATACAGCTTGATAAAAAGTTTAAATACCCACTCAGTTTGACTATCCGGAACAGAATTCGTCGTGGTCAAATCAGTTTGACCATTAAGTTTGACCACGAGGAAGGAGGGAAATTCTCGTCTATTGTATAGTAGCATTTGTCAGAAGTTTCTGCAGTACGATTTTCAATTTTGGCAATACCCTTATGTAGTTAGTAATGTTATTACGAGTATATATTCTCGGAGCAATTACGAAAAAGCTTTTGTACATCAAAGCAGTCTTACATTTGATGTTACATAATTGATTTTTGTACTGAGCACGCAATTGAATTTTCTTGACTGCTGATAGTTTAGTAAATAAATGCGGGTTTCTTTTTACAAAAAGTGCAGTTTCTAATCGCGTGTCCTAGAACCAAAAATTCGAAGACATGTAACATCTACCAACGTTAACGTTATAGGATGATTATGCAATTTCTAATATATGTATAGTGCCGGAAATGTTAACAGTTTTAATGATTTGAAGTAAGGCATACAACTACCTGTGGTTTGTAGACCGCACATAGACCTAATGCAATGCTTTTGCATCCTGAATACGGTCGCTCTATCAGTTGATTGTCCCCAAAAAATAACACCATATCGGAGAATTGAACCTGCTAAACCGTGATACGCTGTCAATAATGTTTTAATATTTACTTTTTTTGATAATTGGAACAGTGCGTATTTCGATATCACAGACCTGAGGGCTGAACCATGTCCGCTGCCGCGAGAAATCACGGCACGGCGGACAGAGCTCCGGCGGGATCTCATAGCGGCATGGAGAGTGCGATTGTCGCAACCCAGCGCTGGGCTCGCCACAATTGCGGCGATAAGTCCCCTCTTTGAGGAGTGGCTAGAGAGGCGCCACGGCGCCCTCACCTTCCGCCTGACGCAGGTCCTCACCGGACACGGTTGTTTCGGGAGGTTCCTGTTCAGGATAAAGCGGGAGGAAACGCCAGGGTGTCACCACTGTGGGGATCGCCCGGAGGACACGGTGGAGCATACGGTGGAGGTCTGCCCGGCTTGGGCGGGGCCCCACCGTGTCCTCGTGGCGGCGATCGGCGGCGGCGACCTCTCGCGTCCGGCCCTCATACAGGCCATGGTACGGAGCGAGAGTGAATGGGAGGCCGTCACCTCCTTCTGCGAAGCAGTAATGCTCGCGAAGGAGGAGGCGGAGCGCGTGAGGAAGAGGCAATCGCTGCACCCTCGCGCGCCTAGCCGCCGCAGGAGACGCCCTGGACGGAAGTCTACAGTCGACTCCCGGCCACCGTAGGCGCGGGCTTGCGGGCGGCGGGCAGCTCGCCGCCCGGTAAGGACCAGGCCCGGGTCGACGGCGCGTTGTGTTCCACGTGCGCCTCAAAGAGCTGTCAGCACGAACTGACGGGGTCCGCTAGGGCCGATGCCGCCGGGGCTGCGGGTTATTCGAAAGAGATACCGTGGCCCCTGGCACAGGCAACTGAAGGAACACGGGTGGGTTTTAGTCAGTAAAAGTCTGACACTCCCTTCTGCTCCGCCCAGAGCGGGAGGAGTCATTTGATGATTTCCCACCCAGAAAAAAAAAAAAAAAAAAGGACTGAACCATGTGGCAATCGCTTTCAAAGCATTTCGTATTTCTATATCGACTTTCAGCAAGATTGACAGGAGCTTTTCAGTGGCATATATCCAAAGACATTAAATTATATACTTGCATATATCCGTCTCAAACGTTTTTGACTTTTCCATCCTAGTTATGGCTGATGTCACTTTCATCAGTCAGTCAGTCTGTTCTGTCAGTTTGGTTATGGCTGATGAATGTCACTTTCTGTTTAAATTCTATTTTCTTTTGATACACCACTTTTACCATTTTATAATTTTTATTGAAGAGGGGGGGGGGGGCTATTACAGGTATATTTTTTACTTAAAAGGAGGACCTCCTTATACCTGTGGCACTATGTAAGATTTACTGTAAAAGTTGTACAAGTTTCTGCAATAAACCTTTTTACTTTGTCTAGGCCCTTTTTTTTTTTTTTTTTTTTTTTGTGGATGGGAAATCATCAAATGACTACTCCCGCTCTGGGTGGAGCAGAAGGGAGTGTCAGACTCTTACTGACTAAAACCCACCCGTGTTCCTTCCTTAGCCCTTTACGTACCAGGGCAGCGGTAACCCTTTCGGACGATCCCGCTACCCCGGCAGGCTTCGGCCCTGTCGGGCCCCGTCATCTATGCTGACATCTCTTTGAGGCGCACGTGGAACACTTACGCGCCGTCCGGCACGGGCCTGGTCCTGATCGGACGGAGAGCTACCCATTGCTCTCCGCCCGCAGGCCCGCACCTACGGTGGCCGGGAGTCGTCACGCGGCTCCCGACGCCCGGAGCGTCTCCCTCGGCGGCTGAGGCGTGAGGATCTCTCCCTCGCCCATCCCGCCACCTCCTTCGCTAGCATGACTGCTTCGCAGAAGGAGGTGACCGCCTCCCACTCCCTCTCGCCCCGGACCATGGCTTGCACCAGGGCCGGGCGCGAGAGGTCGCCGCCGCTGCCGATCGCCTCTACGAGGACACGGCGGTGCTCTGCCCAAGCGGGGCAGACCTCCACCGTATGCTCCACCGTGTCCTCTGGGCGATCCTCGCAGTGGTGACACCCGGGCGTCTCCTCCCGCCTGATTATGTGCAGGAACCTCCCGAAACATCCGTGTCCGGAGAGGACCTGCGTCAGGCGGTAGGTGAGAGCGCCGTGACGCCTCTCTAGCCACTCCTCAAAGAGGGGTCTTACCGCCGCTATCGTGGCGTGCCCTTTGTCTAGGCCCTCAGGTTGTATTTGGTACAAGTATGTACGAGACAAGAAATACAGGAGCTGATGAGGCATTGGCTGTTCATATGACGGGAGAACGATGAAAGGGAGGGGACCGCCTTGAAGAACGTATACTAACCTCCACTCAAAAGGTCAAGGGTGTAGTACGCAAGCAACCTGCGTGTGAATATGAGCAGGTGTTGAACGTGGACAAATCAAAAGAGTATCTCTGATATCTATCCTACTTCTGAGCCAAGCCTGCTGAAGAGTAAGCGATTCATATAAGTTAAACCTTATGTTATTCTTGTATATACTCGTATAAGCGAATATGAGCAAGGGTTTCATACGAATATGAACATTAATGTTATAACATAAATGTTCGTATTCGTTTATGATGTTTAGCGTTCGGTAAATTTTTCCCTGAGTGTCTACACACGTCCACATTTAAAAGACGTAAATTCTATGTGAAAGACGGAAGAAAATTGCGGAGCAGAAAATAATATAATTCTACCCTTTTGATTGTATTATTCAAAAGACAGTCAGAGTTCATGTGTCTCCTGGGACTACGGAATGGTGAAAAAGTTATGAAGTGTCTGTAACTTGTAAGTTTTGACCGAGTACTTTGCAACTCTTTTCATAAAAAAATATGTAGCTTAAAAAAACTAAACTACATATTTTACAAGCTTTTGTTTAGTTTCACCTGTCCCGATGTTTGTCTGTAATCAAATCTTGCAAGTTCAATTTGATTCACTTTCCGGTTACCGATTGAGCTGAAAGTTTGCATGCATGTGTAAATCGGACGACAATGCTAAATGACATGAAGCTGATCTGATGATGAAGCTGGAAGATGGCCATAGGAACTCGGTAATTAAACACAACCCCATCGAGTTTGGGCACGTAAGATTCGTCTGGACAAGTACTTTGATGCTAGATGATAACCAGGCTCTGATGATTGAGCTGGAAGATGGCCATAGGACCCTCGGTAATTAAACGACACAACCCCATCGAGTTTGGGCTCGTGTGATTCGTCTTGACGAGTACTTTGGTGCTAGATGATAACCAGGGTCTGATGATGGAGCTGGAAGATGGCCATAGGAACTCAGTAATTAAACGACATAGAGTGATTGCAAAAGAAAAATAATGAAGGTGTAATACTTATGCTAAATGTTCTTTATTGTTCCATCAAAATGTAACACGCTTTTATTTATTTCTTATCAGGTTTAAATTATTTTTAACTTTTTATTTCTTTTTATTAACAAGTAATAAAACTTTGTTTTTAAAAAGTTTTTTTTTTTCTTTTAATTTTTATTTTTAAATTTTGCGGCTAGTAAATTGTTTAGTAACTTAATAAGTATAAAGTCAACGAATTTATGACGTTTAGGGGCTACTAATAAACACCCCTCAAGTGTGTACAAATAGCCCCTAAAGAGTTCCACTATCCACCACCTGGCTCCATCATCAGACCCTCGACACCAAGGGCAATATACTGGATTTCTCAAAATAAATCATAATTGTGACCCCAAACTCGGGGTTTACTGGTAGCCCCCAAGGAGTTCCACTCTCTTTAGGGGCTACTAGTAAGCCACCTCTTGGCGTCATCATCAGACCCTCAACACCAAGAATTGATTTCTAAGATTTTATTACATTGTTGTTACAAGTGAAGGTAGTAAAACCGTGTTACTTACTACCTTTATCAAAGGACATTGCTCTGCGCCCACACATTATTCGCCCTGGAACCAAGAGCATCGGAAAATTATATGTTGTATTGTCGATCATTGGTAAACTCCTATAAGATCTTATTTGTATAGCGGACTAGCTGCAGAATAGATATATTTCAAAAAAAGTATCAGATTTTGAGGTTATAATCCAACCATAACAACGAATATTAGGTATAGGTTTTCATAGCTCCGAGTGATTTTTATGAAACTAAAAAACAATAACATAATATTTTAGCTATTTTTGTACCTACCTAGATAATTCGGTATCTATGCAGTTTTTTTATAAAGCCTAAGTGTAGGTACCTACATAATTGCAACGTTTAAATGCATATAATCTAATTAACATAGGTATTTGTATTCTTAGCATTGGTTTTGGAATGAGATAAAATATTTGTGTGTGAAAATTATAAAAATAATGCTGTCTCCATAAATGATAATGGTGATGTAGTGCGGTAGATAGATGGCGTTAGTGTGCATTGATAAATGGCTAAGCTCTTGAGTGAATGTTCTAGTGATTCAGATTCAAAAACATACAACAATTCATTAAAAATTCGATCGATTGCAATCGATTGGGCATCCCTAATCTTTTTCGATACGACTTGACATTTGGCGTAGATGGCGGTGATTAATGTTATTAGTCGCGTAAAATACTTTTAAATGTCCATTTTGGCATGCAGCTAGTCCGTGTTACAAAAGTATTTGCAACTAATATAATAAAATAGACAATTAATGATCGTGTATGTCCGATATTTCTTGTGCACAGGGCGATTCCAGAACATGTCCTTTCGATATAAATTATTAGTTTTAAAACAAATCCCAAGTATGATAAGAGTCACGTGACTTATCGTTCAGTATCGTCGATAACTATCGTTCGATCCGCTTACACAACAATGTAGGTTATAATTATTCATTTTTAATAGTCGTATCGATTGTTATATTTTGACGTTGGATTAAAAATTACAAACCATTGCTGAGGTAACATGTTGTTAGGTATATTTCACCATAACAGTTGTATTTATGTAATCGATTGGGGTCACTATCGAAAAGTTTTCATTCGAGCGATCCCGGGAATGAAATTATTCCCGTGACATCCTTAGTCCATACCTAATAAAAAAATGCAGTAAACATGTAGGTATCTACGATTATAGGGGCTTGTGGCTAAGTAATGACAGCCGCACGGATCGATCGATAAGGTTAAACTACGCATGCCGCGGTTGGTCCGTGGATGGGTGACCATCTTTACACACCAAAACCCCTTCGTGTCTCGAAAAGCACGTTAAGCCGTTGGTCCTGGCTGTCATTCGTGGATCTTTTACACTCGTTACGGGTCGTCAGAAGCTAGTCTTACCAAGGGGTATCGTATTACCCAGTAACTGGGTTGTGGAAGTAGAGGCAGTCACTCCATGTAAAATACTGGTATTCAGCTGCATCCGGTAAGACTGGAAGCCGACCCCGACATAGTAAGCTTATGGCTAGGCAGATGATGTAGGATGTCTGTTTCATAATCATCTCCCCCCCCCGCCCCCCAATTACTAAGTCGTCCGTTTTTATTCGAGAATTCCTTCCTTAATTTATTCTGTCCCTCGTCAATTTGAATGGATGGAACTTTTTGACTTCGGCCTACTTTCTCATGCTAAGCCACGAAGAATTTCATATTCTCTTTTTTCATTGGCAATACCGTTATTGCCATCGATAGAAATCTGTCTACACTTCTATATTGGTACTTATAACAACATTATTAAGATGTAAAATTGTTTGGATGTGTATTAAAGGTAAAGATAGCTTAAGGTAAGATAAAAAAAAACGTCTGAAAATACTGGTTTGCACCTTAATTGCGTAACACACTATCAATCTCATCTGAATCATTTTGAAGGATATTACCAATCCATTGCTTCACATGTTCGAAAAATTTGTCTACTCAACAACGTAAATAACGCAATGAATGTTGTTGAACTGTCAAAATGAAAGCCACTCCTGCTGATATTGTAAAATATATAGGTAACATTTTTGCTAACCTGGGCCTTTTTGGCACAGCCGTGAGGCACACTTTCCTGATAATTTTCTTACATCGGACTTCACATTTTTTATTTAATCTTTTTTTTATCTTATTGTTTGTTTTGTCTGATGTATATATCTGGTGTATTGTGTGTCTTTTAGTTTGTGTCAAATAAATGTATTTTCTTTCTTTCTTTCTTAACACCTACGACATTACAAAGTTATTTGGCTGATAGAAAGTTGAACTTTACTTGATACTTTTTTGCTAGGAGTCGCAAGTGACCAAATGATTTTCACATTTGAGAATGTGAAGAATGTGAAGGTGAGCAATGTTGGCCCAGTGGTAATTGCCGCGACTTTTCGACGGTTCGAACCCAGTCAGCCGCTTTAATTTGTGTAAATTATTACATCACCATTGCTCTCAAAACGGAGAAGGAAAACATCGTAAGGAAACCTGTGACCTGTGAATAACCTGTGACTATCCTAGAATCAAAAATTCGAAGACATGTGACATCTACCAACACGGACTGGGCCCGCGTGGTGGATTCCGGCCCACTCCCTCTCACCGATAGGAGGCCTGTGTCCCAGCAGTAGGAACATTACATATAACCTGATTAAGCTAGGCGAAGGTATTACGTTGTTGTAAAAAACCAATAATTTTAAAAGAGAATGAAATGAATATCGTCATTTGCAAACCACATTTATAACACGAATAATAAAGATTGTAGCATTACGGAGTATGGCTTCTCGTGATATCGGCACGGCGCGACGGCATGCATTACTATTTAATTATTGGCTTATCCATCAGAAACCTGCAAACAACACTACAGTTCAATTATATAACTATACTTCTCAGAAACTATATTTTCAATGAATTGCGTAATATCGTGCCTGCATTTCCCGGAGGGGTGGGGAGATGTGTATAAGACACCTATATATGAGGGGAATAAGGGGCGGGCTTGATGTCATTAAGTTGACACAGTTCTAGACTCTAGTCTGCCATGTCTGGGAAATTCCTGATGGAAAATTCCAATAACCCCACTTTTCTTGTTGTCCCCCCGGGGATCGAACCCAAGGAGTCGCGTTTGCGACCAACAAGACAGTTTAATACATACAGGGAAATTAATTGTTTATCAAATTAACACTACGTCAAAAAGCTGTGTTTAAGCCATTTAACACATACAACTGTCAAGGAATAGAGTAGTTGCCAGGGTAAAAAAAAATAATAATTATATTTAGTCCGTCAGTTAGATTATCGAAAAATAATGGACACGTATTTTTTCTTTTGTCAATCAAAAAAAAATATGACAAAGATAAAGCGCGTCAAAAAATTTGGGAGTGGGGGGTCGTGACGTCACTTGCTTGCAAAAGCGTCTCAAGCACTTCATAATTTTTTATATAATTGACAAAAGAAAAAATACGGGTTCAATATTTTTGGATAATCTAACTGACGCACTAATTAGATTTTTTTAGGAAAATAGCCTATTACAGTAAATTGTGATTCGAATTGTATTGCATGCATGTATTTTCTTTTGTTTGATTTTTTTTTGTTTTTTTTTTTCTATAGTGAATTTTGATGATCTTTATTTTATACTAGCAGCGCCCCACGGTTTCACCCGCATAAGTTTTGATCCCGTGGGAATATCGGAATAAAAATACCCTATGTATTAATCCTAGTTGTAAACTATCTGTGTGCCAAATTTCATCCAAATCCGTTCAGAAGTTTTTGCGTAAAAGAGTAACAAACATCCATCCATCCATCCACCCATAAAAACTTTCACGTTTATAATATAAGTAGGATTATTAGGGTAGTCCACTGGCATTTGCATGGAATTTTTATAAGACCTTGACTTTAACCAATGCTCTCAAAACGGTGAAGGAAAACATCGTGAGAAAACTGACTTTAACCTATGGTTTACAAATAAATAATTCTGATTCTGATTCTGAATGAGACGAACAATTTGAGTTGGTTAATTAACTTAACCATCTGCCTTTGTCCCCCAAGTAACATGGGACAAGGGCAGGAAGTTGATTAAGTTGATTGTCAATTCGGTAAACAATTTTCCGTGACTTTACATTAAACACATTAATACACATAAATTTGAATCGCGACATATTCGCCAAAAATGTAAACAAATATGAGTTAATGGAAAAATAACTTTAATTCCTACACAATAAAGTTCAGTTTAGGTACGCTACAATTTCAAACATTTTTATAACTTTTTCATTAGTGCTAGTCACTCTGAAATCAACTTAACAGACATACAAATAAAGTTGATATTTGTTTAACTTGAAATAACGTAAATTTTAAACATAAATAAAAGGACATTGACAGGGTTTGGACCAAATGCTGCCCAGACATGGGAGTATTTCCAAATAATTTCCTAGATCAATCTACTTAACAAAACAATTATAAAAAAATAAAACTCCCTGGATTTTTTTTTTTATGGTTTTAGGTACTTACAATTTCTGTCAATATTTTCTTATAAGTAATGGAGTGTGTATAGTTTGTGTCGGTCACACACGGTTTGTACCTGTGCGCACGCCTTTGACATATAATAGATATATCCGGGCCGCGTGCTGCGACTCAAAATGACGCCTCTATTTTGGATAACCATTTAGATGGTGTTGATAGGGTAATTCCTGGTTTTTTCACCCTGGTGACATATTCATATTGGACAGAGGGTTTCGCATGCATACATAGATTGTCAATGTCCTTTGAATATACACTAATACACACACCCTCACACATAAACAAACACCCTTTCCACATACATATATATGTATATTAGTGTGGTATTATCAATCGGCGTAACTTTGATCCGTGTACATAAATTATGCCTTTTCAAGGATCCCAAACGTGACCCCCTAAACAAACTACACTGGGCCGCAAAGAAAGCGACAGGGTAATTTCCTAACAGTCTATCAGTAGCAATGGGTTTCATTTTAACAGTTCAACAACATTCATTGCGTTATTTACGTTTTGATGAGCAAACACATTTTTTCAACATAATTATGAAGCAATGTATAAGCAATAATCTACAAAATGATTCCGATTGAGATTGACAGTGTCTTCGGCAACTAGGATGCGGGTCGCTAACGACTATATATACTTCAATAACTTCCATCCGTGGAGCTAGCCTTATAAAATAAATATGTCTTTGTTTCGGGGTCCGCCGCGACGCTTTCTAGCTGTGTCAGGGCTCGAAGTATTGGTTATTTTGGCCCACAGCTTATTGGGCATACGGCAGACGTGGCCAGCCCAGTCCCACTTCAGCTTAGTGGCTTTTTGAGCAACGTCAGTAATCTGTGTTTTGGAGCGCAGTGTGGTGTTGCGAATATGGTCTGTCAGTTTGACGCCTAGAATACTGCGCTCCATTGCACGTTGGCAATGTATATAATATACGTAGTATATTTTATAGGAATAATTATTGAACATTCCGAGATAAGCCGTAGTTTGATTTTATTCCACCCGTCTCCTTGAAGAGGACATTACCTCTTCAGGGACAGTACCTACTGATGGCTGCTGACCCTTCAGTTATACAACCGCATGGCTTCGTTATCTTCATACCGTTTCACTTAGATGTTTGCAATTTGATACCAAATACTGCAATCTTGTCGCTGTATATACTGTACAGGCATTCAGTTTCAGAAGCCTTCCATCACGCTACGTCTTCCGGTACGCGGTCGCCACTCCAGAACCTTTCGGCCCCATCGGCCACGAGCAATGTGCCCTACCCACTGCCACTTAAGTTTGGCAATTCTTCGGGCTATGTCGGTTACCTTGATGCGCTGGGTACGATTGCAGAATTAGAAGCTAACATATAACCGCCAAATACCACTTGAAATGCTCAGACGCGTCATAGAAAATTGGAACTTCAGAATAGACAAAGTTAACCACCTTGTGGGAGGCCTTCCAACGCTACGTCTTCCGGTACACGCTTGGACCCATATAACATAAAATTATTTATTTATCAACCCTACCACGCTACACTGCTCCAGTTGTGTGGCGCGCAGCCCCGGTCGCGTCTTTCCATTCTATACAAGGCCAGAACGCAAGGGTGTGAAACTAATCGCGAATGGATTGGAAATCACGTTTTTTACCAAGGTCTTCCAATCTGTACAAGAGTAGTACGCATACTTCGTAGTGACCTAACTAACTACCTTATTCCATAATATACAGTGCCAGTTCGCATCGTACTAATTTTCGTAATAATTTACAGGCAAGTACTGAAGTTCTTTAAACCTACTAAAGTAATTTTTTTCTATACAATCCCGACTGGATTATATAGAAAAAAAATTCTGGCGTGGGGGTCACAGTTTTATCGTAACCTAATTTTTTTTTTTTGTCAGACGTACTTGATGTAGTATAGTTTGGAACCAGGACGCGCGCGTACACGATACAAACTATGCAAGAGTAGTACGCCAAATTCGTGTATAGCAGTTTCCTATGGCTGCGTTCTGGCCTTGTATAGAATGGAAAGACGCGCCCCGGTCCTTCAAAGCTAAGAAAACAACACGATACTTATTATAAATTCCGGTCAGTTGCTGGTTATTTACTTTGGAAGTTTGTTGGGCAATAACCACAAGAAGTGTTGCTGGTTTACATAGTTACATCACTGGCTGAAGAGGCAGTTTCAATCATAAGTTGTTCGGAACTTTAAAGGTTAAATAAATAGTTTCGTAATATCATGTTATTACTATACGTTCTATTTTATTAAGTAGCATGGCTACTCATTTAAATATAACTAAACTTCCAGTTTTTTTCGCACGTTTCCTCTTGACAGCGATGCGGACGAATTTTTGATGCGCTTTGATTATTTCCCCGCCTTGTTATATATTTGTACATATTATTATTATTATTTTAAGACTCTTAGCATTTTAAAAGTTGAATTGAATTTTAAGACTGGCTTGATTTATCTAATGTCAATAATAAAACTAAACTAGCATCTGTTTGCGACTTCATCTGCGTGTTTCTTGTTTTAATCCTATTTCCTATCCCGCTAATATTATAAATGCGAATTTTTGTAAAGATGGATGGATGGATGTTTGTTACTTTTTCATGCAAAAACTACTGAACGGATTTTGATGAAATTTAGCACGCAGATAGTTTATAACCAGGATTAACACATAAAATACTTTGTATTCCGATATCTCCACGGGATCAAAACTTATGCGGGTGAATCCGCGGGGCGCTGCTGGTATAAAATATATCTTTTGACACTCGGCAATACTGTAGCTTCCCATAAGTGAAAGAATTTTCCCCTACATACAAACTCACATACCTTTTAATACAAATCAACCGTCCCATACATTTGGGTCGAGTTTGAAGTTTTATAAGGGACCACTGACGACGGGGTGTTATAAGTTTGACGTGTCTGTGTGTGTGTGTGTGCGTGTCTGTCTGTGGCATAGTAGCTCCCGAACAGATAAACCGATTTTGATTTTGTATTTTTGTTTGAAAGGTGAATTATTTTGCGATTACGTTGTTGGTCCCATGAGGAAAGTTGTTCAGTTTGATGGTCTGTACCACAACCTTAATTTTGACCACACATTTCTGATACAGCTTGTATAATATTATAGTAATAAATACTGCCCGCGACTTCGTTCGCGTGAAATTGGGGACCCGACCAACCCCATCGCATCGCATCACCTGCCCACGCTATTACTACAGTCTGACCTTTTTTTGTTACTGCTCGGGTCCTAAGGGCTGTTACGTGAAGTAGCTTATAGCCTTCCTCAAGAATTGGGCTATCAAATGCGAAAATATTTTTTCAAATCCGACTGGTAGTTCCAGAGATTAGCACGTTCAAAGAAACAAACTCTTCAGCTTTATTATTAGTATATAGATATACATAGATAAGTAGTTATTTGAAAGAATAAAAGTATCCAATCGAAACTGTGTTTTATCTAACTAACAGATTTTTTAAAGATTTGTTTTGTGTTCAATCTAAATGAAGGCTGCTGTTATTCAAGACCTCTGAAAAGAAACACCGAAATAAACTAAAACGTCAAGGTTTATTTAGAAAACTTGTCCCATTTCGGATCAAATTATATTACGTTAACAATGCAGAGATAGTTTGGATTTGACTTTTTTTTCTTCATTTCCGTTTCATTTGAATATACTGACAATTAAAGATTAAAGATTTGAAAGAATTTCTTAAGCAAATCGAACGTCAAAATTACATAAGACAGTTCACCACTTCCTAACGCTTTCGCTGGGAAGAAGAAGTGGCACAACAAACTCTCCAGTAGCACAGCTGTCTGCGCAGTTAGAAAATACTGAAAGCTGAACCTCGGCAGTTCGTTAACGATTCCTAGCTGTATAAATTAGTATCTCAGACCATTGAAGCCTGTAGCGGGATCGTCCGAAATGGTTACCGCTGCCCTGGAACATAAAGGGCTAAGGAAGGAACACGGGTGGGTTTTAGTCAGTAAGAGTCTGACACTCCCTTCCGCTCCACCCAGAGTAGAAGGGGTCATTTGATAAAGACCATTGAAGCCTGCTCCGTTGCGAAGGGGTGGTATTGATGGGATGAGATGCTATTGGTTTTGTGTAGCTCCATCTCTCTCTTGCATTGGAACAATTGTTATTCTTCTTCTTAGCGTGTCAATAACAATTGTTATTGCTTAAACTGTTCATGTACCAAAAGTCGACATTTTCAATAGTTAACTGAATTTTAAGCAATCTACAAAGACAGCTTTCATCAAAATCCAATTGTAACATCCACTAGGAATTAAATAACTAAAGTCCAAATGTTTATATCGACGTAAAAGGTGCTGAAGTTCTTAAGTGCACCCACGGATGTCGAATTTTATGATGTGTTAATTTTAAGTTTCAAATTTTAAGTGTGTGTCGTAAGTACACTATTTGTTAATGTAATTATTTGGGCGGGATCATAAGCGGTGGCACTAGGACTCCTTACTAATCCGCAATGAAGGCATATCTCCGGATATCTATGAGTGCACCTATCACGTAAACGTAATAATAATAATAAATAAAATATTAAAAAAAACTTTAAAAAAACAACCTTTTTAAAACAACAGTGATGTGGACGAATTTTTTGATGCCCAATGAGCTCCTGCCTTTATCTATATTTTTTCGTATTATATACTTGTGTATAATTGTATATAGTATATATTAGTGTTAATTTGTTTTTGTAAAATACCTTTTATTACTTATTAATAAAAATAACTAAAAAGTTAAAAATAATTTAAACCTGATAATAATAATTAAAAGCGTGTTACATTTTGATGGAACATTTAAAACACAATGTAACACGCTTTTATTTATTTCTTAGCAGGTTTAAATTATTTTTAAATTTTTAGTTCTTTTCATTAATAAGTAGATAATAAAAACTTGTTTTTTTATTTAATTTTTTCTTTTAATTTTATTTTTAACTTTTTAGTATTTTTGATGCGAGATTGACTACGGCGTAGTTCGTAGCGCGTAGCAGTGTTTTTCCGTTATATGCGTTTACTAAACTTAAGCTACCTGTTCATCTTTAGTCCCTGGTTACCATCTAGCACCAAAGTACTCGTCAAGACGAATCAAACGAGCCCAAACTCGATGGGGTTGTGTCGTTTAATTATCGAATTCCTATGGCCATCTTCCAGCTCCATCATCAGACCCTGGTTACCATCTAGCACCAAAGCACTCGTCAAGACGAATCATACGAGCCCAAACTCGATGGGGTTGTGTCGTTTAATTACCGAGCTCCTATGGCCATCTTCCAGCTCCATCATCAGACCCTGGTTACTATCTAGGACCAAATTACTCGTCAAGACGGATCAAACGAGTCCGAACTCGATGGGATTGTGTCTTTTAACTACCGAGTTCCTATGGCCACCTTCTGGTTCCATCATCAGATCAGCTCCATGTCATAATAATGTTGTATTGTCATTCGATTTACACATGCATGCAAAATTTCAGCTTAATCGGTTGAAGATAACTGCTTCAAAATTGAGTTGCAAGAGTCCTCCCGAACATAAGCTTGTAAAAATGAATAGTCCTACACCAACCGGGGGTTGTCCTTGGGTGAACTTGCACGGTACATACAGGGATAATCGTCAGTTGGTGCCTCCTCGTCGTTTAGAATTGTGTAAAGCGCCTCTGCGAGTTGACTTCGGCCCCTAGAACGCCTTTCAAAGGTCCGGGACCCCAGGGTCCCGAGATATGTCAAAGACAACTAAAATAAAAATAAAGTTGCAGGTTGAGCTGGACTCCTTCAACAAGAACTGGTCCTCAGAAGGTTTATACAGAGAGAAATGGAAAGAGATTGGGAAGGCCTTTCCCTGCAGTGGGACATCACAGGCTTTTAACAATAATAAAATAAAATAAATATTGTAATATTAAACCGTAAAACCTGTTAAATCTCGTTTGCCACGAAGGTTTTTCCATAATTGAATCGCTATCAATAAAGACAGACCAATTTGTGAAGACTTAAATTTAATATTCCATCAAAGGGAGCTAATCAATTGATGCTGGGCCTTACACAAAGAAATTCCTATAATTTTGTTATTCAGATAACTTTAAGTATTCATTTCGGTTTTATTTACTGGCAAGATTTTCCTGTTTTTGCCGCCGACACATTCTCAACTCATTTTATTGTAAGAGACGAGTAAATGTATGTACTACATTAAAGTTGTTTTCGTCAACACGTGCAAAGACAAAACAAATAATGAATCACAAGACTTGGTATCTTTGTTTAGCTCAACATATTGGGCATTGTTGTAATTGAAAACGTGTTGTTACGGCCGCGGCTTATCTGATTCTCTCTTATTTAATGTGTTCTATAGTTTTATATTATTACTAGCAGAGCCCCGCGGTTTCACCCGCATGAGTTTCGATCCCGTGGGAATATCGGAATAAAAAGTATTCTATGTGTTAATCCTGGTTATAAACTATCTGTGTGCCAAATTTCATTCAAAGGCATTCAGTAGTTTTTACGTTAAAGAGTATCAAATATCCATCCATCCATCCATCCTCACCACGTTTATAATATTAAAGTAGGACTAATACCTACTATCTCTTTCTTTCTGCGATCAACAGTCATCAAAAATAAATTCAATCTTCGTATATATTTTGATTTAAAAGAGTGTCCGTTGAATTTCTCACCCGTTCTTCTTCAAAGGTACCTACTACGCTTTGGAATGGGCAACTAGCTTCATCTTTCTGACTGACCGACCGCTTGACAATTCAAAAGTGCCTGTAATTGGTTTATTTTGAATAAATACTTTGAGTTTGAGTTTGAGTTTGTAGGTTCCCACTAAAATGGTATTCTCAATTGCGTGAATGAGCATAATCGGCATCCTAAGCCCACCTAGTTACTTATTCATGAACATCTTATATTCTAAAACTGTGTTACAGCACCGATTGTCTGCCGATGTCGAGCGCTCATAGCCTCTGTAATAGCCCCCACTTCATTAAGATGGAATGAGAGGGGCGAACCGAGAGACAAGGCTAACGTTGTTATGAACAAGATGTTAAACTTTCAGCTCTAACTCGCACTTACGTATTCAAGGGCCATTGAAATACATGATGGACAAACGGATGGACAAGATTGTTGAATCGAATCTAACAGCGAACATAATAGAACCCATTAAAGAATAATTTAATTTGAATCCGTGGTGCTAACCGAAAGGGAATCCTGGGGTAAGCCTAGTCGGCTTATCCCGGTTGTGAGAAACGGCCGTTTGCGCCCTGGCCTAGATATTCCGCCTCCGAATTTTCTCTTCTGATTAATTTTGTAACGCGTTCCACGACAGTTGAACAAATTCTCTCAGAGTCGACGAGTTTCTTTGTCTCAGCGTTTACCTATCTGGCTTGTATATCGCCACTGTACATTCTGAAAATACACAGGTACTGTTTTAAACTTACGTTGGCGCATTAATGGCGTATTTATGTAATGTTTTCCGTGATTATTTTATTCAAATTAGAATAGAATAGGTACTCTCTTTACCATATAAATTACAGAACGTAAATATATAAATTTTACAAAGTGTGACACAATGGGCGGTCTTGTCGCTAAGAGCGATCTTTTAAAGAAAACCTTTGGATGGATTAAAATTAAGGAGAGACAAATACTGTGGGTAGTCTTCAGTGTACCACAGACCCTGATATTACGAAGCTGAACAAAACGGCATGAGATCTGAGTTCATGACGCTTGCACCAAGTGTCTCGGGTCATGTCATGAGTTCATGACGCTTGATTCAGCGTTGTAATATCGGGATCTAATTGACTCATGACTTTGAGTTGTAGGTACATAATACCTTGCAACATTGCCAATAAATCGCTGGTCACTTATACTGCTTCTAACTAAATGGCCTCGATTCCCGGGAGAGATGAGATAAATGGTGAGTAAGGGATTATGTCCGGAAAATTGGCAACATCATCCACTTGTGTGCACACATGGGGGAGTAGGATTTTAGGAAAGGTCAATGAGGTCAAACTGTTGCTATGAGCGTTTGTCGATGATATTGTCAAGAAAGGAGTTGAAAACGCTGACATATTTTAGGGACATTAAGGGCTGATTTCTCAATCATCTGATAACTTTATTCGAGGAATAATTTTGATATTTTTACAGATATTTCATACGAAAACTGTCAAACGTCAAATTTATTCCTAGAATAAAAGTTATCTGGCGATGGAATCAGCCCTTAGTTCTAGAAAAGAGGGCGTTAAAGTTATTTGAATAACTGTTTTGACTCGATTTCTTCATTCATTTATTTATTGATGTATACTTTATTGTACACCAGAAAATATATAACAAGAATACGATTATTACTACAAAACATACAATGGGCGGCCTTATAGCTTTCTGCGATTATCTTCCAGACAAACTTAGAATCGACAGTGATCGCGTGGATATAAAAAATGGGGTTGTCCTTGGTGCAATCTATGTATTTATTATATTCTATTATAGATATATAGATATCCTACTTCATACTAATAATATAAACGTGAAACTTTGTGAGGATGGGTGGATGGATAGATGGATGTTTTGTTACTCTTTCACGCAAACACTATTGAACGGATTTTGATGAAAATTTACAGTAATATAGCTTTATACATCAGAATAACACATAGAATACTTTTTATCCCGATATTCTCAAGGGATCGACACTTATGCGGGTGAAAGCGTGGGACGCTGCTAGTATTTATATAAATATATGCTGTACAATAGATACATAACTAAATCCTTCTAAACTGTAACCCCTTAACCTTATCTTAGTCCTTGACCACAGAGTAACTTTTACTTTCCGATTGACGCAAACCGCAACCTTTGTAACCGAATGCAACGTAATTTCATTATCTAAATAAAACGAGTAAGTACCTATTCCTACATTGTACCAGTAGGATAAACAGCTTTACAATAGGCGGTGCTATCGCTGAAAGCAATTTCTTTATAGGCAACCATTGGCTAGAATTGATTTAATAAGCCGCACCTCTTTGGCTTTCGACGCGTTGATCTTAGGTACCTACTTAAAACCGCTGGTCATGGTTACTGACGTCACTACCTCACCAACAACCTCGTGTAATTAGACTTACTGGGCCAAATGGCTCAATGTAAGGCCAACTCGAACTGTTCGAGTTTTTGTGGATGTCCTAATCGTAGGGTTTCTAGTTTTTGTAAGCGATAAATATACCCATTAAAGAGAGCGTTTTTATTAAATTACGAAACCAAAAAAAATAAGTAAATTTGGAAAAAAACACTACTCAATACGAACTATGTTAGAATTGATCCGTCTCGTCAATCCGATCTCGCCTTTTTCGTAAAAAAAAATAATAAAATATTTTTACCGAAAGTGAAAAATGAGTTGAAAACTCAATCCGAAGTCAGGTACCTACTTACGAAAAAATTCAAATTCATATATTTTATTTCACATCAAAATCTTACTTACTTAACTTAGCCTAATGTTAGTATCAATTTAATTTTAATTAAGGGTGTCTGGGCTCTTACCCACCTACGTAAAAGGGGAGAGTCCCAACGGTCTGAAAACACATTCAGGATGCCCTTGGAGGAGGAGCGCAAGCGCGCCATCATGAAAGCGCAACGCTTCCGCATGATCGCGGCGAACCCGTCGACGCACGCCCCCGCGAACATCCCTGACGCGCTACACCGCCATGACAACCCCAAGAGCACCCTGAATGCATTATTGCATATGTACTTCGTCCACAGACTGCACGAGTAAAACGACTGGCAGAAGCCCTTAAAGAGCGTTATCTTAACAGAGTTAGTATAGCGTGCAAACCTGCGGGTCAGCATGTTGCACCGGACAGCCAGCGGCCTGCACTCCCTGTCTATGTCTACATTGTCTTTCAAGTCGTCAGTGACCCAGTGACCCAAATACTTACTCGTAAACTTCGAAACCCGACCTAAAGGAGACCCAGAGAGTGAGAGTTCAGGCAGCTGTTTGTAGGTTAACGTGCCCGATTTAAAAACCAACCATTCACTCTTATCGGTATTGTATTTGAGCCCGCGACCACTGCATAACTTTCACAAATTTTAAGAAATCTTCTCAATGCACCGATAGATAGGCTCAGCAGCACCATGTCATCAGCGTATCTGACGTTGTTCACGCAAACACCGTCCACGTGACAACGGATTTTGGTGCTACTGAGCCCACCTATCAGGACCAACTACGGCAGACGTAGCTTAACCTGTTGGATCGACCGTGCGTCTGTTATTACTTAGCCACAAGCCCCTTTTAGGCTGTTTTTATTTTTAGAATCAATCAAACTTGTTTTAGTGAAAATAAACCCTGGGGCTATTATTTGCATCTATAAAACAAGTTTTCTTCGCGACTTCAATGTTGATTCAAGAATGCACTTCGAGAGCCAGATTAAACCAAACTAATTGTAACGACTGCATTCTCTGAGCGATGGACCTTGACCGCTAGTCGTATTTCAATCAATTATTAAACAGTAAACTTCTGTTTGACCTTATATCGATCGCCTGAAGTATCTTTCAAGGGCTCAACGAAGTGATGACAGAGCTTGTTATATGTAGATTGACTGATTAAATATGAAATTATTAACAAAGGAATTGTGTATCTAAAGCCGTGTCTCCTGCGTGTTTATATATATATATATATATAATATTATAAATGCGAAAGTTTGTAAGGATGGATGGATGGATAGATGGATGTTTGTTACTCTTCCACGCAAAAAGTACTGAACGGATTTGGATGAAATTTGGCACACAGATAGTTTATAACCACGAATAACACAGGGTACTTTTTATCCCGATATTCCCACGGAATCGAAACTTATGCGAGTGAAGCCGCAGGGCGCAGTTAGTCCTACTAATATTATAAACGTGAAAGTTTGGATGGATGGAAGGATGTTTGTTACTCCTTCACGCAAAAACTACTGAAAGGATTTGAATGAAATTTGGCACACAGATGGTTTATATTCAGGATTAACATATAGGATAGTTTTTATCCCGATATTCCCACGGGATCGAAACTTATGTGGGTGAAACCGCGGGGCGCAGCTAGTTACTATGTAAGCTTAAATAGTTACTTACCAATGATACTAAATAAATACTAGGATGGTTCGCTAACGTGTCCAGAAGTTTTGCCAGTCTTAAAATAATATTAAAGTAAGCTATGTAGATCAAAATGTACAGATCGGTGTATAGTATGTATAGATAACTAACTAATTTACTATACAAATAAATACAAAAACAAAGGACACTTAGGCGTCGAAGTACTCGTCCGCATCGCTGTCCTGATTGGTGTTAGATTTGTTATTATCAGAGGTCGGAATTAGGTAGAGTTATTTATGTACTTACACTGATTTCATACAGCGAAAGAATAAAGTGGATATGCCTCAAATCCCGAGATTAATTTTAAAGAATAGAAAAATCCCGTGATTTATTAAATAAAAAAGTTATTTACTTTTACACAATTTAAACCACTGCACGCGCGACGTTGTCAAATTTACATCAACGACATCGGATGTCCGAAATTTGCAAAGTTCCAATGTGCACACGCGCGATGTTGCCGCATTTGTAGTTCGCACAACATAGCTTGTGAGAACAAAAGAAAACAATTGCGGAAATGCGGAGCACTCCCCGCTTAACGAAATGTACTAGATTTTGTCTCTTCGCCACACGGGATTGTCTATTAGAAATCCCGGGATGATCCATATTAATATCAACATTTCGATGCAAGTACATAAATTTAATAACTCTACCTAATTCCGACCTCTGGTTATTATATTAACAAAAAATCTGTGCGTACACGACTGCCCGGGAATTTCTTGTTACACCCGACATTTTTTGTTTCTGGCCGGCTCCTAAGTGTCTGAATTATCTTATTTATAGCTTCTTACAGACATTGTAATACCGTACGTGTATCAATCAATGTATTGTGTGTTGCTGCAATCACTAGTTCCATCCGTCAAAAAACGGTTTACCTAATGGACAGGTTATAGGTATTGAAGTTTTGTATGGAGCACTTGATAATCTTTTGGCGCTATATACTCACACTATTTATGTACATATTCGTTACTATTTTTTATCTCTCACATATTTATCTTATTTAAGTATGCATACACACGTCACGTTGCAGTGTAAAACGGATTTACATCCGTCACCTCACATATCAGGTTCAGTTGAAAACCAGCGTCAGGCACTAAATTCTGGCATTTTTGTTGAACTGGGAATTTTTGGTGCAGGCGTGAGGCACACTTTCCTGCTAAATTCTTACATCGTTCTTTATACTTTCTATTTCTTTTTTTATTCGTTGCTATCTAATGTATGTATCTGGTGTATTGTGTGTAGTCTGTGCTAAATCAATGTTTTTTATTTCTTTTCTTCCTTTCTATATACTTAATCTATATTGTCCCACTGGTCTTAAGGTCTCCCTCATATTTTCTTTCTTTTATTCTTTCTTCTCAATACACAACTTTTTTCACTTTTAAGCTTTACCACTCCCTTCTGTTGTTGTTTATAGCTAAAAATACGATGAAGAGAAGCATGTAAGTAAATAAAACTTATTTGTAATAAGAATTTATTGATAAAAAGTAACAGATAAATATGGTTACTAATTTTCATTATAATTATTACCTACTTTTTGTAAAAAAATTATTTAGAATATTGTACAAAAACAAATTAACACTAATATATACTATATACAATTATATACAAGTATAGAATACGAAAAAATATAGAAAAAGGCAGGAGCTCATTGGGCTTCAAAAAATTCGTCCGCATCGCTGTCAATGGGATAAGTGCCCAAAAGGCTGGCAGCATTACCACGTTGGATGGCAATGCTGATTCTTTGGGCTAAGAATAGGCCAGCCTTCTGGTCACCTGAAGATAATAATATAATATAATTTATTTGTAATTAAACATAACAAATCAGATCATTTTAATCCTATTAAGGTAAACTGAAATGAAAGGAAAAATAAAATGACGATATAAATAACAATCCTCAATTGCGGTGATACTCTAAAACGTACTTGATCCCTAGACACTTTCGATGTGTGTAGATCTTAGACTATATCAGTAGTTATGTGAGCTGAGGGGCAATTATCGTAATTTTAAGAACATTCACAGTCTGACCTCAGCCTCAATCTGTCAAAAATACCTCTAATTTTCCTACATTTTGACAAGTTTTTGACATTTGCGTGTCACCGAGATGAGACTGCGACTAGATTTTGAACGTTTTAAATTACGAAAATTGGCCTACAGTTTTGTTACGTCGGGTCGAGTTGTCTTAAGGTTAGGTTAGGTTAGTAGTGTGTAGAATCATTATATGAGTAGCCTATAGAAATTTGAGCTTTATAGGTGTATAGTTAGGCAGTACTTACTAGACTTCCAAAATCTTTCGAGGCAACGTGTTCCACAAATAGGCTAATTACTCCGAATTTGATTCGAATAATTAATGACATGTCAGCATGACAACTACTCGTTATTATTCGTTCACATCAGAAGTCGTTATATTTATCTTGATTCAGTGATCAATTACCACGAATGAATGTAATGTAATTTCCATCGATTTTGGAATCAAAAATACATTTTGGTTTAAAACAATAAGTAGGTACCCATACATATGATTTTTTATTTAAATAACAAATTATGACAAACTATTTACACTAGGCACTAAATTAAAAGACTAACTATATAAATAAATACAAAAACAAAAGGTTATTTAGGCCTCGAAGAACTCGTCCGCATCGCTGTCTTCCGGAAAAGTGACTAGCAGACCCAGAAGATATGAATTAAAACATAGTCGAGAGGTGTCGTGGGTCACCCGGTTGGAACGAAGTTCCTGTCGCTTTTGTTTACTTGGCGAATCAGAGGTAGACCGAAGAAAGTGTATCATTGAAATAAACTTAGCAAACGTCTCGTGACGTTCAAAATTTTACTACTTTTTAGGGTTCTATACCTCAAAAGGAAACAACTCAAACTCAACGCATTTATTTCCAATAAACCAATTACAGGCACTTTTGAATTGTCAAGTCCCGTCGGTCAGTCAGAAAGATGAAGCTAGTTGCACATTCCAAAGCCTGCCTAGGTACCCATGGAGAGAACAGGCAAGAAACTCCACGAACACTCTTGCTCTAACTCAAGGAAATCCTTATAGAATCACCTCGTCGTCCATCTGTCGTCTGTCTGTGAAGGCCCTTTTTCTCATGAACGCATGGAAATATCAAGTTGAAATTAATATCAAATACGTAGGTCTACGGTCCCTTGGAGCTCTAAAACACTGTGCACTAAAAGAATATGCGATTTATGCGACATATTTTGATACTCGCAAATAAATCTAAACCTACATTGTACTTCCTGTTGACCTATAATCAACTTCATTTCGAAATCTTCGGACTAAATAAATGTTATGTGCGAAACGAGTATTTCCATATCAAAAATTGTTTGAATTTTCGTTACGTGTACTTCCCCGTTCGTGCTAGGCCGACTGAATGACAGGAAATTGCAAATACTTCACACTTTTCATTTCGCTTTCCAGTGCCTAGTACTTACCTACTTCCTTTTTGACATCGTAATTGTCTTCGAATAATTCCACCTACTTAAATGTTTATATAATGTAGATGTGGCACAATGACTACTTATGTGACATTAACCACGTATACCAGAGGGGTAATTCTCATAATTTTAAGAACGTTCACAGTCTGATCTCAGTCTCAATCTGTCAATAATACCTCTAAATTCCCTACATTTTGAAAAGTTTTTGACATTTGTTAGTCGCCGAGATGAGACTGCGACTAGATTTTGAACGTTTTAAATTACGAGAATTGGCCTTCAGCTAGGTACCTAGTTGATGTAGCTGTGTGGACCTACCTACCTACCCGTGTCAAACCTAACCATGTTATACGAGTAGGTACATTCATAAATGGTTACAGAACGTGTATCTTCAAATTAAAATCGTGCCTAACTTCCTTTGGTAATGATGAAACATAAGACCTACAACATCTACATTCCACAGTCACGCTCAAAGCTATACCTTCGGTTTTCGTCAAGGAAAACAAAAAGAATTAACTTCCAAATGTGGCCAATAATTATATTTTATAATGAATTAATAAAATTTATTTAATTTGTCCTAAACAATGTCCTGTGCCTGCCAACCAGTCTTACTAAGACGTATCGTGTAACCCAGTAACTGTTTTGTGGTGGTCAGATAGGCATTTATGCTCTGCAAAAATATCAGGCAGTCGGCAAGGTGGTACCGATGCTGGTTGCAAGTTAGAATCAAGCACAGCTACCAAAGAGTTGCAGACTGCCCCGTGAGTTATCGTGTTGTGGTTGCTGCATGTACTTTGTATTAAATCCATTTTTCACATAAATATCCAGAATTAAAAGTAGTCAATATCTTTCTCCAGCTCCCAGGCTACCTATCTGCCAAATTTCATTACGATTGTTTCAGTGGTTCAGGCTGTAAAGGTAACTGATAGACAGACATCCAGAATTACTTTCACATTCATAATAATATACACAAACTGTAAGTATGAATTCAACGCATAATTCTACATGTTAGCGTAGAATTTTTTCGTCGGTTATCAAAAATTAAATCAGTTGTATACGAAAGGAATACCTACACGGTAACCGGCGAAATATTTAACTGTAAAGAACACTGAATTCATGGTAACAGGTTGTCTGCCACCCTGTATGTGTACAATAATAAATTAAGTATGGATTCTACGATACAGCGGTATAGTAACTAATGATGTAATATTACTCAAAGCCCAAAAACTTGGCAAGTATAAAGGTGGGCGTATCGTACCTATACCCAAGTGGAAGATCAAATGCACGAGTTATTAGTTTCAATTACTGCTGACTTGTAAGGGGTTAGTTGTAAGTTTAATAAATTTCAGGAGACATATTTTGTTTAATGTTTACACACCTTTGATGGTGTGTTTAAACTATACTGATTACGACAGTGATGTTCAGCAATGGACGTCTATTGGCTTAATGGACTGTTCTGGACTTTAAAAGAGACTGTGACCTCTGAGTTTGTTTCGGCCTTTCTTCTCAGACTAGTCAGATAGAAAACGCCGACCTCATCTAGTTTTAAAATATGATTGACGTGTAAAAGTGTTTGTACAAACCTACTTACAAAATAAAATCATTTATCATTTAATGATTATGATGATATGCGTAAATCTGGGATATTTTCAGTCTTACTTTTGCCCGCAGTTTCACTCGCAATGGGGACAGAAATATCCGACGGGAACGTATTAACGAGATAAAAAAATATATTAATCCAGGTTATAAACTATAATGTGTGCCCATCCATATCCTTTCAGCCGTTTATGCGTGATAGAGTAACAAACAACCAAATATACAAACTTTCACATAGTTAGATTCCAGATGTTGATTTGTTAGCTAAATCTTATCTTCTTCATATCGTCTCAGTGTTTTATAAATGAGGTTATAAGGATGATGTTGCATAAAAAGTATGAGCCAAAAATGATAGAAATAGGTAAGAACCAGTACACTTTTCCAATCATTGCATGAAGTTTGATTATCTCACTCAACCAGTCGCGTAGCCGCGTAGCATTGGCGTAGCCGGCGGCGTAGCAGATGATCACGTAGCGTCGGCGTAGCAAAAAAGTAATGCAAACTTAAATGAGAGTCTGTTATTCATTTCTATAAACAATAAAGTTAAATTATTAACGACAATTAGATAACCCCATTTCCGCCCGTCTCTTTTTTAATACTCTGGGATGTTTTATTCTTCCTGAGGTATTTTTTTTTCGAAACACAGCCGGCAGTTAAACAGTGAAAACATGGTGAAATACACATAATCTATACAATATATGAATAAAAATGAACGGCTTAACCGATGAGGCTACATTTTTGTTGAAATTTATCAAGTTCAAGAAAAACGAAACGTCCTTTTGCTATGGTATTTTTGTATGAATTATTGAAATTTTGACAGGGAAATGTTTGTCGAGTCAGCTAGACTAGTATAATGTAGATATTGCAATAAGAAAAGATTACGTAGCTGTCCAATAAAAATAACTTAGCTGTAAAGAACAGCCTGTATGGATCGATAAACATTACGTTGTCGAATAAATGAGCAGCCTGTATGTAAGCATCAAGACACGTGTATTTGCGCTTGTATTTCTTGTCACGTCGACAAATGTTAACTGGATATATCTAGATCTTTCATCATCCTGAAATGGGAATTTATATTATTTTCATTTTATTGAATAATATATGTTGATACTTTTGACATAGCTCACAGAATAAACAAGCTGAAGTGGCAATGGGCCGCCCATATTAGCCGTAGAACCGATAACCGTTGGGGTAGACGTGTCCTTGAGTGGAGACCGCGAATCGGTAAACGTAAGGTAGGACGCCCTCATGCTAGGTGGAGCGACGATCTTCGCAGCATGGCTGGTAGCAGCTAGAAGAGACTTGCAGAAAATCGAGTTGAATGACGTGCAATAGGAGAGGCCTATGTCCAGCAGTGGACTGCTATAGGCTGATGATACTGTTGACGTAAGCGTGCAAAAACAACGGGTTGCACTCCGAGAGTGCCGGCAGAAGTGAAAACATGAATATTAACGTTGTGCATTTTTGATATTTTGGAATGCGGTCTACTCTCCCTCCGTCTTACGAATTTTCGATCAGATCACGTGTCCTGACGCGAGTTTAACAAAAAAAAAAAAGTGCACAACACCACTAAAGAAGTTTTCACTTCAAAAAACACAAGAGTATAATGTAATATTAAAAAGTAACTTTGTAATTATTAGATATTTTTTGCAGTGTTTTATTCTGCGATTTTGCCAATTTTTTACAAAAACTTTTATTTTGTACTACACAATTAATTTTATGAGTCATTTCATCATATGCCTTTTCCCAACTATGTCGGGATCGTCTTCCAGTCGAACCGGATGCAGCTGAATACCAGTATCTAACATAGAGCTACTGCCTATCTGACCTCCACAACCCAGCTACTGGGTAATACGTTTCCCCGTTAGTAAGACTCGTTGTCAGACTTTCAGGCTTCTGACTACCCGTGTCAAAATAATATCCACGATTGACAGCCGGGACCAACCGCTTAACGTGTTGTCCGAGGCACGGAGGAGTCTCGGTATGTAAAGATGGTCACCCATCCACAGGCCAACCGCGGCAAGCGTAGCTTCATCGGTTGAAAGGTACTGAACGAGACACAGTAGACGTTTTATTGTTGTTAAGTCTGGGGGAGTTTAGTGTCGTACCCGACCAAACTATCGGCCGCTAAAAAGTTTGTAGTCTGCGGGGGATCTTAACGTAACGTGGGTAGTTTATCTTTCTTCATAATCAGCCTATAATCTTCCCACTGCTGGGACACAGGCCTCCTCTCTTCGAGAGGGAGTGGGCTCTAATTCACTACGCGGGCCCATTGAGGGTTCATTAATGTCACATTTCTTCAAATTTTTGGTTCTTGGACATGCCGGTTTCCTCACGATGTTTTCTTTCAAGTGCAGTTCTTATCGTGGTGATGCAACGATCTCACGACTTACAACTCGTAAGTCGGATTTTAACCTCACACAAATTGAATAAAATATAACAATGCCAGGAAAAATTACACATTACATAAATTCTTTGCAGCTATGTGATAATTGTTTTTTTTTTTCCTATCTTTGTTTTTACTATTTGACCAAGGCACTACATTGTACTTAGCTCCCAGGCCCTGCTTAAGTTTACAACTTTACGAAATATGGAGATTTATTCATTAAAAAGTAAGTTTAACATTGATGTAATATACACAATAACCTTCCGGAATAAATGAGCTAAATAACAGTGAAAAGGGTATCAAAATCCGTTGTGAAGTTTAGATGAACAACGCGGTTACACTGACAGACACTAAAAGCTCAATTATAATACTCGTATAATTTGCCTGCCCGACTGGTATTTAGCTTAAATTGGCGAAAACGAAATAAAACCTTTGTTACCTATCATCATTTCTTCTTCATAGCGCATCGATGGCAAAAAGTGTAAGCATCTTTGGCCTAAAACTCAGCTGCGCAAACTCCGCTCACTAACGCAGTCATAAGATTATCAAGTGCACAGGTGACAGGGCATGCAGCGCCGGATGGAAGGTGGGCCATTATGTGTGGGGAGGTGCCGCATACGCACTTGAGATCTGAGCCGTCCGTGAACTGACAGCTCAGGTGCCACTGTGGAGATTGTCTTTGCTCCGGCCGACTTGTATTCGAAGTCTATTTGAGAGATTACCCTACTGCCCTTATCCTAGTTAATTGGGCGTCGGCGCAACATGTCTTTTCCTTCAGTACTTTTTTTTTTTTTGACTATAGGCTACTTAACATCACACTAGGACAAGAATAAAAAAGTCAGAAAGAACGCTAAGCGAAACGAAGTTAAAGTGCGGGCGGACAATGCGATGCGACGAGGTAAGTCAGGGGAACAAAAAATTTATAACAATTTTTTTTTTTTAACCATTGCCCCTCACTAGGAATTTCTCCTGTATCGTGGGTGCGTTTACAAGCATTTAAACTCACATACACAAACAGCCAGACCCAGAACAACTACTTGTAGGCCATACAAATATTTTTGTTCCGTGCGGGAATCGAACCCGCGACACGCAGCGCAGCAGTCAATCGCTTAACCACTGCGCCAACCGTGCCGTCATACTATGCCACCTATCTAATTCAAATAACAAAGAAAACATAAACATACAAATATGTATAGATAAGTACATATATACATATACATACTTACATAACACATATTAAGTTAGTTAATTACACCCATACATTTTAACCACAAAGCTACTCGATTAAACGGGTTCCTTATCCAAACTATTGCTTGAAATACATTTATGAAACGGTAATTAACTCGGTTCCTAGTTAATGAAGAAATTAAATTTAAACACTCACAAGATGCCGTAGAAGTAATTTCTCTGGCTAAACATGCTTGGGAACTAGCAGGCTTGCGACTCGGGTGTGTTTCTGGAGTGTTTAGGAGCCGTAAAATCTTATAAAGGGCCCTTTTGGGAAAATGCTAGCACGGGAGCAACACGATACTTACAAAAAACTTTATTTTACATCTGTAAATCATGTGGTTCATAATATTAAAGAGTATTTATTCTATTTTATCCATTCTATAGACTTGAAATGTTGAGAATGACATTTAAACAAGTTGTAATTGACACATAACATAACTCCTGTATACCTCGGAAGGGGTCGGCAGAGGTGTACCTATAGTTGGGTGCACTATAGGTACACCTCTGACGACCCCTTCCTTTCGCCACTTATGTTTAAGTTCATGATTTCATGCAATAAAGTTAAGAAAAAAGTACACGTGTCATAACATTTAACTTCTGTGTGCTAGTGTCCTTTTTTCTATACTTTAATGCGTAAAATTCAAAATGTGCCAATTGCCTAATACATATTTCTGTAGGCCTAGCCAAGTTGACAATCTACAATCGTTAACGCTATTAGAAAACTATTCAAATGTATAGGAATGACATCATCTCAACGCTAAGTCACGTGGTCAGAACAAACGAATAGAAAATTCGTAGCCAAGTTCACTCGTTCAAAATGTTAGAATGAAATGTAATCGTTTCTACAACGTTGATCGCTACATCCCATACAAATGGTAGCCAAGTTACAGTTTTCAAGCGCTAACGAAACGATATCGAAGTTTTTGAACGATAGCTAAGCCATCGCCGAGACCCAAGAGAAAACGATAAAAAATGGCTTCTATTATGATACAGCTGTGATACGACCGAGAAGTGTTTTGTTTATTTACCGTAATTTTGAACTATATTTACCATTTAGCATTTAAAATGCATACTTTAAAAATATGTTGTGGTGCAAAGTCAAAGTCAAATCATTTATTTCAAATAGGCACATAAAAGGCACTTTTGAACGTCAAAAATAAAATTAAAATAAAATTGATTCTAGTCGCCCCTTCCAAACGGTAGGTGCGCTAATAACGAAGAGTTGAGGACCTTGCTGGGGCCTCGTTAAATCGCCATGGCTTAAACATAAGTTAAAACTATTTCAGAGAAACAAAGGGTCTATTGATTAAGTAAAGAGTCAAACACAATTGTATTGTTTGTTTCTACGTATTAGTCCTGTCGCGTATCACGTCATTGTTGATGTTTCAAACTTTCAAGTGCCCGAGTATGATAGATTTTCATAACACAAAGGAAGATATTTACAAAACAACTAATCATTTACATACCTTTACATGAATTCCAATAAAGCTGGAAATTGTTCTGGGCTTGCTCGAGATCTAGATTCCATCCTATAAAAGTTATCACTTCATTTAAGGTATCTTTCATTCATATGCAGAATAATATCATAACATTCCGAGACAAAGCAATGTTTAAAATTAAATTCTACCCCAACCAGCAATTTTGCCCTATAACCAAACCTTATATCTCAAAAAAGCTGGGTAAACGATGTATAAAGGTTTTGGTGGTGATTGATTGTTGTGTAAAAGCGTTTGACAATACATTTTGGCTCTATAAGCTTATACAGCAAAAACGACCTATTAGGAATTGATGTAAAGGTTTACTTCGCGACTTTGTATATCTGTTATAGTCAGGAGTCATAGCAACCTCCAATGTGACGAGTATACAACGACAGAACTTTATAACAGTGTTTACTGTCGCCCTAATATGCCTGATTTACGCAATAAAGGTTATGAATGAACTATAATGGGTCTTTTGCTATAGTAGAGATGAAAACTCAAGAATAGGGCGATATTGTGATATTGTGGGTTTTAAGATCGTCGTTACAAGTACATAGTACTATAGTTGCCACAATAAGTCTACAACAGAGTGATTTGGTGATATAGCTGAGTTTCAAATTACATTTATGTAGTTAAAATTGTCATATAAAGGTTTTTTAATGCTCGTTATAGTCGTAGTGATAAACTTATCACAAATACACTTTTTTAGAACAGGATTGTTTTTTTATAACTGTTATAGTCCTCTATTACACAATAGTACTATAACGGAAATCCTTTCTCTTTTAAAACCTTAATTCCATGTAATGGTGGTTGTAATCTGTCATAACGAGTGCTATAGTAGAGTTCAGGAAGCTGGAAGTATGTTTATGACTTAAAATTCGTAATTGTTTTAGTAAAATCTCAATAATTCGAGGGGGGCATTTAAATATTGTCGTAAACCCGTACATAGTTTAACAGTAAAATTACAGTCGCACGTCATTTTCTCCGTAAGAGACGAATAATTTAATTACAAAATAATATCTAACTCAACGATGTATCTTCGTATTCTCTTTTTATTATCTTTTTCTCTTCAAAAGCACCGAAACATTGCAGCGGCGTGAACGAATGTAAAATGAATGAATGACAAAAAAGTACTTTAGTAGCGTAGCGGTGGCTTGTATGTCATCAAACAGAGATTGCGTTACTGTTACATCAACTGTAATAGGCCAAAATTGTCATGCCTTATACCGCTACAGATGTACTATAAAACTGAATGGAGATATAATTGCGCCACTTTCTTTGTAGGCGCACCGTCTTTGGCCTTTTATTTGACCACCGATTAGGTTTTACAAAACGTTCTATGGTTTATACAACTAACTTTTGCTGGTTCACTGATATAATTAAACCAAATATAAATGAAGAACTTTACCTTATTTCGCTTACTTTCAAAACACTTAAAAAACAATTATTTGCCGGCGCCACGCAAAAAATACACAACCACAGACTACAATATATAATATAACTGACTTTGACGTTAGTTTGACGTTTGTAAGAACGCTCACCATAGACTAAAGTATACGTTTTTTCTAAAGTCGTAGAATGATCGTTCGACTCAGTCGTGTCAACTTAACTACCAACTTATCGTTTTCTAAAATCGCTTACGCCGAGGCGTTAACGATTGTAGAAAGAGATTAGATACGAAAAGTTTGTAACTTGGCTAGGCCTACTGGAGTTGTCGACTCGCCTACAAATAAATTCACTTCGTGCGAGTCGCCTATAGAAAAATTATATTATTTAAAAGTGACGGTTCGCACATTTCGGGTGAGTGAATTCGTGCGAATCGATTATTGAGCCGATTGGATAAGTGAATTACCAACACACAATCTAATACCTTGACATGACTTGAAGAGTTTGACGGTCTGTTCACCTTATTCCCATGATGAAACAAAGATGAGCAACATTGTTCTAGCTACATGTGTTTGCGTTGCGGAAAACAATGTTGAACTCACGCTAATGTAATAATAATGTGTTTATGGTAAACAAAAAAACGAGCCAAGTTGCAAAACGGACTCGCACAAGAAGGGTTCCGTACCACAAGGCCAAAAAGCGCCGAAATAAAACACGTTTCTTGTAATGGTGTCTCCGTGTTTTTTCGGCGTGTTTCCCTTAAAGTTTTGACTTTTTTTATTATTATTGTTATTTGTTGTTATAACGGCAATACCTATACAGGGTTATTTTTTAAAGACCAGCCAAATTTAAGGATGTGGTACAGACCATCAAACTGAACAACTTTCTCCATGGGACCAACATCGTAATCGCGAATAAAAATTCAGCCGTCCCATACATTTAGGACGAGTAGGTATTGAAGTTTTCTATGGGACAGTTGATAAAATTTTCGCGATTACGCTATTTGTCCCATGCAGAAAGTTGTCTTTAAAAAATAACCCTGTATAATAAACTCTGAGAAAATTTCAACTGTCTACCTGATACGGTTCATGAGATACAACCTGCTGACAAAAAGACGGACGAACGGACTGGTGGACAGCGGAGGCTTATTAATAGGGTGCTTTTGGCACCCTTTGTGTACAGGGAACCCTAATAAAGAGGAAGTGTGCTTATGACCACACGATAGAAGTGAAAACATACGACTGGAGCCTGAAACGGGTACACTCGGCTTCAGTCGAAAGTTTTTTTTTTTACCCGATTCAGCGTCACCGACGCGAGCGTGACGGTTCAGCAACATCAAATGTTGCTGTAAACATTGTTGCGATGCGTTGTTTTCAACTGTCTACCTGATACGGTTCATGAGATACAGCCCGCTGACAGACAGACGGACGGACGGTTGTTTTTTTTTTATAAATTAACTCGTTCCCTATTAGGTACGTGATTCCGATACAATTTTTTTTTTGTTTTTAAAGAAAAACAACTGATGTAGCGGTTTACGGTTTTCCGGTTCCTATGTATGTACGTACTGCTTGCTAGTCAACTCGCGTAAAATGAGTTTTAGTCATAAATTGGTCCATCTTTACACCTATAAAGATGCGTTATGACTAAAAACTCGTACACGGATTATATAGTATAGCCTTTTTTTTTTTTTTTTTTTCAGGATGGGAAATCATCAAATGACCCCTCCCGCTCTGGGTGGAGCAGAAGGGAGTGTCAGACTCTTACTGACTAAAACCCACCCGTGTTCCTTCCTTAGCCCTTTATGTTCCAGGGCAGCGGTAACCCTTTCGGACGATCCCGCTACCCCGGCAGGCATATAGCCAGGCATATGGCCTCAAAAAGTTAGTTGACATTTTTCCACTTCAGCTGCGGGACACCACATTATGTTTTAACATTCTGGTGATCAAAATATTTGAACTGCTATAATGTTTTAATTGATCAATTCAACTACCTTTGACTTATGATAAAATATAATCAAGAAATCCCTTAGGAGTACCTAATTATTTTTTTAATATAAATTCATAATATGGCATCACAGCTGAATTGGAAAAACGTTAACTAAGTTTTGGAGGGCACTGTATGTACATATAATTCGTGAGACGACTGCTGTGTATTTATGTTGCTCGATTTTCTGCATCGAGCTTCAAGTATTTTTAACTATATAAACACTTTTACAACATAATCACTAATAACAGCCGCATGGGTCGATCGATCAGGTTAAGCTTCGCTAGCCGCGGTTGGTCCGTGGATGGGTGACCATCTTTACATACCATGACCCCTCCGTGCCTCGGAAAGCACGTTAACCCGTTGGTGCCGGCTGTCATTCGTACATCTTTGACAGTCGTTACGGGTCGTCAGAAGCCCAGTCTGACCACCAGTCTTACCAAGGGGTATCGTATTATCCAATAACTGGGTTGTAGAGGTCACAAAAAAACAAAATCCAACCAAATCCGTCATCAATTTAATGGATGTACGCTTTAGTCAACAAAAGAGATAAGTGTGCGGTCGTCAGATATAGTTGAAGTTTAGTAAGAAACGTATTGATGTTTTCGGATAAAATTTTATTTACTTAATAGAAAACAAACAGTTCATTTATCAAACTAAATTTCATTCGAAAACATTGCAAAAATACGACTCCTAAACACCCAAGTGTACAGTCACCAAAAGAGATAAGTAACCAGGGTCGTCGGATCTAGTTGAAGTTTAGCAAGAAACCGATGGATGTTTTTGTATGAAATTTATCTTAATAAATGAACTGTTTGTTTTGTATTAGTTAAATGAAATTTTATCCAAAATCATCCATCGGTTTCTTACTAAACTTCAACTATATCCGACGACCCTGTATACTTATTTCTTTTTTCTTTCTTATACGAGAATCACAATATCGATTTGCTGAATATCAACCGAATATCAGAAAGAGTTTTTGTAAAAACTGTATTCGGACATTTCATCGTCACAATGATAGCGAAGTAGGTACGGCAGACCGACCCGATGTCGAAGTTTTAAATACAATAAAAACATTTTTTATTATTCGACGTGGTTTGACAGCGAAACGGTGCGTTACTTCGTAGCTTTTAATTTTTCAAGTGCATCCATACGTCTGAAATCGTGAGCAGTCAGCCGTCATACTTTGTTTTTTTTTTTTGGGACGCAGCTTGTTGTAGGTGTAAACTGGTAGAAATCGTCACGTAACGAAAAAGCGTTACGTGCGACTTTCCTATTCCTACTAAAGCTACTACTGTACTACCATAGTTTTCATGGTTTTCGAGGGTGATGAAGCCGATAGCGAGGTCAAAATAAAAATCTAAGATCGGCTACGAGCTTTTTAAATTTTTTTGAGCATGGGGTCGTTTTGGTGGTTTTCGAGAGTGTTGAAACCGATAGTGAGGTCAAAATGAAAATCCAAGAAGCTACAACTACATGAGAGCTTCTAAAAATGTATACTAGATGGCTCCAAATTCTTCTCCTTTTCGTGTTGTCTGTACACTTCCTCGTTGCTTTTGAGCCCAGTAGGTGGCCACGTTGATGGCGCCATCAGTGGCATTCTTTAGGTCATTCATCCGAGGTGCAGGTGAACGGGCTCTTAGGACACTCCAGCAAGTAGGGCATGGTCAGATCAGAAGTACAGCACTCGCACTGGGTGTTCAATCAAATCAAATCATTTATTTGCATAACACAGATGTTGGATGACTCTGAATTAAAAACGCGTAGTAAATTTACAGTTTCTCTGTGTGTGTGTGTGTCACTTTTGTTCCTGACGAGGGTCCCTCGATCGCACATGTTTTTTTTTTTACAAAAATAAAGTGTGTAAATAGTTATCAGCTAACGCTTAGAAAAAAGACGCTAGTGTTTAAAAGATCACCTGTATAGACCAACGATTTTCACGTCGGCATACCTAGACATAGGTACACAAAGTTCGGTCGGCCTGTCCGAATTGACGGCACGGTTGGCGCAGTAGTTAAGCGATTGACTGCTGCGCTGCGTGTCGTGGGTTCGATTCCCGCACGGAACAAATATTTGTATGACCTACAAGTAGTTGTTCCGGGTCTGGCTGTTTGTGTATGTGAGCTTAAATGTTTTTAAACGCACCCACGAAACAGGAGTAATTCCTAGTGTGGGGCAACGTTTTTAAAAACAAATAAATTCAGGGCAGGAATTGGACTTTTAGTGGTACAAAATGTGTCACAAAATCGGAACGAGCTCGAACGACATTCTAGCGCGTTTTTGCTGTCCGTCGAAAAAAAGGTATTCATTTGTGCTTTTGTAATTGATTTCCATAAATAATAGAATTGTGTTTGCGAGCGATTGAAATTTATAAAAATCCATTTACGATGTTACAAAAGAAAAGTATTCTAACAAAACAAGTTTCTGCTTATGACTTATTCATAACAGGAAAATGATGTTTTGTTTGTTTCGTTATCCTTTTTAGTTCAGCTCCCTAATATACCTATACCTCCTCGAAAGTATCTCAATTATCGAATAACCTTGTTTTTTTGTAAAACAAGACGTATTTATTTATCATTCACTTAACTAAACTACAGAACGCCACCTGCTTCGAACATACTCCTTTAAAGCCGCGAAAGGAGTATGAAAGGACATACTCCTTGCGCCTTGTTTACGTTCATGCATCTGGTCATACATGCACGCTGGTTGCAAGTACTACGCCCTTGACCTTTCTGAAGAACATCACCAAGAAGGTCACTGTAATGTCGTCCTAAAGTAAAGATTACACACACCCAAATTCAGAGCCATGCAGTCTCATCTCATGAACAAAAATCCCAACTTTTCCACGTTACAATGTAATAACTGTGCGAATATGTGACATTATCGGCCACATTCATTCCCTTATAAATGATGAATTACGCCTCGCGAATTCGTTCGTGTCAAAAGTTGATTATCTCATTTGGTTGTACTCCTGCGAGAATTATGAAACCCGGCGCCATATTGGTATTTATAAAAGCATCACTTTGAACAAAATGTTCAAAGTGTTGTAAAGTTGTTGTAAATTCTACAATTTACCTCATGTTATTTGTACAGTCAGCCCGCTTTGACGTCATAACAAGCTAACTATTATGTGTGTTTATGACATCACTATCGGGGTTATTTGTACTTTACTACATTCCGCTGACAGTAGCCTGGTAGTAAGCACGAAGTACTGGTCGCCATGAAGTCCTTTGTTCTGTTTGTCGTGATTGTCGCGTTTCTTACCGCGTTGTGTTCGGCGCAACCGGTTGACAACTCAGCACCCGATGGACGAGATACTACAGTTATTAATACCCGGGTTAAGAGAGCTATAGCTTCCCTCTTTGATTTTCCAAAACAATGTGGAAAAAATCGAGTTTATCTTCACGGCTTATGCGTTACCTGCGATAAGTAAGTACCTACAATTTTATTTCATTCATGTCGTATTATACAGGCTGATTTTTTAAAGACCAGCCAAATTTAAGGATGTGGTACAGACCATCAAACTGAACAACTTTCTCCATGGGACAAATAGCGTAATCGCGAAAATTTTATCAACTGTCCCATAGAAAACTTCAATACCTACACGACCAAAATGTATGGGACGGCTGAATTTTTATTCGCGATTACGATGTTGGTCCCATGGAGAAAGTTGTTCAGTTTGATGGTCTGTACCACAACCTTAAATTTGGCTGGTCTTTAAAAAATCAGCCTGTATAAAACTTGAGAGTAGTAGGCAGTAGCTATGGGACTAACAGCAGGCGCGGTCGTAACACCCGTAACCCAAGATTCCTTCACCATGAGCGCCACGAGGATCATCTATGCATATTTATTTATTTTCTTATAATATTATAATAATAATTGTGTAATAAGAGCAAACGAATTAAGCTCGAAAATAAATGTTTCTTGATCATTCAAACAAGAAGAGGTGTTATGTTGGGCTATGCAGAAACCCTCGAAAATCATGAGAATGCAGATTGCATGAGCGAGCGAAATGAGCACGAAAATGATTCACCACCTCGCATATTTTATTTTGATTATTCAAATAGAACTAGGATTTACTTTGTCGCTTCATTAATAAAAATAAGGATTATGAGAATGTAGTAGAATGGCCTTTAAGTACCAATTTGGATAGATTAGATTCATTTTGTTTTTTCGACTTATGCAGAGAGGCTTGAGACTTAGAGAATGTAGAATGCAATTAATAAGCGAAGCGAGCTCGAAAATTCAAGCACCCGCCTCGGATTGCTTCGGTTTTTTTTTGACCATTCATAGAGAAACAGGAAAACTTACTTTGTCGACTTATTGGATAAAGCTTAAGATGGTATTATATCAGTTAAGTTTATGTACATAAAAAAATATATATCTCTAATCCCATGAATTTTCACCTGAGATTTATGGGGTGTCTAATTGATACAAATGGGTCTCACTATCACGTTCTGGAAGGAGTACGTCAAATTACAAGTCAGCCTGTATAATAAAGAGAAATTTTTAAAAGAAAATTTTTGTCGTTTCTGTCGTTTTTGTTCAATTACGATAGTAACGCCGCCACCGCGCCAGGTGGGCTTGTGGAAATATACAAGTACTTACAAAATTGTAGGTTTTACTTGTAAATCACAGGATATACTAAAATGATTGTGTTGGTAAATGTAAGTTTCGTCTGAGTCAGTCACCTGCGGGGTAATTGCGTAACACACTTACAGGAGGAACGGCTTTCATTTCGACAGTTCAACAATATTCATTGCGTTATCTACATATTTTTACGTTATTGAGCAGACAAATTTTTCGAACATAACAAGCAATTGGTTAACAATATCGTTCAAAATGATTCAGATGGTGATTGATAGTGTGCTACGCGATGATGGTGCTGATGGAAAGCGACTGATAACCTTCAAACTGAGCTTACAATGTGTTTAAATAATACAGATCCAGAAGAAATAAACGTTGAGCTGCTACTAGTAGATACGAGAATGTCACTCTATGATATCTTGACAACAAAGCCAAGAAACAAATGAATGCTTGAAAGCCGGCTGTTTTTTAATTTATTTAGGTTATTCACCAACTCGACACGAGAGACTGGACACACGTGTGTCCAGTTGGTTAAACTCAAAATTTCATTGAATTAATGAACAAGGCGAATTTATGTATGTTTTCGCCAACTGGACACACCTAGTTTTTTTTTTTTGCAAAAAAAAGGGTAGTCAGGTTAATAATCGCCTCTTTCATTGAATTAATGAACAATGCGAATTTATGTATTGACACTTGTGAACGCTAGAAATGAACCTATATTCCCGATCTGACGTCTGATGACTCTTGAACTAAGCATATGAACGGTGGTAAAAAAAAGTTCTATTCGTCAACAATGTGTCCGACAAGGTGTTACAGATCGGGAATATTCGCAAATAAGTACTACGAGACGATATCTAGAGGTAAACGAAATATTCTAGAGCGAACATGAATGTAAATAGTTAGTTTACCTACGCAGGGCATTTTCACGTTGTGAAATCAAGATTATTTACACACGAGCACAGTGTGGGCGAATAAGAGCATTAAAAAGCGGCCAAGTGCGAGTCGGACACGAAGGCCGTACCACAAGGCGAAAAACGTCGAAAAGACATGTTTCTTGTGTGGAGACCTTCTTTAATTTTTCAACTTTATTTTGTTTTTATTATTTAACCTTTTTCACCGAACATCTAAACAAATTAAATCGATAGGATGGGTTCGGGGAAACAAGAAATTTCACACGAACGAATTCTCGGGCAGAAGCTAGTTAATAAATAAAGAAATAATCACTAAGCAAATGTTATCATCCACCACGTTTAGTCACGGTATTTAGGTATATAACTGTGAACAGTCCTATATAACCAGCCTTTAAGATTGTTTCAATTGTTTAAATTATGCAATCTCCTCATCCTCAATATACAGTCTCCTTTTAATGCATGTCATATCATGAATTTGATCACGAGGCCTCCTCTCTGTCAGAGGGAATGGGCCGTAATCCATCACGCGGGCCCAGTGCGGGTTGATAGATGTCACATGTCACATCTCAAGGCTTGTCTTGTTCAAATCGTCGACAGTGATTACCCAAATCTGCCGGCGATGAAGAGAAAAGTTTGATGTCATCGGCAAAGCGGAGGTATCTTTGGGTTTCAACTTTTTACAGTTTATAAGCACACCAGTATACTTGTCTAACATGAGGTATCGTTTACTTCATGCATTTCGTTTTTTTTTTCTCATTAAGAAATAGGTTATATTCATTAAACCAGTTAACTACTTTTGCGAGGGCGCTATTTGCATCGTCACTAACTAGCTACAGACTTTGAGGTAAAATAAAAGTGAAGTGTCGTCATGATTATCCTTGATGAGGTACGGCAAGTAATTTTAAAAAATAAGAAACAAAGAGCGGCCAAGCTCGAGTCGAACTCGCACACTTAGGGTTCCGTGCTACTGCACAATATTTAACACAACATATTCAAAAAAAATACTTTAGCCTTAGTAATAACTATTACTAAGGCTCCGCTGTCGTTCGTCCGCATGCCCATTTTTGGCCCACTTTATAAAAAAAATTACCTTGCGGGACCCCCATTCTTACTACAGTACCCGGTGATATTTTTGGTTAACATCAACTCTCTGAATCCTATCACTTAAGGATGAAGTAAGAAGATCGAGAGGAGTGTGCGTGAGTATGTGTGAGTAGCGGTGCAGGTTCCTGAATAATGTTTCTTGAAGCATTCAATCGAATAAAGGGTATTTCATTCTCTTCGCTTATGTTGACTATATTTTGTTATTCACATATTGGACCAGTAGTGACTATGTAAGGAGTAGGTGACCTACTTATCTGTTGTTGTAAATTCTCCAATTTACGTCATGTTATTTGTATAGTCAGCCCGCTTTGACGTCATAACAAATTACCTATTAATTCCGATAACTATACTTGCCGTGTGTATGTGACATCACTATCGGGGTAATTTGTACTTTACTACATTCCGCTGACAGTAGCCTGGAAGTAAGCACGTAGTACTGGTCGCCATGAAGTCCTTTGTTCTGTTTGTCGTGATTGTCGCGTTTCTCACAGCGTTGTGTTCGGCACAACCGGTTGACAACTCAGCACCCGATGGACGAGATACTACAGTTATTAATACCCGGGTTAAAAGACAATCGCCTGCTATTTCAGATAATTTTCTAAGACCGTGTGCGAGAAATAGAGTTAAGCTGATAAATAAATGCGTGTCCTGCGAAAAGTTAGTACAATCTTAGTTCGTATTAATGTCATATAGGTACCGATTCCCTTGTTCACAAACTAAACTAAATTTAAGTTCAGTGCATCTTTTTCTTTCTATTTCTTTAAGAAAATGACAGAAGGTATATATTAGTTTAGTTCAGAGAACTCCCCGTGCCTTCCCTACTATCGATGCATCGCATAGCTCGAGCTGCGCATCTTCCTCGCACAGCTGCCTCGCGGCGGCGCATCTTACTAGTACATCTTACTCGCTCCGCTACACAGCTTAGCATTAGTGGAAACGGTTGCATAGTTTCGTAGTTTAGTTTTCGCATCCTCGCAGTATAGCTGCATGGCACATCTCTGGTGGAAAAACAGCCTTAGACTGCCCATAGTGTGACTCTATATAAAATTTCTACATTTATATCTATAATTCATAATATATTGACGTATTCCTTCCAGGACGTTATAGTGGGACCTATTTGTATTTTTTTTAATTATGTAATATTCGAATTAACTAAGCATCCCATAAGTCCTAGGCAATGTTTATGTTATAATACCACCCATTGTAAAATTTCTACATTTCATATCGGTAATTTATATGGAAATCTAACTCACAACTTCTCGATCGAATGTCCGATACCGTTAGGTTAGGTTAGGTATTACACTACTTCAGCAAATCGGAGGCCATGGTGTTTCATGGCCCCCGGCGGGCGCCGCCGCCCGGCTCACACAACGTGGTCGGGGGGGCTCGGATCGCTGTCGAGTCTACCATGAAGTATCTGGGATTGGTGCTCGACAGCCGGTGGGACTTCGGCCCCCACTTCCGGCGGCTGGCGCCCAAGTTGTTGGGTGCGGCTGGGGCGCTATCAACGCTGCTTCCCAATCTGGGGGGCCCGAGCGCCGCCTGTAGGCGGCTCTATGTGGGGATCGCGCGATCGAGGGCCCTGTACGGGGCTCCGGTGTGGGCCTCTGACCTGACAGCCGGCAGTATCGCAATATTGCGGAAACCGCAGAGAGCGATGGCCATCAGAGTCATCAGGGGATATCGCACGATCTCCTACGAGGCGGCCTGTGTACTGGCTGGTTCCCCGCCCTGGGACCTCGAGGCGAAAATACTCGCGTCATTGTGTCGGTGGCGCGAGGAAGCGAGGGCGCGGGGTGAGCGACCGATGCAGCGACACATGGAGCTGCGTCGGTCTCAGCTTCGCGAGGTCCTGGTGGCGGAATGGCGGGACAGGCTTACACGCCCTACCGCTGGCCTCGTCACCATCGAGGCGGTCCGGTCGGTGCTCGAGCGCTGGCATGGGAGGAGGCACGGCTTCCTATCGTTTCGGATGACGCAGGTGCTCTCGGGGCATGGTTGCTTCGGGAAGTACCTGTGTCGCATAAACAGGGAGCCGGACGCCCGGTGTCACTACTGCGTCGACTGCCGGGAGGACACGGCGCGGCATACGCTGCCAGAGTGTACCGCCTGCGAGGAGCCGCGCCGTGCCCTCATCTCAGAAGTAGGCAGTGACCTGTCGCTGCCGGCCGTGGTCGAGTCGATGGTACGCAGCGAAGAGTCCTGGGACGCGGTAGTTTCCTTCTGCGAAACAGTCGTCTCGCAGAAGGAGGCTGCGGAAAGGGAGAGGGAGATCTCGTCCACTCACCCGGCCCGCAGCAGGCGCACCGAGCGTCGGCGGAGGGCGGACAACGCCCTCTTCCAGCCCCCCTAAATGGGTCCAGGGGCGACGGACTCGGGGACGTCCGTTGCCCCCCACACATCAGGACCCGAGGTGGCGGCGCGTAGTGTTCCACGCGCGCCCCTCTTAGACGTCGCGGTGGGAGTCTAACACCTCACTCCCCCCCCTGAACCGAGGAGGCCCGCGGTGGCGGGCCGGCACCAGTCAAGGGTTGCGGAAGGTTTACACTACTGCCCCTTCAAATTTTGACACTACGTATTTATTTACATTTAGTTTCTGTTTAATAATATCAAACGACTGTGATTTTTTAATATATCAGTATAACCAAGCCATGATGTGTAATTTTTTTCCCCAAACAATTTTGTTCACGTGTGTTATTTATCATTCCGAGGCAGTGGTCCAATTTCTATGTACAACTAGTTGGACCAAGGGTCTTTACTAGGGGCAGTTGTCCAACTTTAAAAATAGTAATAATCTTTTTTTATAAAGTGGGATCAGTTGACAAAGGAAAAATTATCAAATTAATTATTTAATCAACTCATCCCGCGGGATAAGTTCAAGCGGCCTCAGTTGACTAAAGAGCATTCTGTTCTATGTATTTTTCAAAATTGTTTGTACATATCTTCCCTTAACTTTTAACTATCAGACGTTTTAGAAAATTTGGTTTTAGGTTGGCTACAGTATAAGGGATTCCATATAGGCCGATTTAAGAGTTTAGAGAAAAGTGATAATTAGTGACGATTTTTGAGTAATTTTCAAAAATACATAAAAATTGGTCTTTCTCTAATCCCATGAATTTTCGCCTGGGCTTTATTTATACATAACACAACAGCACACCTGTTTTCCTCGAAGGATTAGGCAGAGGTATACGTATACCGTATAGTGCACCCACATATTTCGTCAGTTATGTTTAAGTCCCTTGCAATCCCGGGTCGAGCTCATTGGCACCATTAGAGCACTAATCTAGACTCCGATGTGCTACTGAGAAAAGCCAATGACCAGAAATGGTGAATTTCTTTTTTTGCCGCCATCATTCAAACCTGACGAAATGACGAACAAAAATTAATATGCGGTAACATAACCTAACATCAGCCTGAACCGAATTATATAGATAATAAAAATAATATAAAACAAAAACAAAAAAAAAAATATTTATCATCTAAAAGCAGGTTTGTTCCTACACCTTAAAGTTTATGTCTCACCCTCGGATTTTTATCTGTGCCTGAGCTGACCGTTTCGCGTCGCGATATATAGATAGATATTATAATGTAATGAATGACGTATATGTTATTATAATTATTTACAATAAAAAGATTAGTAGAGAAGGACCTTTTCTTTTTATACACCTAAGGAAATAGTAAGACATAGATTTAATTCCTCTATTTCACAAATGAATTAACAATTTATTGAAACGCCACAACATAATACATAAAAAAGTAAGAAATTAAAACAAAGTAAAGTTAATTACAAGTGTCACAATGGGCGGTCTTATTCCTTAAGCGATCTCTTCGGAACAACCGTGGATGGAGAGGAATAACACACAATGACATAGATGGTGGCTTATCTCTTCCATCTGTTTATCTAGATGACTTCATTATTTCTAACATAAAAATTCAAGTTCAAATATATCATCTCGGACTGCATTTGTTGAAAAATTGTTTATCAATTCATTTTTGTGATAGGCTTATCATATACCTACCGACTAATGTTTCGACGATTGCCGCGGTTTATAACCGAATGCGCCACTTCTCATAATGATTTGGTCATTGTCGTTTCTAATGCAAAACCCCAATAACACTACCTGACCTGAGAATTGAGCGCTTGCGGCCATAACCAAATAATCTTTAGTCACCAAAACATTTTCTAATTGTTCTTTTTTTATTCTAGGTATTTGGATCTCACGGGAAAAGACTCTAGTCCAGAATGTCCAGGAACAGAATCATTTTATATCGACAAGGAGTATGACTAACCTTGTTTTACCTAGGCTTGTACGAAAATTCTTCGTTTCGACTACGCTCACAGTAAAATATTTCTAACAAGCTGAATCATATTTTTATTTTAATAAAATCTTTATTTAATTTAAACTAGAAACATTGTTTTTTTTACGTCCTAATAACTATCTACAGCTAATTCGATAGTGTGATAAAGGCCCCCCTGCATCGCCACTTCGACTGGTTCTGTGGTTCCCGCATCCAGAGGATTCCTGCGATATTCAGAAGGTTATCGGCTATCAACTATTATTAATATACTTATGAAATTAAACTATTATGCTGTAAAATTTTGCACAAATATAGAGTAATGTATAGGCTTCAAACTTATTAAAATGACTTTAATGTGATTAGAATTTTAATGTGATTTAATTTAATAACATTCATTAAAAAAATAAAGCTACCTAATTCAAAAGGATCAAAAATTACCATTATATTTTTCTTTATCAATACTAATTATAATGTCTACAATAACCAATTATCATAATAATATAATGAATCCCAAAATACATATATAATAAAAACAAAATAAAAAGTAAAAAATATTGTGAAGAGAAATTTTATGTAGATTAATTTATTAATAGTAAATTAATGTTCACTATATGCTATTTGAACTTCGGGATCTGAAATGAATTTGTTTGCTTTCAAAAGATCTAAGGTGTCTTCATGAAGTTCCGTCACGTTTTTACTATACGGTTTTCTAATGCTGGTTACGTAGGGATCTGAAGTATGAAATACATCTTCATAATATGTATATGATCGAGAGCATTTTTCATACTCCTTTTTGCGAGATTCTTGTGCATCTTCCGAAAGCAACTTGACCAAGAGGAAGCACTGCAAAATGCTTTATGACACTTTCTCCATGAGTCATAATTTTGTGAACTGAAGATGGCATGTAGTACTATTCATAATTACTCACATATATCCTGCAACTCTCCATAGCATAACTGCCAAATTTTTCAGCAGCAATTGTAAATTACAAAACATACCGTAAACTATTGACATAAATAATCTATCCTTAGTCGTAGTTTAGGCTAGTCCTTTTTTTTTTGTTAAAAAAAATAAAATAGTCTACATTTGAAACCGCATCAGATAGCGGTTTTCCGTTTTCTGACTTTTATCACATTTTTACCAAGCATACTGCGAAAGTCGCAAATATCCGCAGCAAATTTTTATTTGATGATTTTTATGAATAACTAGGCTACAAATCAACATTAAATGTAAAGCGGGGGGGGGAGGGGTAAACGTGGGTAACTGTCAAAAGTCTGGATGAACTTAAAAAAAACTTTTTATTCACCTTATTTTATTTTGCAATTATTTTTACGTAAAAGTTAACATATTATTATATACATATTAGTTGTTCCAAAATTTTCAGAAGATGAGGTTTGCAGGAATATATAATATTTTATAGCTATTCCTACAATGTTTAACATTAAAATCACTTTGAAATTAATGAAGTGAACAGCACCCTAATTGCGTAACACACGATCAATCGGAATCTGAATCATTTTGAAGCAAATTGCTATTCCATTGCTTCATAAGTTCGAAAAATTTGTCTGCTCAACACGTAAATAACGCAATGAATGTTGTTGAACTGTCAAAATGAAACCGATTCCGATTGATCGTGTGTTACGCAATTAGGGTGCAGGCTTGACATGGACGTTCTGTCAAACGTATAAAGATTGTGGCATTGCAAAAAAATAATTTCATATATCAAAAAACAAAATGATCAACAAAACAAAATAAGCAAATGGTTACTAAATCGAAGCTACGCTGAAACGAAAAAAGATCTTGAGATAGAAAGTAACAAGGTATATTTATTACAAATATTATTATTTTTATTTTATTTATTTTATTGTTAGGGTTAGTTCCAGTGTCTGAATGGCTTTTACCAGCGGGAAGCTACTCGGAGATGGTGAGACAAGTGCTTTTTAGTTTTCTACCTATAATATAATATTTAATTTTTCTATGCACATTTACATCATTAATTATATTATATACATGATTATGAAATACTGTATGTACAATAAATGTAGCCATACACACACACACACACACATCCCCACACAAACATACACTCACACACACCATCAATCACTTGTAACTGTACCACGCTTTCGGACGATCCCGCTACCGGCTGGGCCTAGACTTAGTTTAGACTCCAGATCTCCCACAAATTACAAAATTTTGTCGAAATACCTGTCAACTTAATATGTATAAGAATGTTATTTCTGGAGATAAATAAACATAATTTTATTTTATTATTTTTTATTTTTATCATATACATATAATGTTTTGACATTATAGTTCAGTTTGATCCTTTAACCATTAAATACAATTAAAAAAGTATGTCAGTAGCGACATTGGTATAAACCATTTTTGATATGTTTGGCAGGACAAGGGGGGTTCCACCCCCCTCCTCCTGCCAAGCGATACAAAATTTTTACCCGTTAATCACAACAGGTGCATTTTATAACTAACAATTTCCTATAACTATAAAAATATTGTGGCACATTATTGGCAGCTTGTCTAGCTCGGTTGAGCGCACGCAGTGCGCGAGCAGACGCACCTAAGTGGAGATACTGACGACGAAAGCCGTTCGGGTCGAACCAGTGTCGACTTTGACTCTTCCAGCGGCGTCTCCTTAGTATCACCATCACCGCTGCATGCGTCCTCAAACTTCTGACCTTCGGCCCCGCTATCGTCCCCCGGTTTGGCTGCTCCAGAGCCTGTAGACCCGGCTACGACCGCGAAAATTCAGCCGCTTTTGCGTGATTGACTAACAAACATCATACAAACTTTGCTTTTCAAAGCTATGTTAATTACTTTACATACCTAGTACCTATGTAATTTTTTAGTAATTTTGACATTCGAAAAGTGCTGATTCTCAGCCTAATTTGAATAAATGACTTTTGATTCAGATTTTTCACATTTATAATATCTTTAGTAGGATTAAAATCTTACAAGAATATAAAGAAATAAAATTGTTTCAACAGGGATAAACTGTTTCTGGCCTGCCTCGCTCAGCCCGCAGGATTATTCAGATTATCTGACTCCGTCTTGCAGAAAGCCCGTTCAATTATGTATTTAACAGTTGTCAGATCTTATGTGATTGCTTGTTGATTTGGGTAACCAATTAAAACGGCTGAAATGAGATTTGAAAGCGGATTTGTTTTCAGAAACTGGGATAGCTTGAATGGGATGTTTAAAAATAGACTCCGCGAACCACGAGGTATGCTTAAATAACATTAGCAGTCGCACCGACTTTACAGGCATAACATATTTATCTTTTTCTTTTCATTTCGACGGTACATCTATATCACTTATACTGTTTGGGCCCAGTAGGTAGCCACTAGTCCGGTACTCCTGAAAAGACTATGTCCCAGCTAGAGTGTCCCAAATGTCCGTTCACCTGCATCCTTGACAATCTTTCCACTATACTTCCAATAGTGGGGCTACCTCAACGGAACGGCAGCAAGTTGTGGATGTGGAGCTATGTCACAAACTATGCTCCACGTCCTATCCTGCCGTCTGTGCACCAAAACATGCAGCCAAAGTGACACCCATAGCGCCGTGGAAGTTGCGAATTTTTACGCCAACAAAATTTGTAGCTATTAGACTTGGGTAGTTCCGGAACGAGTCATGAAAATGATATAGTTCCAGTCCCGGTACTACACCACTCACTCGTTCACTACCAATTCAAATGTGTCCTTTAGTTCCTCTAGTACCGAGTAGTCCCGACTAATACTCGTACCAAAGCACTCTGCTAGCTTTCGCATGCTCTCGCTTGCGCCATCGCACATCGATGCACCGCCACGCCTATGATAGAAGGAGATGGGAACACATCGTATGTTCGTAATAGTTTTGTACTCGTATAGTCCCGAGGTAATAATATATCAGTTTTGCTTTGATAGTTCAGAACTACACGGTACTAGAGCTATTCTGTGGTACTAATGAACTGAAAGCGTTCCCCGGTACTAAAGGAACTAATGAACTAGATGAGTGGACTAGTTCCGGAAGCAAAATATTCATATCACTCCTTATCTTTTGTTGGACACGTTTTGCGCATCTCTAGTAGCTATAACTCTGTAGTGCCAGCGACACGAAAAAGAAGAAGACTTCCAATATACATGTATGTTGTGCACACACGCCACGCTTTCCACACGATTGATGATCACGGTTTATTACAATAAGCAGACAGGATGACGCTACCATTCTATCCTCCTGTTATTATCCCCTTTTACGACCTCGGCAGGTGGGGAGGGGTGTTTTATGCCTTGCCTTAAACACGAAACTGTTTTATTTTACTGACTGTCTAATTTTAACTACTACTAGCCTCTGTCCGCGATTTCGTCTGCGTGAAATTTCTTGTTTTCACATAAAATATATCCTGCGTTACTCGGCAATACTGTTGCGACTTATTTAGTGATCGGATCCGACAGGATCATTAGTTCCGAAGATAACCGGACATACAATCTCTGAACCTACCAATCTGATTTGAAAAATTATGTTTGCATTTGATAGCCGAATTCTTGAGGAAAACTATAGGCGTTACCCCCAGCAAAATAATGTCGAAAATAGTCATTTAAATCTTATAAATAATTAGTTGCGCAGCTTCTGTAATTGTTGCGCACATTTTTAAATTTGTTGCACTTATAGTTTTTTAGTTATTTCACAAAAACATTTCCTGCTGGGGTAACGTTTATAACGTTACCGCAGCCAGACATTTTTTTTTTAATGGAAATTTTGAATCAAATATTAGCTTTATAATTAGTTGTCTCGATGAGGTAAATGTTGCACCTTATTTTGTATTTGTGCTTTCTTCGGCTGCGAAGTTATTCGAGATCCTGCTGGAGTGACGTTTGGGGTTTTGCTGGATCTCTGAAATGGTTATGCGGATTCTTATCATCTTTTTTACATATTTTTTTTAGGAATTAGTTGTAATTAGAATTAGTTGTGCAATAAGAAAACCAAAATAATGCACCGTTTATAAGTTATTTAATTAAATATAAAAACACTTCAATAGGTCCTAACACTCTAAATAAGAGCTCTAAAGAATAATTTTAAACGTTATTTTGTAGCTTGTAACTGCCTTCAAATGTATGTGAAGTTTCATTAGTATCTTGTAAGTAAATAACAAATTATGATGATATTCAGTTCTCCACGTTCACGGTCACAATGTGCGCGGAGTTATTTGGCCGCCGTTCAACCTGTATGTGGATATATAAACTGAATGTTATATCAATAATTAGTTGCTTAGTTCAGTTTTATACCTGTAAAATTTCAGCGAAAAACGTGAAGAACTGAATATCATCATAATTTGTTATTTACTTACAAGATACTAATGAAACTTCACATACATTTAAAGGCAGTTACAAGCTAGAAAATAACGTTTAAAACTATTCTTTAGAGCTCTTATTTTGAGTGTTAGGACCTATGTAAGTGTTTGTATATTTAATCAAATAACTTTTAAACGGTGCATTATTTTAGTTTTTTTATTGCACAACTAATTCCTAAGAAAAATATGTACAAAAGATGATAAGAATCCGCTCAACCATTTCAGAGATCCAGCAAAACCCCAAACGTTATCCAGCAGGATCTCGAATAACTTCGCAGCCGAAGAAAGAACAAATACAAAATAAGGTGCAACATTTACCTCGTAGAGACAACTAATTATAAAGCTAATATTTGATTCAATATACCCATTTAAAAAAAATGTCTGGCTGCGGTAACGTTATAAACGTTACCCCAGCAGGAAATGTTTTTGTGAAATAACTAAAAAAGTATAAGTGCAACAAATTTAAAAATGTGCGCAACAATTACAGAATCTAGGCAACTAATTATTTATAAAATTTAAATGACTATTTTCGACATTATTTTGCTGGGGTAACGCACACACTATAGGCTACTTAACATCACACTAGGACAAGAATAAAAAAGCCAGAAAGAACGCTAAGCGAAACGAAGTAAAAGCGCGGGCGGACAATGCGATGCGACGAGGTAAGTCAGAGGAACAAAAATTTTATTTTTTTTGTGTTTTTTGAAACGTCATCCCTCACTAGGAATTTCTTCTATATCGTGGGTGCGTTTACAAACATTTAAACTCACATACACAAACAGCCAGACCCGGAACAACTACTTGTAGGCCATACAAATATTTGTTCCGTGCGGGAATCGAACCCGCGACACGCAGCGCAGCAGTCAATCGCTTAACCACTGCGCCAAGGCTGCCATCAAAATATGATCATTATATACGATATTATACTCCACTTGCTCAACATTCAAGGATCACGAAAGTACCAATTAAGCTATTGGTTCGCCACTAAAAACCACACTTAAGAAGTATTTTATAAGGGTACGCGAATAAAAAGTTATAGTATCTCATTTCTGCTAAAGTTTGTCATAAAACCAACGCATATAATAAAATGAAAATGACCTACTATTGTGTTGAAGAACCTTTGTTTAGTTTAATTAATATTGATGTGGAGCTAAACAGGGTGGGTTTATATACAGGATGTAGCCATGACAATGCACTGCCTTTGAAAGCTCAGATAACTTACCACCATATACAGAGTGTAACACATACAAACTCACAAATATTGTTTCCTATTTATAATATTACAAATTGTTTCCCGCGACTTCATCCGCTTGAGTAATCTTGCTCCCCCGACCCACCACATCGCATCGCATCGCCCGCCGGCGATGCGATGCGATGCGGTGGGTCAATAAAATTGATATGAACATACTTATTTATTTATGTACCTAGTTTTAATAGTTTTTTTTTTAATCATTGTTCCTCTCAACCATAGCACCTACCATCTAATCTCTTCACCACCCTTGGTTACTGGTAGAGAATGCCTAAGGCATTGAGTCCGCCTTTGTACCTTTTTGTGTGAGTGAAAAATTTAAATAAATAAATGTGGACATATACAGCGAGGGTTGATATACAGGATGTAGCTATGACAATGAACAGCCTTTGAAAGCTCAGGTAACTAACAATCATATACAGGATGTAACAAGACCCTTCACGAAGCTGTCATCTACGCATTCTGTACATCAAAGTATAAGTAACTTTGTGCCAAAATAAATGCTGGGCATCGGCAATTTCACTCCAAATTCAAAACATTGAGCTTATGGGTGCATGCAACGGTAGGTACTGGAATCGTGGGCGTTTTTTTTTTGTGTCCAAACTTCCCTGTCTTGTGCGATCTCTGGCCATGTTAGCCCTGCAAATGATATAAGATCGTTATACCACCTTCGCCTTGGTCTACCTCGACGGCGATGTCCTGCCTCAACAGTTATAAAGTGCAGTTATAACATATTATTTTATTTTTTCATAAAAATAACATCAAGAAGATTCGGATACTGACCGTCGAAGAGGACAGACGTGTCCCGTTGTATTTTCACGTGCACAACATGTGGTTATTTATTGTTTCCACTGCCGAGACACAGGCCTCCTCTCTTCGAGAGTGCGTGGTCTGTAATCTACCACGCGGGCCAAGTGTTGGTTGGTAGATGTCAAACGTCTTCCAATTTTTGGTTCTAGGACATGCCAGTTTCCTCACGATGTTTTCCTTCACCGTTTTGAGAGCAGTGGTGAGGAAATAATTTACACAAAGTAAAATGCCTGACTGGATTCGAACTTACGACCTGCAACTCGTAAGTTACTACCGTTACCACTGGGTCAACACTGCTCCACTGGGCACTGAATTAATTGTATCTACTATTTATAAGAAGAAACCTCAGGCCTTATTCTCTATGACGTTTAATGAACGAAACCGCTCTAAATGAACGCGAGATCGGTGGGAATAGATAAGGGATTGACGTGCTTTCGAAGTAAGGAATCGTTAAGTGGTCATAGTGAATTAGGGCCCTGTCCGAGTACACGTGGCTTTAGTTAAATAATATTTTATACAAACCTTTTTTCTGATTATTAGGTAATTTATCATTAATAAAATTATTTTCGCTATTTTGATAGCATCTAAATATAAAAATTATAAATTGAAGTCGCTTTCTGTCTGTCAGATGTGTCGCCGCGTTGTTCTTCTAAACTCCGCAACATTAACTAACATAAAATTTAAACATTATTCGGAGAATGTATTCCACTTAACCCAAGTGTGTGTATATTACATAAAAAACAACACAGTCACAACTAACGCTAACTAACTTACTTACCGGTGGCGGCTAACTTACTTATAATACAGAAATCACAATGTTTTGGCAAGTCTTAAAAGGCATGGATGAGCAATGGCTGGGCGCTAGTCTATATAAATAAAAATGAATCACCGTATTCATATTCATTTTCATTCATATTCATATATTTATTTGCATTCCATAATGTTGTAGAGGTGTTACAATGGCTTAAAGCTACGGTACAATTATGGACCCTGTAGGGCACAGCAAAAAGTATAAAATTAATTATTAAAATAAAATAAATTTAGGACACAAATTAACAATAAGCAATCTTGAAAATATGTTACTAACATTATTTTTTTATAGATAAATACAAGTATAACATTTTATTTTATTGAGATCAGTCTGTTATAGGTGGTACATAATATTATTTGGTAAGGTCAATTAAACATATATCTATCATATTATAATATTTATCTATGTTTGTATTAATGTATCTATACGACTAACTGTGTGTGGTGTATGTTTGTGTTCAATAGATTTTATTTCTTGTATGTATTCGTTTATCGTGTAGTATAGGTATACTTTTTTATTTAATATTTGCTTGAGCTTATTTATAAATGTCGTATAACGATATGACATTTATAAATAAGCTCAAGCAAATATTTAATATTAAAAAAAAACAAACAGATGCAATAAAGAACGAAACTCGTTAGTTTCGTCCTTATTAAATATTTTTATGGACATTTGTAGTTTCATGCGCGAGGTAACATGAACATATTTTTATATCTGACAGATCGGTCGGTATGTTTATCGCCGCGGGTTGTGAAAAAGTTCATGTATTTCCTGACGAATTTACATATTTCCAGCATATAGATAGATGGTAAGGTGAGTATGCTATGTTTTACAAAAAAGGACTTAGGCCTCATTTACGGAGACGCGGGGCGCTGCGCGTCGCGTTGTGCGGCGCGGCCCGCACTGAATTCAAACATATGGCGTTGTATGAGTGCGTTTACGGAGAAGCGATTTTTGACGCGTTTGCTTGAAATGGAGCGTTTTTTGGGGCGAGCCCGCGGCTGACACCGCCACGTCTCACGCGGCGTTTATCGCGGCGGCGCACGCAACGTCAATTTTCGATGAAGCGATGCCCGCGGCGGAATCTTCTGCCAGTCATATTTGGAAATTGCAGAACGCAATTAATTAATTATTAGTAATTACTAATTAATTTAATTTGCGCTCCCATCTTCCGCTATCCTAAAACTGGTCGGTTTGATTGAGTATCCCACGTGCGCCGCAGCGTTGCCCGCGGCGTGCTTTGCTACACGCTTGAGGATTCGCCGCGGGCGCAGCGGCGGGCACCGCCACGCTTCCCGCCCCGCATCTCTATGAACAACGTCTTATATTGCCATACGTTTGTGTTTACGCGTGCGATGATAAGTGCCGCTTGACGCGCCGCCGCTCCGTAAACAGAAAAATCGGACGACGCGCCGCGAGACGCCACGCCGCACGCGACGCGCGTTGCCCCGCGTCTCCGTAAATGAGTGCTTACAGCTGTCGGTTTGTTCTATGTTGACTATTATCCGAGTTAACTTCTTCTGGAGAATGAAAAGCGTAGGGGCATCTGTGCTATTTCCTCACATTATAATGCCATAGCTGAGCCATGTATGAGCGTAGGCGTAGTATGTAGTAAGTGCAGTTTGCAAGTCGGTAGTTCTTTCACTTCTCGAAGTGCGTAGGTGAATTTTGCGAGTTTTGATCGTACATTTTTTATATGGGGCTTCCACAAAATGTGTGTGTCTATTGTTAGTCATAGCGTAAAATCGTTACCTACTTCAATTGTTGTGCCGTTTGTTGTGAAATTAACTGGTAAAAGTAATGTATGCACGCGCATAACTTCCGATCGACTGCACCGAATTGGATGAAATTTTGTGTATATATATCAATGGGTTCCTGTATGATTTGAAAACACAATTGGACCCGGTAGGTGGTGCTGCTGTCGGTATGTGATGACTCAACCGTGCAGGATGACGTCTGCCGGGTCAGCTAGTTTGGAATAATTTCGGTATCCATGTCTGTCACATTTCCTAGATACGATTTGACGAAGGTAGCTAGGATTTGAGCCAATTACGTAGCGGCTCAATTATTGAGACAAAGTGTAGGTACAGTTAGATTTTTATTCTATCCTTTAACTAACCTAATGCCCGATTTTTCAATCGTCAGGACTTTTATCTGCATAGCTAAACCATTCGACAGGTTGTCGAATTGAAAATGACACATTATCAATTACTAATTTGCCTTGCCTCCGACAGCAAACAGCTGTCGGAGGGGTGTCAGTTGATATCAAGTTGATATCAAATAGTCGACTACTATTTGATTTAAACTGACAACATTTTCGGGGTTTGGATTTGTGAACAGCCTTTAGTACTGTCTTGATTGACTTAGGACTCTCTTGATAACATTGATTGATGTTCGTTTCGGTACGGAAGCGTATCGAAAGATTGTGAATAGCTGTGCTGTACTATATAGTACATCAGGGGTAGATCCATTGGGGGCTAGGGGCTTGTGCCAAAACGGTTTAAGTAAAGTAGAAAACTGGAAGATAACTATAACGCTTTAACTACATTCATATCTTCGCAGTAGTATGAAGAAAGATCAGAACTGGCTTTAATGGATATACATCGAAGTTGCTTCGGTGCATCGGTGACTTCCGGGCCCGACTGCTGACGACTGAGGGTCTAAGCCGGTAGACCTCATAGAAAATAGAAAGATAGAAAATTATCAAGATATTAGCACGCGATAGGCACAGCTTTCAATTTGTCTGTTCCCTAATCAAAGTTCAGGCTTTTAATCTCTTAACGCTTCCAAATCTGTCAGTGTCACAATTTTGTGCTGATCGCGTTCAGTTTCATTGGCTAATTTCGGGCTTAGATTCGACGGACCATCAGTACCTACTTTTATTTCCATATTCAATCTACATAGATATTGTTGTCCGAATTCCCATTTAAAAAGAAATAAATAGGATATTCATTTTCTCCCATACATATTCAAGGGAAATTAGCTCTCGGATCGATCAGGAATTCTGGAGCGGTTTCGGACGCGGTCGGATGTTGGTATATTTGTAGGTATGACCGGACAACAGGAATGCAATCGAGCCATGCGGCACCGCACAAATGATTAGAAATACAAATTTCCGCCATCCGGAAAACGGATATAGAAATTCTGATGAGTTTCGATTTTACGCGAGCGGCTCCCGTTTTTACGAGTTTCATCGGTTGAAGAAAATCTATATAGAATAAGCTAAGTTTATTCTTCCAATCCTATTACAGAGAATAAAATGTTGTTTCTGTACTTACTTATAACTATATTTAAGTAAAAGTTTTAATAGAATTCTTCAGCAATATTTGAGAAAATAAAAAGACTTGAACTTTTTAATAGGATTATCTTACAATACAGTATATGTATACGATCGAAAATATACCTATTTTAGTACATACGAAAATACCTTTTCGCACAGGCAACTAAGATTCAATTTTCTTGTAAATTTGACGTTCAAAAGTGCATTTTATGTGCGTATTTTAAATAAATGATTTGACTTTGATAGAATCTGAGTTTTGGAACCTGCTCTTACAAAGATATATAAATAAAGTAAACCCAATGATAAGCAATCGACAAATGAGCATCTTATAGCTATTTCTGCTGCACTACTTTTTCTTTATCCGGGTTAACACGTCAATATCTAACAAATATCAGTAACCCAGTGTCTCCCCGGGATCTATAACTGTCTTGCTCATTCGCACACGATCTTACTCTCACAATATCCACGAAAAACAAAGGAAGAAAAACAAGGTGTATTAGCACATTTGTTACAAGTGTTTTTCTATCTCCCAAAAAATACGGCCGTTCTCACATATATTATGTACTAGCTCGCGACTTCGTCCGCTTGAAGTTTTTTTACTCCCCCGTTTTCGCTTAGCGTTCTTTCTGACTTTTCTTCTTTTTGCTCGGTCCCAAAGGGTCCTAGCCTGATGTTAAATATCCTATGGCCTTCCTCGAGAATTGGGCTATCAAATGCAAAAATATTTTTTCAATTCCAACCGGTTGTTTCAGAGATAAGCGCGTTCAAACAAACAAACAAATAAACTCTTCAGCTTTATTATTAGTATTAGATTTAGATTCGTTTGCAACTACTCCACGTTAGGTGTATATGTATAATTTTCGAACCATTTCCGATTCATAGTATGTTCTTTCAAATTCAAATTATTTTATTTCACTGAAACCTTGGCACTTGATAAACGTCAGAAGAAAAATGCATGGTTCCAATTGGACGTTTCCGTAGGTTGTTTCAAATAAATGTGTTATAAGAGATTAACAGTGCCACTTACTCAAAAACCACCTAAGATCTTTCAATTTACTTCCCGTGACAAAAGGGCTGGCTTTTACCTTGGCCAGAGTCTAAGCATTGCCATAGAACGTGGTAATGCCGCCAGTCTCTTGGGTACATTACCAGTCGACAGCGATGCGGGTGAATTTTTTGACGCTATATTTAAGATTGTGAATTGTTTTAGTTAAGTTAGGACATTATTTTGTAATTTTTATTAATTAATTAGGTATTAGGTAGTATTAGGTTCAAGGTACCCGAAACTGTCAATTAACCTTGAACCTAATGCTTTAGCGATAAAGTTGAAATTATATTAAAGAAATTTGACAGACTGTAGTAGCTTGATGTGCTGTCTGTACATACAAGTTTAATTCTAAATAAAATATTGTCAATTTTGGAGTTCCCTCAAAAGGTACAATAAGCTTTAATCCCGTAAATACCTACAAAACCGTGCAAAAATACGACTCCCACACACCCAAGTGTACAGTCACCAAAAGAGATAAGTAACCAGGGTCGTCGGATATAGTTGAAGTTTAGTAAGAAACCGATGGATGTTTTTGTATGAAATTTATCTTAATAAATGAACTGTTTGTTTTGTATTAGTTAAATTAAATTTTATTCAAAATCATCCATCGGTTTCTTACTAAACTTCAACTGTATCCGACGACCCAGGTTACTTATCTCCTTTGGTGACTGTACGTGAGAAGAATTCATTCTAATCTAAGCTAACCTTATTTATGTCCATTTTCCTCAACAAATAATACAACAAACGCCTTCCTATTTTGTCCATTTTCTCGTCTGTTTATCCATCCACGTGATTTAGAGCAAATTGATTATAGACATTAGACATCATAGCAGATCAAATGGGCCTTGTGATTATCACAATCGTCCCTTTAGCCGTATTATTTGGCCTTGGGGAATATGTCTACGCCTCTAAGGGTGTTAACAGCTACATTACATTTTCGTGAACCTGTCTAACAAATATGTTAGACAGGTTCACGAAAATGTAATGTAGCTATAATGTAGTTTCAAGAAAACGAAACGGGAAGACAACGGTTTTAAAGCAGTTAACAGTATTTTTATCTCACGAAGCAACGCGCGCTATACTTGTGGTAACCAAATGTACAAACACAAACGCCCGACTTCGCCATTGTCTCGGGCAGAACCGAGAGCTTACAGACATTCACAGCGTGTTTGTACACATGGTAACCACAAGTAAAGTGCGTGTCGCTTCGTGAGATAAAAATAGCTACTACAGCACATTTGTGGTGTACTTTTAAAATGATAAACAAAAGTGTTCCACTCATTTATTCAAGCTTTCGGAAACCTTAGAGACTCACATTGTTAGGATATCTTTTGTATTGCGTTCCAGTCTAAAGCCCGTATGACAGAACCAACCAATCAAATGGCTTAAGTACTATCGCCAAAATCTATATCTGACCGGAGAGGTCTACCTGTGCAGGTATGCATGCGCAGATGGACCGGAGCGTGTGTTCGACTATTCCCACACACGCTCCTAAAACTGCACAGGTACCTGTGCAGTTTTTTGAGCCTGCGCAGGCGACCGGCGCAAAATCGGAAACCAATTCTTTCTGTCACTCGAAAGAATTGGTTTACCTGTGTGTGTGTGCATGTATTCCGGTCGCCTATGCAGGTCGCGTCAGTTGTTTTCTAGTGGCGCCGATTCCCTTGTTCACAAACTAAACTAAATTTAAATTCAGTGCATCTTTTTCTTTCTATTTCATTAAGAAAAGGACACAAGATAAATATTACTTCAGTCCTATCAAATTAAAATACTCCATAGACATTTCAGACGTAATTAAAAATATGGTGACAGGACTATTCCTGCTTGACCTAAAAAGGATCCTCCTTTGTTTTACTTACGGACGCAGCTATGGTCATCATGTGCACGGGATTTTGTTTTCAAAATGGTCAGATATAGGTTTTGGCGAAGGTACCTGCGGCTCGAGTGAAATTCTGTAATACGGGCCTAACGAGACACGACTGAATTGCTATAATAGTAAGTTCGATACTAAGAGTAATTTGCCACCTGACCTCCGCTTACAAGTTCGACAATACAATATCCTAAGATTAGACCCAGATCTCAGCATTCGAGGCAGTGTCTACGTGTATGGACTGTCACAATCGGATCGACGGTTCGTCGACCCTTTCGAGGCCCGGGCTGGCTCTAAGTGTTCAGATTACACAGCAAAAAACGAAAAAGAAGATAATCATTCCGTAAATCGTAATGATAAAACAAAATTACAATCAACACCCTTATATCATGATCAGCATCTACCTAGCCTTTTCCCAACTATGTTGAGGCCGGCTTCCAGTCTAACCGGATGCAGCTGAGTACCAGTATTTTACATGGAGCGACTGCCTATCTGACCTCCACAACCCAGTTACTGGGTAATACGAAACCCCTTGCTAAGACTGGTTGTCAGACTTTCGGGCTTCTGACGACCCGTAACGACTGTCAAAGACCCACGAATGAGAGCCGGAATCAACGGCTTAACGTGCTTTGCGAGGCACGGAGGGGTCTTGGTATGTAAAAATGGTCACCCATCCACGGACCAACCGCGGCAAGGGTATTCTCCCTGCCGCGTCTGTCTGTCTGTCTGAACGCGATAAACTCAACAACTACCTAACGGATTTTCATACGGTTTTTACTAATGGAAGGAGTGATTCATGAGAACGGTTTAAGTGTACAATTTATTAAGGTGTTGTGTAAATTGGCTGAAATATGACGATGAAAGTTGAAGACGTCGGAGAAAATCATCCCGACTGGGACCTTTACTAGCGTGTGCCGCGTAAACTAAAGGAGTTATTATGAAAACAATGGTAGTACGTTCCCGTGGGATATTTTCCGACATCCACGCTGGTGAAGTCGTGGGCAGAATCTACTATAAATTTGTACATATATCCTTCCTACTAATATTATAAACGTGAAAGTTTGTATGGATGGACGGATGGATGGATGGATGGATGGACGTTTGTTACTCTTTCACGCAAAAACTACTAAACGGATTTGGATAAAATTGGGCATACAGATGGGTTACAACCAGGATTAGCATATATGATAATTTTTATCCCGATATTCCCACGGGATCGAGACTTATGCGGGTGAAACCGCGGGGCGCAGCTACTTATACTATCAAAATCAAAAGTCATTTACTCAAATTAGGCTGAAAATCAGCACTTTTCGAACGTCAAAATGACAAAAGACAGTCCCCCAAAAACGCCCGCCCTTCACCACTTCCTATAGTTTGACCAAAACCGCTGTACCGCGCCTTCGGTACGTGCGCGGCGAGACGGGGGGGCAGTGCAGGCCGCTCATTCGTCATCGCTCACGGCGTCCCGCCCCCCGCCTCGCCGCGCATTCCTCCCGCCTCACCGCGCATTCCTAAGGTGCGGTACAGCAGTTTCGGTCAAACTATAGTGCTATCGCTGGGAAGAAGAAGTAGCGCAACAAACTCCCCAGCAGCACAGCTGTCTGTTCAGTTAGAAAATACTTGATACTTGATCGTATACAATACTAGGTGTTAAGTAATTAACATTACAAGGCACAGAACATAAAATTAAATTATTTGCCATATGTCAGCTAGCCACGCCAATATACCAACAAATATAATAAAAACTATACGTACTCAAGCTAAAAAATAATTAATTAAAATTAAAATGTAAATAAAAACTTACTACCTAGATAAAAGCCTCCAGGCATAAAGGTCGTGACAGCTTACATATTTATGCATTGCTGGGTTCTGGTTACATAGCTGTCACTTGAAGTCACAGATGATAAACTAGGACCATCGAAGTAAAATAAATAAATAAGTTAATACTTATAACAATAACCTGTCAGTAAGCTAATTCTGGAGAAAGAACATGAACATTGTCTTGAGTTAATTAGGGCGACCAACTATTCTTATCGTGTAAGTAGTCGTTGATGGAATAGTATGCCTTTGAACAAAGGTTGGATTTTACTTGAGCTTTATACGCATTATAAGGCAAGTCTAGCAAAGAAGAGGGTATCTTGTTATAAAAGGTTATGCCGAGCCCAACAAATGAGTTATGAACCTTATGAAGCCGGTGAAAGGGGGCACGTAGTTTGTCCTTATTTCTAGTGGTAACACTGCGAATGTCACTGTTTTTAGTGTATAAGTGTAAATTTTGCCTAATATATAAGATGTTGGCGAAGATATTAGTAGCAACCTTTGAATACCAATATCTTTAAAAGAATCTCTTAGAGAAACTCTGGCACCTATCTGGTAAATTGCTCGAACAGCTCGTTTTTGAAGGACATATTAAATGCGAAAGTATCTCCGTCTATCAACGTTTAGAGGTCAAGGGGGTGATGGTGAAGGTCGCACCAGGCGGTGGCTGAAGAAGTGACACGCGGGGTTGCGACAATCGTCGAGAGGATCCGGCAATTGGGACTCGAGGTGGCCCTGCACAAGTCCGAGGCCATATGTTTTCATGGTCCTCGGGACGCGCTACCGTCGGGTTCCCAAATAACGGTAGGAGGGGTTCACATTGGCGTCAAATCAATGATGAAGTACCTGGGACTCGTCCTCGACTGCCGGTGGAACTTCGTGGAGCTTTTCCGACGTTAGGCTCCCAGACTGGAGCAGGCCGGGGCTGCCTTGAGGTAGCTCCTGCCCAATCAAGGGGGTCCAAACGCCTCCTGGCGGAGGCTCTATGCTGGGGTCATGCGGTCTATGGCCTTTTACAGGGCACCGGTGTGGGCACGTTCCTTACGGCGGCGACCACCCCGCCGGTTGAACCCATCCCAAAAGGTCATGACGGTCCGGCTAATCCGTGGATACCGCACGGCATCCGCTGAGGCGGTGAGCCTCCTTGCCGGATTGCCGCCATGGGATGTGGAGGCAAAAGTCCTCGCCCAGATATGGGAGTGGCGAGAGGAGGCAAAACGCTGGGGCGTAACTCCACTGCCGCGAGAAATCACGGTACAGCGGACAGAACTCCGGCGGGATCTCATGGCGACGTGGAGAGTGGGATTGTCGCTACCCAGTACTGGGCACGGCACAATTGCGGCGATAAGTCCCCTCTTTGAGGAGTGGCTGGAGAGGCGCCACGGCACCCTCACCTTTTACCTGACGCAAGTCCTCACCAGACACGGTTGTTTCGAGAAGTTCCTGTTCAGGATAAGGGGGGAGGAAACGCCAGGGTGTCACCACTGTGTGGATCACCCGGAGTACACGGTGGAGCATACGGTGGAGGTCTGCCTGGCTTGGGTGGAGCACCGCCGCATCCTCGTGGCGATCGGCGGCGGCGATCTCTCGCGTCCGGCCCTGGTCCAGGCCATGGTACGGAGCGAGAGTGCATGGAAAGCCGTTACCTCCTTCTGCAAAGCAGTAATGCTCGCAAAGGAGGAGGCGGAGCGCGTGAGGGAGAGGTCAATATCTGCGCCCTCAAGCCCCTATTCGCCGCAGGAGACGCAAGAGATGTCAGCACGAACTGACGGGGTCCGCTAAGGCTGATGCGATTAGTCAGTAAAAGTCTAACACGCTCTCCCGCTCCACCCAGACCGGGAGAAGTCATATGATGACTTCCCACCCAAAAAAAAATAGGGGTGAAGGGTAGGCCTACCCTAAAGTACCCTCTCACCCTTGACCGCTAAACGGATTTCGATGAAATCTGGCAGACAGGCAGACCATGACCATAGGACAAAGAATACTTTTTATCCCGGATCTCGGTGGTACGTACCCATGGGATAATTGCTGCCCTCCACGCGGGCAAGGCCGCAGGCAAAAGTTTGTCATTAATCAAAACCATAATCTACACATCACAATTTGAAAAAGCAATATTTTATTTTAGTCATATTTCGTTACACAATCAGCCTATAATGTTCCCACTGCTGGGACACAGGCCTCCTATTCGAGAGGGAGTGGGCTATGATCTACCACGCGGGCCCAATGCGGGTTGGTAGATGTCAAATGTCTTCAAATGTTTGGTTCTAGGAAATGCCGGTTTCCTCACGATGATTTCGTTCACAGTTTTGAGAGCAGTGGTGATGAAATTAATTACACAAAGTAAATCACCTGCCTGGGTTCGGACCCACGACCTACAACTTGAAGGTCGTGGCCGATACCACTGAGTCACCACTCTACTGCTGGTTCCGTTACGTTCTTTCAAAATCCCAGGACACAAGCTACGTGAAACTTCACAGGAATTAATAGGGCAAAACGGAATAAAGTTACTTTCATGGTGACAGAAAGTTTTAAGAAAGACTTGGAAACAACTCAAGATACACTTGAAACTGGCCTTAGTACAATGGAGTTAAGGTTTATATTCTCAAAAATGGTTATTTTCTCTTTACATTAGCCAAAAGTATACCTTTTTCACAACGCCTACAGCGTCGTAAGTAATTCGTATTCACGTCAAAACGCGCCCGAGATCCAAACTGATAAATTTTTAATATCCTCCGCCAACGAAGGGTTTGTTGGGGCTACTTCGGGATAATTGTTTTTGCAAGACCCTGTTTACTAATCGGGGCTTCAGAAAGTTTATACATTTTAATCCGCTGTCAAATCTTATGTCAAGTGAATTGATTGACAGTTTATTTTTGTTGATATTTCAGTGCAACTTTTTGTTTTGTTTGTAGTGTGCTTTATTATTTACTAGCTGCGCCCCGCGGTTTCACCCGCATAAGTTTCGATCCCGTGGGAATATGGGTTTAAGGCATTTTTATAACTCACTAGCCTTTGCCAGCGGCTTCGCCCGCTTGGGAGTCGGAAATTATCCTACGAGAACTACCTACCTAGTACAACCGGGATAAAAAGTATTCTATATGTTAATCCTGGTTGTAAACCATCTGTGTGCCAAATTTCATCCAAATCCGTTCAGTAGTTTTTGCGTGAAAGAGTAACAAACATCAATCCTGCCATCCATCCATACAAACTTTTACGGTTATAATATTAGTAGGATATGCATCACGTTCTCTGTCTCTCTTCTTCGTCGCGTACTTCATTACTGAAGGCCGTGTCCCTGAAAGGCCTTCGTTGCTCTGTGCACGATGTTCTTCCACTTCGTTCGGTTCTCTCAGGGCGGTCGTAACAGAGAGTCCAGTGAGAGCGGTTACTTAGTCTGACCAGCGCAGCGATTAGGTGACAGGCCGCGAGGTCTTTTCCCATCTACCTTGCCCATCACCACCAACATTTTTAGAATATCTGGTTCCCGACGGGCAATGTGACCAGAGTAACCGCGAATCCTTTGGTAACAGATCGTGGATAGTCTATCACTTACGCATAGTTGTATCACGTTAAGTGCAAAGAAATGTAGATTCCAGATTCTTTATTTGTGGAAACATGAATATACATACAGAGCATGGAAGTTATCACAATACATTATTAGATCAGTCATGTTTGGCCATAGTGGCGTACAAATATTTAAATGTCAGTAAATAACATAAAAATTTGATAAATTAAAACAAAATATTTAGTTAAATGTTAATTTTGTAGACAAAAAAAGAAATTGTCATAAATACAATTACAATTATAAAATGTCAATTAAATTATTAGTCATAGCATTAATATTTTGGTTATCTTTATTTCAACTAAGTTCATATAAATATTCATTTATAAATGTTCATTTATAAATATTTTTATAAACATAAAGATAAAAAAAACATGAAAAAATATAAAAATAGTAGCCCACCGGTATCGGGAACAGGGCCCAAGCTACCGGCGGTCAGGGCTCCAGAGAGAGGAATCTCCTGACAATGCGAGCCGTATCCAGAAGTACCGCTATCTGAATCAAGCCCTTGATACGGCTGCCCAACGAGGGCCTCCTCAGGTGTAAGTCGAGGCTCTTGCCTATTAGCCCATTGGCTGTCACGACTATCGGCACAATGATTGCTGAGTCCACATGCCACATGTCGACAACCTCGCGAGCCAAGTCAAGATACTTGATTTGTTTATCTTTCTCGGTTTTCACGAGGTTCTCCTCATGCGAGACGGTTATGTCAACAATCATTGCGCGCCGCTCTGATCAATCCACCACCACTATATCAGGCTTATTGGCAACAATAGTCCTGTCAGTGATGATGGATTGATCCCAGTACAATGTGATATTTCCATTTTCGAGAACTGGGTCGGGCACATACCTGTAGTACGGCACCTCAAATTCCACAACGCTGTATTTCAGAGCAAGTTGCTGATGGATTATGCTGGCTACAGGTTGTGTCTATGCAAGTACTCTCCGTTAGCTAGACGAGAGCACCCGGAGATTATATACCTACCTGATCGATTCGCCCGGCCGGTGGCATGCCCGACAGATGTCAACCGTGCCGTCTTTCACAATAAATCTCCGGTAATTGTTCGTTATCATAACTTCGTCCTTGCACAGACAAAACCTTCGGTTTCTCCAAAGAGGTCACCGAAACGCAGCCAGGCTACGGACGCTAGTAGATCTAAATCGGGTCCATGTAGGGCCCGGTAAAAACGTTTGGTTTATTATTATAATTATGTCAAAGATACATTGATAATATTGGTTACATGATATCAATATTGTCGTTAAGTAATTCTAGAATACTGTAATATGCTTTCCCTTCAAGGAGTATCTGTGTATATGTTTTTTCTTTCATACATTGACCCATCACGTGATGGGGTTTCCAAAAGCCTCTCGGGCTTTTGGAAACCTATTGAGATAGGAATAAGTTTAGCAGCCGTAAGCTAAAATTAGATGACCCTCTTTTTGGGAGCGCCGGAAAGGTGACGAGCGCACTGAGTATCAGGTTTAGTAGAATGTAATTAAAAACTCAATCTGCAGGGTAATTGTGTAACACAATAACAGTAGGAATGGCTTTCATTTTGACAGTTCAACAACATTCATTGCGTTATTTTTGTTTTTTTTTTTAATTTTTTTTTTGTTTTGAAGTATTCTATTCTTTTTTTGTTTTTATTTATTTAATACTTCAAGCACACAAATGTACAGAGTCGGACTTAATGCCACAGGCATTTTCTACCAGTCAACCTTTGGGTGATGCAGAGACAAACAGTGGTAATTATGAAAATAAAGGAATAAATATTTTTAAATATAAAGATACGCATAAACCTATTAAAACTATTAATATAATTTATACCTAATTTGCATCATTTGCAAAATTAGCACCTCAACAACGTAAATATATGTATTTGCGTTGTTCAGAAGCCAATTTTTCGAACATTATGATGAAATAGATTAGCAATTTCCTTCAAAATTAATCAGACTGTGATTGATATTGAGTTACGCAATTAGGGTGGTGGTTTGTTATTTCGTTACAGAACACTGTAATTAGGGTGTATAGAAGTACTATAGCTATCACAACTTTTAGCAAGGTATGTACGGTGTTAGTGGCAACAATGCTCATTAAATGAATATTTTTAGGGTTCCGTACCCAAAGGGTAAAAGCGGGGGGCTATTACTAAGACTCCGCTGTCCGTCTGTCTGTCTGTCTGTCACCAGGCTGTATCTCATGAACCGTGATTGCTAGACAGTTGAAATTTTCACAGATGATGTATTTCTGTTGCCGCTATAACAACAAATACTAAAAACAGAATAAAAAAATTGAATTTCAATTTTATTTAAAAAAAAACATAATATCTATATTCAATTTAAAAAAATAGATATTTGCCATCGACATGCAAATGTTTGCACATACGAGCGCGAAAGCGTCATACTGACGTCACGCAAATCCTGCATCTCGCAAGCAGAGTTTACCGCGCAACTAGCATATATACAAACTTCCCATCATCAATCGTTGGGCAATTGCTCGCCAGACACAACAGCCGTCTGGTCGGAGGATCCTTCCTTTTCTATGGAGGATGAGTGAACTTTACACCCTGTTCCTCATACAAACATCAAAGTCAAAGTCAAATCATTTATTTCAAATAGGCACTTAAAAGGCACTTTTGAAGGTCAAAAATAAAATTAAAATAAAATTGATTCTAGTCGCCCCTTCCAAAAGGTAGTTTTCGTATGGAGAAGAATGGGCAAGAAACTCCACAGTCAACAGCGAAGGCTGGAGTTGCCTCTGCCGTATGTGCCGTCATGTGTATGAACACTAGGCCCACGTTCAAACGGACGTAAAATATCACGGCGGGTGTTTAACGCGCACTGGATTTTCAACTCTCGGTGGTGAGCCGAGCATTAAGATTCCAACAGAGCGCATCTCAGCGCGTCGGAAAAACGCACTGTTGGATTTTCAACTCTCGGCGCTAAGCAATGCGTGCAGCACCCGGGTATACTTGGGCTAAGAAGAAAAATATTGCGCAGAAAATACAGCATGATGGGCATAATCACAGATATATTAAAGGGGTCCAGTTAATTGATAATTTTGATTACTTTTAATTACAGTGATTTTTTTTATATTTGGAGAATCAGTCATCAAGTCTCAGAAATCCAAAATAAGTTGTTAGTAGAACCATAAGAGTAGCTGAAGAGAGAAAAAAGGTTTTGTAGCCATTTCTAGATGCTAAAGAACCTACTTATATTCCAAAGCCTAACTTGGCAGTAACTCGTACCCAAAGTTAACGGCGGCATGAAACCCAAAACTGAACTTTGGAGATATGAGGAGCCTATGCTCTGGTCGTGTGCGCGCATGCTAATGAGACCCTCTACAGCTAAGTCCAGACCTACGCGCCTTTTACCGGGACACCGCAGTGAAGAGTTCCCGGGATTTCCGGGACTGTATTCAAAGTGTGTTTGCGAACATCCCTAGAGGGTACACACTTACTTCTGTACAGCTCTATTTAACGTGTTCGTATATCATTGTGACGATTTATGTCGGAGCTCTCGAAAACCTCTTGAGGTTCCCTCATTTTGAAATATATATATTATGAATAATTTTATGAATGAAAGAGCGCGGGACATGGAATATTTTTGCATGAACCATGTGCGTGTAACCTACTAAATAAATGTAGTGGAAAACAAGTTGTGAACATACGAACTTTGTATACAGGGTGGCAGGGACATCGACGTCCAAACTGTAATCATGAATTCAGCACATGATTCTAGATGTGTTACCATGGATTCAGTACATGATTCTAGATCTGTTACCATGGATTCAGTACATGATTCTAGATCTGTTACCATGGATTCAGTACATGATTCTAGATCTGTTACCATGGATTCAGTACATGATTCTAGATCTGTTACCATGGATTCAGTACATGATTCTAGATCTGTTACCATGGATTCAGTACATGATTCTAGATCTGTTACCATGGATTCAGTACATGATTCTAGATGTGTTACCATGGATTCAGCACATGATTCTAGATCTGTTACCATGGATTCAGTACATGATTCTAGATCTGTTACCATGGATTCAGTACATGATTCTAGATCTGTTACCATGGATTCAGTACATGATTCTAGACACCCTGGCGTAGAATTTTTTCAAGGTTATAAAAAAAAATATGTTTCATAGAAAAGTGCAATATACTTCCATACGCCGTCAAAATGTATGGAACAGCAATTTTTTTTTATAACCGATGAAAAGTCTAATAACTGTTGAAAAAATTCTACGCTCCCTGGTTCAGAATCATGTACCGAGTCCATGGTAACAGAGTTATATTCTACGCTCCCTGGTTCAGAATCATGTACCGAGTCCATGGTAACAAAGTTATTTATCTGTCATGGGTTAGTTGTTAATTCTTTTACCTATTGTGGTATATTAATTTTATTGTAGGTGCAACGTCTTCATATTATGTACCTAATTATTTAATTAATGTAGAAAAAATATTATGAAACATTTTAAAAGAGTAAGCTTCCTACCGATTCTTCTCCATACAAAAACTACCTTTTGAAAGGGGCGACTAGAATCAATTCTATTTCATTGTACATTTTGACATTCAAAAGTGTTACTTATATGCTTTGACTTTCACTTTGAGTTTGCACGTCTGTGTCCCTGCCAGCCTGTATAAAAAAGGTTTTTTTCAGTGGATTTTTTTCCAGGTTGATATAATGCTTAATATAACTACTAGGGTTTATTTACAACCAAACTAGCGACCTGTTGCCAGTCCTTTATGACAAAAGTAGAAAGCATTGACGTAAGTTATCGGAGGGGGATGGGGGGGGGGGTCAAAGCAAACTGTCGCAGTGTCTATGTATTATCAGTGTGAAAGACGATGCCCCAAAATAAAGCTGTTTTTGAAGGACAAAGGGAAGGGCTTTACATAGAAGAATGATCGAAACATAACTTTTAAAGAAGATCTTGTTTCTCATTGGTCAGGTTTTTATTAATTAAATTTCGTCGGTCAGCTTGTAGGAGCTCCAAATAGAGCGGCCGGTGCTTTATTCACGTTAGGCTCCCATGAAATGCCCGGGTTAAAAGTGTTTCTTTTAATATTATATTTTCCTCACGGACGATCGTAACTTTAAGAATTTGGTGCAAATTCGCCGGGTGAAGTTTTTTTTTGTGCTTATTTATGACTTTTGTAGGAGACAGGTCGATGTGTCGATGTAACAGTAAAAAGTTACAACGGGCAATAAAACTTAGTCACGTATTTTAAAGAAAATAGGTCAAAATACTTTTAGTAACATGATCCACTTCTATACTATTACATTTTTGATCAAACACCACATTCACAAACGAACAGACATCAATAAAAACTTACCTATATAAACCTTCATCCATCTAAATAAGTCTTCGCTCGGCTCTAAGTTTTCCCATTAATAACTTTTTAATAACATTGACTTTCATTTTACAGACGCAACTGCGGAACAAATCACTCCCAGACAACTTTGACATGAAGAAACCACTGGTACTTTTAAATAACTAAACATTCTCACAATACACAAAGTCTTCCACAATACAAAAGCCGTATCATATTAAAACATAAATATGTTAAAAGTTCATTCAAAACATTACATCGTACAGAAATAAAAAGGAAGGCAAAGCTCTGGACGCGAGCGCCTGGCGCAAATGCCCGAGCTACACTGAATGGACACACGCAGACATTGAATTGCAGAATCTACACAGGCGCTCTCACGAGCTAACTTATGATCGTTATCCAAAGAGGTAACGTTTCTGTAATAAAAATATAAAAAGAATTCCAATTACTTTCCTTTTATATTTTCATTGAATGTTGAGAGGCAAAGGCGGTAAGTATTACTTAAGTCATAACTTAAGTGTTGCTACCCGTTATTTCGTATAAAGTAATCAGCACAAAAACATACTCCAAGTTACTAAAAGCCCATTTGATCGATATTACGTCGAATTAAATTTTGCGTGACATCAGCTAATTGCACGTGGGAATATTTACACATGTTCACTACGACAATATAAATAGGTCTAAGTGAGCACTCAGCCTTCACATGATATCATAAAAAAGCGGAACTTTGTTTATTTCGTTGGTTTGTCCCGTTTTCGCGCCTCGACACCTCAATCGATCTTCGTGAAATTGGGCTCACAGATAATTTGCGATATACGGAGGACGCCACAGGCTGTTTTAAACTAGCAACGCGGGAAAACTTGTTACTGAAAACGTGGATAGCTATTATTACAACCTGTAGTAGCGTATATCAAATACTACATACTCGTAGTATAATAAAGCCGAAGAGTTTGCTTGTTTGTACGCGCTAATAAAGAAAGAAAGAAAGAAAAAAGTTTATTTGGTTTTTTTGTTTATTTGGGTAATGTCTGGAACTACCCGTCGGATTTAAGAAATTCTTTTGCATTTGATAGCCCAATTCTTGAGGAAGGCTATAGGCTATTTAACATCACGCTACCGCTATCGCCACCGGAGCCGAGCAGAAAGGAAAAAAAGTGAGAAAGAACACTAAGCGCAGAACGTAAACGCTAAACGAAGTAATAGAGTCAGGTCGGGGAACTAAAAATTCCACGCGAACGAAGTCGCGGCAAAAGCTAGTAAAATAATAAAGCTGAAGAGTTTGTTTGTTTGAACGCGCTAATCTCTAGAACGGATTAGAGAAATTATTTTGCATTGGATAGCCCAATTCTTGAGGAAGGTTATAGGCCATTTAACATTACGCTATAACCCTAAGGTGCCGAGAAGAAAGAACGAAGTGTATAGCGCGGGCGGACGATGCGATGCGACGCTGCGGTTTCACGCAGACGAAGTCATGCGCAAAAACTAGCAAGAAATATTCATAAAGTCACGCTTTTTTGTTAGGAGGTAGGTAGAAACCACAAAATATCTGCTAGAATCCTTACATAATTATTTTACTTCGTACACGTTCATACATTTGGTCATACACGCACGGCCGAGCATGTTCTGAATCCTGTGGTTTAATAACACGTAAGATTCGCCTTTCATGTATATTCTACGTACTTGTGTGCGATTGAAACCTTATATTATGCCGCAGGACATTTGGAAAAATCTTGGAGGAGAATGCTCAAAAAAATCCCAGCTCTGGGGTAAAAGAGATGTATCTCAAATTATCAAAAATAATAAGTAATAAAATAATAGCCGGTTATGATCGAAATCACTGCCTCCTAAAAACATAAACTGATACAACATGCCACCCCCCCTAACTAAAGAACTTTAATATTATTTAACTCGTAACTGAAGCATTATTAATTATTATTGACAGGACAGATAAGGGCTTTGGCTAAAGGTAAGCGATCTGATTGATCGTCATTAATAGTAAATAAATAAAAAATATACTGGTTTGATTTCACCTCTACTGCCAAAACTTCAAAACTGGTGCCAATGAATGATTAATAATCATGTATTATGGTGTTTGCATATCGATATTTCACTATCGATATCTAGGGAAAAGCCATTAATATAGAAAGTGTCCTCACGTGATTATATTATTGCTCCATCTATACTATCAAAGCAACTCCAAACTATCAAATCAATATCATAGAATCGCTGTTAACAATAGTATTTTCACGTGTCGATGCTTTTAAATGCTATTTATGAGGTCAAACTCTCGAAGTTTCTGTTACAACAAATGTATTCAAAGTATTTTAGTAGACTGACAGAAGATTGTCGTATTAATACGAGCTTAATATCAGGCTTTTTGCAAAAAAAAAACAACATATGACAGCTGTCTTAGATTATTCGCTATAATATTTAATATATTAAATATTCTAGATTACGTAAAAGTTAACTTTAAGTACGTAATAAAATAAATATATAAACTGCCTTATCTTCTTGAATTATCTTATGTATGGCTTCTTACAGATATTATAATACCGTACGTGTGAATTGTGTGTTGCTGCAATCACTAGTTCCATTTATCAAAAAACGGTTTAGGTTAAATGTGAACAGCGATGAGTATGGACGCTGATTGGCTGATATGGAAATTTTGCACTGACGGATGCGCTGATTAGTGAACAGTTAGATTTGAGTCATGGTCTGACCAACCAGAATGTTATAAATTGACTCTTAGGATTAGCAGCACTCAAGTTTCTAATCGTCCTAAGTAGACTGATTTTTTTTTTTGAAAAATCCTGATACTTACCCGTAACACTATGGAAATCTTTCGTTTAATCCAGAAAGCGGTCACTACTTCTGGACACGTCTCGTATTGTAGGAGGTTCCACTTTCTGGAGAGCCCGGACTACCGCGGCGGACAACTCAGACCGGCGGGCTACATTTTTTAAACATTCTAATACAGTATTAACACAAAATTTATATGTGTATTTAAGGTATAAATGACATATTAAATTATAATACCAGCCTGTTACTGTCCACTGCAGGACCAAGGCCACTTCTCAAACAGAGTTCAAATCAAATCTTTCTTAGTTTCCATTAACCCAGTTTTTTTGGAAAAGTCCTGGGATTTTCACAAAGATTTGATGTTCCCAATTATCCCGCGACATGATACACACGACACAATGAAGGTCAATCCCCGACGCGGCGACGGAGAGACTCAATGAAACCAAAACTTTTGTTAACTACTTACGACAAGTTATTACAATCGTAGAAGATTGACGGCCGAACCCAATAGCCTATTGCCAGAACACTACTGATGGTAGCCAATATAATCATAACTGGCAGTATAATAATTATAATCATACAGATCGCTACTGATATCGATTATTGAGACGTTAAAACCAGAGATAGATACGTTTTTCTACCTCCAGTATGCCAAAACTGGTGATATAAGTAATTGGGTTCGGCCCTTAGTGTCGACATTCGATTTTGATGACATACAATTTTAGGATTTTTAGATTTAGTGTGTAGTGTCGAAGTTATCCGGAAAAAAACCAGAGTTAAGTAGTCGCTGACGCAAACGCAGGTCGCAAACAACGGCGACTAGAAGCATCAACCAGACGCACAGTTTGTGTCATCATCAGCATATAGCAGTCCACTGCTGGACATAGGCCTCTCCAATTGCACGCCATTCAACTCGATTTTCGGCAACTCTCATCCAGCTGCTACCAGCGATTCTGCGGAGATCATCGCTCCACCTAGTCTGAGGGCGTCCCACCTTACGTTTACCGATTCGCGGTCTCCACTCAAGAACACGTCTACCCCAACGGTCATCGGTTCTACGGCTACTATGGCCGGCCCATTGCCATTTCAGCTTGCTTGTGCAGAGTTTGCGCTGGCAATAAATTAAAAGGGACGCATTGACGGGAACAATTTAATTATCATATGTCCTTTTATAATTAAATAGGCAGCCATACACCTCTATCTTTTACGTCTATCTTTAGTTGAGTGGAGGCCTAACGGCGAAACCGTTTTAGGCTTAACCCTTTTATAAATATACAAGCGACCCACCCCTGCCTTTCACGGTTTTCACGACTTGACCAAACATCGAAATTTTTGTATTATATGTAAGTTTGATAATAATAAAGCTGAAGAGTTCGGATGAGTTCTTTCTGCATTTGACAATGCCCAATTTTTGGGGATGGATGTAGGCTATTTAACATCACGCAGCCTCAGAAGCCGAGCAAAAAGAACAAAGCCAGGAAGCATGGCGCGGGCAGACGATGCGATGCGATGGGGTGGGTCGGGGGAACACGAAATTTCGGCGGGCGAAGTTGCGGCCAAAGACTATGTATCCTACTTAATATTATAAACGAGAAAGTTTGTATGGATGGATGGATGTTTGTTACTCTTTCACACCAAAAGTACTGAACGGATTTGGATGAAAATTGGCACACAGATGGTTTATAACCAGGATTAATATATAGAATACTTTTTATCCCGATATTCCCACGGGATCGAAACTTATGCGGGTGAAACAGTGGGGCGCAGCTAGTTATACATTTAAATCTTCCCGAATAAATTCTCTAAATGATAGTAAAAATCGCATCAAAATTCGTTGCGTAGTTTAGAAGAAAAACGCGGTAACACACACACACACACGAAAAGTGAGTTTAATTTATGACTTGTATAGATTCATTGTTATTACATCCATAGGAAAAAGTTATGATATCAGAATTCAGGCAATGTTTTCCCAATTTATTTTATATTCATATCTCTGTTTGTTATTTCGAGCAAGAACACGGAACTCCATACACAATGTAGGCACTCTTGTCTACCTTTTCACTGCCGTGTTTTATTGTGTACAGTCACGAGCACCAATATGTCAACACTTGGCAACATTCAATTGCGATTTGTTTCGTGAAATAACGAATGCGACGTTGAAATACGACACATTACATAAATCTATGGGTTCGAAAATGCTATGTTCGTAACAACATAAAATTTCATTAAAAAATAAAGGAGTAAATAGCTTTTGAATAAAGCCGAGTGTATACATACTTTTGCTCGTGACTGTACTATATGGTTTGTTGGGTTTACGAGTTTGTGAGATTTGTGTTCGAAAATGTAGCTACAAAATCATAGTAATACATCTCAAACTCAAACTCAACGTATTTATTTCAAATAAACTAATTACAGGCACTTTTGAAATGTCAAGGGATCGGTCAGTTAGAAAGATGAAGCTAGTTGCCGTTCCAAAGCGTAGTAGGTACCTATGGAGAAGAACGGGCAAGAAACTCCATGGACACTCTTTTAAATCAAAATAATATGGTTACAAAGTATTGATTACATCATTCATGTTAAAAAAATATGCATGTGAGAACGATGCAGAACGTTAAAAGCGTCCGTAATGAAAAATTTTATAAAATAATAAAACAATTTAAATAGGTATTAAATTAAATTAAAAATCATCATCTGCCTAGCCTTTTCCCAACTATGTGGGGGGTCGGCTTCCAGTCTTACCGAAAGCAGCTGAATAGTATTTTACATGGAGCGTTGTAAGACTGGTTGTCAAAATTTTGGGCTCTCAGTCTGACGACCCGTAACGACTGTCAAAGATCCACGTATGCTTAGATGGTTTGGTCATGTTGAGAGGATGAATGAAAAGCGACTAACAAAAGACATTTCCAACGCAGATGTGAGTGAAAGCGTTGGGAGGGGACGGCCGGGAGGACATATTGGTGATGTTCCTTATAAGGTTCAGGTGGGTAGTACTCGCGACCGGCGTGCGTATATGACCAGCCGGTCTATTCTGTAAGAATCTCACTGTGAAAAGTTAGGTGAAGTGAGCTTAGAGTGACCTGTCAATAGTGTCAATCCCTTAGCATTAATTTGAATGACCGCTCACTCCACGCTCACTTCACCCAAGTTTTCACAGTGAAATGGTTACAGAATCGCACTGCAGAAGGCCAATTCTCGTAATTTAAAACGTTTAAAATCTAGTCGCAGTCTCATCTCGGCGACAAACAAATGTCAAAAACATGAAAAAATGTAGGGAAATTAGAGGTATTTTCGACAGATTGAGACTGAGATCAGACTGTGAACGTTCTTACAATTACGAGAATTGCCCCTCTGATATATGACCATAAACGAAACAAAAGGACTATGTAAGGATCGCAGCAGGTGGCAGTTTGTACTGCTTACTCCCTGGGGAAGAACTTACATACATAATCTCACGCCGTTTATGTAGCTGGCCAATTGCCAATTCGATGCTAAGCAAGTGATAAACCTGGCAACTGCTCCACTTGATGTTAGGAGATAACCTCTAACTAAGTATAACAGCTGCAATGAACTGCAGTAACCCAGGTACAGTCTGGGAATTTAATTGAAATTAAATGTAATTAATTAAATTATATAACATAACACAAACAAAAAAAATAACAACAGGGGAAAACGTGCGTCATATCCACGCAAAACGGCGATCGCTCAGCATAATGCTAAGACCCTATACGAGACAGACCCCAGCGCTTGCAAAATAAAATCAAATTGACCATCAGTTTCTACAAGTATTACTCGTAAAATCAAATCCCCCTGGCATTCCATGACAGTTTAATGAAATTGCTATAACACGGTAAATTGCTGTAGTGTGACTACTTGATGAACAATTAATTACCCTGATTGAGCCAATGCCGTTGCACTTGACACTCAGAGACGATAATCCCAAAAGCCTTTAATTTCACCAACCCGCACTGGGTCCGCGTGGTGGATAACGGCTCGCTCCCTCTCACAGAGATGAGGACTATGCCCCAGCAGTGATAGCCCGAAGAATTGCCAAACTTAAGTGGCAATGGGCAGGGTACATTGCTCGCAGAGCAGATGGTTGGTGGGGCAATGTCCTGGAGTGGCGACCGCGTACCAGAAGACGTAGCGTCGGAAGGCCTTCCACAAGATGCGAGAAGCACATAACTGGTCGAAATGGAGTTACCTATGTCCACCAGACGACTTCTTTCAATCTTGAAATGACAATTTTATTTATTTATTAATAACCAACTTATATAATAACAGTTTGCATCACACATACAAGTTATTAGTCAATATTAGTAATTACACATATCATACAATCATAAAATTAAGTTAAATCACATAATAAAACTAGACAAAATTTGATGGAATTAAATGAAACGAGACAAAATTGGACAAAATTAGATAAAATAAGATAAAATTAGACAAAATTAGATAGAATTAGGATAAATTGAAATAGAATTATTAATAACAAGAAACTGTTTTGTTTAATTTATCTACTCCTAGAAAATTGTACTGGGAGTGGCAAATAATGATGAATTGATGATCCATGTGGACATTCCCCCTTTGAATTCTTACACAAGGAGCTAAAGAAACAACTAGGAATCCAATTGTTTTCTTTATTTTATTTTCCAAACAAGATTAGGACAACCTTCAGAATTCTAAAACAATCTCGGCAACAATCCGTCACGCGTGGAGGATAAACATGAAAATATAATATGCTGGAGTCTAGAGTATATGTGTATTAAACAGGGTTATAAGGGACGTCGACGCAAAAACTGTTCGCGTCGGTTATTTAAAAGAAATCTGCTGTTCCATACAATTTGACTGCGTATGTATTGCACTTTTCTATGAAACAGCCATTTTTTTTTTTTTTTGGTAACCGAAGAAAAATTTCTACGGTGGGGTTGTAGAATCATGTAGGTAGGCGTCGATGTCCCTTCCACCGTGTCTTCTGCCACTCATGCTTCGCACGGGTACAATCTACTGATGTGGTGACATGTCAAGACATCGAAATTTTTCTTACTATATCTAAAGTAAATATGAATGCACAAACCTGAAAAAAATCTCTAAATAATGGTAAAAACTGCATCAAAATCTGTTGCGTCGTTTACGTACTGTCGTGTCGTACACGAAAAGCGCAAAAGAAGTATGTATGGAATCGGTGGCGTTCTGTAGGTTCTGCCTACCTCCATAGGAAGAAGGCGTGGGTTTATGTATGAAGTCAGATAGACGTCCACAACCCAGTGACTGGGCATACCGATACACCTTGGTGAGACTGCTTGTCAGACATTCGGGCTACTGACGACCCGTACCGACTGTCAAAGATCCACGAATGACAGCTGGGACCAACGGCTTCACGTGCATTCCGAGGCACGGACCCCTCTTGGTATGTGAAGATGGTCACCCAAAATAAACAAATAATAACAACAACAAACAATAATACCAACAACAAACAATAATAATAACAACAAACAATAATTAATAACAATAATCAGTATAGATATAACGCTCGCTGGAGTCTTTTCACCATGATACTTGGCAAGTTAAGCCACCACGTTCAACTCTACAGTTACGGTTATGGCTCTGCGATCCATTGTGGTACTGGTTGCACAGAACTTTTCGCATTTGCATTTATGACTAAAGCTAGGGTTAGCCGTACATAGTGCACATTAAGGCCCTTATTATTTCCACGAAGTTTTCATAGAACAATTTCACAACAACAACAACATTGAACAAAATCAACAACACAACATTGAACAGTGAACAATTTCTATAAAAACTTCATGTAATTCTACTTGAATCGTCGCGGCGTGCCTGTCTGCGAGGAGCCTTTAAGATCGTAACTATAGATTACTGCTTTACTTTCTTTTGTTATATTTGTAAGTACAACAAAATAAAATAAGCCTAACTAAGCTCCTCCTGCAGCTCCCTGCAGGGTGTAACCTTCCGTGGTCCACTTGGAAGTCTCTGAACCGTCTCCGGACACAAGTGGGAAGATGTATGTAAGTCCAACCTGGTAAAACCTACCTTGACGGACGGCATTGGGGTGTGATTGTGGAGCTATTTCACAAACCATCCTGCCCTCTATGTCCCAAAATATGCAATCAAAGTGACCTCTGCGCTGCTCTGTGAGGACCATGTATCTATCACATGGTTAATTTATATGTCATGGTTTCATTAATCCATTTTAATTATTGTACCTATTGTGGTATAGTAATTTTATTTTAGGTGCATCGTCTTCACATATAATTAATGTATGCAAAATATTGGAAAACGTTTTTAAAGAGAAACGGTGGAGTTTCTTGCCCATTCTTCTCCATACGAAAATTACCTTTTGGAAGGTGCGACTAGAATCAATTCTATTTTATTTTAATGTAATTTTTGACGTTCAAAAGTGCCTTTTATGTGCCTATTTGAAATAAATGATTTGAATGTGACTTTGACTTTGCCACCGACAACGCCGTGGAAGTCACAAAGTTTAGGGAAAACAAGATAAGAAAATAAAATACAGTCGTGTCACCGTCACGAAGAAGAAAAAGCTCCGAAATGAAACAAAGTAAACAATCGTATAGCGGCGCCAAACAAACAATAAACGAAGAGCAATCAATATCCTAAAAAATACTAGAAAGTTAAAAAAAAATTAAATAAAAAAAAACTTTTTAAAAACAAGCTTTTACTACTTGTTAATAAAAATAATTTAAACTTTATAAGAAATAAATAAAAAAGTGTTACATTGTGATTGCAAAAGAAACATAATGATGGTAAATACTAAATGTTCTTTAATGTTCCATCAAAATGTAAAACGCTTTTATTTATTTCTTATCAGGTTTAAATTATTTTTAACTTTTTAGTTATTTTTATTAAGAAGTTATAAAAGCTTGTTTTTAAAAAGTTTTTTTTTTTTTTTTTTTTTAGCATTCAACTCACTTCGACGTCCGATTTTAAAACATTGACATCGAACGTATCCATGTTGTGATTCGCAATACAAACACACGTGCACTTTCCTTGGCGCTTACATCAAGACTGACTAGTAGCGACAGCGTATGATTCCCGATGCGATTTTGCAACTGTGTGCGAAGCTTGAACCAAATATACGAAAACTAAATTAATGGAAAAATATATTAATGGAAGTGACTAGTGAGAATTGTACCGACTACTTAGTATATGACGACACACAAACTCGTTAGATAAAGACCTTTTGCGACATACGAGTGCGACAGCTCGGTGGCTAGACGCAACGACAGGCTGCGGCCGACAATCCTATCCTACTAATATTATAAACGTGAAAGTTTGTATGGATGGATGGATGGATGTTTATTACTCTTTCAGGCAAAAACTACTGAACGGATTTCGATGAAATATGGCACACAGATGGTTTATAACCAGGATTAAAGAACCTATGCGGCTTTTTAAAACCTATGCCGGTGAAACCGCGGGGCGCAGCAAGTAATAAAATAAATAAACGAAGCGAATAAGAAACTCAGGCAGGGATTATCAGAGGCAAGAACTCAAACTAAAAACATTTATTTTCATAAACCACTTGCTAAAGTGGTTTCAAATTGTCAAGGAGTCAGTCCGTCAGAAGTTTGAAACAGTTTCATAGTAGAAATCGGCTCAGTTGTCAAAAAGGAAACGAAAAAAAGGTGCGCCAAAGCGTCGATTCCTACGGAGAATACCGAGAAAGAAACCCTTTTAAATCCAGTTTATTACAGTCACCCAATCTGAACGTTTAATTACTTGGTAGTGGAGCGAAAATAATTACGTCCATTTTTAAGGTTTTTTACAAGCTTTTATTTAGTTTCACCTGTCCCGATGTTTGTCTGTAATAAAATCTTGCAAGTTTTTGATCCACTTCCCGGTTAGGCATTTCATTTCAAAAACTGAAATAAAGTTCTGAATCAATATCTATCGTGATCTTCAACATATTTCAATGAATAAAACTCATATAAAGTTTATTGTTTCGGTTCCTACGGAGAGATTTTCGTGAAGGTTCAATGACCGCAATTGCCATGCTAAAACGCGACAATTATAGGTAGGATGGAACTTTCAAGTTGTGTCATACTATGTCCAGGTATTGATTGGGGTAGCAACAGGTCACGTCGGGGGAACCCGGGCAAACGAGGTAACATCCAACGTTCACTATTCAGCGCTCCCGACTGTGTTTTGATTCCTACCACCCCGGGGTAATGAAGGCGTGTGAGAAGGGATAGCGTCACGACGTCACATGTAAAGGGGGAGTAATTCACGACGTTTAGGTACAGAGTGTGTTATTATTATATTATAATAATGGTGATGAACTTGAATTATTTAATGTTATTAATGAATAAGTGAATCAATTTTATATTATTTTAAAAATAACTTTTAACTGACTCACGGAGGTTGCATGTAAGCACGAAATAGGCACAGACTAACATATCACACACATTTCTCATCATCATCTCTACAGTACTAACATATTATACCTTCACTCGCATGACTTGTTTTAAAACATAACATAACCTCATACGTATTTTCCCCGAAGGGGCAGACACCTCTGTCGTACCCTTCGGGGAAAACAGAGGGACAATTCTCGTAATTTTAACAACGTTCACAGTCTGATCTCAGTCTCAATCTGTTAAAAATACCTCTAATTTCCTTACATTTTTTACATGATTTGATATTTGTTTGTCGCCGAGATGAGACTGCGACTAGATTTTGAGCGTTTTAAATTACGAGAATTGGCCTTCTGGTTCTGTGGCTTCTGGGGTTATGTGAGGTTATGTTAACCATAACTGGCGAAATAGGGAAGTATTAGGTGTAGTACACCCCCATTTCAACCGAGCACAGATCCAAAAACCGGGCTGCTTAACTGAGAAATTGTTATTTCATAAAGCCCTTTTATCTGAACTACAAATCTAGAGTGTCGTTCCAAAACTTTATATTGAAACTACCAGCTTATCTTCTCTTTACACAGCTGCAAACATTCATTTCAATTTGCTCTTCGAATTACACAAAGCGACTTTGAACTTAAAACTGTATTTGTCGCAACGTTTTTGCGGTACGGTGGCATGCAACATAATGTGTTTTCATATAATTTTGAACCGACAATATTGCCGGTTAACAGCTGGCCCGGTTGTTCCGGACAACTATGTATGCCTCCACGATTAAATGTGTGGTTCGCTATGTGTACATGTAGAAATATCAAAATATAAAGCAAAGCTTACCAATAAAAAGGTAATGGTAACTGTTTGGTGGTCTCAGCATGGTGTTATTCACTATAGCTTTCTCCGATCTGGTCAAGCAATAACGGCAGATGTCTACTGTGCCGAACTCCGAATAATGATAGCAAAACTAGCAGTGAAACAGCCCCGACTCATGAATCGATCTTCACCATTATTGCTCCATGATAACGCGAGACCTCATACAGCACGAGAAACCGTTTTAACTCTACAGGAACTGCAATTAGAAACCATTTGTCACCCTCCGTATTCGCTAGACCTTGCTCCAACGGACTACCATTTTTTTCGTGATTTGGACAATTTTCTACGTGATAAAAAGTTTTCTTCTCAGGAGGCAGTACAAAATTCTTTCACACAGTTTGTCGAATCTAGATCACGAGAGTTCTATCGCAAAGGCATAAATGACCTTCCTATTAGATGGCAGCAATGTATAGATAATAATAATGGTAATTATTTTGATTAAATAAATATGTTAAATTAAAAAAAAAACGAATTTCAATTTTTCAGTACAAATCGCCAATTTCATACTTTAAACCCTAATATTTTGTCTTATAAGGTACCGACGGTAAATAAGAGCCGGCATAATTAAAACTTAAATATTGAAAAAAATAGGTGAATTTGAAATAAAAATCAGGAATATTATTGAACATTATTTAATTGAGATCTAAAAAAAATGCCTACATGGCTAGGTTTTAAACATTTTGTGAACAAAAATAAACTTTAAAAAATCCTTTACTAAGGACCTTAATAAAATCAGGTAGTCTATTAAGGTCCGAGGCAAAATTAAAAGAAACTAAGCTGATAAAACATAAAATAAATTGTTTTCCTCTATAACTCAACATAATTAATATTTTCAGACAAAATATTTAGCAGTTTACCGTCAATCATATTAAAAAAACATAAATCGGTCCTTATAAAACTCAAGAAATAATTATTTTGTAACAAAAAGATGTTATTTAAGTAAAATCAACAAATTTATATTATTTTTAGATAAAAACCTCTTAACCAAACATATAGGTATAACAAAAATTAAAAAATAAATGCTTATTTTTTGCCCGGCAAATACCATGGCCCTTATTAAAATAATGAAATAGTAACAAGTACGAAAAATCTAAATAGAATTATGAGATCAATTATTATATCAATGGTCGGTGGATTCGCAGTATTATCATTAATAATTATTATTGTATTTAACTATAATCAAATGAGATCCTTAATTTTAACCTCGGTTTTGGCCTGCAAACCAAAGCTATCATTTAATTGCATTCGGGGCAAACAAAATTGATATCGTCTTTCGTTAGGCCAACACGTTGTTCGTGGTACCATTTCTGACACACTTGACATTGTCGCATATCTTGGATCCTTTCCGTATGACATGCGTAGCAGTACCACGTATCATCAGGGTTCCCTTTGTTTTTTTTTATTTTCTTTGTTCTTTTTGCCTCCTTTAGGAGTTTGCTGTCTCTTTTGTTTTTTCTTTTTGTTCTCTCTTTCCATAAATAAGTCTCTAGTAACCCGCTGGCCTTTGTAGTTAATAGCTTTCCGTCTCGGTTAATTTGCTTCACCACCGCATAATTTGGAGTTGGTATTAGCTGTTGGAAAGGAGATTTCAAACTTTTATTCTGCTCTCTAAGATTCTGTAATGGTATATTATCTTCTGAGTCCTCTGATGACGTACTATCAAATCGTTGCCTAGCTACATTATGTATGTAACTGCCGTGGCTGATTCCTTTTTCTGGCGTATATTCTTGCATCAATGGAAGAACTGCATTTCGGTCTTCTGACGGAGTGGGACTGTATAAGTTTTGGCTATCTTGCCTATTGTGATAATTCGCTAAAAGAGACATAATATTGAATTCTGGACGCCAAATCATTTTCTTGCTCCTCTGTTAAAATTGTGTTCCTACCTAATTTTTTTTCGACTTTACCTGAATTTAAATGGTTTTTCAGGGTTCTTCTCGGTATCCCGTGCTGAATAGCTGCTGCACGCTCTGATAGTAGTCCATTTTGCACGGCTGCCATTGCAGCTGCCAATTGGTTGACTGTCCAAAGTGCACGACGTTTCTTAACAGAAGGTTCCATTATTCCAGTCTGTAATAAATTATTTGTTGAAAAATATGTTTTTAAACAGGCTATTATAAAACTCGTGCTTTGTACTGTATGCTGATCAAAATTTGCCAAAAACCATAAAACTAGTGTTATTCGCTAAGGAATTCCGTTGTCTACCTTCTGTCTCCATTATCAGATCAGATCGTTGTTACTATAATAATGTATTTTCGTTGAAAGCATGCAAAGTTTTAAATCGGGACCACATACAAACCCACACACATAGCAAGTTAAAAAGCTTGTAAAAATGTTTCAAATAGATATAACTCACAATAACATCAACGTTAATAAAAAGATACAGCTATTTATCTACATGAAAGAAAATAAAACAAAAAATAAAATATTTAGACAGGCCAATAAGGGCCGGCCCTTATTCACTTCCTTCCAGGTGGCCCTTATTAGCAATGGCGTCACTTTTTACAAAACTTGATTTGAAAGTTGGCAAATATCAACAAAATAAAAGAGCTTACCTTGATTCGACAACTCTAATGTCCACTTTGCAGTAATTAGGTGTTCACTTATTGTAAAATACACTAATATCTTTCTAATAAATGTTCTTGCATCGGCATTTTTTTTTAAACTGTGACGTTGACCGTCCCCAGTGAGTTACTCGGGGCTACTGACAAAATGGCGGCGCGCACGGCAATGCGCGCGCGTGAGATAGCAATACTATTGGTCCTTTTTATGTATGCGAGAGATCCAACCTATAAAACTATTGAATTGTGTGTTGTTTCTCTGATGGACCTTAATAGCCGCTGGCCCTTATTTACCGCAGGTACCTTAGGCAACATGCGACGAACTTGCTCTTTTAAACAAATGATCCTATCATCCTATTCCTATCCTACAAATATTATGTATAAAAGTATGTTTGTCAATTGAAATATTTGATAATCAATCAATCCTTAAAGCCTTTAAATAGGCACACAACGACATAGGATAGATTGTTCCCGGGGTAAGTTGCCGAGGGATATTTTTTTCCAAAATTATGTCATGTTATCGCGGGCGTAGCCGCATACCTACTAAAGCTTGGTAATAGTTTATAGATACGGGCTGGTTTCTGCAACTCCACGTCAACTCGCGTATTTTTCATACGGTTGGCACCCCAGCTCCTCAAGGAAGGCCAGCAACGACTTGGTGTCGCTCACAAATCACGGAGGGTTACCAAAGTACTTTGCCATGTACGTGGTGACCACCGGGTAGTTTAGAAGCACATGGGCTGCTGTCTCAGCATCCTCCATACAGCGCCTGCACAGTGGACTGTCTATGACTCCTATGCTATGCTATTATATTAAATAGTCTTTATTATTAAATATAGCTAAAACTGTTTGCATGCCTTAGTTAAGGTAGTTAGTATAAGGGTAATTTTAAACTTAACATCTGTATCTTGTACCTACTTTATGTGCAAATAAAGAACTATTCTATTTTAAGCATAATGGTCCACTTGAAGGACTAATCGCGGGAACCAAACCCATAACACAGAACATAATAATCAATAATCATTTATTCATTTGCGAATATGGGTACATAAGAAAAGGTCTCATACAAAAAATAATGTCCATTAGCCATATCCTACCATAAGGCATGCAAATTTACTAATACACAGGAATCCACGAAGCTAAAATTTACAATAAAAGACATTATTTAAAATGTCGTATGGAGTAACATTATATAAGTTTATCCTGTAAATATTCAGTGACAGAGTAATATGCTTTTTTTAGTAACAGTGTTTTTATATTGTTTTTAAATATATTTATATCACCTATACCAGAAGTGAAATTGGTACATGGTTATACATGCGTGGAGCCATACATAATATGCTTTTATTTAATAACGCTGTTGTATTGCTTGCTAAACACATATTGAATTTGTATCTTTTACTATTTAACTTATTAAAGTAGTTTGTATTTTTCCTAACAAACATTATAACCTCTAATATATATATACATGGTAACGTAAGAATATTTAATTTAAAAAATAAATATCTGCATCTGTCAGTTACTTTTACTGACTATCGACCGATCGTCCGAAAGGGTTACCGCTGCCCTGGTACATAAAGGGCTAAGGAAGGAACACGGGTGGGTTTTAGTCAGTAAGAGTCTGACACTCCCTTCTGCTCCACCCAGAGCGGGAGGGGTCATTTGAAGATTTCCCATCCTCAAAAAAAAAAAAAAAAGGTTCCATGTGTGATTTACTATCTCCTGTGAACACTACTGTACTATCATCAGCAAATAGGATTGTGTTGTATTTTGTCGCTTTTGGAAGGTCATTGATGTATATTATAAAAAGAAGCGGACCCAATACACTTCCTTGTGGAACGCCAGATGCAACTTGTCTACATGAGGATGAATAAGTTATCATTTTTTTCACATAGGGACAAATCCTTGTTATTTGTGTTATTTGCGTTCTATTACTTAAGTAAGATTTAATCAGGTCATAAATGTTTCCTCTGACACCATAGGCGTATAATTTATTTCAAAGTATTTTGTGGTCTACATAATCGGAAGCCTGTTTGAGGTCCATAAATAGTGCACACGTTTGTTTACCTCTATCCATGTGGGTTAATATGTCGTGGAGAAAATTATATACTGCTATGTTAATTGATTTATTTTTACGAAAGCCAATCTGTTCTTTACAAAGCAAATTTTTCCGTTCAAAGTAACTGTAAATACCATCATGGATCACTTTCTCGAATATACATACATGACTCCTATGACAAAGAGGTGTTTATTAAATGACCCGTGTCCAGTTAAAGCTGCTGTATGTACCATATAACTGTACGCAGCTGTAGTTTAGTTAGTCGGAAAACTGTTTCGTGAGGCGGCCATCAATTGTAGGCGAAGCTTCCTTAGCCTGCCTGCACTCACTATGGTCCATCCATAGTTTGTGATGTTGGTCCCAGGTGCGTTTCCTTACTACGTGTTAGTACCCGAAAGGGACTGGCGCGATGGGTTCAGGTCCCAGTAGTGCCATGCTCGTGCCCTTCTGGCCAGTTTGTCGGCTACATCGTTACCTAGCGAACCGCTGTATTAGTTGATCCATTGAATGGTTATGTTATTGAGGCTACCTAATGCTACATATGCAAAAGCTAGTGTATTATATGTTTTTTTAAATAAAGATGACGACGAAAAAAAAGAGTTTTGCATTGTAATAAGTTTACTTTTAAAACTTGATTCGGTATCATACAACACTTCAAATACGACTGCAGTTGATATCTTCAGTCCTCTGTTCCTCTCTCACCATCTTGACAATTCATCTGTTACTTCTTAGAAATAATAATCACTGCAAAAAAGATATATACGATATTAAAACATGCTTATGTTTGAGCACACTGAAAGAACTGAACACTGTCTGTATTGGAATGAACTTCTTAAGTCTCTGCACACTTGGCGAATAAGAGCTGGACCGATAAAAGTGTAACATTTTGACCGTCACAACAGTTTTATTATTATTTTGTTAGTTCATCACGCTAGAGCCCTTAGGAGCCGAACAAAAAAAAAGGCAGAAAGAACTCTAAGCGAAAACGAAGTTATAATGCGGGCAGGCGATGCGATGCGATGGGTGGGTCTGAGGAACAAAAAATTTCACCTGGATGAAGTCGCAGACAGAAGCTAGTGCATGATACACTGCGAAAGGAACTTCGTTCCAACTGGTTGTGCTCCACGACACCTCTCGACTTCTTATATTAGGTTTAAATAATTAAGTAGCTTATCTAGGCTTTTAGAAAGTCCAACTTAATACCAAACAATAATTTTGAATAAAATAATTGGTACTAAACAACATGTACGCTTTGCAAATAAATTATACCAACACCGACACTCCGTGACTTTTTAAACATTGATAAATATATTATTATGTCCAAGAGTACCTACTAAACTCGGCCAAAAGTTGATGTAATAAAGTATTCCTACTCACTCAGGAAGGCAGACGTTTCCGTTTTTGTGGAAACCTCTCGGACAGTGGGTAATCATAATACTGGATCTCTTGAATCGTAGATCTCTGGAAGTGTCTGGTTGCTTGTGTGCTGAGCTGTCTACCGGTTGCGCCGAACACACCGCGGCAAGTAACGCGACAATCACGAACATGATGAAGAGCTTCATGCTCACACGTTGACACTACTCGACCGTTGTGAGAGGAACAAGATGGCATGGAATCGTGCCTTCGCCCTATTTATACCATTTCAGTGCCTTAAGGTAAAACCTATATTAGTTTGGTACCTAATTCAATTACTGAGAATGTCAATTGATACATTTTTCCTGTTGACTTACCTCAACACACTGTATTAAAATTAAATAATAAACTATGCGTAATTCATTACACATCAATATTAATATAATTGTTGCAAATGTTTCGTTATGCAACTTCGAGGAAAAGATGCATAACATGTGAATCAGACCGTAGCAGTTATCATGGTCTTAACCAGTGTTAACTAGTTTCTCGTTATTAATGACACACATGTATATAATTATAGCACAACCACTGAATTCACTAACATATGTAGTTTCTTCTACTGTATTTACAGTAGAAGAAACTACATATGTTAGTGAATTAAAGCCAATATATAAGCCAATATAGTGTGTAAAAATTTTTACACACTATATTGGCACAATATATTGCTAGAAAACTGGCAAGCATCAATCCGGGATTAACAAGGTGAATGTTGCCATACAAATTGCATAATGCATGCAAACAGAGGGGCAATTCTCGTAATTTTAAGAACTTTCACAGTCTGATCTCAGTCTCAATCTGTCAAAAATACTTCTAATTTCCCTACATTTTTGACAAGTTTTTGACATTGATTGTCTAGAATTTGAAATGAAATTGTGACTAGAATTTGAACGTTTTTAATTACGGGAATTGGCCTTCCGATGTTCCAAATTTCTCAAAAGAATTCATCTCAATACAAATAACTAACTGGTTATAAGTAGAATTTTAAAACAAAGTCCCTTTTTGTGTACCTGTGTGCTTTGATCTTATAAACTGCTCAATTTATATTAATGCGGTTTTCACCAATATTTAGATTTGATTTGTTCCGAAAGATTCATGTGTATAATACATTTATATTTAACTTAGATATAACACAGAAATCTCGATGTTTTGACATTTGCCCGAGCGAAGCAGGGGCTGGTAGCTAGTAATTGGCGCATGTGGCGTTGTAGATACCGCTAAATCTATATTTTTATTTTTACATAGTATAAAACAAAATCGCTTTTTGTGTCTAGCTAAGTGACCGCTTTGATCTTTCTCAACTGCACATTGGATTTGAATGCGATTTTCAATATCAGTTACAGCCTATAACCGAAAGATTTATTTGTAATATACATTTATATTGAACTTGATATAGGTCAGACATTTCAATGTTTTGCCACATCGCCGTTCTACCCGTACAATGCAGGGGGCGAGTAGCTAGTAATTGATAGTAAAGATCGCTTTCGGATAGCAGAGTCATATACGTGTTTGACTATTGCGGTATATTGTATACGGAACAAAACACTGACTCTAATGTGAAGTACAAACAATGAGTTAATAACAGAGCGTGTGTTTGTCGCGTAGTGTTTGACCGCCATGCGTAGCAGCCAAAGCGTAGCAGTAGTAGTCAACACGTAGCGGCGTAGTCAAGGCGTAGCAGTGTAGCCAACCGCGTATCGTTCGCCGTATTTAAATCCTTTTCTCGGGTGTAAATCATTATGAATACCCGCCATTCAGAAAAACGGAAGCGTATGTCAGAAAGACCAACTAAAAACAGTACGGTACCCTTTCTATGAAATATTTTCTGTATTGTGCCTATAGATAGATGCCTTCGGTACATCCCAGGCGCGTGTACGAACTCTAACAAAACGTATTAGTCGAACACTCTATTCGCTTGTACTTGGTTTTCCCTTGTACAAAGCATTAGCAATTATCAGAGTTCTTAGCCCCAGTTGTATCGAAACAAGGTTCAACGTTCGTTATTGTTTATGAAATTAAATTCTGTACCTAAACGAAACAATGTCATAAATTGTTTTCGGAAAATAATAGAACAACTCGATTCTCGAGTCTACAATAATTTAACACTGTGTAAATAAATAGAAGCTTTCTAAGAGCTCCCCTTTGAACTAAATGATAAATACTTACAAAAACAGGAACTTCAAATCTCGATTCTGAAGAGTCGGGTAAACGGAATACCCTATAGAAGTACCTTTTAACATTCATCTACAGATTGGGCAATGTCCTTCAAGATTTACATCTTTATGTAATCATCAACTACATAAGTGCTGTAGTAACTTGGGCTTGATTAAGACTTACATTGAAGAGTAAATATTGAAAAACATCTACAATATTCTTTATGTTAAGTACATCGAATTGGTAATGAGTGTATTGTTAGCTAGTTATCACTGTCATCATAACCAGCCTATAATGTTCCCACTGCTGGGACACAGACCTCCTCTCGGTGAGAGGGAGTGAGCCGTAATCCACCACGAGGACCCAGTGCGAGTTGGTAGATGTCACATTTCTTCGAATTTTTGGTTCTAGGACATGCCCGTTTCCTCTCTATATTTTCCTTCACCGTTTTGAGAGCAGTGATGATGAAATAATTTACACAAAGTACAGCGCCTGACGAGCTTCGAACCTACGACCTACAACTTGTAAGTTATCACAGTATTATCTTGTAATTAGCACCTTGAAGGATGCTGATATCTATATTCCGAAATTATCACGTTTTATCACCTACTGATAAGTTCCGATTGATTTATATTGATAAATGAAATAATACATTCATTCAACATCTTAATTTATTTGGTAAACAAACAAATAGTTAGTACATTCTGATTTTGGACCCAGTATAACAACGGAACATTTAATTATAGCAACGTAATCTAGTGGACGTTTCATGGATGAAACATATATATATATATATATATATATATATATATATATGAAACGTCCATATATATATATATATATATATATATATATATATATATATATATATATATATATATATATATATATATATATATCCATTAGATCTAGACAGCACCCATCCTGCTAGTTAACCGCACCATGTCCGACAGTCCCGTCTTCAGACCCACAATCCCGTAAACATTGCAGGTTCCTACAATTTCCTGGGACGCGAAGGTGCGCAGACAGCTGTGCTGCTGGGGAGTTGGTTGCGCCACTTCTTCTTCCCAGCGATTGCACTAGGAAGTGGTGAAGGGCGGGCGTTTTTGGGGGACTGTCTTTTGTAATTTTGACGTTCGAAAAGTGCTGATTCTCAGCCGAATTTGAATAAATGACTTTTGATTTTGATTTAGTGCGTATAATACCAACAGTAGGTGATGGTCGAGAGGCGCGGTATTCATTTTATATTGGTTCACGTCAGCAATCAGAAGACCAATTCCCGTAATTAAAAACGTTCAAAATCTAGTCGCAATCTCATCTCAGCGACAATTGACGTCATAAACTTGTCGGAAATGTAGGGAAACGAGAAGTATTTTTGACAGATTGATACTGAGATCAGACCGTGAACGTTCTTAAAATTACGAGAATTGCCCCCCAGATATACCGGTATACAAAAGAGGAACGAAATATATTTCAATAGTTTATGAACTCTCTGCCGACAAACTGATGCAGTCTGGCAGACTTTATGTAAGTACCTATGCTATTGTTAATACAGATTTTGAATAATTAAATTTTAAAAAAAACACTAACATACTTAAAAGAAAAATATTTACTTGTATAAAAAAGTGGTGAAGGAATCATCTATAGAAATGCGAATGCGAATGGTATCTGTACGTACATATTGTCGGACCGGTGGGATTCTCCGATGCCCCAGCGCTGGATACCACTGCACGCAGTCAAGTAAAGGTCTCTGCATACAGCGGGCGGGGCGGGGCGGGACGGGACGGCGACGCGGCGCTGGCGCGGCGGCAGCGTTCACACTGCTGGCGCGATCACGTACCGTCCCGCCGCGCCTTTCTTTCATCAAAAAAGATGTTGAGCGATTCAGACATGGAAACGCTATTGCTCATAGTTGCGCTAGCTAAAGAAAAAACAACGTAAACGGAAATGGGTGCATGAAATAAATCAAAAACGCGCACGCGTCCCGCCACGCCCCGCCCCGCCGCTTCTGACTTGTATTCCCGCTCGGCGCGGCGCGCGGCGGTGGCATGGCGCGACGGTTACCGTCCGGTCGAGGGGGGCGGCTCTGTGTGGCGTCTGTCGTCCGTAATATCTAGTACATTACAACTGCTCAGCGTCGCGTCGCCGTCCCGTCCCGCGGTCCCGCCCCGCCCCGCCCGCTGTGTGAGGTGACCTTAAACACGCGCACGAGCATCGGATTATCCGATAGTGTTATTTATTGTATTTAATTTTTAAAGTGTCATGTCATGTCATTAGTGACATTACTTTCTCATAACCAATTCTGTGTTACTAACAATTATATGGATGTACTAGCAGAGCCCCGCGGTTGCACCCGCATAAGTTTCGATCCCGTGGGAATATCGGGACAAAAAGTATTCTATGTGTTAACCCTGATTATAAACTATATGTGTGTCAAATTTAATCCAAATCCGTTCAATAGTTTTTGTGTGAAGAGTAACAAACATCCATCCATCCATACAAACTTTCGCAATTATTATATTACTAGCTGCGCCCCGCGGTTTCACCCGCATAAGTTTCGATGCCGTGGGAATGTCGGGATAAACGCATAGTTTATTATTTCATTTTGATACATTATGTTGACGTAAGTCAAACAGGAAAAATGTATTAATTGATGTCAATTTAATTAAAATATTAATTAATACATTTTTCCTGTTTAACTTACTACTTGATTTGACTTGCTTTGTTACCTAATTCAGTGACTGAGAATGTTCTGTCACTGAACTAAGTACCAAACTAATATAGGTTTTACCTTAAGGCACAGAAATGGTACAAATAGGACGAAGGCACGCATCCCATGCCATCTTGTTCCTCTCACAACGGTCGAGTAGTGTCCACGTGTCAACATGAAGCTCTTCATCATGTTCGTGATTGTCGCAGTACTTGCCGCGGTATGATCGGCGCAACCGGTTGACAGCTCAGCACACGAGCAACCAGACACTTCCAGAGATCTACGATTCAAGAGATCCAGTATTACGATTTCTAAAGTTCCTCAGACCCACCCATCGCATCGCATCGCCTGCCCGCATTATAACTTCGTTTCCGCTAAGAGTTCTTTCTGCCTTTTTTTTTGTTCGGCTCCTAAGGGCTCTAGCGTGATAAACTAACAAAATAATAATAAAACTGTCGTGACAGTCAAAATGTTACACTTTTTTCGGTTCAGCTCTTATTCGCCAAGTGTGCAGAGACTTAAGAAGTTAATTCCAATACAGACAGTGTTCAGTACTTTCAGTGTGCTCAAACATAAGCATGTTGTAATAGCGTATACATCTTTTCTCAGTGATGATTATTACTCAGAAGTAACAGATTAATAGTCAAGATGGTGAGAGAGGGACAGAGGACTGAAGATATCAACTGCAGTCGTATTTGAAGTGTTGTATGATACCGAATCAAGCTTTCAAAGTAAACTTATTATAGTGCAAAACTCTTTGTTTTCGTCGTCATCCTTATTTAAAAAAAAAAAACATATAATACACTAGCTTTTGCATATGTAGCATTAGGTAGCCTCAATAACATAACCATTCAATGGATCAACTAATACAGCGGTTCGCTAGGTAACGATGTAGCCGACAAACTGGCCAGAAGGGCACGAGCATGGCACTACAGAGACCTGAACCTATCGCGCCATATCTGTTCGAGTTCTAGTAAGGAAACGCACCTGGGACCAACATCACAAACTATGGGTGGACCATAGTGAGTGCAGGCAGGCTAAGGAAGCTTTGCCTACAATTGATGGCCGCCTCACGAAACAGTTCTCCGACTAACTAAACTACAGCTGCGTACAGTTACATGGTTACAGCAGCTTTAAATGGCCGCGGCTCATTAACTAAAAAAAAACAGCATGATTAGATTATCTCCAATGATATTCAATTTGTAACTTCGGGAATATTCATTGAATTATGTAAAGATCGTAAAGTTCTGTTCTACATATAACACAAAACATCTAATTTCACGCTTATCCGTTGAAGCTAGATGAAAAACAAACTTCCGAATTTATAAATAAAAATAATATTAGTAGAATTATACCACTCCACGAATTATAAAGCGTGTTTATGTTTATTTTATGGTCCCAGAAAGTTAGTAGGCTGCTTAAACATTTCCAGTAGCCGGAAAGGGTTTGTTGATTTTAAAATGTAACATAACATAACACATCACGCCTTGTTTCCCCGAAGGGTTGGGCAGAGGTGTGCCTATAGTAAACACACATTTCGCCACTTATGTTTAAGTCTTATGTAATAGGGGGCGAGCCTATAGCCATCAACCGAGCACAAATCCAGACTCTTCTGAGAAATTCCAGATAGAGACTGAAGAACATTTTGCCTGACCTGGGAATGGAACGCAAGACCTCATGGTCAGCAGTTACGTAGTGCTTGCGACTAATGACTAACAACACAGTTATAGCTCTTTATAAATTATAACTATATTATTGAGGCTTTTACTACATAGAAAGTGGGATAGAAGCTATTCGGAAAAGAGCGATGTCGAACACGCTACTTTCAGTGTGACGTAGCATATTGTCGACAGTAAAGGATGATTTCCACTAAACGGCTCGCATCGCATCGGATCGGAAAGGATACGAACGGATGCGGCGACAGCCGAGCGCGTCCGACAAGATGTTGACGCATACGATCGGCTCCGTACCGTCGCTTGCGAACGTATCCGTTTCTGCGCCTATTCAAATAGTTTTATTCCTACCATGTTGACGTGTTCTAATGCCGAAAGGATTCGATCGGATTCGACAATAGACGAACGGAGCCGATCGCGCATCGCAGCATACTTTCGGCTACGATCGCGTGACGCGGAAGACGCCTGCAGTCAAGCTGCTGTGCGCGGTTTGGTAATGTAGACTTTAAATACTGTGTACACGATTTAACATCGCTTAAAGATTGTAAAATCCGTTCCGTTGGGATGCGAGCCGTTTGGTGGAATTCATCCTTTAAAATTTGCTTTCAAAATAACACAGAAAAACAAGTAAGAAAAGATTCCTATAACTGCCCGATCACACTAATTAAGTACCGGTTTCAGAAACCCTTATCATGTCTTCAGTGAATCAGCCATTTAATCTCGTGTTGTGTTGTTTGATCGAAATAACGAAAGCCAAAGAAGTTACTTGAGTACATGATGAGTTTTTTTACCTATGAGAAATGGGGCGAAAACTTAGACAAAATGAGCGTGAAGTGAGCTGTCAATAATGTCAATCCCTAGCATCAGGTGAATTGACACTTCACATACATTTTTACGGGAGACTTTAATACGAAACAGATCGTCTGGTGACTCAATTTTTGTTTTTATTTTTATTGTTTCTTGATTAGAAGACACGCTCTGTCAAAATCTTAAAACAATATTAAAAGTGGGTCCGTCTACGGACCCACTTGAAAATGTTCAAAACCTATGTTAGAGGGTTTAAGGCATTTTTATAACCCACTAGCCTTTGCCAGCGGCTTCGCCCGCGTGGGAGTCGGCAATTATCCTACGAGAACTACCTACCTAGTACTACCGGGATAAAAAGTATCCTATGTGTTAATCCTGGTTATAAACTATCTGTATGCCAAAGGTGACTGAAACGATTACAACAATCTTGGGCCTGGGTGTAATAAGATGAAAGTGGTGTCAGTTAATAGCTTATATATATATTATCAACCTTTCACTGAAAATTCTGCGAATTTTGTCAATCTGAGAACAGAGATATAAGACATTAAGTAAAAGTGAGGTTATGTTACAATCTTTAACTAACAGCTGGTTCCTGAAGCGCAAAATATATTCTTTTGTACTAATAGTTATTATATTTAGTAGAAAATGTTTAAAAATCGTATTAATAAACGTCAATGACTTCAAGTCATAGGTAGGTAACAGGTTTGGAGTTATGGAAAGGATGTCTAAAATAAAATAAAATATTATTTAATATAGCTTTATTCGTCTTCTATTATAATTAAAATGTCGTCTAAGAATTGTGCAGGTGGTACTATATGATCTTGGTACCTGTCCCAGCTAAGGTACCATAATGCACATTATATGAGCGAAGAAGCCCCATAGTTCGTCTCCCTAATGCATTACTATAGCCTTTCCTCTAAGAGAGCCGTCAACTAAAATATAAATAAAATAAGTTTTTTGACTTATATGTCGGGATTGTATGCGACCCCTATGTAACCAGGAGGTATTGGATCATCGTGTAAGGGTCGTCGGCCACGGCTTGCCGGGTAAAGCCTGGGTCCTGGCCTCGAGGGCTCTCGGGCCTCGACTGGAGGCGCTCTTAAGCGCATGCATGGAGAGAGGCCAGTTTCCACTCCGTTGGAAGACGGGGAAGCTGGTCCTCATTCAGAAGCCAGGGCGCCCTGCGGACTCTCCGTCCGCATACCGGCCCATAGTGCTGCTCGACGAGGTCGGCAAGCTCTTTGAGAGAGTGATTGCGGGCCGCCTCGTCGGGCACCTGGTGAGGACGGGGCCGGATCTTGCGGAGTGCCAGTTTGGCTTCCGCAAGGGGCGCTCGACGGTGGACGCCATCATGCGCGTGAGAGCCCTCACGACGGGGGACGCGGTGTCCCGGGGTGGGGTGGTCGTGGCGGTGTCACTCGACATCGCCAACGCGTTCAACACCCTGCCCTGGAGCTGCATAGGGGAGGCACTCCGGTATCACCGGGTGCCGACTTACCTCCGTCGAATAGTCGGGGCGTATTTGACGGACAGAGCCGTCATCTACCCCGGTCGCGACGGGAATTGGAACCGGCGAGAGATGTCGTGCGGTGTCCCACAGGGATCGGTTCTGGGGCCGCTCCTGTGGGACATCGGTTACGACTGGGTGCTGCGGGCCGACCTCCCTGATGGCGTCAGCGTAGTTTGCTACGCTGACGACACGCTGGTCCTGGCGCAGGGGAGGTCGCATCAGGCGGCGGCCGACGCGATGACACGCGGGGTTGCGATAGTCGTGGAAAGGATCCGGCAGTTGGGCCTCGAGGTGGCATTGCACAAGTCCGAGGCCATGTCTTTTCATGGGCCCCGGTACGGGCCACCTTCGGGATCCCAACTAATGGTAGGAGGGGTTCACATCGGCGTCGAGAAGACGATGAGATACCTGGGTCTCGTCCTCGACAGCCGGTGGAACTTCGTCGAGCATTTCCGACGTTTGGCCCCCAAACTGGAACGGACCGGGGCCGCCTTAAAGCGGCTCCTGCCCAACCTGAGGGGGCCAAACGCCTCCTGCCGGAGGCTTTACGCGGGGGTCGTGCGGTCCATGGCCCTATACGGGGCCCCGGTATGGGCGCGTTCACTGCGGCTTCGAGCCGCACACTACCTGAACGCGCCCCAAAAGGTGGTAGCCGTAAGGCTAATCCGGGGGTACCGCACGATCTCGGGCGAGGCAGCAAGCCTCCTTGCCGGACTGCCACCATGGGATCTGGAGGCGATAGTCCTCGCGCGCCTGTATGACTGGCGCGCGGAGGCACTACGTCGGGGGGAAACTCTGCACCCGCGGCAAATCGCTGCGGAGCGGACGGACCTCCGGCGCGGTCTCATGGTGGAATGGAAGGCGCGACTATCGCAACCCAGCGCAGGGCACGCCACGATAGCGGCGGTAAGACCCCTCTTTGAGGAGTGGCTAGAGAGGCGTCACGGCGCTCTCACCTACCGCCTGACGCAGGTCCTCTCCGGACACGGATGTTTCGGGAGGTTCCTGCACATAATCAGGCGGGAGGAGACGCCCGGGTGTCATCACTGCGAGGATCGCCCGGAGGACACGGTGGAGCATACGGTGGAGGTCTGCCCCGCTTGGGCAGAGCACCGCCGTGTCCTCGTAGAGGCGATCGGCAGCGGCGGCGACCTCTCGCGCCCGGCCCTGGTGCAAGCCATGGTCCGGGGCGAGAGGGAGTGGGAGGCGGTCACCTCCTTCTGCGAAGCAGTCATGCTAGCGAAGGAGGTGGCGGGATGGGCGAGGGAGAGATCCTCAGTCGGGGTCGTCGGCCCAGTGTATTGCAGTGACCAGTTGTTATCCCACAATTCACACAACGATCCATAGTTTGAACAATATCCAATGCACAAGCCGGCGGTAAAATCCAAAACAACAATTCCAAGTCAAACGTGTGAGCGATCTTTGGTGTCCAGAGTGAAACCAAGGGTCGTACAAGGTAGGCAGGGTCGGAATCTGTAAAATAAACACCGCCCCTAAGATGACCCACTGACCCAGTGGTCGTGAAAAATGCAGAATAATCGGGAGAGCATTCAAAACACATCGGAAAACACGAAACGAGTGAGCAAACAAAAGCAGTCGGCAACTGTCTAGTGTCAATGTCAGTCAGCTGTCATGCCAGAGACATAAATAGACTAAACTTAGAAGACTGTTTTTTTTTTTATTTAAATCGATATTAAATCGATAAAATCATTAATATTGGTTGTTCAGTAATTCATTGATATTTTATTTATTAATATGACTAATTATATGCACTACATTGCATATAAGTATACATAGTGCATTTAATTACTTTGAGTTAATTATTTAGTGCAGAGGTTTTATTTTCGTAATTGTGTATTCGATTACTCAATTGATAGTCTCATGAAAACTATCTTTCTCATATTTCTCCGCTTCCAGATTGAGAATTGAGGTGATTTTTCATATTCTAAGATAAAAAAATATGACTAATTTTTTAGATCATATCTCAACTTATTACATTTGGGCCCACCGTTTCCCGTCTCCTTTCATTTTAATCCGTTTAGTAGTTTTTGCGTAAAAGAGTAACAAACATCCATCCATCCATCCATCCTCACAAACGCGTTCGCGTTTACAATATTAGTAGCATTTGCAAGTAATCGTGGACGTGCAAGTCTTTCTACATCGTTCTTACATGGGTAATTTCAACACGAATGATGTAATCAAATATTTTGTAACAATTTTATGATTTAAAAGAGTGTCCGTGGAGTTTCTTGCCCGTTCTTCTCCATAGGTACCAACGCTTTGGAATGGGCAACTAGCTTCATCTTTATGACTGACATTAAATTTACACAATTACACACTTTTGAACTGTCAAAGGGTCGCTTTGACAGTTCAAAAGTGTGTAATTGGTTTAGTTGAATTAAATTATTTAAGTTTGAGTTTGAGTGGGTAGTTGAGGTTGGATTCAGTTCATGGCTCTGAACGGCGGGTTCAGCTTTTAGTTTATGGGGCATTCAAATTTTTCGTAGGTTATACAAAAAAAAAATATTGCTGCTTCATACATTTTGACCGCGCAGGGCGCACTTTTCTATGAAACTATTTTTTATTTGTTATCCGATGAAACAATTCCAAAACTTTACACAAAACAGTCAAGGAATCTTGTGCTAAAATTCATGGTTACAGTTTGTGCGTCGATGTCCTACCAGCCTGCATGTATAGATTATTATAACAATCTATAGGTACATACAGGGTGGTAGTCTGATAACAAAGCCTTACAATAGCTTCACCCTAGTTTCTGTTCCCTTAATATTATCTAAACAGCCTCATTCATGATAGACATAGTTTATTCAGAACCAGTTAACTTGAGCTAACATAACATAATAGCATCCAGAATAATAGTGATTTTAGCAGCGGATTCATCTTGTCAATATTATTGTAGACCATTTAGATCTTTGTAATAATACTTGGAAGATCTAGTCAAGCGCTAAGAAACGCGGCTGTGTTCTGAAAGAGACCTGCGAAGCGTAGTTTGCTCAATCTTACAAAATAGGGGCAATCTTACACTGATCAATTCAGAGAAATTTGACGCTACTGAATAACCAGTTACAAATCCAAGTGTTTGTAACATGTTGCTTTTGAAGTGCGTTGTGGACGCCTTACTCTACATCGTTTTAAACTACTTTTATATTTCCATTTGTAAAATACTTTAGGTGAAACCGAATGCTAAAAATCAATTTATATTTGGAGACAGCGGTTGAGCAGAGATGAGTCGCTACTCTGAAAAAAATGTTAGTTCACACGATATTTACCTAAAAAGCTAACCATTTCATAATAAAAAATAGGTTTATGAACTGAAGTTCAATTCTCGAAATTTAAAATGTTCTAAATCTAGTCGCAGTCTCATCTCGGCGACAAACAAAACTCAAAATCTTGTCAAAAATGAAGGGGAGTTAGCGGTATTTTTGACAGATTGAGACGAAACCCGACTGTGAACGTTCTTAAAATTACGAGAATGGCCACAAATCAATAAACCGAGACTTTCCCAGTTCACTGGAAATTGACCTTTCCCAAATTGCATCAGAACATGAGGATACTCTTTTCTGCAGGTTGTTTCAGAAGCTTCATCATGACACTTGGACCTACCGTTTTCCTTGGACCTACCCAGAGTTGTTTTCAACTGGCAGCAGAAAAGCCTCTTTTTGAAAACTTACACTTAACTCGGCTCACACGAAGAACAAGATTGTACCACCGCAGATTATATTTGTATGTACAGCTAGGAACAGACTTATAACACGACACGCCACTCGACTCGCATGAATTGCGCTCATTGGACGAATTGTATTATACGTAGCCCGTGCTGCTGTTTATTCTCATCGAGAGACCTCGGAGCAAGAGGGGTGTAACAAACGTGTTCCTGACGTACGTTCCCAATGCTCTTAAATTCAATAATGCGAATTTCGTAAAGATAAACTTTCGTTTGTTTATACATTCAGTTATAAACGACGCGAGTTTAAATGTAAGAAATAAATCTTTTAATACGGCAGCCCGCATTGTGTTCGAAATAAAAACAAGTTACATTTCTAGTACTGCAGTAGAATTTTACAAGCTTCAATACGCTTTGAAACCTGATATTTATGTCTAATCTGAATAAAATATTTCAATTTCTCGTCTGTGTTAGCTCTGGCTACAATATAATAAGGCTAAGTTCAGATTGGACAAAATTGTATTAAATAAAACAATAACTTTTAATATCGTTTGACAAGAATTAATCGTTTATCGAATATTCAAATCTGATCGCGTATCCGCGAGACAATTTGGTGATTTATGGACCACTAATAAACATTTAAATTGTTTATAATGCGCTTCCCAAAATTCCGTGAAAGTCCTTTCGATTGTTAAGCCGTGAATGACGCCATCAGACAGACAAAATCCCGCATTTATAAATATATGACAAATAAATTTAGACTTCCGTGCTTTATTTAAATGTAATATTAATGTTCTATACCTGTTCGTACACTTTTTTGACCTTTCGGAATAAATTATGTAAATGGTGGTAAAAACCGCATCAAAATCCACTGCGCAGTTAACAAGAACTAAGCGATCACACAGACAAACACGAAAAGCAACTTTGTTTTTACTATGTAAAGTATGTAATAGATATATTTTGTAAAGATCTTCGTGTTGTGCAAACACACGATATCACCTATCGTGTACCGAAACTTATACTAGTGTACCGTGCCGGCGAACTCCCGGGGGATCAACACTCACTAATATTATAAATGCAAAAGTTCGTTTGTCCATGTCACGTTCACAGCTCAAGTGTTCAACCCCTTTTTTTTTTTTGAGGATGGGAAATCATCAAATGACCCCTCTCGCTCTGGGTGGAGCGGAAGGGAGTGTCAGACTCTTACTGACTAAAACCCACCCGTGTTCCTTGCTTAGCCCTTTATGTACCAGGGCAGCGGTAACCCTTTCGGACGATCCCGCTACCCCGGCAGGCCCGCGCCGACGGTGGCCGGGAGTCGTCACGCGGCTCCCGACGCCCGGAGTGTCTCCCGCGGCGGCTGAAGCGTGAGGATGTCTCCCTCACCCATCCCGCCACCTCCTTCGCTAGCATGACTGCTTCGCAGAAGGAGGTGACCGCCTCCCACTCCCTCTCGCCCCGGACCATGGCTTGAACCAGGGCCGGACGCGAGAGGTCGCCGCCGCTGCCGATCGCCTCTATGAGGACACGGCGGTGCTCTGCCCAAGCGGGGCAGACCTCCACCGTATGCTCCACCGTGTCCTCAGTGTTCAACCCCTCTACTACTATTACTGCCGCACCAGGGCACATTCAAGACTCTCCCGCCTGCTTTTCCTCATTCATAACGTTTTCTACACGATACTTTTCCACATGTTAATGGAGGAGTCATTTACGATGGTTAAAAACAGAATGCTTTAAAAGGTCACGTGAAGCTTGTTGTCCGTGCGTCGTTTACAGCTCGAGTGTTTTACTAGTTAAATTAAGATGTTGATGTACATTGTCAAATTTTTTTATTAAGTGAATGGTTTTTGATTTTATGTATAATTTTTTTGTCTCCTTTACTCTTTCTCACGCTGTCTACACCTTTGTACCTATTTTTCTGTTCTTTTCTTTCTTGTCTGTTTATATATGTGTGCACATAAAGGGTAAATAATGTGGGGTAAAATGAATGTTGATTAATTATTTAATTGGTCATTATATAAATCAACCGGAATTTATCCGTAGGTGATAAAACGTCATAATTTAGTAAGATCGATATCAGCATCCTTCAAGATAATACTGTTATAACTGTGTACCAATACCCTCATTACCAATTTGATGTAACATATCCGTCAGAAGTTGGACGTAACATCCCAGCGCTGATTTTCTGGATCCGTTTTCTCCTCTACCGATTATTTTTACCGACGGTGGCGCGTCCCGAGGACCATGAAAACACATGGCCTCAGATTTGTTCAATGCCACCTCGAGTCCCAATTGCCGGATCCTCTCGACGATTGTCGCAACCCCGCGTGTCGCTGCTTTGGCCGCCGCCTGGTGCGACCTCCCCTGCGCCAGGACCAGCGTGTCGTCAGCGTAGCAAACTACACTGACGCCATCAAGGAGGTCGGCGCGCAGCACCCAGTCGTACCCGATATCCCACAGATGCGGCCCTAGGACCGATCCCTGTGGGACACCGCACGACATCTCTCGCCGGTTCCACTCTCCCCGGTGACCGGGGTAGATGACGGCCCTGTCCGTCAAATAGGCCTCGACAATGCGACGGAGGTAGGTCGGGTGATACCCGAGTGCCTCCCTGATGCAACTCCCGGGCAGGGTATTGAAGGCATTGGCGATGTCTAGAGACACCGCCAAGACAACCCCACCCCGGGCCACAGCATCCCCCGTCGTGAGGGCTCGCACGCGCATGATGGCATCCACCGAAGAGCGCCCCCTGCGGAAACCAAACTGGCTGTCCGCCAAATCCGGCCCCACACGCACCAGCTGCCCGGCAAGGCGGTCTGCAATTACTCTTTCCAAGAGCTTGCCCACCTCGTCGAGCAGCACGATGGGCCGGTAAGCGGACGGAGAGTCCGCAGGGCGCCCCAGCTTTTTGATGAGGACCAGTTTCCCCGTCTTCCAACGAAGTGGGAACTGGCCCCTGTCCAAGCATGCGCTTAGTAGCCCCCTTAGTCGAGGCCCGAGAGCCTCCAAGGCCAGGACCCAAGCTTTTCCAGGTAAGCCGTCGGGTCCTGGGGCGGTGTTCCTGGCATTCAGCCTACGTACCGCCACTCTCAACTCTGCCTCGGTCGCCTCCGGAGCATCGTCGTCGTCGTCGGTGTGGTCCGCATCTGGCATCGCAGGAGGCGGAGCCATGGACGGCCGAGGTCTGGGCGGAGACGTCGAACCGGATATACCGGTGGTCGGAATAGGTCTCCACCTCCTCCAAGACACGCCAGTTGACTACATGCGGCGACAGAGCGGGGCTGGCGAACGAGATGTCCACCACTGATTCACCCCGCATCCGCACGCATGTTGGGACCGAACCCCGGTTTAGGACGACCAGGCCTGTCTCCAGAGCCCAGTCCTCCACCATTCTGCCCCGTGTGTCCGTATGCCGGGAACCCCAAGCCACATTCTTGGCATTGAAGTCCCCGAGGACGAGCACGGGGAGGGAACGGAACCCGACGACGACGACTCTCAACTCCACGAGGGAGTTGTGGAACTCGGCGAGAGTTCGGCTCGGGGAGAAGTATACCCCTTTTTTTTTTTTTTTTGGTCTCGGGGGGAAAATCCTCATGGACATCCTCCGCCCTGGGGAAGGCAGAGGGGCATGCCGGACTCTTACCGGCTAAAAACCACCCCGGTGTTCCATCTCACACCTACGCCGGGGGTCGCGGGAACGTACGATCCTTCCGCAACCCCCGACTGGTGCCGGCCCGCCACCGCGGGCCTCCTCGGGTCAGGGGGGGAGTGAGGTGTTAGACTCCCCCCGCGACGTCTAAGAGGGGCGCGCGTGGAACACTACGCGCCGCCACCTCGGGTCCTGATGTGTGGGGGGCAACGGACGTAGAAGTATACCCCTACCACGACTATCTCCCCGAACCGTGCTGCCACGCAACCCTGTCCTCTCTTGACAGCCTCGAGGGACGGGGTACCGGCGGCGGCCGACGAAATTAGGGTCACTGAGCCGCTCAGGTCCTCCACCCAGTCGTCTCTGGGCGGGACAAAGTAGGGCTCAGCGACTACGGCGATGTTAATCGACCACTGCGCCATGCTCTGGAGCAACAGATCCTGAGCGGAGGCGCAGTGGTTGATGTTCGCCTGGAGGAGGCGTAATGGGGCTATTATTAGCACTCCATATCAGTCTCCCGATCCTTCTGTAAGGGCCCAGCCACGGCGGATGCGGCGGCGGTCACGGTGGAGGCGGCAGCGGCGACGGCGGTGGTGATGGCGGCTGCGGCGGCGACGGCGGTGGTGGAGGGCTTGCCCCTGCCCCTGGCTTTGGCGGGTGGAGCGCAGGCCTTGCTCCCAGCCCGGTGATCGGCCGGCTTGCCGGCTGCCGCACAAGCATAGCAGTGCGGCATGGCGTTGCACGAGCCGGCCTTGTGACCGGGCTGACCACAGCGGAAACAGAGATTGCTGCGGTCCACCTCCGAGGTGCATTTAGCCCCCACGTGGCTGCCCACATGGCAGCGGAAGCACCTCAGAGGTCTGGGCTCCAGCAGTTTCACCTGCGCGGAAACCCAGCCCACCAGGAGCCTTCGGCCCTCCCCGGCTAGCTTTTGGGCCACCGACACGGGGCAGCTCACCGTGATGGCTTGCATCCCCGTGGAGTCAGGACGGAGAGTGCCCGCCCTCACCTGCTCGGCAGAGCACCCCCCAGTCCTAACGATGGCGGCCACCACCTCTTCCACCGTCGCAGAGTCATCCAGACCCAGAATGCGCACGTCAGCGCTCTTGGTGGGTCTGGACACTCGGGCCTCGTCCGCATTTAAGGACGCTCTAAGCCTTTCGGCCAGAGCGTCAGCAGTCGGGCCGCTAGCCGCACCAGGGACCTCCAGCATCCGGGCCCCAGTCGCAGTGACCCTTAGCCGGATGCCCTCAGCAACGCCGAGCTCCTGCAGGTTCACCGCCGCCCTAGCCTTGGCAAGCACGTCGCGGTAGGACATGCCCTTCTTCTCCGCTTCCGGCTGTAGTGTGATCACTACAGCTGCGGTCTTTGGGGTACGAAGCCTAGCCGCGACGCCTCGCTCCTTGCGCCGTTGCCGCCTCTCTCTTCTTTTGGCCGCCCTTGCAGCCTTGCTCGCCTTCCTCTTCTGCCCGGCCACCTGCCAATCGGCGTCGGCCGGAGGCGATGCAGGAGGCGGTTGGGGCGGCCGTTTCGCCGCCGGGGCTGGGGCTGGGGCTGGGGCTGGGGCTGGGGCTGTGGCCTTCGCGGGTTTCGGGGCGGTCCGTTTTGCTGCTTGCCCCATGGCCGTTGCTGTGACAGCCGCGGCGGCAGCATACGACACCGCCTTCCGCTGGCCCGAGGCCGGCCGGTCCGCCGCCAGCGGGGGGCGCAGGACGATGGCCTCCAGGGCGGGAGAACCGGCTCTGAAAGGCAGCCAGCTCCTGCCGCACCAGGTTCAGGACCCGGTCCTCAGCAGGTACTGGCCGCCCCTGTTGCGCCCCCTCCTGCGACACCTCCCGGGGGGCTGCTCGCAGCCCGGCCAGGTCCGCTCGGAGCTCCTTATTCTCCTTTCGGAGGAGCTCCATGGCCGCTGTCAAGCGGGCCACCTCAGCCCGCATTTCTGACATTCCGTCCGGCGGGGGCCCAAAGTGGATGGCCTCCGCTGCCGCCATTATGGAGGCCTTTGCCGAGACTATGGCCCTGTTTTTGGAAGTTTGCAACTTCTTCAGGGCCACGTCCCGGATCGCGGCCTCCACGACCGCCGCAAACTTCTTGCGGTCCGCATCAGGGCCGCCAACCTCACCCGCCTCGTCGCTTGAGGGCTCCGATGCGACCGCGCGACCGGTCCCCCCCTCCTTTACGGGCTCCTCCGCTCGTTCTGCCGCCTCCCGAGCGGTGAGCCCCCTCCCTTTGCCTCGCTCTCGGGCTCCTCCCCGCCTACTGGTGGGGATCTTCCGAGCCGAGGCCAGCTCCCCGTCAGAGGACGACCCCTGGCCGTCCACTGACCTTGGCCGCTTGCTCTGGACCTTCCTTGTCGTCGCAGCGGCCATCTCCTTCTCACGGCGAGAGCTCCCTGAGCCTCCCGTGCTCACTCCTCCAGATGCGGCGTCGGATTCCGACCCCGCATCACTCCTCACTTCATCAGTTTTGGTTGGGTATGTTTTTAGAGATTTTTTCATAATTGTTCCCACGAGTAATATACTTTGTGTACCTGCTCAAAAATACGTGGTTCGCACTAGCGACTAAACCAAGCTACCCATTAGTCAAGCTTACTACCTCCCTCACGGTGCGCCGCCGCTTGGAGGTTTGGGGAATTTTTTATAGAGGTTAATCTTCCTCGCGGTCCGGGCGGTTAAGCAAAGACCCTCGACCCCCGTCAAAAGTCAGAGACATGACCTTGACAATCTTCGGGGCTACGATATTAACGGTGGCAGGAGGGGGGGGTAACCTCTCCTGCCTGCCCGGCGGCAGGGTAAGTGCACACCAGGCCCGCTCTTACTCCAACACATTTGCCGCTCTGCTCCTCATAGCGGCTTGTGTGGAGCGTTCCTCTTGGCAGAACATTAGCATGCGGGCAGCGAGATCTCATTAGGAAATAATCCCAATGAGAAATAGCTGCCCGCACCCCAGGATGCACCGGCCCGAAAACTGGTCTTCCCCCCGGACGTATCCAGAAGGGAACTCCAGTCCCCAGGCACACGTGGAGGTTTTCTGCCCTGGCACCCCATTCCGGGAGGCCTCGACTTAACATGTGGAAATATTAGTATCGTGTAGAAAAAGTTATGAGTGAGAGAAAGGTTCACCCGTTCACAATGCCGGGAGAGTCTTGATTACATGCCCTGGTTCAGCAGAAATGGTAGTAGAGGGATGTACTGTGAGACTAATAATAATAATAAATAATAATAAATTCATTTATTTCAAGTAAATATCATTACTAGAACCTTACACCCATTAATAGAACATGTATTAAAATCAACAAAATCAGATAAATATCCAATTAAAATAAAATCAACACTAATCAAATTAGACTGAAAGAATAAATCAAACTAAAATTATAATCACAATAAATATGAGCATATAATATAAAAATAATTATTAAATAATATAAATTAAATTAAAATGATAAAATTAAATTAGCATCATAAAATAAAATACCAGTTGTACATCCACTTGAATTATGAATATTTCCACTTCTCTAATTCCCTAAAAACAACTTGATCTAGGAATTAAACTTGGGAATGGGTGGAAATTTATGCAATTCCGTTGAACACTCGAGCTGTGAACGTGGCACGGACATACAAACTTTTGCATTTATAATATTAGTGAGTATTGATCCCCCGGGAGTTCGCCGGCTCGGTACGAGATAGGTGATATCGTGTGTTTGCACAATAGGAAGATCTTTACAAATATATCTACATATTACATACTTTACGTAGTAAAAATAAAGTTGTTTTGTTTGCCTGTGTGATCGCTTAGTTCTTGTTAACTGCGCAACAGATTTTGATGCGGTTTTTACCATCATTTACATAATTTATTCCGAAAGGTCAATAAAGTATATGAACAGGTATAGAACATTAATTACATTTAAATAAAGCCAGATATCTTTTTTACATTTTTCATTTATTTATAAATGCGGGATTGCGTCCGTCTGATGGCGTCATTCACGGCTTAACAATCGAAAGGATTTTCACGGAATTATGGGATGCGCATTATAAACAATTTAAATCTTCATCGGCTGCTCATAAATCACAAAATCGTCACGCGCATGCGTGATGATCAGATTCGAATATTCGATAAACGATTAATTCTTGTCAAACGATATTAAAATGTATTGTTTTATTTAATGCAATTTTGTCCAATCTGAACTTAGCCTTATATTATATTGTCGTCCATGGTAACACAGACGAGAAATTGAAATATTTTATTCAGATTAGATATAAATATCAGGTTTAAAATTCAACTGCAGAACTTGAAATGCAACTTGTTTTTATTTCGAACACAATGCGGGCTACCGTTTTAAAAGATTCACTTCTTACATTTAAACTCGCGTCGTTTATAACTGAATTTATAAACAAACTAAAGTTTACTCCGTACGAAGTTTGCATTATTGAATTTAAAGAGCACTGGGAACGTAGTAGACGTAGTCAGAAACACATTTGTTACACCTCGCTCACCCCGAGGTCTCTCGATGAGTATAAACAGCAGAACGGGCCACGTATAATACAATTCGTCCAATGAGCGCACGTCATGCGAGTCGTGTGGCTGTCGTGTTATAAGTCTGTTTCTAGCTGTACATACAAATCTAATCTGCGGTGGTACAATCTTGTTCTTCGTCTGAATCGAGTTAGTGTAATTTTTCAAAAAGGCTTTTCTGCTGTCAGTTGAATATATCTCTGGGAGAGATTCGCTCCCGATAAAAAGCTAAACTCACTCCCGCGACTCAAGATTTCAAGAAGCAAGAATGTGTATCACATTTTAGGAGAGGCGTGATTCCAGTAGCATAGGTAATATATAGAAAGGCTTAGTTTAGCAAAGCTAAGTCGATTGATAAGATAAAATTCAGTTTTTGAGGTCAGCTGTTAGTATCTATTAAGTGAGATCTAGTCGAATATCGTCTGAATAAAAAGCTTTTTTTATTAATTCTTTATATGAAAAGGGGCTTTTATACATACGGATATGGCAACTCCATCGTACCTTATCAACAGCCTAATTTTATTTGAAGTAACTACATACTATGTAACGGAATATATAATCACTAGCAGCGCCCTGCGGTTTCACCCGCATAAGTGTCGAATCCGTGGAAATATCAGGATCAAAATAATTATGTGTTAATCTGATGTATAACCTATATTACTGTAAAATTTCATTAAAATCCATTGGGTAGTTTTCGCGTGAAAGAGTAACAAACATCCATTCATCCTCACAAACTATCGCATTTATAATACTACTAGCTGCGCCCTGCGGTTTCACCCGCATAAGTTTCGATCCTAAGTGTAAATCCTGTTTAAAAACTATCTGTGTGCCAAATTTCATCCACATCCGTTATGTAGTTTTTGCGTGAAAGAGTAACAAACATCCATCCAGCCATACAAATTTCGCGTTTATAATATTAAGTAGGATAGGATTGACTAAGCATCTTCACCAGGCTACACAAGCTCTTTGCAACCGGCGATCAAGGGTTTGCTAAAATCTTTTGAATTGGCCCAAAACGTCCAAAATGTTCAATTTGAATTCTTGAATCAATGATTCTTTTTCACTCTTGTTCTTAACACACTCCATCAATAAACGTTGCACATCTTCAATTTTGATACATATTTCACAATTAGGTGATATAAAAAGTACTACTGTAACATTTTCTGTTTGTCAAAGCCTTATGTCCAACCGTGTCGTGTAGTGGGCTGACTAATATAATCAAAATAAATTGGCCTGCAGCATGCATAGTTATGGGTTGCGATTAGGTTTAAAATTTAGTTCCAACCATGGTTTGAACTGTGGCAGGTACAGACCTACATATATTAAACAAGTCCGCTGGAGATCATACTATAGACGAAAACAGGAAAACATTTGATTTTCGCCATTTTGGCGCTGATAAAAAAAGTGAGCGTCCATGGAGTTAATATTTTTGATAAAACTCATTTACAAATTGCGCATACTCTCATGATAAAAATGTTCTAAATATCTCGTAGTAAACACGAAATACACAAACGTGTCTTATTCCACGATTTAGACCTAAATCGTTAGAGACGTACCAAAACAACACAAAGGCCATTTGTAACAATGTCTCAATTTTAGTTCCTAGCTGAGACGCTCGATCGGGGTGCTTTGAATCAGCACAAAAAACAACTGTCATTTCGTATAGTATATTTAGTCCAGCGTACTTGTTTAATAGAGGTTCGTGGTGGCAGCATATTAGATAGAAAAATACAAAGTGCAAAATTATTTTCAGAAATGCGTCGTAAAAATCACTCGGAATTTATCAATGTACCTCCCTATTTTGTAAGATTAAGCCAACTACGCTTCGCTAGGTCTCATTCAGAACACAGCCGCGTTTCTTAGCGCTTGACTGGATGCTCCAAGTATTATTATAAAGATCTAAACGGTCTACAATAATGTTGGCAAGATGAATCCGCTGCTAAAATCACTATTATTCTGGATGCTCTTATGTTATGTAAGCTCAAGCTAACTGGTTCTGAATAAACTATGTCCATCATTAATGAGGCTGTTTAGATAATACGAGTATTAAGGGAACAGAAACTAGAGTGAAGATATTGTAAAGCTTTGTTATAATCTATATACACCGTTAAATTTTGATCGTTTTAATCCTTAAAAGGGGTCATTGTACTCATCAATATGAACAACTTTTACTATGGGACCAATCCTGAAATCGTGAAAAAAAAAAAGGGTTTATCCATAGATTTATGTTCGCATACCTCGACATAATGTATAGTTCAACAGATTTTTTTTTAAATCAACGGCTTTCCGTGCTTTTAGAGCCACGGGAGCTTCACATCCCTAATATTCAAATTCCGGGCTGCTACTGAAAAATTCCTAATGGAAAATCCATTAACACTTTGCCTGACCTGAGAATCAAACCCAGAACCCCACTCTCCCGACCACGAGACCAGCAGTTTGGCTCTAAACGGACTTTTATAAAGGTAATGCTAATATGAAATGGTTGTAGACTCATACATTAACAGAACCATCATGGGGCGTCTGAGATGACATATCAAAACAGAGAAAGCAGAAGTTTTTCAAAACATAAAAGAAAAGAAAGAAAGAAAATAAGTTTATTGGACCCAGGTTAAAGTAAGGCACACAATATTCACACAAAAACAAAAAAACTCTTACACTATAGTTTGACCGAAACTGCTGTACCGCACCTTAGGAATGCGCGGCAAGGCGGGAGGAATGCGCGGCGAGGCGGGGGGCGGGACGCCGTGAGCGATGACGAATAAGCGGCCTGCACTGCCCCCCCGTCTCCCCGCGCACATACCGAAGGCGCGGTACAGCGGTTTTGGTCAAACTATAGTATTGTGTGCCTCACGACTGCGCCAAACAGGCACAGTTCAGCATAAATATCAGACAACTGATGCCTGGCGCTAGAACATCCAGATACGGTGACTTACTGGGCCTGAATGTTTTGAAAAACATCTGCATGGTGAATTCTAAAACTAAACAGAGTGGCGGGGACATCGACGCGCAAACTGTAACCATAAATTCAGCACATGATTCTAGACCTCATAAACCCCATTTTTTTAATAACCGGCGAATAGTTTCAACGCAGGGGTTTAGAATCATGTACTGATTCCATGGTAACAGGTTATTACCATGGAAACAGCACTCTAATTGCGTAACACACTATGAAACTCAATCTGAATCATTTTGAAGGTTATTGCTAATCCATTGCTTTATATTTGGAAAAAATTTGTCTGCTCAACAACGTAAATAACGCAATGAATGTTGTTGAACTGTCAAAATGAAACCCATTGCTACTGAGAATATGTTACGCAATTACCCCGCAGGTTGTTACCATGGAATCAGAACATGATTCTGCAACCTCCACCCCGTTGAAACTATTCGTCGGTTATTAAAAAAACGGGGTCTGTAATAGGGTCTAGAATCATGTGCTGAATTTATGGTTACAGGTTGCGCTTCGACATCCCTACCAACCTTTATACTCCTCCTTAAAACTATTAACTACTATAAAACTAGAAGCAAAACAGCCAATTAATTAAAATTGAAACTATAAATTAATATAACAATTTAGAGCTCGTGTTTCCAACATGCGGCAATACACGTTCATTAATGCATAACGGTAGACCAGGCAATTACGTTAATGTTTATTTTACAGTAATAATTTCTAGTTTGCTAACGAAATAACAACATTAATTTTACCAGAAAGGGCAATTTGATAGGTATATTGGTGGTCACATACAACAACAAATTATACGGAAGTTTGAAGTGGTTATAGAACCACTTCAAACTACTTAACTGATAGTTCAACCCTTTGGTCAGTGTGCCGTGAAAAATGATTATCAGATTTTGTTAAAAAGGGAAGAAATTATTACCAGTAGCATAGCTTCCTTATCCTAATCAAATTATACTGCAATAACAAATTCATATGAATTTAGATCTCATTGCAAACTTATTTTATTTTAGTCAATAGGAAAACAATTGTTATAGCACTGTGTGACCTACCGGCACTTAAGGTGGATGCTCCGGGGTGCCAGGGCAGAAAACCTCCACGTGTGCCTGGGGACTGGAGTTCCCTTCTGGATACGTCCGGGGGGAAGACCAGTTTTCGGGCCGGTGCATCCTGGGGTGCGGGCAGCTATTTCTCAGTGGGATTTTTTCCCAATGAGATATCGCTGCCCGCATGCTAATGTTCTGCCAAGAGGAACGCTCCACACAAGCCGCTATGAGGAGCAGAGCGGCTACTGTGTGGAGTAAGAGCGGGCCTGGTGTGCATTTACCCTGCCGCCGGGCAGGCAGGAGGGGATAACCCCCCTCCTGCCACCGTTAATATCGTAGCCCCGAAGATTGTCAAGGTCATGTCTCTGACTTTTGACGGGGGTCGAGGGTCTTGGCTTAACCGCCCGGACCGCGAGGAAGATTAACCTCTATAAAAAATTCCCCAAACCTCCAAGCGGCGGCGCACCGTGAGGGAGGTAGTAAGCTTGACTAATGGGTAGCTTGGTTTAGTCACTAGTGCGAACCACGTAATTTGAGCAAGTACAAGAAGTTTTTTACTCGTGGGAACAAATATGGATTCATTTTTTAAAAACAACCCCAAAACCACAACAGACGAAGATGCGGTGTCGGAGTCCGACGCTGCATCTGGAGGAGCGAGCACGGGAGGCTCAGTGAGCCCTCGCCGTGACCAAAAGACGGCCGCTGCCAAGAGAAAGGCACAGAGCAAGCGGCCAAGGTCAGTGGACGGCCAGGGGTCGTCCTCTGACGGGGAGCTGGCCTCGGCCAGAAAAATCCCCACCAGCAGGCGCGGAGGAGCCCGAGAGCGAGGCTTAGGGAGGGGGCTCACCGCTCGGGAGGCGGCGGAGAAAGCGGAGGAGCCCGCAAAGGTGGGGGGGTCTGGTCGCGCGGTCGCATCGGAGCCCTCGAGTGACGAGGCGGCGGAGGTAGGCGGCCCTGATGCGGACCGCAAAGAGAGGTTTGCGGCGGTCGTGGAGGCCGCGATCCGGGACGTGGCCCTGAAGAAGTTACAGACTTCTAAAAACAGGGCCATAGTCTCGGCCAAGGCCTCCATCATGGCGGCGGCGGAAGCCATTCACTTCGGGCCCCCGCCGGACGTAACGTCCGATATGCGGGCGGAGGTGGCCCGCTTGACGGCTGCCATGGAGCTCCTCCGAAAGGAGAACGAGGAGCTCCGAGCAGACCTGGCCGGGCTGCGAGCAGCCGGCACAGCGCAGGTGACACCATCAAGCCAGCCCGTGCCGGTGGAGAACCAGGTCCTGAACCTGGTTCGGCAGGAGCTGGCGACCTTCCAGGCGCGGTTCGCCGTCCTGGAGGGTATAGTCCTGCGCCCCCCCTTGGCGGGTAGAACGGACCCAGGGCCGAAGAAGGCGGCCTCGTACGCGGCTGCTGCCGCCCCTAAGCCCGGGCCGTCTGGCCGAGCACAGGCGCCGGTTAAACCGGCGTCGGCTAGAGGAGCCCCGGCGCCGGCAAAACCGACGTCGGCTGGTGGAGCCTCGGCGCCGGCAAAATCGGCGCCTGCCGCCAAACCCGCGGTGCCGGCCCAGAGAAAGGGCAGAACGGCTGGGGAGGGGAAGGCCCCAGAGCCTACGCCTCCCCAAAACAAATCTCCCACGACCAACGCTGAGTGGCAGGTGGTCGGGGAGAAGAAGAAGGCGGCCAAGGCGGCAAGGAAGAAGGCGCAGAGGAAGCGGCGCAAGGAGCGAGCCGTTGCGGCTAGGCTTCGCTCCCCTAAGACCGCGGCTGTAGTTATCACGCTACAGCCGGACGCGGTTAAGAGGGGGGTGACCTACTGCGACGTGTTCACCAAGGCGAGAGCGACCGTGAATCTCCAGGAGTTGGGGATCACTGGAGGCCTCCGGCATAGGGTGACCGCCACTGGTGCCCGCATGCTGGAGATCCCCGGTGCGACGAGTGGCCCCACCGCTGACGCCCTGGCTGAAAAGCTAAGGGCGTCCCTCAATGCGGACGAGGCTCGAGTCTCCAGGCCCGTCAAGTGCGCGGATATGCGCATTGTGGGCCTGGATGACTCGGTGACGGGGGCAGAGGTGGTAGCCGCCGTCGTCAGGACTGGCGGGTGTCTGGCCGACCAGGTGAAGGCGGGCACCCTACGTCCTGACTTCACGGGTATGCGAACCATTACGGTAAGCTGTCCCGTGACGGCGGCGAGGAAAATTGTGGAGGGCGGAAGGCTCCTGGTGGGCTGGGTGTCAGCGCAGGTCAAGCTGCTGGAGCCCAGACCTCTAAGGTGCTATCGATGCCTCGTGGGGCACCACGTGGGCGTCCAGTGCACCTTAGAGGACCGCAGCACTCTGTGCTTCCGCTGCGGCAAGCCCGGACATACGGCCGGCTCGTGCAACGCCGCGCCGCACTGCGTCGCATGTGCGGCTGCTGGCAAGCCGGCCGATCACCGGGCGGGGAGCAAGTCCTGCGCTCCACCCGCCGAAGCCAGGAGGAAGGGCAGGCCCTCCGCCGTCGTCGCCACCACCACCGTCGCCGCCACTGTCGCCGCCACCGCCACCGCCGCCGCCGCCGCCGCCACCACCGCCGCCGCCGCCGCCGCCGCCGCCGCCGCCACCACTGCCGATAGGGCCCGGGAGGGGGCTGAAATGGAGGAGTAATAACTCCTCCACTACGCCTTCTCCAGGCGAACATCAACCACTGCGCCTGCGCTCAGGACCTGTTGCTCCAGAGCATGGCGCAGTGGTCGATTAACATCGCCGTGGTCGCTGAGCCGTACTTTGTCCCGCCCAGGGATGACTGGGTGGAGGACCTGAACGGCTCAGTGGCCATAATTTCGTCGGCCGCCGCCGGTACCCCGTCCCTCGAAGGTGTCACGAGGGGACAGGGGTGCGTAGCAGCACGGTTCGGAGAGATTGTAGTAGTGGGAGTATACTTCTCTCCGAGCCGAACTCTCGCCGAGTTCCAGAACTCTTTAACAGAGTTGAGTGTCGTCGTCGCTAGAAACCATGCCTTCTCCGTGCTAGTGCTCGGGGACTTCAACGCCAAGAATTTGGCCTGGGGTTCCCGTTGCACGGATGTGCGGGGCAGGATGGTGGAGGACTGGGCTCTGGAAACAGGCCTGGTCGTCCTAAATCGGGGTTCTGTTCCTACGTGTGTGCGGATGCGGGGCGAGTCGGTGGTGGACATCTCGTTCGCCAGCCCCGCTCTGTCACAGCGTGTCATTGACTGGCGCGTCATGGAGGAGGTGGAGACCTACTCCGATCATCGGTATATCCGGTTTGAGGTCTCCACCCAGACCTCTAGCGCGCTGGTCCAACAGGCCCCGAGTGGTCCGCGGTGGGCGCTGAAGCAGCTGGACCGGGAGCTTCTCCTGGAAGCCTCGATCGTGCAGGCCTGGGTGTTTTCACCGGACAGGCCTGCTGATATTGACGATGAGGTGGAGTGGTTCCGGGAGGCCATGTCCGAGATTTGTGACGTGGCAATGCCCCGAGTCCGGCCAGGATGCGCCCGACGTCAGGTGTACTGGTGGTCGCAGGAGGTTGGGGCGCTACGCAAGGCGTGCGTCGACGCGCGACACCGGTACACCAGGCACCGCAGGCTCCGCATCCGCCCTCCGGATGCGGAAGCCACGGAGGTGGAGCTATACGAGGGGTACAGAGCGGCGAAGACCGCCCTCCAACAGGCTGTTCAGCGGGCCAAGGATATGGCCCGCGAGGAGATGCTGGAGACTCTGAACAGAGATCCATGGGGGCGCCCCTACAGAATGGTGCGGAATAAACTCCGCACATGGGCCCCCCCGCTGACGCAGAGTCTCCGCCCACAGCTGGTGGAGGAGGTGGTGAGCGCTCTGTTCCCTTCAAGGGGGGAGCATACTCCCCCGCCTATGGCTCCGCCACTTGCGGTGCCCGAAGCGGACCACGCGGACAACGACGACGACACCCCTGAAGTGACCGGGGTAGATCTGAGAGCGGCGGTAGGCAGGCTGAAGGCCAAAACTACCGCCCCGGGACCCGACGGCTTGCCGGGTAAAGCCTGGGTCCTGGCCTCGAGGGCTCTCGGGCCTCGACTGGAGGCGCTCTTAAGCGCATGCATGGAGAGAGGCCAGTTTCCACTCCGTTGGAAGACGGGGAAGCTGGTCCTCATTCAGAAGCCAGGGCGCCCTGCGGACTCTCCGTCCGCATACCGGCCCATAGTGCTGCTCGACGAGGTCGGCAAGCTCTTTGAGAGAGTGATTGCGGGCCGCCTCGTCGGGCACCTGGTGAGGACGGGGCCGGATCTTGCGGAGTGCCAGTTTGGCTTCCGCAAGGGGCGCTCGACGGTGGACGCCATCATGCGCGTGAGAGCCCTCACGACGGGGGACGCGGTGTCCCGGGGTGGGGTGGTCGTGGCGGTGTCACTCGACATCGCCAACGCGTTCAACACCCTGCCCTGGAGCTGCATAGGGGAGGCACTCCGGTATCACCGGGTGCCGACTTACCTCCGTCGAATAGTCGGGGCGTATTTGACGGACAGAGCCGTCATCTACCCCGGTCGCGACGGGAATTGGAACCGGCGAGAGATGTCGTGCGGTGTCCCGCAGGGATCGGTTCTGGGGCCGCTCCTGTGGGACATCGGTTACGACTGGGTGCTGCGGGCCGACCTCCCTGATGGCGTCAGCGTAGTTTGCTACGCTGACGACACGCTGGTCCTGGCGCAGGGGAGGTCGCATCAGGCGGCGGCCGACGCGATGACACGCGGGGTTGCGATAGTCGTGGAAAGGATCCGGCAGTTGGGTCTCGAGGTGGCATTGCACAAGTCCGAGGCCATGTCTTTTCATGGGCCCCGGTACGGGCCACCTTCGGGATCCCAACTGATGGTAGGAGGGGTTCACATCGGCGTCGAGAAGACGATGAGATACCTGGGTCTCGTCCTCGACAGCCGGTGGAACTTCGTCGAGCATTTCCGACGTTTGGCCCCCAAACTGGAACGGACCGGGGCCGCCTTAAAGCGGCTCCTGCCCAACCTGAGGGGGCCAAACGCCTCCTGCCGGAGGCTTTACGCGGGGGTCGTGCGGTCCATGGCACTATACGGGGCCCCGGTATGGGCGCGTTCACTGCGGCTTCGAGCCGCACACTACCTGAACGCGCCCCAAAAGGTGGTAGCCGTAAGGCTGATCCGGGGGTACCGCACGATCTCGCGCGAGGCAGCAAGCCTCCTTGCCGGACTGCCACCATGGGATCTGGAGGCGATAGTCCTCGCGCGCCTGTATGACTGGCGCGCGGAGGCACTACGTCGGGGGGAAACTCCGCACCCGCGGCAAATCGCTGCGGAGCGGACGGACCTCCGGCGCGGTCTCATGGTGGAATGGAAGGCGCGACTATCGCAACCCAGCGCAGGGCACGCCACGATAGCGGCGATAAGACCCCTCTTTGAGGAGTGGCTAGAGAGGCGTCACGGCGCTCTCACCTACCGCCTGACGCAGGTCCTCTCCGGACACGGATGTTTCGGGAGGTTCCTGCACATCATCAGGCGGGAGGAGACGCCCGGGTGTCACCACTGCGAGGATCGCCCAGAGGACACGGTGGAGCATACGGTGGAGGTCTGCCCCGCTTGGGCAGAGCACCGCCGTGTCCTCGTAGAGGCGATCGGCAGCGGCGGCGACCTCTCGCGTCCGGCCCTGGTGCAAGCCATGGTCCGGGGCGAGAGGGAGTGGGAGGCGGTCACCTCCTTCTGCGAAGCAGTCATGCTAGCGAAGGAGGTGGCGGGATGGGCGAGGGAGAGATCCTCACGCCTCAGCCGCCGAGGGAGACGCTCCGGGCGTCGGGAGCCGCGTGACGACTCCCGGCCACCGTAGGCGCGGGCCTGCGGGCGGAGAGCAATGGGTAGCTCTCCGTCCGATCAGGACCAGGCCCGTGCCGGACGGCGCGTAAGTGTTCCACGTGCGCCTCAAAGAGATGTCAGCATAGATGACGGGGCCCGACAGGGCCGAAGCCTGCCGGGGTAGCGGGATCGTCCGAAAGGGTTACCGCTGCCCTGGTACATAAAGGGCTAAGGAAGGAACACGGGTGGGTTTTAGTCAGTAAGAGTCTGACACTCCCTTCTGCTCCACCCAGAGCGGGAGGAGTCATTTGATGATTTCCCATCCTGAAAAAAAAAAAAAAAAAAAAAAAAAAAAAGGTGGATGCTCCAAGGTAGACCGCGAAATTCAAATTTTCTTACGTTTTTTGCAATTTGCTGGTCAGTACTAAGTTATACGTTGATTAAAATATGATTCGCGGCCGTAACAAATATGTATTTACAGAATTATAATCATTAAAGTCATCAACACAACTCTCTAAGATCAAGTAATCCTACCGAATGACTATTTCATGAAATCTTGACATTTTAGGATTATGCTAACTGATTATAATTCTGTAAATATATATTTGTTACGACCGCGAATCATATTTTAATCAACGTACAACTTAGTACTGACCAGCAAATTGCAAAAAACGTAAGAAAAATTTAATTTCGCGGGCTACCTTGGAGCATCCACCTTAAGTCACTCTTTTCTGTGAGTAAAATGCGGGTTTAGGTCACACATGCTATAAAATAGTATACGATACGTGTGTAAGGCACACGTATACTATTGAAGAAGTTTATAAACTGAAATCTTGGACGACAAAAATCCACAAAACCCATGCAGAGGTGCCTTCTATCGATCGATTCTGTAAAAATCTCATCGTGAAAAGTTAGGTGAAGTGAGCTTAGAGTGAGCTGTCAATAGTGTCAATCCCTAGCATTAGTTGGAATGAAAGCTCACTCCACGCTCACTTCACCTAAGTTTTCACGGTGATATGGTTACAGAATCGCACTGCTGATCTAGCGTCTTTTGGCGTCGCATTGACACCGCGTAGGTGCAGTGCTAGCGCCACATAGACGCTGTGTTCACGTCGTCGCGTAAACGTAACTGTATTGAATAAAGACATGTTGATACCGCGTAGACAGACGCTGCGCTCCCGTCGCGCAGATGTGACTATATAGAAATAAACTCGTGTTGACACTACGTAGACGTTGCGCTCGGGTCGCGTAGATGTTACTATATAGAAATAAAGACGTGTTGATACCGCGTAGACAGACGCTGCGCTCGCGTCGCGTAGATGTGACTTATAGAAATAAACTCATGTTGACACTACGTAGACGTTGCGCTCGCGTCGCGTCGATGTGACTTATAGAAATAAACTCGTGTTGACACTACGTAGACGTTGCGCTCGCGTCGCGTCGATGTGACTTATAGAAATAAACTCGTGTTGACACTACGTAGACGTTGCGCTCGGGTCGCGTTGATGTGACTTATAGAAATAAACTAATGTTGACACTACGTAGACGTTGCGCTCGCGTCGCGTCGATGTGACTTATAGAAATAAACTCGTGTTGACACTACGTAGACGTTGCGCTCGCGTCGCGTAGATGTGACTATATAGAAATAAACTCGGGTTGACACTACGTAGACGTCGCGCTCGCGTCGCGTAGATGTGACTATATTAAAATAAACTCGTGTTGACATTGCGTAGCCAGAGATGCCTGTATAGAAATAAAGTCGCGTTGACACCGTTAGCACAGGTTATACTTACTTACGTTAACACAAACGACTTCAGAAACCACCACTTCTAGCAAAAAGTGGTACGATAACTTCTGATAAACTACTGATTTAACTTACTGAAAGATTTTGTTCAACTGTCTAACAAGTAACAACTTGTTGAACGATATAGCGGTAAGTTCTGTGTTCCGAGACTTATACAGGCGATACGAGCATAAATACTTCGCACTTACACAAAATCTATATATACAAAAATGAATCCCTATTTCCCTTGGTCACGTCATAACTTTAGAACGACTTTAACGATTTCATCCATCTTTTTTTTTAAGTGTTCTAATATTTTGTAGAAGGTTCTTACGGAAAAAAAAATTAAGAAACTTGCTGAACGCGGACGAAGTCGCGGGCAAAAGCATAAAAATATAGATTTTCTTGTTAAATGTTGATTCGAGGAATGGTTTCGAAAATACTATGTTCGTAACGCCATAACAGAACAGCACCCTAATTGCGTAACACACGATTAAATCTGAATTATTTTGAAGCAAATTGCTAATCCATTGCTTCATAAGTTCGAAAAATTTGTCTGCTCAACACGTAAATAACGCAATGAATGTTGTTGAACTGTCAAATTGAAACCGATTCCGATTGATTGTGTGTTACGCAATTAGGGTGTAGATTAGAATACTCTTTATTATGTAGCTACACCATATAAATTACAGCACCCTACACAATCTTTCAATCACAATCCAAAAGTTTTGAAGGAAATTCCTAAGTCAATGATTCGGAGGTTTGGAAAAATTCGTCAGTTCAATAACGTAACTAACGTAATGAACGTGTCTGAACTGTCAAAATAAAGGTATTGCGAACGGTGACAATTTTATGTGTGATACGCAATCACCCCGCTGATATACCTACTATGATACTCGTACCACATTATGATTTAAAATAAAAAAATAATCAAATAATCGTAAGAGATCACCTGATTATTTTTTTATGATAAGACAATATCAGTTAGCTCTATCCTCAGATACGGTGTAATACTCTGGGGCAACAGTACAGACAAGGAACGTGCTTTCATTGCTCAAAAACGTTGCATGAGGGCTATATTTAACTTGTGTGAAACTGATTCCTGTAAACCATTTTTTAAAAAAGATGAACGTATTAACACTGCCATGTGTCTATATATTTGAGGCCGCAATATTTGTCAAAAACAATATTGATATGTATAATTACTACTAGCGTATACAGCGTAAGGACAAATTGCGCACAGTAGCTAGCAAGACTCATCTAATGCATGAAAGTATCTTTTGTACAGCTTCACGCATATTTAATAATATTCAGGGGCCCAAAATTAAAAAGAATCTCCATGATCTGTTAGTAAACAAATGTTACTACTCTATAAAAGACATCCTATCAGACAAATCACTGCTGCAATACAGTCCCCCTCAGTCATGATGCGTTCAGTGGCCTACTGATGTGTACCTACTCAATTTTTTATATTTTATGTGACATCCTAATAATTTGTAACAATAATATTTTAATTAAATTTTTATATAACTACTGTATGCCCTAAAATAGCTGATCACAATTTTATTATTTAAGACCTGTATTATGTACCTACCTATAATCCACAATAAAGATATCGATTGATTGATTGACATAGGTAGTTGAATTCGTCAATAAAAACTTTATAGTGTACCATAGATATAGGAAAGAAGTGTTGTGTGTTGTTTTTTACATTTCTATGTAGTGTACAGTTCAAACATTCCAAACTAGAATTTTAAATCATAATGTGGCATTACAGCTGAAATGGAAAACTGTCAACTAACTTTTGGAGGGCACTGTACCTAAATGTCAACTAACTTTTGGACGGCACTGTACCTAAATGTCAACTAACTTTACAGGAGGCAGTAACCTAAATGTCTACGACCGTAAAATGTCTATTAATACTTTATGAAAGAATTAAAAATGTGACATATTGGAACGAAGTTCGTTATCGCGGCTTGCGATAGGAGTAAACTGGTAAAAATCGTCACGTAACAAAAAAGCGCCCTCTCCATGCGACTTTCTTTCTCTCTCTTTCTGAGAGAGGGAAAGATAATTTTCATGGTTTTCGAGGATGCTGAAGCCGATAGTGAGGTCCAAATGAAAATCCAGTATGGCGGCTACAATTATTTTTTTTTGTCATGGTTGTCGTTTTCGTGGGTTTCAAACATGCTGAAGCCGATAGTGACGTCAAAAGGAAAATCCAAGATGGCGGCTGCAAATATTATCAAATTTTTTGTCATTTTAAAATATTCGCAGCCGCTAACTTTTTTTTTTTTTTTTTTTTTCTGGGTGGGAAATCATCAAATGACTCCTCCCGCTCTGGGCGGAGCAGAAGGGAGTGTCAGACTTTTACTGACTAAAACCCACCCGTGTTCCTTCAGTTGCCTGTGCCAGGGGCCACGGTATCTCTTTCGAACAACCCGCAGCCCCGGCGGCATCGGCCCTAGCGGACCCCGTCAGTTCGTGCTGACAGCTCTTTGAGGCGCGCGTGGAACACAACGCGCCGTCGACCCGGGCCTGGTCCTTACCGGGCGGCGAGCTGCCCATAGCTCGCCGCCCGCAAGCCCGCGCCTACGGTGGCCGGGATTCGGCTGTTGACTCCCGTCCAGGGCGTCTCCTGCGGCGGCTAGGAGCGCGAGGGTGCAGCGATTGCCTCTCCCTCGCACGCTCCGCCTCCTCCTTCGCGAGCATAACTGCTTCGCAGAAGGAGGTGACGGCCTCCCATTCACTCTCGCTCCGGACCATGGCCTGTATGAGGGCCGGACGCGAGAGGTCGCCGCCGCCGATCGCCGCCAAGAGGACACGGCGGGGTCCCGCCCAAGCCGGGCAGACCTCCACCGTATGCTCCACCGTGTCCTCCGGGCGATCCCCACAGTGGTGACACCCTGGCGTTTCCTCCCGCTTTATCCTGAACAGGAACCTCCCGAAACAACCGTGTCCGGTGAGGACCTGCGTCAGGCGGAAGGTGAGGGCGCCGTGGCGCCTCTCTAGCCACTCCTCAAAGAGGGGACTTATCGCCGCAATTGTGGCGTGCCCAGTGCTGGGTTGCGACAATCGACGGACGGCAATGGTCAATGGACGGCACTGTACCTAAATGTCAACTAACTTTACAGGAGGAAGTAACCTAAATGTCTACGACCGTAAAATGTCTATTAATACTTTATGAAAGAATTAAAAATGTGACATATTGGAACGAAGTTCGTTATCGCGGCTTGCGATAGGAGTAAACTGGTAAAAATCGTCACGTAACAAAAAAGCGCCCTCTCCATGCGACTTTCTTTCTCTCTCTTTCTGAGAGAGGGAAAGATAATTTTCATGGTTTTCGAGGATGCTGAAGCCGATAGTGAGGTCCAAATGAAAATCCAGTATGGCGGCTACAATTATTTTTTTTGTCATGGTTGTCGTTTTCGTGGGTTTCAAACATGCTGAAGCCGATAGTGACGTCAAAAGGAAAATCCAAGATGGCGGCTGCAAATATTATCAAATTTTTCGTCATTTTAAAATATTCGCAGCCGCTAACTTGGCTTTTCATTTTAATTTTCGTTCTTGCCGAGCGTCCCTTGACCCGACACGTTTTTTTTAATTTGTGCTCGTGAATTATGGAATTATGGGTACAAGACAATTTGTTAACAAAGATGACTTCTAACCTAAAACACGGTTTGACGACAAATAAATACTGAACTGTGAGTCCATTCATAGAAGCAAGTAGGTAAGTAATAACTTTACTTACTGAAACTATCCGTCTCGTAAATCTATTAAACTTAAGTAGTTGACCTCATTTGGACCCATTTTAAACTTTACGTCATTTGAATAGAGTTCATAATTGCGTGTAAGTTTTAGTTTAATATGGGTTCTTGTTCAGAAAGCTATAATATCGATTGTAAATATTGGTAATGAAAACTTCCTTTGTATAATTAATTTGATATCCAATAACTACGTTTAATCGAGGTCTTCGTCTGGAATTTAACACCGTAGTTTATTACCTACGGTGTTCAAACACGGTGACGGTACGGTGTTCGGTGTGCGGTGTATGTCAAGAGTATTCTATTGAATAGAATACTCTTTAACATGTACGCCATATAAATCTATCATCAATAATAATTATAAAGCAGAAGAGTTCGTTTGTTTGAAAGCACTAATCCCCAGAGATTAGTGCTTTCTGTATCTCTAATTATTAGCCAAACGTTATGTTAAAGTTTAAAATAGTAGCGGTCCCCCGACAGGATTTAATCAAAAAATTTCATACGTACTTACGTAGGGTCATAATTTCAAGGTTATTTTTTTTCTTTTTATAGGGTTTCACGTTGTCGGGGGTTTTTTTAATTTTTTATTTCATGCTTTTTGTAGGGAATTCCTTGTTATTTCATTTCTTTCATTTTCTTGCGTTTTAAAATTCAGGTAATTTGGTATTTAATCAGGTTTTTGTAATTCACCATTTTGTGGTAGTGGATTTGAAGTTTGTCATAGTGTATAGTATTCTACTAGTCAAGCCCTTTCATTTTATACCCATATAGAGGGAGTTGTGAAAAAAAAAATGTAATTCGCCATTTTGTGGTGGCGGCCATCTTGGATTTTAAATTTATCGTAGTGTATAGTATTCTACTAGTCAAGCCCTTTCATTTGATACCCATATTGAGGGGGTTGTGAAAAAATATGTAATCCGCCGTTTTGTGGCGGCGGCCATCTTGGACCGATCTTCACCAAACATAGCTAAGAACACTCCCGACAAATTCACCTTTCAAACAAAAAAAAACAAAATTTAAATCGGTTCATCCGTTCGGGAGACAGACAGACATACACACACACACACACACACACAGAGAGAGAGAGAGAGAGACACGTCAAACTTATAACACCCCGTCGTTTTTGCGTCGGGGGTTAAAAAGGAGAAGGATAGACAATACTGTAGGTAGTCTGTGGCGTACCATTTAATCTGGATTCTTTACTAGATAAATTGAGATCCCATATAAACCCCAGTGTCAATTCACAGAAGCATAATACTTTTTTTTTTCCTCAGCCTGTTATTTGTCCACTTGTCTTTAGCCTCTGCCTTCTCCGTCCAATCAGTTAGGAACGCGTCGAAATCGTCACATTAGCGTTTCTTAGGCCTGCCTCGGTGACGACGCCCGTCTTCAGACACCCACTGTGTGACGACTTTGGCCCATCTGTCTGGATGCATTCTATAGGTGTGACCCGCCCAGACCCAGTTCAGCCTCGCAGACTTATTGGCGATACCTGTCTTGGACCGTATGGTGGTGTTGCAAATTTGGTCGGTGAGTTTAATTTTTAAGATGCTACGCTCCATCGCTCTTTGGCAAACCTTGAGTTTGAACTTCTGAGCCTCGGTCAAAGACCAAGAAGCATAATATACAAGGTCAAATTAAATTAACTGGCGAACATTCAGAGACGAAATATTTATCGATATGTTATGACAATAAAACAATAAAAGATATTTTCTGAAATCATAATTTCAAGTACTTAACGGACGTTTACTTATCAGCTGTTTACAGGGGCCGCCGATAGTACACATATAATAGGTAGTTAATTACGTGAAATAAAAAAATATTTAAATTTTTCATCAAAATCCAAAGTCATTTATTCAAATTAGGCTGAGAATTAGCACATTTCGAATGTCAAAATTACAAAAGACAGTCCCTCAAAAGTCCCGCCCTTCACCATGTCCTAGTGCTTTCGCTGGGAAGAAGAAATAGCGCACCAAACTCCCCAGCAGCACAGCTGTCTGTTCAGTTAGAAAATACTTGATCGTATACAATACTAGGTATGTAAAGTAATTAACATTACAAGACACTGCCACTATTTGCCATAATTATGTCAGCTAGCCACCGTTGCGCCGATCCCAAATAGATTGGGATAGGGGCAGGAGAATTATGACGTCAGCTAGCCACGCCTATCATCATTACATAATATCCATAACGTCTGTGAAGTTTTGCCAGCTAATTTGATTTGACCTAATGTGATTGAGCTAATTTAGGTTACGCTTAGATGAAAATGCACATCGAACAAGTTAAAATATATACATATAAATGTGATCTGGTATTATGAATCCGTTCCTAGGGTACGACCCGGCACAGTCTGGCATAAATTATACTTTATTGGCAATATTCTCCGTGTTATTGCAGAGCTCGTCCACAAAGCAGCAGAGAATGCTGCATCGCTCATATTAATCTGGCGCAGACTACAATACACTGAAGATGGTACAACTAGATATACTACTTTGGCGACTAGAATCAATTTTATTTTAAATTAATTTTTGACGTTCAAAAGTGCCTTTTATGTGCCTATTTGAAATAAATGATTTGACTTTGACTTTGACTATGATATCTTAATAATGACATTAGTACTTTTTACATTATTATGAATTCTTGGACATTGTAATTTTTATTTTGACATTATGATTTATATTTTGACATTATGATTTATATTTTGACATTATGATTTATATTTTGACATTATGATTTATTCTTTGAGATTATAATTTATTTTTTCGACATTATGATTAATATTTTCGACATTATGATTTATATTTTTGATTTAACTATTAATATTATTTGACATAAATAATGCATTTTTGATGAATCTTAATCAGTCTGCGTGTACATAGCTTTTAATATGTCTACAAAAACAATGGTAGTATGTGTGAAACAAGGTTTAATGTAAGATCTAAGTGTACCATAATGCTGAGAAATAAATAAATACTAATACTAATAGCTGCGATTGACTTCTGGATTGCCAGTTTACGTAAAACTGTTATAATTATCTTGTTAACATAATATTAACGAAAATTCATACTTTTAATTAGGAAATGGTATTTACAAGGCAAATGGAAGGGGACGCCTTAGGTGGCCATACATGTAGTGACCTTATTGGTGATGTTCTTCAGAATGATCAGGTGCGTACTTCGTATTATTCGCAAACGCGTGCGTGCATGACCAGATGCATGAACGTAAACGGGGCTTAAGGTGTATGTAAAGAGCGTAGCAGGTGGCGGTCTCTAGTTTCTGCCTAACCCCATTGGAAGAAGGACTGATCTTATGTGTGTGTGTGTGTGTGTAATTTTATCACGGAAAACTTAAAATAAATAAAAATAACACAGAATCTGTCATGACAGCTTTTTTTTTTGTTGCTCGGTGGATATCCTCATGAACTTCTTCCACCATGGGGGTGACAGAGGGGTATGCCGGACTCTTACCGGCTTAAACCAGCGCGGTGTTCCACCTCTGTCTATGGCCGGGGCTGCGGGATTCGCTTATGCATTCACCGCTCCCCCGACAGGCCTTGACCCGCTGTTCCTCAGCGGGTCCCACCACCCCGTGCGGCCATTCCCACAATGGTCGGACCCACTCTCGAGTGGCGCGCGTGGAACGCTGCGGCGCCAACTCGGCCCTGTCTAGTCGGACGACGGACGCCCCTAGTCCGCCCCCGCAGGTCACCTCTCATGGAAGTCGCAGATCGTTTTGCACCCTTCTCGGGCGCCCGGTGCGTCTCCTGAGGGAGGGGAGAGAGGATGCGGCTTCTCTCTCCCGCTAGGCTGCCTCCTTTGCAGATATGACATCCTCGCAATAGGAAACAACCCCGTCCCATGCGCTCCCGCTCTCGAGCATCGATTGAACGACGGCCGGGAGCGAGAGATCGCTCCATCCTATTGCCACGATGAGGTCACGGGCGCAGCCCTGCCCATGATGGGCACTCCTCCAACGTGTGCTGCGCCGTATCCTCCATGTCATAACCATGCTGAATCTATATTAAAATCAATGTTTGTGCTATAACAGTGTAAGCAACAAAGTTACGTGCGATATGTAGGCAGCTTATTATAACAAGTTGAGCGTTGCGAAAATCAAATTTACTCACGTGAAATTAAAATCAATGTTATCTTTGAGTTTAGATTTGACACTGATATGGATTTAAACCAGGGATGTCACTACCAACATTCAGAAAATATAAGGGAGGGCGCCCACGAACAATTATTGTCTAAGCAACTAATTTGTCCCTCACATCAAATCTACAGGTTTGTATGAAAGACACTACACTAGATGCCCTGCGCGTCCAATATAATAATGTTTTCAGGATGATGTTGAAACTCCCCCGTTTCTATAGTGCCTCGGGGATGTTTGCCAGATCGAGTGCAGATGGTTTCCAGGCCATCGTCAGGAAAAAGGTGGCATCGCTTGTGAGGAGGATTCGGGGGAGTAGCAATAGCATCCTGAAAGTCGTGGCTGAGGACCCGGGAGCTCCTGTGCTGAGGCATCTCATGCGGCTTCATTGTCCCCATGAAGTGCCTCGTAAGTACATGACTCATTAGTTTTTAGGTAATATAATGTTTAAATTTGTTACTAACCCTAGTGTTTTAAGCTGTAGTTTCTAAGGTGTGTACTAACAAAAAGTGGTTCCTATGTTGTTCCCAATAAAACAATTTATTATTATTATCTCCTTTATTTTAATGTAATCATATAAATTATATTTTTAAATATTAGAATATAAAAAGTATAAAAACATTTAAAAATATAAAAAATAGTAGCCCATCGGTATCAGGAACAGGGTCCAAGCTACCGGTGGTCAGAGCTCCAGAGAGAGGAACCTCCTGACAATGCGAGCCGTGTCCAGAAGTACCGCTTTCTGAATCAAGCCCTTGATCCAGCTGCCCAACGAGAGCCTCCTCAGGTGTTGGTCGAGGCTCTTGGCTATTAAGCCATTGGCTGTCACGACTATCGGCACAATGATCGCTGAGTCCACATCCCACATGTCAACAACCTCGCGAGCCAAGTCAAGATATTTGATTTGTTTATCTTTCTCGGCTTTCACGAGGTTCTCATCATGCGGGACGGTTATGTCAACAATCATTGCGCGTCGCTCTGATCGATCCACCACCACTATATCAGGCTTATTGGCAACAATAGTCCTGTCAGTGATGATGGATCGATCCCAGTACAATGTGATATTACCACTTTCGAGAACTGGGTCGGGCACATACCTGTAGTACGGCACCTCCGATTCCACAAGGTTGTATTTCAGAGCAAGTTGTTGATGGATTATCCTAGCTACAAGGTTGTGTCTATGCAAGTACTCTCCATTAGCTAGACGAGAACACCCGGAGATAATATGCCTGATTGATTCCCCCGGCCGGTGGCATGCCCGACAGATGTCAACCGTGCCGTCGTTCACAATAAATCTTCGGTAGTTGTTCGTCATCATAACTTCGTCCATAATTGCACAGACAAAACCTTCGGTTTCTCCAAAGAGGTCACCTTCGGTCTGAGTCCATTTGAGTATGCCGAAAGAGTACATCAAAACCGGCATGACCCAACCGTTGAAGGCGCGCACCTTGTTCCCGCCTGATAAAAGACTATTAAATACTTTTTTCAGGCGGCCAAAGAAGCGCTCCTTCAACGATTGCTTCATGTCAGTAACATTGATGCCTAGCGCTTCCGACATACCAAAATACTTATAGGTTTCGGATGCGGAGAGGGCTCTAAGATTTGTGGAATCCGAGAGTTGGGTTCCCACGGTTTCCACGATCTCCCCTCGCTTTACATGCATGACCGCACATTTGTCCACACCAAATTCCATCCTGATGGCGCTACTGAAAGTTTCAGTAATTTTCAGTAGCTCCATTAGTTGCAAATTGTAGGGGGCAAAGAGTTTTAGATCATCCATGTAGAGGAGGTGAGATATAACCTGACCACCTCTCCTCAGCCGATAGCCTAGACCTGAATCTTCCAGCAGCGTGCTTAGAGGATTCAAGGCTAAGCAGAACCAAAGCGGACTCAAACTGTCGCCCTGGAATATGCCTCGCTCGATCCTTATCGGCACGCTATTCCTCTGGATATTTCGACATCCTGGATAGCGAAGGACCGTCCTCCATTGCCCCATACACGTCATCAGGAAGGTGCGCAGAGTTGTATCTACTTTATACAATTCCAGCACCCTCATGAGCCATGTATGTGGCACCGAGTCATAGGCCTTCTTATAATCTATCCAACATGTCGACAGATCCTTTCGGGAACGACGAACCTGTTGGCTAATGGCCATATCAATGAGAAGTAGCTCCTTAGTACCGCGGGACCCGTTCTTACATCCATTTTGAGAGACAGACATGATGGAATTGCTGTCTATATGTTTATTAATTTTAGCTCTCAAAATGGATGTAAGAAGTTTATAGAACGTCGTTAGACAAGTGATCGGTCTATAATTTCTGGGATCCGCGGTACTACCTGATTTATGGAGCAGGTGGGTTATTTCTGTCGTTAGGAACTGGGGCAGCGACCCTGACTCTAAGGCTGACTGGAACTGGGATGCCAAGGGGGCGTGCGATCTTTGGAACCACTTTATCCAAAAGTTGTGCAGCCCGTCCGGCCCTGGAGATTTCCAGTTAGGCAACTGACGGACTGCACGAGCAATATCTTGGGGGCTGATGATAAGTGGCTCCATTTCTGGTATTAGTTCGCACGCTCGCTCGATCTTCCCAGTCCAATCTCCTTCGGTGTGACTGACAGGCACCGACCAAATGTTTTGCCAGAACGAACACATGGCGTCATCATCTGGTAGGTGCGTGTCAGTCACACATTGGTCCTGTCGTTCCCAATCCCTGTAAACCCACCTTTCGTCGCTCTGGAATGTGCGATTCTGAGTGTACCGCTCCACTCTCCGCCTGTACCGACGAATACGGTTTGCCCATGCACAGATCTTCTGCTTCAGGTAGTCGATACGTTCTGTGACGCGGGACAAATAATCTCGAGAACTAATATCAGTCCCCGAGAACGCCCGCAGAAAGACAGCCCTTCCTAATTCAATCATCCAGCTCGGTAGACACAACTCTGAGAAAGAAGCCGCCAGAAGTACCAGTGGTGTTGAGGACCGTTTGGAATACTTCGTCAAGTCTTCTCGTCGCCTATCCGCCGCGCTATTCGACGTGCCGAAACGAGAACACTAACAGTCAGGCTGCTCCACAAATTCAAGGTTGCTCGGCGCGCTATGGAGCAGGCTATGCTCGGAATTTCTTTGATAAAATCAGTAATGAAGTTATCCGGAAAAAAAACGGATTTACCGACATAGCTTGCAGAAGGCAGAGGACAGGGTGCGGCGCAGTCTATGAGGGGCCTATGTCCAGCAGTGGACTGCCATAGGCTGAGTTACTTAGTTCTTCCGGGGTTCTCCAAGTTGAATCTAAGACCCCCCCGAACCACAAATAATTAAAATGCATTTAGCGCTAAACATATTTATAACATAGTTCAATTGCCCCCCTATTAGGTACATAGGATTTAAACATAACTGTCGATATGAAGGTGTACTATATGTACACCGCGACCTAACCCTTAGGAGAATCCAGGCGTAGAGTGATGCATTCATTTCTGTCAATCGTTTAAAGTTGACAGAAGCAGAATGATGTTTTTAATACGATAAGTGATGCAGCAAATCTTTAAACGAAGACCAATCTTAAGAAATTATTAGTTATTCAGTTCATTCACCCCAAAAAATCCACCCTAAGCCTAAATGGAATTTATGGGTGGTCTATTTGGTACCGTCAAGATGGAGCCGATGGAGGGACCAAGACTTTGATTTCAAATCAGCCTAAATATAGGATAAACGGAATAACCGGAAATTCTTATTATTGGGCAAATGAAATAACAATATTAGGTACAGTTAGTTAAGAATAGAATAGAAAACTTTTATTTCAGACAGGAGTCCAGGAGACAGAGACATACATACAATTAAAATTCAGAGTGGAGCTGCATCCACCTCCGCAACATCGGGGAATTCTAACGATCCGCGAACACACTGAGAATACTGTTGGTGCCGCCGCGAACACGCGTCGTTAGGGATGCGCATCTGTTCCTAATAATGGCGGCAAAATCATTAATATTATTATCCGCAAACATCCCTGACGCACTACAACGCGGCAGCTGCAAGAGTACTCTCAGTGCATTATTATATTGAGACTAGCTGCGCCCCGCGGTGTCACCTGCATAAGTTTCGATCCCGTGGAAATATCGGGATAAAAAGTATCCTATGTGTTAATCCTGGTTATAAACCATCTGTGTGCCAAATTTCATCCAAATCCGTTCACTAGTTTTTGCGTGAAAGTGTAACAAACATCCATCCATCCATCCATACAAACTTTCACGTTTATAATATTATTGGTATATTAGTATTAGTAGGAGTAGGATAAATAACTAACCTAACCTTAGCCTAAGTCTTGGTAGACGGATTACAGAGGCTGGATCTAATTACCAAACATACATGATGAATGACCCTGTTGCCTAATGGGAATACGTAGAATTCAGTAGACCGATTCCACATCGTCAGAATCGGTTTCCCATCGTCAAAGTCGTAGGGACGTCTCCAAACAAACTACATAAACATAAATAAATAACAAGACTTCACAAATTTTCCATAGGCACTTTAAAAGGCATCCATAGTGTGCTATGCGACAAGCGACTGCGACAGCTTGGCGACTGGACTCAATGACAGACTGCGGCCGACAAGTTTATTTTGTTCAAAGTCGCAACGCCAGGCTACGACTTTGAACAGAACGTCGCATGCTCTCGCTTTTTGTCGCAGCGACTAGACACACGGTACACACGCATACCTGACGAGAGTCGCATGCGACATGTCAGCGTCAATCTTACTGTGAGCGATGAGGAAGGTGCACGTGTGCTTTGTATTGCGAATGTCAACATGGATACGCTCGATGTCGATGTTATTAAATCGGATGTGGAAGTACGTCGAATACTCAACGAAAATCATCGCTTTCTGCACGACGGCGACGTCTGTCGCAACGACTAATCGCAGACGTATACGACAGCTCTGCGTCTAGTCACAGCGACAAATCGCAGATGCAAACGACAGCTCTGCGTCTAGTCGCAGTGACAAGACTCAGATGCAAACAACAGCTCCACGTCTAGTTACAGAGACAACACGCAGATGCAAACGATAGCTCTGCGTCTAGTCGCAAAGACAACACGCAGGTGCAAACGACAGCTCTGCGTCAAATCACAGCGAAAAGGCGCAGATGCAAACGATAGCCCAGCGTCTAGACGCAGATGTATACGACAGCTCTGCGTCTAGTCGCAGCGACAAGAAGCAAATGCATACGACAGCTCTGTGTCTAGTCACAGCGACGAGACGTAGATGCAATCGACAGCTCTGCGTCTAGTAGTAGCGACAAGACGCAAATGCAATCGCCAGCTCTGCGTCTAGTCGCAGCGACAAGGCGCACAGTTTACGCTCGCTAATCCCTAAGGCGCGACAATCTTTGAAGTTTGAAACGTGAGCCGCCTACAATCCGTGCGCCCGTACTGCCTGTTAGTAAAGTTGAAGCAAAACTTTTTATTTATTCACAAGATTCAAATTGTTTCGGCCTCCTAACTCAATTGGAACAGTCGACTGTGTAGTCCTTCCACAATTATTTTGCATCACTGTCAAAATCACAATGATCTTTATCTTCATTGCAATAAGGTTGCTGTTCGGTTGCTGCCTTTGACAAGTCCGTCAAAATGTGAACTCGCAGTGAACTTTATTGTCGTTCCAATAAGGTTGTTATTGGGTTGCTGCTGTCAGAGGTAAAATGACTGTGAATGTACTGTAGTACAAAACTTTCGGGACTTGTTATTTAAGTTGACAGTTACACGTGACATTTACAGAGTTTAAGTATAAAAAAAACGGTGTAGCATTGAGTGGCTTATGATGAGGGGTTCGTGCCTAAGTACTAATAGCCACACGGGTCGATCGATCAGGTTAAGCTACGCTTGTCGCGGTCGGTCCGCGGAGAGGTGACCATCTTTAAATACCGAAACCTTTCCTCGGAAAGCACGTTAAACCATTGCTCCGAGCAGTCATTCGTCTTTGACAGTCGTAACGGGTAGTCAGAAGCCCGAAAGTCTGACAACCAGTCTTACCATGTAAATGGTACACCACAGACTACCACCTATATTTGTCTCTCCTTCATTTTAATCCATCCAAAGGTTGTCTTTAAAAGATCGCTCTTAGCGATAAGACCGCCCATTGTGTCACCCTTTGCTAAATTTTATATATTTATGTTTCTGTAATTTGTATGGTGTACAATAAAGAGTATTCTATTCTATTCTATTCTACCAAGGGGTATCGTTTTACCCAGTAACTGGGTCGTGGAGGTCAGATAGGCAGTCGCTTCATGTAAAATATAGTTGAGAAAAGGCTAGGCAGGTTAAGTGATTAATCCTACTAATATTATAAATGTGAAAGTTTGTATGGATGGATGGATGGGTGGATGGATGTTTGTTACTCTTTCACGCAAAAACTACTGATCGGATTTGGATGAAATTTGGCACACAGATGGTTTATAACCAGGATACCACATAGGATACTTTTTATCCCGATACTCCCAGGGAATCGAAACTTATGCGGGTGAAACCGCGGGGCTAGTGATTATTATAAGGTGTAACTTGTGTAACTTAGACTACTTTTTTTTTACTTAAGTACTGCGCAAAAAAAACCCATTAAATCCAATTTGTTTTCCGAACGCACGCGAACGAAGTCGCGGGCCCAGCTAGTCCTACTTAAACGCAGACTCAGAAGTTAATTATACTGAAAATTTAAATCATAATAAACTCCAACGAAAACCCTTCAGGCACTTCGATAAACTTACAATATTCCGTCATTTAATTATAAAACTTGAATTTACTGGCGTGGAACAATTCGCAGCAATTAATGCCAGGAATTCATACGGTTTCTGTATTTCTTGAAGGACCCTCCACCAACATACTCAAATACAACAACAATTTCTCTCTATTACTTATCCATTGGCGTTTTAGATGAACCTCGTCAGCATACGTCCCCTTGCCAAACGGTAATGGATAAACTACTTTACGATAATGTAACATACAAGGTTGTGACATAATTTAATGGGTTGTCCTCAACTTATGCCACTCTGCACGTGACTTGGTGGTACAATAAGAGATCTCAACAAAGAACGTCGCGTCGGTAGTGAAGGCACTTTAAAATGAAGTTTTCTTTACAGTAGACTGCCAAGATGTCATTAGAGGCATCGGGTTCAAGTGCAGGCGCTGCTGATCGCAAGAACAAACACGTGTATGGCTAGCTTTCAGCCCGCAACTTTGTCAGCGTGAAAGTATGATCGGCTTAAAATTAGAATTAAGTACGGGTTTTTGTATCCAAATAATAAAAACAAACCTCTCAATTTGTAAGTGACACTCACAAATTGTAATTGACAGGTATGCTTTCTGATCCCTTTTCATCGGCTACTTTTGGAACAGACCACCCACCATCACCACCACCATCCACCACCATCACCACCCATCATCTACCACCACCATCTACCATCCTCCACCATCACCACCACCATTCACCACCATCACCACCCACCGTCCACCACCAGCATCTACCATCCACCATCCTTCACCACCACCACCCAGCACCATCCACCACCACCACCACCCAGCACCATCCACCACCATCACCACCACCATCCACCATCCACCACCACCATCTACCATCCACCATCATCACCACCACCATCCACCATCCATCACCTCCACCATCCAGCACCATCCACCATCCACCACTATCCACCACGACCATCTACCATCCACCACCATCACCACCACCACCATCCACCATCCATCACCACCACCATCCAGCACCATCCACCATCCACCACGACCATCTACCATCCACCACCATCACCACCACCACCATCCACCATCCATCACCACCACCACCCAGCACCATCCACCACCATCACCACCACCATCTACCACCATCACCACTACCATCTATCATCCATAACCACCACCATCCACCATCCGCCCACCATCTTTACAAACCGAGACCCTCCGTGCCTCGGAAAGTACGTTAAACCATTGGTCTCGGCTGTCATTCCTGAATCTTTGACAGTCGTTACGGGTGGTCAGTAGCACGAAAGTCTGACAACCGGTCTTACCTAGGTCTATCGTACTACCCAGTAACTCAGCGTGTGGAGGTCAGATAAGCAATCGCTCCATGGAAAATACTGGTATTCAGCTGCATCCGGTTAGACTGGCAGCTGACCCCAACGTAGTGGGGAAAAGGCAAGGCAGATCCTGATTACTTTTGGCACAGACCATAAATAATATAAATTGATTCAATTATTTCCAAATGTAGGTAACACAAAAACAAACATTAATTAAGTCCTACTCCAAACTTCAGCGTTTGATGTTGGATTTCTCGGAAAAGATCAGTCACTACGTTTTCTAATTAGTAAGCCTCGTGAAGGGCGTCTCAAGGATTATCCTAAAAGGGACCGCGTCCTGCTACTAATCTACTTATTTTATCTAAACATATATTTTATGTAGGTGTACAAAAGGTTCAGAAAGTGACAAATTATTCAACAGGACAGATTAAAACCACAGCCTATAACAATAATTACAAAAAGATTTTTGATTACATTGTAATAATAATACCAGCCTATGATTGTCCCACTGCAGGGCAAAACCTCATTCTCATAGAGAGACGGCACGAGCATTGATCACCACCAACGCACATTAAAATGAAGTAGAAAAGGGCTTCCTAGGGTATTAAGAAAGATGCACTAAGAATAGTTATTTGTGCAACAATAGAGCAAAGTCGTTTTTTGCTGCAAGTGATGATTTTGAATCCTGTGCACGCGAAGGATTCAACGATTGAATCACGAGCGTAGCGAGTGATTCTAAAGTTGTATCCTGAGTGTGGCGAGGGAGTCAAAGGCACGAGATGCAAAAAACTTTGCTCTCTTGTAACACACATAACTTTTGACTTCAGCAGCGAGAACACTTTAGGAGATAAAATAATAAACAGGAATAGATTGAAATAACTATTCATTGTGAATCAAAATAATTAACATTGTAGGTAGAGGTACCAATTCAATAAAACGGAACATTTTAAAAGTTAAAAGTAAAATTACTGCAATTCTGCATATTAAAAGTAACAGATTTATTTGACAACGTTATAGTTGCATTGAGTTGAGTTTGATTATCTGGGGTTAAGGTTTCTGTTTCGGTGGCGGATTGAGAAGGAACAACGGTGATCGTTGGTGACTCTGATCGGCACTCTGTATAAGTACACTGTGCGTCGTTGGAAGTGGATGGGCGTGGGTGAGACCAAGGATCCGAGGTCAAATTCAGACTTATTGTTTCCACTATACACTTACAGATTTTCGACTTATTTTCTATTGAGTCTTCAATATAGCCTTCTGCAACCGTATTGGACTTCCACCCGCCCGCGCCGTGACGTTTTAAAGTGGTGAGATGGGCTCCGGAATCAGCCAAGAGCGTTGCCGAAGTTCTCCAAAAGCCAAAACCAAACCCGTGTATAGCTGAGGCTCTTCCAGTTTTAAGAAAGTGGCAATTTCTCGCGGTATAGCACCTATTTTATTTACTCCCATAGGCTGTCTTGAGCATTTATTATTATGGTATTGTATGAAAAATCGGTCGGTTTTTATATTGGCTCAACGTAAATTTTGGTATTTCTCTAGAATAGTTACATATTCTTCGCGTACGACAAAATACCTGTCAAGGTTCGTCTTCGTATTTTTCAATTTTACTAACAGTCGCTTATCTGAATGCTTTTCGATATTATTAACTGTAATAGCTCGTTATTGCGACACGCTCCACTAATTCCTATGATCAGTACAACCTGTAACGAAAATATTACTTAGTTAATATGCATAATTTAACATTTACAGCATCTTTTACATATCGTAATAAATATGTTAACAGTATTGCTAAGCCAGACTAGGATTCATTGCGCCTCCAAAAATTAGTAGTAGGCAGTAAGTTCCTTTATACATAGTACGTCTACACACAAATTTTAATAACTAACAACATAGATTCATAGGTACCACTTACTCTAGCGGCAAGAAAATTGCAGACCGGCGCTTCATTACGAATTTTTTCTATGTTAAGGGCCGTGAAAATTTTGGACTTTTTAGCCTTATGCCAACTGACATTCTTTTTAGGAAAGTTACGAGTTTTGCGTATGTTTCAATATGCACGTTTTTTTTTTTTTTTTGAGGATGGGAAATCATCAAATGACCCCTCCCGCTCTGGGTGGAGCAGAAGGGAGTGTCAGACTCTTACTGACTAAAACCCACCCGTGTTCCTTCCTTAGCCCTTTATGTACCAGGGCAGCGGTAACCCTTTCGGACGATCCCGCTAAATATGCACGTTATGTTTTGTTTTTAAAGTAGCTTTCAACATTGAGTAAATACTCCACATTGTAGATGATCGCCTCGTCTGTGATAAATCTAAAAAATAAGATAGCAACACCGTCTCCGAAAAACTGCTTGCGCCCTTTGTAAGTCTCCATTCATTAGAGACATGGTATGCTTTCAGATATTTCTCGTGAGACTTCTCAGGTAGGAAACTTAATTCTGCATTAATAACTTGTTGTTTTAACTCTTTAAAACACTGTTCGTTCAAGTGAAGAACGCATAAAATTAATTAGAAACGTACGCTAGTAATGATAATATAATTAATTTGGTCAGTGAGACGAATTGAAACAGCAATACCTTTAATTGAAAGGGTGATTCTGTTTGAGTTATAGCCCTACGCTTCTTTGTCGGATCGAAATAAAAAAACTAAGTTGTGCTCGGGCTTCCACGAGCGACGGTGCCAAAAGATCGGCTTAGCTACCAACCTGCATAAGGCTGCTTTTCACCAGAGATGTGCTATGCTACATTGCTATGGATGCGTTTGTTATCCACCAATCACATTCATTGGTCCACACAGCATAGCACTGGTGGAAACGGATTCAACTAAGCTATGTTTTTATACGGAAGGATGCGTGCTATGGATGGGAGCTATGGATGCGCGTGAGGTGTAGCTATGTGCAGAGCAGAGTACTCCCCGTGCTTTCCCTACTATCGATGCATCGCATTGCTCGAGTTGAGCATCTTCCTCGCACAGCTACACAGCTTAGCATTAGTGGAAACGGTCGCATAGTTTCGTAGCTTAGCTTTCACATCCTCGCAGCATAGCTGCATAGCACATCTCTGGTAGAAAAGCAGCCTTTAGGTGATAACACTGACATTACTGACATAGGTAAAGAAGAAACGATCGCCAACCAGTCTTGAGTAAGCGTGGTGATCAATGCTCGTGCCTTCTCTGTATGAGAAGAGTTTTGCCCTGCAGTGGAACAATGGTGTCGATAAACGACCTGATTAAAGTCAACAGTAGCAGAACGACTCAAATTTATAATCGAGATATTCGAGTTCCGAGTGTACCAGCCTGCCAAACTACATTAGTGTGTGGTGTTGATCCTGACGAAAGTAGAATCAATAAAAATACATAATATACGGGAAAAGTAGAATGAGGTAAAGGAGGCCTTTGCCCTGCAATGGGACAACACAGGCTTATAATAAATAAATAAATAAATAATAGATTTGAGGATCCTCAAAAGTTATACCCATAATACCAAAAGTGAAATAAACAAAAACGAAATTGCTGTACGACTTGAAGACAACGACCACACAATCAAAAGTGCACCAAGATTAAGACAATAGAGTTGAACAATACAAAATTGGATCCAAAACCCAAAAGCCAATCACTGAGAGATGAAAGATCGGCTTGCAAAAGAACCATCTAACATTTAACTAAGGAAGTACACACGACGTAACAATCTGCAATCAATATGTTGTCGTGAATCGTCATGACCATCGATAGGTCGGTGTCTGCAGGTGTCTGGTATTATTATGAAAATCCATTCTAAAATGAGAGATCTTATCTGAAGAATGAAAATCGTATATTGTTTTAAAAAGCCCTTTCTAAATGTAAACTGCCTAATCTACATCTCCTAACTATATTAGTCTCGAACCCTGGCAACCAAGCTACCCACTGCAATAAAAAAGTCATCTTACTTGTAAAATAAAACGAATAAAATCTACTGTACACAGACGACACCGTTCTTTTCTTTTTTCTTGTAAATAAATGAGTAGGGTCACCAACTTTTCAGTTTTCAATAAAAAGGGATATTACACTATCATAATTATATCGATTATCATAGATCTGTGTCATAGATATAATAACGTGACATGACAATGTAATAAAGACATAATATGAATAATTTGTGAGCTTCAGTATATTAATATACTAGCTTCTGCCTTCGATTTCGTCCGCGTAAAATTCGTTTTCGCTTGGTGTTCTTTCTTACTTTTTGCTAGGCTCCTAAGAGTCGTAGCGTGATGTTAAATAGCCTTTAGCCTTCCTCAAGGATTCGGTTATCAAATGCAAAAATAATTTTATCCGACTGGTAGTTCCAGAGATTAGCGCGTTCAAACAAAGAATACCTCTTAAGCTTTATTATTAGTATATAGATTTACACATACATACACTCACGTCTTTTTCTCATGGGGCAAAACGATACCTGCTAAAGTATTTTTATCTCACGACGCGACGCGCGCTTTACTTGTGGTTAGCAAGTGTACGAACATGTCGTGAATGTGTGTGTAAGCACAGGAGCCCTCGGTACGTTCCGAGCCAATGGCGAAGTGGGAAATGTGTGTGTTATGTGCTGACGCTACTCGCTTTCACGCACACATTCACAGTGTATTTGTACACTTGCTAACCACAAGTAAAGCGCGCGTCGCTTCGTGAAATAAATATACTGTACGATTCTTAGATAGGTACTTAGATTTTGGCGATAGTACATACTCCATTAGTTTCGTTTACGTTCATCAGGACCCTAATTGCGTAACACACGATCAATCGGAATCGGTTTCATTTTGACAGTTCAACAACATTCATTCCGTTACTTACGTGTTGAGCAGACAAATTTTTCGAACTTATGAAGCAATGGATTAGCAATTCGCTTCAAAATGATTCAGATTCCGATTGATCGTGTGATACGCAATTAGGGTGCAGGTCATACACGCATGCCGGTGGCGAGTAGATACTATCCTACTAACATTATAAACGCGAAAGTTTGTGAGGATGGATGGATGGATGTTTATTGCTCTTTCCCGCAAAAACGACTGAACGGATTTGGATGAAATTTTGCACACAGATGGTTTATAATCAGGATTAACTTATAGGATTCTTTTTATCCCGATATTCCCATGGGATCGAATCTTTTGCGGGTGAAACCGCGGGGCGCTTCTAGTATAGCTTAGGGGACAAGAGACATAATCCTAGGTATATGATTGTGTAATATCCCGCTCAGTTTGTCATCCAACCTTCGAAATTAATTCTGTCGGGTGACCTACATTTGTGAGGTAACCTTGAGAATTACACCCATAAGTACTTTACGTACCTACGTAGGTACTTATTTCACTTTCACGCCTCTACTGTTTAGACGCTCAGCCGATTTCCATTACAATTTGCATATATTTTACATATTATACGCATATATGTGTTATATTTTATCTATATGGCATATATATAATATGTTTGTTATGACGACGAAAGCTGAAAATTTTACGATTTTTTCCAATTGCTACCGAGTTTTCAATCATGAAGAGTTTGTTTGTTTGAACGCGCTTATCTCTGGAACTACCAGTCGGAGTTTAAAGAGGAACTCTAGGACCCTTAACAGAAAAAGTGGAGATTACTTTAAAAAAAAATTATATTAGAATTATTTTACAAAATTATAGGTACGTTATATTTTCAATGTGGTGATTTCGTATTATTTTTCGCTACAAAATGGCAAGAAGAAATAAAGTCAGAGAGAACGCTAAACGAAAAGGATGTAATAGCGAGGACAGGCGATGCGATGCGATGGGGTGGATGGGGGAGGAAGAAATTTCACGCTGAAGAAGTCGTGGGCTGAAGCTAGAATAATAATTAATAAATAATGATAATAAAATGATGATGATGAATGAATAATGATGATGATAACTAATTAATTAATAATTAGTGAATATTTTTGACGAAATGACAGGTTTTCCTTCGGTTCAATCAATCAATCAACTCGGGCTATTCTTCCTCCTTCGCAATTTGAAGTTATAGTGGTATGAGGAACAGGTTGTAAAGTTCACTCATCCTCCATAGAAAAGGGAGGATCCTCCGACCAGACGGGTGTTGTGTCTGGCGGGCAACTGCCCGACGATTGATGTTGGGAAGTTTGTATGTATGCTAATTGCGCGGTAAACTCTGCTTGCGAGATGCAGGATTTGCGTGACGTCAATATGACGCGTTGTTCGCATGTGGCGTTGTAGAAACCGCTACAAAGTCAATTTAATTTCATCTATTGTCAACATTCTCAGTTGCTTGTCAGTTATTTTTCCAATCCACAGGAACACTAGATTAGACAGCAACTTTTTAGATACAACATTTAATTTTGATCTTCAAATAATAATACATTTATTTCAGAAAAAAAAACCAATATACTGTTCAAAAAAAATAATTTTTCAAGTAAAAATAAACATTCCAGAAATAAGAATATTGTTGGTCTGTACTCATGAAATAATCATTGTATCACAATCAGTAGCGCCGTCCCAACTAGGTGGCATTAAAAACAATTTTTTTCGAACGTGCTACATGGTGAACTTGTAAAAAAAAGAAATAATTTTAAAATGATAAAAACAAATTCTATAAACTACAATTAAGCTACTTACCTAGTGCTGGTGTTTCACGTCCACTTGACGTACGCGTATACATAAAAAATGGCGCTAACTATCGTCAAACCAAAAAAATCGTTGTTTCAAATTACAATTACAAAGTTATGGCCTTGCCGTACGTCAAATAATAACGAGTACGTAATCGTTATTATTTGACGTAGGTACGTATGTTACATTAACCAACCGTTTGAAACAACTGAAGACAGATAGAGAAATAAAACTGAAGACAAGATAGAGAAATTAAAGACTTGATCTAACTTTATTTATTTAACCATTTATGTACACAAATATATAAAAAGACAAGAAAAAAAACAGAACAAAAAAATTGGTACAGACGCCAGCACATCAAGCTACTACAATCTGTCAAATTTCTTTAATAGATTTTCAATTTTATCGCTAAAGCGTTAAGGTTCAAGGTTGATTGGGAAAATTTTACAGTTTCCGGTAGCTTGACCTGCTGACGTCTGTACAAAGGTGATGCTTATTTCATAAGAAATCTTTCAGCAACGGGTGTCCCTATTGTTAGAATGAAAATGCCCACCGAAAATAAATCACATAATTTAAGTGGACGCGAGCAGCCAACTAAAGTAAAGGATCAAAAAGGCACTGGATAGATACTGCTATTCTTGTTAAAGTGGACACTGACAACTCTTGGACGGTTTCTTCAAAAACCGAACAGTTGGACAACCCTAGCGACGTCTTCAGTTTGCGGCGAAGCGAACAATGCCTCAAGTACTCTTTTAAATCCCTTTTTTTTAGTAAAAATATAAAGTTAAAGAAGTTATGAAGAAAGATGTATGTCGTGAAATATATACCTATGTACTTATTCAATATAAAAGTATTTAATAATTTATGTGACATTAGTGAATATTAGATATTTATAACTTTTACGGATTAAGCTACCAAATCCTAATAGCAGGGTTCCACATAAGTAGGGTAAGGTTTTAACATACATAAGTATTAAATATTAACGTTAAAAGCCGAATTGATAAGAATTAGTTAAAAACATAACAAGCTTGTAACAAAAATAGGTAACATTCGCTATCCCAATATAAATCCTACTTCCTACTAATATTATAAACGCGAAAGTATGTGAGGATGGATGGATGGATGTTTGTTACTCTTTCACGCAAAAACTACAGAACGGATTCGGATGAAACTTCACAGTAATATAGCTTATTTATCAGAATAATACATAGGTTACTTTTTATTCCGATATTTCCACGGGATCGACGCTTATGCGGATGAAACCGCGGGTGGCTGCTTGTAGTTAAATAAGATTAAATAGAAGTTTAAATGGAAGATCTTAATTGCTATCCAACGGTCACGTTTTGCATAAATAATGTTGTACTACCGGTTTTACTAGGATTTGAAACATTTTAATACCTATCTAATTTTAAACTTCGAGGAGCTCGTGGCTAAATAATAACAGCCGCACTGGTCGATCGGAGGTTTTAAGCTACGCTTGCCGCGGTCGGTTCGTGGATGGGTGACCAACCATTACATATCGAGACTCCTCCGTGTCTCGGAAAGCACGTTGAGCACGTGGTCCCGGCTGTGATTTGTAGATCTTTGACGTTCGTTACGGGTAGTCAGAAGCCCGAAAGTCTGACAACCAGTCTTACCAAGGGGTATCGTGTTACCCAGTATCTGGGTTGTGGAGGTCCGATAAGCAGTCGCTCCATGTAAAATACTGGTAGGTTATACTGGAAGCCGACCCCAACATAGTTGGGAAAAGGCTTAAAAAGGAATTAGATTGATTGATCTCATTTTAAACTTAGCACAGTCAATTTGACAAACAAAAGGCCAACCTGCAGTGGAATAGGCTATTTTCCTAAAAAAATCGAATTAGTCCGTCAGTTAGATTATCAAAAAATATTGAACCCGTATTTTTTCTTTTGTCAATTATATAACAAATGATGAAGATATCGCCCGTTAAAGTTCCGCATGACGTCACTTAATTGCGACACTTTTGCAAGTGACGTCACGACTCCACTCCCAAATTTTGACGCGCTTTATCTTTGTAATTTTTTGTTTGTTTGCACAAAAGAAAAAATACTTGTCCATTATATTTCGATAACCTAACTGACGGACTAAATATAATTATTATTTTTTTACCCAGGCAACTACCCTATTCTAGCTTAGTTACTATACTCTATGATTCTAGCAATATAGTTTGTTACATACTGTCGAACTGAATACTACAATCAGCCTAACGCTAATCGGTCAAACGCAATCATACTTGTGAGCGTCCTTTAATGACATGTACACATGTATTATCTGTGCACTTGCACTAAGCGACCGATCACATGAAACTGTTTCATAAACAGTGTCTCGTGTCTCCAGTCCCGCGCCAGCGACCTGCGCCGACGCACGCATGACAGCGACGCCATCTTGGTTCTATTTTTTAAAATGTCGTTGAGGTTATTCTTGTTTTTGTCCCTCGCCGGCTTGGTTGCCGCTCAGGCCCCGAACCCTACCATAAGAGTGGCTCATGGGCTCCTTCAGGGTGCATGGAAGGTGTCCACGAAGGGGCGGTCCTTCGCCAGCTTCCAAGGTGTACCATATGCGCGGCCGCCGATCGGAAAGTATCGATTTAGGGTAAGTTATTAATTCTAGTTTAGTTTTTTTTAGCTTGTGTTGTTGAGATTTTGTGTCCATGTTGTTTAGTAGTGTTATTAGATGGACCTGTTATATTCTGTCGCAGCTGGGCTTTTCATAAACTAAATCCGATAGTGTAGTGCAGTAATAAAAGAACCCAGAAGTCACCTTGTTGGCTAGAGGGCGTTTAGTTGAGACTCTGCCCTTTAAACTTTTATCTATAGTTTATAAATCTATGGTACCTAATCGAGTTCACCATAATTTATAGAGGTGAAATGGGATCGAATGTCACAACTTTCTTAAAAAAACTTTATTTATTTGCCCGGTAATAAAAAAACGTCCCTTTTATGGGCATTAAAGTTCGCCTCAGAGTTAACCCGCGGCTAAAGTACATAAATAAGGTTTATAGGTAGGTAAGTATACATATATAGTCGAACTGCTTAGAGTTTTCCAACTATCTAAACAAAACAATATTACGACTTTGTCACTTCATAGTTCAGTTAATTAATAATAAACTTTGTATTTGTATGGTTGACCATGAAAACAAAACTGTTATCGTCGGCGAATTAATTAATATTGTTTCGGTTATAATCCTTGAAACTTGTATTAAAATCCACCATAGAATTTACATAGGTACTCGTGTGTGTTACTTGCTCTCGTGGAAGTTACGTAAATATACAAACAAAAGTTATTTGCATAACATCTCCTAACGTTAAATATTTTGAATCTCGCGTTTCTTTAATAAATATTAAATGCGTGTCGTAATCTCCATTTTCTACAGAATGTTACTAATGTTAATAGTACAATAATTGTCCTACTTCTCGCTAGCAATAAGCATGAAATCTATAGGTTCTAGTACCTAAGGATTTTAATTACAGTCGATTACAGCCGTGATTACAGCACATTATACACTGCTAATGGAAGTGTCTGGACTTTAACAGACTACTAACGATGTCAGTTCAGCATCCTTATTGCGTACCACACTATTAATCTCGATCTTAATCATTCAATCAAAAAGAAAAAAAAAAAACAAAAAAATCAAAAAACAATCATTCAAAAGTCTTTATTTGTAAACATAGATTACAACAGTGTGCAAGATGTCACAATTGTTATACACACATCAACACTGTCTAGGGATATTTTGGATTTACTCAATTTACTCAAAATTTATTAAAAATAACATACAGCATGCATATATTTTTATAAGGCCCATTTATCAGACTATACTCCAGAATAAAAGAAAACTATTTTTTTTGCGTAATCAAATTTTTATTCAAATAAAGAAAAAACGTGAAATAATGGTAAAACTAACAATGAATGTGTTTCTCAAGAAAAAGTGAAAAATAAGGAAAAATTAATCTGTTTTTAACAGTTATGTGAAAAATCAGTAGTCAGTAAAACACCCCATGACGTTAATAACGGTCCTGCAACGGTTTTTCATGCTTTGGATTAAGTTATCCAAGTCTTGCTGCGGTATATTGTCCCAGGTCCGGTTAAGATGCAAAAAAAGTTGCTCTTCCGTCGCAATGTTTGCAGGGAAATTCCTCAAAGCCCTTCTTTGGAACATGTCCCACGCGTGTTCTATGGGATTTTAGGTCAGGCGATTGAGCGGGCCAGCCTAAGACCAATACGTCGTGCTCCTGCAACCAGCTCGTCACCACTCTCGCTGTGTGCGGACGGGCGTTATCGTGCATGAGTGTGAATTCTTGGCCCATTTGTAGTCGATGGGGGTAGATTATTGGTACTAGCACCTCGTTACGGTATTTTTCAGCCGTCATGGTGTTTCTGATCCAAACGAGGTCTATTCTTCCACCAACACAAATTCCCGCCCAAACCATAATTGTCCCGCCGTGGTATGAATTGACTTCCTGAGGATGTTGCAGACGGCTCTTACGACCAGGAACTCGCCAAACACGTACTCTACGTGTATCGGGATGGAAACCGAACCGGGACTCATCGGTAAACAGCACTACAGACCACTGGTTATCTTCCCAGAGCAAATGTTCACGAGCCCACTCTAGCCCTCGTCCACGATTTCCTCGGCGTAGTGCTGGAGTACGAAGCGGTCTGCGAGCATGAAGGTTAGCTTCATGCAGTCTTCTCCTTACAGTTTGATCACTCACAAGCAACTGGTGCTCTGACTGGAGTCTCTGAACCAACTGCATGGCCGTAACATTTGGTTGTCTTCTCGCGGCAACTTGCAAAAATCGGTCTTGTCGTTGAGTGGTTATGCGCTTCCCGCCTGGGTGTCTTTCAGCCACATCACCAGTAGCACGATAACGTGACCATAACCTTGATATCACAATTTGTCTTGTTCCAATCTCCTCAGCAATACTCCGTTGAGAAGCCCCAGATTGGAGCATGCCTACTGCCCTTAACATTTCCTCTCACGTTAAATGGCGCCGCTGCATGATGCACACAATAACATTAATTCGAAATTAACCTATAACTTGTTATAAAACTTAAATTTGACACAAAAAAATAGCCAAAAACTACTGTAGGTAAATGAAGCCTTCGGACTTCGCTACCATTATGCCGCGTAAATCTTTTGTTTTTAATTTATTTTTTCAAATTCAAATTTAGAATCGTTCAAAAAGGTTTACAAAATAAGCTTTCTTCAAAAGAATTTAAAACTGGCCAGTATTTTTTGAGTTAAAGAACTTTATACAAAATATCCCTAGACGGTGTTGATGTGTGTATTATAGTTTCTATATGTTTTGCCATTTTAGTTACGGAGGCTTTTGGCAAATAATTAAAATAATTTATCACACTAATACGAGTATTATAAAGGCGAAAGTTTGTGAGTGTGTGTGTGTTTGTTACTTCTTCACGCTCAAACGGCTGGACCACTTTTGATGAAATTTTGTATGAACGTAGCTGACACCCTGGATTAACACATAGAATACTTTTTATCCCGATATTCCCACGGGATCGAAACTTATGCGGGTGAAACCGCGGAGCGCAGCTAGTATCTAATAATTCACTATCAAAGTAAATTTTTTTAAATTTAATTTAATAAAATGCAACAGGTAATGTCAGTGTCATAACGACAATATAACATAAGGATATTGGTAATACAATATCCTTCAAAATGATTCAGATTGAGATTAATAGAGTATTGTCTTGTTTTCCATAAAATAATGTTTACTATTATTGTTTTCCATAATCGGGGACGATTATAGAAAACAATAACAGTAAAAATTCATAACATTTACTTGCACTATTATCAGCATGTCCACTTATTAGTCATAACTTTTATTTGCCATAAAATAAGTTTCAATAATACCATATGTTATAATCATTAGTTTCTTTAAGTAACACATTACATAATCGATACTTGACATAAGCAACATTTAGTATAATTTAGAAACGTTTATGGTTTTGTACAAAAAATAATGTTCGTAACTCATATTTTGGTCTGTAATCAAATGATTTATTACAGCAAACAATCTTTAGACAGTAAACAGTTTGTCAAATTCGAAACGGCTAGGTTAGGTTAGGATAGAACTGTGACCACACAACGCGTGAAGGCGAGCGAGCGAAGCGAGCGTGACGGGGCAGCGGCCGCCGAGCGCCAGATTTTCACCCCTTCCAGTGGCACAAGGATGTTGTCGTGCAAAGGGTGTCGTGTGTCGGTAACCATTTTTGCTCTTTCGCTGGAGCCTGCCACCGCTCTACGAATCACTGGTGGCGCAACCGGGGTTGGTTTAAGGCAACCAGCATTGATTATATATCAATGGCAACCAGTGATGATCTAAGTTTCATTCAAAGCTGTATCCACTAACTTTGCATGGGCGGAACGACTCCACACGGGGCACGCGAATTCTCCCGCAGAAAAAGACAGCGCCAGTCCAGTAGTCTGCATAACATCAGGTCAGGCGGGAGGAGACGCCCGGGTATCACCACTGCGAGGATCGCCCAGAGGACACGGTGGAGCATACGGTGGAGGTCTGCCCCGCTTGGGCAGAGCACCGCCGTGTCCTCGTAGAGGCGATCGGCAGCGGCGGCGGCCTCTCGCGTCCGGCCTTGGTGCAAGCCATGGTCCGGGGCGAGAGGGAGTGGGAGGCGGTCACGTCCTTCTGCGAAGCAGTCATGCTAGCGAAGGAGGTGGCGGGATGGGCGAGGGAGAGATCCTCACGCCTCAGCCGCCGAGGGAGACGCTCCGGGCGTCGGGAGCCGCGTGACGACTCCCGGCCACCGTAGGCGCGGGCCTGCGGGCGGAGAGCAATGGGTAGCTCTCCGTCCGATCAGGACCAGGCCCGTGCCGGACGGCGTGTTTGTGTTCCACGCGCGCCTCAAAGAGATGTCAGCATAGTTGACGGGGCCCGACAGGGCCGAATCCTGCCGGGGTAGCGGGATCGTCCGAAAGGGTTACTGCTGCCCTGGTACATAAAGGGCTAAGGAAGGAACACGGGTGGGTTTTAGTCAGTAAGAGTCTGACACTCCCTTCTGCTCCACCCAGAGCGGGAGGGGTCATTTGATGATTTCCCATCGTCAAAAAAAAAAAAAAAGGGCCTGTAATACCTCAGATTGCGATTATCGGGATAAAAAGTATCATGTGTTAATCCTGGTTATAAACTATCTCTGTGCCAAATTTCATCCAAATCCGTTCAGTAGTTTTTGGGTGAAAGAGTAACAAACATCCACCTATCCATCCATACATATAAAATTTCATGTTAATAATGTTAGTGGGATTATAGTAGGACGTGTATACAGTCGTAAGATAGGATATATAATTTTCTCTGCCCCCTGAAGGTCTCAATCGCGAGGGGTATTATCGCCCACGTTGAGAACCTGTAGCGCAGTCACACAGTCTTATTACTTACCACTCTTTTGTATTTTTAGCTCCATAATGTCGTAGGGAAAGATGTCTGTCTTGGAAAGCCGTTTTGGAGACAAAGGGCATTCGAAGTGTCAGGAGCAAGAATGACATGAATTATAATATTATAATGGAAAAACCGTAAAATGTTGTTAACTGTATAATGTTGAAACATCTGCGTAAGTTCTTCATGCAGAAATAGGTAGACAGAAAAACTCTGTGCAAAAATTCCAATTGTTTTTAGCAGATCAGAGGGGCAATTCTCATAATTAAGTAACGTTCACTATCAGAAGGCCAATTCCGTAATTGAAAACGTTCAAAATCTAGTCGCAATCTCACCTCAACGATAAATGATGATAAATGATAAATGATTTTATTTTTGTAAGTAGGTTTGTTCAAACACTTTTACACGTCAATCATATTTTAAAACTAGATGAGGTCGGCGTTTCTTACATGACTAGTCTGAGAAGAAAGGCCGAAACAAACTCAGAGGTCACAGTCTCTTTTAAAGTCCAGACATAATCTTGGTCAGATCATATGAAGACCATGTAGGTCGATGTCTGAGATGGTCTTTTGAGGAAAGAACCACACAGATTGAGAGGACCTGTCCAGTCAGTGCACGCATTTGTCAGAAATCGTGCAGCTCAACTCAAAACTTAAGGAGCTCAACGATTCGACGAACAATACCAAAGAAACGACATTTGGGTAGGCCACATTAATTACTCAAACTGCCAGACCATGACAAAAACTAAGAGAACAGAGAGAAAAATAATATAAATAAAATGACCCACATAGTGTTCACATTCACAATAATTAAAATAATAAAATACTTTACAAAGTAAGCAAATGTCATAGTATATATCAAATTCATTAATGTCAAAGTGTATATAAAAAAAATCAACAACAAAACAAAAACATTAAATATGTAAAAGTTGGAGGTAGCTTAATCGCAAGCCTCTTTGTCCTCGATATAAGCCTTAACGGTATAAAAGGCTTTCTGGCACAACTTACGTTTAATGAATGTTTTGAATTTATTAAGGCTTAGATCTTGAACGGGGCTTGGAACTTTATTGTAGAAGCGTATACATTGGCATCTGAACCAGCCACCTATTTTCTTGAGCCTTGTTGTAGGTACAACAAATTTGTGTTTGTTCCTAGTATTTATATCATGGATATCACTGTATTTTTTAAACAATTTTATATTTTTATGGGCATATAAAAGATTTTCATAAATATACTGAGAAGGCACAGTCATAACATTAATTTCTTTAAATTTGTCTCTGAGCGAGTGTCTCGGACTTAATTTATAAATTGATCGAACAGCTCGCTTCTGCAAAACAAAGATAGTCTGAATATCAGCGGCATTTCCCCACAATAGAATACCGTACGACATTACATTATGAAAATAGCTGAAGTACACTAAACGGGCTGTCTGTATATCAGTTAAATTACGAATTTTTCTAACAGCGTATGCTGCGGAACTTAGCTTTTTTGACAATTTATCTATATGTGGACCCCACTGAAGCTTAGCATCCAAAGTTATGCCCAAGAATACTGTGCTGTCTTCAGGATTCAATTCTTCGCCCTTTATCAACACATTAGTTTTCACCTGTCTGACGTGAGGTAACGTAAACTTAATGCATTTGGTTTTTTTCTGGTTTAGAAGTAAATTATTAACATTGAACCAGTGGACTACTTTAGAGATCGCGCTATTTACATCGTCAGTAACCTGCTGCTGACGTTTAAGTTTAAACAAAAGTGAAGTGTCATCTGCACACAACACTATATCATGATTATCCTTTATTAGGTACGGCAAGTCATTAATATAAATAAGAAACAAGAAAGGACCAAGAATTGAGCCCTGTGGGACTCCCATTGTTACTATAGATCCGGGAGATCTTTTTCCATTAACATCAACGCTCTGAATCCTGTTACTCAAGTATGAAGTAAGACGATCCAGAGCAGCGTTCCGGATCCCGTAGTGGCGGAGTTTCCTGATTAATGCTTCGTGAAGAACGCAATCGAATGCCTTGGACAAATCACAAAAGATGCCCAAGGCATCGCATTTGTCTTCCCATGCATTATAAATATGTCCTATAAGTTCAACACCGGCATCAGTAGTTGAACGACCCCTTGTAAAACCGAACTGTTATGTAATAATTTGTGTTTATTAAAAAATCTTTGCATTTGTTCTAAAATTAATTTCTCAAAAATTTTACTAAATGTAGGTAGTACGGAAATAGGTCTATAATTTGTAGGGTCTGATGTACTACCCGATTTAAATAAAGGTATTATTTTACTATTTTTCATGAGGGCAGGAAACTCCCCATCTTCAATACAACTATTAAAGATAAGCGCTAGAGTAGGTGCTACAATGTCAATAACAGACTTAACAACTTCTACAGAATCACCCCACAGATCAGCAGTCTTTTTTACATTTAAAGTGTGAAAGGTTTTAATTATATCTCTACAGGTAACATGTTCAAAATGAAATTCCGAATCGCAACCATTAACATTTTCCATAAGCAAAAACTCAGCAACAGAAGGTGATGAGTTTAGGGATTTAGTCGTTGAAACGGGAATATCTGAAAAGAAAATTTCAAATGCCTCGGCGACTTGTGAGTCTAATTTTATTATGTTGTCATTAATCGACAGGCTGTAGTCATTATTTCGATTACTAGACCTTCCCGTTTCACTATTAATAAAATTCCAAGTCGTTTTAATTACATTACTACTGTTTTTAATCTTTGAACCCAAATAACGTGACTTGGCCATATAACAAACTTTTAAAAATAATTTTGAATAATTTCTAACAAACAAATTAAATTCATCAGTGTTTACGTAAGTCCTTTCATCGTACAGTTCATCAAGCCGCGTTCTACTTTTATGAATACCGATGGTAGCCCAATCACTGAAACATTTGTTACTATTAACCGAGATATTCTTGGGAATAAAGGTTGAATTAAATTGTTTACAGTATATATTAAAAAAATTATCATAAAGATGATTAGGAACCGCATGAATTGACAAAACTGGTAATTTATCAGTGAGTTTAGTTTTGAAAGCCTCTAAGCGACTTGCAGTTTTGGGGTTAACAGTGATATCTTTTCAACGACAATCACTGTCAAATATGTAGGGAAATTAGACGTATTTTTGACAGATTGAGACTGAGATTGGACTGTGAACGTTCTTAAAATGAAGAGAACCGCCTTTCTGATCAGACCCTGTCAAAAAAAAATGTGTCTTGAAAAAAAATAGAATCTATCAAAAATACCCTAATTACCCTACATTTTTGACACTGATTGTCGCTGAGATAAGATTGCGACTTGAATTTAAAGGTTTTTTTTTTTAACCTTCAGTTTGAAAACATCTAATATCAGAATCTAAAATGAAACTGCAAATGTTTGCAAATACCGCTCCAAGAGTAACATTAAACACTTTATTTTAAATAGTTTTAAAACCAAGACGGCGTTCATTGCGGGTTAGCTGCTGCCCCTACTGTTAACAATTTATATCAATATCAGTTCTCAGCTCGGAATACAAATTAGTTGCTCTGTTCTTATATAAAACGTTATAAAAACTTGAAACTCGAGTGTGCGGTATTAAATTACGTTGTTTTCATAATTTACTGGAGTCCCGGGAAAGATACGATGTCGGAAAAAAGGCTTGAGAAACTATTGTGAAAGTGTAGTCTATCGTTCAGGGTTCCGCCTTTATCTTTATGAAAATATCAGCCTGTATATGTCCCATTGGAAGGTAAAAGTGCTTCGAAGGCCGAATTACCTACTGAGCAAAACTCAAAAACTCAAAGCATTTCTTTCAAATAAACCAATTACCTTTGAAATCCGAAAAAGAACCGGAGTTACCGACATAGCTTGCAGAGTAAGCAACCTGAAGTGACAGTGGGTTGGCCATGTTTGTCGAAGGACCGATGACCGATGTAGCAAACGAGTCCTAGAGTGGAGACCGCGTGTCGGGAAGCGTAGTGTGGAACACCTCCCAGCTAGATGGACGGACGACCTTAAGAAGGTGGCTGGGATGGACTGCATATAGAAGGCAGAGGACAGGGTGTTGTCAGGGGCGCAGCCTGGGAGAGGCCTATGTCCAGCAGTGGACTGCGATAGGCTGAGTTGATTGAAACCAATTACAGGCACGTTTGAATTGTCAAGGGGTCGGTCAGTCAAAAAGATGAAGCTGGTTGCCAATTCCAAACCGTAGTAGGCCGCAGTAAAGCGTAGTTTTTCAGCAGCATTTATCTTCACGCTTGCTGGTTTTTTTAAGTTTCACCATCATATGCTAACATTTTCCTTCGTCGTAGTTGGGAGTCCCGCTAAAACTTTGGAAGCGGTTTCGTCATATCATAACAGCCGTCATGAAAATCTGTCATTTTCACCAGTATTTGCCATTAAAGTGTCACAAAACGCTCTGTATTTGTACAGCCGTTATTGTGTAACGTTGACTGCCCCGTTGGTCCCGTGGTTGCAAGCGCGACTGCTGAACGTGGGGTCCTGGGTTCGATTCCCGGGCAATCCCGGGTCGGACAAAGTGTTATTGGGTGTCTCATTAGGAATTTCTTAGTAACAGTCCGGAGTTTGGAAGTTAGCGGTTTAATACCCCCGTGCCTCGGAAAGCACGTAAACCCGTTGGTCCTGCGCCTGATCTCTCCCCGGTCGTGTCAGATTACGGCAATCTAAAATCCATCGGACTATGAGAATAAAAGAACAGAAAGTGCACCTGTGCACGCATACACTTGTGCACTATAATATCTCCTGCGTAGGTATCTGGCTAATCTCCGTTGAGATTGGCCACCTTGACCGAAATCGGTCATCCGGTCGGGAGGCTATAATTGTGTAACGGTTCACTGGTTTTTGGTTAAATATAAGTGAATGTTAATAATATCAATGTTGCATGCCGGATGGTGAAATATGGCTGAGCTTTAATGTATCATAACACCAGTGTTATGTATTACCCATATTTGCTAAATAAATGCCTATTCTATTCACCGTTTTTTTAGCCAACCAAAGCTTAACTGAATTCAAAAAAGCAGATTTGACTGTAAAAATATTGTCTATGTTCGTAGCTAGCAATCTGGGTTGTAATTACCAGTATTTCAGATGTTGACCTTAAAAAAATGTTTGCAATGAAGTGAACCCGGAGTGCGTTCACTTCAATAGAAAACCAGCGTCAGGCACTAGTTGTCTGGCATTTTAGCTGAACTGGGCCTTTTTGGCGCGGCCTGAGGCACACTTTCCTGCTAATTTCTTACATCGGACTTTTATTTTTTGTTTGTTTTTATACAGTATCTGGTGTATTGTGTGTCTTTTAGTCTGTGCTAAATAAATGTATTTTCTTTCATCTATTCTTTCTAGTAGCAAAATGCTTTCGAATCCTACGCCTTTGCAATTAAATTCTTTGAAGACAAAGCGTTTATTTCCTTTTTATTTAATCTCAGTACTGCATTGTGTTGGAAAGCTAAACTTGATAGACACTCAATTAAAAAGGGAAAAAGCAATCTCAGGACTGCCAGTCGTTCGGAACTGCGATCCAATTTGTGTTTTCTCCTACTAACTTGTTGACAGTTTCTGGGAACAGTATTTACATTAAATTGTCTTCAAAGAAAGTGGTCTTTGATAATATTTTGTCTATCATCTCATCTACAAATCTAATCCCTTAATGAAATATGCCAAGATATTTTGATTACACTCGTTACTAGAGCAACTCGCTCGGGGCATTTAATCAAAGTAAGTGGCTTTCGAAGAGGCTTTTCTCAATTCTTTTTTACTTCTGTTAGAGGGGCTTGTGGCTAAGTAATAAAAGCCGCACGGACCGATCAGATTCGATCCATCAGGTTAAGCTACGCTTGCCGCGGTTGGCTCGTGGATGGGTCACCATCTTTACATACCAAGACCCCTCCGTGCCTCGGAAAGCACGTCAAGCCGTTGGTCTCGGCTGTCATTCGTGGATCTTTGGCAGTCGTTACAGGTCATCAGAAACCCAAAAGTCTGACAACCAGTCTTACCAAGGGGTATCGTATTACCCAGTAACTGGGTTGTGGACGTCAGAAAGGCAGTCGGTCCATGTATAGTACTGTATTCTGCTGCATCCAATTAGACTAGAAGCCGACCCAAAAGTAGATGCGAAAAGGCTAGGCAGGTGATGGTTTGTTATCCTAACCGATTTCTTTACTTGGGGGCCCAAGCGACGGGGATGATGGAAAGTAAAAAATGTATGGAACCGACATAAGCTACGGAAAGACTAAGTCAATCTTGTTAAAGGCGACGTGAGAATACGAAACTCTTTGAAGGCGGTTGCTTTGATGGCACTTGTCGAGGACCTCTGCTTGACATGTTTTTTTTTTCCTTTCATATATTATTTTAGATCTAAGATTATAAATGAGGGGAAGACTGCAGACAACATAACAAAATAATATATATTATATTAGTCAATGTTAAAGCCGATGAGGGTATTCTCCCTACTACCGAGATTTTAGCTAGTTTTTGTTCTTTTATGTTTTTTTTTTTTGTAGTGTGGATGCTGTTTTTTTTCTTCTCTTTTGTTGTAAATGCTGTGCACGTCTGTAATTGACGTAAACACTAGTACATGTCTCTGTTCTCTGTTATTTGTAAATGTTTGTGTTTGTGTTGTTGATGTGCCTTAATAATAAATAAATAAATTATTAACCAGAGCAGTGGGGCTCAGTGGCACCGACCCCGATTTACAAAGTACAAAAAAAAATTGTACCATGAATCAGAATCAGAATCGTTATTTGTAAACTTAGGTAGAGTTACACAGTGCGTGAGATGTTACAACATTTGTTCTCTATGTATTATATATGTGTATGCCATAAGGCGTATATTATTAATATTATCTATGTATTATTAAAATATTAATAATTATGAATAGTCATGGTACTAACTTTTGTTGAGGGTGTAAGGTCACTTGAACACGTACTTAAATATAAATAAATTAAATACAAATATAAATGTAGGTATATGTAAATACGGATATTGTGTCCAAGATATACAATAGTGTTAATTACATACATAAATAAATTCATTGGTTTATATAAATTCATTACTACCACTATAATTATTATGTGTAAGCCAACGGACAAACTGATTTTCCTAATAGTGTGTAGAAATGTAACAAACAACCGCGTGAGTCACTGACCGGTCGCGCCGGCCGGCGGCGGCCGCGCAGCGAGCGGGACCCTCCCGCTCCCTCGCGCTTCACCAATCGGCAGTCTGCTAGATGCCCTCTAAGGCCGCGTTCCCACTATGTCGTGACGATTAACTTATCGTTGGACGACTGTCGTCTCTAGCTGTTCCCATTATATCGACTGTATATCGTTACTGCAAAAAAAGTCGTGGACGACAGTGTATCGTGTCGTCCTATATGTGAACACCTCCATTTAAATACACAAGCCATGACGCTTTAAACGACACGATAATCTGTCGTCACGACATAGTGGGAACGGGGCCTAACTCGACACACGCAATCGCTAAGTACCGTATGCTTCTCGCGCGCTTGTTTACCTAAGCTTATGAACTCTGCTTATCTTCTACTTGTGCTTTACGTGACTTTATATCTGTGCTTCTTCTTGTGTTGACTTTCTCCTTCTATTCTTCGAACTTTATTTTGTACGTGTGTGGGCTTAAAAGTAAACAAAGCAACTGAACCCACGACTTGTATTCATCTCCCGTACGTACCTACTTCAAGGGGTATAAAAATAAAGGACTAGAAGAGTCGATTCCAAAAATATAACTAACTAAACGATTCAAATAAATAAAAAATTGACAAAATCAAAAAAACCGATTGCTACTAAGATTTATTACGAGCTTACTTTTCTAGCAGTCTGATGCAGTTGATCACATAAATTTGAGATTGACTAAAATAACTTACTGCCTGACGGGTTCTTGATTTTTTCAATGTTTAAAATCTAAACATCTAAATCTAGGTCGTGATTTTAATCAAACCCAGACAGGCACTATACTTTGTGTATTTAATTTCATCACCACTACTCTACATCGCGAGGAAGCCCGCATGTCCTAGAACTAAAAAATCGAAGACATGTGACATCCGCCAACCCCCACTGGGCCCTCGTGGTGGGTTACGGTCTACTACCCTCTCACAGAGAGGAAGCCTGTGTGAACTCTATCCCAGCAGTGGGATCATTATAGGCTTGTTATGCACATTAAAGATATTGAAATATCATAAAAGGTATGTTAGCGGGATCTAGTGTCAACACAGTTTTATCGGCGATAAAATAGAATAAACATATGTACATATGTATAATCGATAACCCCAGTTACTAACTGCGCCAGTTATTATCTGTGGCCGTAGGTACTTACTGGCTGATAATATTGTAACGGAGTGAAATTTTGAGAAAGAAAACTGACTACGTACCTACCTATTATTAAGGGCTGAATTTGATACCTTAGCTCAATTAAATTCGAGTTTTAGCGATAAGAATTTTAAAGAAAGAAAGAAAAAGTATTTATAAATTGCGACTCGCACAGGAAGATCATAAAACTAAACTAACCACAATCAAAAAATAAAAAAAAACCGAATTATACATATAAAAAAAAAGTAACTAAACCAAATGAAAAAAGTAACAAAAAGAAAAATGAAACAGAAAGTCCAACAACAACGAACAAAAGAACCATCGATCCAAACCAATACCAATTTGAATTTATTAACTATAGGGTAGTTGCCTGGGTAAAAATATAATAATTATATTTAGTCCGTCAGTTAGATTATCGAAAAATAATGGACACATATTTTTTCTTATGTCAGTCAAACAAAACATTACAAAGATAAAGCGCGTCAAAATTTGGGAGTGGCGGGTCGTGACGTCACTTGCTTGCAAAAGTGTCGCAAGCAAGTGACGTCACGCGGAACTTTAACGGGCGATATCTTCATCATTTTTTATATAATTGACAAAAGAAAAAATACGGGTCAATATTTTTTGATAATCTAACTGACGGACTAATTAGATTTTTTTAGGAAAATTGCCTATTATTATTTATTACAGCCCATTTCTCGTATCGTTTCGGCCATATATATTTCTTCCAGCGGGTATGCTTATATAAAAATATGACTGATGGTAGGTAATCCAAAGAAGGTAGGTACAGCCACCGCCAGCCTGCACTCGCCCATCGCCGATCGTTTTTATGTACCTAGAAAAGAAATCCGAGGAGGTTTGTTATACGTTAAGCAAAACAAATGCTGGGTGCTTTTTTAGTGTTGTTTTGCTAACCTCCCCCCCTACGGGGTAAAGAGTGTAAATGTGGTATTGTTCCACAAACGATGGGACACTTATTATCATGACCTACGTGTCCTGTCAGCTGCACGTTACAGGAACTGATAGACGCTAGTGATGGCGCCAAACACGTAGCCGAATTCTGAGCCGAGTCCATTAAGATAGCCATCGTCACGCTAAGAAGAAGAACGGGCTCAAGCGCCTCCCAAACGACAATCCTGGATCCCACCACTGTATATGAGTCTTCGCTTGAAATAAAGTTATTGATTTGATTAACAATATTATTCATCACAGTTACAATATCCAACCAAATCACAATCAGTTTACACAGAAATTGGATATCAACAAGGATCCAAAGACATTGATCTCCATCACCCGGCTAAGTTACTCTAAGTTTTGACGGCAAGTTAGTTCTGTTGCCTTTATCTTATCAAACTTATGATAAGACTATTGAGTTTGATGAAACAACAGCTTTAACTGACGGAAGACTAGGTTTAGTCTTGAATATTGTTAAGTATACATAACTTGGGCGATGCGGTCGGACGGAAAATTGAGTGAGATATTGAAATTCAAGCTCTGGGCGGGTAAGAGGAGGCTCGTGGCTAAATTTTAACAGCCGCACGGATGGATCTTCAGGGTTAAGCAACGCTAACCGGGGTTGGTCCGTGGATGAGTGACCATCTATAAAAAGAAAGAAAATACATTTATTTGCGGCAAACCTGACGCATAAAAAAGAACACAAACACAAAACGGCGGCCATCGCTCAGCCTAATGCTAAGACCCTATACGAGACAGAGCCCCAGAGCTTGTTTTCAGCGGCAGCAGCATCGTAATGACGTCAACCAGTGCAGCATACAATTAGACATAAATAATACCACTATAACGTACCAAGACCCCTCTGTGGCTCGGAAAGCACGTTAAGCCGTTGCTCTCGGCTGTCATTCATGGATCTTTGAAAATCGTTACGGGTACGACGAAGCCCGAAAGTTAGTCCACCAGCCTTGCTGGGTTTAACTGGGTTGACTGGCAGGCCTTAACTGGGTTGTGGAAGTCCGATAGGCAGTCGCTCCATGTAAAATACTGGTATCCAACTGCATCCGGTTAGACTTGAAGCCCACCCAAACGACGACAGTTGGTAAAAAGCTTAGGCAGGTACATATGTACAGACGCCAGCAAGTCAAGCTACCCGAAACTGTCAAATTTTCCCAATCAACCTTGAACCTTAATGATAAAGAAAGAAAGAAAGAAGAAAGAAAAAGTATTTATTGCGATTATGATAGACTATTGCTTTAGCGATAAAGTCTATCAAAAGCTCTTAAAGAAATTTGACAGCTTGATGTGTCTGTATGTATACCAGCGACTGCCAGCGAATAAATGCTCATCGCCGCCGCGTACTTAGTGGTCGTCGCTTAGCAACTCGTTTTTACCTACTCTTGTCGCCTCTCGTTCATCGTGGCGGTGCTGTCCCACCGCCACGATGCATAACTTAAAATTCCTACAACTACGCAGTTTCTTAACAAGTTCAATCTAAATCGCTACAACTCCTAGGAACACCTAGATTGCAATAGTGGAATGTTCAAATGCTGTTAACACCTGTACATAATTCCCTAGTCACGCCCCGGTTCTAGCGACACCCATTTATAGTTATCAAAACTTATATTCAGGATCAAGAAGGCAGTCGACGCAATGACGTAGGCACAGTATTACAATATTTCTTTGTAATACTGTGACGTAGGTGTACGTATAGTCTATTCTAAAACAGTGTGACAAAAGTGTAAACAAACCTTGTTCAGCGGGGTAATTGCGTAACACAATGGCATTTATTTTGACAGTTCTACAACTTTCATTGCGTTATTTACGTAGTTAAGCAGACAAATTTTTTGAACATATGAAGCAATGGATTAGTTTAAATTCTGATTGATAGTGTGTTACGCAATTAGGGTGCAGGTTAAACGCACTCACTGGACACACGATCGTTCAGCGAATTTTCCATTAAATTAACTATGGTTAGGTAAGTTAATGGAAAATTCGCTGAACGATTCCACTGGCCTACCACTGCTCTCTTGTTTTAAAACTAGCAGCTAGCTAGCTGCAATAAAACCTTTTCTTTTTCATTTCTATTGATCTGCGCTAACGTTCATTGACCTCATACATCTGTGACCAGTTCCAGATGGCAGTCATACACATTCATAGCTATTATTTCAGTCCGATGAGAACTGAATACATCAGAAATGCCAATGAACAGTGTGATTGACCTAACATGTAGATGTGCTGAGCAATGAGGTTGAAAGATGTCTCTGGGATGAAAATCATCATGCATAGTTTACTCTCTTGTTAGTTTTTGCTCGTTTATTTTATTGCATTCGTTGTAAATTCACTTTAATAAGGTGTAAATGATAACTAAAAACCTTTTAGGGGTCATTAGGGCCTTCGGCGCGAGAGATGTTATACTGCACAAGGGTGCGTGTAGACACAGGAGCACTCCCTCTTCCCTCACTGTCATAGTCCGATGGGACGGCAATCCGGCACGACTGAAGAGAGATCAGGCGCAGGACCAAACGGCTTAACGTGCTTCCCGAGGCACGGGGGTATCACACCGCCAACTTCCAAACTCCGGGCTGTTCCTAAGAAATTCCTAAATGGAAAAACTCTTTGTCCGACCCGGGAAACGAACCCAGGACCCACACTTAGCAGTCGCGCTTGCGACCACGAGACCAACCGAACGGGGCAGTCAAAATAGGTACGTTGTTTGTAGATAAGTAGGTACTGAAGTCCCGTATGAATTTCTCGAAATGTATCAATTCACTGCTATAGATCATCTTTATGATATGAAAAAACTTTCACGTCTACGATGGCAGAAAGCTCGGCATTTGCAAAAAATATATCTTCTATCTCAAAAAACTGATAAGAAAAACTTCATCGGAATCTCCCAAAATATTTTTTTAGGGTTCCGTCATGTGTCTGTATATTTTTGTAGTTTGTCTATTTGTAAAAAAATACCCTCATTTATTTCTATTAAATGAACAAGTCTCCGAAAGACTGAACAAAAAAAATGCCGGGAAATCACTAGTACCTGCTCAGAAGTTGCAATTATACAATAGAAATGCCAGTTTTATGACAATTAAAATTATAATAAACTAGCTGCGCCCCGCGGTTTTACCCGCCTAAGTTTCAATCCCGTGGGAATATCGGGATAAAAAGTATTCTATATGTTAATCCTGGCTATAAACCATCTGTGTGCGAAATTTCATCAAAATCAGTTCAGTAGTTTTTGCGTGAAAGAGTAACAAACATCCATCCATCCATCCATCAATACAAACTTTCACGTTTATAATTTACAATAATTTCCCCCCTGCCCTGAGAATGTTACCAATTAATAAGTTTAAATGTAAAATGTTTGCTTGGCTCTCAGACATGTGTTTTTATTCCGTCAATGAATTTTTAAATCATACTTTTTGATATTTTAATTAAGATTAATAATGACATTAGTACTTTGACATTATATGAATTCTTGGACATTGTAATTTTTATTTTGACATTAATATTTATTCTTTGACATTATGATTTATATTTTCTTCATTTTGGCTTATAATTATTTTAGATTTAACTATTAATATTTTGACATTATAAATAATGCATGTTTGATAAATCTTAACCAGTCTGCATGCATAGCTTTTAATATTTCTACATCAGCAATGGTAGTATGTGTGAAACAATGTTTATTATAAGACCTCAATGTACCGTAATACTGAGAAATAAATAAATACTTACAAAATGTTAAAAAAGAACCCTTATGGTGCGACTCAGTCTGTCCGTCTGTCTGTCACAGTTGGATATCTCAAGAACTAATGCTATCAACTTGAAAATTGTAATAGTTTTAGATGATGTTTGCCCACCTTTTTTTTTGTTTAACATAGTTTTCTTATGGATACTTTGACAAACATGTTGCCATTTTCCAACATAATATCGAACACTTATAGTTTGAAATATAACGCAGTTGGCAATATGAACAGATCAATAATACCAACCGCATGTATTGGAAACTATCCGGAACACATTTACACACATACAGCGGTCTGTGCAGTCAGCGACAAAAGTCAAAAATAATCCTATCCTACTTCCTACAGTATAAACGCGAAAGTTTGTGACTATGGATGGATGGATGGATGTTACTCTTTCACGCAAAAACTACTGAACGGATTTGGATGGGGCATACATATAGTTTATAACCAGAATTACATATTTATTATAAGCCTGTATAGTCCCACTGCAGGGCAAAGGCCTCCCTTCCTTCTTTCCACTTCTCCCGGTGTACTGCGATTGTGGGCCAATCCTTTAAGAAGGAGTCCAGCTCATCCCGCCATCTCTTTCTAGGCCTGCCGCGCTGTCGTTTCCTGCACTTTGGGATCCACTGGTGGCTTTTGTATATTGCTGCTCCGACATGCGACAGATATGGCCAGCCCAGCTCCACTTTAGCCCAGCAGCTGTGCGGCCAGCGTCCGCTATTTATGTTTTGGAACGAAGTATAGAGTTCTTAATGCGTTCTGTGAGTTTGACACCTAGTATACTTCGTTCCATAGCCCGTTGGCAGACTCCAAGTGCGAACTTTTGACGCTTTGTAAGAGACCATGTTTGCGCTCCGTAGGTGAGGGTGGGAAGAATGCACATGCCCATGAGCTTTCGTTTTAGTGAAAGCGGGAGAGGTCCTTTCTTGAGATGTTTCATCGACCAATAGTTCTTCCAGGCGCGTTCTGTGCGTCGAGTTCTTTGTCCTGTCTCGCCTGGAAGGATACCATTTGGCCGAGGTAAATATACTCATGGACATATTCAACCTGTACAATTCCCAATTTCTACCTTGCGGTCGGTTCTGCTGTCAGCATCAGCTTTGTTTTCGACATGTTCGTCGTAAGTCCGACTTGAAGACTGGCGTGGCTCAGTTGTTCGAGCATTTGGCCTAGCTCAGCTGCTGAGCAAGAAAAGAGGACAATATCATCGGCGAAATATAGATTGGTCAATCTCCTTTCCCCGATGACAATACCCTTGTCCTGCCAGTTCGGATTTAATTTCTGGATAACCTCTTCTAGCGTAGCCGTAAAGAGTTTGGGAGACAGTGGGTCGCCTTGCTTGACTCCTCGTTGAATTGGAAAGGATGGCCTGGTGGTATTTATGCGAATGGCTGCTGTACTATTGTGATATATTTTTTGTAACACATGTATATAAGTGGATTCTATTTGGTGTTTTTTTGAATGCCGTGAATATGGCTTCGTGTGTTAGACTTTCGAAGGCCTTCGAGTAATCTACAAACGCCAGGTACAATGGTAGATTGAACTCTTCATGTTTTTCAATGACTTGGTTTAGAGACTGAAAATGTAGTCGAAAGGCCTCGACTAAATCCAGCCTGTTCGGGAGGTTGGTGGAGGTCGAATGTGGCTGATATACGGTTTTCAATCATTTTTACAAAAACTTTGTAAAGATGTGAGACCAAGCTGATAGGGCGATAATTCACAATATCAGATTTATCTTCATTCTTGTGCAGTAAGATTATATTGGAACGGTAGAATTTACTTGGGAATTACATAGGATACTTTATACACATATATACTCTATACTTTATATATTACATAATACTTTTTATCCCGATATTCCTACGGGATCGAGACTTATGCGGGTAAAACCGCGGGGCGCTACTAGTATCATCTAAACATTACAACTACTTTTGTTAGGTAAGCCTGTGATGATAGTTGAATGTAAATAAATAAATTCAGGTGATTTTTTAAAACTTTAAAATTGATTTAGAATTGAAATTATATGTAAATAACAACTAATACCTAATTAATTAATAAAAAACGGCAAGTGCGAGTCGGACTCGCCCAGGAAGGGTTGCGAAGCAGCAAGTAACATAATTATAAAAGTTCTTGTAGTTCGTTGTAACTTTGATCGATGTTTTAATAATAGTGTATTTAAAAAAAAAATAAGTTATTGATAAGTAAACATTATAATTAGGTACCTAAATGATGGGATTTAGATCTAACTATATGCGAGCCCATATAGGCTTGTGATAGCTAAACAAGCTAATATATATTCCAGTTTGAAGAAATATTTCCAAGCGCAATCGGGAACCTGCCCCCCGCGCGCTCCGCACCCACTACCGATCAAGCCATGCCCCGCGCGAATTATAATTATTATTTACTTAGGCACCTATTACAGATTTATTATTTGAACTTTTTAACTAAAACTTTTCACAAACTAAAATATAGCGTCGAAGAATTCATCAGCATCGCTGTCGATTGGTAATGTACCCAAAAGACTGGCGATGGCGGCCATCTGGCGGAATTACCATTCAGAAATTATTATAAACGTTGATTAACGACTGTTTAACCATAGATTTATGACGTTTAAGCGTCTCTTAAGTTTAAGCAACGTTTATCAATAAAGGGGTAACAGTTTATATAATGTTTGTGTGTTGGTTACGCTTTCACGTTAAAATGGCTGAACGGATTTTGATAATATTTGCTTAAATAATTTGGCCCCATGTCCCATCGGCCAAATAAGGTAATATCATCCAAATCCGTTCAGCCCGCCTTTCACCACTTCCTAGTGCTTTAGCTGGGAAGAAAAAATGGCGCAACAAACTCCCCAGCAGCCCAGCTGGCTGTTCAGTTTCAAAAACTTGTTTCTTTCTCGGTGTGAAACTAGAAATTAGACATTTATTAGAATTTTTTACACCTAGACATAGCGCCCATTTTGTTCTGTATTTATTTCATTTACCTACCTATATTCCACAAATAAATTATTCAAATTTGATTTTTTTCATTTTATATTCATTTATTAAATGGGCATACTTCTAATACTAGGGGCTAATTTTTCAATCGATAGATATTTTTTGTTTGTGGAATAAAATTTACGTCTGGCAGATTTTGTATGGAAGAACTGTCAAAAAATCAAAATTATTTCTCCGATAAAGTTGAGCCCTTAATAAACTAAAATACTATTAAAATATAATATCCTAATTCGAAATTTGGATAGTGTGAACTTACGTTTGTCACTAACTGTATCTGAGTTGGATCCTAGCCTTCGTCAAATATATTGGCTGTGTAAGCAGCTTCCAAAAACATGCGGTTGTAGTATTTCACATGAAACTAGGCAGCTATTTGACCTCTGTAACCCAATTAACAGGAATAGGCCACTTTAGGGTGGCATTTCGGGTTTACTGCTAGTCGTGATGACTGTCCTGAGTATTTGGGCCTACGTGCTTCCCTAGTTCTGTAGAACACGCTATTTGGAATACAGACAATCATATTCCTCCTTCCACTACACTGCCGATGTTCATTTGATTATGAGCGTAATAACTTTTTTATCTGCTCCATGGGGCTCGTCGGTTCTTGGGTTCGGTTCCCGGGTCGGGCAAAATGTTATTGTGTTTTCCCATTAGGAATTGATAACCGACTAATATTTTCGTCCGTTATCAAACATAATTATGCTGAATTCATGGTTCCAGTTTGCGCACTGGTATTTTTTTTTTTTTCTGTATCATAACTTTTTAAGTTTATGGCATACTGAGGTAGGACATTCACGATCGACGTAAAACCATTTGTAAATCATTGCAATGTAGCTCTTATCTCGGTAAGGTTAGGTATAAATGACTAACTATCTTTAAAATAATTTGTTAGTGAGTTACATTGCAATGTCAATGACATAGACGTTGGTCAATGTCATAAAAAATTGAGCGTAACTGCGCTGTTTGAGAGTGATCGGCACAGAGAGTACATTGTTTATAAGTAGTTGCAAGTTACGTGAGCAATAATGTGGGAAAATACACAGATTAGTATAAATATTAATTTATAACAGGGTGGCAGAGACATCGACGTGCAACCTGTTACCATGGATTCAGTATATGATACTGAACCCGACCCCATATAATGCGTTATAGGGGCAGGAGAATTATGATGATAATGTTACACCTCTGCCTACCACCTCGCTTGTTATACTATTGTTATAGGATAACGCAAATCCACGACTATAGTCACATTTTCATTAAAAATGAAGTGTTTCGTATTCAATCGGGACAATAGCTTATGTAAATTAGGTTAGCACATAATAGAGCAGGTAACTCATATTATATACCATTTATATACGCGTTGTGACTGTGTAATATTCCTTTATACGGGATCAAATTAGATTAGGTAGCGAAACGACGCGGTCGTGATGGGTATCGACATCTTAACATGATAAAACAAAACAAAAGTCATATTCAAGCAATAACAATACCAGCGGTCCTTGACCCCCAAACAAAATAGCACATAATCAGCCTATGGCAAGGGACAGGGTTATAATCTACCACGCGGGCCCAGTGCGGGTTGGAAGATGTCACATGTCTTCGAATATTTAGTTCTAGGACATGCCGGTATCCTCACGATTTTTTCCTTCACCGTTTAAAGAGCAGTGGAGATGAAATTGTTAACAAAAAAACTTTTTAACAAAAAAATTAAACCGCCGAAAAAACTGAAAAGCAAAAAGTAATAAGCCTTTTTTATTTAACCTTAATAACTAAGTTCTTAAACTAATGTAAGTATACCTAAATAATTTGAAGTCGGCGCCAAACAATCAATAAACAAAGATCACTAAATTGCCTTAAATTTTAACGGCGCCGACTCAAAATTATTTAGGTATACTTACATTAATTTAAGAACTTAGTTATTAAGGCTAAATAAAAAAGGTTTATTATTTTTTGCTTTTCAACTTTTTCGGCGGTTTAATTTTTTTGTTAAAAAGTTTTTATTTTATAATTTTTTGTGGCTATAATCTACTAATTGTTTGTGCCAAGGGGCAGGCATATGTGGCCCTGAGTAGAGTAATAATACACAACTCAGCATTCAAATCTGTGAGTGAACAATAAATCAGCCCTATTTTCCCACCCTTAAAGTTGTAATTTTTTTCCAAATTTATATGGGACCAACTTTGGGGTATACCCTTTCCAATAAAAAAATAATTATCAAAATCGGACTACGCTGTAAAAAGTTATGCGTGGTCATACATAAAAATAAAAACATATATACGCGTCGACTTGAGAACCTCCTCCGTTTTTGTCGTCGGTTAAAAAGTAAAGCGCCTGGCTGGGTTCGAACCCAGGCAGTTTTTATTTGGTCGTGTTTACATCATCACCCATCACGTCTTCGGAGTTTCACTAGCTAATTTAATTTGGCCCTGTATTGGAACAAAATTAAAACCAGACTTAAAATATACGAACTATTCCAAAAAGAAGTTAAAAAAAAACTTTTGGAAGCTAAAATACGGCACTGGGGTCTACTCTCAAACGGCCGAACCCATTACTTATATCACCAGTTTTGACATACTGGAGGTAGAAAAACCTATCTATCTCTGGTTTTAACGTCCCAATAATCTATAGCAGTAGCGATCTATACGAGTATATTATACTGACGGTTATAATTATACTGGCTACCATCAGTAACTATCTGTCAATAGGTTATTGGGTTCGGGCGTTAGAGAGTAGACCATCCACAAAGATATGGGTTCGTCCAAAACTAATTGATCCGTCAAACCAAGTGGTATATTAAATTTTTCGGACGGGGAAAAACACTTCGTGACATTAACTTTACTGTCAAATCTTGTTGTCATTCATTGTTACTTCGGGTCCCGAAAAAGGCCGTAAGTGATACGGAGTAGGAAACGCCCGCAACTACGGAAATTGTGTTTAGGCAGTTGACCCCCTAAAACCTGAGACTAAAAGTGTCCATATTTTTATAAAACCAAAATTGAAATTATCATTCGAAAGAACAGGGATACATTCCTAAATATCAAATCACCTTTTAATTTTCCAACTACTGAGGCTTACTCAGGCCTCCTCTATGTGAGAAGGAGACGTATATATATACAGATATATATATATATATATATATATATATCTGTTTCGAAAAGCAATTAATTTGGTAGTATATTGCTATAAGATCTGTATCATAACTATTTGAAACCATAGAACATAATTTGAACCTCGTGTTTCATGTAATTTGGAACCACTCGTCTGGAGTTAATCTATACACCTACATACATAAAATGTATCTACATCTATACACAGTCCTACTAATATTATAAATGCGAAAGTTTGTATGGATGGATGGATGGATGGATGGATGTTTGTTACTCTTTCACGCAAAACTACTGAACGGATTTAGATAAAATTTGGTACACAGACAGTTTATAACCAGGATTAACACATAGGATACTTTTTATCCCGATATTCCCACGGGATCGAAACGTATGCGGGTGAAACCGCGGGGCGCAGCTAGTATAAAATAAAGTAGCGTTTCGTGTCTCTCGGTGTGACCACCTAGATCTTCTATGGACATATATACAATGAATTTCGATGCGGTTTTCACCATCATTTAGACTTAATAAGAGTGATTTATGAAAGTGTTGTTAACTTTTTACTTGATGATTTTATCTTTTATCACATCTACGCACTGCTACCATGAATTCAGTACATGATTGTAGACCCTCCCGTGTTGAAATGTTTTTGGCGGTTTAAATGTATATTCAAAAAAATTACGTAGAAATTTTATGAAACAGGATTTTGACATTTTGACCGCGTATTTTACTTTTCTATGAACCTGCAGATTTTTTTTACCACTCTGTATATTATCACCATTATAAGATATTATAAATGTGAAAGTTTGTATGTTTATTACTGAATTATGCAAAAGCAGCACTAATTTGGATTAAAGGCACACAGATAGTTTATAATCGGGATTAAAACAGGAAACTTTTTTCCGGTCTGTAGTACGTTCCGTTCCGATAACCATGCGGGCGACACCGCGGGGAAAATCTAGTAGATTAATATTTATAACACTAAAATTTCGACGTTCTGACATGGCGCAATTACAACCTTTCGAAGCGGGGGGCGGGCGGTGGCCAGACGGGCCGCATGTAGTTAATTATACACATCTACACATATATCTATACTAATATTATAAAGAGGTAAAATTTGTTTGAAAGAAAGAAAGAAAAAGTATTTATTGGGACTCGTACAGGATCGAAAACTAAACTAAACTAAACACAGTTAAAAATAAAAATAAAACAAATTATATTTTTTTTTAAAAGTGACACAAGGAAAAATGAAACAGAAAGTCCTATACGAGGCCAAAAGGCTCCTATATCAACATGATGCTTTGACATTTAAAAAATAATAAATATAAATAGTTTGGTTGTTTATATGTATGTAGGGGGTATTCTCCGGAGTTAATGATCCAATTCTAAGAAAATTTCACTGTTAGCAAGCTTCATCATTCCTGAGTGCTATATGCTATAAATTATTATCATTATAATTTTATCATTTTAGCTGAGCTACCACAGCTTTTGTCTAGCAAGTCGGAACGAAATACCTCTTAAAACAGAATTATTTGCATGCGCTGTCTAAACAGTTGTATATAAGTAGTTAAAAATAATGTATGGCCATCTGCAAAACAGGCCGCGATATCATATTTCTATGTTTTATATTTTATCTTTTAATATCTCTTTTTATGTTTTTAAAAGTATTTTTTCGACATACTTACGTATAGATGAAAATATATTTCTTAAATATTAATCCTTACCAAAATAAATTATTTTATGATCACAAGGACATCATGGAGATAAGATTTGCCCTTCACAGTATGTCAATTGGTCATATGGTTCCGGCGATAATATAAAATTACTAAAACACAAAATGACGCTGAAACATTCACGAATACAACTTCCACGCGGACGAAGTCGCGGGCGAAACTAATAGATTAATACTTTCATTGGCTCCGTCTCATAAATTCCGATTTAGTAAGGTTTGAATTAGTTAGGAGGAACCTAACTGCTTTTTATTCACTCTTAGTTTTTTCTAACCTTAATAATTTAGTTTTATTTACTTAATTATAACAGCTGGCTAAAATACATCCGTCTACTTGACGTTGGCCTTGAGCAGGGGCTCGTGGCAAAATAATATCAGCCGCACAGGTCGACCGACAGGTTAAGCCACGCTTACCGCGGTCGGTGCCTGGATCGGTGACCCGTTACATATCGAAACCCCTCTGTGCCTCGGAAAGCTCAGTCAGAAGCCCTATATTCTGACAACCAGCCTTAGAGCCAGAGAACCAGGAGGAATCGTGTTATCAAGTAACTGGGTTGCCAAGGTCAGATAGGCAGTCGCTCCATATCATACGATAAAGATATAGGTAAACAGCACACTTAAAACAATGATAGATTGGCTTAATAAAAATAATCTTGTTATTCATTTACCGAAAACCAAAATCATGCATTATTACCAGCGTCTACAGACAGATAATATTATAACTAAATATAAAGACCAAAGCGTAGATACAGCCACAGTGGCTAAATTCCTAGGAGTACTTATTGACAGCAATCTGACATGGAAACCACAGGCTGAAAATGTGTGCCAAAAATTAAGTAAGACGGCCTGTCTACTATATAACCTTTCAAAAAAGGTAAATACAAATACACTAGTAATAGCATATCATGGTTTAGAGATTCGGTGTCATATTTTGGGGTAACTGCAGTGACAGAGAAAACATATTTAAGGCCCAAAAACGCTGCCTTAGATCAATGACAGGCCTTAAAAGTACGGAAAGCTGTCAACCTTTATTCAAATCCCTAGGAATTCTTACATTTCCATGTTAGTACATACTAGAAGTGGCGTTATTCGCCACCTGTTTACGTCTATGGTTGATACAAGACAACACTCAAGGCCAATAAGGACCCAATATAAAAACCAACTTTACGCAGGTGGTCATAAAACAGCCTTATCAAAAAAAAACTTTTTGTTCATGGGTCCTCTTCTTTATAACAAACTACCCGAAAATCTCAAAGAATTACCTACCAAAATGTTTAAAAAGCAGTTAACAAAACTGTTACTGTATCCGTATAAGTTGTAATTCGTAAAAAGTCGCATCACTGAGGCATAGAACGCGGGGCAGTGACAATAGCATCCTAAAAACAGTTGTGGAGAGTCTTTACTCCCTATTCTGAGGCACTATGTGGGGATAATGGTCGGGTAGGTCATTCCTCACTTTGTCATCCTTTGCACATTCTGCCTCAGACACCTACTTTGTTGTTTGTTTCTTGGTTTGCTTTCTTCTAACACTAGTTATAAGATTTTTTACTAACAAAATGGACTTTATTGTTGTCTGATCTGATATAAATAAACAAATAAGTAAAATAAGTGCTACTACACAATCAGAGATTTTTTAGAGGACAAAACTTTCGGTAAAAATACTTCCTATATTAATTAATTTTGTTGACATTTTAATTTGTAATTCCGAAGGTTTCCGTTCTCTATTAGTGACTTTACTATTGACTTTATTATCGTATATTCTTATTATTGACATCTCTATATTTTTTACATCTTTGTATTAAGTATGGACAGTAATGAATTTTAATTTGTGGTAAATGATAATTTTGCTTTTTGTTAAATTTGAAATTGTTTATTGTATTGTGTTTTTTTTCTTTTTTTTCTCTCTGTCTTCGGTTCGTGTATGTTAAATAATGTTTGCATGCCGTAAGATAAAATGTATAGGGACTCTCCACAAAATAACCATATTATACGTATACCTAGATTTTTGGCAAATAAATTATTTCTGATTCTGATTCTCATGTACACTACTGGTAATCAGCTGCAACCGGTTAGATTGGAAGCTAACCCCAACATAGTTGGGAAAAGGCTAGGCAGATGATATATGTTGGGGTCGGTTTCCAGTCTAACCGGATGCAGCTGAGTACCAGTATTTTACATGGAGCGACTGCCTATCTGACCTCCACAACCCATTTACTGGGTATTACGATACCTCTTAATAAGACTAGTTGTCAGACTTTCGGACTTCTGACAACCCATAACGACTGTCAAAGATCCACGAATGACAGCCAGGACCAACGGCTTGGTATATAAAGATGGTCACCCATCCACGGACCAACCGCGGCAAGCGTAGCTTAACCTGATCGACAGGCCTCCTCAAGCCCCAAACTTGTTAAACATATACGTGTTAAATATATGTATATCCAAACGCATGTCCAGCCACGACACAGTAAGTTGACTGCGTCGCGACACGTCCCGCTAAACCAGAATTACACTACATAGAATAGTACCTACATTAATAAATCATACGTTGGTTAGGCCTTCGTTTGTGATAGATCATGAAGTAATTAGAGCATGAATACACACACGTGCCACTCAAATCAGGACGACTAAAGGGACTAACCACACTCATTCAGCTCTGTTCAGCTTTTTTCCATAGAAAACAACGATTTTGTATAGGTACGCAAACGTTCAGCTTTACGAATGCGTACGCATTCCATACAGAATCGTTGTTTTCTATGGACAAAGGCTGAACAGAGCTGAATAAGTGTGGTTAGTCCCTAAGGGCGAATTTCACCAATAAAACTAAACGTGAACAACCTAACTAAACCGCGTTCAAAACCTATCAGTGACATCCATCATTGTCGTGACATTGACACTGACAGATCTTGAACGCGTTCAGTTTTATTTATGTACTTGCTTCTGTCTGCGATTTCGTCCGCGTGAAATATCTTGTTCGCCCAACGTCGCCTACCCGCAATGTTACTTCGTGTTCGCATAGCGTACTTTCTGACTTTTATTAATTTTGTTTGGCTCCTAAATCATATAAATATATAACCAAATTATATATATTTTTAAAGTAACAAAAACAAAAAAAAAATGTTTAGTATATATATAGATTTGCATTGACTCGGGCGAATTTTAACAATGAAACTAAACGCGGATTAGATATGCTGATCGCGTTCAGTTTCATTGCTGAAATTCGTCCTAAGAATTATCTTCCTAGGTATCTGAACTCAATAGATTAAACATTCCATTCAATCAATGCAGACCATTGAAGCATTGGCTTGTCAAGGCTATTATCCATTTCCTCCGGTGAAGACCCGACTACAATTATCTGACCGGTTCCTCAAATGAGGAACTGGACTATCATTTCTGGGCCTGCAGTAATCTATTATTAGGTAAGTACTGTAACATCATATACTAAAATACTAAAATGACCTATACTAAAATTCAGGATGTGACCATCAACATCTGCGTAGCCTTTTCCCAACTATGTTAGGGTCGGCTTCCAGTCTAACCGGATGCAGCTGAATACCAGCGAATTTTACATGGAGATACCTATCTGGCCTCCACAACCCAGTTACTGGGTAATACGAACAAAACACAAAACAACGCAACTATACAAACAAACAAAACCCAAACAGAAAAAAAATCTACTTTCCATAACTTACATTATTTTATTGGTCAAAATTTTCTAATTGAGCCTATGAAACTATGCAAAGCAATGCCAAAGGCCTCAAATCCACCCGAAATTCGAAATCCAGGGATATAAAACCGATTCCACGGTTTTATATCCCTGTATTTCGAATTACGCGTGACAAATAACAAAAGGGATCTCAAATTTATTGAATTTGATTATGCGATAGATTTCCGTTAGGCCGTTGGCGATTCGAAATTCCGTAATTTGTAACTCCGAAACGACTGCCTCGTCTGGGCTAGTGACTGCCTCGTTGGTCGTTTCCTGGTTGGTGGTTATGGGTTCGTCCCCAGGTCGGCCAAAGTGTTATTAGGTTTTTTATTAGGAATTTCTCACTAACAGCCCGGAGTCTGGATTTCTCACTAACAGCCCGGAGTCTGGATTTCTCACTAACAGCCCGGAGTCTGGATTTGTCTCCCGGTTGATGGCATTAGGCTCGTCCCTTATTACATGGGACTTAAACGTTACTGGCGAAATGTGGGTGTACTATAGGTACACTTCTGCCTAACCCTTCGTGGATTAGGTACAGGAGTGATGTTATTACGTTATTAACGCTTTTGGAGCGGGATAGAAGCTAGCCGACAGCCATAGCCAACCAATAAAAAACTCTGCATACCTATGCAAATACTAGGATCTGCGCGCGACTTCGTCCGCGTGAAATTTCAGTTTGCTCCAACCCATCCCGTCGCACCGTATCGTCTGCTCCCATTGTTAGTTTTCGCTTAGCGTTCTTTCTTAATTTCTTTCTGCTCGGCTCCTAAGGGTCCAAGCGTGATGTTAAATAGCTTATAGCCTTACTCAAGAATCAGGCTATCAAATGCAAAAACATTTGATAGCCCACATTTTTTAAATCCGACTAGTAGTTCCAGAGTTTAGCGCGTTCAAACAAACAAACTAACTCTTCAGCTTTATTACTAGTATACAGGGCGTCCCACGGTTATGAAACATGGAGGGAAAGTACCTTGAATATTGTAGATGGAACATTTTACTGAAACAAGACATTATTTTAATTTAAAAAACAATTTAAACTGCGTTCATAGATTTTTAAATAATTACGTGATTGAACCGGGAATCGAACTTGCTACACGAGAAAAAAAATTACCCTGTAGCTTTATCATACCGATCGAAAGGATTCATCATAAGGATTATTTTTTGCTAAATAACATCGTGTCAGAAATAAAAGGAAGACCATGAATTTTAACATTTTTAATACAAAATTAATCAATTTATCAAATGCTCAAAATGAGTCCCAATACTGTTGAATACAAAGTCGCACTCTTTTGATTATTTCACTCCCTGTCGATTTTTTGATCTTGTTGTGGTGGATATTTAGAATAAAACGTCTAAGTTCTGTTTGTAGCTCGTGGACATTTTCATACTGGTTCTTCTAAACTAATTTTTTTACATAATGCCTGAACCAAATGCGATGATTGTGTCGGTTGTACAGACGCCAGCAGGTTAAGCTACCCGAAACTGTCAAATTTTCCCAATCAACCTTGGACCTTAATGCTTTAGCGATAACGTTGAAAATCTATCAAAGAAATTTGACAGATTGTAGTAGCTTGATGTGCCGCGTCTGTACATACCATTATTGCTGAAGTTTGTCTCGTCTGACCAGATAATATTATTTAGAAAATACTGATCATCTAGGATGAGCCTCTCCATTTCATGGCAGAAAATAAGTCGTCTTTCAGCATCACCCGGCAGTAATTTTTGTACTAATCGCCCTTCAACGTAACTTTTGAATTCGTATTTTTTCAGTACACGGTGTATTTTGCTTTTCGAAATTCCGATTACTTCTTCACCTTCCCTCACTGAACTTTTAGGATTTGCCTCAAAGTATATCAAAATGTCGAGTTAATCGTAAGTGTTTATCATTTGGTGCCGCGGTTGTGGTAAGCGATGATCGATATTCACCAACCGTTTCATAATAAATCGAGCAGCACCGGTCGAGTGGCACCGCGAAAGATATCCTGATAGAAATACACCATGTATTTCTATCAGGATATCTTTCGCGGTGCCATTGTAAGGCTAATGTTGTTTTTATGGTTCAAAAAGTATGCTTCCATTAAATCAAAATTATTTTGATACGCCATGGTTTTGTAAAAAAATCACAATACAATGCAAAAATCCTACAATGAAAGTCACAGAAACGAAAGAATAAAAGTTTGAAAATGGAACACATTTTTGAATTGTTTCTTTATCAGCCAGCCGCATTGCGATGGACAAAATAATTTACGCGTCTTTCGGCTTAAGATACGGCTCGATTTGTTACATACAACCAGAAACTCTACTAATTACGTATCTCTCTATCATTTTATCATGCACTTAAATTATAATAGGGAAATGATGCGTACTTCTCAAGTGGGTACATTTATTAGTAATAGGTACTTATGATAATGTCAGTTGTATGTCCTTACGGCAATGTCAGCTTTTCATTTTTCTGAACAAAATTTCACATCAAATGTTAAAATTCATGGTCTTCCTTTTATTTCTGACACTAAGTTATTTAGCAAAAAATAATCCTTATGATGAAGCCTTTCGATCGGTATGATAAAGCTACAGGCTAATTTTTTTTTATCGTGTAGCGGGTTCGATTCCCGGTTTAACCATGTTACTATTTAAAAATCTATGAATGCAGTTTAAATTGTTTTTTTTAATTAAAATAATGTTTTCTTTCAGTAAAATGTTCCATCTACAATATAGAATATACAAGGTAGTTTCCCTCCATGTGGTATAGCCGTGGGACGACGCCCTGTAGATATCGAGGTGATGACGTCACAATTCATGACGACAACCCAATTGAGCATTGCTCTGTAATTGATTGCTTTATATGGCTAGACACATTATCAAACTGTGTTTTTCCTTTCAATACCATTCCTTACGGACGTCTAGAGAGATTCAGACGTAAGTCGGATGAATTAATAAAAGTCATAGAATTAAATTTATTGTTTATGATGTTAGTAATCCAGTCCTGCAAGGTTGTTAGTGTTTTACAAATAATAACCCTGTAGAAGGTATTTTTCTTACTGTCAACTAGCATATTATGCGGTGTGAACGACAAAAGGGATCTTCAATTTATTGAATAGTCGTAAGTACGAGTATTCCATGTCGTATTCATATTCTTGGTTATGCGATAGATTTCCGTCAGACCCTTTGCGTTTCAAAATTCCGTCATTTATATTATTCCGAATCGATCCGACAATTCCACAGACAGTTAATCAAAGGCTCTGCATATGCAAATATATCGTGGTTATGACGTCACACATCCACACAACCCTCGTAAATGAAAACACAGTAACTCTGAATATGTCATTTAGTAAAAAAAGCGGGTAAGGGCTGATTTTTCAGTCGACCGATAACTTTTATTCGAGGAATAAAATTGACGTTTGACAGCTTTTGTATGAAATAACTGTCACAATTTCAAAATTATTCCTCGAATTATGTTATCAGATGATTGAAAAATCAGCCCTAAATCGTTGTGTTAAGAAAAAATATTTATGTTAGGTTGAAAATGACATTTTTATATTTAGTAAAATAGTCAACGCTTAATTTAGTATCTATATAACTAATATTTTTTTGTTATATCCATCTATACTGATAATAAAGCTGAAGAGTTTATTTGTATGTTCCACCAGTCGAATTTGAAAAAATATATTTGCATATGATAGCCCAGTTATTGAGGAAGGCTATAGGCTATTTAACATCACGCTAGGACTCTTAGGAGCCGCAAAGTAAAAGGAAAAATAGTCAGAAAGAACGCTAATTAAAGACGAAGTTATAGTGCGGGCAGGCGATGCGATGCGACAGGATGCGTCGGGAGTGCAAGAAATTTCACGCGGATGAGGTCGCGTGCAGAAGCTAGTAATTCTTTCTTTCTTTCTTTTCTTTTTTTATAAAAACGTTGCCCCACACTAGGAATTACTCCTGTATCGCGTGTAAACTAAAATAAAAATATAAAAATTTATAAAATCAAAACTCATTCAAATATGGCTGAGAATCAGCACTTTTGGAACGGTAAAATGACATAAGACAGTTCCCCAAAACGCCCGCTCTTCACTACTTCCTAGTGCTTTCGCTGGGAGAAAGATAAATTCAGTTAAAATGTTATCTTATATAAAATTAAGTTTTAGTAAGGATCCCTAATCTTTTCTAGCAATAAATATAGCCTATGTCACTCAGGGTGAACGTAGCTTTCCAATAGTGAAAGAATTTTTGAAATCGGCGCAGTAGTTTTTGAGTTTATTCTTTACAAACATACACACAAAAATACAAATCTTTCCTCTTTATAATATTAGTATAGATAGTAACTGAACTTACTGTTGTTTTCATTTAAGAGGACAGCACAGTTCATGACGATACTCCAATTGTGCATAGCTCCGTAATGAATTGGTTTGCTTGTCTGTTGACCGTGCATCGTGGGCTGTTGTAGTTGTGTGCCGAAATAATTGGACTGTTTCGTCACATCTCGGAGAGTCGGATTTGAAAAAACTTGAATATTAACGTTGTGCGTTTTTAATATTTTGGAATGCGGTCTACTCTCCCTCCGTCTTACGCGTCACGTGTCCTGACGCGAGCTCCGTCTTACGAATTTTCGATCAGGTCACGTGTCCTGACGCGAGCTCCGTCTTACGAATTTTCGATCGGGTCACGTGTCCTGACGCGAGTTTAAATTTTTTTACTCATCACAAAAAACTCCCTCCGTCTTACGCGTCACGTGTCCTGACGCGAGCTCCGTCTTACGAATTTTTGATCAGGTCACGTGTCCTGACGCGAGCTCCGTCTTACGTATTTTCGATCAGGTCACGTGTCCTGACGCGAGTTTAAAATTTTTACCCATCACAAAAAACTCCCTCCGTCTTACGAATTTTCGATCAGGTCACGTGTCCTGACGCGAGCTCCGTCTTACGAATTTTCGATCAGGTCACGTGTCCTGACGCGAGTTTAACATTTTTTACCAATCACAACAAAAGTGCACAACGCCGCTAAAGAAGTTTTCACTTCAAAAAAATGTGTTTGTGTTAAAGAGGAGCTTGTGGCTAAGTGATAACAGCCGCGTGTGTCGATCGATCCAGGCTAAGCTACGCTTGCCGCGGTTGGTCCGAGGTTAGGTGACTATCTTCACATATCACTCCTCCGTGCCTCGGAAAGCACGTTAAGCCGCCCCGGCTGTCATTCGTGGATCTTCGATAGTCGTTACGGGTCGTCAGTAGCCCGAAAGTCTGACAACCAGTCTTACCAAGGGGTATCGTATATTACCTAGTAACTGGGTTGTGGAGGTCAGATAGCCAGTCGCTCCATGTAAAGTACTGGTATTCAGCTGCATCGGGTTAGACTGGCAGCCGACCCCAACATAGTTGGGAAAAGGCTAGGCAGGCATCTTATAAAAATAATAACTTAACTTACTGTGTTTTCATTTACGAGGGCAGCACAGTTCATGACGATACTCCAATTGTGCATTGCTCTGTAATGAATTGGTTTGTCTGCCTGTCAACCGTGAATCGTGCGCTAATGTAGTTGTGTGCCGAAATTATTGAACTGTTTCACCTCATTATTGTTATATATTTCCTGGAACTCATTTAGGAGTACACCTTGTATACCACGTCGTTAGTTACGTTGTTCAGCAGCCAATTTTTTGAACATATGAAGCAATGGATTAGCAATATCCTTCAAATTCGTGTGATTGCGCTTTCAATAATAATCTGGATCATTTTTATAATTATTTCGCAATTAGGGTGCTGTATATTAGTTCAGCTAGGTACAAAACAAACAGAAACAATAAAACTACAATCTAACTATTTACAGGCACTGTTGAATGGTCAAAGTCGGCCAGTCAGTAATATGAAGGTAGACCTATGGATAAGAACGGGCAAGAAATTCAATGGATACTCTTTGAAATCGAACTCTATAGTTACGCCGTTGGTCCCGGCTGTCATTCATGGACAGTCGTTACAGTCAGTCAGAAGCCCGAAAGTCTGACAACCAGTCTTGCCAAGGGGTTTCGTATTATCGAGTAACTGGGTTGTGGAGGTCAGATAGGCAGTTGCTAAATTTAAAATACTGGTATTCAGCTGCATCCGGTTAGACTGGAAGCCGACCCCAACATAGTTAGGAAAAGGCTAGTCATGATTAAGTGTTACTAATTTCATGAAATATTTGCTTTGGATCGCTCTTTTAATGCCCTTGACGTGCGTATCATAATGTCAATTAGGTTTATGCTCGTCATAGCAACCAAAGAGAATTTTCTAACAAATGACGCTCGTTTACTCGAAGACCTCGCTACAGCAGTCTTCATAATCTGAGATCATTTACATTCCATCGCCACTTAATCAATTATCTACTTTAGTTGAATGTATTCTAAGTTAATTTTTGAGTGACCATTTGTAACAAAAAGTTTTTGGTTGCAATAGAATTTGAACTTTGTTGAGTATGACATTCAGTTTGTTGTTCCATAACTTGAAAACGATCTCAAATTTTTAATTCAAGTATAGATACCAAATCCATTCTGTACCAAAAGTAAAATTCGAGTTTATACTAATACAAAACATCACACCTATTTTCCAGACGGGTTAGGCAGAGCCTATAGTACCTCCACCCACATACTCCCCAGAAATACCTGTTTCTCCGTACTCTGCGTGAAAAAATATTCCTAATATTTTCTATTTGTCTACAGGAACCACAGCAGCTGAAACCATGGCTCGGAGTGTGGGATGCCACCAGGCTTCTCTCCGCCTGCCTCCAATATGAACCATTTGTAAAGAGCATTACAGGTATTTAAACGGCTATTACCATAACCAATGAACCCCCTGCAAGGCCCAAGTATTCTTCTCAAGCTTCAATCAATCATTCCGCTTGACCACTTTAATTTGGATAGTTTTTCTGTCAAATGAAAAAAAAAGTATTTATTTGATTTTATAATTACTTATTTATTTGATTTTATTATTATTAACTTATTCGATTACTAGCTGCGCCACGCGGTTTCACCCGCATAAGTTTCGATCCCGTGGGAATATCGGGATAAAAAGTATCCTATATATTAATCCTGGTTAGAAACCATCTGTGAGCCAAATTTCATCCAAATCTGTTCAGTAGTTTTAGCGTGAAGGAGTAACCAACATCCATCCATCCATCCATACAAACTTTCACGTTTATAATATTAGTAGGATATTGTTATTTTTATCACTTTAATTACCTAGTAAATCGATTAGGCAAACTACATACATATGTTCAAATTTTATTTATGTTTCAAATTGACGTTAAACAAATATCAACTTATTTTTATGGCAATTAAGTTGATTTTAGAGTGACTAGCACTGTTGAAAAAGTTAGAAAAATGTTTGAAGTTGTAGCGTAAACTGAAATTTATTGTGTAGGAATTAAAATTATTTTTCTATAAACTCATATTTGTTTACATTTTTGGCGAATATGTCGCGAATGAAGATTATGTGTGTAAGCTCTCTGTTAATGTTTATGTGAATTAATCGTTGGAGTGCCATAATATATATATATATATATATTTAAGAAAAGTTTCTTTCTTAAAGTATAAATACTTAAAAGAAAGAAACAAAACTTGGTTTATTGGCACAAAAACCCGTGCGTATAAAAATGATAGCTTCACTCGAATAATCGATCATTATTGTTTGCGGAGCCAACATGGACAGACATCGCACAAACTAAAGAGGGTTGGAAGGAAAAACGGGAGGCTTTTGTTCAGCAGTGGCAGTGGTTTACAAAGCAGGCTAAAACTAAAAAGAAAGAAATAATTTGTGTGTCTTTTTGTTTGTGCTAAATACAAACCAAAAGACACACAATATACCAGACACATGAAATTAAAATTTCGATATCATGGAAATTCGATTGCTAATTATTATATTGGCGAAACATATTTTGTTCTAAATTGTATTTTTTACCATGTTTTTATACCGTGTTTTTATGCAAATAAATATATTATTATTATTATTATTATTATTATTTTAGTTGTCTTTGACATATCTCGGGACCCTGGGGTCCCCGACCCTTGAAAGGTGTACTAGGGGCCGAAGCCAACTCGCAGAGGCCCTTTACACAATTCTAAATGATGAGGAGGCACCAACCGACGATTATCCCTATATGCACCATGCAAATGCACCCAAGGACAACCCCCGGTTGTTGCAGGACTATTGCAGAACATGGAAACAAAATATACTGGGCTATGGGTTTGGGTGGCTATAGTGGATCGTTACCTTGAACTATGGAAGGTCTATGTCCCCTGCCTGACCAATGATAATTATAATATTCACAGATGAAATGGCAGGGGGTGACTTGCACACTCAATAATGGTCCCCCAAAAACGTACGTACGTTTGCGAGCACATAGTATCGTAGCGACAAGAGGGCAACATGTCCTGAGGTTCTTATGAGGAGTGGAGAGGTATTCCACGGCTACCAGGACAATCCCGGAAGTACGATCAAGATCCCTACCAGCATCTTACTGAAATACTTCGTTCCTCCGAGTACGTTTGCTCTTGCGAATTCATCTGCGTTGCATTCATTGCGAGTCATTTGTCGTAATTAGGGAGTGTAGCCCCCAAATTAAGAGACATCGTTGCTTCTGCACTGTGCACAATTGGTTTTGAGAAAACTTTTGTATCGGGTCGATCGCAAACGTCTTTATTTTACTACTAGCTTCAGCCCGTGACTTCGTCCGCGTGAAATTTCTTGTTTCCCCAACCCTCCCGGTTGAGGGAACAAGAATTTCGTAACGTCGCCTCGCATCGCCTGTCAGCGTGATGACTTCATTTTCGCTTACAGTTCTTTCCGACTTTTTTCATTTCGCTCGGCTCTTAAAAGTCTTAGCTTGATGTTAAATAGCCTTAGCCTTCCTCAAGCATTGTGCTATCAAATGCAAGTATTTTTTTCAAATCCGACTGGTGGTTCCAGAGATTAGCGCGTTCAAACAAACAAACTCTTCAGCTTTATTATTAGTATGGATTACTTTCCAACTAAGATCGAATTTTATCTTTATCCTTCAGGTTCTTTTTAAGAACTCTCCAAATTCAGTTTCCAATCTCTTTTATGCTACAGTTATTGACGAAAACTTTTACACTTATAAGCTGAAACATCACATAAAAATTTATAAAACGCGCTCGCAGAAAAGTTACGTCAGCTGAGTCGGCTAATAGTGACATAGGTTTAGGTTTAAATGCTTTATTCTCAAAAATACAAAAAGCCACTTACATGAGAACATAAGATAACATATTGTAATTAACTTATTCTAGGTAACGGTCACTGGTTCAATACAATAGGCTTAGAATTATTTTGTTGGGTTTTATTCCTAACTATGTAGTTAGGGCTAGTAACAATATTAGTGAGTGGTTTCCATTATGTGATGTGACAGTTTTGATTTAAAACCACTGAAAGAGCTTACATTTTTTATGTAGAATGGAAAATTATTATAAATTTGTGCTCCTTCATAGGTGATATTTTTTTTAGCATAATTTGTACGTGTCTTTGGCAGGACAAGTAAGCTGGATCGACGAAGACTGCGTTTACATATTTGAGATTTTTTGGTAAATGTTACGTTTGCGTGAATGGTTCCATCCATTACTTTTCTAATCAAGATACAAGTGTTATACATATACAGTTGTTTGATATTCATAAGTTTTGTTTCTTTAAAAATGTTGTGCCATGGTGTCAAGTATGTATAGCGAAACAATATCTTTATGATCCTGTTCTGCATTCTTTGCGATTCCTGTAGTTTTGTTTTACTGGCGTTCCCCCAAATTTCTATGAGATACAATAAATGTGATTTGACAAGTGAATTGTAAATGTTTACGCAGTTTTTTTGGTATGTACATATTGATTTATATTGCGGAGTGATCCAATACGTGAGGAAATTTTATTCCTAATATAATCGATTTGCTTGTTCCATGTCAAACAATTTTCGAATCTAAGGCCAAGGTATTTTTCGTAGGTTTTTTGATCTAATGGAATGTTGTCTATAGTTAACGGGTCATGCAGCGGATTTTTTTTTATTTTTGGCTTTAACGATAATGTAACATGTATTTGAGATGTTTACAGTTAGGAAATTATGTTAGAACCATTCAAACAGAATTTTGAAATCTTCTTGGGCTCGTGAAATAGCGTCATGAGCACTAGTTCCGAAATAAAACAAGCATGTGTCATCTACGTATAAAGTTAAATGTCTACGTAGTCCTGCTCTGTTATATTATTTATGTATATCAAAAATAATAACGGTCCCAATATGGATCCTTGTGGGACTCCATATGTGATAGGTAAAGCATTGCTTTCAACATTATCAACCTTGACTACTTGGGATCTATTTGTTAGGTAAGATTTAAACATTTTAAGTGCATTGCCTTTGATACCAACATTACCAACGTTTTCTAGTTTTTCTTATAGCAGTTTGTGACTTACGGTATCAAAGGCTTTTTTAAATCGATAAACACACCCACAACAATATTTTTCATACCTATATTATCTCTGATTTTGGTCATCAGATCAATAGTGGTTACAGTGGTATTATTTTTAGCTCTAAATCCATATTGGCGTTCTGATATAAAATTAAAAGAGTCCAAGTAGTTTAACAGACGGCTTTGTATTATTTTCTCCAAAATTTTTGACTTTATTGACAGCACAGAGATCGGGTGATAGTTTAACCCGATCGGTTTTAGGTCCCGATTTATAGATCGGTGTCACCTTTGCAATCTTTAGGGTGTCTGGAAAATCCCCGTCAGTCAGGAGTTTATTAAAACAATTTGCCAAGCTATTTGAGATTCAATTTTGCAAACTTTTTATGACTTTTGTGCTTATTTTATCTATACCGCAACTTGAATTTGGGTCAAGATCATTCATCATTTTAATAATTTCATCAGCACTAGATGGATCTAATGTCAAAAGTTCTTGTTTATTATTTTTTTGGGATTTGAAAGCACACTGGATTGAGGTGTCATGATATTTTTCCGGTATTCTGTCTGCCAGTATGGTCCTATGGTAAAAAAATACTTGTTAACATGCTCTTTGATTTAATAACGTGAAATGCAGGCGAATTAGCAGACTCAACTGACTGGCTTTATTCGGATTTTTTATTATACAGCAGCTAAAGTTTTATGGAAAACATGTCTAGACAATCGGATAGAATAACAGAGTATTTGAAGTCAACGCAGGTTAATGTATCTGAAAGCCCCATTTACACGATGCAAGGTTCTTGCCTGTGTTATGCAATAAAATTAAAGCAACAAAGACTTAGACGGTACAATTTTTGTGTTAGTGTCTGAGCGTATGTTGTGTTTTATCTGTATGTGCGAGTGCCCAGCAATTGGATGATGCCGGTTAACAGTAATCAGTAAATCGCAACATGTAAATCAGGCTTAAAATACCACAGCACAAGTATTATATCACGTAGCACCAAAATAATTCCATAATAGCACATAATTACAGCACTGAAATCAGTTAATTCGTTTTTGAGCTATCATTCCCAAGATAGATAGATTAACAGATGGAATCCTCGGCATAACCCTTCACCTCTCTCGCGACGTTCATTGTATGCCTATTATGTCCCCGTTGACAAAATTAAGCTCTGGTCACATTGAGGTGAATCCAGCGCGGTTCGATTGTTTTGTTTATGGTTAGACTATTCGCGCCAGATTGAACACCTGCATACAAGTTCCCGAATCCCGAGCGGCAGCCTAATGGCGTAACACACGATCAATCGGAATCTGAATCATTTTGAAGCAAATTGCTAATCCATTGCTTCATAAGTTCGAAAAATTTGTCTGCTCAACACGTAAATAACGCTATGAATGTTGTTGAACTGTCAAAATGAAACCGATTCCGATTGATCGTGTGTTACGCAATTAGGGTGCGGGATTCGCTTCAGTTTCGCCTGAGCCTTCCATTAACCATTGACTCTTCTTCTTCACCAGGTAGCGAGAACTGCCTGTACCTGAACGTGTATACTCCCAAGATGAACCCTGGTGCCAACCTGCCGGTAATGGTGTACATCCATGGAGGAGCTTTCATGTATGGATCGGGAGGAGTCTACGACGCCACCAACCTCATGGATTGGGACATGGTCGTGGTTACCTTGAACTATAGGCTTGGACCACTGGGTGAGTTGAGTTTAAAAAAAAAATTGTTTTGAATTAATTTTCATTAGATATAGGTACGAGTACTAGCACCATTCGAGTGAGAAATAATAAAGTATCTACGTAGACACTAGATAGTTATAATGACATGAATGTGACACACGAAAATTAACCTATAACAGTACAAGGATCATTTGTCGCGCGGCCATAATCGGAACTAGATCCGCCATCTTGTTTTTTCAGCGCCATTCAAACGCCAAAATATCCTTGTAGCACTTGCATTTGTCAAATTTCTTTAATAGATTTTCAACTTTATCGCTAAAGCATTAGGTTCAAGGTTGATTGGGAAAATTTGACAGTTTCGGGTAGCTTGATGTGCTGGCGTTTGTTCAAATAACCCATGGACAGACGTCGTATAAGATTTTTCCCAAAAATGACGAAAATAACGAACTTCAGTCCATCCAAAATTTCTGTCGAGCACGCTGATTTTATCTAATTCTCTTTGGTTTTTTTTATGTGGTCATTAGGAACACCATAAACAAATACCATTAACAATTATTTCATGATAATAATGATAATGATTACTAATCATACCTGTTGGCAATAGGCTCGACCTCTATTACATGGGACTTTAACATAATTGGTGAAATATGGGTGTGATGGGTTACTTCTGCCTAACGCTTTGGGGATACCAGGCGTGATGGGGTTATGTGTCATATCCTTATTAACAAAGCCTCTGGAACCAATGATGCTATATAGTGTTTAGGTATACCAAGCATTAGCCTGAAGTATTAATGCAAGCGGGACCCGCTGGGTCGTAAGTTTGGCCCATTGATCGTCTGACATGCGGCAGATGTGTCCAGCCCAATTCCATGCAATTGCAGGCCCAGACGGAGAAGATTGATCCTTGGCAGCTCTGGACAGACAGAGGTGGATAGAGAGTAGGGAGGCCATTGCCCAGCAGTGGGACATAAATGGCTAATAAAAAATAAATTAAGCAGGTTGAATGGCTATCCCATCTGATCCGCAATTCCGCATATCTATGAAGGTGTGTCCATTCCAGAGAATACGATCTATAAAGAGTATTACGATGTAAATCTAGGCATCAATTTACTGCATGGAGGCGTGTACATTACAGGTTGTGGGAGTCGCATCGAGCTATAAAAAGAACATTAAAATAAAATATCTATTTTAAAGTGGACGTGAGTCTAGCGAGAGGTCGTGACACGGTCGTGTAAGTAGAATACAAACCGCATAGCTAGTCATACACTAGGATACACGTAAATGAACGCCTAAACATTGTTGCAAATTAGATTTTACAATGCGTTTTTACTAAGCATTTAAACAGATTAAATTGAAAACTTGCGCCAACTCGAAATAAGAGGTGCAGTAACTGTGTAAATCAACTAAGCCTATTGCAGTCCACTGCTGGACATAGGCCTCTCCGAGGCTGCGCCACAACACCCTGTCCTCCGCCGACGATGACACGCCGACGAGTCCTGGAGTGGAGATCGCGTATCGACAAGCGTAGTGTGGGACGCCCCCCAGCTAGATGGAAGGACCCGGACGGCCTAAAGAAGGTGGCTGGGTGGGACAGACGACTATGTAGATAATCATTATAAATTGTTATTTCCCAAACCTAAACTCTTGAAATAAATCGTGTAATTATCGTCTTAGGTAGCGCAAACTAAATTATTGCCTTCAAGTAGACACGAATTATCCTTTAATTTGTTAAAACAATTACGAAAATTAAAGTACCACTTTTGTCGTGCCGCGCCCGATAAGCAATTAAAGCAATCCATTCATCGCAGAGTTTACAACATGAAGCAAGTTGGCAACGCGTTGAACTACCGATATTTACTTTTTTGACCGTTTCTACGAAAAAATTGGCGCGCGGTGACGTTGCCAAATCGAACGCCTGCGCGCACGTTTGTGCATACAAATGTGTGTGTGTGTACATTTCCAGTATAAGCTGACTTCTCATTGTACGAAAAGTCTATACAATGCGAGGTCAGGTAAAACTGGAAAAATATATATAGCTTGCTATGTTGCTATGTCGTCGTGTGTACTATCATCAACTCCAGTCCTATCTCGTTTCTACTGACATTCCTCGTGCTTACGCAACCATTTAATCCAACTATATCGAGGTCATAAAAGGAACTTTACAAATAAAGACGAAACAAATACTCAGAAACTACAAAATTAACTTTAATTTCTTTCAAACGAAGCAAGTTCATAAAACCGAACAGTTTATCGTTAGATTAAGAGACAATAAGTAATGCGGAGAGAGAGAATACGGCCCGAAACAAACTCCACAAAACTCATTTATATTTAATCGAAGGCAGCCGTCCCTTATCTGGTGGCCCACGGGCGGAGAATAATTCACGAACCAGCCCCAATCATTTTACATAATGGCCAGAATAACAATGGACCAATAAAAGCAACTCTGTATCTTTGTATCTCATCTATGTCGCAGCCAACTAGATTAATCAGCCGTTCAGTTAACTACCTAGCCTTTTAACTACACGGCACCGTTCAACTAGCGGCCTGGATGATATTCAGCCATTCAATCAAACATCTAAGCAAATGACTTGGATCGCTAACTTTTAACTACTTGCCTAGCCCAGACATTTAAATTGGCGATTGATTGATTATTGGTAATTGATTTAAAACGGCTGTTGTTTATTGTAGTTTTGGAAAATATAAAAATTACAAAACCAGTTCATTAAATGTTGTATTAGACGCATTGACAGAATAACATTCATGCCGCTAGTTGAACGGCACCGTTTAGTTTAAAGGCTAGGCAGTTAACTGAATGTCTGATTAAGCTAGGTGGCGGCGACATGTACATTAAATCGTAATATTGGTTTTTCTTTCATTTAGATAAAAGATAAAAGATAATCCATTTGCCAAGCGTATTGATGGCAGCATTTCCCTTCGATTTAGTAACTGTAACAGATTATATGAGGCTGTTATTCAGTCGTGAACTTGTTGCTCGATACGGCTTATTAGTCGATTCGCAAGAATTTACTCGCCTGAAATTTTATTTTTTTCTATAGGCGACTCGCACGATGTTAATTTATTTGTGGGCGAGTCGACAACTCCAGAAATATGTGTTAGGCAATTGGCACATTTTGAATTTTATGAAATAAAGTGTAGAAAAAAGGACACTAGCGCACAGAAGTTAAGATTTACGAGTAAGAGTTAAATATAATATTATAAACCGTGTACTTTTGTTCTGAACTTCGTGCGAGTCGCCTAGCGAGATACAAAACAAAAGATACCGACCTCCGAAATTAAAGTTATTTTTCACTTTGTAGTGTTTTTTTTTTTGGAAGTCGGTTATTTTTTTTTTTATAAATTTATTTTTTTATTACTTCAGCCCTTTTTTTGTCTTGCCATGTCACCACCAATACTTTATACCTAGTATATAATTATTTCTCTTTCTCTATCTTCTCCAGGTTTCCTCAGCACCGGTGACGTGATCGCCCCCGGTAACAACGGACTCAAGGACCAGGCCTTCGCCCTTCAGTGGATTAAGAACAACATCCTGATGTTTGGCGGAAACCCTGACAGCATCACACTGGCGGGATGCTCTGCTGGAGGCGCCAGTGTTCATTATCATTACTTGTCGCCGTTGTCTAGAGGTAAGAGGGTAGTATTTTCATATCTGAAACGAGAGTATAATGTAGCGTTACGCGAATGGATATAATAAGAACTAAGTACATAAGAGGAAGTCTGAAATGGCAACGGTGACTGAAAAGTTGTGTGGAAATCGGTTGTATGGTATGGGCATGTGATGCGGAGGAATGAGGAAAATGTCGTGAGGAGAGTTTAGAGTACAAATGTGGCTATTAAATAGGAAAAGACCAAAGAAACGATGGATGGACTGTGTGAAAGATGATATGGAAAAGTGAGTGACTACTGAGATGACGACTAATAGAGAAGTATGGAAGAAAAAGACATGTTGTGCTAACCCTAAATAATTGGGATAAGGGGAGGAAATGTCGATGAAACGTCCATATCGAGACTCGGGCTGTTAAAACCTTTTGATAAAAAGCACAGGAGTATAGCCATAAATTCTTCTCTGAATATGGATTAAGTCTTTACGCCGTCAAATGTTAGTTTTGCTACTGACTTTTTTTTCGGAACTGATACACAATGTCGTATACATATCTTTCTTTTATCTTGTCTTTGGCATAGTCAACGTGAAACTAATTTGTTCTGGCACAACCATGCGCAAACACTTTGTGAGATGCTCTCTAAGGATCCCGGTAAAAGTGCTTACTAAAGTTTCTTATACAAAAACGACAAGAACTAAAATTGTATGCAGCAGTCCCAACTTCGAAGTCTCCGAGTAATAAATGATGGTTATAGAGCAGAAAATGGGACCCAGTCTACCAAATAGTTGAGTAAACCCAGCGCACCACAACTTCGAAACTGTACCCGAATCACTTTACCGTGGCGATAATGTTCATTAACCCACCTACATTTTCTAGCATTCAAAAACTGAAATAAAGTCCGTTAACGTCCTGAATCAATATCTATCGTGATCTTAAACGTGCTCCAATAACGAAAAACCATGAATAGATTTAAAATCAAAATAGTTTATTTCACATAAACCTACATGGGCACTTATGAAATGTCAGTAGGTGTATGGTTCGAATTGGTCGTTTCCTACGGAGAAGAGCCTCCAAGCAACTCCCACGGTTACACTTTTAAAATTATTGATTGGGTTCCTACGGAGCGATATTACGGAGAGGGCAATGACCGTTATTACCACGCTAAAGCGATTCAGGTATAGTTAGAGTCTTACAAATCACAACTGCGGTTGTCGATTTGTAAGTATAGCAGTAACCAAACCAATCGCTACCAGATTTCGCTCACGTAAATAAAGCAGTACCAACTAATATATTTATAGAGATCACAGAAATTGAAGACTGCTGTAGAATTGTGAATGAAGCCACCGTACATAATAAGTTAGGACATAAAACGACGTCTGTAAGCTCCGTATAGCGTCGTAATGTAGTATATATACTAATAATAACGCAGCAGTTTGTTTGTTTGTTTGAACGCGCTAATCTCTGGAACTACCAGTCGGATTAAAAAAAAACGTTTTTCCTTTGATATCCCAATTCTTGACTATTTAACATCAAGCTAGGACCCTTAGGAACCGAGCAAAAAGAAAAAAAAAGACAGAAAGAACGCTAAGCGAAAACGAAGTAGCGCGGGCAGGCGATGCCATGCGATGCGACGGAATGGGTTGGGGGACAAGATATTTCACGCGAACGAAGTCGGAGGTAGAAGCTAGTTTTCTATAAACATAGCCTTATTTCAAAGGCACCCCAGTTGTGTAACACGCTTTTTTCACAATCCTGAGGTTTTTGATGACAATGCCTAATTTATTGCTACATGCGTTTGAAAAATTCGTCTGCTCGACAACGTTAACAACGCAATGAATGTTGTTGAATTGTCAAAATGAAAGGTATTGTAATTTTTTGTGTGTTACGTGTATGAGGTAAAAAATACATATTTACATTCAAAGCGATCTGCCCTGTGGCCAAATATGACACAGGGCAGAAGGCCAATTCTCGTAATTTTAAACGTTTAAAATCTAGTCGCAGTCTCACCTCGGCGACCAACAAATGTCAAAAACTTCTCAAAAATGTAAGGGAAATTAGAGGTATTTTTGACAGTTTGACACTGAGATCTGACTGTGAACGTTCTGACGAGAATCGCCCCTCTGATCGCTTTGAATGTTAATATGTTTCATGGCTCAAAACTCACGCAGGCAACGAAGGCAATAACCAAAATTTGGTGCAGTGGTGAAAAGCATAAACAAAAATGGCTGCGGGTTGCGGATCAATAAAGAAACGCGTCGAATAAACAATTCAAACGCTATGCTGCATGCAGCTTAAAGTAATTGGAATCTTTTGTTCAAAATGAACGCGTCCAAAATAGTCGTTCTTTATGTCAAACTTTTGCCAAATTCTCTTGAAAATGGAAAGAGTAAAGTGCGCCATTCTTCTTGTCATATCTTTTTTATTACATATAACCTTTGCCCGAGGTTGTAGGTCGTTTTATTGTTCACAAAACATTGTATTACTTACGTGAAAAATTGATGTTCTTTTTCTTTTGTTTACTATCTCGAACCGGATTGTTATAGCTGTAGGGCACGTTGTTGCTTATGAGAAAAGCTTAGATGGCACCTAATCTTAGAACATTTAACTTATGGACCCGCCTCGTATGATTCTACCCCTCTAAGACTCGTTTATAAAAAACTAGCTGTGTCCGCGACTTCGTTCGCGTGTTGTTGGAAATAAAATTGGTTTTCATTGGTTTTATTTTTTTTGCGCGGAACTCTAATTCTTTTTCTAAGAATAAAGTAGCCCAAGTTACTGCTTATAACATCAGCTATCTGCCAAAATCGGTCTAGCCGTTTCAGAGATTAGCCGGAACAAACATAGAGACAAAATTTAAAAAATAAAATTGTTGTATGTAGGTACCGTATATACTTTCATATGCATTTAGTTAAAAGCTGTAATTTTGTCATGTATAAACAGACACTTCAATTTTATTTATTTGTACTTATAGATGTTTTGGAATCCATTTTTATCATAGTCATGATCATTTTTGCAGAGTAAGTAGCTCCGCGAAAAATATCAACCTATACCGAGAAAATGTAAAACTCCAAACACCTACAATTTCCAACAATATGGAGTAACATTCCATAATTATGTAAATATTTTCGGTAAAATACTCACCATCCAAATAGTACCAGCCAAAATTAAACCACACAGGCATATTGACACGTTCGCAGCCCTATAAAATTTCATTGGCACTGCGCGGATATGTACATTACAGGCGATGGCGTTCTATTCATATTAATAAGGCCGCTTTCCCATATAACCTTAAATATTGTTCTGATGAGTTCGTGCGTTATCAAAGGTTAAAATTATTCTTCTCCCAGCGCTGAAGCAAATAACGATTCTTTTTAACTAAAAAGGAAGAAAATTAAATAATAAATTAATTTTAATTAAAAAAATATATATTATTAGTGAAATATTATTACAAGAAAAGGCATTATGAAAGTAGTTTTCAGAGTTCTAAGCAACCAGCTAAGTATCATCATCATCTACCTAGCCTTTTCCCAACTACGTTGGGGTCGGCTTTCAGTCTAACCGGATGTAGCTGAATACCAGTATTTTACATGGAGCGACTGCCTATCTGACGTCCACAACCAGCTAAGTATAATATTCTCAAAAACCGCAGAAAACCTAAGACTAACTCCCAAATGGTAATTTTCTAACGAAAACCAACTTACGTATGTATATTCAAATTTTATTTACGTTTCAAATTGTTCAAATTTCAAGTTAAACAAATATCAACTTTATTTTAATGAAAATTAAGTTGATTTCAGAGTGCCTAGCACTATTGAAGAAGTTATAAAAATGTTTGAAGTTGTTGTTGTTGTTGTTTGTTGTTAAACTACACTTTATTGAGTAAGAATTAAAGTTATTTTTTCATAAACTCATATTTGTTTACATTTTTGACGAATATGTCGCAATGTAGTTTCAAACCGTAGTTTCAAACAGCACTAAAATGCAGTAGAATTTACAGTTAAAAGTTCCTCTGAAAGCAATTGCAGAGATACCGTAGTACCGTACCATAGTGTAAATGAAAGCTTTTTACCAAAGTATCAGGGTAGCCCGCGAAATTCAAGTTTTCTTATTTGCAGTTCAGTATCAGGTTGTATGTTGATCTAAATGTGATTCGCGGCCATAATAATATATTTATTTATAGAATTATATTCATGAAAATCATCAATACAACTCTCTAAGGTCATATGACCCTATTGAATGACAAATAATTGCCATACAACGTGGTAATGCCGCCAGTCTCTTGGGTACCTTACAAGTCGACAGCGACGCGGATGAATTTTTCAACTCTATACTTTAGTTTGTGAATAATTTTAGTTAAATTAGGACATCATTTTGTAATTATTATGAATTAATTAGGTTGCTATTTATTTACATATTATTTTAATTCTTAACAAATATATTATTATTGAATTAAATGACTATTTCATTTCATCATGACATTTGAGGCCAATTCTAACTTAAGAAGTTGTACCGCTGATTCTAATGATTATAATTCTGTAAAGTCATATTTGTTAGGGTCGCGAATCATATTTTAATCAAAACTTAACCTGACACTGACTTGCGTAACATACATCAATCACAATCTGAATAACTTTGAAGCATATTGCTACCTAATCCATTGCTTCATATGTTCGAAAAATTTGGCTACTCAACAACATAAATAACGCAATGAATGTTGTTGAACTGCGAAAATGAAAGCTATTGCTACTAATAGTGTATTACGCAATTACCCCGCTGTAAATTGCAAAAAACGTAAGACATTTTGTATTTCGCAACCCCCTTAACCAAGAGACTCCTTTGTTCTTGCTTAGTTCATTCACTTGGACCACATCGTTATCTTAACAAACATTACACACTATTAACAAAAATACACAGACAATCTCAGAAACTGTAGTTTCAATATTATCAGACACAAGTAACGTAAACTTTCAAGCATGTCTTTGTAATTACAGGGCGACAAACAAGCCTTGTTTGTGAAGTCAACAGTGGGGATCGTAGCTCATTGTAATATGATACTATGACGTAGGATGAACGTCGAGATGAACCCATCTATCATGCTAGTGTTATGGGGTCGGGTATCTAACCAAATGTGGTTGAATGTATCGTATTTGGGCGGAACGGTTGACCTTCATAACTATTCAGAGGGATTATTATCTACTAGCTTTCACCCGCGACTTCTGTCCGAGTGGGAGTCAACTATACCATAAAACATATCCCATCGTCAATTCAATTTGAATGCTGCCAGCCTTTTGGGCACTTATCCCATTGACAGTGATGCGGACGAATTTTTTGATGCCCAATGAGCTCCTGCCTTTTTCTATATTTTTTAACCGACGAAAAAAAACGGAGGAGGTTCTCAAGTCGACGCGTAGGTATATTATATACTCGTATTTTTTTTTATGTATGTCCACGCATAACTTTTTACAGAGTCGTCCGATTTTGATAATTATTCTTTTATTGCAAAGGGTATACCCCAAAATTTGGTCGGATATAAATTTAGCAAAAAAAACCAACCCTAAGTAAGGGTGGGAAAATAGGTGTGATTTATTATTCACTCACAGATTTGAATACTGAGTTGTGTATTATTGCTCTACTCAGTCCCACATATGCCTGCCCTTTGGCAAATAATTAGTAGATTATAGCCACAAAAAATTATAAAATAAAAAATTTTAACAAAAAAATTAAACTGCCGAAAAAACTGAAAAGCAAAAATTAATAAACCATTTTTATTTAACCTTAATAACTAAGTTCTTAAACTAATGTAAGTATACCTAAATAATTTTGAGTCGGCGCCGTTTAAATTTAAATTTAAGGCAATTTAGTGATCTTTGTTTATTGGTTGTTTGGCGCCGACTCAAAATTATTTGTATTATATACTTGTATATAATTGTATATATATTTTAGTGTTAGCTTGTAAAAATAGTAATTACTCAGTGTACGTTAACATTAAATTTGACTGTTTAAGCAGCGCATGCAAATAAATTTTATTGCATCCATAATGTACACATACAGGTGATAAGTATAATTCAATAGAATCAATTAAGGACTCTGTCGGGCACAGGAACATTTTATATAAGTAGGAGAGAGGAGGAGCGGCTTTATGGTTTTCCTTATTATTAAATATTTATTACACGTATATGTCAAAATATGTTGTATGAATGAATATGTTGAATATGTTGTATGTGTATTATAATTATGTGTATTTTGTGTGTGTGTGTGTATTTGTGTTTTGTGTATGGATGTCATTTATTTCAATTAGGCAAGTAAAAGGCACTTTTGAACGTCAAAATTGACAAAAAACAGAAATGATTCATATTCAACACAACTGTTTACACAAGAATTTAGATTTCATTTAGACGTGAACTCGGGCCCCATGACATCCTATCATTTAGACGCGAACTCGGGCCCCATGACATCCTATCATTTAGACGCGAACTGGGGCCCCATGACATCCTATCATTATTCTCTTGCCCTTTTCCCAATTTTTTCGTGGTCGACGCAACATGTCTTTTTCTTCCATACTTCTCTATCAGTCGTCATCTCGGTAGTCACTCCCTTTCTAGGCATAATTATCATCTTTCACACAGTCCATCCATCCTTTCTTTGGTCTTCCTCTACTCGTATAGCCATTCACATACATACTCAAAACTATGGCACTCGGTAATAGTGTAGTAATAATAGAAGTCTTGTAATTGGATCAGTAGGTACTTTCATTACTAATGTGGCGTATGTACACCGCCACATGCGAACTACGCATCACACTGACGTCACGCAAAATCCTGCATCGCGCAAGCAGAGTTTACCGCGCAACTAACATATAGAACGTCCCGACATCAATCGTTGGGCAGTTGCCCACCAGACACAACACCCGTCTGGTCGGAGGATCCTCCCTTTTCTATGGAGGATGAGTGAACTATACACCCTGTTCCTCATACCTCTATATACTTACTTACCAACCAACAAACAATTTTAACTCATTATAATTTTAGTGATTATAGTTATTAGTTTAGTTACCCCTAAGGTATTAAAATACCCTTCTATTCTCCTGAGTAATTAAAAGATTAATAAGTTAAAATTACGTTATTTAAATTAAGTGAGTTATACTTAGTTTCTATCCATGTTGTGGAAATACTAGAATACTAAGACATTACAATACCTAATCCTACTATCCTATATAATATTATAAATGTGAAAGTTTGTATTCGCGGAAGTGTACGCAAAAACGGCTGAATGAATTTGGATTAAATTTGGCTCACATAGTTTATAACCTAAATTTTTGTCCCAGTAGTACGTTACGTTCCAAAGGGATAATTTCTGAGCTTTTCCGATGTCCACGCGGACGAAGCCGCAGGCAAAAGCTAGTACTGAATTAATAGAAAGTACCTAATACCTAACAAGACATTATTTACTTATCTAAAAAAGAAACAAGAATAAATGTAAAAAGTACTAATAGTAATACCTACTTTAGAAAAATAGATATTGTGTTTAGTGTTACTTTCTAACAAAAGATTTGGTAGTTGGTTTATTACCGAGGAAAATCAGAAAAGAAAAAGGAAATAAATCAAGATGGATGATCCGTCATGCTTGACAGGTGTTACAGATTGATATCTACGGAGCATCTGTCTGTTCCAAAAAATAAAGGCGCTTAGTTAGTGTTTTTGTAACATATAAGTCACCTTTAACCTCCGAACGTACAGATAGAATAGAATAGAAATATCCTATTCTATTCTATCTGTACTTTCGGAGGTTTGTTTCTTTCGTAGTTTCGTAGTGCTATTATTAGATAAGCTAGTGCACTAATATGTCAACACTTGGAAACTTTCAATAGCGATTTTTGAGTGAAATAACGAAAACCACAATGAAATACGACACATTGCAAAAACCTATGGGTTCGAAAATACTATGTTCGTAGCTACCTAAAATTCAATTAAAAAATAAAGTAGTAAATTGCTTTTGGATAAAGCCCAGTGTATACGTACTTTTGTTCGTGAATGTACACTATAAATATTATAGATAATATATCTAGAAATTAACAGCGGTCTCATCGCTAAATGCAATCTTTTAAACACAACCTTTGGATGGATTTAGAGAGAAAGAAGGAACAATACTGCAGGTAGTCCGTAGTGTACCATGCCAAAAACATACATCTACTTATCTTTATAAACAAACTAGCTGTTGCCCGCGACTTCGTCTGCGATCCAGGAGGAAAAGTAGCCTATGTCCTTCTCCAGGTCATGGTCTACCCGTGTGTCAAATTTCATCTCAATCCGTTCAGCAGTTTTAGCGTAAAAGCGTAATTCTTAAAGTTTCTAATTTTCTGCTCAACTTTCTTATTTTTTTTTTCCGTAAGAACCTTCTACAATGTATTAGAAAAACCTTTAAAAAAAAGATGTAGGAAATCAGTAAAGTCGTTCTCAAGTTATGGTGTGACCAAGGAAAATAGGGATTTATTTTTATATATATAGATAGATATAATATATAATCAAACAAGTCATCATCTGCCTATGTTGAGGTCAGCTTCCAGTTTAACCGGATGCAGCTAAGTACCAGTATTTTACATGCAGCGACTTCCTGTCTGACATTCACAAGCCAGTTACTGGATAATACGAAACCCCTTGGTAAGACTGGTTGCCAGACTTTCGGGCTTCGGACGACCCGAAACGATTGTCAAAGATCCACGAATGACAGCTGGGACCAACGGCTTAACGTACATTCCGAGTCACGGATGGGTCTTGGTATGTCCACCGACCAACCGCGGCAGGCGTAGCTTAACCTGACCGATAGACCCGTGACCCGCGGATTTTATTAGATATTTAGCCACAAGCTCCTAATAATCAAACAAGTGCAAATAACATAATAAATGACGCAACAGATACAGGCACACAGATATTTACCAATCAAATTCCACCTCTAGTACCATCACGTCTGCAATTGGACTAATTGGAACACCTTTCTATCTCAAACGTTCCCTAAAATGAAAAGCTGTGGCAGGACATGGGCAGGGCTGACACAAAGGCGATTACCAAAGTGTTCGACTTTCGACAAATACAGGGATTTCCGGGACACGGAAAAAAGATCGAAATGTCACTCGAATCTCCAATCTATGTGACAGGTAAAATCGGTATGTCAGACGAATCGATTTTTTTAATCGAATGTTGATTGTTTTTCGAATTGTCGGTTGACATGTTTTGCTGTTCACCCATCGTTGGATTTTTGGATGAAAAGATGAAATGAAATGAAAAATGGTTTATTATTTTAACAAGTAAACCTTAACAACTAGTGATAGGAGCCTCCTTTTAAGCAGATAAGCGCTTGTTAGGAGACCAAAGACAAAGATAAAAGAATTGGTTGCCCACTTTAAAATGTGGCTTCTCATAAAATGTATTTTCTTTTACACTTTGGGTGGACACAGACAAAAACGATTACGGATGTCGCAGATGACTTGCTGGCATCCGGCTTGAAGTTCCACTCTCTATCTTCGAATTGCTCAGACCAAACAAAAAAGATTAAGCGAAGATAGGCTTTTTATCTATACAGGCTGATTTTTTAAAGACCAGCCAAATTTAAGGATGTGGTACAGACCATCAAACTGAACAACTTTCTCCATGGGACCAACATCGTAATCGCGAATAAAAATTCAGCCGTCCCATACATTTAGGTCGAGTAGGTTTTGAAGTTTTCTATGGGACAGTTGATAAAATTTTCGCGATTACGCTATTTGTCCCATGGAGAAAGTTGTTCAGTTTGATGGTCTGTACCACATCCTTAAATTTGGCTGGTCTTTAAAAAATCAGCCTGTATATTATATATCTATACTAATAATAAAGCTGAACTGCTGAATAGTTTGTTTGAACACGGTAATCTACGGAACTACCAGTAGGATTTGAAAATATATTTTTGCATTTGATAGCCCATTATTGAGGAAGGCTATAGGCTATTTAACAACACGCTAGTACCCTTAGGAGCTGAGCAAAAAGAAAAAAGTCAGAACGAAGTAATAGCGCGGGCAGGCTATGCGATGGGACGGGGTGAGTCGGGAGAACAAGAAATTTTACGCGCACGAAATCGTGGGCAGAAGCTAGAATCTATATAAATAAAAATGGATCTTCCAAATTTATGTACGCCCATAACTTCCGATCGACTGCACCAAATTGGATAATTCTTTTTTTTTTGTGTTTGTTATTGTCAGGTTTGTAAGGTTTGTATACATAATTGGACCCGGTAGGTGGCGCTGCTTTTTCGGGTAAGATGATGTCTGCCGGGTCCGCTAGGTTCTATCAATCGATCAGCGTTTTACTTATAGGAGTAGGGTAGGAGTAGGTTAGGAGTAGGGTAGGAGTAGGGTAGGAGTAGGGTAGAAGTAGGGTAGGAGTAGGATATTAGTAGGTTAGGAGTAGGGTAGAAGTAGGGTAGGAGTAGGGTAGGAGTAAGGTAGAAGTAGGGTAGAAGTAGGGTAGGAGTAGTGTAGGAGTAGGGTAGGGGTAGGGTAAGAGTAGTGTAGGAGTAGGGTAGTAGTAGGGTAGGACCCCACGTGAACGAAGTAGCGCCGGGCAGCTAGAAATAATTTATATGGCAAAACAACGTTTGCCGGGTCAGCTAGTTATTAATAAAATCTTTATCTTAACTATTCAAAATGCTCCAAAAACATTAGGTAATGCAGTTAGCAGCAGCAGTAGTAGGTAGTAAAAATAGTAGCCCACCGGTGTCGGGAACAGGGTCCAAGCTACCGTCGTGCGAGCCGTGTCCAGAAGTACCGCTTTCTGAATCAAGCCCTTGATCCAGCTGTCCAACGAGAGCCTCCTGAGGTGTTGGTCGAGGCTCTTGGCTATTAACCCGTTGGCTGTCACGACTATCGGCACAATGATTGCTGAGTCCACATGCCACATGTTGACAACCTCGCGAGCCAAGTCAAGATACTTGATTTGTTTATCTTTCTCGGCTTTCACGAGGTTCTCATCATGCGGGACGGCTATCTCGACCACATTTTGCATAACCAGAACATACAGAGCAATTTTACTCATTTAATATTTAAGCTAAGGAAACGTTATTCTGACAGAGTTTCGTTTAGAAAAAACGAATCGTACTTTGTTCGCTTGTTTCTCGTTCCCATGTAGCTGGCCACATCTGGCGGATGCCAGCATTTGAATGCGTACTTATACAGAAAATAAACTTTTCTTGTTTGTTTTTAATTTTAGCACAGGGCGACCACTGCGGTAAGGTTTTATTAAGACTCTCGCGTATGTAGCTGAACCGTTCTAATTTAAGAAAGAATATTGGCCTTTTATAGTAATTAACTACAATGAAACAAAGATATTCAGCGAAGTAATTGCATAACCCACTAAGGGCTGATTTTACCAAAATCTTTTATTCGTGGAATAAAATTGACGTCTGACAGTTCTAGTATGTGAAAACTGCCAAAAATTCACAATGTATTCTCAGGATAAGACTTATTCTAGGTATAAAAGTTTGGTGAAATGCGCCCTTACAGCAGCAATGGATTCCATTTTGACGGTTCGACAACATTCATTGCGTTATTTACGTTGTTGATCAGACCAATTTTTCGACCATAATACGCAATGGATTAGCAATATCCTTCATAATGATTCAGATTGTGGCTGGAAGTGTGTTACGCAATTAGGGTGCAGTTCTCTGAAATCGCCAACCCATCTTGAGCAAGCGTGGTGATCAATGCTCGTGCTTTCTCTGCATGAGAAGAGGGTTTTGCCCTGCAGTGGGAAAATAATAGGCTGGTCTTGTTATTTATTTTTAAAGATATTCAGTTGCAACTGGTGTAGTCAGTATGAATCGGTTTAGATATTATACAGGATCAAATTAAATTAGCTAGCTAAACTTCCTACACGTGATGGGGATCGATATCCAAACATGACATAACAAAAAAGTATATTAATTTAATGGTTTTTTTTTGTGTAATAATACGTAATACGGGCTGGTGTCCGCAACTCCACGTCAATGCGCGTATTTTGCGTACGGGTGGGAAAATCGATCATTCGATCCACCCCAGCTCCTCAAGGAAGGCCGCAGTTAGTGTAATCAGGTAATCATTTTAAAAAAAAGTTGTGTAAGCTTCATACTTTTTTATCCTTTTATGCTTTTGATATCCAAACACGATGAAACAAAAGAAAACAGATTTTCTTATTATTTTATCGTGTTTAAATATCGATAACGTCACGTCTACAGACTTTCGCTAGCTAATTTAATGTGACCCTGTTTATTTAAGAGTAGAAGCCAATCCATATTTACCGACTTAGTTTGGAAAAGTTTCGGTGGATAATCTAATATAGGAGATAACATTTTACCTTCATTGATAACCTTTGCCACACATTGGTATAGCTAACCTCATTAAAACAAAGTATATTAATTATCTGTATTTGCAGTGCAATGTCAAAGACCATTTATTGCAAGTGTCAAATGAGATAAATGGGTTAGTAGAAGGTCTCGAGGTCACCTGCTATTCAGCGTCTTACAGTCCACTGCAGTCTCGACCTTGACTTCTTGATTAAACAATCATTCGTATCACTAGCTCGTATTATTATTTCGTTTAAACATTAATTTTCGATACACTAGCTCCTGTTCGCGACTTAGTCCGAGTGATGATATGATTTCTTCTTCCCCCAACCTACCACGTCGCATCGCATCGCCTGCCTGCGTAATTACGTCGTTTTTGCTAAGTGCTTTCGAACTTTTATTCTTTTCAGCTTTATTATTAGTATGTACTATAGATTTTAAAATATTTCTTTAAAAAATAACACTTTATAAACATTGTTATCGGGAATGAGGTCCAAGGTACCGGTGGCCAGGGCTCCAGAGAGGGGAAACTCCTAACAACACGAGCCGTGTCCAGAAGTACCATTTTCTGAATCAAGCCCTTGATCCAGCTGCCTTACGAGAGCCTCCTCAGGTCCTCAGGTGTTGGTCGAGGCTCTTGGCTATTAAGACATTGGCTGTCAAGACTATTGGCATATATGAGCTCAACTGTTACTAATGAGATATTTACAATTACTTTTTCTATTGTTACTGATAATAATAAGGCTTCCTAACAGACGAAGGGATAAATACGCTGAGTCCACATCCCTCATGTCGACCACCTCGCGAGCCAAGTTAAGGTGATTGATTGTTGATGTGATTTGTTTATCTTTCTCGGCTTCCGCGAGGTTCTCGTCATGCGGGACCTTATATCAACAATCATTCCACTCGATTCACCATCACTATATCAGGCTAATTGGCAACAATAGTCCAGTCAGTGATGATAGATCGATTCCAGTACAATGTGATATTTACATTTTCGAGAACTGGGTCCCACATATCTACCTGTAGTACTTGTAGCGGTATCTACACCGCCACATGCGAACTACGCGTCAAACTGACATCACGCAAAATCCTGCATCGCGCAAGCAGAGTTTACCGCGCAATTAGCATATATACAACAGCCCGACATGGACAGTTGCCCACCAGACACAACACCCGTCTGGTCGGAGGATCCTCCCTTTTCTATGGAGGATGAGTGAACTTGACACCCTGTTCCTCATACCACTATATACTCATACTTCCGATTCCTCAAGGCTGTATTTCATTATTATTAGCATAAGGAAGGAGAAAGGAGTGCCCCTACTTATTACTTGTATACCTACTTTATTTTATGTATCATGTATTGTGTACACCTTTTGTTGGAGACCCTGAATAAATAAATAAATAAATATATTTTTGAAGACAGGTGGTTAGCATCTGGCTGGGGCTCTATCACGAACTCGCGGAAAAAACGTAACGTAAATTCGAACAATTTAAATTGAAAATACTTGATTCGCACATAATATTTTCTTAGTTTTACCTTGTGTGCCACGACGCGGGGCGCAATTAGTCAGTAAAAAAGCAGATATTATAATTATGCTACACTTGGTCTTAAATTTCTGCTTTTCATTCGGCATCGAGTGAAAGTCGAAGTGAAATATTCGAACACAAATGAATAAAAAGTGAAAAATTAATTCATTAGTGGACCGATTCAACGATGTAGAATTTCGGAACTCTGTATTTTTCCATTTTTTCACACGCCTGCCGAAGATCGATGTGAAAGAAGCAGATGAACGTTCATTCCTAATTACTATATGTAATTTTTCGGTGTTGTCTTATGTATACGAGGAATGAAATAAAAATGAACATTCGGTCGAGTAAAGCGTCAGCTTAAGTTTATCAGTTATCGTCGGTGGACAGTATGCGTTTTCCATGTCGACACTCTAAAAGTAACATGATATTACATGACATAGTCTATTTTTAGAAGTACCTTTATCTATTTATGAATTATAATTTCTGTTTTTTTAATCTTTTTTATAGCGGATGCTTTAAACGTGCACGTCTTTCTACATCGTTCTCACATGTATAATTTTAACATTAATGTAGACATGTATTTTGTAACAATTTTATGATTTAAACGAGTGTCCGTGAAGTTTCTTGCCCATTCTTCTCCATAGGTACCTACTACGCTTTGGAATAAATTGAAAGAAAGAAAGAAATAAAGTAAAATGGTAAAGATGCATCGACCCTAATAGCGAAAACGTTGATTAACAAAACTTTTCATTTAAAAAAGTAATTCGAACTTTCAATAAAAGTCGGCGACATCATAAAAAGTTAAAGTATTTGTTCCTGCGGCCCTCCAATCTATTCAGAAATTGGAAAAAAAAAAACTTATTGATAATTATACTTTCGAGCCGTGTGGGGTTGAAACCCTCGGGCCGTGGGGTCCGAGTGCTCATGGTCTTTTTAAGGAAATTTCAAAACGACTGGTTGACACTTCCCATGACCCAAGGGCTTGCTTTTGCCTTGGCCAGAGGCTAAGTATTGCCATACAACGTGGCAATGCCGCGAGTGTCTTGGGTACATTACCTGTCGACAGCGATGCGGATGAATTTTTCGCCCCTATATTTTAGTTTGTAAATAGTTTTAGTTAAGCTAGGATATAATTTTGTTATTTTAGTGTTAGCTTGTAAATTGTAATTGGTACCTATTTAGACATTTATTTTGGCCTGAGATCGTATCTGGTTGGGACAGCCCTGTATTAAAATAACTAATGATACCTTTTGCTACTTAAACCTTCTGATCAGGAGGGAATCCAGAGAATTTATTAAACGAGATTCATAATTAAACTAACTTTGGGCCCAATGTGTAACTGGACTAGACTTGAGAATATTAATGTTTATCCTAACCAAATATGGTAGGTCGCTATAAATAACGAAAATAGCGCATCATGTCTAGACATTTCACAAACATGTGTTACGTGACATGTCCTACAGGATTATTCTGAAAATCAGAACCAGAATTATAACCATCACAAAAACTATTTTACAAAAAAAAAAAAAAACAACCGAGCTGTGCTCCGTAAATTAAAAAAAAAATGTTTCTTTAGGAAAGTAGTTTGTTATGGTGAGTACAATCATGTGTTTCAGTATAGATCACTAATTCCAGTCCCCTATACATAATATTATAGGCATGCGATATGGAAGAATGAGAAAAATGTCGTGAGGAAAATCTTGGGCATGAACGTGGATGGCTATAAGAGTAGGGGAAGACGAAAGAAACGATGGATGGACTTTGCGAATGATGATATGGTTACAAAGGGGGTGACTACCGAGATGACGACTAATAGAGAAGTGTGGAAGAAAAAGACATGCTACGTCGACCACGCATAAATTGGCAGGAGAGTGATGATTTTTTAGTATCAATCTTTTTCAATACCCCAAACGTCTTTCCAGGCACATTCTCTCGAGGCATAGCGTACAGCGGTTCCGCGCTCACCAAGTGGACCCACTCCATCAAGCCAGCAGAGAAGGCGAAGACCCTGGCTTCCATCGTGGGATGTCCCACCACCAACAACAAGGAAATGATAGAGTGCCTCAAGTACAGGCCTGCCGAGGTCATCGTCAACGCGCAGATTGAGATGTTTGTACGTATATCGCAACACATTACATAGCAGCACACCTGTATTCCGTGAAGGGTTTGGCAGAGGTGTACTTTTAGTACACCCACATTTTACCAGTTATGGTGAAGTCCCTTGTATTAGGGGAAGAGCCTGGCCTTAAATCCAGGCTGCTATTGAGAAATTCCTGATGAAAAAACCTAATAACATTTTACCCGACTCGGGATTCGAACCCAGGACTTCATGCTCAGCAGTAGCAATGGCGACCTCTAGACCAACTAGACAGTCAGTCGCAACACATTTTAATTTGAAAACTTCTCCTTTTTGTCGGTTAGAAAAGAGTCTGTCATGAGACCCTAATTTACGCCAGCACACCCATTTTTTTCCTTATCTTGTACGTACCACGCGCTTGTCTTATATATCATTAATCTAAATAAGGGATATCCCATTTTACGGTCAGCAACAAAATTCCATTAACACTGTCACGTTTACATGTCATATTCATCATCATAATCAACCATAGTGTTCCCACTGCTGGGAGACAGGCCTTTGAGTAGTGGGCTGTAATCTACCACGAGGACCCAATGCGGGTTGGTAGATGTCACATGTCTTCGAATTGTTGGTTCTAGACATGCCGGTTTCTTCTCGATGTTTTCGTTCACCGTTTTGAGAGCAGTGGTGATGAAATAATTTACACAAAGTAAAGCGCCTGTCTGGGTTCGAACCTACGACCTACCACTCGTAAGTCGCGTCCGTAACCACTCGGCCACCACTGCTCTCACATGTCACATTATTATCATCATAATTAATACAAAATGACGACACGGTTGGCGCTGTGGCTGAGCGATCGACTGCTGCGCTGCGTGTAGCGGTTTCGATTCCCACACGGAACAAATATTTGTATTGCCTACAGGTAGTTGTTCCGGGTCTACCTGTTTGTGTATGTGAGTTTAAATGTTTGTAAACGCACCAACGATACAGTAGTCATTCCTAGTGTGGGGCAACGTTTAAAAAAACATTGTTTTAGTATTTCATATAATAGCTAAGCAGCTCACTTCAAGCTCACTTCACCTATGTTGTCACGGTGATAATTGTACGGAATGCTGCCAGACCGGAAGTCTATAAGCAACGACTGACTCCACTGATCATGTTTCCTTTCCCATTAACTAAGTACATCACAAACTTTAGCTCACAACTAAATACATTGGATAAATACATTTAATTGAACAGCCACTTTGCCTAAACAAATTCCAATTTGCATATAGTTTGGGGGCACTTCATCCGCGCAGAAATATGGCAGCATCACTATTTATGCCTCAATCAGCCGCAATACGTTCAATATTGGCAAACAGCCAGGAAGCTGTTCTCTGGTGCTTTACAACTTAATTGTGAGCTATCAGAACCTGTTAAAGGCTATAAATATCACGTGTTGGACATCAAAAAGATTAGTTAAGAACGCCTATAATAAAAGCTGGGGCAATGATTAAGGCCCTGCCAAAATGTAGGACACCGTAAAACGGCTTATTCGTTGATTAGCACAAATTTACTCGCTTGAAACAGGCGAATCGTCACTTTTCAATAATATTATTTTTTCTACAGGCGCACTAATTGACACATTTTGAATTTTATGCAATAAAGTATAGAAAAATAACTAGCGCACAGAAGTAATAAGATTTACTCTTATTACTTCTGTGCGCTAGTGTCATTTTTACTTAACTTCATTGCATAAGTTCGATTTATATAGGTGGTATGCGAGGCCGCCATTTTGAAAAAAATAAAAATGGCGTGACAGTAGGTATTCCACGGACCTTCAAAGCCGACAGCGAAAAACGATTTTCTCGACAGATAACGATTACAACTTTCAGAAAACAAAAACAAAATAGCTTAGTTTCGAAATAACAATATGTTCGTATCACCATATACCACCAATACTTTCGGAGAAAATCTCTTTTCAATCTTGCGTAAGTGAACTTTAACTTTACTCGTATTTATGCTCGAGATTATACCTACCATCAGCATGACGCAACCTACTGTTAAGCATGGCCTCATCACTAAAAGGTCAAAACTAACACATATCCAAAATTCAAAAACGAATCTTCCTTCTTCAGGACTGGAAAGTGCACATGTTCACGCCGTTCACGCCCGTGGTGGAGGCGGCCGGTGTTCGAGAGCCGTTCCTCCAGCAGTACCCCTACCACGCCACCAGGTCCGGCAGCATGATGAACTTGCCCCTCATCATATCGGTCACGTCTGAAGAGGGACTGTATCCTGCTGCTGGTAAGCGATGAGTTTCATGTTTCAACATTATTATTTACTAGATTCTGCCTACGACTTCGCCTGCGTGAAACTTGTTCCTATTACTTCGTTTTCGCGTTTTTTCTTACATTTTTTCTTTTTGCTCGGCTCCTAAGAGTCCTAGCGTGATGTTAAATTAAAAAACCGGCCAAGTGCGGGTCGGACCGTACCATTATCTATAAAAATCACGTATATACAATACAACTGAGTATTTTGTGAATATTTCAAGTGCCTACCTGTTGCCATTATTGATATCGAGCAATAAAGGGCAAAAAAATCGCGTTTGTTGTATGGGAGCCTTAAATATTTATTTTATTTTGTTTTTAGTAGTTGTTGTTATAGCGGCAACAGAAATACATAATTTGTGAAAATTTCAACTGTCTAGCTATCGCGGTTCTTGAGATACAGCCTGGTGACCAATGCAATGGAAAAACTGACATCTATTATAACTAATGCATTCCTTCGAACTAAACAAAACAACGAAAAAAAAACAACTTCGACTCTACGATTGAACATTATCTCTCAAGTTATCCTATGGCGACCTGGGTGATACTGTTATTATTAGAAGACAAGAAGGTGAAGTAAGATACTACCTTACTTAAGTTTTGTTGGACTGTCAGCCCTAAGTACACACATTATGTCATGGTTTTGATTAGTTTAGCCGGGATTAATCAGAGATATAAATTAAAGATTTGTGTTGTGTTCTACATTAAAACCCATTGCCCCATCAAAACTACATTCTACAACCTCCTCTGTTCCAGCGTACCAAGAAACCCCCGACATCCTGCCAGAGCTGGAAGCCCACTGGAACCAGCTGGCCGCCAACATCTTCGAGTACAATGATACTCTTCCGCTGAACCTCCGCAATGACGTCGCTATGAAGATCAAACAACATTACCTGGGAGGCAAGCCGGTCAGCCAGGAGACTTTCGCGCAGCTTGTTCAGGTAAATAGACCGGGGTGAGTGCGTTACACACGGACAGTAGCAATGGTGAGTGCGTTACACACGGACAGTAGCAATGGTGAGTGCGTTACACACGGACAGTAGCAATGGTGAGTGCGTTACACACGGACAGTAGCAATGGCTGACAATTTTGACAGTTCAAAAACATTCATTGCGTTATTTACGTTGTTGAGCAGACAAATTGTTCGAATATATGAAGCAATGGATTAGCAATATCCTTCAAAATTATTCAGATTGTTATTGAAAGTGTATAACTCACTGCCCTATATTAAACAAGTACGCTGGACTAAATATACTATACGAAATGACAGTTATTTTTTGTGCCGATTCAAAGCGCCCCGCTCGAGCGTACAGGAAATAAAACTCACACATTGTTGCCAATGGCCGTCGTGTTATGTTTTGGTACGTCTTTGATGATTTACGTCTAAATTATGGGATAAGACTTTTTTGTGTATTATGTGTTTACTACGAGATATTTAGAACATTTATATCATGAAAGTTTACGCATTTTGTAAAACTCGCTATCAAAAATATTAGTTCCGCGGACGCTCACGTTGCTGTCTGCGCCAAAATGGCGAAAATCAAATGTCTTCATTTTGCCATCGATAGTATGAAGTCTAGCGTACTTATATATTAGGTCAGTGGTATTACGCAATTAAGGTGCTGATTTATAAAGTAATTTCGTCTGCTTAGGAGTTTCTTATTTACAGAGAAAGCAGCAATAGCGAAAGACCTCGCCAATTATCACCGCGAATTATCTTATCGTATCTCAGAGAACAAGCGTGAGGTCGAGTTGATGACTTTAAAATCCGCCCGTTGCACTATTGGCGTAAAACCAATTTTTTTTGTCATTCCTCTATTGCTCTTCAGATACAGTCTTCGACTTAACACTAAGTACTGAAGGAAAAACAACAAAAGACTGTATCAACATAAAACTATGTTATAACATATTGGTTAAAAAAATATTAGCCTAACTTTCATAAACATAGTTCATGGAACATACATTGCTATAAAGGCATTATCATCATCCAATATTGCAAAGTCAAAGTCAAATAATTTATTTCAAATAGGCACATAAAAGGCAGTTTTGAACGACAAAATGAACAAGAAAACAGAATCGATTCTAATGGAAATGTCTCCATTCCGTAGCGTAGAAGCCGAGCAAAAAAAAGTAAGAAAGAACGCTAGGCGACAATGAAGTAATAGCAAGGACAGGCGATGCGCTGCGATGGGGGTAGGGTAGCAAGAAATTTCACGCGGACGAAATCGCGGGCTGAAGCTAGTAGTTCTCTCTGTTCTGTTAGTTTTTGTCATCGTCTGGCAGTTTGAGTAATTAATGTGGCCTACCCAAATGTCCTTTCTTTGGTATTGTTCGTCGAATCGTTGAGCTCCTTAAGTTTTGAGTTGAGCTGCACGATTTCTGACAAATGCGTGCACTGACTGGACAGGTCCTCTCAATCTGTGTGGTTCTTTCCTCAAAAGAACATCTCAGACATCGATCTAAGTGGTCTTCACATGATCTGACCAAGATTATGTCTGGACTGTAAAAGAGACTGTGACCTCTGAGTTTGTTTCGGCCTTTCTTCTCAGACTAGTCAGATAGGAAACGCCGACCTCATGTAGTTTTAAAATATGATTGACGTGTAAAAGTGTTTGTACAAACCTACTTACAAAATAAAATCATTTATCATTTAATAATAAGACGAATAAAGGGTCCCCGCAACGATCAATTGGAATTGATCCTTTGCTATTGTATTAATATTATCAATCGCTTCAATTGCATTTGGTATTTTTTTTTTTTTTTAGTAAAAAACCTTGCCCCACACTAGGAATTACTCCTGTATCGTGGGTGCGTTTACAAACATTTAAACTCACATACACAAACAGCCAGACCCGGAACAACTACCTGTAGGCAATACAAATATTTGTTCTGTGCGGGAATCGAACCCGCGACACGCAGCGCAGCAGTCGATCGCTCAGCCACTGCACCAACCGTGTCAACGTCATACGATCAATTTGCGCATCAATGTGTATCAATCACGTAAATATTGCGTTACGTTCGTACGTAACTATCTTCTGCCCGCCCACCCTATTACTTCGCTCAGCGTTCTTTCCGACTTGTTTATTTGCTCGGCCCTTAAGGGTGATGTTAAATAGCCTCCTTCCTCATGAATTGGGAATATCAAAATAATGCAAAAACAATTTATCAAATCCGACTGGTAGTTCTAGAGATTACCCTATACATACAAATTTACAAACTAAGAAAATTTACCGTTTCAAAATTCAAAATTAGTATAGATTGCAAATTATTATTTCGGGGACCCTTATCTATACGTAGCTATAATAAGCAACCATACAGATACCTCCACAATTTAAGGTAGAAGGTATATCTCCTTACTAAAACTGATTAATAGTACACCCATTCCCGTTCCGAACAGATGCCTCACATGAAAAGCTCACATGATAATCCTGAATCCATTTAATTAATGCCTATTGATCCATCGCCCATTTTGTAATCAATTAGGTAGCTGTCCACGTAGGGTTCTATCGTAATGGTTCCGTACAAGGTCCGTCACAAAACTACCATTGGGTATATTTTTCTGTTTTTAGGGTTCCGTGGAAATACAAAAATAAATTTATTTATTTAATACTTTAAGCACACAAATGTGAGGTGGACTTTGGGTGATGCAGAGGCAAGCAGTGATGGGCGCAATAACTAAAAATTGAGGAATAAATATTTATTTAAATATAAAAAATATGCACATATACCTATTAGCAGGTAGCATCGCAGCAGGGGGGACATCGACGCACAAACTAGAATTTTTATTGCTATTCCATATATTTTGATAGCTGAGTGAAGTGCAATAGCACTTTTCTATGAAACTGCTGTTTATTTTTTTACTAGCTGCGCCCCGCGGTTTCACCCGCATAAGTTTTGATCCCGTGGGAATATCGGGATAAAAAGTATCCTATGTGTTAATCCTGGTAATAAATATCTGTGTGGCAAATTTCATTCAAATCCCTTCAGTCGTTTTTGCGTGAAAGAGTAACAAACATCCATTTATTCATCCATCCATACAAACTTTCACGTTTATAATATTAGTAGGATAACCGACGAAATATTTATACCTACGCTAGTTTGTACTGAACATAGAAATCCTATATCTATGATACAGAATCATGTACTGAATCCATGGTCATCCAAACAGGTTGCGCGTCGATGTCCCTGCCACACTGTATATAAATTTAAGCATAAAAATATACACATAAAAATACTAAAACAAATAAGACAAACAATGAGAAAACATAAACGTGACGATGACTTTTATAGGGACTACTGTAGGGACTGATTCGTTTTGACACTGTACAGGTAACAATACTTTATGATCTTCGGGTCTATGGTGGCTCTAGGCTTGCAGAAAACATTTTATCAATCATCTGCCTTGCCTTTTCCCAACTATGTTGGGGTCGGCTTCCAGTCTAACCGGATGCAGCTGAATAACAGTATTTTACATGGAGAGATTGCCTGGGTAAATCGTGGAATAAGACTTTTTTGTGTTTACTACGAGATATTTAGAACATTTTTATCATGAGAATATGCGCATTTTGTAAAACTCACTACCAAAAATATTAGTTCCACGGACGCTCACGTTATTATCAACGCTAACATGACGAAAATCAAATGTCTTCGTTTTGTCATCGATAGTATGATGTCCAGCGTACTGGTGTAAAATAGGTCAGTGGGTTCTGACTACCCATAACGACTGTCAAAGATCTACGAGTACGTATGGTAACCGGGACGTGCCCCCTTTCCTAAAATAACTCCTCTGACACAAAAAAATATAAAAATTAATTCAATAATTACGTCTTCTTTTATACTTTTATTAGGGAAACAATTTGCGACAAGTAATTAGCCAATTGATGAGAGCTTACAAAATGTCCGTAAGCGGGTACAGAAATAAGTCTTTTGACAATTTCTTTTACAAAAATAACTAAGTAGGTACTTACTAAGATTACGTAAATTACCAAACATAACCTGACGTCTTTTTACTTTTTTAATTTGTTTTTTTTTTTTTCAAATTAAGAAGGTTTATAATTCCTCGGCGCCGCCGAGGCCGCCCCAGGAAGGGGTGGTGATGTAGGTGTCGCAGATGGATTGTAGAATCCGCTGTTTTACAAAACCGCTAGTTGTTGTTACAAAATAACTGAACATCGTTGAGCTTCATGCTTCTAAGCCCAATGGTTAAGGCTCAGCGTTGTCTGTCAATTAATGAATTTGAAATTTTTTAAAGTAAATTTTGATTTTAACAAGTGCTTCAATCCCACAGGCTCTGAGCGACCGCCTCTTCGCGGTGGACGTGGGTAAGACGGCGCAGATCCACGCGGCCAAGTCTGGGCAGCCCACATACGTGTACCGGTACGCCTACCGCGGGGCCACCAGCCTTTCCAACTTGATGGCGCATAACGACGTCAATTACGGTGAGTGCCACAAACGACAAGCTGGTTATCCAGGCTATGACTGGTTCAGCTCGAAACTAGTCGGGCACGGGCAGCACCTATCACAAAGTACAGGATCGCCGACGGACTGTCAGCAGCTTGAGCCGGCAGTACTAAAAAAAATTGTGGCGCTGAAACTGCGTTGAAAGCACAACTTGACTCGCTCCGCCTTTAAAGACGTCAGTTTCTGTACGTAATTTGTGTCGTAAGGCGAATAAGGCACCTGTCCCAGTGTCCCCCGCCGAGTCGAGCTAGCAGTTTAAAACGAGTTGACGGGCAACGAAAAGCAAGTGACAAGTGATTACTCGCTGAGCGACTACTCTCTTTGATAACTCTTGTCTCAGCGTCAAACGATTACTCGCCGGCGGTGTGAACAGTCAGCGATCAACTAATAATATATGTACAGTCACGACCAAAAGTATGTATACACTCGGCTTTATTCAAAAGCGATTTACTCCTTTATTTTTTAATGAAATTTTATGTTGTTACGAACATAGCATTTTCGAACCCATACGTTTATGTAATGTGTCGTATTTCAACGTTCTATTCGTTATTTCACGAAAAAATCGCAATTGAATGTTGCCAAGTGTTGACATATTAGTGCTCGTGACTGTATCTCTTTTACAATCTTTTGTATTTCTTTTACAATCTTCTGGAGCTAGAAAATCGTTGATAGCTAGTCGCTTCCTCGTCGGTGGGACAGGTGCCTTAAGGACTAATCACACTAATTCAGCTCTGTTCAGCTTTTGCCGTTGAACAAAAGAAAAAGCTGAACAGAGCTGAATAAGTGTGGCTAGTCCCTTAGGCTACGGTCTCTTTAAAACGTCACACGCTACCGACAGCGTGCGATGACGTCACGACGGATGACAGACACGCCGCGCCGCCGGTTGCCAAAACGTTCATAATCGCCGTCGCACCTGACAGTCGCGGCCGCTGCCAATAGACCCCCGCCTTAACGGTGACACATGGTTTGTATGGAAAATGTTGGCAATGCCGCCTCTAGCTGCAGCCACCGACGCGTCCCCGTACTCTGTGGGCAGTACCAAAACAAATTGTACGCGCGTTAGCTAAAGCTTTGCACAACTAGTAAACGGGGCTTGTTCTAAACGTCATAATAAACATCTTTCTACATCGTTCTTACATGTATAATTTCAATATGAATGATGGAACCAATATTTTGTAACAATTTTATAATTTAAAAGAGTGTCCGTGGAGTTTCTTGCCCGTTCTTCTCCATAGGTACCTACTACGCTTTGGAATAGGCAACTAGCTCCATCTTTCTGACTGACCGATCCCTTGACAATTCAAAAGTGCCTGTAATTGGTTTATTTGAAATAAATCCTTCCTTCCTTTCTTTTTTACTTAATTACTTCGAGTTTGAGTTTGACGCATCCAACTGTTTCTGAATTTATTATCTGGCTTATTAAACTCGTTATTCACAAACGGTGCAGCGCTTTTTTTTAATATAAATGGCTGCTTATCATAGACATAGTATGTACGAGTATAAGCCGTATCTAAAGTATTTTAATCTCACGAAGCGACACGCGCTATACTTGTGGTAACTTAGAGTATAAAGACGCGATTCATCATTTTGCGAAGACATGATTCCAGACCGGGGTAAAGTAGAAAAGTGCAGTACTTACGTGGTAAAATGTATGGAAGTATTTTTATTTCTAAATTTCAGTATCATGTACTGAATCCATGATAACAGACTGCGCGTCGATGTCCCTGCCACGCTGTACAGATTTTACAATGTTTATCATGTTCCCAGGTGTGAGCCACGCCGACGATGTGCTGCGGATCTTCAACTACCGAGGCTTCACCAACAGCAACCCTCAGGACGTCGCCATGGTTGACGAACTCATCAACATGATTTACACCTTCTCTACCACTGGGTAAGCTGGTTCTTTCCTCTTTTTTTTGGACTTGCTGTTACCCGTGGTTTCACCCGCATTCTAGGAGAACTTATTCACACACATACACACTCACTCATTCACACACACTTATTTACATTTGCGAAAGACACTATCAATCTCAATCTGAATCATTTTGAAGGATATTGCTAATCCATTGCTTCATATGTTCGAAAAATGTGTCTGCTCAACAACGTAAATAACGCAATAAATGTTGTTGAACTGTCAAAATTAAAGCGATTGTTACTGATAGTGTGTTACGCAACTACCCCGTTGAGATAAGTAGGTAGGTAGGTACTGTAGAGGACTAGAAGAGCCCTCTGAGGTAACGGAAGGAATCAAACAACTATATGACTTGTACGGGGCAACCGCACATTCTGTAATTCAGCAGTTCACGCCACACATTCATTTCAACTCATAATAATTAGTTCTGTTCGCGTTGGGCTATCAAGTCAGCCAGGCGTTCTCGTTACAGCCAACAAGGGCCGCGTCACTCACTTCATTTCCACACCATCAGTCATTATATATTATATTGGCAGAACGTCTTTACATATTTCTGACTAAATTACAACTTCGTTCTAAACAAAAATCCTAATTAAAATATTTGACACTAGCTTGAACGTTCGAATGCAACCCGCGCTAAATTATAGCCGGCCTGCACCACATAAGGTTGCCTTCGGCAGACAAACCTCTACAGTACTTTAGCAAATAAAACATTGATTCTTGAACGATAACTGGGATTACCTACATATTAGTTCGTACTTATTTATTTCTATGATAAGATATATTTATATTATCAGAAGTATCTACATGATTCGATTAGATTACATTAATATCGTAATTTTCTTTGAATACGAGCAAGATTATATTTGTCTATTTATGTGTACGGGATATTACTTATTAAACGATGAAGGGATAAAGGTCACCCGAATATTTTTTTAAGGGGTTCCGTACCCAAAGGGTGCCTATTAGGACCTATAGGACTAAAGCTCCGCTGTCCGTCTGTGCTTCCATCTGTCACAGGGATATTTGTTTGGAACCTTAATAGGTAGACACTTGAAATGTCCACTGTGTATTACTATCGCCGCTGCAACAACAAATAATAGAAATAAAATATAGTTAAATTAAAGAGGGTCCCCCATACAAAAAACCTGTTTTAAATACTTAACCTATTTTTTTTTTCTTAAGTTTTTTGTTAATTGTATGACTCGCACTTGGCCGCTTTTTTAAAATAGAAAACAAAGAAATGCCAAGACCAACATGATGACAGTCAGACATTTCTGGTCTTATTTTTCTCTCCTCACAGAACGCTACAGAAAAACTCTTTGAATTTATTTAAGGTGAATGGCCCGGTAGGAGCATATCCGACCATAAAATAATCTGGGGTTTACTAAAGACAAACCGAATTTCAAACAAAAAAGAAAACACCAAACACAACAATACACAAAGGCAACAGCTACCCGTGAAGCAGACAACAATAGTGGCCAAGGATTTCAACTATAAACAATGCTATTATGCCGCCCTCAATAGCAAGTATACCAAAACAAAATAGTACCATGAAGATTGCATAACAAAAATGCTATAAAATATAAGAATCAACTCAACGGACGATAACATCGAAATAGCCTGGGATACCATAACGGTAGTCTTAAAAGCGGGTGCCCAGGAAACTCTAATTCTTCAGCCAGTTCTCTCCAGAGATCATCGACTAGCTCTTGCTAACCTACAAACGGCTAAATTCTTACAAAGTAGGCAACTAGATAATTGAAATAGGCATAACCGCGTAAAAGAATGTCAGGCAACACTTCAAAAGGTTAAATATCAGGAGGAACAAAAAGCATGCAGGGCCTGCCTCAGCGGACTGGGGAAAATCCACCCTGCAAAACACATGCAGATGCTGTACTTTTTTTACAGGAGAAACAAACTACAAACAAAACGTCGAAAAAGATCTACTTATATACCGATGACCAAATTGGAGCAAATTCATAAAATCCGAGAGCCGTCTTGCACCAAATATTAATATAAAAAAGCCGATAACCGAAGTACAATGTGATGGACCCACTGCAGATGACGTAATGGAAATTATCAAGAAAATGCGGAACGGGACAGCTCCCTGAACTGACCAAGTAGTAATCGAGCTTTACAAAGCGATGCCCCAAATATTACAGGAAGCCGTTACCAAGCAAATGAACAAAACCTGGACACAGAACGAAGCACCCGACACATGGCTGGAGACCGTGCAGGTACCAATCCCAACAAAAAACAACAACCCTAAAGATGCGAATGACTATCGCCGCATATCGGGTTACAGAATTTACGCCTGATACGTACCTACTAAAAAATCTAGATGATATAATAACGGAATTGGGCAACTACCAAATGGCCTTTTTAAACAATAGATCAACAGACGACCACATCTTTACACTCAAAAGGGTCTTAGACGAGGAATGGCGCGCAGGTAAAAGAATTTATCCCTCGACATAGAAAAAGCCTTTGACAACGTCGACCTCAATGCACTAAGAGATATCCTATTACAACGAACCAACAAATCACTAGCTAACAGGATAATCAAGGTATGCTTGAATGAACGAACATGCATCAAATGGTGTGGCCAGCAAAGCAGTTGGATTATTAAAGGAAATGGAGTCAAACCAGGTTGCCCTCTGTCCCCTCGCCTGTTTACACTGGTTTATCGACGAAGTCCTTAGAACTCTCGAGGAGGAAACCCAATTAATAAAACTTGACCAGGGTCGTGAAATCTCACTCCGCCTGGTACTATCATTTGCGGACGACCTTATTTTCATTACAGATGACCTAGAAGGGTTACAAGGTATCCTATACCATATTAAACCCCTACTAGATAGTGTAGGCCTCCAAGTAAACGAAAATAAAACACCAATTAGGACCCCATAGCTACACAGAAAACGACCTACGTGACCCTTAATGGAATAAACATACCAACATGTGATGAGATTAAATACCTAGGTACATTTATAACATCTAAATTAGGCAGAAAATGCACTATTAAAAAACGTTGCAAACAGGCCATAAGAAACGCCAAATCGTTACTACCATTCATAAAACACTCAAATATGGACTGGAAATTAGCCAGACTTATGTACCGAATGGTGATCGTTCCGTGCATGATACGTGGTTTGAAAGTATCGGCACTTACTAAAGCTAACAGGTCAAGACTCACAAAATATGAGCGAGTTATCATGAGAGACTTGATAAGAATAAAACAAAACAAAATAAAATGCATGAGATCTTAGACGGAAAAACAGTAACCAAACGCATCAAGAACCACAGGATGTGCTACCTCGCACATGTTTACAGGCGCCGCGTACCACAGCTGCTGCATGCAGCAATGGAGTACAAGGCCAAAACCAAGAAAGTCGGTCGACCTATCTACACATGAAACGACAACTTAAAACAGGACATGAAGTACTTCAACAAGGGAACCGATTTTTGGGTGGATACGGCGGAAGACAAAAATAAGATTAAGATTGCTGCTAGTGAGATATACAAAAAACCGGAGAGGGATAGTAGCGAGAACTCCGACGATGACATTGAAAACAGCAGCATCTAACACAACATAACACAGCAGAGCAATGACATACAAAAGAACCGAGAAAGCAGTAGAACCCCGCCAAAAGATTCACGAGTGAAGCTCGACCTGAAGCACCGGACACGAACTCTTTAAAAGATGCATAGACAAATCTCTCCACTAGTCCAGTGCTTACTCTAGGGTGCATATCCGGTAGGCTCTTAAATCCTACCCTTTCCTACGGGCACGTCTTCCCTACAAAAACCGCGCCTCCGGTCTACTTCTTGATATGCAATGGTAGCCACCATTGCACCGTAGCACCATGAACATGAGGCTACAGGAGCTAGTGCGAATCTTGGGGTTCATTCGATTAATCGAGTCTGGTCAAACCACGCTGGGATCGGTGCAATTCATTAATTCATTCATTCATTTATCATCGGCGTCGCAAGCACTAGTTGAACGTGTAGTATTCCTACGTCGATTACAGGCTCGAGTATTTTTCTTTAGAAAATCTCGGTAACTGCCCAAAGTCTGGATCTGAGCAATAGTTTCATTCCCAGTTACATTGCCGGATTTACCCTAAACATAACAAGCTAATGCGAGTTTAAATGTTTGTAAACGCACTCACGATACAGGAGTAATTCCTAAAGTGGCAACGTTAAAAAAAAAAACATAAAATATACACATACAAAGTAACCAAAAGCTTCGTACTTAAGCATATCCTCTTACCTACAACTTTGCCTACCCCTCCGAGGAATTAAGTGTTAAGTTACATTTTCTGGCTTAATTTTTCACCCATTTTGTTTCCAGAATCCCAAAGCTGACCAACGACGGACCCGCATGGGATCCAGTGAAGCCAGGAGCTCCCGAACTCAACTACTTGGACATCCTGTCACCCACTAAGATGGAGATGAAGTCCTCGACCGATTTTGGCCAGAAATCATTTTGGGACAGCCTAGGTTTCAACGAGAATGAAAACTACCGTGCCTACCTTAAGGACGAACTTTAAAATACTTTTATTTTATTCTATATTCCTATTTTATATAAAAATATAGTTTTTTTTATTAATTATTTTACGTTCTTTATGCGTTTGCGAACAAATAAAAAAATAAAGACTTAATTTGCCATAGATTCTACTGCATTTTTATTTCGTTTGAAGTCAATTATAAAGCCTGAGGAGCAATTCCCGTATTTATAAGAACGATCGCATTCAAATCCTTATTTCTAAAATTATTTTCAGTTATGTACTTACGTACGTCTATTTCCTTTTCGATATTGTTTCATTAATTAATAACGACCTCTGCTATCGAAGCATTCGAAGTCGTATAACATTCAAGATGGCTGATTGAGAATTTGAGACGACGCCGACAGTCGGCCAATATTTTATATTTGCGTTACATTGAGCCAAGGAAAACATCGATTCTGCCAGAGCACAGCTGACAATAAATGTAATTTCACGTTGGAATAGCGACAGGAACGCCACCGTACCTTCCGAAATGTCTGATATGATCTATCGACGTTGACCAAACAATGTTTTATTTGGCAGAAACTGAGCTATTTTTAATGCATTTGGAAGAATTGGCGTTTACCAAGCTATTCTATAGTTTTAAAGTTAACTTTAAAATGCGTAATAAAATAAATATATTAACTGCCTAATCTTATTAATTTATCTTATTTATGACCTCTTACAGACATCATGATACCGTACGTGTATCAGTATTGACAAAAAAATATATAATTGCTCACTAGTTCGATCTGTCAAAAAACCGTTAACCGTAATTGTATTAATATTGTTAACGGACAGAGTATAAAGATTCATTAATTTTAAAAATGTGTCCGTCATTAGAAAGCCAATAAGTTTTTAGAGAATCAGAAAAATATTTCTCGTTTAATAACCCCACCCCGTACCGTACCCCGTTGTACGGACCCTTGTTATAAAAGTTCGAATTTATTTTGGCGACATGTAATTATGGAACAATCCAAAATAATATCGGAATTCCAAAGCTTCCGGAATTTGATATTAGGTTCAAAATGAATAAAGTTACGTAATATTACTTGCTATAAATATCATTTGGCGTTGGTGGAGCTAGGGATTTTGTCTGGGGGGGCAGCCTTCCAGCTGAACTAACCACAGTAATTTAATGAGAGAACTTATATGACGCCTAGTAATAGATAATCCCACCAAAATCATGATTTTTTAAAATTCCTTTCGTATTTGATATTAATTTCAACTTAATACCTCCACGCGTTTTTAAGAAAAAAGGTCTTGACTTACTGACAGACAGACTGACGGACAACGAAGTGATCCTAAAAGGAGAAGCGGTTAAACAGTTCTTCTATTCTTCAACTTTCACTCTTCAATACTGTCGATTTTTCTAAGTGGGCAAAGAAGATTCTAGAGTGGGGAAAAAACTCAAACTCAAAGAATTTATTTCTAATAAACCAATTACAGGCACTTTTTAATTATTTAGGGGTCAGTCAGTCCGGAAGATGAAGCTAGTTGCCCATTACAAAGCGTAGTAGCTACAGACTCCAGCACACCAAGCTATCCGAAACTGTAAAATTTTCTCAATCAGCCTTGAACCTAATGCTTTAGCGATAACGTTGAAAATCTATTAAAGAAATTTGACAGGGTAAAACGGGGTGAATAGGGATGCAGGGGTGAATCTAAATCTAAAATAATATAGTTGGTGGCTAACAAGGACACTTAATCTTTAATTAAAAAACAGTAAACACATTAGAGTCTTTTCTGGCAACAAACTATATTATTTCAACGTTAAAATCCATTTTAAAGTTTCGTCCCGATTCACCCCTTTTTTTTTTGTGGATGGGAAATCATCAAATGACCCCTCCCGCTGTGTGTGGAGCGGAAGGGAGTGTCAGACTCTTACTGACTAAAACCCACCCATGTTCCTTCCTTAGCCCTTTATGTTCCAGGGCAGCGGTAACCCTTTCGGACGATCCCGCTACCCCGGCAGGCCTCGGCCCTGTCGGGCCCCGTCAATCATGCCCGATTCACCCCTGCATCTCTATTCACCCCGTTTTACGGTAAGCTTGATGCGCTGGCGTTTGTACCTCTAAAGAAGAACGGGCAAGAAACTCCCTATCAAGGTGGCCGACTCATGATCTGTGTCTTTCTATCAGAGCTTGATAATATTTTAGTAGGCACAAACTTGTCATGAATAGGCAATTACTTTAATGATTACCTAACCCCGTTAATGTATTTTTACTACCCACATACCTACTTATTTACCTACTCATACACTACGGAATTTTATTCTAGCTAATTCAAACTACGTATTTTTGGTCTTTGGCTGAGGTAAGACTGAATAATTAACTCCGGACAGACTTACGGCTGACCTCCGGAGTCCGGACTAACTACTGTTCTGAGTCTGCATAATCTGTCTACATAATTAAACAAATTATCCAAGCGTTACCTTGAGTAACTAGGAAATGATTTGTAGGTATGTATTGTACTGAATAAAATAATTATAATGCTATTCGCAAACTCGCAACTAAGAGATATATGCCTACAGCTAGGCAAAACAATTGCCTTCGGAGTTTGGACCATGACCGCTTATCGGAAGGTCGATTTTCGACGTTTAACTGCGCTACTTATCTGTAAAGACTAGGGCCCTTTTTATTGACATAAGTTGATAACTTACCAACTTACATCGAAATTAGTGCTCATATACACGAGCAGCACGCTCCTGTTGCCTCTGACGTCGACACGTCTACGGCTGAAGTTGCCTTGCCCCTGCCATCGACGCGTTGGCGACTGCCGTCCACGAGTGTCGACGATTGCAGTTCCCTCTGCCGTTGGCGTGTGCACTCAGTGAAAATGTTTCACTGGAGCAGATACAGGTGCCCTTTACCTCTAGGGATAGCCCTAGAGGTAAAGGGCACCTGTATCTGCTGTGTGTGGATAGCGAGCTCTAACTATGTAGGGCTCGCTATATCCATACACTTATGCACTATAATATTTCCCGTGTCTATGGCTACTATGGCTAGTCTCCGCTAGTAGAGAGTGGCAGCCATTGCCGAAATTCGGTCTGGGGGACTTTAAAATGTATAGGGAATGTTAGGCATTTAAAAGCCACACTCTAGGCTTAAACTAAGGTCTAGAGCGTGCCTTTATTCCTACCTAAAGACAAAGGAGCTGTTTTTAAACGTTACGAGCTAAATAATGATTAGCGATTGTTTAATCATAAATTTTTTACTTTTAATGTAACGTTTATAAATAAACCCCAAAGATATTAGTAGACTATCGTAACAAATGACCATGTATATTACGACTTGTATTAATATACAAGTCGTAATATACGTGGTCATTTGTACCGCGTCAGTGTATACGTGGCAATTGTGCCACGTATAGGTACATACGTGGCATAATTGCCACGTATACACTGACGCGGTTTCACAATGCATCGAATGAATTTCGTCATCGCGCTTCCCGCTCACAGTTATCTAAAAACGATTATAATACCTACCTACTCGTATGAATCACACCGTGAGTTCTTTCTAAAAATAGTTTCGTAACTGACGCTTGGCAGACACGCGATTCAGACCAGACGAATTAATTAGGTAGGTATTTTTGGTGTCTGACATAAACAGCTTTATCATGAAGATCAGTGGTCTGTGCCTGTATTTGAATAGAAGCCAAATATAATGGATATAGTTTCTGCCCGCGACTTCGTTCGTGTGAAATTGTGCTCCCGTCCCAGCCCGTCGCATCGCATCCCCCGCCCGCGCTATTCCATCGTTTTGTTGTTTCTGACTTTTTTCGGGCCGTAGTGTGATGTTAATTTTAACCTATAATCTTCCTCAAGGATTGAAAGATTAGCGCGTTCAAACAAACAAACTCTCAGCTTTATTATTAGCATAGATTAGTATTTCGTGAAGCTTTTAAATCAAACTGCTTCTCACCTGTCTTCCCATGAAAAGAAAGCCGGTTGATTGGGATACAGGCGCGGTCCGAGGGTCAATTATTCAAGCTGTCGAGTCTGCATGATTTACTTCCCTAACTAACTTACTACTGTCGGTTGGCGGGGGTGTCATCTTCCGATCTTCCGTTTGCCGCGCTTAACCCAATATTGGGATGCGACCGCGCCTGTTGGGATATCCGACGAGAAATGCCGGAAGTCAAATTTCTCAGTAGCAGTCCGGAGTCTGGATTTGTGCCCTGTTGATGGCAATAAGCCCGCCCTCTACATGGGACTTAACATAACTTGCGAAATGTGGGCGTACTAAGGTACACCTCTGCCAAACCCTTCGGAATATACAGGCCTGATGTTTAATGCCGGAAGTAGAAAATGTGGTAAGTTATAGGTGGTAAATAAAACTAAATAATGATGTGGTAAATAAAACGTAGAAGTAAAAATACAAATTTATTTCGAAGCAACACTGAAAATAGTTTATTAGAGTACATAAAAATCACAAATGGAACCCACTTGGTTACTAAACTACCCATAAAAAACAACCCGCCCATAATGTCAAAACCATACATCTATACATCATACTAAGGAAAACAGACTTACCAGAAACATGGAGTAGGAAACAAAATAGTAGAATGACAGGACTGTCAAAAGTTTATTGAACCATCGCCAACGGATTACGTGTATCATGTATGTATCCTACAATATATTTCGTTTGTTTTCGCAGATTTTCCCGCGCATTTTTACTCCTACACCGTGTTTGTGGTAAACCATTAAAAAAAAGCATCACAACAAACAATCCAAATGCAACATGGGTAATGATATAAAGTATTTTTATTACTGTGTGAAATATTTGTTTGTATTTTATGCAAGTTAATACATAACAATCATTGTCATTCTCCTGCCTTTATCCCAATTTATTTGGGGTTGTCAACATGAAATTTATAATAATTTGGTGCAATAATTATTGTGAATGAGTAGAAGCCTCTAAATATTCATCCATTCATCATCATATTTCATCAGCATCCGATCTTCACTTTTATTTGTTTCTTTTAAGAACTGTGCCAAGTTTTCCAACAGCTAAATGATGAAACGTAACATAGATGTGTTGCTATTCACATAATGTGCACAATGTTACATGACTCACTGTTTATTATTAGTCAAATCAACAGGTATTACATGCCTACATGTACTTTGATCGCAAATATTTTTTCTTACCAAACCTGTTACTGGCCAACAAAACTAATATTTACATGAAAACTAAAGTTCAAACATGTGTGGAAGAAGGTAAATTGATAAAAACACAATAATTTTATGATTTCTTCCGACAATCACCTGCAAACTGGTTTATATTATAATAAGCATTGTTTGCCTTTTGAAACAATAATAAAACAAATAAATTAACAATTCAGACTTTCTGTTACACAAATCAACTTAGTACTTACATCATTTTATGTTCATACAAAAATACCTTTGGGGAAGTACTTTGTGCACAAAAAGTGCTACTGAAAAGCAGTAAAAAATATATATATTCCTGCTAACACACTGAAAAATATTATATAAATAATATTTATCAATCATCTGTTTTGCACATCTTATTTATTTTTTAATGGAATCAAAAATTTGGACAACAGTGGTCTAATAGACACATTAACTTCTTCTGTGAAACAGATAATAGTAAAACTACCTTTACAATGGTAAAATGAAGGTAGATTCAAATATAATATAAGTTTAATTATGTAAGCTGCCATAAAAATAAATGCAAAACATTTCTCTTAATGCCTTATTAGTATCTAATTAATTATCAATAATTATGTGGAGACTATAATTCCAAATTGATTAGTTTTATGAAGTAAACAACATTCTCAAATTTATTCATAGATGGATTTATCTAGAAGTTACTGGAATCACAGTTGCATCATTGCATACATTTAATAGAAAAATAGCAAAGATGTTTATAACTTGTTCATTAAGCATTAAATAGTGATGTGAAGTTTTGATAAAAGATTAATAGACTTTATACATCACTAACTAATATTCAGACCACGAGTTTTACACTTTCACAAATCTATTCATCCTTCTTGGAGTCACCACCGCTAGCCACTGTCAGTTTCTTCTGCAGTTTGCTGTGCTCCTCTGCAAGCCTGTCATACTCCTTGTTGAGGCTCTCGGCCTGGGATTTCACAGCCTCCTTGTCCTTCTTCTCTCTGATTAAATCTTTCTCAAGTGTGTTGATTTGATTCTTGAGCTCCTCAAGTTCCTTCTTGGACTTCTCGTCGCCGGCGCCGGCCTGGTCGAGCAGCGTCCTGGCGGTGACGGTAGCGCTCTGCGCTTGACGGAAGTTCGCTTCAGACTGCGCCAACAGAGTCGCCAACTGCGAAATCAGCTGCACCAACCGGCGAATTACAACCAACAAAAATAGCGCGAAACCGGAGATGTAGAAGTTCCTCTGGGCACGGAACAGCCTCATGTTACCTTGCATCTCCGCATCCAAGTGCTGGTGGTCCGTAGACTCCATGTTTGAGTACTTCTGCATTTCGCGGATGGCATCGAGGAGGCATAGTACCAGCACGCCGATCAGAATTAAGAAGTAAATAGAAGCTTGACCACTTATGTAAGCGAGGAATTTCGACTTGAAAAACCTCTGCCATTTTGATGGACTTGCGATCGGCAATGTCAAGAGAAGCACGATTGCTATTTCGGCGTACAAGAATGTCGCGATGATTGTCCACTGTAAACTCATTGTGGCACTTTACAAACTCTACTTTTAATGACGAATTTAACTGCTGCAATACTAGCAACGGCACAACACACTATAGAATCAGATAAAACAAAAATCAATGTGGCTTATATATTAAAAATAATGGGTGACTAACGAAAAATGACGAAAAGTCAAATGACGTTTATAGACTATGTAGAAAATAATGACGTGTCTTGAGCACAAGTCTTAAGTCGAAACGGCCCATACACTAATAAACTATTTTAAATTCGTTATTCTTGATTTGGTACCTAGGATCGTCCTTCAAATAAATAGGCAAGTATTTGATGATACTGATAGAAGACACAGTTAGCAACACACAGTTATTACAGTTTTATCTTTGAACATACGTTTAATAAATCCAAACGAAACGAAATAAAAAATTTCAGAACGAAAATAACGTTCCTAAACTCTTGTATTCCCACCTTTCGCAATGTTTTTTTTACTATTTCATTCATATCTCACATATTTGTATCAAGCCGAAACCACGGTAATTTTTTGATAAATGAGAAATAATTATTTCATTAAAAAAATAACTAAACATGATAAAAAATAAGCTTGTGTTCTGGCTCTGCACAATAGACATAGTGGATTATTGGTAATATTCTGCAATTAAAACGAAACGTTTCTGTCAAAAGTGACTGCTCGTCCCGTTGTCGAGTGACGTCATTTTATGTAAAAATTAAATTAGGTATTCAATTAAATTATCCTATTGAAAATAAAGTAAATAACACAATAAACCACCATAACCATGGCTGATCCTAAATATGAAAATCTTCCGGGCATAGTGAGTACATTATGTCGAGACACGGAAAATTATTGATTTTGCTTTGTGGACATAGTGGTACTCAATTTTTATTTTTCTCAGGCGTACGATCAACCTGATGTGTATGAAACCGGTGATTTGCCAGAGGCCGATCAACCCGACCCCTCCGAGGAGGAAGAAAACGAATGCATTGAACAATTACACTTATCAGTGAAAGAATCTTTCAATAAGTTCAAGGGAAGATTTTTAACTGGCGCAGTGGACTTTTCTGATAGACTTAGCAGAAAAAATAGAATTGGGTACAGGTATTCAATAAATCTCGTATTTTTATGTTCAATCCCCTGAAAAACATTTTCCCATTGTCAAACAGAATTACAGAAATGCAATGACGCACACATAGACAGCCTTAGATGTCAAGTAAATAGTCAAACCTCTTTATAAATACTATGTAAATTAGGGCTGGTGAGTGGGAACTGGCAGCAGAAGGTGAACCGGAGACTCCCCTGGAGCGCTACAACAGGCTCCGCTGTGAGTTCTCAGAGTTACTTGAACAAGTTGCAGAACAGCAGAACAAAGCCACTGAGAGTGAAAAGGTAAATAATCAATATCTAAACTTAATTAAAACAGCATTTTTATTATAATTCATTTACAAAACAGGGTTTCTATGGAGTCTTAAATCCACAAGGCAAAGACATTTTACAATTTTAGAAACTAACTACATACTAAATGAATAATTGCATCATACTACAGTGCAACCTCGATATAAGAAATCGGAAGGGAACAAGTAAATATTTGTTATACCAAGTAATTCGTTAAACTGAGGTTTGTTACATTGTGGTTAGGTTGGTCTAAAATTTGTTATAAAGTGGTATAAACATGTTGAAACCTGTCGTGACTGAATCACATACTATTGGGAACGTTATATAAAGGTTTTGGGTTGACAAAATTAGTTAATTAGAGGTTTACACTTTTTTTTTATAGTTGTAAATCCTTATAAAGAGGTTGTTTGCAAAAAATCTTCGCAATGTAAAAGTACAAGTATATTCAGGGACTACGAAGAATTCGTTAAATTGAGGAATTTGTTGTATTGAGGTACGTTATATTAAGGTTGCACTGTATATGAATAATTGCATCATACTATTATGATGCAATTATTCATTTAGTTAGTTTGAATGAGAAAGTTATTACACTCCACAATCTATATTCTGGAGTAATAACTTTCTCATTATGATTTTATATGTCGAGCAAGTGATTTGTGAAGTGGCTCTTGGAGAGTATTTGTTATTGATTATCATAGTTTCATCATTCTACAATATGACTCATCAATCTATACTAATAATAAAGCCGAAGTTTCTTTGTTTGTTTGAATGCGTTAATTTCTGGAACTACCAGTCAGATTTTAAAGATTCTTTTTGCATTTGATACTTCAACTTGAAGAAGGCTATAGGCTACTAAACATCTTGCTAAGACCCTTAGGAGCCGTGCATAAGCAAAAAATTCGAAGGAACACTAGGCGAAAACAAGGAAATAGCGCAGGCAAACGATGCAATGCAATGGTTGCATTGTTCGCCTGCGCTATTTCCTGGCTCCTGGTGTGGTGTGGTGGGTTGGGGGCCAAAATTTCACACATAACAAATCGCGGGCTGTAGCTAGTACAAAAATAATTCAATTGAAACAAATACTTTATATTCAGCTTTGTACTTTCAGGATGAATACACAAAACTAGCAGTTCAAATCAACTCAACTAAAAAATTACTTGAGGAACTTAAACTGGAAGAGGGGGAACAAATTGACCCTAAGGCTGAGAAATTAAAGTAAGGCCTACTTTTAATTTAATTGTTAGAAAAAAGGCTGAAAATGTATGCACAGATTTTTATTCAAACATTTATGATACCGGCAAGATTGTGGGACGAGCTGGAGAAAACAAGCGACCGGTGATCTATTTTAGCCCTGGATCTAAAGAGCTGGAATTCATGGGAGAGACCTTTGCCCAACAGTGGGATGTTGCAGGCTAACAGTAACATTGATGATAGCAGTTTGAACATTGCCACATGTCACCTCACATGTTTTATTTCTGCTTGATTTTTTTTTATAATCTGCAAGAAGTTATTCCAAATTTCCAACTATGGCTAACGTGAGATTTGTGTTCGTAAAATACACCCAGAAAGAATATAGGAAGCATTCCTAACATGCGGCAACATTGTATTAACAAACACATAAAATCATGCCTGTGTTTCCTGAAGGGTTAGCCAGAGACCCACACATTTCCCCAGTTATGTTACCAAAAAAAACTTTCTAAGAAATAAATCGATGTTAACATAAAACCTATATTTTCTACTACTACAGTGCAACCTCAACGAACAAGTAAATATTCGTTATATCAAGTAATTCGTTAAACTGAGGTTTGTTGTATTGAGGTTAGGTTGGTCTAAAATTTTGTTATAAAGAGATAAAAACGTGTCGAAACCTGTCGGGACTGAATCACATACTATTGGGAATGTCAACGTTATATTAAGGTTTTGGGTTAACAAAATTCGTTAATTAGAGGTTTACAATTTTTTTTTTGATAGTTGAAAATTCGTTAAAAAAAAATTGTTCGCAAAAAATCTTCGCAGTGTAAAGGTATATTTTACATTGACTCTTATGGACAATTCAAGGCGATTACGAAGAATTCGTTAAATCGAGGAATTCGTTATATTGAGGTAAGTACGTTATAGTAAGGTTGCACTGTAAATGATACTTATTCTCATTCTAAAATAACTGTAGGTATAAGTGTTTTTCAGAAAGGATTTTTGTATAAATAGATTTATAGAACTTTTTGCTAACCTACTAGTTTGTTTTACAGGGAATACTTATCAAGTACCAATAAGAAGAAGCAGGGAGACGTAATGACAGCTCACCTGAAGCTGAAACCTGAAGTGAACCTGGCTTACACCACCAGGGTAGCACAGCTTGAACATAGGTACAGCATGCATAGTATCAATGTATAGCATTCACTTGAATCTTTACTTTGTAACTTGATTTACCAGACTGTAAAGTTTAAAGTACCTAATTTGACCAAACCATGAATATTTTGGCTATTTCCTTGATTTTCTTATGTAAAAAATTATGGGTATATAATATTCCTTTTCATGAAATAGGTACTCACTATTCACCCTCCATCTGGTCATTTCCTTTTAGGTTACACAAACTGGAGCAGGCAGCAGGTGTAAGAGATGAGGAGGCATTCAGGAGATTGCAGACAGCTACAGGACAGGCAAGTGATAATTTGCATAACAAGATTTTGAAAATAAATTACTTAAACTAATTTAAACTACATCACAGAACCTCATTGTTACATATGGGTACTAAAAATTTCGATTTCAATAATTATACTACTAGGGACTGACGTACAGTGAACTGCACATCAATTTGACATTAATAACTCCTTCGTGTACGACATGAAGGCCACGTCACTGATTGTGTAGACATAAATGTTAAGAGGACCTACTAGTGAAACTCGCACATGCAGGCCTGTAAATGAATAATGGGCTTGTGTCCGCAACGCCATGTCTAAGCGCGTTTAACCAACTTCATAAAAGAGAAGTTTTTGTAAGTCAGTTGTTTTTTTTTTTTGTAAATGCAGACACACTTGGACCGGGGATCATGGGAAAACTCACTAACTAATACATAACTGTTCCCAGGCGACATTATGCGGCGCGGCGGCGTCGCTCGCGGCGCAGACGTCCCTCCTGCGCGCCGGCGAGCTGGCCGCGGCCGAGGCGCGCGTCACCTCCCTGCTGACCAACGTGGAGGCTCTGAAGACTGCCGTCAAACCTGCGGACCCTGAGCTGGATGCTAAGGTACATAAGCTCAGGAGCTCTCGATACCGTCCGAGACAAGGCGAAGCTGAAAGTGTGTATGGGCGTCACGCACATATTGTTCACAGCGTGTTTGTACACTTGGTTACCACAAGTAAAGCGTACGACGATTCGTGAGATAAAAATACTGTACTTGGTATATGTAGGTTTCCCAGAAAAAGTATGTGTTTCGGCGATCATCGTTTATCTTCAGAAATACGAACATGCGATGGTGACATCTAACTAGTACAACCATGGAAGTACTTCAAGTACTAACCTATTTTGTACTACTTTTGTAGTACTATGTGTATTATAAAAGTAAAATAGGCCATATGACTTGATAATGAGAAGCCGACTGTCCTCCTTTTTGCTACTGTGAACACCTGCCTAACCCAAGACTCAACTGCAGCTCCATAATAATTTAAAATTGTATTTTTTCAGGTGAACGAACTTTACAAACTGCTGAAGCAAATAGATGGCATATCACATTCCGAGATACTGGAGCGCATGGAGGCTCTGGAGGCCTTACATAATCAGGGTGAGTACTGTATGACCTGGCTGGAGGTAGACTCTGTCAGCCAAAAGAATATCAATCTTGTACTCATTGAAATAAAGTCGAAAGTAGTTAATTCAATCAATGTTAAATAGGTTATTATTCATTTTCGACTTTATTTTAACTTGTGCAGTGTTGAAATTTTATTGATATTAATGTTTTCTGGCGTTAAGAGGTCCTGCGTAGCTCCCAATACTTGTATGTGCACATACATTATACTTGTATATGAAATAGGTTTTTCCTATTGTAATCCTTGTCTTTATAATTATGCATAATCGTTATTCCAAGTAATTATACCCATAAACGTTGCTTAAACTTAAGTAGTGATTATCAACTGTTTAACCAAACATTTTTGACGTCTAAACGTCACTTAACTTTAATCATCTATACTTCTACGCTAATATTATAAAGAGGAAAGATTTGTATTTTTGTGTGTATGTTTGTAATGGATAAACTCAAAACTACTGTGCCGATTTCAAAAATTATTTCACTATTGGAAAGCTACATTCACCCTGAGTGACATAGGCTATATTTATTGCTAGAAAAGATTAGGGATCCTTACTAAAACTTAACCACTCGTCCGAAGCCGGGACGGGCCGCTAGTCGTTTATAAATAAACCCCATAATGTCTATGTAGAGGCGTGGAGCACATAGTGTAACAACATAACAATTTCATTAACTTTTTTCATTCATTTTCCTCACAGCGAGCAACTTCGGCAAATCTCTGACAGAACTAGAAACACTTCAGAATACAATAGCTAGTGGTGTTCAAAACAACAAGGAGTTACTACAGGGTGTTCAAGAAGTGTTCGCGCATAATGTGGAGAGCGTACATAAGGAGATCAAGAAGTTGGACGAAAGGATTGGGAAGCTGGCTGCTGCGTGATAAGGGCATGGGACAGTGTTGTTAGGAAATCGAGTGGCTTGTCGATAAAATTTATATGGGACTATCGATACTAAAATCGTTTGTAGAATCGATTCTTTCGCTTTTATTTTTCGCGAATCGATTGTTAAGTGTCTGTTAAGTAGATATTTAGCTTTGATCGTTTGTCAAAAAATATTACTTCCAAATGGATTTTGTGTTGTCTATATCTTACCTTTTGTAAGCTATATGACAAATTTCGAAACAATATTGCTGTAATTTAAGTTGATTTTGCATAATTTTATTTATTATTTAATCAAACTAATAATTCCTATTATATTGTTTTATTCTAATCATTCCAAAACTTCGACAAAGCAATCGATTTTCTAACGACACTCGATGTAAAAACTATTTGGACATCAATGCTCTCGAATCATTCAACATTATTCCTAATGCAATTATTTGAGATTCAAGTCATAACCATTTACGTATTATTTGCTCATTAAACCGTGCTATAAAGCAGTTACCGCTATTACTAATAAATTACGCGATTCTGAACGAATGTACAGACGCCAGCAGGTCAAGCTACCCGAAACTGTCAAATTTTCCTAATCAACCTTGAACCTTAATGCTTTAGCGATAAAGATAAAAATCTATTTTATTAAATTTACAGATTGTAGTAGCTGCTTTGTGTGCTGGCGTCTGTGCCACAACCAATGTTCCGTTCCATAATCGCAGTCCACAGCTGGACATAAACCCATTCTGATAATACCTACCTACATGTAACAAGTAAATAAACAATTACGATCGAAACCTGAAAATATAATGAAATAAAACAACACAAACACCGCATAACGGCGAAGAAAAAAATTTAGAGCAAACCAGCATGTCCTAGATCCAAAAATTCATGTGACATCTACCAGCCCGCACTGGGCCCGCGTAGTGGATTACGGACCACTCCCTCTCACAAAGAGGCCTGTATCCCAGCAGTGGGAACGTAATAGGCTGATTATGGTAACACCGCAGGCCTAAGATACAAATTCTCGTTTTGTGAATATAACAGAACTGCAGGTCAATTCTGTAGAAATCTCACCGTGAAAACTTAGGCAAAGTGAGCTGTCATTCAGTAGTGTCTTGACACTTGTGACAGTTCACTATAAATTAGGTGAGATTTTTACACAATAGGTCAGCTATTAAGAATAATCACTTGCAATTAATTTAATTAATATTGTTACTTGCATCATGCACCATACAGGGCTTTAAATTGTAAAGTATATGATAGTCCAATTTATATCAGAGAAGAGGAGAGAATTTCATTTAATCTGTTCACCAGTGATTTTTATTTTGCAATTATAATAAAAGCAGGAACGTTCGGCATTTTATTTTATACACAATTACTTCCAATGTTGAACATTCACTAATGAATACTAACTCTTGTATCGTACGTTATCTATAAGAATAGACTGCTTAAGAGAATATAATTTATTAAAAATAAATCGATTATGTAGCTACGTTGTTTCATTCCATACTTTTCTTCGTGAAATTATCTATTACCTCGCAAGCACGGTGATTTTATATCGCGCATTGAGGGGTAATTGAGAGAGGCGCCACGGCGCCCTCACCTTCCGCTTGAAGCGCATGCCACACCGTCAGCTGGCGGGCGGGCGGGCGAGCCGAGCGAGGCATCGTTTCACATCTTTTCATACTTGGGTTCACACCGCGAACTACAGAGATAAGCTACCGAAGTATGAAAAAAGGTGAAACGATGCTTGCTCGGCTGCTCCACCTGCCCGCCAGCTGGCTGTGTGGCCTGCGCTTAACGCAGGTCCTCACCGGACACGGTTGTTTCGGGAGGTTCCTGTTCAGGATAAAGCGGGAGGAAACGCCAGGGTGTCACCACTGTGTGGATCGCCCGGAGGACACGGTGGAGGTTTGCCCGGCTTGGGCGGAGCACCGCCGCGCCCTCGTGGCGGCGATCTCTCGCGTTCGGCCCTGGTCCAGGCCATGGTACAGAGCGAGAGTGCATGGGAGGCCGACCTCCTGCGAAGCAGTAATGCTCGCGAAGGAGGAGGCGGAGTGCGTGAGGGAGAGGCAATCACTGCGCCCTCACGTCCCTAGTCGCCGCAGGACACGCCCTGGACGGGAGTCAACAGCCGACTCCCGGCCACCGTAGGCGCGGGCTTGTGGGCGGCGAGCAATGGGCAGCTCGCCGCCCGGTAAGGACCAGGCCCGGGTCGACGGCACGTTGTGTTCCACGCGCGCCTCAAAGAGATGTCAGCACGAATTGACGGGGTCCGCTAGGGCCGATGCCTGCCAGGGCCGCGGGTTGTTCGCAAGAGATACCGTGGCTCCTCGCACAGGCAACTGAAGGAACACGGGTGGGTTTTAGTCAGTAAAAGTCTGACACGCCCTTCCGCTCAGCCCAGAGCGGGAGAGGAAATTGGATGATTAACCACCCAAAAAAAAAACGTGTTGCACTCCGGGAGTGCCGGCAGAAGTGAAAATTTGAATACATTTTTGATATTTTGGAACGCGGTTTACTCCCTCAGTCTTACGAATGTCCGATCAGGTCACGTGTCCTCGCGAGCTCCGTCTTACGAATTTTCGATCAGGTCACATGTCCTGACGCGAGTTTAACAATTTTACCCATCACAAAAAGTGCACAACGCTGCTAAAAAAGGTAATTGTGTAACACTATCAGTAACAATGGCTTTCATTTTGACAGTTCAACAACATTCATTCCGTTATTTACGTTGTTGAGCCCGTAGTCACTTGCTCTCTCAATGTGGATGCAAATAGTTGAAAAGGATATCCCGTATGTTATCTATCTACCTGTAGCGTACGGGATATTCTTTGCTTAGTACTTTGACTACTTCTTCGTATTGGATAGGCGGCAGCAACGTGTCGCAAAACGAGTGGCAAATCGTCTAGACTAACGTGAGCAGTGTGTCGTATTGCTGGTGTCACTGACTCTGGCAGGGCCACCATCAGGGATTTTAATTTTAATAACACAAAAAATTTGTCGCCAAATATCAGAATTTGTCGGTCCCTGGTTCAAAAGATATAAGGGTTTATAGTTGGCCGATCTGGAGAGTCTCCCCAACAGGGCCACATTTATATCTCAAAAACTAGGGCACCTAGCAAAGATGTGTTTTTTCCCATGTTTTGTCGCTAATTAGTCGCAATTTGTCACCAAGTCAGAGATTCAATATGTACATCAGAACCGCGGGTGTACTTTTCAGATCTGCTTAAATTTATTGCAGTTATTCGGTACCTTCTGTGTACCTACACCCGTATAATGATATTTTAAAAATTAGGTACACCCGCCATCCTGATGTCAGAACCGCGGGTGTACCTACTGCTAACCAATGTGTACCTGCAGAAACAAGTATTAAATAAACAAATAACAAGTAAGGTTGCTGCGAAAAGTTAAAAACAACTATTTTCTTTCTATGACGTTGTTATTATTTTATAAAATAACAATCTTCCGTATTAATAACTTACTTTAAATTTTTTTAAAACCTATTAGAAAAACAAACAACAGTTTGCCTGTTTTAGAATTGTGAACTATTTATAGAATTAAGATGAAGATTCCGATATCGTCAAATCGTCGTTAGAGGGTAAGTGCAATGTAATATATTAATGTTTACGACAACCTGCATTAGAAAATAGTGAGAAACGATAAACTAAGTATGTCATCAACAAAATTATATGCATAAATTATCAATTATCTATATATGTAAATACTGGTATGTATCTATTTCGGTCTTGGAACTGAATGGAAATAATTTCATGTTTTATTATTATTGATATCAGGATAATCATAAAGGACACAGGCAACAAGGAAATATAATGACTGCGTCCTTGCACCAGAGTAATACAAATGCAACAAAAAAAAATGTAGAGATGACTGCCTCGGTGGTTCCGTGGTCGTAGAATAAGACTGCTGAACACGATGTTGTCGGTTTGATCCCCACATAGAACAACAATTTGCGGATCACACGTGTTGTCCTGAGTCTCTGTATAATTTGTGTCCATTTAATGGACATGTATATATGGAGCTTCTGGGTTCGATTAGCGAAGATTGTTATTTATTCATTGACGTCGTTACTATTTTATAAAATAGTAAGAACGTCAAAGAAAGAAAAAGTTTTTTTTTAATATTCGCAGCAACCTGACAGTATTTTGTTTATTAACGCATTAAATAGGTACGTGTTTCTGCAGGTAGGTACCAAATCTACATATAGAGTGTACTTAGCTACATATATTGGTCAACAGTACACCCGCGGTTCTGACATCAGCCGATCGATTCTGCAAAAAACTCACCGTGAAAAGTTAGGTGAAGTGAGCTGTGAATAGTGTCAATCCCTAGCATTAGTTGGAATGACAGCTCACTCCATGCTCACTTCACCTATTTTTAAAATATCATTGTACGGGTGTAGGTACACAGATTTTCAAGAGGTATGTAAAGGTACCAAATAACTGCAATAAATATATGCAGATACGAAAAGTACACCCGCGGTTCTGCAGCGCGATTCTGTAACCATCTCACCGTGAAAACTTACCTAGGTGAAGTGAGTGGTCATTCCAAATAATGCTAGGGATTGACACTACTGACAAACTCACATCAAGCTCACTTCACTTCAGTTTTCACAGTGAGATTTTTACAGAATCAACCGGCTGATGTACTTTAGCAGGGAATATTCGCGCAACGCTCAGCTAGCTACGAAGCCGATCATCGCCGATTGCGCATGGCAGTGAATGCTACCCTAGATTTTTTAGAGCTTGCCGTCCACTTCGGGGATGTAAAGCCCCAGTTAATCTACATAACTATGGTGAATATTTCTTAAATAAATATTAAAATAAAACAACAAATTGCATTACAGGTGTAATGTTTTATTTTTTTAAATTACTTAGAACCTAAGCTTCTGGAAGAACCACTTGTTCTTTCCGCTCTTGTATCTCTCTTCAAAGCGCACTCTGGTGTTGAAACGGAGCTTCTTGCGCTTCGCGGGGTCTTTTAGGTCCTTTGCGCTGAACTTCTCAAAGCTGAAGTCTACGGAGTAACGAGTGGGCATCAAGTGATTGTAGTTGACAACCTGTAAAGAGGAGAATAGCATTTTAGTTGGCATATTTACGGAAATTTAATAGATATATCAGTTATGCAGTGGCAATATCAGCTCAATACGGGCACAGATAATACTTGTTCAAGAGTTTGAATAATCACACAATCAGAGATAATCCTATGTCAGGCTTTTTAATATAACCCTTGTATTAGCTAAGGCGTTGGGGAATGATAGTGAACCGTCACATATTCACTAATGATAGTAGCATAGAAGTAATTTATGGTGGCTTGTAGATTTGTGTTTCTAATTTATTTATTCATTGCCGGGACCAGGGAGATCCTAATTATAGTCAAAACTTTGTGGGACACTAAACACCCCCAGACGTAACAACAATAAGACTTCTATTCATGTCAATGGGTTAATATCAGGTACTATGAGAAAAAGTATAGGTATCTTGAGGAATATCAGAATATATTGAAGATAGATATTGCTTAAATGCCAACCAATCACTGGAAATGAGAAAATGCTCATTACTTCTTAGGTTAGTAGGCTACCCTAGTGTGGAACATCATTTAGGCTGTTAATATGCTAATCAACTAAGTGCAGTTTTTGAAGATCAAAACCAGAAAACTTGAACCATACAAACAGTTATCTAAATTTATCAGCTGTCTGTAAGTACTAACTACCTGCCTTTATCTGGTGATTTCAGGATTTAAAGACACTTCAGTAAACAAACAATACAAAAAACCACATGTGATAGGGACTGTGTAGCTGGCTTTTACTTTCATTGGTAATCAACTCACACAAATTCAGTATAGTATTAATGTTATCACTAGGTTATTTAATGAAGTAACCTCACTACTTTGGGGTTAGGAGAATGCACTGACTCTTTGAATAGTTACTATGCAGTTGATAAAAGAACTATGTCAAGAAATTACTAAAACAACAACAAGATCGAGGTTTTATTAAAGTAAAAGTACGACTCACCTTCACGAAAGGCTTTACTTTGGAGCGCTTGTGGATTTTATTTTTGCCCATCCTCTTGTGCACTTTACGGGGATACCTGTCGATGCCGGCGACGAAAGCGTGTCCGTAGGGCTTGTCAGAGGTGCCTTCGTCGTAGTTCTTCACCACGATCGCCTTGCGGCCCGCGTACCGGCCACTGAGGACCAGCACCACTTTCCCTGGTTTCATAATCTTACCCATCTTGGGTGGATCTGGAAACAACAAAACTAACCTTCAAAACCTGTATTTTTGTCTATTTTTCTGTTATTCACAGCAAGAATTCCTATTAACAATGACGTGTATTGCTGTTATCACTCAACACGAACAGTTAAGAGTGAGTATTCACTAAAGAATATGCACAAATAACATGTTAACCACCACTAACTCAGTGTACAACACGAACTTGACTTTTCTATTTTTACGACAAATTATCAGTAATATCAAAAAATAAGGACACTATTATGTCGTGGGGATCACTATTTTCATATACGTGAAGTATTTCGTTCAATTAATTCCCTCATATCACAGATTTTTACGGATATTTTTATAAAAGTTTCTAAAACTCACATTCCCTTTACCCGTCGACTGAAAAAGAAACTGTGTTGCTATTGTAAAAAAACATGTAGGTTTGACAGTGACATTTGAGAATTTTAAGGTCGCGTTCATTTCATTGTCGAACAATTTACTAAAAAACCGACACCATAAAATGCAAGTATAAATTAACTTAGCTTGTATTTTTTACATAATAACCATTGCTGCAATTTATTTGGTGTAGTGAAATAAATGCTCATTCTAATATTTCAAGAACACGGTCATCGACAGTGAATTACTTAATGTAATGTCTTCGCCAGTGAAATGAACAAACTCAAGATTTTAAATAACGGTTTGGCTAGTATCTGTTTTTACATCTCTAGTTTATCATAATGGCGCCAATTTTAAACTTTAGGCTCGAGTCACCAGGGACCGCTTGGAAAAATCCAAGCGGTGACTCGAGCCTTAAGTTTAAAATTGAATTTTCCATTTTTTTAAATTCCCGGTACCAATAATGCATTAATTTTAATGATGTTTTAGCTGCCCATCGGACATGCGTACATAGTCCACCGACACAGAGGAGCGCGTGCATGACCACCTCCGAAAATGCAGAGTTAGGTAATTAATAATAACATCTTATTATAACATTACGGCTGCTTTCCCCGAAGGACAGGCAGAGGTGACCTATAGTATACCCATATTTGACCAGTTATGTTGGGCCAACAAATTCTAACACTCGCTATAACGAACTGCGATGATGCCAGAAGGCCAATTCTCGTAATTTAAAACGTTCAAAAACTAGTCGGTCTCCTAACAGCGACAAATAAATGTCAAAATGTAAGGTATGTTTGACAGATTGAGAATTTGAGACTGAGATCAGACTGTGAACGTTCTTAAAATTGCGAGAATTGCCTCTCTGGTATCACGCCTATATTTGTTACATTATTCGATATGGTATTATTGTTTGGGGAAATTCCACGGAAATATCTAGAATACCAAAATAGTACAAAAAAAATGCATTCGTACAATCTTTAACATGCGACTAGTCTGAATCATGTAGACTAGTGTTTAAATCACACAAACTTCTTACCGTTCCTTGCATTTACATTTACGAAATCGCAACATTTGTTAAACTTAATTCTAAACTCTTGGAAGCTAAAAATAATTTTAACAAACCAAAAGTCACACAGTATTTACTGAAAATTCCTGTACCTAGGATAGAATTATTCAGGCGCAGCTGCGTGTATAGGACGCGACTTATATAATAATATAACTCATTACCTATTATCTGGATAACTGAACTACCTTACAACAATTTCTGTGGTTTTGAAAATTTTGATATCGCAGTTTTTAATCTGTCGGCGAATTTCTGAAAAAATCTTATCAGTCCTACCACTTCAGAAATGCATTCTAATAATTCTTTAATTATTTATGTATTTTTCTTGGTTTAGTTAACCACGTTATTAGTACATTACTGTATGTTGTTACTACATAACTACTTCATGTATTAAATATTTGCATGCCATCATTACATGGCGGAATGTGTCTGTGCACTACAATGTTATATTATACTTATCATTTGTACCTAACACATTTTATGCAAATAAACGATTTTGATTTGATTTGAAAGCAGAAAAGCAGGTGGTCCTCGTGAGACAGGAGGAAGGCAAACAGGAGAAAGGAAAATTCAAACAAGTAAGTTGATTAATTGAGTTTAATATCAATAAAATAAGAAAATTATTTACACAAATTTTATCAAAATACAAAAATAAAACACTGTCACATACATATAGGTAATAACGTTTGAGGAGGTACTATTATAATTACTTATTAGTCTTAGGTATGTTGCAGCGCAGCTGTATTTGAAACCTATTACATATATCCTCAAAATACACATTTTCTGATTTAGGGAAATGTCGAAAAAAAATATCTTTTGTACACTTACATTGTATGATATTTTGGTTTAAAAGCACCTACACTTGTTACAAGATAATGTCTATTGAAATGAACTACATATTAATTACAAAGAACTTTTGGTAGTACTGTAGCACGAATAATTTTTGACGTCTACATATTTTAAGTGAATTTTTCCATCGGAAATATTAGTTTCACTTAAACGAAATTGTATACTTTGTTTCATTATCACCGTTTGTAACGTATGCATGTTGTAAATAATTCAAAATGTAATATGTCTAAAGTATTCGTGCTACGAGTAAATCTCTAAATAACTTCAACACAATTTGCTTTTATACCTAAATATCATACAATTTAATTTCAAAAAATTACTTCTAACTATTATAGTGTGTCTAAGATATTTCAAGACATAATATCTGGGTTTTAGACATTTCAGGTTACAATCAACAACATTACAATGATGTGCATTGTCGTTTCAAGTGTTAATATAGCACTAAATGTGAATTTAAGTACGCACAATCAAACTAACGCGAAAACGATAACTACATTAAAATAAATATGAGAGACGGAATGTGCAGCGATGAGAGGCAGACGAATTAATGAAAAGAACTAAAACGTTCACTAGTAGGCCGTTCAACAAAAACTTTGCTACGTATTAAAAAAAATACGCTGCTGATATGTTCATATGTAGTTTAAAAAAATATTGTATTTACTGGCACCGAAACTAAACAGTTTTATTATTACATACGCAAATTGTAACATTCACAACAAATACTATTACACAAGTTCTATACAAAATTGTCCTTAGATATTTCTTTTACATATTTCTCATGAATATTTACATACTTAACCCTTAATAAATAGAAGACAGTTATTGTATTTTTTTTCTATACATGTTCAAACGTATCACTCTCAAACGTCTTGGTAAACAGCGTTCGCAAACAAACTCGTGTATCAAAAACTAGTGATACGTTTTATATATTTTGATATTTATAATATAATAGATATTTATATTTATTTATTTATGTACATAATGTAATCTCAACAGACTCACTTCTATTTTAACGTGTTCAGTACATCTCGTGTAATTTAGAACAATATATTCTTTTTTACATTACAAATAGTATAAGTACAGTTTATCCAGGGCAAAATAGGAATTCGGAAAGTTGAGATCCGTTTTTACAGTGAAAACAAAATGGCGAAATATAATTTTATGTTCGCGGGTTAAAAATACTAGTGTAGTTCAGCTATACTACAGGCAAAGTCAATGTAGAACGAGGGACTGTCTCACTACATCCCAAAAAGTAATTATCTATGCAGATTAATTCAAAACTAAAATTTGTATGTTAATTCGTTTGAATTTGTATCTGATAAATAAGCCGGCCGTTTTTTATCACTGACAGATTTTAATTTAACCCCTTCTTCAGTCGGTGAGAATCGGTTACGGATAAAAAGCGTCCGACTAATGTCAATGTTCTGCGTTAGCGCATGTTCAATCGTTTTCTATCTTTTTCACCCTGACAACACCGACATAAATCGGACTGGAGTATCGGCCATACTTTATTTACGACCGATGTTTTTGCTTCTGCCAGCGAAAAGACTTAACGCATACTTATCAGGAGGTAGTGAAACAAAGCAGTAAACAAACTGTTTTACATTGTTGTCTAGTTTTTTCAATATAAAGGCAGGTTCATTATTCATTACCTTCAAACGCAAAAAAAAAAACAGAAAAATATAAGGGTGGGTTACATAAATACTACTTGGACTTTGTCTGAAGCATATAATAACTCCTGTAAGAATCGTAACTGACGAAATAAAGATGTCGTGTGCTTCAATCATTCACATGGATCTGCGGCGATGGCCATACGATCAAATTAATATTCGCAAACTCAACCAACTGCTCTGCCGTCTGGTGAGTTTATTAGGAACTAGCAACAAGTCAAATAATACAGTCAATTGCATTGTTCTTAAAACTTTTACAGCTGCCATTATAAAACTATCCTTTTGTCCTCGACAGTTGCTTGAGATTACGACGTTTCACGTTATTTTATATATAAGTAAATTTTAGTGCGGTGTAATTACACAACAATCAATCAATGATATTATAAGTGAAAAGAGGTAGATAGGTTCTCTACCCAAAACCGGCACAATGTCATACTGGACACGTGAAAGTAGGACGGCAAGTCGTAATTATCGGGAGCGAGAAAGAGAAGACGATACGTAATTAGCCAAGTTTCAACGTGCCACTTGCGGAGCGTGTAAAACCTATCTACCTCTTTCTACTTATAAAATCATTGCAATCAATCCACATTTTCAAACACGCAGATATGATATTAACGTGAACATTACTTAAATTAGACACGTCGGTCATTTTAGACATAAGAATTTATCACCATCTTGCTTCCCGCAAGCCGGCACGAAGCCGTCACTTCGCGCTCATTAGCTATAACATTCCACATCATACACTAATAATTTGTCACTAATCATAAAATAGGAAAGTATTATTATCACTAGATTACAAGAATTAATAGACTTGACGTTTTCAATAAAGACAAAATAGAGCAAAAAGGGACAATAAGAAACAGCAAATTGTTTACCAATAATGTGGTGGTATCACAACAAAATTCAGGAAGTATAAATTGTTCCCACATCGAGGAGAAAATCAATAAATCAATGAACGAGACGCGTGCTCTCAGCTACCTGTGACTACAGAATATTTGGCACATTATTATCTCACGCGTCGTGCATTTTTTACTTTGAAAAAATCGTCATTGCTTATTTCAGTCACACCGCTCAGCTCGTTACATTGGGGGATTGAACCAGCTAAGCGATGTATGAAGACTACTGGAAGAATGAATTCATATGATAAACGTCTGCGTCCAAATGTACTGAGTCCACAATAATACTTTTTAGATAAAAAACGTCAAGTAAAAAACGCACGCTGCGACATTGTCTAAACCTCGTTGCGCGCGCAGAAGGTTTCAACTAAACAAATTGAGGCAGATTATCGAATCAGTCAATTCCGTAACCTCCGACTACCTGACACGTCGATTTTAAACCTAAAGGAAAAACATACAACAGCTCCTTAAAAAACAATTTTTATAAATATATTTTTTACACAATAATTGAGACACTCGGGTGCTGATACATTTACTTTTCTATATACTTCTATATAATTATTATGTCATCTCGGAATCACAACACTGGGGGGACTATGTACACTCTCTCAACAAATTCACAATTAAATATAGGTCAACGTTATGAATTACTCACAAATATACATACATATAAAACTCTAGTCACTCGTTACGAGACGTCCCTCGAGCGGGGTCGGGCTCCGGACGCGGTCGGGCGCCCCGCGCGCGGGTCGGTCGGGGCTCACACGGAGATCTCGTAGTTGCAGTCGTACACCGAGGCGCGGTCGGGCGGGTCCGGCGGCGGGGCCCGCGCCTCCAGCTGGTCCTGCACCTCCAGCGCGCGCACGAAGGACAGGGGCCGCGCCGGGGCCCCGCCCGCGCGCCGCCGCGCCAGGGGCGACGCGCCCGCGCCCAGCGCGCCGGGCGGGAACACGGCCACGCCGCCGCGCGGGGCCAGCGCGTGCGCGTGCGCGTGCGCGTCGTGCGCGTGCGGCGGCAGCGGCGGGTGCGGCGGCCGCTCGGCCCACAGGTAGTTGCCGCGCTGCGGCGACGCCGCCAGCTCGCGGATGTCGTCGGCCGTGGGCCGGTGCGGCGCGGGCGGGTCGGGCCGCAGCAGCTCGCCCTCGGACAGGAAGCGGCGCTGCGGCGAGGCGCGGCCGCCGACGCCGATGAAGTCGGGGCGGCGCGGCTGCGTCGGCGTGCCCGGGTTGGACCTGTCAGGCGCGGCGCGCACGTCAGGGGTTTAATCGCGCGAGCTCGTCCGAGCCCTCGCTATCGTTATCGTACGGCCTACGGACAGAAGGAGAAGGGAGCTGCGGGGCGAAGCGTTTGCACGTGCGATCGCGCGACCGGCGCCGCCGCCCTCGGACTGCGCACGCTCAGAACGTGAACACGCTGCGCCCGCGTTGGTCGGCACGCTCTCTCGTCGGGTGCGATCGAGAGACGGACGATTCACCGCGGGCGTGCGCTTCTTCAAAGTATCGGTCGGTTATTTACATCAATCGTCACAAGACCGTACCGCAATCCCGACTACGTTCCAAATGTCACAATTATATATAAAAACTAATCTACGTATAACCATGAGCATATAACACGTGTTTGGGATCAGAGTATAGTCATCGTTAGAGCAAGGAGATGACCGGGTTCTGAACGCGTAGAACTTTGGGTCCGGAGGCGGCGACCCCGCCTGCTACGGTTGCGGGGAGCATGCTAACGCCACATGCCACAACTATGTTACACTATCATATCATACACACTACTACTACGGTAACTACTGCATGCTTATCCTGGTGAAATAAGAATTTATAGCGCAAAGTTAGTATTTCTTATGAAAAGTAGATGTAATGTAGTAAGATAGCTAATATAGTTATGAAATAGTTTTTTTAATAATAAAAAATGTATTCATCAAATAAATCCCGATTCATTGTCATTTAAATAAAAATAATAATGTGCAATGTGCGAAAAACAAAAATGTGCTCATTTCGTCAGGATAAAACAAATAACATCGGCAAGCAACAACACGACATATACAATGGCTTTGTACAACATGAAAATAGATCATTTTTATCTTATAATGAGAAGTAAAGTTCAAGCTTTGGTGCTTATGTAACCGACTTTCTGCAAAACGAAGAATTAATCTTAGGAATATTAAGAAATAATAAATTCCGTACAAAAATACCAAGAATTGGGATAAAAATCAAGAGAAATAGCAAAAAAATTACTGAAATATAAAGAAAAATGCTAGCTTATGACGTAAGAGCGGCGTAAAAGTATATAAAAGAAAAAAGAATTTTAAAGTGAGTTTGACTAGCAATCGTTCGTTTACCATGGAGTATAACGTGTCTATGATCATAAGTCGACCATAGACAGGCGTTGGTAGCTGTTATCAGCCATTGTATAGTGTGTCGAGCTACGCCTGGGCCCCGTGTCACAACAGCTTGCAAATAAAAAAAGTAATGTATATTTTTATTTGGTATACATATTTTGGGTGAATTCTGTCCTACTTTATTCAGGTGGGATTACATATAAATTATTACGCATAGTTTTCGTCTGCTTCAGCCAAAGATAGAAAAATTAAGACAGGCGGAAAGTATTTTTAGTATATAAATTGATATTCCAGACAGAATTCCCAATATAACCCAGTTACACCATCTTTTAAGTTTCATTACATACATGTGCAGAGTAAAAAAAAAAACTAAGATGATCTTTTGGTCCCCCTCCCCATTAAAAGTATAGAAAAATTTACAATTCTGCAGATTATTTTATCATACTCCACATGTTGCCAAAATACTATAAAATATAATAAAGATAGGTGTAAAGGTAGAACATGCAAATTATATAAAATACGGTGTAACTGATTATTTAATTATAATTTAAAAAAAAAATATTGAGTAAATATACAGAAAATCATGCCAAAGTAAAACTGGTTTGTGCTTAAAGATACAATATTATACAAAGCAAAAAAAAAGTTTCCAGTACTTTCAGATATTTTTGCGCGCGTTATTTACAATGTTATTGCGTCGCATTATAACGTCCAAAAGTACGTCACTAAAAAAAAATATTTAAAAAAAAGGAAAAACAACTCCAAGTAGGGTCAAAATCCACAAAAATCTATCGATTAGGTATTTTTTTAAATATATTTAGCAAAATCAAACCGAAAAGTGCAGAGCCATGTCAAAAAATTATATACAAAAGTAAGTTTCTGAATTAGTGGATATTTTTATTGTAGCTCTAAATCAAGGATTTTACAAAACTTACTGTTGGAAATCTGGCATCTAGAAGAAGAAATAGTTAGAATGCTTGATTCAACGTGATGTATATTTAAGGGAATGGAGAAACGAGAGTCGAATCTAACGCCCGGTCTCAGGAACGAAAATTATCGACCCGTCAAAATTAAACGCCAGTCTAGGCTGTTGATAATTCATTCAACAAATCACAGTAGACAGACCAATTCTCGTAATTTAAATGTACAAAATTTTGTCGCACTCTCATCTCGGCGATAAAGAAATGTCAAAAACTTGTCAAAAATGTAGGGAAATTAGAGGTATTTTGACAGTTTGAGACAGATCACACTGTGAACGTTCTTAAAATGAAGAGAATTGAACTTCTGGTTACTTGCGTTTGAACATTTATTTGCGAATTTTTCCGTTGATTTTCGTTCTAGAAACCGGACGTAAGCAATGAAAGTTTAAGAATTGTAAAAAGTTAACTACATAAAATCAAATGTATTGGTTCACGGTGTAAAAACTAAGATAAAAAAAAATGCAGCTAACAGTGAGAAAAACTTTTTAAAAATATCCACAAATTCTTTGTAAGTAAAGAAAAATGGCCATAAACACACAAACACACACAAGAGCAAACAACGACAGTTAACGAATTACCGTTGACACGTCGGCTCTATGCGTTAGGTCCACCTGACGCGGTAAGCGGTAAATCACAAAGTTTATATTTCGTGTCGTACAAGCTATGAGACCACAAATATTGTTGTTGTATTTATTTATTAGTAAGGGATTACCAAGAGGTTCTGTATACAATATAACTTATGTAAAAGTAACCAGTACCTTGGACTTACACAGTCGCCAATTACAGATTAACCAGCATTCTCAACAATAAGTGATTATTATTGTTATTGCAAATAAATAGATCGTTTCTGTCCAGATCATTATGAAAACCATGTAGAAACAGAAGGCCAATTCTCGTAATTTAAAACGTTCAAAATCTAATCGCCGTCTCATCTCGGTGACCAACAAATGTCTAATACTTGTCAAAAATGTAGGGAAATTAGAGGTATTTTTGACAGATTGCGACTGAGATCAGATTGTGAACGTTCTTAAAATTACGAGAATTGCCCCTCTGGTTTTCGCAGTTTTTTTTCCAAAATAGTTTCGGTTATCGAAAGATAAAAAATGTAATTACAGCTCAAAAATCATCTAAACACGGGGTAGAAAAGTTAGAAGATCATGGAGATGGCGGGCGATCTTTGCGCACTATAGGGGCAGTTTAGGTAAAGAGAAAATACAGTGTGCCCTATGCTTTACAAGACGAAAGGTGGACGAATTAAAACCATGTAAGGACACTGGGAAAATTAAAGATGGATGCAGTCAGTGATTAAGGGCACACATGAATAAAATAAATCGACTAAAAAAACTTTTTTTTTGTTGTTCTATTTTGTTTGTGGTCTCACTGCATTTAATTTAGTTTTTTCGTTTATATACAATGTTTACAATCCCAGTTTAAATACGTAATACATATTCAACTATGGACAAAAATAAGTATTAAATTATATTTTTGTGGCACAATAGGAGGGTAGCCTGAGATATTTTTTCGTGAATTTTCAATATGACTGTTTTATGAGTGCACTAAAATAATTATTAAAAAAGTTACAATAACTACTATTGTCACTGAATACCTACATAGTTTGAGGTTTAAATCAATATTTGGAAAGTAACCAAATGCTTGTTTTATAAGTCAAGTTCAATAGTCAGTGTTACGATAATACTATTATTCCTTATTAATATTTTATAATGCACTAGGGCGACCTTTCATATTTTCATTTATTGACAAACTAATCAAATCAGGTAAATATTCTATTTGTGACGTTGCCAACTTTCTGATGCACCCATCCACTTAATCTTTAATCAGTATTGTCTATGAATTATTTTAAGAAATTTAATGGACTTTGAATGCATCAGCATAATCAGACTATAATATTGCTATATCACTGCTGGGACACAGGCCTCCTCTCTGTGAGAGGGAGTGGGCCGTAAACCACCCCTGGGGCCCAAGTGCGGGTTGGTAGATGTCAATGTCTTCGATTTTTTAGGTCTGAGAACTTTCATTGACATGCCCGATATATGCGTGTTTCAAAAACAAGGAAAATCCTCACCTATTAACCGCCCCAGTCAGATCAATACGATAAATGTTTTCGTGCCCATGCCGCCTCAGTATTATTTATACGACTGAGTACCTATGTTATTTATTTATTTATATACACACAGTAAAATACATAGGGGCATAGGGATGCATAGGATTCGCTGTTTGTTTTTTATTTCAAGCGTCGTAGTTATTTATTTGTCGATTTATGAGCTGGGCGCTGGGGGGCACGTCAATTGATACAAAACCAAGCGATCAACCGGTCTACTGTCTAGTGTCAATTTTGACAACCTGTGAATACCTGTCAGAAAACGACAGAAAGTTTCAGCGGTGACTAGGTTTATTAGAATGTGTAGAATTGGACACATACTCAAAACAATTTGGGACCCGTTGAATTATTTCAAAATGCAAAAGAAACTTAACAATCTCAGACTACCCACAACTTGTCCACATTTTAAATATATTAGTAAGCAACCCTTACATCTTACAAAGCTAAATATACACCAATGACAATAAATATCGACAGTTAATAGTGTTCCCAAACTTAGTAACCTCTAATACGTGAATGCAAAACATTTTACATGCAAATAAACACTGAATCAAATCAAAAACGTATAAGCACAATACCGACTACTTACAGGAGTATATCTTTGATCGACACTATAATCAATACTAGAAAACCGGTTTTCCGGTTTTCGGTATTTAACGGTTTTATTTATAATTCTAAAAATGTCAAATTCAAAATTATACTTCTGTTTTGAGTCGTACCGTGGTTTAAGCGATGCATTCCCGGTATTAGGTAGAAGGGGATCAAAACCATTTCTGTTAATGATGGGAACAGGCCATGATACAATGGGAAATAATATAAATACCTATTTAATCATTATGGGAACATTTTCTCCTCTCAATAATCAGCCAATTAGGTAATCCTTTATCGAAATTTTGATCTAGTAACATTTAAGTACAGTATTACAGTGTAAAATTCAATTTGTCGACCTTGGATTCGAGGGTAGTTGTAGATTCTTTGAAATTAAATTGCGGAAACTGAAAGGACATTCTTAAAACTGAACCATTATATTTTTTTTAATTCCTTAATCCGAAAAAGATCTTTTTCGTCTTTTATATGCGTTTTTCATGTCATTCAGAAATGCTCCCGCACGCGGAATTTGCTCGCCTACGTTGCACACTTAATGCACCTTTATTATGATGCGTACTTTTGCATGATATTACGCGGGACGCTTTCGTCCGTGGCACACGTGTCGTTACGCCTGCGAGCCAATTCCTCTTATGTGAGCAGATCCTCATAACACTAAAACGCTATTACTGTGGCAACTGCAACCAAATTCAAATTGCGACAGTAGGGTTGCCACTTCATAAATAAATTCACAAATAACACCAATTTAGGTCACCATTAAATCCTTCAGTCTCCGCCGCTCCGGCTGTACTTGTTGGTACATACCTTCTGACCGGACTGCTGACTGCCAGCGGCGTGGGCACTCCCAGCGCCTTGATCCTCTGCTGCATGGTGGGCGAAGGCCGGGCGCCTCCGTTGGAGCCCGCCTCGTATCTCACCGGCTCCATTACCACCCGGTAGCCTGACGTCGTGGTGCCACCGTGGCTGGAACATTCCGTTAACAAGTGTGAGTATGTTTTATCTTCTCTTTTCTAACCTGTTAAGCCTTCACCAATGGGGCCCGATTATCTATTGTTGCGCGACTCCGGGGGGACAACGCGTACCAATTAATAATGGCTTTTGTTTGTATCGCGCATAAAATGAAATAAGTTTACAGATTCAATTTCAAAATTTCCTTAACTTCCAAAGTTAGTCGCAATTCATACTGATAAGTCGTAATCGAACGTAGCACAACGATTGTCGGCATTTTGACGCCTCTTCTATGGTTTAGTGGCCATTAGAGAAGAGTCGGGGGGTTCTGAAAGTCTTGGTCTTCAAATATCGAATGTTTCCTTCCAACCAATAGCCATTATATTTTCAACAAACGCCACAGATAAAATCACTATTTTTTGCTCACCTGGTATTTCTGGAGAGCGGACTGAGTCGTGGATAATGGTGCGGCCTTGGCGGCAGGTGATGGTGCTGTTCAGGCGGGAACAGGTTCGCGGCAGAACCCCGTCGCTGCATGGAGGGCGGCGTAGGCTCACAGTCGGCCGACTGCGAAGCCCCCGGCCCGTCCAACTCGCCCTCAGCCTCCTCTCGTCCCGGAGACAGCTGCGAGGGCGCCGCCCACACCAACTTTACACTCTAGCTCTTACTCACTCTCCGTGAGAAGGTTTATGGGGGAGAACTACCACTCGGTTTGAGAAAGGGTAGGAGACAGTTTGTTTACAAACCATTTACTTTATTTTTTTTGCCTTAGGACCGTAGAGAATGAATGAATGAATGGTAGATAGGGAACAAAAAATGGGATATAACCAAAATCAAAAATATTTTGGCCATTTCCCTCTCATCCACGTAAAGCAGTTTAAGGGTGAATTCCACCAAACTTGTATGCCTAGAATAAGTCTTATCCAGAGAATAGATTTTGATTTTTTGACAGTTTTTCCATACTAGAACTGTCAGACGTCAATTTTATTCCGTGGATAAAAGATACCTAGATAGTCTTTGGTAAAATCAGCCCTTATACAGAAGTAATTTAAACGAGAGAGTTCAGATTAAGGAGGTACAGATAGATTTAGAAAAATATTTATGTTCAAAATGTATAAGTAAAGATAAAAAGGACAACACCAGAACATTTAACATCCATTCAACAAAACAAAATGTAATATTTGATTAGTTTAAGTTAAACAGCGCCACTGCATTATGCATTAGTTTGTATAAGCGTGTGAATGTGAAACATTGACTTCATGGCACACTTAAAAGATTTATTAGTGAGATGTCAGACTCGTACACAAAGCTATAAGAAATATATCACAAAATAGAATACATACATAATATAAAACATATTAAACTTAGAAATAAGTATTTTATGAGATTAGTGTTTGAATTGTTGGCTAAGTCGGAAGGATTATAAAATTGACATTAAATATTGTTCTATAGGCTATAAATAATTGTACAAGACCTAAACATCACCCGTCTTACTACAAAACGAGTTTTAACTTCAGACCTTTGAGCCAGTTTCTGTATTTTGAACTTTATTCCGATAAATGTAAAGTTCTTAATGCAAAAAACTCTGTTTTAATGTCCGTCTTTGTACAAGAACTGTAACCTTGTCGGATTATAGTTCAATATTTTAAAATGGCTCGATGGTTTAAACCAGCGGAGTAATAAGGTTGCGTAACACACTATTAGTAGCAATGGCTTTCATTTTGACAGTTCAACAACATTCATTGCGTTACTTACTTTGTTGACCATACAACTTTTCGACCACATGAAGAAATGGATTAACAATATCCTTCAAAATGATTCAGTTTGTGATTGATAGGGTGTTACGCAATTAGGGTGCTGGCTCTGAAGATAAACCTTGTTTTGTAATAAGGCCGCACTAGTTTAAATGTTTATTTATTCCTTGCATCACAAATCACTAAGAGAATTTAAAACATCGTTCTGTTTCTCTCAATCCTTTGAAGATGACAGAGATAGAATGATGTTTCAAATTCGCTTGACTTGTGGTGCAAAGGGGCCTAAGACCTAGTATTTCTGCATGCTAAACTAGTTTATTCCGACTTCAACCAATATGGTTTCCTTTTACAGTGCACAAATAACAAGTAATTGTTTCTAAAAAAACCTAAAAATGCAGTTGAGAAAAAAATTGTGCGTGCAGCACCGTACACGTGATAGAAGTGAAACTTCTTAAAAAATAAAGATTTAGTGTGAGAGACAGACAGTTACATTTTTCTTCTCTCTCATGTAAATTAGTGTACATACACATGAGGGACACGCGTCGAAAGCTGCAGTTGCCTCTACCGTTAACGCATGTCGCTTGTGTGTACGAGCACGAAATGTGCCGAAACGTGACGCGTCCCTGAAATTTCACTTTCCGTCCCTGAAATTTCACTTTCAACTCTCATCCAATTATCGAATCACCGCCTAAGAAGTTTCACTTCAAAAACAGACCAATTTGAGAAGGTAATAAGGTATACATAAAAAAAAATCAGTTAAATGACAGTGCAGAAAAAAACAAAAATATCGATATTGTGCATTATAAAAGTGAGACCAAAATCACATGAGAGAAATCAACGGTATAAGGCCTCGATCACACGTACCACAACGACAACGGTACAACACGTGGACATGCGCTAATTTGTATGAAAATAAATAGTTTATTCACACAGACCACGTTTGGCCGTCAGAATTTACCGTGTGGGCGATACAGACCACATCAAGGCCACGTCGCAGCCACATCGAAAACACAATGGACTGTCTGACTGCAAACGCCAGCCACAATGTAACCACATCAGTTGCGATGTGATTACATCGAAATTTTGTAGGTACAACAATTCAAATGCAAGAAGCTGCAGCGACCATATTTACATGTAACCACTGCTTGCCCACACTTTTGTCGTTGCGTAAGTGGAGTGGTCGTTGTACGTATGTTCGGGACCAAAGTATGTTGTTAAACCGTCGATTGTCAGTACAGTACCATCACCATGACATTACCTTGGAATAGTTTCAGAAACATTAGTAGAGAGCCAGACATATCATGTCTTCAATTCACGTGAATAGGATTTTAACAAAAATGTGCAAGTGCTAATTTCGACCTTATGTCTGTGAATTGAAGGTATGTAATTCGCTCTACAAGCATGATAACTAGATGATGCTACTGCATTACTTGAGTGAAACAAGCTGTCTTGTCGTTTAGTGAAGCGTGTGATGATATAAAGCGGGACGCTGTAGTTAGAAAATGATTGAAAATAAGAAATGAAAGTTTTTTAGATACTCTGTTAGTAAAAATGTAATGAAAATCTATAATGGCGCCGATTCCCTTGTTCACAAACTAAACTAAATTTAAGTTCAGTGCATCTTTTTCATTCTATTTCATTAAGAAAAGGACAGAAGATAAATATTAGTTTAGTCCTGTCAAATTATGATAAAAACATGGCTACTAAAAATACGTCAATTTACGTCAGGCGCTGACTAATCTGACACGACTAAACTAAAATTTATCTTGTCCTTTTCTTAATGAAATAGAAAGAAAAAGATGCACTGAACTTAAATTTAGTTTAGTTTGTGAACAAGGGAATCGGCGCCAATTTCATTTAGTCTAAAATTTTTAATTAAAAAATGTTTGTATCCTACACTTTTACGACTACATATAATGAGATGACAATACAATATGATAAATGAGATATACATATAGAATAAACAAAAAACAATGATACCACCCAGTTATTAAATATGTATTGTTTCACCTTATAACGAGTCTGAAGACTGTTCACTTAATAATCGTGATTTTTAATAGTCAGACTGAGAAGTACAGAATTTTAAATAGACTCCCTTGAGTAACATATAGTTTTGGGTCAGGGTTTCTAGGTTCCAGGCTGTCTTCGGAACCTTGGGGTACAGCCCAGAACTTAGAAAACTCTGGCTCTATTAAATGTGAAAAGACCTTTATTTATCATTAAAAACATTTTTACAAGATCCCATTCCTTTCTCTGGTTAAGGTGGGTCCACATTTGTACCATTTCAACGCACCCTACATGGTGACTGTGGCAGATAGGCGTGGTAAAAATAGTCTGACAATAAACATCTACAGGCTCAATTTAAATTAGGTAGCGAAACTCAGCAGCCGCGATGGGTATGGATATCTTAACATGGTTGTTTTCGAAAAAAAAAACTGACTTTCTAAACTCATACTTGTAGTAACTACAATACCCGCGATCGTTGACCCCAAATAAAATCATCAAAGTATATATTTTTTTCGTTTTAGATATCGATAATTTTAACATAATTATAGAAGAGTAACCGTGGAGTTTCTTGACGGCTATTCTCTATACAAACGACCAGTTGGAACCGCGCACTTAGCTTCTGACGTTTCATAAGTTCCTATGTGGGTTTATGTGGAATAAATTATTTTGATTTATTGATAACCATCTCATCTGCAGTTTCGCTAACTAATCAAATTTGACCCTGTATATTACTGCTTTTGCCACGCGCAAGTGACACGATCACGCACGTTATACAGACGCCAGCCAGTTAAGCTACCCGAAACTGTCAAATTTTCCCAATCAACCTTGAACCTCAATGCTTAGGCGATAAAGTTGAAAATCTATTAAAGAAATTAGACAGATTGTAGTAGCTTGATGTGCTGGCGTCTGTACATTGCGATGAAATGTCACAAGTGTGTCCCCACCTTGACTCGTCTTCTCCCCACCAGTTCAGTTTATAGCTTAGCTTAGCAATGACAGCAAAGCGTCTGGCTCTCACCTTGTTATAGTGTGCGTGCGGGCCGGCGGGCCGGTGCGCGGAGCCGTTGTCCGCCGTGTACGTCTTTACCTGGTGCTGCGTGTCGGTGGCGATCGTGGATATCGCCGACGCCGAATGCGTGCCTCCCGGCATCGCTTCCCGCCGCTTCTTACCACCTTTGTAGATGTATTTCGACGGTCGGACTAGACTGCAAATTACACATCAATTTTATTTATTTATGTTAGGGTTTATATGAATTGCTACGGAAGAGAAAGAAAGGAGAATTGTATTTTTTTTGCTTTTTGTACTTTATCTCCGTGGTGTAAAATAAAAATTAGACATGAGACTAAAAACCGGGTCTGTCTTCCGAAGAACTGTCGCGGCGATTGCCTGGCTAAAGCAGGAGGTTAGCTAAATGACGAATATTTCCTCTCCTCTTCTGCCGCAATGTAAGGCCCTTTGTACACGGCACGGTTTCTTTACGATACGGCGTATAAACCGCGCCGTAGAAAAAACGTGTCCGTCAACCAGCTTCCATATGATCCATACAACACTGACGACCGTGTCTACACACGGCGAATAAACCGTAGTTTTTCACGGCAAGAAAAACGCGTGTGTACAAAGGGCCTTTTTTTTTTTTTTTTTTTTTTTTTTTTTTTTTTTTTTTTTTTTTTTTTTTTTTTTTTTTTTTTTTTTTTTTTTTTTTTTCAGGATGGGAAATCATCAAATGACTCCTCCCGCTCTGGGTGGAGCAGAAGGGAGTGTCAGACTCTTACTGACTAAAACCCACCCGTGTTCCTTCCTTAGCCCTTTACGTACCAGGGCAGCGGTAACCCTTTCGGACGATCCCGCTACCCGTACAAAGGGCCTAAGGCCTTATGTGTATCTATTTGCTCTCCTAAGCTACCAACATACTTGAGCCCTACCTAAACGTTGCAACAAAGCAGGATATTCATCTTCAACGTATTCGGTTCTTGTTTAGTACAAATCCTCGTTTCTACTTGTTCGTTATTATTTGAATCTTTTGGTATTTTGAATCTGTAAAAACAGGGGCAATTCTCTTAATTCTAAGAACGTTCACAGTCTGATCTCAGTCTTAATCTGTCAAAAAATAACTCTAATTTCCCTACATTTTTGAGATTTGTTTGTCGCCGAGATGAGACGACTAGATTTTGAACGTTTTAAATTACGAGAATTGGCTTTCAGGTATCAGTGGAGCTGAATTAAACCTAATTACTCTACAATATGTAACATAATTAACGCAAGACCTCATACACCTCAATTAAGAGTATTGATTTAAAAGCATAATACAATGACCAAAAATATATTTTTTTAAGCTAACTATTAACATTAACGAGCAGTGCTGGCCCAGTGGTAATGGCCGCGACTTACCGAGTTGTAGGTCGCGGGTTGAAACCCAAGCAGGCACTTAGTGTAAATTATTTCATCACCAATGCTCTCGTGAAGGAAAGCATCGTGAGGAAGCCGGCATGTCCGAACCAAGAAATCGTTCCCTCTCACTGGAAGAGGAGGCCTGTGTCCCAGCAGTGGGAACATGCTGACTGATAATGCTATTATTAGTAAGAAAATCGTGTTGACCCTATTATTAAATTATGCACTTAAAATTGAGTCTTATTGTCTTGAAATAAGATTTCATTTTCTATGGCTCAATCGGCAGTCAGTATGCAAACAAAAAAAAACCAGACATACACATACACACACACACACATATATATATATTTAACAAAAAAAAACCTGCTTGTGTTAAAAGTTATTGAAATCGATTCAGTAGTCAATTATGAACGTAGTTACTTTCAGGACTTGCTTTTATTCTGTTACATCTTGCATATGTTACAAAAATGATACGACAACATTGACTGAACTAAATGAGACTACATATTCTACACTAACTATCTAGAATCGACAAGAACCTAAAATTCATGTAAATACGTATCTACAATCCAAATTGAAATGTAGAAAGCAAACCTCAGAAGGCGCGACAGTCAATAGAGTAGTTCTTTTATTTCTTTTTTCTCGGAAGTGCTAGTTACTAGTTCGACCCTGAGGAAGAGAAAGCTTTTATTCGCTCTAAATTTTATTGCATTAGACTGGCTGATAATAGTGCATTGACTGGCGCACCATCTTATGTCTAGAGGGATAAACAAAATTTTTCTATTTCATAAAAGTGTTGGTGGACTTTCTTCAGTCTATCATTTGGGGGGAATATTTAAGGATATCAAACAGTTACAACAATTGTATGGCATGGATAGAAATATATCAACAGTCTAAAGGCAGAACCACATCTGTGCACGGAAAGCGCACGGGCACGATACGTGCACACTACGCGCCTCGAACTCGCAAACAGCTTACGCGCATTCCGAGCATTGATTTGTGTGAATTGTTTGGGTTTCATTGAGATGTGTGAGCACAATATGGCCGCGATGGCGGATACCTTGCAAAAACCACACAAACACGTACATGTCATTCTATTTGGACGTGAACCACTCGGGAACATATCCAAACGTGTCCGTCCATATAATGTACCTAAGATGCACGCACTGCACATGCACAGGTGTGGATCCGCCTTAAGGTACTAAGCTACTCCTGTTTTGGAACATTTTAATATGGAGTGGAATTTCGCCAGAGACTTTCTGTCGCGATTTTCGCCTCAGATTTATGCCTAGACATTAGGCTAGGCACAGTATTAACAAAAGGCCACTTACCTAGGATACTGTGGCCCAAACTGCGTATAACAGCAGTTGTACCAGCAGCCCTTCGAGAAGGGGTTGTACCCGCCGGTGAACTTCCCCGTCACCTGTTCGTTGGTCGTGCGCCCCCGGGACACCAGCACCATGTGGAACCCGGTCAGACCGAATATAGGTATCGCTAGTAGTGCGATCACGCCCATTATTACCATTCTGAGAGTTTAGTTAAGGATTGGATGATTTTTTTTTTGTAATTTCGTACAAGTTTTGTGTGAGACTAGCTTTTGCCTGCGGCTTGGCCCGCGTAGATGTCGGATATGATCGCACGGGAACGTATTACCGGGATAAAAAATATCCTATATCCTATGTCCTATCCTGCTCTAACTGTCCGTTAAGCCGCTAAAACATCACAGACAGACACGAGTTACTTTCGCAAGTATAACATTAGTATTGATGGAGGTTACAATATCAAGTTGGCGACAATTCTAAGAGTGAACAGAATGATTGAACAATTTATCAATTAGTTCATCCATTTAGCAGTCTTCGTATTACACGATATGTGTATCGTCAAACTGAACAAAGTTTCCGATCAAATTGAAAATTGATGTTGCAGCCTACGTTCAAGAAGTTTAATAGCGAAGAATCAATACTAATACAATGGTCATCAAAAAATTGGCCCAGCCATTTTGTGTTCAATAATGATCGACTGTTTCACAGATAAGCTGTTTCACATGTTTGTTTATTATTTTGAGGGTCGATATTATGATGATTGACGTCTTGTTTGTCATAAATCTTATTGCACTTGAAGGTAAACCATTTTTTATACAGAAATACTGTTGAGTGCTGATTTGACGGTTAAACATCGGAGCAAATCGTCCTGTTCTTTCAGTCAGTAACAGATTTTCTTTCGTGTGAATATCGTTAAGTTTAATTGCTGAGGCTGTAGTTTTGACTAATTCTGTCTAAAAATAATGGACACTACTGAAGCTGAGGCGGCCCAAGTTGTGGCTTTGCTGCGACACGGCTTAAGTCAACGTGTCGTGGCCAGGAGGTTAAATCTCAGCCGTTCTACAGTTCGGCGAGTTTACCAAAGGTTTCTGGAGACTGGGCAGTATCGAAAAAAAACCGGATCTGGAAGATATAGGGTGACAACTCAAAGGGATGGTCGCTTTATAGTAAAAGTTTGTAAGTTTGTATGTAGGGAGTAATCTCTGAAACTACCAGTCGGATTTGAAAAGATCTTTTTACACGTGACAGCTTAATTCTTGAGGAAGGCTATTTACCATCACGCTATGACCCTTAGGAGCTGAGCAAAAACGAGAAAAGTCAGAAAAAACGCTGAGCGAAATCGAAGTGATAGCGCAGGCAGGTGATGCAATCTGACTGAGTGGGTCGGGAGAACAAGAAACCTCACGCGGACGAAGCTGCTGGCGAAAGCTAGTTCTTGAAAATTTCCTTAAATTCTGAAACGAATAGTGGTTATAAATTGTAATAAGTAGACTATTTGTAAAGGATACGACACAATAGGCTCGACCTGCGTCAAAGTTTTGTTATTGTTCATGATATAATATAAACTGAGGCCGAATATGCTCAGCATGTGTATGGACAATGATATTAGGAAGAAAAAGAAGAATCTGTAGTTTCGTCGTCCGATGCAGTTGTTCACCCACGGACAGTGGTGGTCAAATGTCTGGAAACAGGAAAATAAAATACGTTTAGTTAACAATTCTTTAGTTTTCTTTACTGGGAACATTTCTGGATGCTCAACTGTGGTGGTTCAAATAAACAGTAGCATAGGAGAGACATTTTTCTGCCGTGCTAATAACAACATTCTGCGTTGACCATTATGGTTGGTATGTTGGTATGGACCTACGAACGGTTTAGCATAATTAGCCTATAATGTTCCCACTGCTGGGCCACAGGCCTCCTCTCGGTGAGAGGTAGACGATCGGTTTGTTATATTCTGGCTATTTGTCCTCATGACTTCAAAGAAGCGATTTAAAGCGCCGCTTCTACCATTAACCAAACCAAAAATTATTTTAGTATTGATTTAAACGTTTATATGATCAAGAGAGGTAGCGTAATCAGAATCCCATACGACGTAGACCATTAAACGGAATCCGATCTGATGGAGGTGCTTGTAAGATGACCAATGACGTGTACGGACCGATAAAAAATTAATGCAGACCTAAAATTGCAGTATGCTGTTTCAGAAAAATGCCACAAAATTAATAGTAATTTATTCAAATTAAGCTGAGAATCAGCAATTTCTGAACGTCAAAATTACATAAGACAGTCCCCTTAACCCCTGCCGTTCACAATTTCCTCGTGATTTAGCTGCAACAGCACAACTGTCTGTTAAGTTAGAAGAACTTGATTGTATACAATAGTATACCACACAAAATACTTACTTCTATGCAATGATTGCAGACCGAGCAATGTGAACACCGCGGCGGTCGGTAGAACTTGCATGTCACGCACCATTTCATTCGCACCGTGATACCATTTATCTCCACGCTGCGATAAAGAGGTGCTCGAAAGTCATCCTCCCGGTCCTCGTCAGGTGGAGCTGGGGACAGGAGATATTATCAAATTAAATATGTTTTTATGGCAATAGATATGCCTCGTATGACATGGTGCTAGCGAAATGGATAATCAGCCTATCATGTTCTCAGGCCACCTCATTCTGTGACAGGAAGTAGGCCATAATCCACCGCGCGTGCCCAGTACGGTATGGTAGATGTCACATGTCTTCGAATTGTTGCTTCTAGGACATGCCGGTTTCCTGACGATGTTTTCCTTCACCGTTTTGAGAGCAGAGAATAATTTACACAAAGTAAAGTGCCTGCCAAGGTTCGAACTCCCGACCTACACCTCGTAAGTTAATTTTCGATAGGCGAAGGTACAGTTTGCAGTCGACTGGTTTTTATGGGGCTATTTTTAAGAAAGAGGGTTCTATCATGTTGTAATTTATTAATATCACATTTATTTATTTTTTATTTGAATTAGCGGCAAATACTAACGGCTAAAAAAATTAGGGCACAAATTCGAAGCCATAAAGTGGCCGCGACTTGCGACTTGAACGTCGTGGGTTAAAACACAGTCAGGCGGGTACTTTGTGTGATTTATTTCATCACGACTGCTCTCAAAACGGTGAAGGAAAACATCGTGAGGAAACCGGCATATCCTAGAACCAAAATTTCAAAGACATGTAACATCTACCAACCCGCACTGGGCCCGCGTGGTAGATAACAGCCTTTCGAATAGAGGAGGCTTGTGTCCCAGTAGTGGGAAAATTGTAGGCTGAATACGTAACTATCAAATAGATACGTCGCATTCGAATCATATTCGATTTAGTTTAGATTTAAAAAGGTCGTAAACTTTTTGCTTGATTTTTTTAAAGAATTACGACATATATTCTTGTAATAGATAGTATCAGGAGAATACATTATAATTAATGACTAACAATATTAAAAGGTCATTATTAAACCATTACCGAGTCGTGAGTCACGGCGGTAAATCTTGTTTATTATTGCGAAGACCCGTTTTGAAATGGACATATTTTTCATATAATACCGATAGATAATTACAGTACCTAACAAGAGGCCATATATTTGTGCCAGTATCTAATACTGTATTTATTCTTCTATAGGAAAAGGATATACGTAACGCGATGAGGGGCTTGTGGCTAAGTAATAACAACCGCACGGTTCGATCGATCAGGTTAAGGTATGCTTGCCGCGGTTAGTCCGTGGGTGACCATATTTACATACCAATACCTTTCCTTGCCTCAGAAAGCACGTTAAGCCGTTGGTCCTGACTGTTATTCGTGGAACTTTAACAGTCGTTACGGGTGGTCAGAAGCCAAAAAGTCTGACAACCAGTCTCACCAAGGGGTATCGTATTACCCAGTCACTGGGTTGTGGAGGTCAGATAGGCAGTCGCTCCATGTAAAATACTGGTATTCAGCTACATCCGGTTAGAGTGGAAGCCGACTCCAACATAGTTGGGAAAAGGCTTGGCAGATGATGGTGAGCGCGCTTGTCAATGCATAAGCATCCTTATAGCATTTGTACTAGTTACCACTTTGTAAATCGATTTTTGCGATTTCATTATTCTATGAATGCATTAAATATCCCTTAGGCCCGTTGTACACGGCACGGTTTCTTTACGGCACGGCGCGCTACCCGCACCGCAGAACCATCGTGAGCTTGTTTACAGGGTGGCAGGAACATCGACGCACAAACCGTAACCACGAGTTCAGTAAATGATTCAGAACATGCGATGCGTTGAAATTTTTTGTCGGTTATCAAAAAATAAATCCGCTGTTTCATAGAATCTAAAAGTGCGAAATATACCTATGGAATAGCTAACTTTTTTTAAATTAACCGATGAAAATTTTAAACGCAGGGGATTTTAGAATCATGTATGGCGTCCGATGTCCCTGCCACCCTGTACGACATGGCAAACCACCGGTTGTATGGTATACGGCGACGGCGCCACCGTGCCATAGCGCTGCCGTGTCTATCACCAAGCTGCCATAGTGATCCATACAAGACTGACGACCGTGCCTACACACGGCGAATCAACTGTAGTTTTTCACGGCAAAAAAACGTGTGTGTACAGCGGGTCTCAAACCGCATTGGTACGAAATCCCGTCACAAGGGCATTCACATTGTACGCAGGCACTGATAAGATAGTGTTTCACGGCATGAACAAATCAGCACAGACAAACACGTGGGCTATAAAAACCTCATTTGGTCTACGCCTCGATTCGCTTGTAATGCGTAAACAAGTTCTTCGCTAGAATAATATTTGTCTATGACTTTATTTAGCTTCTGCTCGCAGCTTTGTCTGCGTGAAATTTCTTGCTTTAACATAAAATATATTTTATGGCACTCGGCAGTACTGTAGCTTCCATAAGGGCCCTATCTTACTTGGACACCAGTGGCGGTGCAACCATGGTCGCACTGCAAAAAAATATATGTTTGGTTGTGCAACCAATCGGAGGCCTGGTGAGATACCCACCATAAGGGCCGTATATCACTGGGTCGCCATGGCCGCACAACTAGGTCGCGCTGCCAAAAAATGTATGTATGGTTGCGCAACCAGGTAGACACCTGAGGGGCAATTCTCGTAGTTTTAAGAACGTTCACAGTCTGATCTCAGTCTAAATCTGCCAAAAATAATTTCCCTACATTTTTGACATTGATTGTCGCTGAGATGGGATTGCGACTAGATTTTCAACGTTTTTAATTACGGGAATTGGTCTTCAGGTGAGATACTCTCTATGGAGTTGTATACATTTTGTTGGTGGCGGTTGGTGGCGACTAGTTGTGCCACCATGATGTCCTGGTGAAATACATATATTAGCCCTTAAGCTGTGTTTATTTTGCTGTCTTATTTATGTATATAATTATTTCCTTTTCAATAGCAAACCCTAAGTAAATCTGACACAAAATCAATTCCAACCATAATCAAACTGTTTCGGACTAAATACCATACGGATCAAAACAGGACTAGATTAAAAACAAATAATTAAATTAAATTGTAATGAAAAATAAGGGCTTGCCAATGTTATCAAATTAATCATTGCACCGAACCATTATTATCAGAGATAAACTAAAATGACTGTTAACTGATGAATTACAAAATTTTAGATAGTGTTACTGAAAGAAGATAGCAGATACTTTTATTATATAGTATGGAAAACAACGAAGTAGTATGTAAGATAGTAGAGTTTTAGCATTTTTCAAAGTGTAATAAAATTGAAATCATCAGTTTTTTTTTTTTTTAAACGTTGCCCCACACTAGGAATTACTCCTGTATCGTGGGTGCGTTTACAAACATTTAAACTTACATACACAAACAGCCAGACCCGGAACAACTACCTGTAGGCAATACAAATATTTGTTCCGTGCGGGAATCGAACCCGCGACACGCAGCGCAGCAGTCGATCGCTCAGCCACTGCGCCAACCGTGTCGTCATTATGAACAACTTTAACTAAGAGACCCAACTTCGCATCGGTTAAAAAAATCTGAAAATGAACTGAACAGGGAACGGCTGATTTATTTTTCGTAATTTCGGCGTCTGTCTTCATAATGATGAGTACAATGTCCTCTTAAGCGGTTTTCAGTCATTTCAATTACACCTTGTTTAGTTTCTGTCCATATTAATCAGCCTAATGTTTCTACTGTAAAGGATACCCAGGTCTCCACTCTTCGAGAGGGAGCGGACCGTAATCCACAGGCCCGGTGCGGGCTGGTGGATGTCACATGTCTTCGAATTTTTGGTTCTAGGATATACCTCTTTCATTACAATGTTTCCTATGCTGTTCTTAGAGCAGTGATTATGAAGTAAATAATTGCTCAAGTGTGACGCCTGTCTTGTCGCTTACCCCATGGGTAAAAGACTAAGTTTATGTTTTTATAAGCCTGGATTTTTCCCACTTCTCTCTATCTAGAGTTATTTGGGACCAGTCTTTATCGAAGGGGTCCAACCAGCCAGCTTAACCCGCATTTCCGCCCGGACCTGTCATGTCAAGGTACCCATTGGGTCGTGCGATTGGCCCATTAATCGGTTGAATTCCGTAATTACAGAAACAATTTAAAACCCATTGTCTCGCGTGGATCCACGTTCAAATAGTTAATCGTCTGACATGTGGCAGTTTATATTACGTAAGTTGGAAAAAGATATACAGACCTTTTGGTATAACTCCCGGGTCCATGAAAGTGGCCAGGGTAAAATTGGCCAAAACAAAAAACGTTATGAAGCCTTGGTACGCGGGAACCCATGGGTGCTTGTGAAGGTAGTATTGACACCTGGAAAAGACATACAGAATGTTATTAATACATATTTGTACTTAGGATAGATAGACACAATTAAGTTATTACTAGCGCTTGGCTGGATCGCGGCTTTGCCTGCGTGTAAAGTAGATGTCACATGTCTGAATTTTTGGTTCTTGAACATGACTGTTTCCTCACGACCCACAACTCGTAACTCGGGGTCCTACCACTGAGCCACCACTGCTCCTCATTGTAATGATTGATGATTTTAATTCAAATAATAATCCTGCGAAGTGATAAGATATTTAACAGTTTACTAAAGATTAATAAATAAACCTGTCGCAGTATTTTGCACTGATATTGAAATAGGAAACTTATGCTAATTAAATGATAGCTGGTTAAAAATATCCCTATTCATATTAGTTCATTAAGGAAAAACTATGAATCAATGAGGTCCGCGAATCAATGTCAGAAATAAGCAACAGGTTGTATAGGTATTTTGTTGAGTGTAACTAAGAGCCTGACTAGGACCGCAGCGACAATCGCATCTGTAGAAGATGGGATTGTCGCTGCGGTAAGCGTGTAGGATTACGCTGAACTCCACCCTAAAAAAACACTTGTAGTAGATATCACGGGACTTAGCCGGACATGTTTGCCGCATGTCAGATGACAATTGGGGTGAAAGAACCACCGATTGGGTCCCACTAAACGCATGACGCCATCGCGGCAGGCCAAGAAGGAGATGGCGGGGCGAGCTTGACTCTTACCGTAGGCACTGGCCGGCACTCACAAAAGACAGAATTGTGAGGAAAAGGGAGAGGGAGGCGTTTGCCCTGCAGTGGGACAATACAGGCTAGTTAGATGATTAGTAGATATCGCAAAATCACGTCGCGTAACAGAGGATATTATGATACTAATAATAAAGCTGAAGAGTTTGTTTGAGCGCGCTAATCTCTGAAACTACGTATGGAATATGAAAAATTATTTTTGCATTTGATAGTCCAATGTTTGAGGAAGGCTATAGGCTATTTAACATCACGCTATGACCCTTCAGGACCGAGCAAAGAAGAAAAATCAGTAAGAAAACGCTAAGTGAAAACGAAGTAATAGTTCGCGCAAACGAAGCGATGCGATGCGATCCGACGGTGTGGGTCGGGGGAACAAGTTTCACGCGGACGAAGTCGTGGGCTGTAAAGCTGGAGATACTGTAAAACAGTGTTTTTCAACCTTTTTCATGGCGTGGCCCCTTTAGTACGGAAAATATTTCGCGACACCCTTCCTTCCGCTGCTTCTAACTTGGAATTCAAGTCTGTCACATTAACCGTAACCTTTTGGTTAAACAGAAAAATAGATTTGCAACAATTAACCACTGAAGCTTTGAAGTGTTTGATTCCATTTGGAACCTCCTATAATTTTAAAGAAACGGCTGCCCCATAAAAGAGGCTTGGCCCACCCTAGGGGTCGCGACCCACACGTTGAAAAACACTGCTGTAAAAGATACATAATAGAGATGATAATAAACAGAACGTAATCTTCTGATTCACACACTTGTGATAATGGATATTCAAAACAAACAGTTAAATTATAAAAGTTGTTGAGATAAAAGATTACCTACTTAAAAGGGATAAAGATTGCTTAAGATTTATCCGCTTCATCATCTACCTAGCTTTTTCCCAACAATGCTGGTGTGGCTTCCAGTCTAACCGGATTCAGCTGATTCCTATCTGGCCTCCACGACCCAGTTATTGGGTAAAAACTAACTACTATTGGGTACCTATGGGTAAGACTGGTTGTCAGATTTTCGGGCTTCTGACGACCCGTAACGACTGTCAAAGATCCGCGATTGACAGCCAGGACCAACGGCTTAACGTGCTTTCCGAGGCACGGACGGGTCTCGGTATGTAAAGATGGTCAACCATCCACGGACCAACCGCGACAAGCATAGCTTAACCTGATCGAACGATCCGTGCGGCTGTTATTACCTAGCCACGAACCCTTCGAGATACATGCACTCAAAATACCAAAATATTATTTGAATGTGTTGTGACCAATATTTCTCAGTTTCAAATATCAAAGTAACGGGAATCCCATAAGGAAAAAATCCATAATAACGTTAATCTGAGCTGTCAATGAATGTTATAAATATTCATACATTATTTTGTCAAAACATATACACAGATTTCCAAGTAAATTAATAACGGAATGTATCAACAACTGTGGCCATTGTTTGCATTTGCTATTGAGGAAATAAGAACCATAGCCATATAGTAATTAGGTAAAGTGTACGTTTCAATTATGAAGGACTAGCAGCGCCCCGCGGTTTCACCCGCATAAGTTTCGATCCCGTAAGTATATCGGGATAAAAAGTGTCCTGGTTATAAACTACTAGCGGCCCGTCTCGGCTTCGCACAGGTGGTTAAGTTTTAGTAAGGATCCCTAATCTTTTCTAGCAATAAATATACCCTATGTCACTCAGGGTGAATATAGCTTTCCAATAGTGAAAGAAATTTTGAAATCGGCACAGTAGTTTTTGAGTTTATTCATTACAAAAATACACACAAAAATATAAATCATTCCTCTTTATAATTTTTAGTATAGAGTATAGATATGTGTGCTAAATTTCATCAAAATTGGTCCAGCCCTTTTGAGCGGGAAGAAGTAACAAACACACACACACTCACAAAGTTTCGCCTTTATAATATTAGTGTGAAGCAGGAAGTAGGATAGGATTAAAACTTATAACATAATTTTTTTTTTCATGCAATGTTAATATTTTAAACTTGACTGACTTGGCTCTTGATCTTGATGGCATGTTTAATTGTTTACATTAGCATAATATTGCTTGTACACTCATTATAATCTAATTTGCAAGTCTTGATCTACGGTTTGTTTTATTAAATTACTGATTGAAAAGGTCAGTTTTTGGAGCCAATACTACTTGATATTAGAAAGAATTAACATGGATGATAACTTAACACAGATTGGGTATGCGACTCTGCAAAAATAGAAAGAGGAAACCCAGACTTTTATTTAAATACTAGCTGCGCCCCGCGGTTTCACCCGCATAAGTTTCGATCCCGTGGAAACATCGAGATAAAAAGTATCCTATATGTTAATCCTGGTTATAGACAATCTGTGTGCCAGATTTCATCCAAATCCGTTTAGTAGTTTCTGGGTGAAAGAGTAGCAAACATCCATCCATACAAACTTTCACGTTTATAATATTAATAGGAAGTGTCATGAATGTTTTATTTAAGAATGTTTGTCATTAATCGCCTGCTACAGTAGTAGTCTGATTACAAACATTCTTACACTATAATTAAGAAGCTAAACTAATGTTAATACATTAGTTTACCAAACAACCTTATGTTTACCCATCGGAACTACTTGAACCAAACTAGGGTAAACAGTACGAGAATAAATCTGCAATCAATATGTTTGTGTTAACAGATTTCACATATACTAGTTTAACATACATTTGAAATGCCTGCCACATATGAACAGACTACAACGATAAATGAGAGACTGTGTCAAGAACAAAATTACATTATTCGGGCTCTATCAGAAAATCAGCATGGCAGTACTTATTTTTTTAATATCACAGCATTATTCTGAGATAGGAGCTTTTTGGCCCAGGTGTTTTTTTTTGTTGTTGTTTTTAATGAACTTTGTTAGTTTTAAATGCTCCTTTTGTAGTACTATTTGTATTTCCTGTGTGTTCCCAATAAAATATTTTTCTTTCTTTCTTATTAAACTTGCTTCAACTTTCTGACTACCTGACCAACTCCATGACAATTCAAAAGTGCCTGTAAATGGTATAAACGAAATAAATTCTTTTGAGTTTGGATTTAGTTTTTGTAGTATAGCTGTACCAATTGTTAGAAATCTGTGGCCAAAGGGCTTTTGGTGGTATAAAGAAAAATACTATTTTTAGTATAATTTCAAATATTGCATTTGGAGTGGAGCTAAAGTAAGGTAGAACATTACAATCATGAATATATCAACTAGTAAATGTCCAGTTTAATACGATCCTAGTTCTTGAATAATTATAGTAAATTATAAACTTAATACATATTTTCGTTATTTTTTAGATCTCCTGCTTTTTATATATACCTACATAATTTTGATATTCTAAAGAAAATTCACTTAAGTGAGAAAAAAGGTACAGATGGTTTATTTATATTGCTATCTAAATATTTATTTAAAGTAATTATTCTCATCAGCTTAGAGTTACAGACTATTTTGTGTAAACTTAGCTCAGTTTTTTGCACTGCTGTGAGGTAAAAAATCAAGTCATGGACAGTTGTTAGTACTGGTTATTTTACAGGTTTTTCAAGTTTTTCGACATAGGTCAGGGCTTACAGCTTAATGTGTTATCAAGAAATTGTTACATAAATATTACAGTCTGTCATCTAAATGTAAAATGTTATTTCATACATACATAAACCGCCTTCTTCTTATAGGGGTAGGCAGAAACTACAGAATGCCACTCATTATTATTTTTGCATACTCTATTTGCTTCGATTGTATTCAAACATAAATGTGTTTATTTACTTCATATTTATCGAAAAGGTATTGAAAGCAGTATTACGACTATAACTAGTGACAACTATCTCAAAACTCTCTAAACAACGACTTTGTTGGAAAATATATGTAACAATAGGCATTGTTGTAATATTATTCAATTAAAATATTTCAAGATTATGCCGTAAGATAAAATGTACATTATAAGCCCCCACACTGTACCCTTAGCAATGCTTAGATGGTGCTAGCAGTAATTCACTTCACTCTGTATGTTTGTTTCTGCTGCGTATAGTGTATAGCTATTAAATTGTAAATCCGTAATACTAGTTTATATATTTTAAGATAAAATTTCAGAGCTGTGGATTTTGTGAATAATAAATAAATAAATACGCCATTATTTGTTTTAAGACTTGTTTGTGAACACAAGTTTGTTTATAATTCTTGTTTTTATTTTTTCTGTTTGTAAGATATACTGCTATGGTCATTGTAGCCTAAAATAAATGATTCTTATTATTATTCCAACCAATAATTATTATTATTAATAAATATTTATCTATTTATATGTTATAATTATTCATAAGTATTTGTATTAGAAATACAAATATTTATTGGTTAATTGGTTGAGACACAGTACAGAGTTAATTAAAAATATCATTCTTCATCTTTGTGTCGTCGGCACAACAGTAATTTAAATTTTGATGATCTAAAACTTCGCCACTTTTGCAGCGTTATCAGTTTCATATATATTATATAAAGAAGAAAAAGGCATGTTGCGTTGATCCCAAATAAATTGGAATAAGGGAAAGGAGAATGATGATGGACAGTTTTTTTTTTGCGAGTTTATGTCCTTTTTCATGCATCATGTTTGCCGCAAATAAATGCATTTTCTTTCTTTCTTTCTATGATGATAAATATATAGAAAAAATATCATAAAGTATTACTACTACTCTTTTGCAATATATATTAATTAGTGTAACACCTATAATTAGCTGAAACAATTAGGTATCTGGTTCCAAACTATGTCAACATACCACAGGTATGTTTAGAGATTGAAGTGCTCCAAATTGAGTTAGTAATACACACAAGATAGTGTATGTATATCAACACCAACTATTTAAAAGTCAAGAAAACAAGGGAAATTCCCATAATTTTAAGAATAAAAATAACTCTAATTTCCCTACATTTTCAATGTTGATTGTGGCATTGTGTTTTGAATTGACCTTCAGAATTATAACAAATCAACAGACCACTATTTCCTAAAGGAAAATATTATTGTAATTACAATTTATACAACAAATTATGTATACCTAGTAATATATCAACTGTAGTTTTAGAATCTAATTCAAATTAACTAAATTACATCACAGCCCTTTTATAAAGTTATTCTCAAACTTCACAGGTGCACTTTTTATTAACTTTAAGGTAAACAAATCATAAAAAAGGTGCATGCAAAAACAAAGTAATATAATAAAGTTACGGAACAATGCATAAATTCTTTTATTTTCTTATAAGAATTGACAAGACCATAAATATAGGCAATTTGTTAACTGTAGCTAGTCTAGCATAATAGGTTTATGTATATAAGTTATAATAACTTTATATTGCACTTTAATGTGTCATAAAACTAACCTATTTGTTTTTGAGGTCATACCTCATGAACTCTATAAAAAACAGATGTCTATTATCATCACTGATCAAATTTACTGATATAATACATGTTGAAACTGTTAATCAAAACTACCTATAAATATGTACTGTTATTGGTACACAGTGCATTATAAATAATAGATGTAAAATGTAATCATTAAGTTGTAATATTTACAAAGAGATAACATCTATGAAACTTCTAAGTCTTGATAAAACTTGTCTCCTGTAATAGTTTGTAATAATTAACATACCTTTGTAAACAACAGGAAAATCAGCAAGAAAACGATACAGGCATTAGGAAAACTAATAAGGTTGACTGACTCATATCAAACACACCATGAGACATCTTTTGTTTATACAGATTTGGAAACCACACAGGAAGTACCTGGCCATTGACACGACAACACACCACTGGTTACTCACTTTGAGAAACACTAATTACGATATGGATAATAAGTTAATGTAAATAAGATATATAATTACTTGGAACAGGGCTCTAACACCATCTCTAAGGAACTGACCAAAATACTCTTACCGTTACCGCCACAGGCATAGCAGGGGTATAATTCACACACAGTCACACAGGGCAACTTCACAGCCCCAAGATATTAATAGAAACAATTCAACAATCTCATGTGAAAGTTGTCAAACCGAAAATGAGAATTTACAGACGATCGACGGCATTGTATACTTACGGGAAATAAAAAAACAGGGATGTTGTGCCCAACAAGAGAGTCCAGGCGAACGTCGCAGGGATGTATCTCGTTTTGAGGTCGCATTTGGGCATATTGTGTCAATTTTATTTCCTTAAAAGAAAATTAACTCAGTTTTATTCACTACAGATCAACATGGCCGCACCTATTAATCTGACAGAAACAGTGTGGCAACAGTGAGTTTTAGGGATGTTATATATAATATTCAATTCATAACCGATAATAAAATGTTCACTAATTATATCGGTTTTGAAAAAAATAAAATAAAAAAGTTCAAACAAGTGCTAGTAAGTGGAACTAACTAGGAGACTTTTGATTTAAAACATTAACTCACTATTTAAGCATTAATCGCTTCGATATGTTCTTCATCAAGTCCCAGAGAGTTAGAATGGTGTATGTATGATACCTTATCTCGAAGACAGAGGCCGTGTAAATATAGAACTGGGCCCTGAGCAAAGCCTCATTCTAGCGAGCTCATCGTGTGTAGGGACACAAGGTGATCTCGTAGTATCTCATCTCTGTCATGTTTTGTTCTCGCTTTGCTGTAAGTAGATACTTACGTTGATAAGCGATTATGTACAGTAAAACCCAGGCAAACTGTTTTTAAATCAATATCACCATGTGATCTTTTCTTTAGAACTGTTTGTTTTATTTATTTAGCATTCGTAAGAACACGCCCGCCTGTATGTATAATATTTTTTTCTGGCACTTTGTCTTTGAAAATTTGTCAGGGGCCCTTTTTACCCGACTGCAGTGAAGCTTGAAAATAGGGTTTTGTTTTATTTACAAAACAAATAAACTAGCTTATTGACTTGGAAGGTCAAGATGTCAATGCTGTTATTTTGATATTTCTAAAAGAATGCAAGAGCGAGCAAAGCGAGCTAGAACTTTAGGGCATTCTGACTCGGATCCGGTTTTATCAAAGAGCGAGCGAAGCGAGTCCGAAAATTGGACCACCTGGTTAACTTAAGTTTTCATTGTAATTTTACTAAGAGAATGCCAGAGTCAGCAAAATGAACTGGAAAATTGGAGCATCCTGAGTCGGATAAGTAAAGCTACCATTGTGATTTTTTTTACACAAAGGATTCAAGACCGAGAAGTGAGCTTGAAAATTTGAGCATCCTGGCAGTGATATTTGGTTTAGCTGTCATTGTGATTTTTACTAAGAGAATGCAAGAGTAAGCGACGAAAGCTCGATAATTTGAGCACCCTGACTGGGATAGGTTAGGTGTTCTGTTTGATTTAACTAAATTAATGAAAGAGTTTGGGAATTGGACCGCATCTGTAGATTTAACCTAATTATTATTCATTTTCATTCGATTTTACTCATTACTCTTTTCAATAAGAATATGTGATTTTGGAAAATATTTTACGATATTTTGCTTCCACTCGTCGCATTGGCGCTACAGCTTTTGTAGCATACGGGCACCGTATCATTGATAGGGCTGATTCAGTAGTAGCTACGCCCATGTATGTACTTGCCTCCATCGTCAAGATGATTTTGGCACTGCCCTGGCTAAGACACCCGGGGCAGTCGCCCCTTCACTCCCCTTAAGACGCCTCTGCTCAAAGAGTAGACCTGAGAATATTATAGTCTTATTGTCTAATAACCAGAATGGAGAGAGGGAACATGAATCAAACATCCCCGGCACGGAGTTACACTCTTGACCATCTGATGAGAATGCTTGTATAGTGTAAAGATTTTTCTCAGTAGACCTTTTTTATTTATATAATTACCTACCATGTGTAACCATCACCTGTTTTTACATATGGACAAACATAACTGTATGATGATGGTGATAAAAAAACCAAATTATTACTAGCTGAGACCATTTACCTCGTTAACAGTTTAGTATTGAATAAGTCTCGTAATAATTGATCACATGTAGAAAATAGCATAACTGTGCAGTGCCCTTCATGTCAATAAGATGTATATGAGCGTATTGAGTATGTCGACAAAAGTTATAAAGATTTTTTTGGTTTCTAGGATAAACCGTAATTGTTTCAAAAGTGTAATTTGTTTTTTTGATGTGGCCACATTTTTTTCTTTTTACTTTATTGTTCGATATCGTCATTAAAAAATTGAAAAATAGTTGTCATTTGTTAAAATTTGTTTTACGTTGCGGTAATTGGTCAACAATTGTAATGACAGTTAATGACATTGGTTCTGATTGGTCCGAAAATTTACCATTTGCAGTCTCGCGGATAAAAATGGCCGTAGTGTTGTCTTGTCGTGCTTCTGTGGTGTGATACTTTTTTCGTAAATCTTTACTAGATTTTTTATCAAAGAACATATAAGATTTTTTTCACAAGAGTGTTGACTAACTGATCGATTAAGTGTGACAATGTCTAATGGTACAAGTCCAAGTGTGATAAGTTTTCTGAGACAGTACAGGTTCCAGAGGAAACCGAACGATCCTGCTGGACCCAGCAGTCCAGTAACAGTCACGTCGGCTCCTTCTGGTTCTCGTGAGTAAAAAGGTTCTATTCGTAGGACAAGGTCATTGCGAAGGCAGCACGTGCTTGTGACTTTTCACCACGAGGAGTTATTACCACGTCCAGTGACCCGTGTTTCCGAAGTTTAATTTCTGTACCGGTTATTTGGCAAAAAAATAATCCTGCTTTGACCATGAAATTGCGAGATTATCCCTGTATTAGACTGCAACTGTTCATTGCACATTCACTTAAATTTTTTTCTTTAACTCCTAATCATTTTTCAGTACTGTTATTAATTTACCATCAAGCTTGTTTATTTGCTCTATAACATCACGCTATCACAAAAGGGAACAAGGCTGACCTTTATCTATTATCATGGCTATGAATTAACTTTTTTACAACATTGATTTGCACATATCTCTGTCCAACCAGTATTTGGGCTCTAAAATAATAAATAGACTGCAAAGATTTTGATAAAATATTAGTTTAAAAAAACTTTCACAATGTACAACTGTAAGTGTTGTGGGCAAAAAGTAACATTAAGCCAATTTATTGATTATTATACAATATGTTTCTTATCTAAGAAGCTCACAAGAAACATGATTTCTATCAAGCATTAATGACAGATAGATAAGTATTACCCTAAAATAAGCTCTGAAACAAATCAATAAAAGAAATCATTCAACTATAACCCTTTCTTTTTCCTTTGTAGCCAATAAACCATCTTGTAGTTTCCATCCAACATGCGGTTTTAATTGTGTCTATTATAAAATGAAATCTAAGTTTACATTAGTATTTTAAATAATAATACAAATGTACATGAAAAAATAAGCAAAAGAATCATAGTTTACATTAGTTGAATAAGAATATATTGAAGCTAAAAGATGTAACATGAATGTATTGATTATATTGATTAAAGTTTGACCCTTCTGCAAGGACAGTATTTTCCCATGGTATTAAATATATATCGACTTCTTTTTGCTTAGTATTCACTATTAAATTTGAGGTTCTAAATACAATTTACACGCTATTCATGCATTTTTTATGGGTAGGTAAACTGTTTTATGGGTAGGTAAACTGTTTTATGGGTAGGTAAACTGTTTTATGGGTAGGTAAACTGTTTTATGGGTAGGTAAACTGTTTTATTGTTATGCAATAAAGAAAGCATAGAGTACATTACATTATGTTTATCAGTTTACATAATAATAATTTTGATTGATTGCTTCATTGGTCTAGTGGTTGCAAATGCTACCGCTGAGCTTGAGGTCCTGGCTTTGATTCCTGGGTTGGGCAAGGTGTTTTTTTTTGGGTTTTCTCTGTAGTAGCCTGGAGTCTGGATTTGTGCCTGGTTAATGGCAATAGGCTCGCCCCCTATTACATGGGGTAAACTACAGGTGCACCTCTACCTAACCTTTCAGGGAATACAGGCTTAATGTTATGTTAAATATTATTATGATTGTCATGTTTGAGTTAAGATAGGCTCAGTTCAAACAGATCGTAGAGTGAAAAGTATTTTGGTTTGATCATAATGCTGTATTCTGTATTCAATAAAGTAACAAATAGTCATATTACGTGTTGCCTTTATTTGTAGTTTAGTAGAGGGTATTCATCTAAGATTTAGAATGAGTTCAGTTTTCCTTGTAACTGTTATTTCATCTGACTGGCCCGATTATTTTATACCAATAGTACATTGTGCATAAATAAATAAATACAGCTTTGTTTCCATAGACACACACATAGGAAAACCTAGCAATCATATTATTAATTTACATTTTATTATATAAACTTATAGGATACATAGGATACTTCTTATCCCGATATTTCCACGGGATCAAGAGTTATGCAGGTGAAACTGTGAGGCGTAGCTAGTATGTATAAGATAAAATATCTGTTAAGTGGCCCTTGTGTTATAAGAGCACTAACAGAGAAAAATTAGGAAAAAACAGATGAGTGGCTAACCCAATCTTGTATTAACCATTTATTAATCTACTGCTAACATAGTAACAAATCCTTATGGTGTGGCCATTTCTACCTAACTATCTTCACGCTAATTTTCATTACAGGGTAAGCAGAATAGAAGCAATAATAACAATAAAACTATTCGCATTACCACCATCCAAAGTCACAGTTAGCCGTAAGTGTAGAACAGTTATAAGCAATTAAACATGAGATTTATATTCTTGTGGGAGTTTTACATTCACTGCTTCTTGTCTAGTACAGTCTAAATGGACTCTGATCAGAATTCGGCTACGTTTTTGGCGTCATCACTAGCGTCCATCAGAGTTCCTGTAACATACAGCTGACAAGACACGTTGCTTTTCGAGCATTCACTGCCAAATCAATAGTTTTGTTGCTCTCATACATGCTACCACTCACACAGGTGCAAAACTTATATTTTCTTGTAAAGACTGTAACAAGTGCATTCAGTGCAACCAGGCATTGTATTCAGTGGCTCATGGTGAAGACATTTTAGCCATCTAGCTTGACCATTCACCTTCACCATGATTGAAGCAATGGGTAATATGGCTGACTCACTGCTTTTCCAAAAGACGTTGCAACTTGTGCATGATGTGATAAAACTGATACATTCCATGTTAAATCACTTCAATCAGCATGAAAAGTATTATTAAATTTCATACTTGCAATATTTCTAATTTGACTTTTATTTTTTCTAGATAATAATCAAACTCAGAACAATAAAATCAGAATGGCGGCACCAAATACAGTCGTAGTGAACAGGGCCAATGGACCCGTAGTCTACAAACGGATACGGGTACAAAGCTCCGACTCTGACGATGCAGCAACTCCAGCGGCTAAGAAGCCAGCTGTTACTGTTGAACTCACCACTGCTATCAGAGAGAGAAGATTTAGAAATATGCTAGAAATGTTTCCTGAGATATCTCCGATGGTAAGTGTTTTCATTTCAGGGCCCCAATTCTTTATGGTAATTATTATTCCAAGCGTAATCTTACCACCACGTACAAACTACGTACTGGGGCCGTATTCTCTATCACAGATAAAACTTTTTTGCAAAAAAAAAAAACAACAGACTTCCAAAAAAGACACTACAAAGTGAAAAATAACTTTAATTTCGGAAGTCGGTGTCGTTGGGTTCGCATATATTTTTCACTTTGTAGAGTCTTTTTTGGAAGTCGAATGTTTATTTTTTTTGCAAAAAAGTTCTTATTTTTCACTTTTAAGTTGTCATTTTTACCAGTAATTTTTGTTTAAAAACCAAACTACTGAACCGTGTTTGATGTAATTTCTATGGGACCAATCTGAAAGTATATCCTTTCAAATAAAAAAAGAATTTAGCAAATCGGCTTATAAATAACGGAGTTCTGAGGTAACAAACACACAAAAAAAAAGAAATACGTCGGTTAAAAACAACGATTTTGTATGGAATGCGTACGTATCCGTAAAGCTGAACGGATGCGTACGTATCCGTAAAGCTGAACGGATGCGTACGTGTTCCATACAAAGTGTGGTTAGTCCCTATATCATCATGTAGATCAGCACCCCAATTGCGTAACACACGATCAATCGGAATCGGTTTCATTTTGACAGTTCAACAACATTCATTACGTTATTTACGTGTTGAGCAGACAAATTTTTCGAACTTATGAAGCAATGGATTAGCAATTTGCTTCAAAATTATTCAGATTCCGATTGATCGTGTGTTACGCAATTAGGGTTCAGGGTGTCTACTCTCCTAAGTCTTCCAACGAAGATACGAGCCCGTCGCCGTACAAATTGTTTTTGACACTTGTTATAAGGGATCAACTAGATCCCATAAAACAAGTGTCAAAAACAATTTTCGGAAGGCCAAATACATATCGGGAGTAGAGACAACTGTTTAATCATGGTGTCATTAATTCTTAGGTCGGGCCCCAAACTAATCTTATGACCGTAGGTAATACGGATTATAAAATGCCGTAAGGCCTTAACTACGGAATTCGTGATTAGGGGCCCTCTGGTTTCAGCATTTTGACAGCACATTCATACCTGCTTTCTATTCTCCACAGTTCGTAAAAAACACACTGGTAAAACACGGCTGGAATGAAGAACGTTCTCGAGACGAGCTGCTGATGCATGATCCTGAGACCAACGACAAGGGCTCCTCATCCGCACTCTTCGGAGCCAAGGCCGGCGCTTCAGGGTCACAGAGCATACAGCGGCCGTACACCAATATGGGTATCGTCAGGGTGACTAGTGGGCCTAAGACTACTGTGGTGGTGCGGAAACCCTTGGAAGCTAAAGGGGGGAGGACGAGAAGAGGCAGCAGCGGCAGTGAGGATGACGACTATGGTGTCCGGAAAGGGAAAGATGATAGGGTTTATGACAGGTATGTGTTCTTATATCCAGAAAATTCCATACAAAACAATATCAGAAAGAAAAGAAAGAAAGAAAATGCATTTATCAATCTATCTTATCTACTTCTATACTAATATTATAAAGAGGTTAAATTTGCTTGTTTGTTTGTATGTATGTAGAGGGTAATTTCCGAAACTACCCGTCAGATTTAAAAAAATCTTATTGCTATTGATAGCCCAATTCTCGAGGAAGGTTATAGGCTATCTAACATCACGCTACGACCCATAGGAGCCGAGCAAAATGAAAAAAGTCAAAAAGAACACAAAGCGAAAATGAAGTTATAGCGCGGGCGAGCGATGGGATGCGACGCGATGGGCCGGGGCCCGAAATTTCACGCAGACGAAGTCACGGGCTTGCTAGTTTCTTTATGTAAAATTACTAGCTGCGCCCCGCGTTTTCACCCGCATAGGTTTCAATCCCGTGAGAATATCGGGATAAAAAGTATCTTGTGTGTTAATCCTGGCTATAAACTATCTGTATGCCAAATTTCATCCAAATCCATTCAGTAGTTTTTGCGTGAAACAGTAACAAACATCCATCCATCCATCCATACAAACTTTCACGTTTATAATAATAGTAGGATTCTTCACAAGTATTTTTGTAAGGTACTGAATATTTGGGAGGCATACTGGTTCACGTTAAGAACTCAGGAGCTGGGCTAAGAGATCCTCTATTCATTATTAATTTATCGACTCGGTTTCTGAAACAATGAGGCTTACCAAACAATTCTTTTAATATTTTTTTTTTGTGTTTTACATGTAGCAAACAAGTAAATAAATAAATGCTTTTTTTTATTTATTATTCTCTCTATTTATAATAATGAGTGCAGTATTACTTACTTAACTATTTGTACATTGCAAACTTAAAGAGAAGCATAATTCACTACATCATGCTCAGTAATAACACAATTAATTACAATAATGAATGCATAGCTCCAATACGACATGGTGGCAGGGTTATCGACGCGCCAACTGAAATTCACATACGATGGACATAATTTTAGACCGCCTAGCGTAGAAATGTTTAGTCTGTTATCAAAAAAAAAAAAACTGCTGTTTCGTAAAAAAGTGCAATAACTACGCGGTCAAAATGTATCAAAATAGTCAACGCAGGGGGGATTCAGAATCATGTACTGAATTCATGGTAACAGGTTTTGCATAGATGTCCCTGCCAGTAATTGCATGTGACATACGGGCTACGGCATGCGTGTCGTAACTATAGAGGTGTGCGCAAGACACGGTGACAATGGGCATCTCATCTCCCTAAGCCTATGGGTCGTCTTGATTTCGGCTCATTAATGCTATATGGGATTTACACAATCGTGTCTCGTCTCGACATTCGTCAAAACATCATGCAAATATACAAGTGTGTAACTATAAACTATAAACACTGAATTGGTCAGTAGCTGGCTATTGAACGAGAAATCGTCTGCGAATATTGACGCGAATAGGGAGCGTAGTGATCACATATTCGCAATCCTGTCGCGCTTAGCTATCCGGGAGTTAGCCATTCTAGATATTTATGTCGCAGTCAACTGGTTAAATTAGCCGTTTAGTCAACCGCCTGGCCTTTGGAAGTAGTGCTCGCCTCGCTTCGCTCTCTCGGCTCGCATGCGGCTGATCACAGTTTTAACCTAACCCATTTGGTCGGGGTGCCCTGGCTTATTTACTGCGACCAATTTGGCTCGCGCGTGATTGGTTACAGTTCCAACCTAAACTATAATTTATTGAATATCATTCAGGCAGTTAGTTGAACGGCCGCCGTTTAGTTAAAAGGCTAAGAGGTTAACTAAACGGCTAATTAAACCAGTTGGGACATATACACAAGCAAACTCTCACTCTTCAAGAACTGTACATAAAATGTTTGTCACCTTTACTCAACAGCGAGGATTCAGACAACGAGATAACAGATGACCTGGTAGGCGACAAGAAGAAAGTGTATGAGTTCCTTAACAACAGCAATATGAACGAGCTGTCGCTGCTCAGTGGGTGTTCGCAGAAGAAGGCGGACGCTATCATGTCGCTGAGGCCTTTCAAGGGCTGGCTAGATATGGTAAGTAGTTTAGGAAATCTTACATTAACTCGTAAACTAATATCTGTTCGCAGTCTGGCCCAAACTCCCTAAATGTGTTCCTGATAAGCAACAGTAATTAGAATCTGATAAGGTTATCATAATATTAATATTACAACCGCATCCCCAGAGCGGACCTACATACTGCATCTAAGCCTGGATTTACTTATTGCGAAATCAACACTAAACATATTTTTTTAAGTGAAACTTCTCAGGCAGCGATTCGATAATTGGACGATAATTGAGTGAAACGTCAAGGACGCGTCACGTGTAGGTACATTTAGTTACATGAGAGAGATAGAGATATTGTACAGTCATGGAATTCCGAAAAAAAAAAATGGAAACAGGCGTGTTTTTCGAACGTCAAAATTACAAAAGACAGTCCCCCAAAAACGCCCGCCCTTCACCTTCACTTTATTATTATTGTAATTCCAGTTACTAGCCTGAATTTTCCAGTCAGTATTTCGGAATATTGGCACTGAAACCAGCGTTTATTTACAAAGGACTGACTAGAAATAATGCACTATCTTATCATTGTACTATCTCATACACTCGAATTGAATCTGGACCAGCTCAATACAGTATTTTCTTTTGTCTTTCAACAGGTAGAAAAATTCAACAGCAACAAGATGCTAAGCACAGAGCTCCTGAACTCTACACAGGAGTTGTTGACGACCAGGAACAACATCCAGCGGCTGATGAAGAAGTGCATCGGTCTGGCGACACAGCTGGAGTCTGCAGTGGCTGCCGGTGCTGGCAGGCTCAAACAACCCGCTATATTGCATGAAAGGTAATGGAATACCATCCTATATTGGGGGATTGAAGATTTTTATTTTTCAAAATGGCGATAATATCACGGAAACGTGGTACTTTACGGGGTTTGGTCTAATCGTATGAAACTCTTGCAGTGCTTTAAAGTAGCTAGTCTGCAAAGTAGGTGTCAAGCTTATCTAGTCAGGACATTTTAGCACATCCTAAAGCAAAAAGAAAACCTATTAAGGTGCTCCCACACAGCAGTTATATAACGTTATAAAACATTGTGTAGCACAATAACATTTTATAACAGTGTGTAACAATTTGCTACAACATCACTGGTTATACCATCCTCTAACCATTAGTTTGGGTCTGCCTTTTGAGGAAGCTGGTAGTGGCTCTAAATGGAGGAAGTGCTTATTGGTTTGGCTTTAATTTTTCTTTGAAAAAACAAAAGAAAAGTCGCTCTCACTGGATGCGTCGAACTCTAAAAGTGAGAGAACAGAGAACATTTTGTTACATGAAGTTGTATAACATCACTAAAAATTTATAACTTCTGTTACAATTTGTTAAAAAAAGTTCGACAACAAATTTTATGCAACATTCTCTAACGTTATATAACTGCTGTGTGGGAGCAACTTTACTATTTAGAAAATTCGGAATCACGAACTAATTCATAACAAAATCTCCTTTCAGCCTAACCCTCGCCCCATACCAGCTAGTAGGGCTGAACTGGCTAGCAGTCCTCCACAAGCAAGGAGTCTCCGGCATCCTGGCTGACGAGATGGGGCTCGGCAAGACGGTGCAGGTCATCGCTTTCCTGGCACATCTGAAGGAGACTGGACAGGCGAGAGGAACACATCTGGTGGTAGTGCCTGCTTCGACACTGGGTGATTCAATGAGTTTGGATTTATATTTGTGTATTTATAAAAAAAAATTGACTACAAATTATTCTCTAAAAGTCTGTTTAATTATTGCCACACAATAACAATTAGCAAGCAAATAATAACCTGATGGCCACCTATAACAAAACGAGAAGCAACAGCTGTTTCTGCGGGCACGCAGATGAAATAACAAGCCCTGCATGAGATATTACAACTTCGATCCTACCTGTGGCAACGCGTCAGCAACCTGCCCATAAAGTGAGCCTGTTTGCGAACAACCAAATATATTACATAAAATCGATTGAAAAGGGCCTTCGTCCGTCTAACTCGTCATGGAATACATGTTTGATGTTTACCGATTGTGCGACAGCAAAGACATAATTATGTTTTTACGCGTATCTATGTTTTTATGTGTGTTGAAAGGGTCTTCAAATCGCAGTTTTATTTTTCCAGATAACTGGAGCAGCGAGCTGGCCCGCTGGTGTCCCGCGCTCAACGTCAGCAAGTACTACGGACACCCGGAGGAACGTCGACAACTGCGCATTCTATACGCCAGAGGATTGGAAAATATTGACATAGTGCTTACCACGTGAGTCAGCATTCTCAATAGCTTATGATTATTCACTAATGCACATAGGCTTCTACGTAAAATATGGTGAAGTCCGATAGGTAAAATTATAGTTAGCAAGAAAGAGATTTACCGAATACGAATAATCAGACGAGTGCTCGGTTAAAATTTTACTAATGAAAAAAAAAAAACGGTAAACTACCATAAACTACCGAATACCGAACATAAAACGAATATTCGGCCCCCATTTGGCTCATGGTTTTTTCCACACCAAATAGATTTAATACACACTATAAAGCGATTACATTTCTTTGGCCAGACGCAGACAACTAGAAATGTCTGTACCACAAGGCGCACGCACAATTTTTTTTTGTGTTGTTAAAATTGTCGTGCAATTATTATCTTTCAAGCCAACCACAATGTTTAGTTTGTTACTAGTTATCCTATTAACCTATCCAACTAAGCAGTTAAGGCAAGTATGATAGGTAACTTACCTGACAACTTAAATGACTGAAGCTAATATCATTGTGTACACTTTCCAGTTACACAATGGTAAACAGCTGTCCCGAAGAGCGCAAGATGTTCCGCATAACGCCGATGCACTACGTGATTTACGACGAGGCGCACATGCTCAAGAACATGTCCACGCAGAGATACGACAACCTGCTCAAGATTAAGGTAAAAACTTTACAAAATTAACTAGCTGCTAGATGTAGTCCTCTCATTTGCACCAAACGCTTATGTCGGGCGGTCCTATCAATCAATCAGCTCAGCCTATCGCAGTCCACTGCTGGACATAGGCCTTTCCCAGGCTGCGCCACAAAACCCTGTCCTCCGCCTTCCGCATCCAGTCTGCTTGGGCGGTCCTATACCTGCAGTTATATGTTGAATAATGCTCACGGGCAGCTGTCAATGAAAATCGGAGGATTAGTTTTCAACTCTTCGTGTGTAGTCGGACTCTACTGCATCAGATTATGATGGTCGCTGAATCTTCACTTGATAAACTGCGTCAGAGCAGTCGTTGCAAGTCGTACAAACGCTTGATCACATGAATAAATAAAACGTAGTTCGTCGCAGCTTGAATTGTTCAAACAAGTTCACGAAATTGGTAGGACCTTTGCCATAACACAATACAAAATCAACCTTACCCTAATAATGATGAAGTTTTATTTCCCTTACAGTCTAAGCACCGACTCCTGCTAACAGGCACACCTCTTCAAAACAATCTATTGGAGCTGATGTCACTGCTGTGCTTCGTGATGCCACACATGTTCTCCGGCAAGACGGACGACCTGAAGAGCTTGTTCCAGAAGAATTCTGTAAGTTGATATTTATGTGACATCACGCTTTTATTTTCCGAATGGGGTAGACAGTGGTGTATACTGTGTATAGTACACCATTTCACCACTTTTGTTAAAGTCCCATGTAAAACGGAGAGCCCATTGCTACCTATTGGGGCTTTGTATCAGTCTTCTGTAATAGGGGGCGAGCTTATTACTTTTAACTGGGCATAATCTAAGCTCCGGGATTTCTTTTTAAATCATATCGTTTTTACTTGCGGAATTGCTTCTGGCGTTTATCCCATAGGAACCATGCACTTTTTTCCGAATAAACCTAACCTATGTCATGTGCAAAAAATCATTACACAAGAACTATTTACGAGCTGTAACTCCGTAGATGCATGAAAGAGGGATAAACCAACAAATACACTTTCACATCAACAATAGTAAGTACTTATCGCGAAGAAAGGTCGTGGTGGAGCAAAATGAAAGTTGAGTGGCCTGTACAACAAGAAAAATCTGTGTGAAATCTTTGTAATAAGAAAAGAATTGCAATGACAACAGTAAAAGGTTGGTTTAAGTATGAATTCAAGAAAATATGAACGTAAATAAAACGCACAAGCTCGTGCGTGTGCACTGACTGTGTCGCCTGCAGGCGCGCCGCGAGCACAGCCCGGCGCGCTCACATGTAGCGAGGAGCGGTCTCAACAAGTAGGATTATACTGCATTACCAACTTACCTTACCATTTCTTATCACAACCAATTGCTCACTCACTAATAATGTCCACCTTCCAGAAATCAAAAACCACAAGGAGAGCGGAAAGTAGCAAGGAAGACGACGAGCTCCCGTTCGAACAGAGTCAAATAACGCAAGCTAAGCGTATCATGAAGCCGTTCGTCCTACGTCGGTTGAAGAGAGATGTGCTACAGGACCTGCCTAAGAAGACCAACCACAGAGAGCTGTGCCCTATGTCGGAGAGACAGGGGCTGCTATATAAGAATCTTATTGCGAGCTTCTCAGCTACGGATGGTTCGGTAAGTAATTATCTATCGATTAGTAAATTACTGTAAGCAGGCTGCCTTTAGCACATCGAGTTTTGGAAAAACTTCGACTTTGTTGAGTGTCGTTTCTTTCAAACATACCTGTGCGACAAACCATACAGAATGACAGGGACACGACGCGCAAACTGTAGCCATGGATTCAGTACCTGAATCACATCCCCTTTTTTTTATTATTAAAAAAACAAAAAATGCTGTTCCTTACATTTTGACCGCCCAGGTATTGCACTTTTCTATGAATCAGCAGATATTTTATGAAAAAAAAATCTGCCTAGAATTATGTGCTGAATTCATGGTGACAGATTGCGCGTCGATGTCCCTGCCACCCTGTAGAATTCAATATGCCAACGGCCGGTTATAGGAAACCAAAAGAAATAAAACAAATAAAATAAATGAATGGATGAACGATGCTTTTTTGGTCTACAGATGATTGTCCCTGTTCTGATTGCAAATAGATTTGCGGACTCACTGATATCTCACGACATGGTAGACATATTGTAGAAGATTCATTTAATACATAAACTCTAGTTTTACTCTATTCATTCCCGTTCCAGATCCGCGCCACAACCGAACAGAGCGGCATGGCGATGATGATGGACATGCGCAAGCTGTCCAACCACCCGCTGCTGCTGCGCTACCACTACCAGGACCAGCAGCTGCGCAAGGTGGCCGCGCGCCTGGCGAGGGACCCCGGCTACAAGGAGAACAACGAGCAGTACGCCTGGGAGGACCTCATGTGCATGTCTGACTTTCAGATTCACCAGCTTACTTTGACCCATAATGTAAGTAATTTTAATGTAAGATTTTTAATTGTAATTAATTACAATTAAAAATCTGACCTTAAAGTCAGGTCAGTCAGGTCTTATAGCTTATGTGCTGAAATATGTTACAAGATGTACAGTTGAACAAAGAGTTTAATATTCAGGCAAAAATATTTATCTTTCCACAACACTGCCAATATCCATTTTTAACCCCCGACAAAACCAGAGGGGTGTTATAAGTTTAACGTATGTATCTGTATGTCTGTGTAAATGTGTATTTGTGTATGTCTGTGTCGGTCTGCGCCATCGTACCTCCCAAACGTCGTTTGAAAGGTGACTTGTAGTTTTGCGATGTTCACGCAAATTCTGTATATAGTGGGTGGAACATTCACCTGGAGAAAGTCGCACGATACCGCTGGATGCGGCAATCACAGATGCCTGATGAGTGGTTTTAGCGATGCTTCAGAAAGTCCCGTATGCAGCATTAGACCTCGTTCAGCTGAATTATTATAATAATGATAATGTCATTGAAACTTCTCATTTCTTCATTCCAGAGTATCCGCTCCTTCGGCCTCCCAGAGCACCTTATCCTGGACTCCGGCAAGTTCCAAAAACTAGACGAGATGCTCCCGCGGCTGAAGGCCGATGGACACCGCGTTCTGGTCTTCAGCCAGTTCACCATGATGCTGGACATCCTGGAACCCTACCTCACTATCCGGAACTACCGGTATCTCAGGCTCGACGGCAGCACCAATGTCACTGATCGGTATGGATGGCAATACAATTTACGTAACTAAGAGCTAGCTTCCAAGATAATATAATTAAATTCAATTATTTTCTAAACATATTAAGGTTGATTAATTGTTAGGTCGACCGTATTTTATCGATCTCCCCGACTACCATAAGGAGGGGCTTTGGGCGGTGAAATTAAGGTTGCGGCGTCGCTCCAGCGGTCTGGCGCTCCGGGCACGCGAGTGGGGGCCCGGCGGGGTTGCGGCGTCGCTCCGGGCACGCGAGTGGGGGCCCGGCGGGGTTGCGGCGTCGCTCCGGGCACGCGAGTGGGGGCCCGGCGGGGTTGCGGCGTCGCTCCGGGCACGCGAGTGGGGGCCCGGCGGGGTTGCGGCGTCGCTCCGGGCACGCGAGTGGGGGCCCGGCGGGGTTGCGGCGTCGCTCCGGGCACGCGAGTGGGGGCCCGGCGGGGTTGCGGCGTCGCTCCGGGCACGCGAGTGGGGGCCCGGCGGGGTTGCGGCGTCGCTCCGGGCACGCGAGTGGGGGCCCGGCGGGGTTGCGGCGTCGCTCCGGGCACGCGAGTGGGGGCCCGGCGGGGTTGCGGCGTCGCTCCGGGCACGCGAGTGGGGGCCCGGCGGGGTTGCGGCGTCGCTCCGGGCACGCGAGTGGGGGCCCGGCGGGGTTGCGGCGTCGCTCCGGGCACGCGAGTGGGGGCCCGGCGGGGTTGCGGCGTCGCTCCGGGCACGCGAGTGGGGGCCCGGCGGGGTTGCGGCGTCGCTCCGGGCACGCGAGTGGGGGCCCGGCGGGGTTGCGGCGTCGCTCCGGGCACGCGAGTGGGGGCCCGGCGGGGTTGCGGCGTCGCTCCGGGCACGCGTGTGGGGGCCCGGCGGGGTTGCGGCGTCGCTCCGGGCACGCGAGTGGGGGCCCGGCGGGGTTGCGGCGTCGCTCCGGGCACGCGAGTGGGGGCCCGGCGGGGTTGCGGCGTCGCTCCGGGCACGCGAGTGGGGGCCCGGCGGGGTTGCGGCGTCGCTCCGGGCACGCGAGTGGGGGCCCGGCGGGGTTGCGGCGTCGCTCCGGGCACGCGAGTGGGGGCCCGGCGGGGTTGCGGCGTCGCTCCGGGCACGCGAGTGGGGGCCCGGCGGGGTTGCGGCGTCGCTCCGGGCACGCGAGTGGGGGCCCGGCGGGGTTGCGGCGTCGCTCCGGGCACGCGAGTGGGGGCCCGGCGGGGTTGCGGCGTCGCTCCGGGCACGCGAGTGGGGGCCCGGCGGGGTTGCGGCGTCGCTCCGGGCACGCGAGTGGGGGCCCGGCGGGGTTGCGGCGTCGCTCCGGGCACGCGAGTGGGGGCCCGGCGGGGTTGCGGCGTCGCTCCGGGCACGCGAGTGGGGGCCCGGCGGGGTTGCGGCGTCGCTCCGGGCACGCGAGTGGGGGCCCGGCGGGGTTGCGGCGTCGCTCCGGGCACGCGAGTGGGGGCCCGGCGGGGTTGCGGCGTCGCTCCGGGCACGCGAGTGGGGGCCCGGCGGGGTTGCGGCGTCGCTCCGGGCACGCGAGTGGGGGCCCGGCGGGGTTGCGGCGTCGCTCCGGGCACGCGAGTGGGGGCCCGGCGGGGTTGCGGCGTCGCTCCGGGCACGATGATATCACATTGTTTTATAAAAAAACGGTGTGCCATCTTCTGAAGTCTTATTCCTGGTGTCTAAAGCCTTAAATCGCATATCAATATGATTGGTCAAAGTTACAGTTTTGATCAAGCAATTACAACTGACATAGATTTGACTACAGATTTACTGGTCAGAGACAGCTCGACGGTTCACGTTAGAGTCTTCGTAGCATGATTTTACAACATCTTTTTCCATATGTAATTGATTTTTTGTCTATAAAATTAACCAAAACCTGGTAATATTCCAGACAAGACCTAATAGACCAGTACAACAACTCGGACATCTTCGTGTTCCTGCTGTCCACGAAAGCGGGCGGACTTGGCATCAACCTCACGGCCGCCGACACCGTCATCATACACGACATCGACTTCAACCCCTACAACGACAAGCAGGCTGAGGACAGGTGAAACATTACATAACATTAAGGCTATTATCCCTGGAGGGGTACGCAGAAATGTACAACATAATTAACGAAATGTGGGAGTAGAATCCACCCGTGTTCCGCCAGTTTTGGTTAGTTTACACGTAATAGGGAGTGAGATTTTTGAAGTGAAAACTTCTTTATCGGCGTTGTGCACTTTTTGTGATGGGTAAAAAATGTTAAACTCGCGTCAGGACACGTGACCTGATCGAAAATTCGTAAGACGGAGCTCGCGTCAGGACAGGTGACCTGATCGAAAATTCGTAAGACGGAGGGAGAGTAGACCTCATTACAAAATATCAAAAATAAAAATGCACAACGTTAATATATTCAAGTTTTCACTTCTGCCGGACCTCCCGGAGTGCAACCCGTTTTTTTTTTATGTATGGCATCTCGCAGTTCATCCTATGAGGTTTTCGTCTGCATAACCGGGTTGGAATAGGGAGTGAGCCAATATTAGGTAATTTCCTGGGTAAAAAAAAATTATTATATTTAGTCCGTCAGTTAGATTATCGAAAAATAATGGACATGTATTTTTTCTTTTGTCAATCAAACAAAAAAAGACAGATAAAGCGCGTCAAAATTTGGGAGTGGGGGGTCGTGACGTCACGCCATGCTAAAAAGTGTAGCAAGGCGTGACGTCACGCGGAATTTTAACGGGCGATATCTTTTTCATTATTTATATAATTGACAAAAGAAAAAATACGCGTCCAATATTTTTTGATAATCTAACTGACGGACCAATTAGATTTTTTTTGGGAAACTAGCCTATTGTATTGCCATTGCATAAGTCGTGGTCGGCGGGATGCTACTAGATACCCTGGTGATCTGCTAAACAGGTATTCCTAGTGCCTCTCACAAACTAGTGTCACATAGTTTTTTATCTTGTGTAAATTAATATGATACCATTGTTTGTGAAGAGAAAATAAATTATTTTAATTTGTAAAATTTCCTAACAGAAAATCCAGTATCATTTCCCGAGCCACGGATCTTACCACGCATTAGTTGGACGATAAAGCTACATTCACATGAGGTCGATTCTACGCTCAAAGGATTCCTAATAAAGACTAAACGGATGTCCTAATAGAAACCAAACGCGCCCTCTGGAAGCGCACCGAAGAAGTTATCATGACGGTCGGTTTCTATTAGGACAGCGCCTTAGGCCACCCGGTTAGAAATCGCTACTGTTCCGTCATAAAGTTACTATATAACTACAATTTCTAAATGTATTCTTCCTTACAGATGTCACAGAATGGGTCAGACACGTCCGGTCACAATATACCGGTTGTTGAGCTGTGGTACCATCGAGGAGGGAATCTATCAAGTCGCCCAGGAGAAGCTCAACCTAGAGAAACACGTCACTGGAGTTGATGGTATGTACCATTAGAATTATAAATAACACAGAGATGGTCTATAAGACCACTTTCTTATGTCACTTTGGCTCTGGCAAAATACAAGACAAACATGCCACGACTTACAGGATGATTCGCAAAATTGCATTGTAAGAAAGACATAAATTGCAGTGTGTAAAGACAGCATAATCTCCACTCTTGGACATCATATTTAGCGTTTTCAATTTATTTTTTTATCATACAGAATGCTGCTTCGCTCTTGTAATTAAAACTGGCCGTGTCTTAACCGAAAGCTACTGCCGCGCTCGGTTGTATGAATATGACATACTCGCGCAATCAATCAAGTCGCATGTATACGACATAATTTATGTAAACGATCGCGTAATTACGTATACGAAATTTGTACTCCTAACATTTTTGACAATAAACCTGCAATTCATTTGTATGTATTGGTTGACATATTTTATACGAATTGACTCTTGAACTAGACATTTCACATCAACTGTAATAAAGCCTTTATTTGTATTGTCGGTTTTGACCCCCGACGCAAAAACGACGGGGTCTTATAAGTTTGATGTGTCTGTCTGTGGCATCGTAGCTCCCGAACGGATGAACCGATTTTAATGTTGTTTTTTTTTTTTAGCTATGTTTGATGAAAATCGGTCCAAGATGGCCGCCGCCACAAAATGGCTGATGACGGGGGTTTTTTTTTAATTTTAATTTAATTTAATTTTTCTTTTTTATATGTATTGTTTCTGCATGTGATAATTTTATTTAACATTTAATTTGGTATTGTTTCTGCATATGATAATTTTATTTAATACTAGCGGACCCAGCTGCCTACCAATTGTGGTCTGGGTCCAATTGTGTATACAAATCTTGTCCTGACAATAACAAACACAAAAAAAAAGAATTATCCAATTTGGTGCAGGCGATCGGAAGTTATGCGCGTACATACATTTCGGTGATTCATTTTTATTTAAATAGTAGCTGACCCGGCAAACGTTGTTTTGCCATATAAATTATTTCTAGCTGCCCGGCGCTACTTCGTTCGCGTGGTGTTCTACCCCCAACCCTACCCCTACCCTACTCCTACCCTACTCCTAACCTACTCCTACACTACTCTTAACCTACTCCTACACTACTCCTACCCTACTTCTACCCGACTCCTAAGCTACTCCTAACTTACTCGTACACTACTCCTAACCTACTCCTACACTACACTTACCCTACTCCTACACTACTCCTAACCTACTCTTACACTACTCCTACACTACACCTACCCTACTCCTATAAGTAAAACGCTGATTGATTGATAGAACCTAGCGGACCCGGCAGACGTCGTCCTGCCCGGTTGAGTCATCTTATACCGACAGCAGCGCTACCTACCGGGTCCAATTGTAAATACAAACCTTGTCCTGACAACAACAACAAAAAAAAAAACCTATTTGGTGCAGTCGTTCGAAAGTTATGGGCGTACATACATTTCGAAGATCCATTTTTATTTATATATGTAGAGAGATAGATAGATTTAATATGTAATGTTCAACTCAATGTAAATTGTTTATGAATAAATATATGAATGAATTCGCGCGACAGTCGCTTCCGGTTAGGACACGGGATATAACTACTAGCATTTTTAACATGAAATTATGTTTTACCTTACAGAAAACGACAAGACAGAAAATAAGAACGTGGTCCGGTTATTATCAGCCGCCCTCGGGCTCACCTCGCCGGGCAAATGATCACCGACCAACAGCGACATCGTCCTCGACTAGACACTGACCAGACATGGCAAACAATAGTGATATCACCCAACATTTGTGCAAACATTGGCGGCCAATGTTCCTGGAATGTGTGGAAGTGTGTGCTGTGAATATTTCCTGTAGTGTATATTGTATAACAAGTGATTGGTGAATTTCATAAGTGATTCAAACAAGCTTTCTTAGATTTAAACATAATTTCCATTTCTTGTCTTGATCATTTGAATAACGCTCGAATACTCAAATGCTATTTAACCCTTGGAATGTGGATCCACGCGAAACAATGGATTTTTAATTGTTTCTGCATTCAGCCGGTTAATTTTAAGCCGCCATTAAGTCTCATGTTGTCTCTGTCACTATATGGTGTAAATACTTTTAAGAACGTTTTAGGTTGAGATCTATAAAGCAGACTTTGATTTTACTCAAACTCAGTACAGAAGCGTTTCATACGGATATTAATCTTATTTATATAAAGTTAATGTTCATACATGTATGAAACGCTTAATCAAATTTGCTTACAGGAATAGGCTCATTAATGCCGAATACCGATAATATTCGTTTGAAACGCTAACTGTACTCGGCTTCAGTAAAGTCTATAAAGCGGGCTTTGAGTATTCGGAGGAAACTGTAGTATATAAAAATACTGGTGTGATTTTGTCGTATTGCCACCCACTGCCTTATAAATATGTCAATAAAGTTCTATTAAATGTTAACACAATGTAACTATAGACGCTAGCTGTAGATTCAGCTCTCAATGACACCGCGCGCATTTTGAAGGCGAAAATGTATCCCTATTGTACCTACTGATGTACCCTATTCTCGCTGCCGATATGGCTATCGAAAACGCCAACTGTGAAAGTTCATACAAATAGCCGGCCATTTTTTGTACCCACTCCAGCAGCAAATATTGCTAACAAACCGATGAAACGATAACAATCAGTTTGTAAGAAAAGAATCGACAATAATCGGTTTGTAAGTTTTTTTTTAGCTTTCCATTACAAAAGGTGGTATATTTCTTAGATACTGCTTTTACTCTTGCCAATAACATTACAGGTACCTATTTTAAAATGTCGTGGGAAGGCTCTAAATCGTCTTCATGGACAATGAAACTTCACGAGTATAGGGTCAGCGATATATTTAATTTATGTATTGATCATAATTATATTATTGATGAATAGCTGGACTGTAGCAGAAACTAATTCGTACAATTTTATTTCTCTTTTGCCTGTGCAACGAATTTTGTAGAGCTAAAATGTGCGCATCAAAGGGAAATATTTTATTTATTGACGGTTTTTTTAATTTTTTATTTGAATCTCCGAAAATGTTGTTGTCTCGCTTCCTAACAGGCCATGCCGCATGAGTGAAACGGCAACAATTTTCCAAAGCGTCTATGACCCAACTTTTTTTTGATGCGCACACTTTAGTAAGTATATTTATTATATCATTAATGTATGTACAACAAGATATATAATATTTATATCTCAAATGATTTATTGTAGTAATTATTTTAAAGTACCATTTACAAAAAAAAAATACTCTAGATTGCTTTGTGAAAACTTTGTGAAAATATTTGTGTGGGGGAAATGTACGGAAGACGTAGTCATTTTGGCAATGAACGAAACTCACTAGATGTTCACTTTGTATACTTGTCTAAATATGAAGAGTGAAATAAACTGTATGTGTCACTTAAAGACTAACGTATTATTTATTTTGTACGATGTCGCGTTCCGTGTATATTGCAGTATTTTAACATAAGCCTCATTTTGTTTATATTGTACTGCTGACAGAATTGCTGACGTTACTAGCGAGTAATGCTCACGTACTGAAGGTACCGTAACCGTAACATTTATTATTTGGCATAGTCGATTCTACATCAGCACACTATTTATTGATGAAACTTTAAAAGTTTTAACGATTTTGTAATGGTCAGCTAAGCAATTTTGGAAATTAATCTCTAAAGAAAGATTCTACATGCAGATACATAAAAAATACAGATTCTGAAGGCGGAGATCATGACAAAGCACAGTGCAGCATAGCTGCCAAATATGAAGCATATGATGCCTAAAATAAAGTCGTGAATAAATGACGTCCGCGAACTCCTTAAAGCAGATAGGTACGCGGTTAATTTGATTGGTTTTCAAGGACTGCAAAGTTGATATTGGCAGTGTTAAATAAAAATAAAGTATTCTTGCCTGCAACATGAAGTGCACTATCTAGACTTCTATGATTATAAGGAGTGTTGTTATAAAACCAGTCCCAATAAAGCAAGTTAGCATTTTTTTTATATACAAACATCATGATTTTGCCCCAAGAGGTATGCAGAAACAAATAGGTCTTGCGGGACAGTTGAATCAACTCGAGCTAGTACATATTGCCGGCTAAAGGGAACTCCCTTCGGTAATTGGCATACTGTGGTGCTATTCTGTAAAAATGTCCCTGTGCAAACTTAGTTGAACTGACCTGTCAATAATGGCAATCCTTAGCTTCAGGTGGAGCCTTAGCTTCACCTATGTTTTCACGGTGAGATTTTTACAGAATAGGCCGGACTGTCTACTGAGTATATTCAGTCATCTGAGGGCTAATTCCCGTATTTTTAAGAACGTTCGCATTCTAATCTCAGTCGCAATCTGTCAAAAATACAATTAATTTCCCTACATTTTGACTAGATTTTGTCATTGATTGTCGCTGAGACCGTTTTATAAGTACGAGAATTAGCCTTCTGGTAAATGTCATGTCAGTATAACAATATAAACGTTTATAAATAATATCGAAGCGCCCACAGACTAGCATATAAATATAGTTTACTGAATACAATGTGACTTACTGCTTTGTACTACTGAGATATTCTGGAGATTTAACGTAAGCACTAGAAATAAGACAGCGTAATTAAAATATACCTTGTAAGGCTGCTTTCAATGTCTGTGTATCATAATTTTGTAAAAATAATTATATAGTACCTAAAGTAAATAAGCATAACAGATGAAATAGAGACCAACCCAAAAATCTATGGGGTTTATTTATAAACGATGATTAAAGTTAAGTGACATTTAAACGTCACTTCACTTTAATTTATTTAATTTCGCACACAAAAGCTACAAAGGCGGAGTTAATGCCTTAGGAATTTTCTAACAGTCATCCAAGGGCGGTGAAGAGATTAGATTCAACGTTTATAAATAAACCCCATAGATTTTTATTTTAGAGGATTGTTATAACATATAAATCGAAGCTACCTTTCAAGACTTCAGTATTTTTTGGTGTAATCCAAAAGCATAGTCTATTTTTTTTTCACCGTTCATGGAAATGTTAAACTTTTTTTTTAACGATATTATGTATGTTACGGTTTTGTCACCAACATGACTGATACACAAACATTGGAACCAAACAAAAAATTGTAAAAAAGTATACGCGAATTATTAATGTACCTATTAGATAAAATAAATAAATGGATTAGTGTTATATCTCGTAATTATTAAGGACTTTGTAAGATAATATACGTTATATTTGGTAAGCTTAGCACTTATATTGAAATTGAACTTAAAGTGGGACAACTTTTGTACTTCATTTAAGTTAATCAAATGAAATTCTTTAGGCGGTATGATATTGCGCATAAGGTAAGGCTTTGTTCAGGTGAGTAGCTTTAGATGCGACCCCGCACATCGATACAGTATTTCTATCTCACGAGTGAACGCGCGCTTTACTTGTGGTATACAAGTGTACCGAGAGCTCCTCCGCTTCCACCCACATTGTGGGTACAAAGTGTACAAACACGCTGTGTGTTTGTACACTTTGTAACCACAAGTAAAGCGCGCATCGCTACGTGAGACAAAAATACTATACCCGGGTTTAGCATGAGCATAAATAAGTGTTGCAACAAGAAAAAAAGAATCTCGCAGCAAGCACGTTTCATCTGAACCTAGCCTTATAATTAAGTCTGACTACACCCTGTATATGCCAATAGTTATATTAGACTAGCTTTTACCTGTGGCTTTAGTTGTTTTAATTTTAAATAGTGCACCAAAAAATTAAGTTTTTCGTTTAGTTTTTCAAGTAGCCTTTTTGCAGTATTTTTTATGTTGATTGGCGTATCCTGCTGAGCTCCACCTGGCTTTTTGTCGGTCCTGCGAATATACAAAATATACATAGAGCGCCAGCTATGAAAAAATAAATATTTAAAATTTATTTAAATTTTTATGAAAAATAAAACTTTTCACAATAAACTTTTCGCATTGATTTTGATACTTAATCTATATTCAGCATGTCTGATCTACACAGCCAATACTTGAGTTTCCTTAGGCCAAAGTATACTAATGAACTCATTTGGTTTAAAACAATTAGTTGAGTAATGTTAAATTTTTTCGTCACCGCGATTGCACCGAAAAACTTGACATTTGAAATTCAGTCTTATTGCTATGGAAATAAGTCTTCTAGCTTCTTAAACATGAATGAAGACCTCCTACCTGGACATGCGTTACCTGGGCAACCTGAAAGTCTTCAAACAGACTCCGGACCGAGGCTGGCCGAAGCAAGGAAACCTGTTCAGGTGGAGATTCATAAACGACTCCGCCTTGGAGTGTAAATCTGTTGCTGTTCCACAAATGATGGGACACTTAATATCGTGTCCTGCGTGTCCTGTCAGCAGCACGTTACAGGAACTGATGGACGTTGGTGATTGCGCCAAACAAGTAGCCGAATTCTGGGCGGAGTCCATTTAGATGGCTATCGACACGCTAAAAAGAAGAATGCATGAATGTCAAAAGTTTTACATTATTCAACATTGCGATCTTATGAGTTATACTTGAATAAACAATCTTTGATAATTTACTTGTATTGCCACTTAATCAACTTTCTTCTTTATCATGATGATGATGATAAGTTGATTTTTGATTGACCGTTTGTAATAAAAAAAGTTCCTAACTACATTCGGTTGCAATGGAATTCGAACTTTGTCATGTCTGACATTGGAACTGTATTCCCAAAGCATGGTGATTATCTTTGATTCTGAATTCGATAATAGTTTTATATTAATTAGTTATTTATTCAATTTTTAGATCAATTTTTCGGTTTAAGTAATTAGTAAGTTTTTAGTTTAATTATAGTGTAGCACATTCCTTAATAAATTATATTAGTTAATTTAATTTTTCTTTTTTATTTCCATTATCTTTTGCTTGCATGTTTTGCTCGTATTATGAATTACTCCCTATTCCCTTAGCATCCTTCTTTACAATAATATCTTATTTATTACATAACTTAACGCCTTGTTTCCCTGAAGGGTTGGGCAGAGATATACGTATAGTACACCCATATTTCGCTATATATGTTAAGTCCCACGCAATAGGGGAGCGAACCTATTGCCATCAACCAGGCACAAATCCAGGGTCCGGGTTGCTACCGAGAAATTCCAGATAGAAAAATCCAATAACATTGCCCAACCTGGGAATCGAACCCAGGACCTCATAGTCAGCAGTAGCGCTTGCGACTACTACACATACGAGGCAATCGGTTTTTTTTTTATATAGTCTTGAATTTGTGTTCGGTATAAATGGTAACAGGCTCACTACCTGTTAAGTTCAGAACTGGTGAAATGTGGGTGAACAACTTTTTTGATAGATAGAACTTGTTGCAAGTTTTACACCTTCTTTTAAAAAACTGTACATATAATTTAATTAGCTGATAGTTTTCAAACATTCTTTACGTAAAAGCTGTAATATAATTTTCATCTTTAGGACCTAAGTCCACTTTGTGTAAGCCTTGATTTTACTTGTAATTATGCAGTGTAAGGTTACACAAACTGCCGATCTATTCTGTCAAATCTCACCATGAAAACTCAGGTGAAGCGAGCTGTCAAACCTGGTGAAGCGAGCTGTAAAACCTGGTGGAATGACAGCTCACTTCACCTAAGTTTTCACGGTCAGATTTTTACAAAATAGATCGACTGTACTCCTTCAATAATTTAGTAAAGATTAGGAATCCTTTCCTTTTTAGTCCACTATATCTATGGTACAGCCCGATTCAAGCTTTACGGCCGCTCTGAAGTGCGATACTCGCTGTGGAGTACCTCACCCCTCACCCCCGCTGACACGTGAATTTGTTACTGCACAGCGGCTCGCCACTTGTTCCGAATCGGGCTGTAGTAATCGGTCGTAAATATACCACATCGAGTTTTAGGAAAAGTTCGGCGTTGTAGACCGTCGTCTCTTTCACTCATAAAGTATTTTTATCTCACGAAACGACGCGCGTTTTACTTATGGTTACCAAGTGTACAAACACGCTGTGAATGTGTGTATAATCGCAGGAGCTCTCGGTGCCGTCCGAGTCAATAGCGAAGTCAAAAGTGTATGTATATGTGTTATGTGCTGACACAAGCAAAGCGCGCGTCACTTTGTGAGATACTATACCTGAGTGACTGAAAGCTCGATGTCCCATATTTAATTATTTACGCAAAGGGACTCTAGTTTATTTAAATGTATACTTTTGCAATTGAGTTTAAACTTCTTGCACAAGTCAGTATTGTAAAGACGCCAGCACACCAAGCTACTACAATCTGTCAAATTTCTTTAATAGATTTTCAACTTTATCGCTGAAGTATTAAGGTTCAAGGTTGATTGGGAGAATTTGACAGTTCCGGGTAGCTTGACCTGCTGGCGTCTGTACATCAAAAACTCAATTAAAGGTACTTTTGAAATAGTTGTACATTTCTTACTTCTAAAATTCTTCTGTAGCGTTAAATGTGTAATGTAAAATGTAATATTTATGAATAATTGCTCATCCCATTGCCTTGTAGCACTTTCAGGCATTATTTTATGAAGCATATTCAAAGATTTTTTGCTAAAAAACTGCGCCCAGCTATTTTTTAAGTCCAGAAACAAAACCATAATTGGGAACCTACGCCACGCTAAAGCTGATATCAGGAGCTTCACTTAGGAGTGAAAGATAAATGAACAAAAAGTGAAACGTCTGACATCAGAGGGACAATTCTCGTAATTTTAAGAACGTTCAAAGTCTTGATATCAGTCTCAATCTATCAAAAATACCTTTAATTTCCCTACATTTGTTTTGACATTGATTGTCGTTGAGATGAGATTGCGACTAGATTTTGAACGTTTTTATTTACGGGGATTGGCTTTTAGATGCCTTCTAAATACTAAACATCGCCATTTGTTTATCTGTCCTTGAAGGACATCACCAGTACTGGTCGTACGGTCAGTGTATGTCCTTGTAGCGCGTCCCCTACCCACTTTCTACTAACATCCGGGCTATTAATATCTTTTGTAAATCTTCTCATTTGGTTCATCCTTTCCACAATGTTTGTACAGACGCCAGCACATCGAGCTACTACAATCTGTCAAATTTATTTAATCGATTTTCAACTTTATTTCTAAAGCATTAAGGTTCAAGGTTGATTGGGAAAATTTGACAATTTCGGGTAGCTTGACCTGCTGTCGTCTGTACCTACATGAAATAAAGATCGGAGGAAACATTTTTCACTCTTTCTGAAAAGTGCACTAAAATTATGAAAATAATGTATACTATAATAAACCCTGTCCCCATAACTTATTTCAGATCTCATTAATGTAAATGATTCAGAGTAGATTGTATAGAGTTGTAAATTGTCAGAAAAGCAATGGGCTGAGCAACTCTGGAAGGTTGCTGATGTATCCCATATATTTATTTTCTTATGGTAAATGAGATAACACATGTTGAGTAAGAAACTGGTGTTTTATTTTACACCCGATAAGGATAACCCCTTGTTCGCACAGGCGATTATTAAAGCGACGATTTTTTATCGCACTTTGGTTTTTCAACTCTCGGTTGAGTAGAGCATTGACAATCCAACGGAGAAAATCCCTGCGCGTGAAAAAAACACTGTTGGATTTTCAACTCTCGGCGCTAACCAGTCCAGTGCGTTGATAATCAGGTGCCCGTGGGTACGAGGTGTTAGAGTTTCTGTTCCTATTTACGAAGCACCTAGGTACAGACGCCAGCTACCTTGAACCTTAATTTTTTTGCGATAAAGATGAAAATCTATTAGAGACATTTGACAGATTGTAGTAGCTTGTTGTGCTGGCGTCTGTACCTTACTTGGGTAATAAAGTTATAGGGTGAAATGAAATCGTGAAACCACGAGATTATTATAACTGACTGCAGTACACAGATTCAAACGATATTTTTTTAATTATCATGCTTAAAGGAGATAGTTTTTTTTTGAGCTCACTGTCTTGTAACGTCTATTACAGTGTTATAGTAGTATTAAGAAAAAAACATAACCAATTTATCATGATTTTTTCAATAAAATTAATCGTAATCAGGAAATCGTAATAAAAAGAAAATGTTTTGATAAAGCACTCAATTGATTCAATTCCAGATAAATAGTCTTCAATGTCATGCGCCGCGACGTCCCGCTACCGAAAGTGTCCCAGAAAAAGTTTGCCGTAAACGGTCCACTGGGACAACGTATGTCCCACGGCGCACTGAGACGATCACTGTGAAGTTTCATCGATCTTGTTTTGCTTTGACGTAGTACTTACTAATTCCATATATTCAGAATGGTTCGTTAGTAAGTTCCGCACATTTCGATGTATGACAACACTAGGTGCGACGAGTCTATGATTTAGAAAAACATGGTTTTCTGTCACTTTGTTTTCACTGCGAGCGCGGCAACAGAGAAAGAAAAAGAAAACAAGTATTTTCGTGAAAATTCGTGAAAACTGCGCCAAAAACCAGGTAAAACTATTTGTGTGTGTTAACAATATTATAAGTGATAAGAAATAATACAGGATTCAAGTTGGTGAGTAAAATAATACGTAATTTCTGTGTTTTTCCTCGACCGGAACGCGGCTGGCGGCGGCGGTTAAAAATGTTTTAGTGTTGTTTGGTATATTTACGTTGATTTCTTCTATGATTCCTTGAAATCATCGAACAATTATTATCTAAATGAATATTCTGTACATTAAATACGAAAACTTTACAATGTAACTTCAAACATGTAAAAAATATTCACGCATCCGACCCCATTCGTACGCCATCTTGTAATTGTTACCTATTTTGCTTGGTGTACATGGTGAATTTATTACTCGGAATTAAAATCAGGATTTCGGAATTCAGATTTTTATAAGTATAAATCATTGTTTGAATAATGTTACGTGGTGGTGTTTCCTGGTTTTTTTTTTGCTTTACCTTGCATTTTGAATTTAGCATGAACAACAACAACAATAATTTCGCCCGGCCTCGCGGCACCGGCCGGCCTCGTGGCACCGGCCAGCCTCGTGGCTCACGAAGCAGTACCGTGGCTCGTGTCCCGCGTCTCGGTACTGCTGCTCGTGGCTCACGAGGCGTTGGTCGTGCACGAGGCGCTGGTCGTGGCTCGCGAGGCGGTGGGCGTGCACGAGTGGCTGGTCGTGGTCAGCTTGAGGAACCGTATGTTGTTTAAGTGCTGTCTGCTAAATAATTTATTGATGTCTGCTGTAAAGGATTATTTTAAAGTTTTGTTACTTTTTTAGAGATCTTCCAAACCAAGCTGACGATGCCGGAGCCAGCCAGCCGGCACAACAGTCCTCTCAGTATGTATACTATTCAAAATTTGTCTCTAGATGATACGGTTGTTTTTAAGTATTATTATTTTCTTTTTAGCATCTCCTTGTCAGAGGCTCTGCGGCTTTCGCGGGTCGGGCGGGTGATTTACAAGAAGCATTTGAGCCGAATGTCACCCGCCCAAAGGGCCCGGTATGACGAGCTGCGGGAGCAGAAGGAAGCAGGCAGGTGCCTGCTTCCTGATGCTCCTGCGCGGAAGCAAAGGAGGTATTGCTTTTCTTTTTTTTTAAATTAACTTGTGACAAATTGACTGGTTTTGTCTTACTTTCAAATAGTTTACAGAAAACCGTCGCCGACGAGGACACCGTGCCCCCTTGCACCAGGGACACCGACAACCCCACCTCCCAGGAAAAGGAGGCCCTGGGAAGTGGAAGCGGGGCCATCTACGAGTACAGGTTTGTTGTTTTTACTTAAATTTATTGTGGCTTGCACATTATTAAATTATTGTTGAGTTATTCTTATTACATCATATGCTCTTTTTACAGATCCAGTCGGTGTTCCGGTCGGCGGCGTCTGCGCCATCAGCTCCACCCCCCCCCCCCCCCACATACCCGAAGGTGGTTTGTTTTAAAATTACATCATTCCACATACTGATGACCACATTTCTCTAGATTCTAATTTATTATTTGTTTCTGGTTGCAGCAGATGTTACTGCAGGGTTCGTCACCCCTCCCGCCCCCCCTACTGGAAAGGGAAAGGGAAGGCTGCCTCCCATGAAGTAGGTATAGGTTTAATGACTTAGATATGTGATTAGTCGATGTTGATATTTAAGACAATGTTATTTTTTACAGCCTCCAATTTTCGCCAAGCTCGGGGGTTCCGTTTGTGGCCCTGGCGTCGGAAGCGGTGCTCGATGCCAACTACCAAATCGTCGATGCAGACATCGACCTCCTCGGGTTTACCCCCAGTGAGTTAATCAAATAAGTAAAAGTAGTAATGAAAACTTGCAACGAATACATTTTTATTCTAAATTTAACCAATAACTTCTTAATTTGTAGCGTCCAGCCCAGGCCGGGTGCGTTCGGCGGTCGGTTCGTCTCCCACCGCATCGACGCCCTCCGTCCCGGATGGTAAGTGATCTTTTACCCCTTTTGGTTAATTTATTAGTGCAATGCATATTCATCGTCATCGTCAGCCCGTAGTCGTTCACTACTGGACATAAACCTCCCATTTCGCGCCACTATATTCGGTCCTCAGCTCTCCGCATTCAACCGCTTCCCGGCACCTTCTTGTAAGTCGTAAGTATAATTTAGTATGTGGTTTTATTTTAGAACCATCTATATCCGAGGACGTTGAGGACGCGGTTGCTGCGTGGGAGCGAGAGATCGCTGAATTGCCCGGATCGGACGTGGAGGAGGACGACCTGCAGGATATGGGAGTTGGCATCGACATCGGTCCCCGCCAGAGGCTAGCAACGGAGTTCCCTGCGGAGATGGCGGCCTTCGATCCGGACCTGCAGCACCGTTTGGCTGTCCTCGATGCTCACGATGATTCCGCGTTGCGGGATCTCGTGAGCACCGAGGACACTCGGGAGTTTTTAGAGTTTTCGTGGAGCCACGATGCGTCCACCTTTGCCGGCAAGAGGGAGGTTTTCACGGGGTTGTCTGGGCCAACTTTTGAGACTGACGGGATGACACCTCTGGATATTTTCGAGAGGATTTGGGATGAAAATATTGTCAATCACATCGTCGCAGAAACAAACAGGTACGCCAACCGCCTGTTTGAAAACCCTAATTTACAGCGTTGCGCCAGGATCAGGAAATGGAACGAAATGACACCCACTGATCTCTGGACGTTCTTCGGTGTTGATTGGGAAAATTTGACAATTTCGGGTAGCTTGACCTGCTGTCGTCTGTACCTACATGAAATAAAGATCGGAGGAAACACTTTTCACTCTTTCTGAAAAGTGCACTAAAATTATGAAAATAATGTATACTATAATAAACCCTGTCCCCATAACTTATTTCAGATCTCATTAATGTAAATGATTCAGAGTAGATTGTATAGAGTTGTAAATTGTCAGAAAAGCAATGGGCTGAGCAACTCTGGAAGGTTGCTGATGTATCCCATATATTTATTTTCTTATGGTAAATGAGATAACACATGTTGAGTAAGAAACTGGTGTTTTATTTTACACCCGATAAGGATAACCCCTTGTTCGCACAGGCGATTATTAAAGCGACGATTTTTTATCGCACTTTGGTTTTTCAACTCTCGGTTGAGTAGAGCATTGACAATCCAACGGAGAAAATCCCTGCGCGTGAAAAAAACACTGTTGGATTTTCAACTCTCGGCGCTAACCAGTCCAGTGCGTTGATAATCAGGTGCCCGTGGGTACGAGGTGTTAGAGTTTCTGTTCCTATTTACGAAGCACCTAGGTACAGACGCCAGCTACCTTGAACCTTAATTTTTTTGCGATAAAGATGAAAATCTATTAGAGACATTTGACAGATTGTAGTAGCTTGTTGTGCTGGCGTCTGTACCTTACTTGGGTAATAAAGTTATAGGGTGAAATGAAATCGTGAAACCACGAGATTATTATAACTGACTGCAGTACACAGATTCAAACGATATTTTTTTAATTATCATGCTTAAAGGAGATAGTTTTTTTTTGAGCTCACTGTCTTGTAACGTCTATTACAGTGTTATAGTAGTATTAAGAAAAAAACATAACCAATTTATCATGATTTTTTCAATAAAATTAATCGTAATCAGGAAATCGTAATAAAAAGAAAATGTTTTGATAAAGCACTCAATTGATTCAATTCCAGATAAATGGTCTTCAATGTCATAAATGCATGTATTGAAGCGTTTTTAACGATTTTAAGAAAATAAAACAAAATGAATACTTAATTACAATTCGAGGTGGTAAACGTATCTGTTTTATTAACTAAAAAAATGTACCATTGACGCTGCAGCAGGTCCTCCTGTATTTAATCCCATTTTTAAGTTTGCTTACTCTAGCCTAAAGTGGTTTAAAAATCAATGTGAAAGGATTGTAGCCTTGCGTTGTTTGCCAGTTTGGCAGTTGTTTGTTCAGGCACTCGATTGTCTCGAATATATAATTTCGAAAACGAAGATCCCAGCAGTGTCGTAAGTTTGAAACGCATACCAAAAAAGCATAAGTATAGATCTAAAATACAGCAACCATTAAATATTGGTAGATTGAGGTTTAAGTCAGTGACATTCGGCTAAGATTGGCCCTGTTCGGCTTTGCAAAGAGCGCCTTCTAGGTACTCGCATTCAACTATCAATCTGATAAATAATGAATTAATGAAGTAGGTACTATGATGATTTTAATGCCAAATTACACGTGATCCACTGACAGCGCTAACCCACAGAATATGAATTTTTACTCTTATTAAAATTCTGTGACTATCTATACCTACATCACAGTATTTTGACGGTTTATTACAGGAAATATATCTATTTTCTGGTTTATTATTCCTGGTAATACGAAGGTAGTTACCTACCTTCGTATTGAATTATAGAATAAAGAATGACACTCTAACTAATGTGGCAGTATTTAATATTTAGGTATCGAATCGCGGCTATATCAAGTGGGTCCTCATGAGAAAATGGATTAGTCTTTATTTTATTTCTTCGCATCACTATCTCACACTGTCAGAAAGACAAAATAATGTCAAGTGGCAACAACACTTCATGCATTATATTTTTCCGTTTCTTTCAAAATGCATGAAATTGATATTTATGTTTTCCTGTGTGTAAATTGAAGGATTATAATGAATACGGAATTTTTAAGATGGTATAGCATTTACACCAGAAGGATGTCGTGTTAATTGTTCAGTAAGATTTCCACGCAATGTTCGAAGACATTGTCCGAGACTGCTGCAGATGTGCGGTTACTTGTGTACGCATGGATTTTTTGCTTGTTGTGTGTGTCAAAACATCTAGATGCAGTTGGAGAAAGTGCGTATTGATGATGCAAGAAAGTATTGAAAATATCACTGCAGACCCACCGTACCCCTGGCCGTACCCCTGGTGGTACGGTGGGTTTTTTAAAGTTAAACGACACCACTAATATTGATTAATTATGGAGATTTGGATACAGGAATATTTTAAAGAACATTATTTTGCAGTGGATTATAGCACACCAAAGAAAACAATAATATTAGTTCTATTACACTTATTTTCTAACACAAATCTATTGTTTTCAGGTGCATTTAGGTACCTACCTAGAACATCAATTTCTAAAATTAGAGCTATTCTTGCTGGAATTAGCGCCGATTCCTTGTTTACAAACTAAACTAAATTTAAGTTCAATGCATCTTTTTCTTTCTATTTAATTTAGAAAAGGACAGAAGATAAATATTAGTTTAGTCCTGTCAGACTAGTCGGCGCCTGACGTAAATTGACGTATTTTTAAAAGCCATGTTTTTAATTACGTCTAATCTGTCTATGGAGTATCTTAATTTGACAGGACTAAACTAATATTTTATCTTCTGTCCTTTTCTTAATGAAATAGAAAGAATAAGATGCCCAGAACTTAAATTTAGTTTAGTTTGTGAACAAGGGAATCAGGGCCAACCAGCAAGTGGTTTGGTGGGCAGTCGTTGGTACTGTTGGCTGTTGGGCACATGTAATGTTGAGCGTGCGGTACCATTTAAATATTTTTATCTTAGACACGGTATTAAGATGAGTGGTGGAGCGAGCTGTGTCTTTTTTAGATGAAATACTATCTACTTCTAAGTCGCCTGACGTCGAAATTGATAAATACTTCTAGTAATAAAAATGCTTTGTTATATAGATATTATGTGATTTTTTATTTCATGAATCGTTCATAACACTTCATTTCCTGCATTCCCAGCAGATCATTAGCAATTCCGCTAATTTTCGCAAAATTTCATTTCATATTTGGTGTAAACATTGCTGCATGAAATAAATAAAAACCGTAATTTTATCGGTAAATTTTTCATTACAGTTTTTATTAATCAAATTGGTTTTTTTATTTCTACAGTTTAAATTTTATTTCATTGTGATATGAATTGCACACAAATCGTATTATGAATTGTCAGTTTGTGACCATTTTACGATTTTTAATATGATTCATATTGTTATCCTATTAGGATTCTGCCAAAGTGGCCTTTTTATGCCCGTGAGTGATATAGGGTATCACTACAATTTATTACTGAGAAGTGCACTATTCAACTACATTATAATCAGTGATAGGAATAGGTAGTGCCTATTTGCCTAAACTTCGAAGAACAGAGACAAGAAATGGAGACTTCCTTGGGACTAATTTTTTTCCAGGACATCTGTCTCGAAATTCGGCACATCACTTTTAAATACATTAAAAAAATATCTTATTCGTCGTGAATTCGTAGTAATTCGTCTATATTTACCTAAAGTTTGCGACTAGACATAACATTTATAATTATAAATGTTATGTCTAGTCGCAAACTTTAGGTAAAAATAAACGAATTACTTATTCCAAATAACATATTTTTTTAATGTATTTAAAAGTGTTGTCCCGGAAAAAATTTAGTCTTAAGGAAGTCTCTGTTTCTTGTTTCTGCTCTTCGAAGTTTAAGCAAATAGGCACTACCTATTCCTATCACTGATTATAATACAGACTAGGCTAACCTACTTACTAAACAATAGCATTTTTAGTGATTTTTTAGGTTATGATCGTAGTTCTCAGTATTCCCGTTAGACGAAGTATAATTATTACTACCACTGTAATCTAGAGATCCTATGGAACAAATCAACATGCGGTTCATTAGTAGACACACTTTTCGGTGGGCCTATTCGCCGAACAAATAAAACTACCTATCTCCTTTTACGGAACTCTCATACCCTGTACATACCTATCGCTCCTCTGTCTGTGTGACGCGCGCTTTATAGGTAGGTATCTTATCAAACGAATATAAATAAGCATGAATGTTCTGTTCTTTACTGAAAGCTTTCCATTTTTCTAGAAACTGGGTATTCAAAACCTCACGTAGGTACCTAGTTGGAACTCATGTCTCCTAGGAAAAAACTGCACAAAATATAATAATATATAATTCACAGCTTTCTTGAAAGATCAAGAAAGTTACAAAAAAACATAATATTTAAAATAATGTTAGCTTCATCGACAACTTGAATATATTTTTATCAAAGAGATTTAAGATTGTCAAGTAAATAATTTAATGTCTTTGATTTTTATAAACCCGCGTGAGTCGCGAATCTTTCAGCGCGTTCGGATAATTTGGCTGCAGCCTTTCACTTAGTAACATTGTCGGTAAAATGGTGGGCAGCAATGATCTAAAACACGTCATTGGTGGGCAGTGTTGACGGTCGACGTTATCCGACGATCGTTCACACACTGCAACGTAAGCTTATGCATCTCTTTACGGTTTGTTCCTTTTAAGCTGGGCACAATTGCACGTAGAAAAAAAAAGAAAGAAAAATTGGTTAGCGGGATGTCGAAAATGTTGTTTTAAACCTACTCTTGAAAACTATAACCTCAACTAATTAGACTTGTCTGAATAAGTAAATGAGCGTAAATGTGGTGCTGTTCCACAGACGACGGGACACTTAATAGTGTTTCCTGCATGTCCTGTCAGCTGCACGTTACAGGAACCGATGGACGCTATTGATGGCGCCAGAAGAAGAATGCCTTTTTTTTTTGGGTGGCAAATCATCAAATGACCTCTCCCGCTCTGGGCTGAGCGGAAGGGCGTGTCAGACGTTTACTGACTAAAACCCACCCGTGTTTCTTCAGTTGCCTGTGCCAGGGGCCACGGTATCTCTTTCGAACAACCCGCGGCCCTGCCAGGCATCGGCCCTAGCGGACCCCGTCAGTTCGTGCTGACATCTCTTTGAGGCGCGCGTGGAACACAACGCGCCGTCGACCCGGGCCTGGTCCTTACCGGGCGGCGAGCTGCCCGTTGCTCGCCGCCCGCAAGCCCGCGCCTACGGTGGCCGGGAGTCGGCTGTTGACTCCCGTCCAGGGCGTCTCCTGCGGCGACTGCGGCGTAAGGGCGCAGTGATTGCCTCTCCTTCACGCGCTCCGCCTCCTCCTTCGCGAGCATTACTGCTTCGCAGAAGGAGGGGACGGCCTCCCATGCACTCTCGCTCCGTACCATGCCCTGGACCAGTGCCGGACGCGAGAGATCGCCGCCGCCGATCGCCGCCACGAGGACACGGCGGTGCCCCGCCCAAGCCGGGCAGACCTCCACCGTATGCTCCACCGTGTCCTCCGGGCGATCCACACAGTGGTGACACCCTGGCGTTTCCTCTCGCCTTATCCTGCACAGGGACCTCCCGAAACAACCGTGTCCGGTGAGTACCTGCGTCAGGCGCAAGGTGAGGGCGCCGTGGCGCCTCTCTAGCCACTCCTTAGAGAGGGGACTTATCATATTATTATATGCGATAATTGCACGATCCATGCCGCTATGAGATCCTGCTGGAGCTTTGTCCGCTGTACCGTGATTTCTCGCGGCAGCGGAGTTACGCCCCGGCGTTTTGCCTCCTCTCGCCACTCCCATATGTGGGCGAGGACTTTGGCCTACAGATCCCATGGCGGCAATCCGGCAAAGAGGCTCGCCGCCTCAGCGGAGACAGTGCGGTATCCTCGGATCAGCCGGACTGCCATGACCCTTTGGGACGCGTTCAACCGGCGGGCTGGTCGCCGCCTCAGGGAACGCGCCCATACCGGTGCCCCGTAAAGGGCCATGGACCACACGACCCCCGCATAGAGCCTCCGGCAGGAGGCGTTTGTGATTTGGTCCCCCTAGGTTGGGCAGGAGCCGCCTCAAGGCAGCCCCGGCCCGCTCCAGTCTGGGAGCCAAACGTCGGAAGTGCTCCACGAAGTTCCACCGGCTGTCGAGGACGAGTCCCAGGTACTTCATCGTGAGCTCGACGCCGATGTGAACCCCTCCCGCCGTTATTTGTGAACCCGACGGTGGCGCGCCCCAAGGACCATGAAAACACATGGCCTCAGACTTGTGCAATGGCACCTCGAGTCCCAATTGCCGGATCCTCTCGCCGATTGTCGCAACCCCGCGTGTCGTTGCTTCAGCCGCCGCCTGGTGTGACCTCCCCTGCGCCAGGACCAGCGTGTCGTCAGCGTAGCAAACCACGCTGACGCCGCTAGGGAGGTCGGCGCGCAGCACCCAGTCGTACCCGATATCCCACAGACGCGGCCCCAGGACCGATCCCTGTGGGACACCGCACGACATCTCTCGCCGGTTCCAATCTCCCCGTTGACCAGGGTAGATGACGGCCCTGTCCGTCAGATTCGCCTCGACAGTGCAGAAGAAGAATGCCTGCTGGGATCCTTTGTTTTTCAAGGTGTGTTTTAAAACAGGAATTCTATTTTTGATGCGTATAGATAGCAAAAATATTATAAATTAGAGGCACAAAATCCGAAAAAAGGACAATTATACAAAAAAATCTTCATTTTATTTAAAAAATAATCAAATTCCAATATCTCAATATGGGTTAGGTTTGGGGTGGGGTGTTTCATAGTCAAATCAGCTAGGAATGATGAAAACTAAAACCTCTTAAAGGATCTAGGTCGACTTAACCTGTAACCCTGTATATAAATACTAAAACTATTGAGCTGTATCGACATGCACTGTTTAGTCGATGGTCCGCACTGGCAGTGCAATTGTGTCCATTGGACTTGGTTCAGCAGGACCGCGCGCTGAGTTCAAGTAACGTATCTTCCGCTTTAAGGTGGATGCTCCAAGGTAGCCCGCGAAATTCAAATTTTCTTACGTTTTTTGCAATTTTCTGGTCGGTACATACATATTTGTTACGACCGCGAATTATATTTTAATCAACTTACAACTTAGTACTGACCAGCAAATTGCAAAAAACGTAAGTAAATTTGAATTTCGCGGGCTGCCTTGGAGCCTCCACCTTAAGTCTTTCTAAGGATTCTATGATGTGTACCTAGATGTTAGCGTAGCAATATAGAACAATTTTTGAATGCGTGAGCATTCAAAAATGTATTCAATGAAAGGTATCACTCACCCACCGATGTTGTGGCGGTGTTGTTAGTCCTACTTAGGCTACCTACTAACTGGGCTTCAACTACTAACTTGCGCACCTCTTACTACTCTTTTACCGATTTGTCAAGAATTAATCTTATATAAATCAATTTATTTATTAAATATGTAATGCAATTCTACCTACCTATTTATTTCTCTAGTTCAAACAAATCCAGATGATGATCTGTAGGGCAGTGTTGTTAGAGTGTTGCAGAATAAATCTTTACATGATATTTATACATATTACCGGTAATACAAAGGAACAGCCGATGTAGAGCAGCCAAACATCGATTGAACATTTCAATGGTTGAATAGTTCGCGAATCGTGCGCAACTCGTTTTCCATCAGCACGCGCTCGCGACTTCGTGCCACATTCTTACTTTGTAAATAACAACATAGATGGGAACGTGTACCAATATAGTGTACGAGAGTTTGTCGGATGGTGTAGTAGTGTGGCTTCCCTACGAACACTATTAAGATGGTCAAGAAGGGCTGTGACGTAGCGCGTGGGTCGGTTCACTGCTGACAAACGCGACACAGTGTGCGCTCTGTGTAGCGACACACACGCACACAGTGCGGTAACGCGAGCGCGCGCGGCGGCCAGTCGGCACACCGCCCGGGCGGGCGCCACACGACCGGGATCTGCGCGAGCGACGAGCGGCGACGCGAACCAAAATAATATCAGTGAAATAAACACGTATCCGCCAAACGCTGTAACATGCGAGCGCAAGATTCTGGTGAGTACTTCCACATCCTACCCCGCCTACAATACACAGTGACAAACTGAAACTAATCTAGTTTTAAAAGCATTTCCTACGTCTATATTTAGTTGCGCCTTATTTTGGGACGCTGCATTGACGAGGGAGTTTCGCGCTGCGCTTTGACGCGGTTTCCTCCGTCTGTGTGTGTTTCCCGCGTGAAAATTAACCTTATGGACATAGTAGACAACAATTGACCCGCGTTAACCCATGCGTCAGAGTGGTGCACAGTACCTACCAAAAACGAATAGTGAAATCCGTCGACTAAAATTAATCGAATAAGTGAAATGAAAGTGGCGGCTGCACATGCTTCAGGAGCGGCTGAAGCGAAAACATCGTTTCCAGTCGGCTAATTAGTTTGGAGCATGATAAAAAATAGATTTTCTTGTCTGTGCTTGTGTTCTCAATAGGCCGCAGACTGCGCTCTGGCCTAAATACCGACACACCTACTAAAGATCAATGTCTCCTTGGAGGCGTCAATGAGTGGATCACTTTTCCAACAGCGTCTTTGTAAACAACATCATCATACAGCATAAAGGTACCGATTACGACATTGTTGAATTAAAATTAATCACGTTTTTCGTACACCCTTGGGCTCGACAAGATAAATATGCATACACATTCATACTTCATACATGACTAATGGCGTAGGCGTCATTGAGGTTTGTCAGAAAGCAAAAAATAGGCATTGCTTAACTTACCTACTAGGTATTAAATTTTACTTAGCACACCCTGATGAATCTAACTGAACGAATACCTACCTGATTCTTACAATCGGCAATTGAATCGAATAAAAAAGAACTGAAACTCTGAAGGTAAAGGTATTTTCGCACAAACCTTCCCCATAACGCGCAATGGTCACGCGATCAAAACAACCGCAATACAATAAACGTTGCACTCATATTTCTAGTCAATAATAATTATGTAATATTTCAAATTCGTAGCTACAGTTAATTAATAGCTAAAAATCGACTTTAGTGGTGCGCTAGCGCTTGAGCACCGGCATTAGGTAACAAAAAATATAGCGAATGGACTCAGACGATTGATTCAGGTCGTTTACCCCTGAAACTGAGACCGGCCGACGGAGTTACAGTAACCGTTCGCCACTACTATGATGTTATATTGCATTTTAACATTATTGAGACATGATAAGACGATGATTAAAGAAAATAAAACCGGCCTCTACTCGGATGCATCAGAAAGTTGCCAGCAATGCTAATCTGGAATGAAAGATCGCGTAATTAGTAAATGTATCAAGAGAGATGACTGCCTAATTAAAGCAGCTCTTAACGAAGAAATAAGCGACAGTAACCGCAAGTCAATGTTTTGTCGCAGTAAGCAAACTAGTCAACACAGACACACCATTTTCTAGTAAAATATTATGCTTGAAAAGTCAACCGCAGTGGCCACGATGAAAGTAGGGATAGAGTCGGAAAAAGGTAAGTAATTGATTCTGGCCAAGACGGAATTATTATGCACAGAATTTTAGGACGCCGAAGCGCAGATGAAGATCGGATTCGTTCGTTTTGTAATCTTGTGATCTAATCTAATACTCTCCGTCCCCGATAGAGCTCGGAAATTACGAAGTAACTAGGTAGGTACTATTTCAGCTATTTCCTATGGCCTACAACTAATGTAGATTTTGAACTAATGTTGTAGCACTGATAAATTAAATATTAGATAAGATACCACGTGTTCCTAGTTGAATAACATAACCGTAATCACTATTATATTATAGGTACAATTTAGCCAAAATTAAATTACAAACATTTTTTTGTGTCCTTATTTTATTTAACCGCATAAAGCTTGAACTTGTCTAGCATGTTCATGGTAATCCTGTGGCATCTATGTCTCTGTATGTAGGTAGATCAGTGACAGTGCATTCTGTTCAAGGCTCACAATAATAGTTCTACATGAGACTAAGTTATTACAGGATAGGCGATCGCCTACACAGGCACCATAATAAGCCATTTCCCGCGGTTTCTCTGCTTCCACACGGTAGGTACGCACGATGACATATCAACCTATACCTACATTTCCAGCGGGGTAATTGCGTTATAGTGTCAACGAATATTTAAATGATAAATCCTTGAAACACATAACAAGTACAAGTATACATATAATAAGCAAAATGTTATATTATTATAAATTAACTATTGTTCTAAAAGTATGTTTAAAATAAGTTAGATTATAAGATACGTAAAAGATAAGTCCTCTTCTCCACATATCTTTCTTTTGCTGTGCCCGCCATGATTGTTTCTTTTGGCAAATATTTATCACCTAACCCTACATCGTGGAATGCAATAAAGAATTGAGTATTGAACACACTAACAGTAGGAATGACTTTCATTGTGACAGTTCAACAACATTCATTGCGTTATTTACGTTGTTGAGCAGACAATTTTTTCTAACATAAGAAGCAATAGATTATCAATAATATTATCCTTCAAAATGATTTAGATTATGATTGATAGTGTGGTGCAATATAAGCTGACTTCTCATTGTACGAAAAGCAATGCGATGTCAGCTAAAACTAGAACTCTATAGCTTGATCTGTCGTCGTGTGTACCACATCCAGGAATAATGACTGAACACACACACAGTTTATCTTGAAAAGAAAACTATTTTCACCAATCTGTTCGTAGAAAATGGCGTCCAAACTGGCGATTGCTGATGGATGAAATGTGTAAATGTGTGAAAGGCTACGGCTTGGTGGGGTTAATTATGAGGTGACAGCTAATAGACTAAAGACATTTTTGGGAGAAATGTACAGACGCCAGCAGGTCAAGCTATCCGAAACTGTAAAAATTTCCCAATCAACCTTGAACCTTAAGCTTTAGCGATAAAGTTGAAAATCTATTAAAGAAATTTGACAGATTGTAGTAGCTTGATGTGGTGCCGTCTGTACGTGCGACCCCAAATAAATTGAGATAAGTCATAAGGGCTAAGGGATTAGTCGGCTCAATAAGGCTACATCCTTGAATTGATTGCTCACCGGAGCCAAGGGTGCAGTCATAAATCGTCTCGTAACACACTGGCGCCAATTCCCTTGTTCACAAACTAAACTAAATTTGAGTTCAGTGCATCTTTTCCTTTATTTCATTAAGAAAAGGACAGAAGATAAAGTTTAGTCCTGTCAAATTAGGCAGCGCCGGACGTAAATTGGCGTTGATTCCCTTGTTCACAAACTAAACTAAATTTAAGTTCAGTGAATCTTATATTAGTTGAGTCCGGTCAAATTAGTCGGCGGCTGACTTAAATTGACGTATTTTTAGTCGCCATGTTTTTAATCACGTCTAAAATGTCTATGGAGTATCTTAATTTGACAGGGCTAAACTAATATTTATCTTCTGACCTTTTCTTAATGAAACAGAAAGAAAAAGATGCACTGAATTTAAATTTAGTTTAGTTTGTGAACAAGGGAATTGGCGCCACTATCAATCACAATCTGAATATTTTGAAGGATATTGTTAACCCATTGCTTCATATCAGTTCGAAAAGTTTGTCTGCTAAACAACGTCGCAATGATTGTTGTTGAACCGTCAAAATGAAAGCCATTCATCTATACTAATGATAACAATTAACATACCAAGAGCTACATAAATATATTTTCGAGAATAGGGGCCAGAAAACCGTTAAAGACCCCAAGGATCGAGCAGAAATTCCGTTACTTACAGTACTTTTTTTTTTAATTGCTGAATTCGATCACGCCCGATGGAAAGCGACGGATGAGGTGTATGATGGAACGAGCGTGCCCAGAAGATGCCTGTACACTTTGAGCTTTGAAGGCAGACGGGTTAAATGTGGGGGGAACACAGACTACAATACAAGTTTTTAGGTACTAACTCTCCGTAAACATCTTCAACTGAACAAACCCACTTGAGGAACCATCCTAGGTATAATATATTCGTGTTGACTTTAGTGCGAATACAAGCATCATCTGCCTAGGGTTTCAGTTGGTACTTTCTCTTTGTAGTGTTTCTAAGTTCCAGGAGCGTAGCTACCGCTGTATCAGCCGTATCGACGATACGGGGCCCCTGACCTACAGGGGCCCCCGACGTGACGTGTATAAGCAAAATATTTTTAAATAATATCTAGAACCTAAAATTCTTGTTGATAAATGATATTTATTACTGTGAATTGGTTCAAAAATATGTTTAAAAACCCCTTTTTGTGAGTACCGAGATGACGACTAATAGAGAAGTATGGAAGAAAACTGTGTCTGCCTCATTGGTCTAGTGGGCGCAAACGCTACTGCTGAGCATGAGGTCCTAGGTTCGATTCCCGGGTCGGGCAAAGTGTTATTGGGTCTCGGCTTCCAATCTAACCGGATGCAGCTGAATGCCAGTATTTTACCCCCGGAGCGACTGTCTATCTGACCGCCACAAGCCAGTTACTGGGTAATAGGATGTCCCTTGGTAATACTGGGTGTTAGACTTTCGGGCTTCTGATGATCCGTAATGACTGTAAAAGTTCCACGAATGACAGCCGGGACCAACGGCTTAATGTGCTTTCCGAGGCACGGAGGCGTCTCGGTATGTTAAGATGGTCACACATCCACGGAACAACCGCGGCAAGCGTAGCTTAACCTTCAATCGTCTCGTGCGGCTGTTATTACTTAGCCACGAGCCCCAAACCTTCTAAGTCAGTATGCTATATTCTTTATTTTGTAAACACAATACCCTCTGTAGCTTAAAAGGGCCCCCAAAAATTTGGTACAGGGCCCCATTAGGATGAGCTACGCCACTGCAGTTCCTAACATCCTACGCTCTTGAGACCACACCATTTGAAAGTTAGCTAAAATTGTTTGATGTATGTGTGTATCTTTCATAGATATACTACATTTCTATGTTCCCTTCTTGAAGAAATAGGAAGTATTATTGAAGAAAGTGAGGAAACCTCTGACTTTTGTCTTAATTATGTACAGACGAGGAAGTATATAGTTACTTACTTTTTTTCTTAAGTATGTAAGAAAAGTGAATGATGACTTATTTTCATGTCAATTAGGATAAAAAATGCAAGGTGAATGACCAGAAGTAATGCTGCATAGGATTAGAATGTATGCTAGTCAAACAAAGTGTTTGATATGATAAGATAAGATAGATACATATTCAAAACCTAGTTTCTCTATAGTGTTTTAGTCTACATCTGTTCTAGTGCCCATGGAGTTTCTTGCCCGTTCTTCTCCATAGGTACCTACTACGCTTTGGAATGGGCAACTAGCTTCATCTTTTTGACTGACCGACCTTTTTCAGGATGGGAAATCATCAAATGACTCCTCCCGCTCTGGGTGGAGCAGAAGGGAGTGTCAGACTCTTACTGACTAAAACGCACCCGTGTTCCTTCCTTAGCCCTTTATGTACCAGGGCAGCGGTAACCCTTTCGGACGATCCCGCTACCCCGGCAGGCTTCGGCCCTGTCGGGCCCCGTCAACTACGCTGACATCTCTTTGAGGCGCGCGTGGAACACAAACACGCCGTCCGGCACGGGCCTGGTCCTGATCGGACGGAGAGCTACCCATTGCTCTCCGCCCGCAGGCCCGCGCCTACGGTGGCCGGGAGTCGTCACGCGGCTCCCGACGCCCGGAGCGTCTCCCTCGGCGGCTGAGGCGTGAGGATCTCTCCCTCGCCCATCCCGCCACCTCCTTCGCTAGCATGACTGCTTCGCAGAAGGAGGTGACCGCCTCCCACTCCCTCTCGCCCCGGACCATGGCTTGCACCAGGGCCGGGCGCGAGAGGTCGCCGCCGCTGCCGATCGCCTCTACGAGGACACGGCGGTGCTCTGCCCAAGCGGGGCAGACCTCCACCGTATGCTCCACCGTGTCCTCTGGGCGATCCTCGCAGTGGTGACACCCGGGCGTCTCCTCCCGCCTGATTATGTGCAGGAACCTCCCGAAACATCCGTGTCCGGAGAGGACCTGCGTCAGGCGGTAGGTGAGAGCGCCGTGACGCCTCTCTAGCCACTCCTCAAAGAGGGGTCTTACCGCCGCTATCGTGGCGTGCCCTGCGCTGGGTTGCGATAGTCGCGCCCTCCATTCCACCATGAGACCGCGCCGGAGGTCCGTCCGCTCCGCAGCGATTTGCCGCGGGTGCGGAGTTTCCCCCCGACGTAGTGCCTCAGCGCGCCAGTCATACAGGCGCGCGAGGACTATCGCCTCCAGATCCCATGGTGGCAGTCCGGCAAGGAGGCTTGCTGCCTCGCCCGAGATCGTGCGGTATCCCCGGATAAGCCTTATGGCTACCACCTTTTGGGGCGCGTTCAGGTAGTGTGCGGCTCTCAGCCGCAATGAACGCGCCCATACCGGGGCCCCATAAAGGGCCATGGACCGCACGACCCCTGCGTAAAGCCTCCGGCAGGAGGCGTTTGGCCCCCTCAGGTTGGGCAGGAGCCGCTTTAAGGCGGCCCCGGCCCGTTCCAGTTTGGGGGCCAAACGTCGAAAGTGTTCGACGAAGTTCCACCGGCTGTCGAGGACGAGACCCAGGTATCTCATCGTATTCTCGACGCCGATGTGAACCCCTCCTACCATCAGTTGGGATCCCGAAGGTGGCCCGTACCGAGGCCCATGAAAGGACATGGCCTCGGACTTGTGCAATGCCACCTTGAGACCCAACTGCCGGATCCTTTCCACAACTATCGCAACCCCGCGTGTCATCGCGTCGGCCGCCGCCTGATGCGACCTCCCCTGCGCCAGGACCAGCGTGTCGTCAGCGTAGCAAACTACGCTGACGCCATCAGGGAGGTCGGCCCGCAGCACCCAGTCGTAACCGATGTCCCACAGGAGCGGCCCCAGAACCGATCCCTGTGGGACACCGCACGACATCTCTCGCCGGTTCCAGTTCCCGTCGCGACCGGGGTAGATGACGGCTCTGTCCGTCAAATACGCCCCGACTATTCGACGGAGGTAAGTCGGCACCCGGTGATACCGGAGTGCCTCCCCTATGCAGCTCCAGGGCAGGGTGTTGAACGCGTTGGCGATGTCGAGTGACACCGCCACGACCACCCCACCCCGGGACACCGCGTCCCCCGTCGTGAGGGCTCTCACGCGCATGATGGCGTCCACCGTCGAGCGCCCCTTGCGGAAGCCAAACTGGCACTCCGCAAGATCCGGCCCCGTCCTCACCAGGTGCCCGACGAGGCGGCCCGCAATCACTCTCTCAAAGAGCTTGCCGACCTCGTCGAGCAGCACTATGGGCCGGTATGCGGACGGAGAGTCCGCAGGGCGCCCTGGCTTCTGAATGAGGACCAGCTTCCCCGTCTTCCAACGGAGTGGAAACTGGCCTCTCTCCATGCATGCGCTTAAGAGCGCCTCCAGTCGAGGCCCGAGAGCCCTCGAGGCCAGGACCCAGGCTTTACCTGGCAAGCCGTCGGGTCCCGGGGCGGTATTTTTGGCCTTCAGCCTGCCTACCGCCGCTCTCAGATCTACCCCGGTCACTTCAGGGGTGTCGTCGTCGTCGTCGGTGTGGTCCGCTTCGGGCACCGCAAGTGGCGGAGCCATAGGCGGGGGAGTATGCTCCCCCCGTGAAGGGAACAGAGCGCTCACCACTTCCTCCACTAGCTGGGGTCGGAGACTGCGTCAGCGGGGGGGCCCAGGTGCGGAGTTTATTCCGCACCATTCTGTAAGGGCGCCCCCATGGATCTCGGTTCAGAGTCTCCAACATCTCCTCGCGGGCCGTATCCTTGGCCCGCTTGACAGCCTCTTGGAGGGTGGTCTTCGCCGCTCTGTACCCCTCGTACAGCTCCACCTCCGTGGCTTCCGCATCCGGAGGGCGGATGCGGAGCCTGCGGTGCCTGGTGTACCGATGTCGCGCGTCGACGCACGCCTTGCGTAGCGCCCCAACCTCCTGCGACCACCAGTACACCTGACGTCGGGCGCGTCCTGGCCGGACTCGGGGCATTGCCACGTCACAGATCTCGGACATGGCCTCCCGGAACCACTCCGCCTCATCGTCAATGTCAGCAGGCCTGTCCGGTGAAAACACCCAGGCCTGCACGATCGAGGCTTCCAGGAGAAGCTCCCGGTCCAGCTGCTTCAGCGCCCACCGTGGACCACTCGGGGCCTGTTGGACCAGCGCGCTAGAGGTCTGGGTGGAGACATCAAACCGGATATACCGATGATCGGAGTATGTCTCCACCTCCTCCATGACGCGCCAGTCAATGACACGTTGCGACAGAGCGGGGCTGGCGAACGAGATGTCCACTACCGACTCGCCCCGCATCCGCACACACGTAGGAACAGAACCCCGATTTAGGACGACCAGGCCTGTTTCCAGAGCCCAGTCCTCCACCATCCTGCCCCGCACATCCGTGCAACGGGAACCCCAGGCCAAATTCTTGGCGTTGAAGTCCCCGAGCACTAGCACGGAGAAGGCATGGTTTCTGGCGACGACGACACTCAACTCTGTTAAAGAGTTCTGGAACTCGGCGAGAGTTCGGCTCGGAGAGAAGTATACTCCCACTACTACAATCTCTCCGAACCGTGCTGCTACGCACCCCTGTCCCCTCGTGACACCTTCGAGGGACGGGGTACCGGCGGCAGCCGACGAAATTATGGCCACTGAGCCGTTCAGGTCCTCCACCCAGTCATCCCTGGGCGGGACAAAGTACGGCTCAGCGACCACGGCGATGTTAATCGACCACTGCGCCATGCTCTGGAGCAACAGGTCCTGAGCGCAGGCGCAGTGGTTGATGTTCGCCTGGAGAAGGCGTAGTGGAGGAGTTATTACTCCTCCATTTCAGCCCCCTCCCGGGCCCCCTCGGCAGTGGTGGCGGCGGCGGCGGCGGCGGCGGCGGCGGCGGCGGCGGCGGCGGCGGTGGTGGCGGCGGCGGCGGCGGCGGTGGCGGTGGCGGCGACAGTGGCGGCGACGGTGGTGGTGGCGACGACGGCGGAGGGCCTGCCTTTCCTCCTGGCTTCGGCGGGTGGAGCGCAGGACTTGCTCCCCGCCCGGTGATCGGCCGGCTTGCCAGCAGCCGCACATGCGACGCAGTGCGGCGCGGCGTTGCACGAGCCGGCCGTATGTCCGGGCTTGCCGCAGCGGAAGCACAGAGTGCTGCGGTCCTCTAAGGTGCACTGGACGCTCACGTGGTGCCCCACGAGGCATCGATAGCACCTTAGAGGTCTGGGCTCCAGCAGCTTGACCTGCGCTGACACCCAGCCCACCAGGAGCCTTCCGCCCTCCACTATCTTCCTCGCCGCCGTCACGGGACAGCTAACCGTTATGGTTCGCATACCCGTGAAGTCAGGACGTAGGGTGCCCGCCTTCACCTGGTCGGTCAGACACCCGCCCGTCCTGACGACGGCGGCTACCACCTCGGCCCCCGTCACCGAGTCATCCAGGCCCACAATGCGCATATCCGCGCACTTGACGGGCCTGGAGACTCGAGCCTCGTCCGCATTGAGGGACGCCCTTAGCTTTTCAGCCAGGGCGTCAGCGGTGGGGCCACTCGTCGCACCGGGGACCTCCAGCATGCGGGCACCAGTGGCGGTCACCCTATGCCGGAGGCCTCCGGTAATCCCCAGCTCCTGGAGATCCACCGTCGCTCTCGCTTTGGCGAGCACGTCGCCGTAGGTCACCCCCCTCTTGACCGCGTCCGGCTGTAGCGTAATGACTACAGCCGCGGTCTTAGGGGGGCGAAGCCTAGCCGCAACGGCTCGCTCCTTGCGGCGCCTCCTCTGCGCCTTTTTCCTGGCCGCCTTGGCCGCCTTCTTTTTCTCCCCGACCACCTGCCACTCGGCGTTGGTCGTGGGAGATTTGATTGGGGGAGGCGTAGGCTCTGGGGCCTTCCCCTCCCCAGCCGTTCTGCCCTTTTTGTGGGCCGGAGCCGCGGGTTTGGCGGCAGGCGCCGATTTTGCCGGCGCCGAGGCTCCGCCAGCCGACGTCGGTTTCGCCGGCGCCGGGGCTCCTCTAGCCGACGCCGGTTTGGCCGGCGCCTGGGCCCGGCCAGACGGCCCGGGTTTAGGGGCGGCCGCGGCCGCGTACGAGGCCGCCTTAGGCCCTGGGGCCGTCCTACCCGCCAAGGGAGGGCGCAGAACAATACCCTCCAGGACGGCGAACCGCGCCTGGAAGGTCGCCAGCTCCTGCCGAACCAGGTTCAGGACCTGGTTCTCCACCGGCACGGGCTGGCTTGGTGGTGGGATGTTCTGCGCTGTGCCGGCCGCTCGCATCCCGGCCAGGTCCGCTCGGAGCTCCTCATTCTCCTTTCGGAGGAGCTCCATGGCAGCCGTCAAGCGGGCCACCTCCGCCCGCATTTCGGACATGCCGTCCGGCGGAGGCCCGAAGTGGATGGCCTCCGCTGCCGCCAAGATGGAGTCCTTGGCCGAGACTATGGCCCTGTTTTTCGAAGTCTGCAACTTCTTCAGGGCCACGTCCCGGATCGCGGCCTCCACGACCGCCGCAAACCTCACTTTGCAGTCCGCATCAGGGCCGCCTACCTCAGCCGCCTCGTCGCTTGAGGTATCTGATGCGACCGCGCGACCAGAACCCCCCTCCTTTGCGGGCTCCTCCGCTTTCTCCGCCGCCTCCCGAGCAGTGAGCCCCCTCCCTACGCCTCGCTCTCGGGCTCCTCCCCGCCTGCTGGTCGGGATTTTTCTGGCCGAAGCCAGCTCCCAGTCAGAGGACGACCCCTGGCCGTCCACTGACCTTGGCCGCTTGCTCTGTGCCTTTCTCTTGGCAGCGGCCGTCTTCTGGTCACGGCGAGGGCTCACTGAGCCTCCCGTGCTCGCTCCTCCAGATGCAGCGTCGGACTCCGACACCGCATCACTCCTCACTTCGTCGTTTGGGTTTTTGGTTTGTTTTAAGAATTTTTCCATTTTGTTCCCACGAGTATAAAACTTTGTTTACCTGCTCAAATTTAAGTGGTTCGCACTAGTGACTAAATCAAGCTACCCATTAGCCAAGCTTACTACCTCCCTCACGGTGCGCCGCCGCTTGGAGGTTTGGGGAATTTTTTATAGAGGTTAATCTTCCTCGCGGTCCAGGCGGTTAAGCCAAGACCCTCGACCCCCGTCAAAAGTCAGAGACATGACCTTGACAATCTTCGGGGCTACGATATTAACGGTGGCAGGAGGGGGGGGTTATCCCCTCCTGCCTGCCCGGCGGCAGGGTAAGTGCACACCAGGCCCGCTCTTACTCCACACAGTAGCCGCTCTGCTCCTCATAGCGGCTTGTGTGGAGCGTTCCTCTTGGCAGAACATTAGCATGCGGGCAGCGAGATCTCATTGGGAAAAAATCCCACTGAGAAATAGCCGCCCGCACCCCAGGATGCACCGGCCCGAAAACTGGTCTTCCCCCCGGACGTATCCAGAAGGGAACTCCAGTCCCCAGGCACACGTGGAGGTTTTCTGCCCTGGCACCCCTGACTGACCGACCTTGACAATTCAAAAGTGCCTGTAATAGTTTTATTTGAAATAAATAGTTTGAATTTGAGTGTTATATTAAAAACAGTATAGCGCTGTATGTAATTATTTTGTCGTTTGTAGTATAAGTTGGAATACGAAGAGTTCCGTACCACAAGGCAAAAAACGCCGACAAAAATACGTTTCTTTTATGGAGACCACCTTTCATTTTTAACTTTATTTTTATGTTGTTATAGCGGCAATAGAAATTCACACGGAAAAATTCAAAAGTCTACCTAGTTCATGAGATACAGCTTGTTGATAGATGGATGGACGGACAGCGCAGGCTTAATAATAGGGTCCCGTTGGCACCTTTCTTTGGGTACGGAACCCTAAAAATTACGCGGGCGACAAGTTACAACTTGTTTGCATCGCTGCGTTTCGATCTAACGGCACCGGCACACAAATCTCTGATTCAAAATGATCGAAGCCGAAGTCGGAGGTGCAAAATTAATCGGAAGTTTTGACATTTTGGAGTCGGAATCGAAGCTCTGTAACAACTCTGGTGGACTCTGGAGAAGTTCTTAATTGTATATTATTATTCGCTCATAAAAGAAAAGTAACGTAGACACATAGGTAATCTAGATATTATATTATCTGAAGATGACCACAAGGAGATCTTTATTTATTTAATACTTCAAGCACAAATGTACAGAGGCGGATTTAATGCCATAGGCATTTTCTACCAGTCAACCTTTGAAAAATTTCAGTCAATCTTTCTTTCTCACTATCCTATCCATTTCATCTTTGATGGAACGGAAACACAAACCTACATATACATACAATTTACTTACCACATGATTGTAAAGTGCATTAAAATTAATTCGAATAAATAAGTGTCGAAGAATGTATTCATAATAATGATTAATGAAGCACAGCGGACCATGCAAGGATATAAGACGATGAAACGTGAGATGTTTGCGTAAATACTTTGGTATCCTGCCGCCATGAGTAACGGCCTTGAGGTGCACCTAGTCATAGCAGCGGTGAATCTACAGTTATTATCGATATGATGCAGGGAACAACTAATATTATAAAAACAAAAATGCCAAAGTAACTCTATCCGTCTGTCTGTTACCCAACAGTTTCTGGTAACAATAGCATCGGGCTTAAGTTTTCAATTACAGGTTAACCATCAATCTTAGAAATGGGTGATATGATTGATAACACATGATAATAATAAAACTAAAGGCTCTAGAATTTAGAAAATATGAAAAAGAAAAATTTTTAAACAAACAACCAATAACAAAAAAAAAAATTACAAGACAGACAATATTGCAATTTTGCCCACTTACTCAAGACCTTTAACGGATTTGGATGAAATTTTCCTCACGAATAGACTAAAGGGGAACCTGGGAGTTCTGGATTAAGATACTTCTTACTCCGGTGGTAGGTTTCCATCTTCCCGTGAGATGCATTTGCGACCTCACCTGACCTGCGGGCGAAACCACGGGTTAAAAGGTACCTATATATTTTAGGAAGGGTGGAAATATTAAAATATTAATAATTAGTGAACTCCCTTCCTTTTTTTCAATTTTCCTTCATTTTATCTTCATTTCGCTTGAGCTTGTGCATTCTTCAGCCATAACTAAGACGAAATGAAATTCCTGCAAACCTAATTTGGAATACAAAATCTCTCCGTGCACTATAAAATTTGCACAAAATGTAAATGGAGTGTAACACGTATGCGTGGTAACATAACCATGATCCGTTTGCCTCAGTTTGCCTAGACATTCAATTAGCAAGTTAACTGCTAACTACGCGCCATCAATCTTTGTTGAATGTTTGATGCACCGCGTACAATAGAAGAGATACTACGATAATGTAAAAGATAGGTTAAACAGTCCAGTTGTAATAGGTAAAATAACAGATCATGTGAAGTTATTTTTAGGATTCCGTACCCAAAGGGACCCTATTACTAAGGGTCCGCTGTCCGTCCTTTCGTCTATCGGTCACAGGGCTGTATTTCGGAGCCTGTTGTACCTATTAAGGTACAACAGACATGAAATTGTCACAGAGTGTGTACTAGGTCTATAACAAGAAATATTAAAAATAAAATAAAGGTTAAAATTAAAGGGGAGGGATAGAAGAAATACCTACATACCTACCTGCGTAGAGATACCTACCATACAAGAAACGTGTTGATGAAATGTATAATGTACGGTAATGTAATTCGTACTGTAGGGTGATACCTACGGGACCCTTTGTGTGCGAATCCGACTCGCACGTGACCGCTTTTTTTTTCTTTCTCATTTTATTTTATGATATTGTTTCATTGTTTTGCATAAATTGTTATGGAAGATACTCTGTACTCATGAAACAGGGAATCGTAGTGTGAGAAATAATGAACTTTACCTATTTATTTCATCTAAGTAGGTACTCTTTGCTCTGATTGAGGTCAGGTAGGAAGGACGAAGATTGTCCTACGTTAAAATTAAATTCAAGTTCCAAAGTACAATAATAGTTTGTCGGATGAATTAAAGTGAATTTGATAACTTTTATTTTTAGGGTTCCGTACCCAAAGGGTAAAAACGGGACCCTATTAATAAGACTTCGCTGTCTGTCCGTCCGTCTGTCCGTCCGTCCGTCCGTCCGTCCGTCCGTCCGTCCGTCCGTCCGTCCGTCTGTCCGTCTGACTGTCACCAGGCTGTATCTCAAGAACCGCGATAGCTAGACAGTTGAAATTTTCACAAATTATGTATTTCTGTTGCCGCTATAACAACAAATACTAAAAACAAAATAAAATAAATATTTAAGGTCCCATACAACAGACGTGGTTATTATAGATAATGGTACGGAACCCTTCGTGCGCGAGTCCGACTCGCGCTTGGCCGATTTTTTCGATTACTTTACGTAAATGAACCTATTCGCTTAGACTCCTATTCTAAAAACAGTATCACAAATTCATTACCTACCTACAATGAGCCATTACCACGATCTCGCCACCATGTAGATGCAGGCAAATTCTCAGCTATAATAAGTCATTACCTAGAAACCCAGTACCAACAACAATGCAAACTCTGTATTTCTCGTGTCTCAAATTACAAGACCTCTGACCTCCAAACTTCAACGAACTGAAGGATTACTGTGGGCATTAACCCACGGCATGCCTGGAGGCAAAAAGTTACACGGTATGCCTGCGAGGTAATTGCATAACACACTATGAGTAGCAATGGCTGTCATTTTGACAATTCAACAACATTCATTGCGCTATTTACGTTGTTGAGCAGACGAATTTTCGAACATATGAAGCAATGGATTAGCAATATCCTTCAAAATGATTAAAATGAGATTGATAGCGTGTTACGCAATTATGGTGCTGCTTGCTTCTCATTCAAAAGCAAACGCAACATACAATTGGCTCACACAGTTAATAAGTTGCATGCACTTGGTATGCGCTGGCCCAGGCGTAGGAAGATATGTAGGCGACGCGGCATTGGACAGCACCTGTTAAGCGATATTAACATAAACTTAGTGGTCCAATGTATGCAATACGTGTTAGAGGACCTTGCAGCTGTGGCACATAGAATGCAGGGATATTCAGTAGTGAAATGTTGTGGATGAAAGTTGCAATTTAAACCAAATAGAGATGGAGAGCAGTGGTTGTGTGTGTGTGTAATTTATTTAATCACCACTGCTCTCAAAACGGCGGTGAAGGAAAACATCCTGAGGAAACCGGTATGTCCTAAAACCAAGAATCCGAAGACATGTGAGATCTACCATCCCGCACTTGGTTCGCATGGTGGACTGCAGTCCACTCCCTTTTAAAAAGAGAGGAGGCCTGTGCCCCAGTAGTGGGAACATTATACGAGTATGCGAATTACGTGAACAAAATGGTGAAAAGCTCGAACAAGAAATTAGAGCTCAATTTCAATCGATCCTGAAAACATCTTTTATCACCTCGAAAACACTTCAATTAGACTTTAAAGAGCCATTCGCTGAAAACTCTTTGATCATCTCAGAAAAGCCTCTGAATTTGACGAAAGAATTTGGCAATTATTTTATTAGATTTTTTTAGGAGTAAAACGAAGTATGGGTTCATATATTCTCCTGAAAAAATCTTCCGTATAAAACTATGTAGCATGGTGTAAATGCAATTATCCGGTTAATTGAGTACCTAAGTAAAGACATAAGTTTGCCAACGAAAAGGCACTGTCCTCATCGCACATACATCTGCAAACATTTTCTTATCACTGTTATCGTTGTTCAAACTGACGTGCTTGGACCATTATAACTGCATCGTAGACCGATACTTGGTGGAAATTTTAATGATAAACGAGTCATTTCAGGTGCTGCCTTATTTCAACAATTTTGATGCACCCCGAAATAATAAGGAAATCCCCAGCTCATCATTATTCATCTTCCCAATAGCACACAGCTGTTCCCGTCACTTCATTCGGCGTTTAAAACCTCGAAGTTATGACAGTAACGTTAAAAATCTTACTGAAAGTACTTCACCGGACAGTAAAAACTCTCATTTAACCACAAGTCACCGCCATTAGACGTAAGAAACAACTCCGAGCGAGTTTTTGCGCCAGTCGTCGAAGGCTCGGAGAGCAAGAGGTTTTTGTGCTGTAGTTGGCGCGGATGACTCATACGGCTTCCGACACATCGCCGCAACGCAAACTTATTAGTTTATTACCTTTATAAATAGATACCGCTCGGGTTATGTTTACGCTGTTCCTACGACTCAAGGATTAATAGAGGCTCTTGTTAAAGACTGGAAGGGCGTCATAGGACTTGGCTCTGGCCAGATAGATGCACAAATCGTCTCGTCTCCTAAGTACCTTACAGTTTCTGTAGAGTTCCCGATCCTTTGATACGATGGTTGAGGAATACTCCTCAACTAAGTATAGGTCGTTAGCTTCAAATGGTTATTGAGGATGCCCTCAATAAACATTTGTTGCAAACTATGATGAGGTGTAAACCAGCAGAGACTTTTAGATGATCCAATTTGCCATGTTTTGGAGATCTCTAAACCTGACAAATACAAATTGTGACAAACTTATACGAAACGATTAGATTAGAGTCTAAATGAGGTCTCTAAAATAATTTCTAGTAACAAGCAATATACAGACTGAGAGAAAGTCGAAGGAAAAAGCCGAATCTTCCGGAACAGAGATTGTTCCTCTTCCTTCCAAGTCATTGTATGCATAAGCACAGCATAATCAGCCTATAACGGTCCCACTGCTGGGACACAGGCCTCCTCTCTGTGAGGAGTGGGCTGTAACCCAACACGGGCCTAGTCAGTCATAGTATAGAGGTATGAGGAACAGGGTGTAAAGTTCACTCATACTCTATAGAAAGGGAGGATCCTCCGACCGGGGTGTTTTGTCGGGCGGGCAATTGCCAAACGATTGATGTTGGGAAATTGTATCTATGCTAATTGCGCAGTAAACTCTGCTTGCGAGATGCAGGATTTGCACGACGTCAGTATGACGCGTTGTTCGCATGTGGCGTTGTAGATACCGCTACAATAGTATGGGTTAAGAGAATTCCTATAGCTGCAGCAGCTTAACTACATTACAGCCATAGCTAATTCTGTCTCGTTATCAATCTTCGTACGGTCGGCAAAGGGGATAAGTAGGGTCGTTGGATATTATTGAAGTTCAGTAAGAAACCGATGAATGTTTTAAAATAAAAATTTTATTTGAAAGCACCATCGGTTTCTTAATAAACTTCAACTATATCCGACGACCCTGGTTACTTATCTATTTTGGTGACTGTACATACGGTATTATGGTATATCATATGAAGGCCATAAATAACAGTATCAAGTTTAAATTGCATCTAAAGTGGTGTAGGTTGCGGACCAACCACCACGGTGATATACCTAGTACCTACATTACTAATAGAGTCGGTAATGTAATCTATTTCCTTAGGTACGCAGTTCTGATCACGCGGAAGAATGATTGAGTTTTGCATATTGTCCATGAATATTTTAATGCAGTGGTGACATTAATTGCCTAGAGATCTTGCACTGCACTTGCCTCAGCCTCTGGAACTGTTAAGACCTAGTACTTATGATAGATAGTTTCTGCCCGCGGCTCCGCCCTCGTGGATCAAAAGTCCGGAACAAAAAAGTATGTCAATTTCCTTCTTCAGGATGCCATCTATCTCCTTGCTAAATTTTATCGAAATTCGTTCAGTGGTTTAGGCGTGAAAAGGTTACATACAAATGAGAGTTACTTTCGAATGTATAATGTTAATATGGATTCTGCTATAGCTTTCCTCGTGTTCCATTGGAATTTTTCTGTGCTCTGGGGCTGCAGTCTCGACATTCATAGCGATCGCTTTAATACCGAATTCGGTCGCAAAGTCCTGTCACTCCATACATTACACCTGTCAAACCGGGACTTTGCGACCGAATTCGGTCGTAAAGCGATCGCTGTGAATGTCGAGACTGCAGCCCCAGTTTTAATCGGTAGGATTCTGACCCTTGGCCTTCACTGGAGAAAGCCCCCGTCAGGCATGTATTATCCTTTAGTGTACGGAAATGCCTAGTTCCGAAACATCACATTCCAGGAACCAAGACGATTGAATGAAATCCTCTCAACATCATCATCATCCTCTTGCCATCATCCCAAATGGTTTGTGATCGGCGCCACGTGTCTTTTTCTTCAATACTTCTCCAGTCGGTCTTCTCAGTCGTCAGCTCGGTAGTCACCCCCTTTCCAGCCATATCATCATTCACACAGTCCATCCATCGTTTCTTCAATTCAATCTCACTTCCATTAAATAACATAACTATGTCCTTACATACCTAAGTAATAGACAATAAAGAACACATAACAGAACCAGTTTCCGACAGACGTGTGACTCATGATCTGATGGTAAACAATGCCCGATTATATCTTGTTGATCGCTTGTTATTATGTAGTTTCACACATTTACGACGACTCTGCCTTTCTGACAATGGCAGTTCGCGTGTCCTAGGGCACTTTCAACTGTATTGAAACCAGGGATAATAAGGTGAGTAAACTGTGAAGCCGAGATGAGACTGTAGTGGTTAAATTAAATTTAAATTCATTTATTTCAGGTAACTAGGCCCATAGAAGACAATTTACAAAACATTTCACACTAATAATATAATATAATAGAATAAAATAAATTCATAATAAATATCAAAATGTGATAGCATACAAATTAAAATTATAAAATTACGATACTTTAAATACATACAAAGACAGGCTCATTAAGTCAATTAATAAAGCTATGCTCTCTTATGACATCGTAAGTCCTTTCCTAATTATCTTGTGGCGGCATCTACATCGCCGCATGCGAACTACGCATCACACTGAAGTCACTCAAAATCCTGCATCGCGCAAGCGTTTACCGCGCAACTAGCATATAATCAACGTCGGCCGTAGCCCACACAATAGCCATCTGGTCGGAGGATCGTCCCCTTTCTATGGAGGATGAGTGAACTTTACGCCCTGTTCCTTATTCCTCTTTTGCCCCGACGTAATGTAGATTCCGCCACAATCTCTTTCTTTTCATGAATACTTACCTGCGGGGATAATTGCGTAACACACAAAATGGCCATCGCAATGCCTTTCATTTTGACAGTTCAGCCATGTTCATTGCGTTATTGAGCAGACGATTTTTTCAAACCTGCAATGGATTAGGAATGTCCATTCAAAGTCTCGGATTGTGATTAATGAAAGTGTGTTACGCAATTAGGATGTTGAACATCATTCCCCTGCTTTCATCCCATTATATTTGGGGAGTGTGTTCTTCCAGATAGGTCTATCGTCATCTCACTACTCAAATATTCAATTCAACATGAGTGGATTGCCAAACTTCCAACCATCCTTCCTTCCATCCAACTTGTAACCATCTCACCGTGAAAACATAGGTGAAGTGAGCGTGGAGTGAGCTGTCATTCCAAATAATGCTAGGGATTGACACTACTGACAACTCACATCAAGCTCACTTCACTTGAGTTTTCACGGTGAGATTTTTACAGAATTGACCGGCAGGTGGGACAAATGGGCAATGCTTACATAATTATGGTAAAAATCCCTTTCTATTTTAGAAGAGTTGTGTGTGAGAGCATCCTAGACTTTTCAATAGATTTTTACAGACTGTTTATAATGCTGGTAATCCTTTTCATGTCTAGTGAATTGAGGCCATCTCGTTTGTCGCGTATTGCATTACCTAAGTGCTGAACGATTATTTTTGGTATTATGCACACAATCGTGCTTTGCTCAGACAGACGCTCCCACATTTCAAAATGTCAGCAATCTGTTTATTTTTCGCAATTTTACTTGATAAGTAAATATAGTCATGATAGTCATAGGTCACAAGTTGACCACAAATTGGAGACGTGTGTTATTTAGAAGGATTTTCATTCTTAGCAAGAGTTCTGTGCAATTTATAATACCCACAGTCCAAACTCTATAAACAATAGTCCTGGGATTAAAAAAAAAATACAGAGGGATTCACACACAGCTTCTTACTTATTGTCTCTCTGTCCATCCAAAGTTTGTCTGGTAAGTATCGCTATTAGCGATAAGACCGCCGTAGTACCTTGAAAATATATATTTTTTGTATTTGAATGTTTAACAAATATCTATCTTCTTAAACATTGCATTCAAGCAATTCGCAAAAGTTGTAATAAACTGGAGAGCTCACTAGGTAACATTGATAATAATTTAATCCAACGAGAAAACCAAGACTGTAAATAAGGGTATATTTTTATACCTATTATAAAGATGATTCAAGCATTCATAGAATCAAGACCATTTTTCAAGCTCCGATCACAAGGCCGCTGAACAAACACATTGTATTCAAACTCGATTAACTCCACCGATCAATGAATCGATACCGCGACAAAACAAAACCAGCTCGTGCCCACTGACCCAGAACCTTTGCAGACTTCGTAATGTCTGCACAGATGTCTTGTGCATCCTGGCGTAACTCGTGAAACTACTGCGAAGTAATACAAACCTTAGGACGTTAAATTAGAGTTGGAATTCAAATGCTGATAGTTGGAGATGATATCTTTTGGTACTCGTTTCTAAAGCATGTGTGTGTCTGTACATGAGTAAACACGGTGATATCATTATGCTCCGCCTACATTAATTCTGTACAGTTTTTTATAATGTGGTATTTTGATCCGCTGTCTTTCAAATAAAGGTCTTTACTTTTTCGCATTTCTGGTATAATTATCCGCGTTTACAGAAGTAACTTTGTCACACAAGAATGCAAAGGGAGCTCAGTGAAGGCCATAGTGAACTATGCCCCATTGTGCAAAGGGTCGTCATCTCCACTTTCATCATCATCATTTCAGCCGAAAGACGTCCACTGCTGGACATAAGCCTCTCCCAAACACCGCCATTTTGACCGGTTCTGTGCGTCTCATATCTAGCGGATTCCTGCGGCCTTCAACAGGTCATGGGTCCATCTCCACAGTATTAAGGATTTATTTAGAATCGAAAGCTTTTTTGCTAATCTATATTTTTCGAAGGTCTGAAAGATGGACCACGGCCTTGTCAAGCACCTATCATTTAGTTAATGGAAATAAGTAACCAGGGTCGTCGGATATAGTTGAAGTTTAGGAAGAAACCGATGGATGTTTTCGAATGAACTGTTTGTTTTCTATTAATTAAATAAAATTTTATTGGAAAATATCCATCGGTTTCTTACAAAACTTCAACTATATCCGACGACCCTGGTTAGTTATCTACTTTAGTGACCGTACGTGTGAGTCGATGATGTCAGCTGAAAGGAGACACAAAGTGCACCACTCAAGTCTTCAACTTATACTGAGGAAAATCTTACTACATACATATTTATTTGCGTATTTAAAATCCATAAGTCATAAGTTACTACAAGGCCATGGCGGTGTATACTCACTTCAGCTAGTTTATAACACATAAGATGGGATTATTCGACCTGTACCTAATAGAATAATTTTGAAGGATATTGCTAATCCATTGCTTTATATGTTTTAAAAGTTTGTCTGTTCAAGGGGAAGATGGAAGGACATTGGCACCGATTCCCTTGGGAATCGGCGCCATTTACCTGCACCCTAATTGAAAACACACAATCAATCTCAATCTGATTCATTTTAAAGGATATTGCTAATCCAGTGCTTCATAAGTTCGAAAAAGGTTACCTTCATAAAGTCTGCTCAACACGTAAATAACGCAATGAAAGTTGTTGAACTGTCAAAATGAAACCGATTCTGCTTGTTTGTGTTTCGCAATTAGGGTGCTGGTTCCTCATGTTTTTCGTTTTAAATTGCTATACATCAAAATTGCGCTTCTCTATGGCTTTGTTTCTTGAAATACTTCAGTTCAGTAATTTAGCGTCCAAATAAAAGACGCTTGCGATATCCTAGTCTATCAAGTATGCAATTAGCATTTCGTGCACACAGCAGGTATGTGTCATTTCTAAAATATTCCTTGACAAGCTGAGTAAACCGCGTCATCTCTATTATTTACTATGAATATGCAAAACAGGCTAGAAACTAGCACTATTCCGCCAAATTGTTAGTAAATTGATATTTTCTGCAAAAACACTGAAAATTTGTATTTTTTCGTTGTTTCCATTTCAATCATAATGATAATTACATGGACTGCGTGGTTCTATTTGCTTTTGAGTGTTGGAACCTTGAAAAAATAATTCTATCGTGATATCATGGATTCCTTAGGTTTAATAAAGTACTTCAGTTGAACTTCATTTGTCTCTGAGGTTTGGCTTTCTTCGTCATCATCAACCTAGCCTTTTCCCAACTATATTGGGGTCAGCTTCCAGTCTAAACGGATGCAGCTGAATACCAGTATTTTACATGGAGCGACTGCCTATCTGACGTCCACAACCCATTTACTGGGTAATACGATACCCCTTTGTAATACTAGTTGTCAGACTTTCGGGCTACTGACGACCCGTAGCGACTGTCCACGAATGACAGCCGGCACCAACGGCTTAACGTGCTTTCCGAGGCACGGATTGGTATGTGAAGATGGTCACCCATCCAGGGACCAGCCGCGGCAAGCGTAGCTTAACTTGATCGATCGACCCGTGCGGTTACTACTTTGCCACAAGCCCCTCTTCGTATCAAGCCCTATTGTATGATTTTTTATCAACCAAATAACCTATAATAGGTCTCAAATTACTTAGATCGTATCAGAGAAGTTCTGAAAACGACAAGATACATATTAGGTACAGTCCTGTTTCTTGAAATCTTTCAGTTTTTGTTGTGCGATGTCTCAGTTTTTTGTGCGAGCTATCAAGTTTCGTCTCAACTCTCTTTATGGTGCATTTAGAATGTCCTAGAACCGTGACTTCGTCAGTAGCACTTGTTAACAAGTTTTTGCATTATTTCAGGTTTCTTTGTACATCGAAACTTTTTTAGAACGGAGCCATTAAATAACCAATCACGTCCTACTATTATCGAAATTATAGAGGTATTTTAAGTTTAAGAAAAATAAATTATTTAAGAAGATTAAAGTCCATTAAAGCATAAACTTCATTTTTTTAATTTTGGTGTTGTGGCCAAAGATGGAAGCATAGAACTGGATTTCACTGACTTAGACTCTGGGGTAGGCTTACCATATCTCAGAATTTGTCCTGAGATTTCAGGATTTTTAGGCTCTTAACAGGATTGAGGCCGGATTTTATAAAATTCAGAATTTTTCAATTTTGCAATAAAATACAGCAGATTTTTCAATTTTTTTTTTTCTATTAAAATAAATTTTCAGAAAGATTTTTTTTATTAGAAAGTTACAACACACAAAAACGTAACCATCTTTGGATATATTCATTAATCAACGTAATTAATAGCAACATAATTTAAAAACATTTAATATAATTTAATCTCTTTTGGTTTTTAGATTTAGAAACAATTGTGTTCACAAAGCCAATAACAATAACCAATAACATAGGTTTTTCCACAGAGTTGTGAATTACGTTTGCGACAAAATCTCAGGACATTCATTTTCTATGGAAATCTGGCGTGACTAAAGGTCAATTTTCAATTTCCCATAACTTAACCTTACTCGGGGGCTGTGGAATGGAAGAATCGATCTCCCAAAAATCTCTAATTGCGTAACACACTATTTAGTCTCAATCTGAATCATTTTGAAGGATTTTGCTAATCCAATGCTTCATATGTTCAAACAATTTGTCTGCTCAATAACGTAAATAACGCAATGAATGTTGTTGAACTGTCACAATGAAAGCCATTGCTACTGATAGCGAGTTATTCAATTACCCCGCTGAAACTGATTGACTGATACTGAAAACTTAACCTTGCTCTGGTTTCCTTTATTCTAGAGTAGACTCTAGCTCAAGAAGCCATAACGTAACGCACATTAATGCGTTATTGTTGCACATTTACATACTTGGTTGATATATTAATAGTTAAATGGCTCATGGCTAATTAATGACAGCCGCACTGGTCGATCTTCAAGATTAAACAACTCTTGCTAAGGTCGCTCCGTGGATGGGTGACCATCTATAACATACCGAGACTCTTCTGTGCATCGGATGGTCTCGGCTGTCATTCGTAGATCTTCGTCAGTCGTTAGAGAATCAGAAGCCCGAAAGTCTGACCACCTGTCTTCAGTCTTGCCAAGGGGTATCGTGTTACCCTGTAACTGGGTTGTGGAGGTTAGATAGGCAGTCGCTCCATGTAAAATACTGGTATCCAGCTGCATCCGGTTAGACTGAAAGCCGACCTCAACATAGTTCGAAGAAGGCTTGGCAGATTGATTGATACTCGTATATATTGCTAGTTATAAGGTAATCCTTTAGCATTGGCATAATAATTTATTTATTTATTTATTGTCATTTACATCTCCACATGCGAACTACGCATCACCCTGACGTCACGCAAAATCCTGCATCGCGCAAGCGGAGTTTACCACGCAACTAGCATATATTATATACAACGTCCCGACATAAATCGTCGGGCAGTTATAATCCGATCCAGCTTGACCCTGGCTGCCGTCAGCGACGCCCTAAGCCGAGGTCCGTACCCCACAGGGGGTGCCCATGGCGTGTAGTCGCTTAGTTTTTAAGTTTTTTAAGCCATGACTGGAGGCCTTAATTCATATGGTCCGGGGCGAGAGGGAGTGGGAGGCGGTCACCTCCTTCTGCGAAGCAGTCATGCTAGCGAAGGAGGTGGCGGGATGGGCGAGGGAGAGATCCTCACGCCTCAGCCGCCGAGGGAGGCGCTCCGGGCGTCGGGAGCCGCGTGACGACTCCCGGCCACCGTAGGCGCGGGCCTGCGGGCGGAGAGCAATGGGTAGCTCTCCGTCCGATCAGGACCAGGCCCGTGCCGGACGGCGCGTATGTGTTCCACTTGCGCCTCAAAGAGATGTCAGCATAATTGACGGGGCCCGACAGGGCCGAAGCCTGCCGGGGTAGCGGGATCGTCCGAAAGGGTTACCGCTGCCCTGGTACATAAAGGGCTAAGGAAGGAACACGGGTGGGTTTTAGTCAGTAAGAGTCTGACACTCCCTTCTGCTCCACCCAGAGCGGAAGGGGTCATTTGATGATTTCCAATGCTCAAAAAAAAAAAAAAAAAAGGCCTTAATTCATTGAGGCGCCCACGGGCAAGACCGGTTAAGCAGACAACCTCCTAGGTTGACCTGAGGCATGGCATTAAAAAAAAAACAAGTCTCAGTTGCCCACCAGACACGACACCCGTCTGGTCGGAGGATCTTCCCTTTTCTATGGAGGATGAGTGAACGTTACACACTGTTCCTCATACCTCTAAAGTCTTAATGAAGAACGAATCACGTCAAGATTTTATATGCAATTTCGAGGATGAAGATCTCATAGCGCACAATTCTCTCCAAACCAGCATGTTACCTACACGTTACAGCAGAAACTATTGCATCAAAGACACATATTAAATAATTAATTATAATGAACTTTCTCATTGTTACAGTGAATTAAATACGAGTACGTGAACGAGTCTCTAGTGCAGAGGACGAAACGACAGACTGCTACGAGAGAGCGGTGAGTCATTGTACTGTCTACAATCTAACTACCCTACTTCCTACTAATAATACATCTACATATGTATATGTATAACATACATACACATCAATAAAATTTAAGTGTCTGTTTGTAATGTGAAAATAACAGCTTTTTACTAAATGCTTATGAAAGTATATACGGTACGTGTAACAAAAAAAGAATTTTGAATTTTTTTACTGTCTGTTTGTTGGTGTGTTTCGGCTAATCTCCGAAACGGCTGGACCGATTTTGACGGAACTTTCACTGGCAGATAGTTGATGCCTACTATGAGGAGTAACTTAGGCTAACTTTTATTTTAGAAAAAGATTTAGGGTTCCGCGCAAAAAAAATAAACCCATGAAATCCAGTGTCACACACTGACACATATACACTGACACATATACACTGATACAGACTCAATCGTCTGCGGTCGTAGGTGTAACGTCCAAATGTACCAACTAAGGCCACCGTGTGGTTCCACCTTCTAAAAAAGTTCTACTGCTCAGTGATGAGGGAACCACATGGATCTCCAGCAGTGGATGTCTGGAATCACCACAGTGACGGGTCCAGTGAAGTAATTGAGTAACACACTCTCACTATGACAGTTCAACAACATTCATTGCGTGAGCTGACAGCTTTTTCGAACATACGAAGCAATGAATTTAAATATCTTTCAAAATGATTCAGATTGAGATTGGTAGTGTGTACGCAATTAGGGTGCTACACTGCCCGAATCGAACAACTTCCCGCGAACTTTATCAGGTCGTCGGTAAACCTTGTGGAGGGGCCTACTGTTGAAAAAAGGGGGGATGGGGCTTTCTAGGAGTCATTTTTCGCCGCGAAATCTTCTTTACATTCTTGGCGTTAAGGAAAACAACGCTGAAATCGGAAAGCCTGAAAACTATAAAGCAAGCACATAAATAATGCAGTAGTCAATTATATTATTTTAAACTTCAGAATTTTACATATTAATAATTCTTTGATAATAGCTGGTTCTTCAAATATTAATGACCGTAAAAAAAACTGCAATTAAGTACAAAACATCACTTATTTAATTATTATTGTAAAGTAAACAAGAACACTTTTGTTTCGCATTTTCTATTAGAAATCGTACCGACAACTTGTTTCGCGCATTTTAAACTGCAATTTACGTTCATAAATATTTATTAGATTTCTATTAATTTGTAATGAGTCACGAACATTTTCAGGATAACTAACTACCAGCTGGTTAGGGTTAATTTCAGTAATGGTACCTAATTATATATGTTGATATTTCATTCAGGGCTGATTTCCAACGCCAGATAATTTTATCCGTGGAATTGAATTTTTGACAGTTCTTCCATACAAAATCTGTCAGACGTTAATTTTATTTCAAAAATAAAAATTATCTGTCGATTGAAAAAACGGATGCACTGAACTTAAATTTAGTTTAGTTTGTGAACAAGGGAATCGGCGCCAATATATCATTAGATAAACTAATGACATAATATATCAGTAACCATTAGTTACTTTTTTAACAATTGGTTGAGTTAACTACGGATCAAAAAACCGGCCCTTAGTCACTTATCCTCTTAACATATTTCTCCACCTCAAGCCAGCACCATAATTGCGTAATACACAGCAGCACACTATCAATCTCATTTTGACGGATGTTGCTAAATACAATGCTTCATAAATGTTCGAAAAATTTGTCTGCTCGACAACGTGAATAACGCGATGAATGTTGTTGAACTGTCAAAATGAAAGTCTGCAATTACCTCCCAGTAAAGTTTCAATACCTAAGTTATTAGTAGATAATTCAGTTCCTTGATTCATTTTGCTGAAATAGTGCCTATTTTAAAGAATACCTCCATCCAATCAAACATACTCGTACAATAGGTAAGTACTTCTTCCAAACATTTCCATCTTCGTATCTGTAATTCCTGAAATGTTTCAAATCCGTGAAACGATTTCAGGTGAAAACATAGTTATTCTCTGTCGTGCCGGCGAGCTGCGCGTACGCATAGTTCAATGCACTCTGCAGTTTCAGCTCGTTTCCAGTGATATTTCTGTCACACACCTGACATTACATAATTGATACATATCAAACTGTCTACAGAAGCGTTGTTTTCCACATTAACGTCATATTGACGTCGACAGCGACGCTGAAAAAAGTGTAGGTAGATGGAAAAACCGAGAGAAAAACCTGAATTGTATTTCTTAAAAAAGGTTGTGCAATTAAGCCAAATTAGTGAGACTATATAAGACTAGCAGTGCCCCGCGGTTTCACGAGGTTGGGAGTCGGGATGACCTATATTTTTACTGTGTAGACGTTACGAAATTTCGATTAGCTTTGCATCATACTGATGATGCTGAATGAGTCGAGCGAGCTATTCTCTGCATTTTATATGAGAACCCACGTGCAATATCTAATAGATGTATTAATACTTTGGTACAGTATACACAGCACAGCACACTTCATTTTTGTTGCTTTTACACACAGCACGAGCATACAAAACCAAGTGAGTTGTACTATTATTATTTTATTATGTAACCAAGTGGGGCAATTGATGCTGTCTAAGGGACTAACCACACTTATTCAGCTCTGTTCAGCTTTTGTCCATAGAAAACAATGATATTGTATGGAATGCATACAGTCACGAGCAAAAGTGCGATTTACTCCTTTATTTTTGAATGAAATTTTATGTTGTTACGAACATAGCTTTTTCGAACCCATAGATTTATGTAATGTGTCGTATTTCAAGGTTGCATTCGTTATTTCACGAAAAAATCGCAATTGAAAGTTGCCAAGTGTTGACATATTGGTGCTCGTGACTACGCACCCGTTCAGCTTTACGGATGCGTGCGCATTTCATACAAAAATGTGGTTAGTCCCAAGAAGAGGTTGTCAAATGAAGAGTATTTCCCTAGTTCCGTAGCCATTATTTCAATTTGGAGAAACCCCGCACCCTAATTGCGTAACACACTATCAATCACAATCTGAATCATTTTGAAGGCTATTGCTAATCCATTGCTTCATATTTCGTTCGAAAAAGTTGTCTGCTCAGCAACGTAAATAACGCAATGAATGTTGTTGAACTGTCAAAATGAAAGCCATTGCTACTGAGAATGTGTTACGCAATTACCCCGCTGGTTTAGGTTAGAAATACAATGCCATCTCATTTAGGAGTGCCCATAATATACAGGGTGGCAGGGACATCGACGCGCAAACCGTAACCATGGATTCAGCACATGAGTTTAGACCTCAAGTCGAAATTTTTCTTCGGTTATAAACAAAAAAAATCTTCTGTTTCATAGAAAAATGCAATACCTACGCGGTCAAAATGTATGGAACAGCAATATTTTTTTTAATAACCGACGAAAAATTTCGACGCTATGGGGTCTAAACTCATGTGCTGAATCCATGGTTACAGTTTGCGCGTCGATGTCCCTGCCACCCTGTATCTTGGGGCGTAGTATACCTATTCCTCATTTGGGGTTTATCATCATCATCACCCACAACCCGACTTAACCCACTGCCGAGCATAGGCCTCTCGTTTCTTATACCCCTCGCTCTAGAACCAGCAGTGTGATTCTGTAACCACCTCAGCGTGAAAACTTAGGTGAAGGCAGCTTAATCTAAGTTCTATCTGCGATGGTAAAATGTCTTACCCATCTTGCTGCCGGACGACCGACACTTTGTCTCCCCGTCCTTCGGCGTGTTTTAGGGTTACAGGCGAAATATAAAAAAATAGAGACAAGCAATATCATACAATTTATGCCTAATGCTACAGCTATGTACATAGCTGTAGCATATACAGTACATTGTCGCGATAAAGCGAACTATACTTCGCGCGGTCTCTGTTTAACAGCGAGTTGTCGTGCGGTGTGCGAGAGAGAGCGCGCGAAGTTTAGTTCGCGTTATCGCGACAATGTAGCCGTAGCATAAAACATAGCTCCAAGCGAACACAAACACACGAACGTAACAGTTCCACGTAATTGGTGGTTTCCTCCATTTTCAACAAGCTGCAATGATGTGTAGTCTTGTAAACCGGTTACTGAACTATAAAGATAGTGTTCAAGTGAACAACTGAATAGCTGCTGTTATAAGGAAATTATGTAATGCGGACGTGTTAATGTTAGACGCCTGAAAAACAAGGGTTTTCTTTTTAATTTGGATCATTATGTACACACATAATACATTTAATATTTCCCTTCTGCCTTGTTTGAGCAGGTATAACACGAAGTTTGATACTTGCTGGAATAACACAGGCTCTGTTTTTAACCGACTTCAAAAAAGGAGGCGGTTCTCAATTCGACTGTATTTTTTTTAATGTTTGTTACCTCAGAACTCCATTATTTGTGAGCCGAATTGCAAAATTCTTTTTTTATTGGTAAGGATATACTTTCAGATTGGTCCCATAAAACGGTTCAGCAGTTTGGTTTTTAAACCAAACTTACTGGTAAAAATTACAACTTAAAAGTGAAAAATAAAAACTTTTGTGCAAAGAAAAAACATCCGACTTCCAAAAAAGACACTACAAAGTGAAAAATAACTGGCAAACAACGAAAACGCGAGCCCACCGACACCGACTTCCGAAATTAAAGTTATTTTTCACTCTGTAGTGTCTTTTTAATCCATCCAAAGGTTGTCTTTAAAAGATCGCTCTTAGCGATAAGACCGCCCATTGCGTCACCCTTTGTAAAATTGTATATATTTATGTTCTGTCATTTGTATGGTGTACAATAAAGAGTATTCTATTCTATTCTATTCTTTTTTGGAAGTCGGTTTTTTTTTTGTAAAAGTTTTTCTCAGAGATAACAGGTGGAACAGCAGTGAGGTCGTGGGTCGTGGGTTCGAACCCAAGCAGACACTTTTTTTTCCTTCAACCTACATTGTCCCACTGCCGCTCTCCTCCATATTTTTCATTTTTCTTTGTGTAAATTATTTCATCACTATTGCTTTCAAAACGGTGCAGGAAAACAACGTGAGGAAACCGGCATGTCCTAAAACCAAAAATTCGAAGGCATGTGACACCCGCCGACCCACACTGGGCTCGCGTGGTGGATTACGGCCCACTCCCTCACACAGAGACGAGACTTGTGTCCCAGCAGTGGGAACATTATAGGCTGATTGTGGTTATGCTTATGCTGGGTACAAACTAATGCGCGATCCTAAAATCAAATTATAAATATTTGGCTTTTTGCAACAGCCTGCTTAAAAACAAATAATTTCCTTTTTGGGCGAGAGATTTCTAGATGAGCACAGTTTTATTTTGTATCTTGAAAGGAAGTTTCCAACTGATCACATACTCGTAAGATCTACGCCGCAAATATGTACGTAATTAAGGAGTGTCAATGTAGCTAATCCAGTGACTCATTATATTCCATCTATTTAAATATAAATATTTCTTTACCTGCGTTGGGTTACCGCCATTTTGGGAAACTGGGCTTAGCCTTGTGAATCATCTCACAGAGACAAAAGTTGAGAGAACTTGTTATTGAAAACGATTTCACTAAAAATAAGTGTATTGCGGTCCTTCAGAACATTAGCTTACGTTTTCATACTGTGAAACAGAGGTTAAAGAATTCATTAGGGGCCTAAGTTTACTAATTTAGAAACGATGCAATAGTAACGCACTCTCGCCATTGTGAGTTTTTGACAGATTTTGTATGGCTAATCTGTCAAAATTCACGTTGTGTGTGCCGTTGCAATGGTTTCTCACCATTGCAATGGCACACTGATAACAATATCCTACCTGAGATTTAGATGTTGTATATGGAGATCCAGAGACTGCAAATGTCCTATGCAACCTTGATTGATTTTTAAACAAGTGTGAAGATAAACAGTCCTTTTTTCCTTGTTTCAGATTAGGGTTCACTGAACCCCTTCGACGAAACGATTCGAGTTGGAGCTGTAGAAGTAACTTCTCGGCCCCTCGAAAAATTGTAAAAAATCGCTCGGTGACTGTCAGGCACTACAATATACCTGCACTATTTCTTGTATAAAGCCGTACTAAAAAAAACGAAAAAAATCTCGACAGAACCCCCTCTATCAGTGGCCACGACAGAGGGTTTTATTATTTATGTACATTTATATATGCATATATAAAAAAAGAGAAAAATAGTGATCTCTAACGTGACGTCACAATACCAAAATTGTGATTATTTTTACTAATTATTACATTATTTTAATTGCTTTGCTGTTTTCAAATCGCATTTTTAACGCGTATTGCCCGTTGTTTTGTTAGTTGTTTATTTTAAAATTGTAAATAGCAAAAAATATACTTAATCATAATAAGTGTGACATTGCGTAAAGTAACTATAATACTAGTCATTGATCTAGTGTATTTATTTTGATAATATTCAATTTTGTAATCGATAGAGGATAAACTAACTATATTAGAGATTTCTGACTACGTATTTAAAATATATAAAAAAATACTAAACTGAATGCCTGAGTGCATCGATAACCAAAGAAAAAAAGCAGTGAACTTTTTAAAAAGTAAAAGGCACTCTGTCAAAAAAGGCGGCAAGCCGTGGGCAGTACCACAGATAATCTAAACATAGTGCTTCACTACGTTGCATCGATTAGCACAATCGACAAGATGCAGACCCAAATCGGTGTTGGTAACGAGCTGCAGAGAAGCTACAGGATGCAGGACTTTGCAACGCCTGGTGTCATCATGCGGGAGAGGAGCTTCATGCGCCCTCAATCCCACCACAACATGCATCATAATCAGGTATGTTCATTTCTGAGATACTATTTAGTGACTAACTTTATATTTAAGCGTGAGATCCCATGCCGTTTATAGGCAAAAACTGGGTCGTCATCTCCTGTACGCAGTACTCTAATGGGAAAGACCTTGTCCCAAAGGGCCTCATTATTGAACAAAAATAGCCCAGCGTATCATTCTATAAGCTAAAAATGGCGGCTATAGTGTACAGAGTTGCGACAGTCTAGGCATTTAGTGTGGAATTGTTTGATTAAGTTAGCAAGACCTTGGTATGTGCTAAGTAAGGATTTCTAGTACGATTGCAGATAGCGCGTAGGTAGGATCGCGACACGCTCTATTCCGACGCCTACGTCCTGTCTGCATAACTAGATAGCCTTTGCCTTTATTTTGTAATCGATTTGTCTTGACTCGATACATCGTATGAAGTAGGTTACTTAAGGTGGATGCTCCAAGGTAGCCCGCGAAATTCAAATTTTCTTACGTTTTTTGCAATTTGATGGTCAGTACTAAGTTGTACGTCGTTGATTAAAATATGATTCGCGGCCGTAACAAATATGTATTTACAGAATTATAATCATTAAAGTCATCAACACAACTCTCTAAGATCAAGTAATCCTACTGAATGACTATTTCATGAAATCTTGACATTTTAGGATTATGCTAACTTAACAAGTTGTATTACTGATTCTAATGATTTTAATTCTGTAAATACATATTTATTACGGCCGCGAATCATATTTTAATCAACGTACAACTTAGTACTGACTAGCAAATTGCAAAAAACGTAAGAAAATTTGAATTTCGCGGGCTACCTTGGAGCATCCACCTTAAGAAAACAAATATCAAGACGTCTCGTTAAGTTTTGAACAGAATAGCTTAATCAATTTCCCAATCAGGATCACATTGCCATTTCTTCTATCTATCTGGGTGATGTATCTCTTGGCGCCCTAGTAATGTCCACTAGATGTAATATCTCCACAATTTAAATAGGTCACCAGCACCACTGAAACGATATCAACTGCTCTGTGTTGCTATATATTAAAATCCCCAGCTTTTTGGCAGTTCTCTAACTGCAAGGACAGAGGAAAAGGCTACATTTGTGTGATTGATTATACATATATCTGAAACAAGTAGGTAATGCATGATAATACTAAACAAACAAACGAATAAAAAAGATGTTATATTAGTCGATGATTATATCGTTTCATCACTTTGAGACTGATATACGTAATAAATCAAATAAAATTCTCGAAATAATTTGTCTGTCCAGGAAGAATGATGAATTTTTGGTCTTGGAGGATCTGAAGTTCCTATTTTGAAAAGTGAGAATCATCTGTAATGCAGGGATTTTTTCGCTACTTTTAGTTATGTGGCTCTCTTTATTGTCATTTTCCATTTAAAATCACTGAAAGCGATAATTTTATTTTATTATTTCAGTTCAACAATGCGAAAAGACGGAGCATGATCCTGACCAATGCTAAAGGGAAGCCTACCCTGGAAATTTACAGGCCTCCCGGTAAGTGAATAACATCATGAGTCATGACAAGGCCCAGTATGGCCCGGTGGCCGGATTACTCCAGAGTTAGTTGATCAATTTGGTTGGGGAACTGGATGTTACATTGCATTTACACATGCTATGAGGTCGCGACTTCTTGCTTGTCGCATAAGCTGACCGTGTAGTAAAATTATCCTGGCAACGAAATTGTCTGTAGTATAAGTAGAATTATAAATGTTTTTTTTTTCTTGAGCATAAACTGTCTTGATTCCTGCAGGCACAGCACTATCTGTCATGATAATTTGTTCAATTTTATTCGTAACACTCGTCGCTTGTTCTCTTCTGGTCAATACTAATTAGTAATTACACATTTAATTCCTTGATTGTACCCATTGTATTTATGTAATCGATTTAATATGGTATCATTCGGACTCTCGATTCATCACAGGCTGAATGTAAATACTTGGCTAGCAAGCGTCTCTACGTAAATTTGGCGCCAAAATTAAAAATAAACAAATTTCATATTTGGAACAGGTCGACAGTCGAATGTTTGTTGCGACGGGATGCGTTTGTCAGACGAATGTTTGTTTGTAGTTTCATGTGTTGTGCTTGTGATATAAGTGAGATATTATGTCTCGGTGTATCGTGAAACAGTCGTTATCTCAACCAGTGGCGGTCGCGCCAGTCGCCTCTGTGGCTCAGGTGTCGCCGGTATCTGTTTCTCCCGTGTCCGTGACTCCGGTATCGGTGTCTGTGACCGTGACTGCTGCGCAACCAGTTTCTGATGCCCCAGGTTTGTTAATGGGTTCAGCAGTAATAATAGCTGTGGTTACTGGTATCGCCAAATGATTTGCATTGGGCTGTTCAGGACGTATGCCGGTTGAAATATTGTTGAAAAAGTGGCTTGTACCTAATGTCAACATTGAATCTTGGCGGTAGAGACGTTATTTCCGTCACAAAACAAGTGTTTTGGCGACGATAGACAATGAAATATTGATGTAAAGTAAATAAAAAAAAAAATAAAAAAATAAATAAATATTCCACAACTATCAAAATGTCTGAATTATTCTTGGCAGCGTGCTTCAGTCTTGAGAATTAAGTTGAGCATTGAGATTTTGTGGAACTGACTGCTCCAGTTCTACTCTACGACTCCTGTCTTTGACTGTCAGTTCGTTCATATTTATGTGATCTCATTTTTAATGTTCTGTATTATATTAAGATGTCAGACGTCGTCGTATCTCCTATTTTCACATTTTTTGGCCGATTTGTCTTTAATATTCTGTCTTTTCTAGTTGGCCATGCCCCCAGGACGACCCTCTGAACTCTCTCTTTCATGACATAAGTCCTGATTATCATTGGAATCAAAGTTGAGCAACAGTTGCTCAACGTTGTTGCCCGGAACATCAAAGTATTGCGCGACCTTGTTTTCCGAATGGATACTGAACATTTGCATGTTGCCAGCACTGAATAAGAGGCTTTACACCTTTCACAAACGTCTCTACAATACAACCAACGTAAGAAAAAAGAGAAGCTCTAACGTTAAATGAAATCATTTTAAACCCACTTACCCCTGTCAGTAATACAGTGTTCAGTTGTTCAGTCTAAACTGTACATATTTGCTAGTAAATCTTGGATGAAAGTTTCGCTTTTGTGCATTTGAGCGGGACGGCTCGCGTGCAGCGCGCGATGATCTAGGTTACCCAATTAAACGCACACGCTTGCTACACTCGTGATGATTTTATATATTGTTGCTATATTGCTATTATTTTTCATTTTGGTTTTAAGTTAATTGCCGTTTTGTTCGGTGGTAACTACCTTGTTCTGTTACATATTAACAGAGCTTGTAGCAACGCGAGATCTGTTATTGTTTCTTGGAACGTGGTCTTTCGTTTCGAACGGAGGAACTACCCTATACTGTCTCTTGAATTTTTGGTTGTTTTACTTAACTCCCTCTCTTCTTCCCTCTTTCTGAAAATACACCTCGATTTTCTATTTTGTTGTACTTCCAAAGGGCCAAACACCGCTGTTAAATAGTATTTACAAAATAAAATCTGGCTCTTTCCAAATGGATTTTTCCCTAAAGCCTTTTTAAGAGCATACAATCTGCTCCAATTCAACCATAAGCAAAGTAATTGACGTTTCCAATGGAAGGCCCACATACCGTCGAAGCTAGCGGCTCACCGGACATCAATCAATCTAACTGTACTTCGTCTATACATACTGAGGCGTACCAATGTTATTGACTGGTACATTAAGTACATGATCTTGTTTTAAAGATGAACGTAACAGGCTTTTATATAGTAATGGACTAGTTGTAGCTACTGATGATAGAAACTATAGCGATGATATAACTCTGCCTAGAGCGTATTTTCTTTGTATACATGCGTCGATATCCGAAAATAAACGTTATAATAACTCGACTAAACATTGTGACGCAGATTCTCTGTAAAATGGTTTATGACTGAATATGACTCAAGACAGACTGAAGATGAAGAATTCAAAATACTGAGTCATGAGGTCAAAAGAACTTTAAAAGATTTCAACAATTGACACCGATTAGTATTAAAATTTATGAGGATATGACGTCTGCTGTTAAATCGGCGTTTCCGCTAAACTCATGATCCATTTCAATGTTTTCCACGTGGTTTTGTTTTGCTGATCCATATCTGCTATCGATTCCTTCATCCAGCATTTTATTGTGGGCTCCATGTTACTTTTAGACGGTATTCTATTGTTCTGTATGTTTTCCTAACATTTTACATATTTTTAATAGGTTGTTTTCCTGGTTTTTTGAGTTATAAGACGCTGAAACAGCTCGGCATTGTGTTTAAAACCCAGCTTTAACTTCAATGTAAAGTGAAAAAAAGTTTTCGTATGAAAGAAATAGCGGAAGAGAATGATACATTCAAACAATGAAATGTTTTGTTTAGACTTGGCGACTTTTTATAGACTAGGTCTACATTTTAAGAATGCTAGGATTTGTATGCGTTATAAACAGGTATGACTGCGAGAGAACTGTTTATAATGTCGACCATGGAAATTTTATCAGCAAAAGCTGATAAAATTTCCATGGTCATTATTTACATTAAAAAATGTAATTTCATTACGTTTTTCTTTACATTACATCTATCCGGTCTGAGTTTACGCTTAGACTTCCAGTTGATCTATATTTTGTCAGTGTGTCACGGTGTTTTGGCCAAGTTCCATCTGTTCATTCATACGTACTTGTTTGCCATGTCCCTTCCGGATAGGAGGGATGAGGCGCCATTCCTGTTCATTGCTCTTCTTTCATCTTCATCATTGAGAATTCTTAAATCATTAGACTTCACTATTACAGATTACTTCACCTTCCTATCACAATCACGTCCTGATGGCATAGCCACGTCACAACTTTGCACAGCGTCTACACGAAATGTAGGTGCTTCTGTACATCTATGACTGTCTTCCATCAATAACCTAGTACACAACATCTGTCCTATCTCCCTCTTCTCTTGACGACCACCGTTGACCACCAGGTGTCCGCACAGACGGCGTGGCGACCACGGCTGCCAGCTTGGGCGCGACGACTTCCACCACAGCGGCGGGTGGCTCCACATCTGCCTCCACCAACAAGCTCAATGTGCACGCTAAGGAGTTCACCATGGCCAAGCCTGCCGACCTTCACAATAGGTGAGTGTTATCCATAGATGTTTAGTTATTGATAAGACACTTTCATAGGATACCTTTGGACACCGTGATTATTTGTAAATCTTTGGATTTACTAAAAGATTAACTAGACCAGACCCAACTTGGAATTTTTTTGACTCGTAGTTCTTCCGAAATATTCTATTCTGTGTTGTATTGGCATTTTTAACCTACTTATCAAAATACACCATCAAACCCTGGTTTTAGTAACTCCGTGTGTAATATTGTAGGTATTTGTGTATACTCAATAGTTTATTGCATAGTTTATCATTGTGATTTCTCCGTTGCCATATAACAATATCCAAATCCTTATGCTCCTTGGTCGCTAGTTATAGTTTTCATTTTTCCAACCAACTGCTGCCATGCCGGTCGGGTACCTAACACGTAATTTGTGCACGCACTCGTGTGATAAAATCTTGTCGACAAGTTTAGCCTGATGGCCGTCATACATAGCCGTCTAATTGCCATGCACATGATGCAAAATTGCGAAGTGACTTTAGGTAAATCCTTGACTTTGCAAAAGATGAACTTTTCCATTAACTTTTTAGGTACCAGACTTTTTTTGGTTCGCACGTGAATTAATTACCAGTTGGAATCGCCTCGGTTGCCTTAATAACATTTTAGATAATTTTCCGTGCGTCGTCCACACGGTTTTTGACCTTGCTCTGGTTGGTGTTGAATAGTTTGTTTCTCATCAACTGTAGTAACGTGACTGGAAGCGATGGGCGCTGTTGGCACAGCTCCAAGAGAGACAAAACAAAAATCTGTGAAACAATGTGCGAAACTGTTGTTCGCGTCGCGTATGTACGTACTCGTAGTATCAATTGTAGAGTTTTTGTTATCACTTTGTTCTTGGCTACGGTGACGCGAACACGCCCGCGCGCGCCAAAACGGGCCGAACAGCGTGCCGCCCCGCGCAGTCCGCGCACGCGCCGGGAGACGCGCGGAGTTCCCGACACGACCGCGACCAAACAACCACGAAATTATAACGCGAACGCCTCTGACGAACGAACTTGACTCGTACACTCCGTATTTTTGAGTACAAATCTCAACAGTGCCGTGTGAGTGATCCGCCGACAAATCGCCCACTTGACGAGGAGTTTATGCACCGCGAGCTGGAAAGTGTAAGCTCGGGTAGGATGTGCGCGGATACTGGATTCTATTAATAAAGTTCTGATGCTAAGAGGGAAATGAGACGTAATTTGTCGGCAGTATTGCCAAGTTTGCATTGAGATTTGCATTTGAAGATAGTGATAAATTTTACTGTAGCTCGCGTAAACATCAAGATTTTAAGCAAACAGTGCGATGACGAGCGTGATGTAGTGGAATTGTCTTGTGATTTCTAGTCTAAATTGAAAGGAGATTTGTTGTGAAAATGGTTCGCGGAAGATACTCGACATCGGACTTGTAAGTACATACACATTTTCTGAAACATAGCACTCTTAATCAGACCATGGCGTTTTAGTCCCGGAATTGTTCTCGCCACTTAAGCTCAAGACTTTAATTGAGGTGACTGGCGTAAAGAGGACTTTGTCTTGCTGCATTATGCTTTATAGTCCTTTGTTGATCCTGGTGTATGCGCGAGCGCCATTAAGTTTAATTGAAATCGTAACCCATGGTAGTACGTTTGTTTTCAGCTGTTGTCACACGGCTTTACGACTGTTATCAGGTTCAGAACAAATACATAATATGTATTTGTTCTGTACACAGTAATTGGAGCATGTTATTTTATTTTTATATTATAAAAATAAAATAACATGCTCCAATTACTGTGTACCAGAAGGTTGAAAACAAAAACTCGAGTCGGTTGTTGAGTCGTAAGTAAATAATGGTGAAGCGTGGGGTGCTTATCAAAACTATCAGCAACTCTACGTTGGATACGTTACGTTTAATTTACACTTACCTTCGAATGATTAAACAGGTATTAACTTTGGACTTATTTTGTAATTTTTTGGTGCATTGTCATTAGTGCCTATACAATACATGTTATTAAAAACAAATTTTGTTTTGTAGAAGTTGTGTATACCTTGTCCAACTTTTGTTCTTCATTCTTGGCTCTCTATTCCTAATTTTATACGATCATCATCAATAAAATCATAGGGTTTTAAATAATTATTATCCTAGGGTTGATGTCCTTCTTCTCACAAAGCTTTAGTTTCTGCAGAGGTCAATATATTATTCAAACACTTTAAATCTGCATGAAAGTATTTTTCAGTATGTTGAATATTTTATTCCGTCATGCTACTCCATTTCCTTTTGCGTTATGTATTACCAATAAGTTTTATAGTAATTCGTACGATGATTATTTTTTAATCACCATAATTATAGTATTGTCCCAAACCTTTCCTATATTTTTCCTTGCATTGCTGTCAGTTGCTCGTTGTGGCCAATCTTCAAGATAAGCATCCAGGGGCGAGTTCTAGCATCCAAAATTGTCTAGCAATTATATAGGCACAGCTCTTTTATTAGCAAAAATATATTGTATATAACCAAAAAAATGGATATTTTTAAAGCAAAAAGTTTTTACTTGTGTTTAATAGGGGAAGCACTTGAATATTTGTTGGCATCGCAGAAGCGTGCAATATAAAATTACGTAGGTGCCGGCTACTTCCCAAACACATCGGTGACTTCGACGATTCATTTTTATTACTCACCACAACACTCAGATCTTCCATAATTTGTGTGATTGCTCGTTGATTTGGCTCTCGTATTAGCTCTTTAAACTGTTTCTCTCAAACACTACGACTTAGTTCTCAGACTAAACAGAATCCATTCAATAGAACGGACCGTGCGTCATTCTCATCTAACTTTAGAGATCATTGCAATGTTTTGTCGACTTGTCATTATTCGATCTCAAGGTCGAAGTACCTACCACACCGTTTTATTCTCTGTTTATAAATATGACTTCATTCGCTTAAGTTTTACCATTTCCACTAATTGCTCACATGTCTGCCTGGCAGTTCGAAATGTCTGTTGGCATTCGCCGACTGTTATGCAAATTCTGTCAACACAGGTGGTTTGCCTGCCATGTCGACAGTTCCCTCCCTCATTTGAAACTGTGTCTTAATATCCTTTTCTTGTAAATTCCAACTGTATTGTAAAACTTTCCTAAACAAATTGGAACATTAATAACGATAAAATTTGTGAAGACATCGACGTGATGTACGTAGAAAAGTTGCGCTGGCGTGCAATTGAGCGTGAGTCACGGAATGCAACTCGAGCGCTGGTGTTAGATGTCTTGTTTATACGTAATTGCCTTAGTTTGTGTCCCACGCCGACCGCATGTAGGTATTAGTATCAACTGCCTGTTATGAGTTTATGACCCTTTATGTAATGTTTGATCGATTGCTTTGACGATGCCTCCAATAGATGTCAACTTTCGCACGTAGTTTTAGTTTCGTCTACTATTTTGTCACGTTTATAACCTAGTTTGTGTAAATTCTTTTGTATCACAAAATGCGTTGATGAAATTATTAGCGAAACGTTTTTATTGCGTTCTAGTCGCTCTACTCTGATAGATTCTATTCATTACTACTTTTCTCATTTATTTTCGACTATCATTCCTAAACCCGTACCTAATTTGATATTGGTCACCTTGACATTTTCGTATTCGGGTTTCGTGTGTCACTGTCAACAATTTAAAAGTTACTGAATTGTCTTTTATTCTAACGGGTATAATCTTCAACAAACAGCCTTGCAGACATTATTTGTAATTTTTCATGAATGTTTAGTTTTGTATCCGGCCACTCGAGTATTTAATTTTAGCTTCAGATAGAGCGAATTAAATATGAAGAAACTGCTATATTGAAAGCATTTGAATTTTCTTTGGCAGCTGGGAGAGTAAACGTAAACTGGGGACTTCCTAGATTTGAGTTGATATTAAATGTACCAGTGGCGTGTTTAATAAAATAATTTCAGCGTAATTTTCAGTTTTAATATCTTTTTGTGGTTGAGTAAATGTCACTCTAGGTTTAGAGAGATTTATCAGTCAAACTCAAACTCAAACTATTTATTTCAAATAAACCAATTACAGGCACTTTTGAAATGTCACAGTGACCAACAAGTGGTTTTATGCTTTTTATAAGCCTCAGAATAATGTTTATACAACAACTTAACGTAGCTTGTTCATTCATAGTAATAATTTAACATGTTCATATAAATCTTGCAAAGTTTTGACATTTACCAGCTGACAGCACTGAATCGTTCAAGTGCTTGATAAGTTATTTATGAAAATAATTCCGAACAGAAATACAAGAGCTGGACTATAATCTAATATAGTGCGTGATGTGAAAGTTAATAGAGGAAAATTAGTTTACTACACACAGTGCGCATTATTAGAAAGTTGGAATCCAGCAGCACGCCCAGTACTTTATCAAGCGTTTCCCTTCGCAGAAGTAGCACTTGTAAACTAATAGCGTTCTTGTTTGCAAGTTCTAGACAAAATTTCCAACTGCTTGTCTTGAGTTCATTTTTTCAATAACACCTAGGACTTCATTGGGACCAGCTGGTTCACATTTGTACCACAAACGGTACAAATTTGTACCAGCTGATCTCTGAGAGGTATGAGGAAGAAACCTTAGGCCATATAAATGCCTTACACCTGCAAAGCAACCCTTTATAATGTAAATTAGAAAATCAGACTGAACTCGTGAACAAATCGGCCATTCAACTCGTATTCAAATACATCACGTGAGTTTGTGGTCTAAAGTAGATAAACTCTTGGTTGTCAACCGCCAGTGCAGCACAGACAGGACACGCCACTTGTGCCCATTCCGCGACACGTCATCATTGTCAGCACACCGGTTATGACATGCCAGGTCTCGAGACACACCGTCTGTTTCGCGATGGGAAATAGGACGACGAAAGAGATGTTACGAGGGGATATAGATTAACTGTTAGTGGAAGGGGATGAGTCAATTTTCTTTGGAATAGACGTAGATGATGCTGCCACTGCAAAATCAGCCATACCTACCGGTCCTCGGCTTTTGTATTTAGCAGTTTCAAATATGAAAAAGGTTTCGTGAACGTGGGTGTGAAAGAATTGAAGAGCAATACTTCTTAGGTTCCTGTTGTCCAAGAGCTGAATATTTGCCCGTACTTAAGGCTATATACTTTATTGTTGTATATACCAACTTCTGTACTTATCAAAAAATCCAGTTATATATGTCGGATATTTCTAGTTTAAACTGGTAATGTCAAGTTCATTGACATTCCAGCAGTAGGTGTTTGGTATCAGGTTGGCACGAGACAGGTCGTTGTGATGTTGGATGACAATAAATGCACAACTTACGTTAATATTATTCACCGTACTGAGGTTATCTGTATTGTATATTGAAGCTGTCGGGAAAGCAGGAATGTCTTTAGCATTCCTACTATAGACCTTGCGTTCTTGATGCTGCTTCACGGGTTTTGTTATGCAACTTCGGTCATCGCTCTTCATTCGATGCATCTCATACACCACAGTCCAGTTTTATAATCTATGCTTTCAACGATTTAAACTATATGTAGATATTAAAACATGATATTCCTAAATTCGATCCTTAACACAACACGGGACTTCTATACGAAATCCGGATGCAGCCAAAATTTTGCTACTTAACTATTCATATCATCGTATCGATTTGTCCACGCTATAGGTACTTATTTATATCTAAAATCAGTTCATCGTTAATCCTCGCCGCCATTTCCTGTCGTAATGAAACAATTTGCGTGGCATTGCGCAGGAGTGGACCGCCATAACGGGCTGGCTGTGCGCGGCATCGCGACAATGATCACTTATTATTTATGAGGTTTATGCTCATGGCTATGGGACACGCGCCACTGGACGCCATTGTCCACCATGAATAACAATCGTAATGGCAACTGCGTTTGGCACTGTTATGACTGAAATGTTACTTTTATTAACTGGGTGTTTCTTCATCAGTTCAGCTCTCGTTTTGGTAGTGCTGATTTTTCCTCATCGTGCACTAAAGACAATGTACTGTGAAGTGGAAAATTCTTGGAACAATAGTTGAAAAAGTAATGGCTGACTGATTTGAATATGAAAGAACACAATACGCCCAGGTTGACATCACCTATCTCTGTGGTGTGTCATCGTTATGCAGGCAGTGCTGCAACTTTTGTTACACATATCAATATGTATTTGGCAGGGGAAAGGTTGCATAGTAAAAACATACATGCATGGGTGATACGTAAGCGCCTGCCGTCACCGCGGCAGGCCTAAGAAACCCGCGTGACGGTTTGGTCTCGTTCCTGGCCGATTGGCCGGAGAAGGCACAACATATAGAAAATTTGAAAAGTATAGACCTTTGCCCAGCTGTGGGACAACATAGGTTAATCGGTTGATGGACAATGAACGAGACACAATAGAAGCAGGCAGACTTATTAAGTTCGGTAACAATAGAAAAAGTAACTGTCTCATTAGTGACAGCTGAGCTTTTATTACGCCTGGGGGCGTTTCGTGTCCCGCAAAGTGTTAACTAAAAAATATATACATGGGCTCTGTTAAAGTAAAATATCAATTTTATTCAAGGACAAAGATAGCCTGCCAGGGTCGCAGGTTGTTCGAAAGAGTTACCGTGGCCCCTAGCACAGGCAACTGAAGGAACACGAGTCGGTTTTAGTCAGTAAAAGTCTGGCATAACCTCCCGCTCTGCCCAGAGGGGGAGAAGATACTTGATGATTTCCCACCCAAAAAAATAGAACAAAGATAGCCATCGTAAATCGGAAATCATAGCTCTCACGCTGACGCTTTGAACTTAGCGCCAAAGACATATTTCCCTACTACGTTTTCATTTTGCCCATAAATTACAACCTATAAACCGAAGTAGGAATAGTTTGCGATGAATCAGAGCGTTTCGGCGAAATTGTGTGCCGTTATGGATTTATACCAGCAGCGGCTTGGCTTCTAGATTTTAATAGATCTCAATCAATATCCAATTTTGGTTTAAATAAGTAAACGTGCCCTAAGAGACAGTGATAAGCACCCTTATTGCGTCACACACTATCAATCGCAATCTGAATTATTTTAAAGGATATTCCTAATCCATTGCTTCATATTTTCGAAAAATTTGTCTGCTCAACAACGTAAATAACGTTGAAATGTCAAAACGAAAGCCATTGTTACGCAATTACCCCGTAGATGAACCTCTCGATTTCTAAACATGGGCCTCGTAACATGCTTTGTTTAGCCGGAAAAGTTACCTTGAATACCAAGGTAACTTTTCCGGCTAAACAAAGCTAGGGCTAGGGTAGGGGGTAGGTATTTCTATTTCGACTTCCATCTAATCGACTTGTTCTCATAGTCTTGTTATTTGGTTATGGGTGCCCGCAGACAGCCGACTCTACAGTTTCAAGTCGTTGTCAACCGACTTGACGAACGTTGGCAATACAACACACAACAACTTTTTTATATCGCTCAACGACGCCTACAACCTGCTGAGGCGGCTGTTTGCAGGCGCCTTAACACTGCATGTTCATGTTCATAATTATATTCTTATCCAGACAATTGGCGATACAAAGCTTTCGTGATAAGTCTGGTGCTCATAAATACGAAATTCCGTTCCGTTACCAATTATGTATTTCTATTTCGCTTCAAATAAAATATAGTAACTAATTCGCATGTCTGTGTTTACTTACCTAAGCCTAACAGCACCGATTTCACTAGAGTTCGTAGCAGGTGGTCGTCCTAGATCTATGTAATATATATTTCAATAACAATGTTGATTCTTCGTGATGCTGGTAATCTGTAAATACCTAGCACTACTATAACATTCATGAGCGTGGCTGCAGCGAGACTGGCATTGTAATTTGTACATACATAGATAAACGATCTTGTCGTATTGTCACATTATGTACATGACATATATTTATGTACGCACATATCTCTTCTCTTACATACATTACATAAACCGCATACGTCAGGGCGGGAGACGCGCGGAAATTAATTACAGACAGCGTCTTATAGCCCAAGCTGATAATAACAGATTTCCCACCTATGCTTAAATTAAAACTAAGTTTTTTTTTTATTAAGTCCTCTTACATACTTTGTCTTCTCCGTATAATCGATCAAGAACCAGTCCAAATCGCCAGTTTCCGAGGCCTGCCTCGGTGACGACGCCCGTCCTTAGGCACCCACTGTGTGACTATCTCATCCCAGACCACCCATCTGTCTTGATGCATCCTATAACTGTGACCCGACCAATTCCATTTTAGCTTCGCAGGATTTTTGTGATACACTGGTTATTAGTTAAAATCCGGAGTGATTCTGTCACTGACGCTAATAGTTTTTACATCCTTACAGAAATGGATACAAGAACCATTTTTATATACTTTCTTGTCCATTTAGTACCCTTTTTTTTACGAAGTAGTGCCGAGGACGAAATAAATACAAATGAAACACCTCTCCCTGATATTACACCTCTTTCATCGCTCTAGCTCACCCCTTTACTATTATGTTGTATATGATGTTGCAGGCCAGGCATCGGCTACGCCAGCGTGGGGCTGCAGCACTCGCGCTCGGCGGTGCTGCACGCGCAGGTGCCGCCGCACTACCGCCCCGTCGTGCCGCCGCACGCGCTGCTGGGCAGCGCCTCCAGCGGGAACGTGCCGCACGCACAGGTACACTACATTATACAGGATTGCTACTTGGGGGCCATCCATAAATTCCGTCACACGAATGTCATGATGTTTGAAGCGGGAGGGGTGGGGTCCAAACATCAGGTGATCATATTTATGTCAACTCATCTGGTGTGACGACACATTTTGCAATTTTAAATGAAACCGTATAACGCTAGTCCGGGCGCGCTATTGCGCATAACGTCGAGGGCGCGTGGGGAGCATCTACCCGAAGCTTACTCGTGTGAAGGAATCTATGCATGGCCCCTTGTAACAACTGGTACCACCAGGATGAAGTCTCCTTAAATCGTCAATCATCATTGGCTGCATACAGCTTCATGCCGTACAGGAACCTAAAGAAATAGTGATGTGGTTTGTTTAAAAAAAAACCCTCATTGCACCTTCAAAAATGCTCAGATACTACTTGCTACAATGATTTTACAGGAGACATCAGCCTTAGCAAAATAATTGCACTACCTGTTGGTAATCAAAAGTGCCTTCGTCACTACCTATCCTATTCAGCAACAACCAACAGGTCAGCGATGAGGCCTGAGATGGTTTCATAAGACTCTTCAGAGTTCTCCATAATCATAAAGATTGAAAGGAGATTATCTTGATATGTGACAGTTTGTTCGCATAGTTTTCATTGTTGACAGCCTCCTCTACTTTGCCTCATGTGTAAGATTACCCAACGTTACTCACGGATTACTAAATGCTCGTTAACTATGGGAACCGAACCAAACCACTATTGACAATACAGCAATAAACTATTTAATTTCACTTAGTGCAACCAGTATTGACGATAAAGGATCGTTTACATGATGAGAGTTATGAAAGAAAAAGAAAGATACCTAATACATTTATTCTTAAAGTATTTATTTGTTAAGTCGAGAATCCCCTCACCATTCAAAATTGACAGTGTCCGTATAAACAGAAAACAGTATTTAGAGTCGTCAAGTCGCGACTTAGGAAGATCACCTGACGAATCGTGGTAGTAATTTTTCCTGACTGAGTGTAAGCACAATAGTGCGATAGATCGCCGAGCGATTTACTCCTACTTACGAGACTCGTATGGACATGTCGCCCCTGGCGGTCGAGAAACTGTTCTCATGTAGACGAGGCTTAGGTATTAAAACAACCATTAAAAACCAATTTAAATTATCACATAAGTCTATAAAAGAGCCAATAACATTACAGGTGGGACCTCGAGTCCACTTCAAGCTGCAGCCTCAGCAGGCAATCATTCCGGAAAAGAAGAAGTCTCCCCCGTCTTCTTTAACGAACGGCAATGGCAAGAGCATTCGGCCGCAGTCGTTCACGCCGGGACTGAAGCGCTCCAAGTCGCTTACGTCTGCTGATGCCTTAGCGAGCGGCATGGCGGCGCTGGGGCTCGCGGCTGATGCCGGCGATTTGGGCAACTTCCCGCCAGAGATACAGGAGTGTATCGACAAGGCTCTCGAAGGTGAGACAGTTATTAATAGCATGAACATACTTAATGAGAAGTTGATTTGTTTTGAATTGAAGTTTTGAATTCCGCTTTTGAATGTAGTTTGTTATGCACCAGGGTCTAATTTCCAAGAGCAAATTATAATAAAAAATCCTTGTAAATGTCCCGGACTATTATTTTGCTTTATTTGTGCCTTAATGAAAAGCTGATGGCTAGAAACGCAAGCCGAAGTCGTGTTTGGGGTGACTGCCACGATTTTCTCATGTTCAATCAAAACGGCAGAAACTTCCATCATCAGGCATATCCAAAACAGATAATCCATTACGTGACGTAAATTGTGTCCGTTTGTCAGATCCGAACGCAGTGTGCGCGCGCACGCTGATGGACGCGGTGGGGCACCTGGTGTCGCGCGCGGTGGAGTCGCCGCGCTACGCGCTGCCGGCCGCGCGCCGCTGCATCGCCGTGGTGGAGCGCGAGAACACCGAGACCTTCCTCGAGTCGCTGCTCAACACGTGCCAGCAGTGGTACCACGACAGGGACAAGGTATGTGGCTGATGACTTAAGCAACTTAACAAACTTAAACTTAAGCATTTATTTCATTTAAGCCAATTTTGAATTGCCAAAAAGTCGGTCGGTCACTCGGAAAGATGAACCTAGTTGCCCATTCGAAAGCGTAGTAGGTTCCTATGGTGATGAATGGGTAAGAAAAGAAACTTCATTGACACTTTTTAAAATAAAAATATTGTTACCAAACATTAGTTACATTATTCAAGTTGAATTGGTGGACTTATACTCCCCTGAGGAACACCAAAACCATTTTTTCTGCTAATCTCTCGTAAAATGATGTATTCTAAAACATTGGTACCGGCCATTTAAATAGAAGGCAAATAGTTCCAGCGGCTTTTTCCATTGTCTCCTAATTTGTTTAGAAGAACAGAACAGAACGAGACATTGCATCGAATTAACTGCGGTCTGCGGTTTCATCCGCATAAAGATTCCCACATGTGAATTATGCCAGAGTAAAAAGCAGCCTAGGTCGCTCTCTGACCGATCGAAAACCACGTCAATGTTACTTTAAAAAAAAAAGTTAGGTACATCTTATGATATGTGCCAATAAACCTATTTTCTTCCTTTTTTTCTTTCCATAGGATTAATATTCGTAGGGTCCTCATTATTTTGTGTTGTTGCAGTTGTTGGGCTCCAATGTGGGCGGCGGAAGGCCTCGCCTGATGGCGTTTCTGTCGTTCCTGCTGGAGATGTACTGCCAGCTGCGGCGCCGCGCCATCCAGCGCCGCGGGGCCTCCGCGCAGCCGGGACAGGTGCTGCTCACGCTCATCTGCAAGTGCTGCGAGGACTGCATCCGGCAGCCCGTGCCCTCGGCTAGCGACGTGAGTACAGTGTACAGTCACGAGCACCAATATGTCAACACTTGGCAACTTTCAATTGCGATTTTTTCGTGAAATAACGAATGCAACGTTGAAATACGACACATTACATAAACCTATGGGTTCGCAAATGTTATGTTCGTAACAACATAAAATTTTATTAAAAAATAAAGGAGTAAATCGCCTTTGAGTAAAGCCGAGTGTATACATACTTTTGCTCGTGACTGTCCAAACGTGACCTAGTGGTTGCTGCTAAAATGAAGATTTCAATAGTCCACATTTTCGACATCAGCATTCCTAAAAACCTGTACAAAGAAAGAACTTTTTATCGACACTATCTTCTGTCAGAGTATCAGCTCCCTCGAAAACCATGAAAGCAACATTGACACCCATGACGAAAAACAGAAAATTTTTATTCACCTTCGACATTTCGAAAGGCACTCGACGATTTTTTTTTTTGTTTTCCAAAAATACTGTTTCGGTCACCTGAATAATAAAACAGCTGAACTGAAAAAGTAAACGGTCCTTCCAGACGGAGAATCTGTTCTTCGTGCTAACGTACATCGGGCGCGACCTGGAGTCGCAGCTGCCGGGCGAGCTGGAGCGCCTGCTGACGGCCGTGCGCGACGCCTTCCTCAACACGGCGGCGGCGCCGTCCATCCGCCGCACGCTGCTGCAGCTCATCGAGCTGCACGCGTCGCGCTGGCAGCTGCCGGGCTGCGCCGTGCTCTACTACTACCCCTCCTCCAAGTAACTAGTGCCCTGGCCACACACCACACGGAACACTCAAATCTTAGTGTACTTCGGAACCTACTGTATTGACTGTACTCGTGTCTTAGCCGAACAGCACATTGTTTGAGCCGATGGCGACTCTCAGAATGTGCTGCTTAGCTAGTCGACGTAGCTCGATCGTTTGTAGTGATGGAGAAGATATTGCATGATCACTTCAATCTACTGCTATTTTCGGGTAGTACTTGGTCATAGCAGTGCCAAGGAGCACGCTCTGTCACCAGATGACCAGGCTTGGTGAACAATTTGGTCCTAATGTACGCAGATACTACTGTATTGTAGTAGATATAATTTTAAAGCATGAATTAATGTACGCTTGTTACTATTGTTACTGTAACCAAATTCCCAGGGTTTTCTATTGAACTTTGGGAACTAACATTTTATCATTTGCAACGCCTATGTATCAACACCTGCTTTATACACTTTTGTTAGCTTGAGTTCCAGCTGATCAGTACGTTGCGTTACGAATAGAAGCCTTATGTCTCACGCGTTGCGTGTCATTATTGCGTTGCTTCTCAATCGTGTTGCGAAGAAGTTATTTACGCGATGCGATTCTTGTTGCGATGCCAAGTCAAAGGTCGACGCAGCATGACGTGCTGCTCAGCTCGGACTAAGCCTTAGTTTGTAAAGCTTTAGCGGGAAATAGGTCCTTAAGTACGATGGATATGTGCATGGTTAATCTTAGTGTACTTTGGGATCTTCCACATTGTATCTTCATAAGGTGGCAAGTACCCTGGTGTACCGTAGAATTATGCCGTATTGTATCTTAAGTTAGCAAGTACCGCTTCATGAGATTTAGTCTTGGCGACTGCTGTTGGTGGTGGTTATATATCTTCCGTCTTTTGACTTCTTCGCCCCGTAAATTGCATGGTATATTGGTTTTTATACGGCGACAACAAACCTTTCAATTGTTAAAGCTTTGGAGTTGTCGCCCTCTTAATATTGACTATAAGTTAAGCCAATTTGGTTCTTCGGTTCTACTGCCAGAATCATTTCGGAGGGGTACGTTATTATTCTATAGGGAGTAATTATGTTAGATTAGTATACAAAGGTTACAAGCATTTCTTGTGGTGTTTGATTTGTTTCAGTTTGACCTTCATAGCGTTGCGTTAGTTGTACAGGAGGTCTCTAATTGTTGTCCCTTATACGTATCGTAGGCATGATGCTGCCATAAGCTCATTTATTGTGCCTTTAAAGATTTTAGTAGTTATAGACACGTTCTCCTCGCTCTCGAGACATAATAAAAAGTATTTTGTAATATTTATCAGACGTAAGACGCCCTCGGGAGCGACGGAACGTAACAATTAAAATGTAAGGTGTAGTTTTAGCTTAAGGTGGATTTAGTAAACGCAAGATATGCCTTGAAAGTATTAAAAAGTACGTGTAACATAAGTAGTAGGACAAAATGACGATGTACATTACTGTACGTTCTTCGCATAGTATTTGGTGCATTGTACCCTTTGTCGGTTGTGTCTAACTGTAGTGTCGCCATCTTTACCTTACCGCTTGTAGTTATGTTTGCCTAGCAATGCTTCACAGGCCCGAGCCTGCACACACACACTACGTAATGCACTCTGGTGTTAGTTTATTTTCTATTAGTATAGACATCCCAATTATGCAAATTATCATTCTATTAAAATTATAGATGAATCTTATCAGCTTTCTTACACAAAGATCATATGAACGTATGACTGAACTTCCTAAGTATGAAGTGTTTCAATTTATTATGCTTGTGATATTATAAATTTAAGTTATGTAATCTCTGATAATATCTCTTCTGTCCTAACCAAAGACTGTACTGACGATGTGGAGATTCATTATGATAATTAACAAAAGTGTAAACTCAATGTTGTTGAAGCTGGACCAAATTATCTTTGTGTGTCACCCGCCGGCTCTGTAACCGCCGCGGGCGACGCATCACTTCAGTGACTATTATAAGTTCATTTAGTTGTAGACTATGTCTGATCACCATTATCAAACTAATGATTTTTTTAAATATTAGTTAATTACATTTTATGGAAAAGTTAAAAAAAGACCTATAAACTTTTCGTTATTACTATGCATTCGTAGCAATATAAGGTAATGGTATGTTTGTAGAAAAGTTGAAAAATTATAAAAATATGGTGCTAACAAAAATATTGGTGTATTGTATATTATTTTATTAGAACACGGGCAATAACATTGTTCTCGTTACCGCTATAATTTTGTACGAATAAAACATAAAAATGATTATAACCAATAAATTATATAAATACAATGTGGCTTTTTATTTATTACTTCATCACATGGAACTTGAAACTTAACTGACGAAATGTGGGTGCCTCTACCTAACCCTTCGGGGATTACATGCATTATGTAATTTATTACATGTTATGTTTGTCGTTTATGTGTGTGTACTTCATCCCTAGCGTGATAATGCTGCTGCAGTCTGTCTACAGCTGCTCCTTAAAACAAGAGAGCCACACCACATAAACAAACCGGTCAAGCATGCACTATCAACCACTCTTTCCGATACTAGCAGATTTCGAGCCTCGAGCTGACTCTATCCATTACAATAGCTAACGTTATCAATCACCCGAGCCGACGTTATCAATTACTCTTCAGTACAGCAGACTAAGACCGTTTGTACAGACACACTTTTTTCAAGCCCTGAAAACTACATGTTCAGTCGCCGTGTTTAGGCACGGTCGTCAGTGTTGTATGGATCATTATGGAAGCTTGTTGACGGACACGTTTTTCCTACGGCGCAGTTTATACGCCGTACCGTAAAGAAACCGTGCCGTGAAGATTTACGGTTTATTCGCCGTGTACAAGCACGGACGTCAGTGTAGTATGGTTCACTATGGAAGCTTGACAGGCCTGTTGGTCTAGTGGTTAGTGACCCTGACTGCTATGCCGGAGGTCGTGGGTTCGATTCCCACCCAGGACAAATGTTTGTGTAATGAGCACGATCATTTGTTCTGTGTCTGGGTGTAATTTATCTATAATATTTATGTATTTAGAAATATATAAGTATGTTTATCAGTTGTCTAGTACCCATAACACAAGCTCTGCTTAGCTTGGGACTAGATGGCGTTGTGTGATAGTTGTGGAATATTTATTTTATTTATTTCTTTATTTCTTCACGGACACGTTTTTTCTACGGTGCGGTTTATATTATGTCATGATTGACTGACTGCTTCTAAGGAGAATGCTCTCAACTTTTTAAAATATTTTGATTTGCATTCACAGATTTAAAAAAAAATTACAACTAGCAAAATGTATTGTATTTTATGTTTTTTTTTGATAAGTTTTATTATTATTTTATTTGTAATGTGCGTTTTGTTTGTGCGGAATAAACTATTTTTCTTTCTTTCAATAAAAATATGCAATTTTTACAAAACTTTTTTTTTATGCCAATCTATCCTGTATCTTAACAGGATCAAAACTGGATCGGACTACGATGGCGTTTGAGAACTAGAAAAATCGGAAATCGCAAAAAAACTTTCCATAAATATATGCTATTTTAGTCAACTTTCAACAAAGCTTAGCGCCTCGACGACTGCTTTGCAAACCAATGTTCCATACCCAACAATCGATATTTTTTATGATACTTTGCAAAACTTACACAGAAAAACAAAATTTAGGGAGTAACGACACTTATTTAGCTCTGATCAGCTTTTCTCCATAGAAAACAACGATTTTGTATGGAGATGCGTACTCATCCGTTCAGCTTTATGGATGCATCGCATGGACAAAAGCTGAACTAATCTGTGAAGAAGCATCAGTCAGTGCATCAGTGTTGTGCCGTTAGGTAGTATAACAGGAACGCAGGCGTTTATTAGATTCACTAAAAACGAAAAACGTCGCAAGCAATGGGAAATTGCTACTGTAGGCTGCGGGTATCAACCTCAGGACGAGCTGATTCTCACACGGACATCTGTACGTCGCTTGCTCCCGCGTCACTAGTCCTGATCCTGACTCTTCATATTTTGGCTGCTGATACCAAAACTATAAACGAAGTAGGTATACAGGAAAGTTTCATAAAAATGTGGTAGTTATTTTAATAAATTGTGATGTCCACGCGAACCAAGTCTTTCGCGACTTCGCAATTTTCGTTCGAAAATTGATGTTTAGTAACCAATTCTAGGAAATTTTCTCGAATCCCATGAATTTTCGCTTTATGTGGTGCTTAACCCTTGTCAAATGGGTCACACTATCATATCCTGGAAGGCAAACGTCAAACTTCGAGTCACCGTGATTAAAGCTTGAGCTTGAACTCTGCTGTTTCCTCAACATAAAAATAATTTGGATTACTCTAACTTTATACCAATAGATGGCGCGCATCTGAGTTAGAAAGGAGACTGTTCGTGATTGAAGAGCGATACTACGACATTTAATTTACTAGCGGTTAAAACATAATGATTATTTTATGTATTGTTCTAATGTGCATTATTTTTTAACACTCAAATTTTGGCCAAAGGAACATGTTCCCAACCAACCTTTTTACGTATTGTAAAATTTGCCTGTCAGTTTTGAAAGGTGCGATTGAAAACATAGAAAAACCAAAAATTTTAAAACAGATTATTGGTATTAAAATTGTGATTGAAACCAATGGAAACCGATACATGAATTTGTTTTTTTTTTTCTATAAAACTAGTAATGTAACATCTTTCTTGAAAAGTAGGTACATACTAAACGTTATAGTTTTTCATAAAACTAACACCGTTCTTGCACGCTGTTTTCAAAATTATAGTTTTTGAACACACTATGATTCTGATTGGACTCGTGCTTATCAGTCGCTTCCTGCTAACTTCACGTCTGACAGTTCATACGTTTGTTTCGGCCTTCGCCCTTCGCTCGAGTTCGCTTTGTTGTTGCCCGCAGTTGCCGACGAACTAGTTTTGAGCCTCGCCGCGAGCGTGTGATGTGACCTGTTGATTTATTACTCATCGTGTTTTTGTGCTTTTGTCTGTGATAAAAAAATGACATGATGCTGTTTAAAAATGTTACGAGTGGTGCGCGTTGAGTGATTGTGTGTTCAGTGTAAAATGGGTTTGATAACTTCAAGGGAGCAGACAATGTTGGACGGGCCGGTGGCGTCGGCCAAGAGTCACCATGTACGGCAGCCGTCGACGAGGAACCGGACGAAGCCCCCGATGCCGGACCGGGACGAGTTGGAGAACAGATTCGTCAAAGTTTTGGTGAGTGTTGGCACCGAATTTTGCCGGCATTATGTTTACAAACATAACATTGTTTACTGTGTGAACGGTAGACGTACGTTACTTTTATAACGCGACTGCGGCGCTCGCGTCAATATTTAAACAATATGTTGTAAACAGCCTGATGGTAGTAAATATTCGTGGAAATATTATCTAACGAACTTATATTTTGGTAAAAAGCGCATGCTAGACAGGCTAATAATTGGTCCATGTGTCGCAGGGGTGGGTCTAAACCACACTGCGGCAAAACTACGGGATTTTTATTTGTTTTTGTTTCCGAAATGTGTTTTCGTGACTGAAGGGAACAGTTGAGAGCATTTGCATCTGATTCTTGGTAGCTGTTAAAGTTATTTATCATAAAACTGAACACAGACTGACAGTGTTATCTGTAGTTAATACAGTTTCCTGTCTTTGTTATGTTTTCCTGCATCATTAATAATAGGTACTGTCCAATGGAGTGATCTATCGTATTTATATTTACTTAATGGATAGACCAAACTAGTCTACCATTGTCATAAGGTAAGGTAAATTATAGTTTAATTAAAGTTCCGAAATAACAAAACTGATTTACAAACTAGAACTATGAATAAGTCTGCAATTTTCATGTTTTTTTTATTAATTGCTAATGTCCTACTGCTGGGCAAAGGCCTCCGTACTCTCTTTCATGTTTAATTTTTTTTTAACATGAATTAATATCATTAACAAATAACAAGTAAACAACTGCTACTTATCAAAGAAATATTGAAAATGTAAGCAACGAGACTGTAACCTTTTACCTTTGTTTTGGAGTGACATAGTCACACACTCCTACCCACATGCAAATCCATAGATCCCATGAGAATTATTATCATACAATAACATCCTCCTATAATGTTATGGGATTTATGGACACAGTTTCAATAACATGTCTAGTATTCCTTTAAAATTATGTTAAAAAATTCAGTTTACCCTCGAGTCAGTACAGTCATTAGAATTAAATTTACGTGTTAAGAGTATTTCGACCTTGATAGACATGTATAGTGAAATACAGACTAAAATTGAAGAGCACCTGCCTCCCATTCCTGTACATAAAGTGGCCTATCATCATGATCATCAACAACATTCTCCTGCCCTCATCCCAATTTATTTGGGGTCTGCACAACATGTCTTTTTCTCTACTAGTGGTCATCACTGTAGTCACCCATAGTCCATCATCAGGAGTATTTGTAAGAAATTCTTCAAAGTTTCAAAAAATCATCATCATCATTAGCAGCATGATATCGAGGTCAGAAGATGCAGCTGGATGCCAGTTTTTTTTAAACAGTAGCATATTAAATATACACAGAAATAACTTAATAAATATACTATCCACAACATTTTCAACAGATTACAACTGAGATATTGACATACTGATGGCAAACTACGAAAAAACAAATTATACATGCAACTTATTATTTTGTTCCACCCACTACAAGAGATACTCCATGTATGCCCCATGCACCCTGACTGAGAGCAAGGAGTATTATCATGTTTCTGACAGCCTATTTAAATAAATCTAGCTCCTGAACTTTATGTTAGACTCGAACATACACAGAGGTGTTTCAGAAATTCATTGGAAAAGGTTCAACAAAAATTTGGACCATTGTAAACTGTAATGGGGCCACCTTGTAAAACATAATTGTAACAGACTAGCTTCTGCCTGCGACTACCCCTGAGTGGTAGTCAAGTGGACTATAAAATATACCCTATGACACTCGGCGATAGTGTAGCTATCTGTCAGTGAAAGAATTTTCGAAATCGGATCAGTACTTCCACATTACCTCCTACATCCAAACTAACAAACTTTACCTCTTTATAAACTTAGTGTAGAAGAAAAAAGAAAAAGCATTTATTGGGACTCGCACAGGAATATCACAAACTAATCACACCCATAGAAACATAAAAAAAAAACAAAAGTAAAATGGAAATAAAAACAGGAAGAACCTTCACACATGGGCACCCCAGCTAGCCATACAATTATGATGATATTTTCAAGCATGTGTCTGATAACATTATTTTTCTTTAACTGTGTATCAAAAACAAAGATGATAACATGTTCCCATTCAAAAAAGTTCCAACTATACAACGGCATTGTCTATGCAGCTGCATTATCAGCTTTCCTATTTCAAAACTTATCATCCAGCCAGTATCTGTTGCAGTAAGTTCCTCACACGAGTATCTTTGTGATAAGACTAATGAAATGTTTCATTTCCTGTTTTATCTATGTGTTTGTCATGTTTCTAGGTTTTGTTTGTTATTGTTGGTCAGTTAGTTCGTCGTACTTGATCAATGAGCTAAGTATTGTTATCATTTTGGTAGAATATTATTAGCTTGAATATTTTTGATGACAAATACTATAGTTTTTGTAGATTGCTGTGAAATAGCTTAGTTAGAAACTAAGCTATTTAGCTAGAAATAGCTTAGTTAGAAACTAGTTAGGTAGTAGCTATAAAAAATATCATCATCATCTGCCTAGCCTTTTGCAACTATGTTGGGGTAATAATCAAATTACTAAGTAATTTTATTATGATTTCATGAAACTGGATCAATGCTGGACGTAATTCCGCAATTTTCCTCAATTTTAATTATGACACCAATCAACAAATTATTTTGTGTATCAATTAAATTGTTGAAAGTAGTTACCTAAGTTCAAAACCAATAAATGGATCATGGTTTTAGTAATTTTTACAATACCTTTACAAGTACTATTTTGCAATAAGCGATAATTAAAATAAAAAATATGCAGAATGCAATTATTTTTAATTAACGCAAAAGATTACTTATCACTGCATTTCAAATAAAAATTGTATTAATAAATACCTAGCTATATAAAAAATAGGCTATTAAATTGGTTCAATGTTACGAGTGTGACCTTTACAAACCCCACATCCTTTGCAAAACAGATAAATAAATATGTTCCAGATAAGATTTGTAAAAGCGATTTTAATAAAATATCACTCATTCCAGTCCTTACTTGATAAAATGATAACCTATGTCCTATTGTTATTGTATGATGGTGGTTTCCCAAAAAGAGATGTAGGTATTTATTGTTTAGTTGTTTTGATTATTTGAAAAGCTTAGAAGAGGACACCTTATCTTATTGCTAAAAACACTAGTCTGCAATTCCCTTATCAAGCTAAAAATGTTTCGTGTGTGGGTAGAATACGGAAACCCCCCCATCTCCCTATAAATTCAAAAAGCATAAGCAAATCTTACATCGTCGTATCACAAAACAAATCAATTTCCTCACAAATTATGTGCGTGCGAGTTTACGTCGCGGCGACGCGACGGGTCGGGGGCTGCGCCCGCGTCGTTATCGCGCACAGAGCCCCCATTGATGGCTGGCTATTTTTGTACTATCAGCGACACGAGGCGATTGTGCCCACACTCCTGCTGCCACCGCGCGTAATTTGTTCATGGCTAGTTTGTGTAGGATATTATTGTTGGTATTTTTAGACTCCCTAAAATTATTAACTGCCATGGCTGGAATAAACTAAAAATAGTTGCCATTCCCATCATGTCTGGACTTTAAAAGAGACTGTGGCCTCACAGTTTGTTTCGGTATTCCGAGAGTTAGGAAACACCGAACTCATCTAGTTTTAAAACATAATTTTATTGTGACGTGTACAAGTGTTTTTTGAACCAATTTACAGAAATAAATATCATGTATCTCGGGGGAAAGACACCCACCATTCAAACATCGCCACCATGACCCGATCTGCGATACAATGGATTCCCGCGACCTTCACAAGATGGCCAGTCCTCAGTCTGGCTAGATATACCATACATGGTCTAAACTTTCAACCCTTCAAATAATGGCGAAATTAGGCTACATTCATTGAAGACACGTGGTATTTGCCACAGGTGGAGAACCTTCATCCAATGTGAACGAAACATCTAACAGACAATGAATCATGGGAATAATACATGATCTTGTTCTAGGATCCGAATTATTTAAGTGGTTGCTAATGAATAAATTAGTGATCCTCTCGGTACGAGGAATTGTTGAATCATAAATATTCTATCATCTGTCAGAATCTGAGTAAAGCAACAGAGGTTTGCACACAATGTTACACAGTTATTAGTTCTCGCATAGCATTTCTTTTAACAAAACCTTTTTTTTGCGTAACACACTAACAGTGGCTATGCTTTCATTTTGACAGTTCAACAACATTCATTGCGTTATTTACGTTGTTGAGCTGACAATTTTTTCGAACATATGAAGCAACGGATTAGCAATATCCTTCAGAATGATTCAGATTGTGATTGAATGTGTGTTACGCAACTAGATTGTGCTGTAAAAATGCTAAGATTATTAAAAAATCCCTAATATAAAAAATTTAACAGTAGGAACACGCAACCAAGCATACCCACACGTTAATTAAGTAAATACATAAATTATTCCAACTGAAATTGAACCCGATGACCCCAAGCCCAATTCCTTTTATCAATCCGACTTTGAACATTCTCAAGTCAAATCAACAAAAGTAAACAAAGGTTGGCGATTCCTTCTGCTGCAAAAACAGGAACTCTTCATTACGGCAAGGTCATTCGGTCGACATATTAACCAGTAAATGACGTCCGTGAATCATCGGGACTGGTCGTTTTGAAATAGGGTCAGTGTGAGGCCTTGGAAGCAGCAATCAACGAGTCATTAACTCGTCAGGGTGATGCGTGGCAGACCGTGGAGTTGATATTTAGAATACTAGCTGTGCCCGGCGGTTTCACTCTCATACGTTTCGACCCCGTGGCAATATCGGGATAAAAAGTATTCCATGTGTTAATCCTGGTTATAAACTATCTTGTGCCAAATTTCATCCAAATCCGTTCAGTAGTTTTTGCGTGAAAGAGTAACAAACATCCATCTATCCATCCATACAAACTTTCGCATTTATAATATTAGTAGGATTTTATTCAGATGGGCCTTTCCCGTATTGATAGGCTGAATTTATCAGCGGTTTCGAGGGTTCAATAGTTTCGGAATTGATAAAAGAATGTCGTCTATGTAGACCAGCTCTATTTTGTTCTAAGCACCAGACGATACCGGAATCGCTCAAGTCTATAGCATAACCATAATCAACCTATAAAGTTCCCACTGATGGGACACAGGCCTCCTCTCGGCTATAATCTGCCTCGCGAGCCCAGTACGGGTTGGCATATGTCACATGTCTTCGAATGTTTGGTTCTAGGACATGACGGTGTCCTCACAATGTTTTCCTTCATTGTTTTGAGAGCGGTGGTGGTGAAATAGTTTACAGAAATTAAAGCGCCTGTCTGGGATCGAACCTACGACCTTCAACTCGTATGTCGCAGCCATTACCACTGGGCCACCACTGGTCTGTTTGTCTGTTCGCGTTTTGACAGGCTGAATTTATTATCAGCGGTTTCAAGGGTTCAATACTTTGGGGATGAAAAGAATGTCGTCTATGTAGACAATCTATTTTGGGTTGTGCCTCTTAGCACCAGACGTAATCGTATCAAACATGTATATTCATAACTTCAATTAGAGCACTGTAGGAAAAACTCAACAACAATTTAGTTTCTACAAGTTTATCTATCAGTTGAGAACCATCACACATGCTAATATGTTCTTGATGGTATCCGAACCACGAAGCATACAAATTAAATTATATAGAACATAACATACACATTATTTCGTAGATCTTATCCAATAGGTACTTACTAGGTACTTACTTTCTCCAAGTAACCGACATCGTAAATTGTGCGACTGAGTTGATTGAATCGGATTTTTATTAGCACTTACAAAGTTTAATTAAAAAGGCGTACTGGATTGGGTACCAAGATTTACAAAGAAAGAACAATATTTAAGAAAGTCAAGAACTACTTACTTACCTCATTCAGTAGCCACTCACTGCGTCAATCTGCCAAATCTGATCTACTATTTAATATTGACCTTATACTAAAAATATGAAGTCCTACGTTGAGTAGTCGTGTCGGGAAATGCTCACCAAAGAAAGAAATTACCATTCCGGAAAAAAAAATCTACACTTTCAAAAAAGTGTATATTTTTTACACCTTCTTCGTCACAGCTGATGAAGAAGCTCAACCCAGAAAAATTATTCAATTACTTTGGAACCTACAAGGTTAACAAGGCATGAGTCCTTCAAGCCATCCGTATCACTCATATCAAGAGAAAAGATTTGATTTTTTGTATGTTTACTTTTTACGCTTTCACGCTAAAACTGACGAAATGAAACTTGGCAAATGGGTAGATGATTACCTGGATTAGGACATAGGATACTTTTTATCCCGATATTCCCACAGGATCGAGACTTATGCGGGTAAAACCGCGGGGCGCAAATAGTATATTTAATAAACAAAACAAGCTACTGCATCTCTTTGCATAAAATTGTTAGCCATATTTATTATATCTCCAGTCTTTGTATAGTCATGCGACGTTGAATCAGTTTATAAACGATCATATTATGCATGCATTGTATGACGATTATTCTTAATTAAATACTCATCTCGTTAGCTAAGTGGCATACCATGTGATGCAAACGGAAGTTGCCATATTTGTCTAGCTAGAATGTGATCATTGAGGGAGGCCGAAGAGTCTGCGATTTTCCGTAATCTTTGCTAGGAAATCTATGTCGTTATTGAAATGTACTATGGCCAAAATCTATATCTGACCACCGTAAGGACTATTCCTGCTTGCAGCGCATAATTATAGTCGACCTAAAAAGGATCCTCTTTTGTTTTACTTACGGACGCAGCTGTGGTCATCATGTGCACGAGATTTTGTTTTCAAAATGGTCAGATATAGGTTTTGCCAATAGTACGTCGGAACTGTTGAATTGAAAGATGATATTTGTATGAAAAGCTTTCTCCGATTTGACCTCTACTGCCCTCTTTAATGTGGCATGAAATCCTCAGTTTGAATGTTCTCAGGTTGTTGTTTGAATCGTTTCAAATAGTTACTTTATTAATTTTTAGAAATCTCAAAATTGTCCTCATTTCAACTCGGAGCAGCTCGTCTTTTTACAAAATTGTTATTTTACTTGTCTTGTTAGTATGTATTGGATAAATCTTGCAAGCAGAATTAAAACCACTTCATCTTATAATACGGTTGTTAGTTTAAATTTTACATGTTGATTCTGTTTCGAAGACAATATGTACACAATATGTACAATACATTTATGCATGGTGCATGACCTGATTCTACAGCCAGGATTGGCCCTAGAGGAAGGAACTCCTTAACGGTCAATGGTACAGACATGAAATTATACTTCCACGCCATCTCTATCAGCCATTACCTCGTGTGCTTACTTCTTTCTTAGCCATAATCAATTAATAATATCATCATTCACGAAAACCATTTTTTCTTTGATTTGGCTGTTTGCTTATAACCATTCACACTCAACACTTTTATTGTCCCATGCTCCTCAATAAACCCCAACAATGATCTTGGTATCTCTCACTATAATAATATTATTGGTACCGAGTATCAGCCAGTTATCTGTGCCACAGATAACTGGCTGATACTCGGTTTCTGTGGGGCAATTCTCGTGATTTTAAGAATGTTCAGTCTAGTCTCATTCTAATTTCCCTACAGTTTTGACATTGAATGCCGCTGATATTAAATTGCGACTAGATTTTGAACGTTTTTAATTACGAGAGTTGGTCTTCTGCTGTCTTACGAAACCTCTTACTGATTGTGATTAATGTGATTATACATCGATTCCTCTACCCAATGCAATTACGTCAGCTGTATGATAAGCGGCGTATTTCTAAAAGCGTGGTAAGTTGCCTATCCCGTCTCGCGGCTTGTCATACAGGTTTTCTATTAATCACTCGTGCGACGCATGAGTCGCCTGCATTCCTACGACTATGGGGTGCCTCGGCGCCTCCACCACGCTTGGTACAAATAACAGATATTAGATGGAATGGGGATTAGATAATACGTGCCTTCGGTGAGGTTGAAATAGTGAGGGTCTTTTAGTTCCAGTCGGTTCAGGGAATAATGAAAATGCTATCTACTGCTCATCGTTTGTAAATGTTGATTAGGGAATGAAAGCAATACATCTTTGTTACACATTCATTCAATCACAAAACTCTTTGCAAACATGCGTGTGTTAACCTGAAAAGATATTAAATGAATTCCAGAAGTAGTTTAACGAAAATGGACATTGAAAAGCATGCCTGTAAGACAATACTGAATAATTGTAAAGTTACTGTTACAGTTAGCCTGTATTATCACATCACACTGCTGGCATGGGCCTCTCCCCATGTCTTCTGACTTGATTGTAAAGTACTTAAATAAAATCTCACGTATAAGAGCGATTATTTAGAGTTACTCAAAATCACTTTGAGTATTTACAGTATCAATGCTCATAACATAACATACCACATAACCCCAATGAGATGACGTCCAAAATAATAACGAAGATAAACAGGAAAAGTTTGTAATTGTACCACTTTTAGTCATGGAAGCTATTCGGAACAGAATAACAGCCTCCCACTGAAATTGTTTCTCGTACTGTGTGTTTTATGAACTTGTTTGATACAGTGTAGATACAGTGTGCGCTTGCGCATAAACACAAAATGAACTAAGGTATACACATTAGCTAAAAATAAAGCATTGCCAAGGTTATGCGGTTAATATGGACGTAAAATCATTCAGGATTTAATTATTAGACTTCCTTTTACAACGATATGCCAAAATAAATTACAGCATTAAGTTATTAAAGTTGTACTTCCGCAATGCATGCGAGTTTTTATCCGACTTTTAGTGGTTGAATGTTGGCAAATAAATTATCCTCATCAGATCAGACTAAAATAAAAAATAATTGAAAAAAACAAAAAACGTGTTGACTTGGGAACCTTCTATTCCTTTTTCATGGGTTAAAAACTTAGGAGGAAGTAAAATGTAATGAATGACGCGATAAACCACATCATAAAAAAACCTGGAAAATTGTAATTGTTAACCAAAGGATTGTCATGAGCTCATGACGCTGGGTTACTGTAGTTACCATGAGTGAAGAAATATAATGACACGCTTTAACCTACGTAGAAGGGAAAATTTTATGACGGGGATCAATTCATGTCCTTGTATTTTCCATCGTCATACTACGAAAAAATCACCTGACTGACGACTGCAGACACTGCGACAAGCTCAGTATACTCAGCTGACTCAGACATGCAAATCGCAGACGCTATAAAAAATAACAGCGACAAACTACGGTATGTGGGCGCCGTAATGATATAAAGCACACTACAATCGAATGCGACACGCATCGAGCGATCCCTGTCAGAACCAATCCGTACATTCGCTGCGACAAATCGATCCGGCAAGACATCGAGAACATGTTTTTACTGCTTTTTATAATCGCTCGTTTATAGCTGTCGGTATCCACGATTAATGTTTCAATAAATCTTTTGAAGCAGTTGTTATGATTTAGTAGCACTCGTCCTGTTCGATGTTACGGCTTTTCAACTGTTTTACAAGACATTGACAGGCAAATTGCTTGGTAATTGTATGCTTTGGAATATTGTAACTGCTTTTTGCAGACCAATGCCGAAGAAAAAGCTCCATTACTGAGAAGTTTGAGGGCTTGAGGCAGACTGGCGCATTTGATGAAATTTTCTCCTAATTGTTGAGCCAACGCAACGTTGAGATGAAACTATAATGGCCACCCACATCTGGTTTCTATACTTAACTATGTATAATATCAAGATATTATGAGTTAACGCATTCAGTGCGGCCAACGCGCATGTGCGTTTTTCGAACTTTGACCAAGTGCTAGCGACGCGCATGCGCGTCCATACAATTTACTTAACTTTCTTCGAGTGCGGCGCAATGCACAATGGACGCACCTGTGCGTCCATTGTGTATCTCTATTGTTTCGAAAGCATCGTAAAATAAGGGTCGGTAAGGGTGTCTACACACCTCTTCCTATTGTTACATACGATAGTCGGTTGTTACATGAGTAATATGTTACGGGTCAGGGTGGAATAATATTCGTTCGTGGTGTACCCCCACAACTCGCTTTCAGAGTCGTGTCTATAAGTAGGTAGCTATTATTGACATTTATTTGTGACCGTGCAATAAAAAAATATAAGTCTTAAAAAAATATTATTTATTTTTTGTTTTTTTACCCACGCCTTTTCCTTTGGGCGTGGGTATATCTGGCCGGAGGCACGGCCGTTTCGCGGGCCGGTCGTCGATGATGACGGCCCGTTTTGCCGCCTGCAGCAAAGCCGTCATCGTCGTCGTCTTCGCTGGAGCCCGGCCGCTCCCCCCGGCCCCGCTGCCGCCGCTCCCTCCGGCCCCGCCGCCGCCGCTCCCACCGGGCCCGCCGCCGTCAGCGGCAGTCGGAGGCAGCGACTCCGACGGGACCCAGTCACTGGGATTAGTATCCTCGTCTTGCCTAACAAAAAAGTTATAAAAATGTAATAGGTATAACTTCTAAGATGCACATATTACAGCGAAAACTTTGTAGTACTTATACAAAATATGAAAGAATACTTACAGAAAACCTTCCATTTCGGTTGCTTTCGCGCTATTTTCTCTTCTCGCTGACAGCTAATTTGCAAGCGACAACATACTATCTTTTTAGTTTATGACCATTCAATATCAGGCACAGTCATCGGACCGTACTGCCTAGTTTTACGTGAATTGTTATAAATAATTCAAAATAATGTGTCCTATCTATGAGTATCTATATTATATTTAACGACGTAATTTAATATTTTGTAAAATAGCGGCCTGAAACGTCGAACCAACAATTCTGTGGTATGGATCGAATCTAATCTGTATAAGTACGAAAAAAAAATACCTCAAGGCCTCTGTAGCCATGTCAAAAATATACAAAAAAACAGTCCAAAATGCTAGGAGCACACCGCCAACCCACTCTCTCACCAACCACTTCTCACTCAACTCCACCAACTTAAGTAAGATCCTTCTTTGTCGTAGTACAATGAAGACTAGCACCCATCTAGTTCATACCTATTATCAGCCTTACCTGTTGAGTCTTCACTTCATGTTTGTGTGTGTGATGGAAATAAGATACAAAGGGTCATAAAATAAAAAAAACTTAAGGAAAAGTTCATAGTTTATTGGGGGAGCCCTGATGAGTCGTTTGGACAAGAACAATCACCAGGGCTCCCCATAATCAACGCGCTCCTGGAGCCAGGCCAGCCAAATTCTGGGAGTCGGTGGTTCTGGCGGTGGTGCTGCTGGTGCAGGCCGGAGTGGTGCTGCTGGTCCATTCCTGCAAAAAAAAAAAATTATGTACAAAAAAAGAAACCTTCCGAATATGAACCTACATTTTTAAAATGCACAAACAAAACATGTTGCATCATGAAAAGCTGGCGCACAGTCAACACATTACACTATTTATACATAGAATATATATATTATTAAGGGGTTAAATATCCACCATAAAATGCTTTGATACCCTTAGTTCTTGCACTTCAAATTGTATTCGAACAACAAATGTAGTAAATTATCACAAAATCTTAGCGAGCAAATTAATGCGCTATTTCTGCCTAAATAAACCACTATGTTTGCCATAAAATGCAGGTTTATTACCAAGTAAAGTATTATGATGCCATATTAAGTTATGTCTCCGGCTTGCTGCAAACTAGATAGGAGGTTAATTTAAAAAAAAAAATGGTTACGTTAGATTAGGTTAAAACTGTGACCTCCTACCAGCCAGAAACGACTAGATTGTATGGAAAAACAGAGATTATGTTTTGCAGGCTGTCGAGAACCGAACATGATTTATTAGGAGTCAATTTGCTTCGAGATGTTAAAACTTTGGTTATAAGGTTTACATTAAAATGCGGGTTTAATTTTGATGATCATTGATCAAGTACTCACAGCATGTCCACGTACAGGTCCTCCTCTTCCGGCCTGTACACCAGCAGCGGGTGCAGACATAGCTCCAACCGCCGCATGCGCTCTTGCACTTCGGCGACTGGAGCTAACAGCCACCGAATCTGTCGAAGTAAAACAAATAATGAAATCATATTTCTTCACCTACGCGTAGCGTTTCGAGTGACCATAAAAATATGGCGTCTATTATTATTCCGAACTTTAACCTATGAAACTATTAACAAAAGTGGCAATAATCAATCGATGACGTTATATACCTCATCCACCAACTCCCGATGCTGCCAGCTGTCCGCGTCCCTGTCGTCGGCCTGGTACCTAAGAGGCTCATAAGCCGGTCTGAAATGAAAAAAAAAAAACATTTAAAATACATAATAAATACAATATTCCTTACATGAAATATTCATTCAGATGTCGATACTTACTCATCTTCCTCTTCAGCACCAGGCCCACAACACAAGACGCGGCGAATGGCCCGGCTCCAAGCGGTATTCATTTTAAACAAAAATATTAAAAAACGGTTTGATACGGAGACTGACGTGTATCGACGAGTGTGGCGTAAAGATGAGTGAAGTGTCTGTCTAATTCAAATCGTAGCAAAAATTTTGAACGAATGAATGACAAATCAAAATAATGTTACCATATAATTAATTTTTGATAATTTATTGTTAATAAATGTTACTGACCACTAATATTTGTGGAGAAATTGATTCCAATAGCTGATGATAAAAGAAGTCGATGGAAACGATGTATATTTATTATTTTGTGTCGATTTATTATTCAGACTGCTTAAAATAACAAAAATATACCGATACCCTTTTGTCTTAAGGCTTAAACTTTCAACACAATAGATTTACTAGGTATTTCACTATTCTGTTATACTGATGCCAGGTGTGCGCCGGTGCCGGAGCCTTCTTTTATGTTTTAAACAAAAGGGTTCCTCTTTTGTTTAAAATGTCTTTTATTTCTATTGGAATACTAATCTATACCGATTGATTTAAAAATTCTCTTGTAACCAAAATTAAGTCACTTGTGTTTTGCTTTCGTGGTAAACAGACGTACTCTCCCTGCTCTTGCCTTTGTATTTTGACCCTTGCTTTTTTTCTGGACCTCTGATTTGCCATGTGACTACCTTGGCTTGTGATTTTGGACTCTGGAAATACCTTGTGATCATTTGGTGTGTCGTACTGGACTCCGTGGTTTACTTTGTAAACACCTTGCCAAGAACTTTGTGTGTGAAGTGTGGTGAATCTTCGTAAACTTTCGGGCTGTACATGGTAAGTATCAACAGTTATTATTATGAGCTATCTTTTACTTAATATACTTGAGGTATCATTCAATCAATCAAATTCATTATTGCGAACTAAGTGTACAGATTTTTTAAAATAGTAACAATAGGTAGGTTCTTAGAACTTAGTTGCCTGTGCATTGCAATTTAAATGGTTAAAAATAAAAGAAATATACATAATCAAATTGCAGTGATACAGTTTACATTATATTAATTATCATTATTCATACATTTTATAATCATGCTATTCTTATACTTTATATCACATTAAGTATATTATATATCACAGTCATATCATTATATTTCTTCAAGGAATTCCTTGACAGAGTAATATGCCTTTTCAATTAGGAAGTCATTTAGCTTCCTTTTAAAAATACCAATTAAATGTAGATTCTTAATGTCTATGGGTAACTTATTATCCACTAAACCGTTACAGCTACCATAGTACCCTTATAATTTTTCCGGTTGAGCGTTACAGCTACAAGGGTGGGTAGCTGCGCCGACTTGTTCCCTTTAAATCGTTTTTGTACAGTGGTAACTCTATGTGAGCGTCTAAAAATTATACGAGATGGCGCTGTATTAAATTCCGCGTCTGTGAGTTCGTGGCACACTGTTTGCAAGCATAGAGAACAATTTGAAACAAGAAGTTCAGGGCTTAGTGTGCGGCGTGTTTACGATGTAAGTACAATTTTATTTAAAACCCAATGTATTTGTGTATTATATCAAAAAAATCCTCAAGATTCAAGCTTTAGGAGTATCTAAAAATGTCATAGGTTCAAAGTCTGTTGAAAACGATAATATCGAAATGCAAAACATGGTCGTGTCGCCATGTTGGCCGTGGGCATTTTCGTAATATTTTTGTATGATTTACTAAATAATCTTTTAAAATATTACTCGTAATGTGGAAACTCGTTCATTATTAGTATTTACATACACATAGACAGTAAGATACAACGAAAATAGTTAAGATTTTATGTGTTAATAATTACGTTTCACAGGTCGTCAGTATGGACTTCCATAGTAGCTGTAACGTTTACACTATGGACCATAATAAGGGTTCGTACAAGCGAAAAATCATGAGTGTGATTGATATTATTTTTATGAAGAAAATAATGATTTTTCTTTGCTGGTTTTTTAACGGTTTTGCCGACTACGGCGAACCAAAAAAGAGGCTTATGATTTTTTCGTTGCAGATTATTTTATTTTATTTGGCGTTTGCGGTTTTAATTGGTGTTTGGTGTTTTGTTTAGTGGTTTACGTCTTTCAATGGTTTAGGGATGAAAAATAATGTTTTTTTTAATGCTTAATTGCTGTCTTATATTAAAAATAAACTATGAAATCTTAGTCAAGTTTCGATTTTAGGTCTCAAAATTTGAATGCTGGCCGAGGTCGTGGCAGGTTGCCGTTAGACCAACCGTGAGTAAGCTGAATTAACATTTTTTCCTTGATTGGTTACGAACTTGTGGTAAAAGTTTAAGTATTTATTTTTGTTGCAATTTATTTTAGAACTACAAGTAATCAAGAGCATGGAGGGCAGGTGCCAGGACGAGGACGAGGGCGTGGGAGAGGACGAGGGCTTGGGAGAGGACGAGGGCGTGGGAGAGGACGAGGGCGTGGGAGAGGGCGAGGGAGTGTAAGAGGGCGAGGTGTACAGGCGTACGTATCTTTATATAACTTTAAAAAAAATTATTCGCTATAATACTATGTTTAAAGATATATCTTCAATTCTTCAATGTTTTATGGCTGTATAATTTTTGGCAGTGGCCGAATAAACGCGCTGCCAGCGAATGTCCAGCAGGAGCTTATCGCTCGGAAGCGGATGGCTCAGCTTGAGCGGATGCTCTTGCCGGATGCACCACCACGCAAACGGCAAACAAGGTACATTTTGGTTCTAGTTTTTTTTCTGTATTGTCCAGTCACCGTCATCTACTTAATTTTATTTCACCTTGTTTATTCTCTGAAAGCCTAACTGCAAAGTCAAGTCTGTCAGTTCGTCCGCAAAGTTTATGAATTATATGCACTCTCGTGTGTATAGATTAATGGTTTTTTTTTGTTTAAACAGAAATATATCTCCAGAAAGGCAGCCCTGCAAAATTTATCATCCATCAGGTAAGATGGTTGAATGATTTTTTGATGGTTTTTCTTTATACTAATTTACTATAGCCATAGTGGCACACCTCGCCCTTTAGTATAACCTACATTAAACATCTTGCCTTGTTTGTTGCAGAACACCTCGTAAGTTATTGTTTTGTTTGTTTTAGAAGACTTTGTAAGAATGAGTTTGTAATACAAATTTGTTTGTTACAGTTGAAGAACCTAAAGCCGTAGCCGCAATCGCGCATAACAGGGAAGATGAGGAGCCAGGTACGCCGGAATCGGACACTGTTCCAAATTATAATAAGTTATATTTTGTTTGCTTAATAAGACTTAGTAAGAATGAGTTTGTAATAAAAATTTGTTTGTTGCAGTTGAAGAACCTGAAGCCGCAGCCGCAATTGCTCCTAACAGGGGGGCTGAGGAGCCAAGTACGCCGGAAGCGGACACTGTTCCAAATTATAATAAGTTATTGTTTTGTTTGTAAGACTTAGTATGAATGAGTTTGTAATACAAATTTGTTTGTTGCAGTTGAAGAACCCGAAGCCGCAATCCCTTATGAGGAGCCGGGTACGCCGGAAGCGGACACTGTCCCAAATTCGCCGTACAGTTCCCCAAGCAGACTCTCGACCAGTCTAAGCCAGCAAATGGGACTGTTGCGGCCAAAAAAGACCTACAAAAGCTCTTCATCTTCTGATGAAGAGCTTTTGTAAGTCAGACTAATGGTCAATAGATTTTACTTTGTTTTTTTAAATTATATAGTCGTTAAAAATCAAAAATCATATTCTTTTTTTTCTCTCCAGATGTCGAACATTTTGAAGGCTAGGTTGTCGGAAATCGGTAAGTATATATGACTGGTATACAGTGTACCTCGTTCAAACAGTAGTATCAGTAGAACTTCTGTCATATTTTTTGTTCCAGGTGTTACTGACAACAGATTGGACAGTAATTTACAAGAGTGGATTCAACTGACGAGTAACTGTTGTCTCAGCGATGACGATGTGGGAGAACCCTACGGGCGGCCATCTTGTCGTAATTTTACTAGCGCACGCATCATCAAATTGATGAAGGAATGGATTGTTTGTTTTGGTTTATTGTGCTACTCGGAACATTCCAAGTAATGACTTAGTGGTATCAAACAAAAGCTTATATAGTCTAGTTTCATTATAAATAGGTTTTAAAGACACAAACTACAAAATTATTAGTAAAAACTTAGTTAGAACAAATATTTTACTGATATTAAATCCATATTTTCAAGTATAATTTTTTTGAAGTACTTGAAACTAGTTTTTGTAATTTAGTTTTTACATATGTCGATTCTCTATAGTTTTAGCTATACACACGTATTTTTTATTTTGGTGTAGCTGCAGTAGTTTACTAGATAATAAGCTGTATGTTGGATATGGCTTGCGCGCAGAAATTCTGTTCTCGCGGCTGGACGTTCAACACTACTGCAGCTCCGCCGCGTGGACGTTTGAGTGGATACTATCATCTATGGATAGTACGCTAAAATACTATAATTTAAAGTTTGCTCCAGAATGTTATCTTGTTATCTGTTATTTATTAAAAAGTTTCAATATTGTATTGGTGCATAGTCTATAAATAATGAAAATTTATTAAAATATGGCTGTATTTTTAATTGAATGACTTCTATCTAAGTATCTGAGTTTTTTCAGGATAAAGTATAAGATTTTATTAACTAGTTTTATTGATCTCTATTCTTAATTTTATTGTTTAATTTTAATTTTTTGTATTTTGTTTAACATCTACATAGTAAGTGTCTGATATTATTGCTCTAGTAAATAATTAATAAATTCGTATACCAACACTAAGAGGCAACACTAAGAGTTCAATTTCATTCATTCATTTATTCATTCGCTCTATACGTTTACGTACGAACAGCAAACTATGAGCAAAAGCAAATAAGAAAAAGAGAAAAAAAATTACAAAAACAACTGTCGTGTATAACCACCTTTATTTGTAGCGTAATTGTTTTATGACTGTCATAAAACTCAAAAAAATTTCAAACGCACAGAAGCGTCGTGCCGCACTCGGACAAGTAGTAAACGACGCACTAATGCGGCCAGCCGCACTGGGTCAAACTTTCTTCAAACGCGCATGCGCGTTCACAGCACCACACGAAAATTATTTGAACGCGCATGTGCGTTTGTCGCACAGGGTTAGTGAACTATCTAATTAGCATTTGCAAAAAATTCGCTAATAATGCAGCAGCTAATGCGGTAATAACTTGAAGATTTATAGTGTTAATATGTTCGGGTGTGCCGCAATAAGCGGGTCTGGTTCTCCTTGTATGTAATGGCCGTATTTAACATACTATTAATTCATAGAATTTATGTCATCGTTTCAAATACCACAGAACTAATGACTGGATAGATTTTTCCCTAACATTACGTATTTTCCGGTGTATTGGCTAGGGGACTTTTGTGTTACGGTTTATAAGGTGACTGCGACCCGCTGTTGCTTCGAACAGTTTTTTATAACTGAACTAAACTTCGGGATTTCTTTATAATATTTAAGTTTAATATAAATGTATTACACAATTACACATATAAACCTTCTGGAATAAATTTAAAAGAAGAAGTTTAGAAGAAAATGCGGCATAGACACAGACAAAAAGTGGTTTTAATTTATAATATGTATAGATAAAGGTTGCCATATGACACTAGGCTCTAGTCCGTTCTGCCTAGTTGTTAGGGAGAAAAAACTAAATCAATCCCACTGCTAGACGCTGCTGTTGCTCATACCATATCATAGGCTATATGTAACGTCTGACAAATTGCGCCACACTGCGAAATCCAGGTTTGCTAAAACATAATAACGAGTAAAGGACTGATTAAAAAGCCTCACAAAAGCTGATGGTACTGAGCTAAATAAGTTAATCCAAATCTAACGTGATACCTACTGCCTAACAGACTACATTCTTTAAGATTGGTCTCATTGAGCGACGCAGTTGGAGCTAGCTCCAGCTGCGTCGCCGACCACCCGTCATCTTCCGCAATCTTAGGAGCAGTTCCCGATATTTTTAGAAACGTTCGCATTCTAATCTCAGTCTGTCAAAAATACCAATAATTTACCTGGTCTTCAGATCGCTGTGATTTTCGTTCATCCTACAGGATTTACCAAATTGGAAAGCAAAATTCATTATGTATACTACCAAAATGCAAAATGTCAACAAATAAAGCAAAATAAAACCGACAACCTCATCAGAGTGGATGAGTTTGCAAATTCGCAAAATGTGAAGGGTGAATGCTACCATGCTAAAAGCCCTGTCAGACATTATTACGAAAGGGAAATCTTATTTCATTTTTGAGGTAGCAAGTAACTCTCGTTTTTGGGGTTCCGAAGGTACCAAAAGGCGTGTTGTCGCTTAACAACGCGACGCTAATAATTCTTTTCATCTATACAAATAAAACAATTGTAACAGCTTTTTACTAAATGCATATGAAAGTATATACTTACGGTACTTATAACAAAAAACAATTTTCTGTTTGTTCCGCCTAATCTGCGAAACGGCTGGACCGATTTTGATTAGATTTGGTATGGGATACTTTGAACCCTGGGGAAGGATATAGACTTTTCTATCGACATACCATGCGGGTGGAAGCTATTCCTACTAATATAAATGTGAAACGGATGTGAACGGGATGTTTCATGTTAGTTCGTTTGATTAAAAGCAAACACGTTGACTATAATTAACCTGGTATAATGCATGAATTTATTTTCCGGGTAGGTAAATTAGTAGGAAGCGTTTGTAATCACGCGCAACAGCTAAATAAACCAAACCGTCGTTTTGTTAACTGTCCGTTAAAAACTTTTTCTTCATTTTTCCTTAAAACCAAAGCCACGAAGTACGTTATCATTCATTGTAAAATCTAATTAATAACCATACTGCGTATGCTTTAAATAATGTTGTAATAAATTAACTCCATGTTTGGAGCTTCCGCTCCGAAACGTCCGTTAAATGCATCGGAAGGATGCGCTTGGGCTGGTCGGAACTAACGATAGCCATGTAACGTTCTAATGAGGTCACATAATGTAATTACAGCAATGCTCCTATCTTGGTGCTACTATGGAGGCGTAATGATGAAATTATGCATAAACAGCGTTTTAAAATCATGGTTCTGTCATTTGGAGGATGTTTACTGATAAAAACTTCCTTAAAGAGTTAGAATGCGTAATATCGTGCATCAATTTAAAAGTAGTTGTTCGATATTTCTGGATAAAGAAATAAAGAATGATAAATCTACTTCCACTGGGAAAAACTACTCACGAAATGGCACCTGCGAAAAGTAGCCATTTCAAAAGGAAAATGTTAGCAGAATCTCTCAAGTTCATTTGACAACAGAACATTAAATAGAAAGAAAAAGAAAGAAAATAAGTTTATTTGCAATCATCTTATGGAGCATCAAAGGAGATAATATAACGACACTTAAAATGAATCCTAAGAGCATTAGTAAAAGAAGTTGTGTAGAAAAGGGAGAGGACGGCCTTTGCCCTGCAGTGGGACAATACAGGCTAGGTAGATTAGATAGGAAAGGAAGAGAGTGGTTTGTGGCTAAGTAATAACAGCTGCATGGGTCGATCGATCAGCTTAAGCTACGCTTGCCGCGGTTGGTCCGTGGATGGGTGACCATCTTTACATATCAAGACCCCTCCATGCCTCGGAAAGCACGTTAAGCTATTGGTCCCCGCTGTAATTCGTGGATCTTTGACAGTCGTTACAGGTCGTCAGAAGCACAAACTGGAAATATGAAATAACGTAAGGGACAAAACTAAGGTTTTCAGGAGAGCAAAAATAAGATATTTTCCTTACAAAACTGGCTAAAATGTTTTAACTATATGTTTTATGTAAAAAGTGTCTAGGTCAAAGTTTCTTAGATTTCTTCATTCTTTGAAGCTAAAATAATAAAAATTCAATAAAGCCTACAGTTTCAAAGATAGCATGTCCCTTACGTTAAATAATAATGAATACGAGTGATATACGTTTACAAAATTTTAGATGTAAATAAATGGCATTGGTATATGGGACACTTAAGGAAATAAAAATTTAAAGTTTTTCAAAGTAAAGGTCTCTTAATGGTACCCTCTATAATGTTAAGGCTGTTAACAAATATAAAAAATATAATTTTATACATTCGTGACCTACTATGCCTATGCCATACAGTTTAAAACTACTTGCTGACTCATAGGGATAAAAAATAAACGAATAAAATAGATCAAAACTTTTATTTGTGCTCACTAATCCTCTTTTATAAACGCAATTTAGGTACTCTCATAAATTATGTTAAGTATAACATTATTAAATTCTTTTTTAAATCGCAATAAAAAATAGCTATTTTGGCATACTAAAATTAGACTCATTTTCCCAAAAGAAAAATAAAATTCACTTAAAAAATAAACAAGTCAGTCTTCTTATGTAAATAGTAATCATTAAACATAAAAAAAACAAATTAACTTCTTCCTTAATAGAAAGCCTACAGATAAAATGAAAAAGTCTCAAAAATTAGTCATTATCTTTGTCAGTCTCATCATCGTCGGTGTCATTGAGCCTATCTTTAATTATACTCTTATTAGGAAGATTCAAATATTCATTGTGAAACCTATTTGGAATTATACCATTGTCACATAATTTTTTGAGATCTTTAAACTTTGGAACTGAAATTGGCATTGCTGAAATTGGCAATTCTTTCCTTATACAGAAATGGTAAGCTGTCTATGCTACTGGGCACAGCTAGATTTCTGGTACTTTCTAATTCGGATTGATCATTCTTTGCAAGGCCCTTGCCCTTCCCTAAAGGGAAGAAAAAAAGGGTAGAAATGCAAACTGGAAGAAGGACAGTGAAGGGTAAACCCTTCACTGTCCTTCTTCCAGTTTGCATTTCTTTGCAGAGTTCTATTTTGTGAGTTGTGCCATCCTCTAACATCGTATATTTTACTTCCACTATCTTTAAGTTCGATTTTTGAAATGTACATATTCGAATTTTTTTGAAATGCAGGTCTTTGTTTTTGAGAGTAGCAGAAGTAAAAACTGATTCAGCAAACTCATTGAAATCAAAGAAATCCTGATGTCCTAACACATTCACTCGATAAGCATGAGGTCTTTTTCTGGCTGATTCCATAAATTATGGCCACTGGGAAGGTCCCCAAACAATCAGTTTTATAAACTTCCTTTCAATGATAGCATGCATGCTATGTACTGGCATGTATGTATGTCCAGCTAATAAGTCATTTATTTGAATTGTATATTCGCAGAATGTTCCAAAAAATATTTTAACATTGAGAAATTCACTTTGTTTTTATTCTGCCCCGTACAGTTATCACAATAGAATAACACAGTTATAACCCCCCTGGAATCAAGTTCCTTAAGGTAGTGAAACAGACATGTTGCAATTTCACAGCTTCCACGTTTGCCATCGGAACACTAATGTATAAGACAATAATAAAACATCTCAAATTATGGAATAACTTATGTGACCTGTTGTAAAAGGTACTCGATTTTGATTTAATGTAAATACTAAATACTGTGAGTAAAGAGACTTACATTAGTTTTTATAAAAATATTAATTTATAATGTCATACAGCCCGTTTCTAGAAAAAAAATGGTCTAGGCCTACGGAAAATATGTGATGTAAAGGACATTTTTTTTAAGATATCGAGATTTTAAATATACCAATCGATAGAGCAAAAAATTCCGAATCCAACGATATATATAACTCATTTTCGACAAAATGTCCCTTACGTTATTTCATATTTCTAGTGTCTGACAAACAAGGGGGATAGTACTACCCAGTAACTGGGTTGTGGAGGTAGTTGGAAAAAGGCTAGGCAGATAAAGAGATAGAAGCCCTCCAATATGATTAATTCAGAGGTTTCTTTCGTTTCAAACTATTATGAAACCACCGCTAAGAAAAGCCCCCTCGTCATTTTCATTTTTGCATCAATATTCAGTACATCAAGTTGGACAGAATATCAAGCGCAATATGCCCTACATTGCAATAACACAAGTTATGTTAATTAGGTTTTATTTTTCCATAATTACTAATAATATTTGCTCCGCGCCTACATTCAGTTAGTTTCAAACTGCGCAGTTACACGACTATGGTACGATATCAGGGCTGTCCGTCATTATCATTAGATCCGATAACTGTCAACACAACACCATGTATCATGTTGCAAGGTAAGTGAACACCAACAATGATGGCGTGTGGCCAACTGTGTCGTGTCGTGTCGTGACGTGACTAATCGTGAGATGACGGTGATTAAACACCTCGTTAATTGAGGGAAGATACAAGTTTTTGCTTTTGACCTCTTTGCTGTCATTAGATGCAGCTGGCTGGTCCTTGATTAGAATGATGTGCAACGTCAGACAAAAAGTTACAAGTGAAAGCGTCATGGGAGCCCGCGAAATTAAAATTTTCTTACGTTTTTTGCAATTTGCAGGTCAGTGTCAGGTTGAGTGTTGATAAAAATCTGATTCCCGACCGTAACAAATTTGGCTTTAAGTACAGAATAATCATCACTAGAATCAGCAACACAACAAGAATGGGAATGGAATGAGTTAGAATGGTCCCCAAATGTCATGATGTCATAAATAGTCATTCAATAGGGCAATATGAACTTAGAGAGTCATACTATAATAAAAAAAATATATATACATATATATGTATATACCAATTGTATCTTTAATTACTGTAATTGGTTTTAAACTTAAAATAAATTAAATTTAAAATAAATAAGTATAATGTGTTGATGATTTTTATGATTATAATTCTATGAATAAATATTTGTTACAACCGCGAATCATATTTAGATCAACATACAACCTGATACTGACGTGCAAATTGCAAAAAAACTTAAGAAAGTTTGAATTTCACGCAAAATGTTGAAAGGCAAAAGCGCGGGAAGCATGCCTCAATTTAACGGTCCTTTTCTAAACCATTTATTCGGCAATTAGAAAGGAAATAAAAGCAAAACATACAATAAAATTGGCTTCCCAAACGAAGTTAAATACTGGAAAAACATTCTAACAACTTCAAACCACCTGGCCACTTATAAATAAGGCACAGATGCGACATTCCGAATTTAGACGAAAAAAAAATACGACACGGCACAAGCTACAGTCCACAGACAGCTTACTTATGTAATCTGTTCCACTTTGAGGACAAAAACTATGGGTTATTAATTACTGCGAGGTCCATACAAGGTCGAATATAATTGTCTGAGTCAGCGGGACGGAAAACATGCGAATAATAATGTGCGGCATGCGATTTAAGTACTGGATGTTGACGTTGATTAGTATTATAATAACTATGAAATGAAATAAGTATTTCTTGTTACATGGAACTGCGCAATGAGATAAACGATTGCAAAGCAAAAGAAGTCGATTAGGGGTTGTAGCTCGCGTACTGTCTCTTGGGAGATTCTACTGTCTCGTTGGTCGCAAACGGTACTGCTGAGCATGAGGTGTTGGGTTCGATACCCAGGTCGTAAAGTGTTGTTGTGTTTTTCCAACAAGAATTTCTCAGTAGTAAGTTGTCCTCGAAGGGATAGGCAAAAGTACCTTCTGGCTCCATCGACTATTGATTATTTAAGTTAAGATCAATTTTGACAATTTGGTCCTTCAGTCCGCGGTCCTTTTGAGTCAGTTGTACCCAAGGATACTTGACGCAATCAAATAGATTCCTTTTCAATGTTAGTAAACAGTCAGACACTGGAATTATTAAAATATCTTATTGTTGTGGTTTCTATTCAATGCTAATCATAACCCGTTTAGATTACATAAATATTCATGTTTAAGAACTCGCTGTCTGGTACTTAATTATTGTCTATGAATTAGATCATTCAGTTCTAAGTTTTTAATCTAGCGATGTCTATGGTACGATATTTACTTATTTGCAATAAGTATGACCGGCGGGGTAATTGCGTAACACACTTACAGTACGAATGGCTTTCATTTTGACAGTTCAACAACATTCATTGCATTATTTAGGAGGAGTAATTCCTAGTGTGGGGCAACGTTTTTTTAAAAAGACAAAGACAATTTACCACACATTTTTCAAACATATGAAGCAAAATTGATTAGCAATATCCTACAAAATCATTCAGATCATGTGTTGCGCAATTAGAGCCATTTGCAATTTCTAGCCCAGATATATAATATCCTGCCGGAATGGATATTATATCTGCAGGGGCTAGAAATTGTAAATGGGCCAAGGCAGTAGTCTGTAGGAAGAAAGGGAAGCGCTAACTTCGTATTGGTAAAAATACACAAACACAATTCAGGAAGAGGCTGCATTCAAATGGTTGAAACCAGACTAAGACATGCTGGCTAAAAGTTCAGGATCAAAAACCATCTTCAATATAAATGACTATATTCTCAACGGATGCGGGGCGCGTCGCGGGCGCATCACAGATGTTCGCATACCGCATGTACTGTACGCAGCTATCGCGTATAATTACTTAGATACAATTCCCACAGTGCATAGAGTGTGGACAGTTATACTTGACGTGCGCGAGCGTCGCCGTCACGGCCTAGACCCGCCGAAGGTCGTCTCACACACCGTTGTAATGATTACAATTACGTTTTTAATTATTAATGTAATTATGAGGATGATAATTATGTAGAGTTTCACGCTTAAAGAAAAGCAAGAGTCATTCTCAGCCGTCAGCTATCAAGAGCAACTACGATTAACTTTAAAAAAAAAGAATAATTAAATCGCGTCATGAGTTTGTGATAACACTGACCCAATCTGCCTAGCCTTTTTTCAACTATGTTAGTGGTCGGGATACAGCTGAATATCAGTATTTATTTTACATGGAATGACTGCCTATCTGGCCTCCACAACCCAGCTTCTGGGTAACAGGACACGCCTTAGTAAGACTGGCACGCACAGAAACACAGAAAGCACTGACAGAATATCACTAACTAAAATTCGATTATTGGGTATGACTCATCAAATAAAAACACAGACAAAAAAACTTTGGTCCTTCGAGACAAAGATCAAACACAGTAGTTTTGATCTTTGTCTCTCTTTGAGAAAGTGACCAGTCATTCAGCACCCAGACACATACTCGGAATTCGAAATGTTTCCTTAGCTCAACACACACATCCTGCCTGAGATCTCACATAACTTCATTGTAGTCTAATCAGCCTGTAATGCTCCCACTGTTGGGACACAAGCCTACTCTCTTCGAGAGGGAGTGAGCTGTAATCTACCACGCGGGCCCAGTGCGGGTTGGTGATGTCACATTTATTCGAAATTTTGATTCTTGGACATGCCGGTTTCGTCACGATGTTTTCCTTCACCGTTTTGAGAGCAGTGGTGATGGCATTTTTTACACAAAGCAAAGCCTGGGGTCGAACCGTCGACCTACAACTCATAAGTCGGGGCCGTAACCAATGGACCACCATTGCTCAAATACACTGCTTAACTTCATTAACTACCTCCCATTTCGCCTTCATTGTCGGTCGAAAGAAAACAATGGACCGCTCTAGTAAACAGAATTATACGTACCGCACAAAATATTACGTGTCTATAGCCATTGTGATCATCCACCGTGAAATTACGAGTGTCCACGAAATACTACGGCCAGTTAGTATCAAGGAATCGTAGTAAAAACATTACGAAAGAAACCTTGGCTGGTGTGATGTAAGCCCTTCGATGGGCGCGGTGTTGTTGTGGTGGGTAAGGGAACCTACTTAGTGGTTTTTGCTGATGTCAAGATAAATTCCGATTAATTTCGACATATTCAACTGCCAGGCTGCCGTTTTGCTGACAACGAAGGGCTTGTACGTACTTAATTTCATGATCCACGTTGTTTCAATTAATGGCTACCGAAGTACCGAGTTACAGTTGAGAGATTGCAGCGTCAACTATTCCTTTATATACCATCACATGCCTTACTCAATAATTGACTCATGGGCTACCCTGCCACCGCATAGGCAGTCGCTCCAAGTAAAATACTGGTGTTCTAGCCGCATGGTTAGAGTGGAAGCCGACCTCAAACTAATTTAGGAGAAAAACTGGGCAGATGGATTTTTGGGCTGCACTACGACTGCGATTTTTAAGTTGCACGCACCAAAGTGAACTTTGCATCGTAAGGGGGTTTGTTTTATTGAAATTCTTAATAAAGTATCATTTGATTCGTCATGATTGTCATGAAACTTATGACTAGCTCTAACTATCATTGCATATTCATCGATTTCTTATAAACTTTGAAATCGTTCATGACAAATGGAATATTTTTCTAGTTATGTCATCGAAGTATTGCAAGGAAATGCAATAAAGATAAAAGTTATTTCTTTCAATGGCGTTGACTCTAAAAATGTTTCATAACGTTACAGACGGAATGCTATGAAAACTGGTGCGGTTTCCAAGACGGGGTTTATTATGCAAATCAATGTAGAGTTGGTCTTTGCTTCATCTTGTTAACTTCATTTGAAGATCCTAATTCTTAGCATCACGACGCTTTAGCAGGCTTTTCGAAGAATCACAAGGTGGTTTGATTTCTTGCCGACCAGTGGGGTAATTTCGTAATGCACTATCGGTAGCAATGGCTTTCATATAGACAGTTCAACAACATTCACAAGCACAAGCAATAGATTATTTTGCTGTGTCTGACAGGGTCTATTTTGATCTTTTACTTTGTTATATCGTTTATGTAATACATATGGAATGCAATAAAGAATTGAGTATTGGATCCTTTGCTTCACAAGTTCGAAAAATTTGTCTGCTCAACAACGTAAATAACCCAATATTCTTGAACTGTCAAAATTAAAGCCATTGCTACTGACAGTGAAAACGCTAGGCAGATTGATATAAGAGTATTTTGAACCTAAGTGAATTAGGATTTCGTGATAACCAGTAATCATAGAACACTAAACCAAACAAATTGATCACAAAGAAAGATAGCAGCATTCAGAATTAATTTCCAAAGCTACGGCATTGTAAAAAGAGCTGCAAAGTGGTAAACGTCGGTCTTTTAGTAGATTGAAGGGCGTAATCCTGTCCCGAGCTCACGACACATCGCGTGACTTGTACACTTCGCATTCGCACACTATGCGACTGCGACAGCTCGGCGACTAGACGCTACGACAGGCTGCAGCCGACAATTTTTATATATTGTATTGTATGTAACATGTGAACGGTACACCACAGCCCTACCTGCAGTACTGTCTCGCCTTTCTCTTAATCCATCCAAAGGTTGTCTTTATAAGATTGCTTTTAGCGATAAGACCGCTCTTTGTGTCCAATGTCACCTGTTGTAAAATTTCAACATAATATATCTGTAATATTTATGGTGTATATAATAAAAAGTATTTCTATTCTATTGTGTTCTAAGGTCCAGTAACAGAGTCGCAACTACAGGCTAGGGGGGATTCGCACGCTCTCGCTACTTGTCGCAGCGCCTATGTAGACGCACGGTGTACGCGCAGACTCGTTGACAGTCCCATGCGACAAGTCAGCGTCTTGTCGAACTGTCACAATCGCATGTCGCATAGTGTGCGAAGTGATTTACACTGTTAGCTTCTCTTGAGCATTTGAGCTTCAGGGCGAAGATCCCGGCGATTTGTAAGGATTGAACCGCTTGGGTTTAGTTGACGTTATGATGTTTTCTGGCAAGAGTAATGCTAGTAAATTGATGGTTAAAGAAGGTTTTTTGTACATTATGTTATTGGCGTTGGCGATGGACTGTGTGAAAGATGATATGGCTAGAAAGGGGGTGACTAGAAATGGCGACTAATAGAGAGGTATGGAAGAAATAGATGTTATCCCGACCCCAAATAAATTGAGATAAGGACAAGAGAATGAACATATGACGTAGTCCGCTTTTTTTTTGTAGAAGACGAGGATTTGGAAGCACGTCACGTCGACACATGACAAAGCTTTCCCTATTGGGAAAGATTTGTCGAGAGACCACTCGGGCTACCCTTCTGTCATATGTCATAACGATCGGTTCAGTGGTTTAGGCGTGAACAGAAAGACGGAGTAACTTTCGCATTTATAATATAACTTTGGATTTATTACCAAGACATCATACTGTGACATAAAGTGTTTCCTTATAACTTGGACTTTCTGCTTTTCTTTTCTGTTAGTTAGGTACCCACTTTTTTAACATTTTTATATAATTTTCTTTTTTTTTTTACGACTGTTATCAGTTTAGATTGTTATCTTCCTGTACCACTCGCAATAAATACTTTTCTTTATATTATAACCTTCTTAATAACAGTCAATAATGCACATCCTGGGACTACATCATTCAACAGTAAACAGAAGACCCCACTGATACCATTAATTAGTGCCAAGAAATACCCAATTAACAGACAATAATGAATGATATCTAACAGTAATTCCCTATCATCCTAGACATTAGGATCGGTGACGTCACGCGCATAAGATAACTCTCAGATAGCGGCTGGAGTGAACTGTGGCCGGGTCGATGATCTCACGCGGTCATTAACAAAAAACGCAGTCGATACTTAAGTACTACGCATCTTTTGATTGAGAACAACATGTGGTATTGGGATGTTATGTGTTAAGTAACATGAATTTATTTCAATGTTAACTAAATATGCTCGTCATTACATAATATTAATTTGTTGGTGAATGGTTGTTCAGCATAGGTATTAAATCGTGCTTAAAAAAACTTAATAGATATAAAATAACATGTTTAGATATCAATACCCTAGTTTCGCTAGCCAATTTAAATTGACCCTGTAAAAACGTTAATGGTTAGAGCGTGTTCCTGAACATTTTAATCCCATAACACAAAATGGATACCCGAACAAAAGGGAGTATGCCTCGGATAAGATTAGCTTAGCACATACTACAGACTGTACAGACATACATGTTATTCAATTATAGTTATAGTCATAGTTATAGTCCTCGTGAAATTTTTGCTCAGCTCCTAAGGGCCCTAGCGTGATGTTAAATAGCCTATAGCCTTTCTCAGTAATTGGGCTATCAAATGCAAAAATAATGTTACAAATCCCTTGGTAATTCCGGAGATTAGCGCGTTCCAACAAACAAACTCTTCAGATTTATTTTTAGTACAGATTCTACGCAGTCCATACTCACACCCTTAAGGCATCCACAGACAGGCCCGACGCGACTCTGGTAGAACAATTTCCATAAAAACTTCTCCCGTAGTCAAACGCAGTTGTACTATAAAGTCGCAGTATGAAGTTTTCATAGAAATTGTCCTACTAGAGTCAGAGGAGCAATGAAGGATCAAGGATGTCAAGGAATCTAGACACAGACAGCGTGATAGTGAGAGTCATCCTGATGGCGTCGTATGCGCTCAAGTTTAATTGAAAAACTTTGAGCTCGGCAACTTATATGAACGTCTGGGACTAGTTCTAATTAAAATAAATTAGCGAACCCTTGCCGCTTTACACGTACACGGAATTAATTAGTTTACGTTGCAAGTAATGAAAATGGTGAAAACTGTGTCGATATCCGTGCAGTAAGTGATAAGGCTGACACGAACAAATTGATTGATGCAGTCGGAAGCATTGTTTTGAAAGCTTATGATAACTAATAGCCACATTTGTTTACTGTAGCTTGTGCTTAGGACATTGCACGCTGGGTCTTATCTGCATTGTGTTGTTCTCATGACCTTCATGATTCACAAGGCGGTGTTCCGGATGTGCTACTTCTTCAAGGATACATCTTACTTCTTCATAGTGGTGCTGATGGCACGACGGTGTAATTAATTTTGTTGGCCTTAAACTTCGCTACTTCCACAGCATCGTCGCCGTCGGTGGCAGCGCAGAGGTCGTTTATTGCTGCTTTTAGGGGCACAGAGGGCAGGATAGAAGCATTCTACATCTTACTAGTAGATCTAGAATTATTAACTACACTTTTCAAAGTCTATTTACTTGCAAGCGAACTGCTAGATAGGTCACTTTTGCATAAGAAAAGTCCTTTGTCAAATATATTTTTAAAAAAAACTAGTGATAAAAGTTTATCAACTTATAAAAGCCCTGGTGATCCATTAAGGATAACAAGCTTGAGCGATCACCATTAACCTATTTCGTTGCCATAACATTATATCGCATTTTTTATGGGAAAATGAGCATTTTCGCGGACCGCCAAATGTCAAACAGGGACGTAAACATTGAAAAAAATCACATAAAAAATCTGGTAGCGACCAACGACATTTCTTATATGTTAGGGAAATGTCAGTATACATGTGGTTGGTTATGGGGCTGTGGTAAAAGCCATTCGATGTAAAACCATTCCCCTTCGCAAATTTGACAAATAAAAATTGGTCCTTATGTACGCTGTAAGTATTTTTCTTCAAGGTTAGTTAACTTAGCGCTATGTAATGGAGCTTCACTATCCGAGTTATAAAAAATCCGCATTTGCATAGGACATTCCTGATTTTTATTTCCTCTCATACCAATCAAAAGTAATAAACATTATAAATTATACCCAATAAAAACAACCGCCTACAAAGCACCTACTTAACAACTAATCTTGCTTTTATCTACAATCTAACTTACGCTACAAATCTTAAGAGATTACAATCTTGTATAAACCCGCATAGCTCTGCACTAAACGATGAGCTCAATTCGAAGTTAGCGCATCGGAACATCAAACGCTGCACTCGCCAGCTGACTGGCATGGCGGCCATTGCATGACGTCATCACATGTGGCACCCAGCCCGCGACCTTTTCGTTTTGTTTCCTGCCTCTCTTTGTTGCTGGCCGTTTGATGGTTTATTTTTTCGTGGACCTTTATTTGGAGTCCGTGCAAAGGAATATTGAGTTATTTTATCGTTTTGGGTTGCCGATTTTCGCTTAATAAACTATCCGTACCTTAAATTCCAGGATGATTCAGTCACTGACATAGGATCCTCTCTAGTTGAATCAGAATTCTGAACGTTCAGTTTTCCACAACCTCATAAAGTCTAACCCTGCTTTTTTAGTTTCATAGGGCCATTTAACTTTTATAGATTTTTTGGCACAGCACAGATGCAAATATCAAATAAGTAATCAGGCTTTAAATCACTAGGGGTTGGATAAAGAGTTGGTGAGACCATTGGTCCTTATGTACCTACTTGCGACAAATTCCTAGACTGTATGTTTTAGGGTTACCCCTAAATAACTAAAAGCAATTATATCTAGAGAATATATCGATAGTTGAGATAGCAGCATCAGTCATTGCACTGTGGCGAATGCTTGGCATCCGACGTCCCGCATTGTGCTAGTCTTTGATATGCGTAGCAGGCTCAGTAAATAGTATTTAGTTTGTCTGTGACCTTTTCTTAAGTCCATTGGGGACTTAAAAGTCATAGGTCATTTAGCTAAACTTAATATAATAAAGCTGAAGAGTTTGTTTGTTTTTCTGTTTGAACGCGCAAATTTTCTGGAACTACCAGTTAGATTTGAAAAGTTATTTTTGCATTTATTAGCCCAATTTTTTAGGAAGGTATAGGCTGTTTACCATCATCTAATCTTATCTAACTAGCCTGGATTGTCCAACTGCAGGGTAAAGGCCTCCCTCTCCCTTTTCCACACAATTCTGTCTTACTATCATGCTTTGAAAAAAGTCACATAGAGCGCTAGAGCGAAAACGAAGTAATAGCGCGGGCGATGCGATGTGACGCGGTGAACCGAGGGTCGAGAGATTTTTATAAAAATGCTGTTGTTTTAGTATATTGTAGTGTATCTTACGACATCCACGCGAAGTAAGTCACGGGTACGAGTAGAAGCTAGTGGATAATATGTGTATTATTCAGGTCTTCAAGTTAACAGCTAGGCATTCTTTTAAGCAGTAACTATAACATAACATAACATTTGACGATCAAAATGACCAAATTAGATATAGTTCCCACGTTCACCTATCCAACTGTATTTACATTCACTAGCATCTTACTGACATCACCGTCATCAAGTAATGACAGTCGTAAAACGGTGTGCTACACAATTTACATTGGAAATATGGTATTAGCATCAATTACGATGCTGAATAAAATGGTTTTAAGTGGTGGAAGACGTTTATGACCTGTTTGTTATAGCCTATGCCTGGTGCATGTTAAATAGCAGGTCGTAAAGTTTTTTTGGAAAAAACCCACCAGCTTAAAAAAAAAAATTGTGCCGAAGATGCAGTGAAGTTCAATAAATATTGACCAGTGGATTTTATTTTTTTGAGATGATTGTAAGAGTTAACAAAAGGATCTTTAAGATTCCAAGGGTTACGTATCAGCAATAAAAATCTGTAAAACCGCAACGTACCGATTCGTAAGACCAACACCAGAGGGGCAATTCTCGTAATTTTAAGAACGTTCACACTCTGATCGCAGTCTCAATCTGTCAAAAAATACCTCTAATTTCCCTACATTTTGACAAGTTTCTGACATTTGTTTGTCGCCGAGATGAGACTGCGACTAGATTTTGAACGTTTTAAATTACGAGAATTTGCCTTCTGACGGGCAATACCCGAAATTTTAAGAACCTTCACAGTCTGATCTCAGTCTCAATCTGTCAGAGGTATTTTACCTCTAATTTCCCTACATTTTTGCAATTGTTTGTCGCCGAGATAAGACTGCGACTTTTATATTTGGCCTTCAGGAATCTACCATAGGAGGTGTGGTGGGAAACATACTAACTGAACAGACAGCTGTGCAGCTGGGGAGTTTGTTGCGCCACTTCTTTTTCCCAGCGATAGCACTGGGAAGTGGTGGAGGGCGGGCGTTTTTGGGAGACTGTCTTTGTAATTTTGACGTTCGAAAAGTGCTGATTCTCAGCACTAATTTGAATAAATGACTTTTGATTTAATTTGATTTGATTGACATATAGAATTATATTTCGGAAAAGGCTTACGCCAAAAAGAAACAAATGAAGATCTTGTTAAAATACGAGTAAGTATGTAGCCAAATGTATAATATTATACATATTGTAGTGACGTGCAATACACTCAACGCGATTGAAAGTCTGTAGCAGACAGACGGGCCCTGACAAATTGTCCTGTCGGTCGGTTGAACCCTATTTCTTTTTTACTCTTTTTAGGGACTTGTAACGATTGTGCTCTAATAGAAAAACATCCATTTGGAGTCCTATGTCAAGGAACTCTCTCGTTTTCCGATTTAATAGCGGGCTACGGGAGGGGCTTGCTTTGATTGGAAAATGTCTGGAATTTTGAACTTAAGTCTGCGTCAAGAAAATGCATGGGGTAGATACACAGTGTGGGTTATCTGAAGAGCGAGGCTAGAGCATCTTCAAATTAACATTGACTGTACCCATGAAATGCATGCATGTTACTATTCATATTGTATTAAATTGTTGTGCCCAAAAGGGTCCATGTGAACTTTGTAACTATTATTAAGATCTTGTACACACATGAGATACGCAATAAAGATTCGAATTGAATTCTTCTTCTGTTCGTATCGATGGTATTCTTCCTCGTTCTTTTTTTATATCGTTTGAGTCCAGTAGGTGGGCACGTTGGTTGTCGTATTAGTGGCATTATTTAGGTCATCTAAGGTGCAGGTGAACGGGCACTTAGGACACTCCAGCAGTGAATTGAACTGAAATAGGTGACTTAAGTCGTTTTAAAAGTTTTATCTATCTATCTATTTTTAACTTTCTATTTGTTTTTTTATTAGCTGTTATCTGATGTATGTATCTGGTGTATTGTGTGTCCTTTAGTCTGTGCTAAATAAATGTTTTTCTTTCTTTCATTTCGACGATTTTTGTACACTAGTATATTATTACTTCTGTCGTGGTCTTTGAGACATAAAATTTCTTGTGCTCTTCTGCAAAGCTAAGGGCCCTAATCATGCCTCAATTTAAGTTGAGTCTACTCAACATAAATTCTTTCATAATATCCAGTAACTCCCTCAAATTCACATCAACCCAAGAACCCGGCGCCATTTCCCTGCTATTCTTAGCGACGACTCAACAATAAAGTCGTATTAACAGGAGCAATCTTCCTAAAAGCTATTGTATTGTCCTTCTAGCGCAATATCCTGGAGCTAATGATGTCATAGATCAAGCTATTTTTGGAACACTTATAAAGATTGTTTGTTGGACTTGAAAAGGGGCTTGTTAAATACTTGGTTCGACTTTTCTTCGTCGTTAAGAAAAGTAAAATTGTGCCTCATTGGCGTAGTGGTCGCAAGCGCTACTGCTGAGGATGAGGTCCCTGGGTTCGATTTCCAGGTCGGGCAAAGTTTTTCATTATGAGTTTTACCATTAGGAATTTCTCAGAAGCAATACTCTCAGTAGAGTCTGGATTTGTACCCGGTTGATGACAATCGGCTCGCCAAGTATTACTTGGGACTTAAACAGAACTGGCGAAATGTGGGTGCACCTCTGCCTAACTCTTCGGGGAGTGCGAGTGTGATGTTATGTTACGTAAAATTGTGCAAAATCATCGGGGGTTAATTCTTTGCATTTAAAAAAAATTACTATACAAAAATATAAAATTAAGGGTCTGTTTGAAATGTCAAAATAACAGCTTTTTACTAAATTCATCTTTAAAAAAAAAAACGATGTTATAAGGTAACTTAGGCTACTTTATTTAAGAAAAAGAATTAGGGTTCACCCATGAAATCCAATTTGATATCCGACGTGCACGCGTACGAAGTCGCGGGCACAGGCTAGTGTTACATAAATATCGTAAATAAACACACAATTCAGGGCTGATTTTTCCTTCGCCAGATAACTTTTATTCGAGGAATCAATTGACGTTTGACAGTTTTTGTATGAAATAATTGTCAAAATTTCATAATTATTCCTCGAATATTCAGGTGATTGACAAATCAGCCCTTTTTTTTTTTTTTTTTTTGTGGATGGGAAATCATCAAATGACTCCTCCCGCTCTGGGTGGAGCAGAAGGGAGTGTCAGACTCTTACTGACTAAAACCCACCCGTGTTCCTTCCTTAGCCCTTTACGTACCAGGGCAGCGGTAACCCTTTCGGACGATCCCGCTACCCCGGCAGGCTTCGGCCCTGTCGGGCCCCGTCATCTATGCTGACATCTCTTTGAGGCGCACGTGGAACACTTACGCGCCGTCCGGCACGGGCCTGGTCCTGATCGGACGGAGAGCTACCCATTGCTCTCCGCCCGCAGGCCCGCGCCTACGGTGGCCGGGAGTCGTCACGCGGCTCCCGACGCCCGGAGCGTCTCCCTCGGCGGCTGAGGCGTGAGGATCTCTCCCTCGCCCATCCCGCCACCTCCTTCGCTAGCATGACTGCTTCGCAGAAGGAGGTGACCGCCTCCCACTCCCTCTCGCCCCGGACCATGGCTTGCACCAGGGCCGGGCGCGAGAGGTCGCCGCCGCTGCCGATCGCCTCTACGAGGACACGGCGGTGCTCTGCCCAAGCGGGGCAGACCTCCACCGTATGCTCCACCGTGTCCTCTGGGCGATCCTCGCAGTGGTGACACCCGGGCGTCTCCTCCCGCCTGATTATGTGCAGGAACCTCCCGAAACATCCGTGTCCGGAGAGGACCTGCGTCAGGCGGTAGGTGAGAGCGCCGTGACGCCTCTCTAGCCACTCCTCAAAGAGGGGTCTTACCGCCGCTATCGTGGCGTGCCCTGCGCTGGGTTGCGATAGTCGCGCCTTCCATTCCACCATGAGACCGCGCCGGAGGTCCGTCCGCTCCGCAGCGATTTGCCGCGGGTGCAGAGTTTCCCCCCGACGTAGTGCCTCCGCGCGCCAGTCATACAGGCGCGCGAGGACTATCGCCTCCAGATCCCATGGTGGCAGTCCGGCAAGGAGGCTTGCTGCCTCGCGCGAGATCGTGCGGTACCCCCGGATCAGCCTTACGGCTACCACCTTTTGGGGCGCGTTCAGGTAGTGTGCGGCTCGAAGCCGCAGTGAACGCGCCCATACCGGGGCCCCATATAGGGCCATGGACCGCACGACCCCCGCGTAAAGCCTCCGGCAGGAGGCGTTTGGCCCCCTCAGGTTGGGCAGGAGCCGCTTTAAGGCGGCCCCGGTCCGTTCCAGTTTGGGGGCCAAACGTCGGAAATGCTCGACGAAGTTCCACCGGCTGTCGAGGACGAGACCCAGGTATCTCATCGTCTTCTCGACGCCGATGTGAACCCCTCCTACCATCAGTTGGGATCCCGAAGGTGGCCCGTACCGGGGCCCATGAAAAGACATGGCCTCGGACTTGTGCAATGCCACCTCGATACCCAACTGCCGGATCCTTTCCACGACTATCGCAACCCCGCGTGTCATCGCGTCGGCCGCCGCCTGATGCGACCTCCCCTGCGCCAGGACCAGCGTGTCGTCAGCGTAGCAAACTACGCTGACGCCATCAGGGAGGTCGGCCCGCAGCACCCAGTCGTAACCGATGTCCCACAGGAGCGGCCCCAGAACCGATCCCTGTGGGACACCGCACGACATCTCTCGCCGGTTCCAGTTCCCGTCGCGACCGGGGTAGATGACGGCTCTGTCCGTCAAATACGCCCCGACTATTCGACGGAGGTAAGTCGGCACCCGGTGATACCGGAGTGCCTCCCCTATGCAGCTCCAGGGCAGGGTGTTGAACGCGTTGGCGATGTCGAGTGACACCGCCACGACCACCCCACCCCGGGACACCGCGTCCCCCGTCGTGAGGGCTCTCACGCGCATGATGGCGTCCACCGTCGAGCGCCCCTTGCGGTAGCCAAACTGGCACTCCGCAAGATCCGGCCCCGTCCTCACCAGGTGCCCGACGAGGCGGCCCGCAATCACTCTCTCAAAGAGCTTGCCGACCTCGTCGAGCAGCACTATGGGCTGGTATGCGGACGGAGAGTCCGCAGGGCGCCCTGGCTTCTGAATGAGGACCAGCTTCCCCGTCTTCCAACGGAGTGGAAACTGGCCTCTCTCCATGCATGCGCTTAAGAGCGCCTCCAGTCGAGGCCCGAGAGCCCTCGAGGCCAGGACCCAGGCTTTACCCGGCAAGCCGTCGGGTCCCGGGGCGGTATTTTTGGCCTTCAGCCTGCCTACCGCCGCTCTCAGATCTACCCCGGTCACTTCAGGGGTGTCGTCGTCGTCGTCCGCGTGGTCCGCTTCGGGCACCGCAAGTGGCGGAGCCATAGGCGGGGGAGTATGCTCCCCCCGTGAAGGGAACAGAGCGCTCACCACTTCCTCCACCAGCTGGGGTCGGAGACTCTGCGTCAGCGGGGGGGCCCAGGTGCGGAGTTTATTCCGCACCATTCTGTAAGGGCGCCCCCATGGATCTCGGTTCAGAGTCTCCAACATCTCCTCGCGGGCCATATCTTTGGCCCGCTGGACAGCCTCTTGGAGGGCGGTCTTCGCCGCTCTGTACCCCTCGTACAGCTCCACTTCCGTGGCTTCCGCATCCGGAGGGCGGATGCGGAGCCTGCGGTGCCTGGTGTACCGGTGTCGCGCGTCGACGCACGCCTTGCGTAGCGCCCCAACCTCCTGCGACCACCAGTACACCTGACGTCGGGCGCATCCTGGCCGGACTCGGGGCATTGCCACGTCACAAATTTCAGACATGGCCTCCCGGAACCACTCCGCCTCACCGTCGATGTCAGCAGGCCTGTCCGGTGAAAACACCCAGGCCTGCACGATTGAGGCTTCCAGGAGAAGCTCCCGGTCCAGCTGCTTCAGCGCCCACCGCGGACCACTCGGGGCCTGTTGGACTAGCGTGCTAGAGGTCTGGGTGGAGACATCAAACCGGATATACCGATGATCGGAGTATGTCTCCACCTCCTCCATGACGCGCCAGTCAATGACACGCTGTGACAGAGCGGGGCTGGCGAACGAGATGTCCACTACCGACTCGCCCCGCATCCGCACACACGTAGGAACAGAACCCCAATTTAGGACGACCAGGCCTGTTTCCAGAGCCCAGTCCTCCACCATCCTGCCCCGCACATCCGTGCAACGGGAACCCCAGGCCAAATTCTTGGCGTTGAAGTCCCCGAGCACTAGCACGGAGAAGGCATGGTTTCTGGCGACGACGACACTCAACTCTGTTAGAGAGTTCTGGAACTCGGCGAGAGTTCGGCTCGGAGAGAAGTATACTCCCACTACTACAATCTCTCCGAACCGTGCTGCTACGCACCCCTGTCCCCTCGTGACACCTTCGAGGGACGGGGTACCGGCGGCGGCCGACGAAATTATGGCCACTGAGCCGTTCAGGTCCTCCACCCAGTCATCCCTGGGCGGGACAAAGTACGGCTCAGCGACCACGGCGATGTTAATCGACCACTGCGCCATGCTCTGGAGCAACAGGTCCTGAGCGCAGGCGCAGTGGTTGATGTTCGCCTGGAGAAGGCGTAGTGGAGGAGTTATTACTCCTCCATTTCAGCCCCCTCCCGGGCCCTATCGGCAGTGGTGGCGGCGGCGGCGGCGGCGGCGGCGGCGGCGGTGGTGGCGGCGGCGGCGGCGGCGGTGGCGGTGGCGGCGACAGTGGCGGCGACGGTGGTGGTGGCGACGACGGCGGAGGGCCTGCCCTTTCTCCTGGCTTCGGCGGGTGGAGCGCAGGACTTGCTCCCCGCCCGGTGATCGGCCGGCTTGCCAGCAGCCGCACATGCGACGCAGTGCGGCGCGGCGTTGCACGAGCCGGCCGTATGTCCGGGCTTGCCGCAGCGGAAGCACAGAGTGCTGCGGTCCTCTAAGGTGCACTGGACGCCCACGTGGTGCCCCACGAGGCATCGATAGCACCTTAGAGGTCTGGGCTCCAGCAGCTTGACCTGCGCTGACACCCAGCCCACCAGGAGCCTTCCGCCCTCCACAATTTTCCTCGCCGCCGTCACGGGACAGCTTACCGTAACGGTTCGCATACCCGTGAAGTCAGGACGTAGGGTGCCCGCCTTCACCTGGTCGGCCAGACACCCGCCAGTCCTGACGATGGCGGCTACCACCTCTGCCCCCGTCACCGAGTCATCCAGGCCCACAATGCGCATATCCGCGCACTTGACGGGCCTGGAGACTCGTGCCTCGTCCGCATTGAGGGACGCCCTTAGCTTTTCAGCCAGGGCGTCAGCGGTGGGGCCACTCGTCGCACCGGGGATCTCCAGCATGCGGGCACCAGTGGCGGTCACCCTATGCCGGAGGCCTCCGGTGATCCCCAACTCCTGGAGATCCACGGTCGCTCTCGCCTTGGTGAGCACGTCGCAGTAGGTCACCCCCCTCTTAACCGCGTCCGGCTGTAGCGTAATAACTACAGCCGCGGTCTTAGGGGAGCGAAGCCTAGCCGCAACGGCTCGCTCCTTGCGCCGCTTCCTCTGCGCCTTTTTCCTGGCCGCCTTGGCCGCCTTCTTCTTCTCCCCGACCACCTGCCACTCAGCGTTGGTCGTGGGAGATTTGTTTTGGGGAGGCGTAGGCTCTGGGGCCTTCCCCTCCCCAGCCGTTCTGCCCTTTCTCTGGGCCGGCACCGCGGGTTTGGCGGCAGGCGCCGATTTTGCCGGCGCCGACGCTCCACCAGCCGACGTCGGTTTTGCCGGCGCCGGGGCTCCTCTAGCCGACGCCGGTTTAACCGGCGCCTGTGCCCGGCCAGACGGCCCGGGCTTAGGGGCGGCAGCAGCCGCGTACGAGGCCGCCTTCTTCGGCCCTGGGTCCGTTCTACCCGCCAAGGGGGGGCGCAGGACTATACCCTCCAGGACGGCGAACCGCGCCTGGAAGGTCGCCAGCTCCTGCCGAACCAGGTTCAGGACCTGGTTCTCCACCGGCACGGGCTGGCTTGATGGTGTCACCTGCGCTGTGCCGGCTGCTCGCAGCCCGGCCAGGTCTGCTCGGAGCTCCTCGTTCTCCTTTCGGAGGAGCTCCATGGCAGCCGTCAAGCGGGCCACCTCCGCCTGCATATCGGACGTTACGTCCGGCGGGGGCCCGATGTGAATGGCTTCCGCCGCCGCCATGATGGAGGCCTTGGCCGAGACTATGGCCCTGTTTTTAGAAGTCTGTAACTTCTTCAGGGCCACGTCCCGGATCGCGGCCTCCACGACCGCCGCAAACCTCTCTTTGCGGTCCGCATCAGGGCCGCCTACCTCCGCCGCCTCGTCACTTGAGGTCTCCGATGCGACCGCGCGACCAGACCCCCCCACCTTTGCGGGCTCCTCCGCTTTCTCCGCCGCCTCCCGAGCAGTGAGCCCCCTCCCTAAGCCTCGCTCTCGGGCTCCTCCGCGCCTGCTGGTTGGGATTTTTCTGGCCGAAGCCAGCTCCCCGTCAGAGGACGACCCCTGGCCGTCCACTGACCTTGGCCGCTTGCTCTGTGCCTTTCTCTTGGCAGCGGCCGTCTTCTGGTCACGGCGAGGGCTCACTGAGCCTCCCGTGCTCGCTCCTCCAGATGCAGCGTCGGACTCCGACACCGCATCTTCGTCTGTTGTGGTTTTGGGGTTTTTAAAAAATTAATCCATATTTGTTCCCACGAGTAAAAAACTTCTTGTACTTGCTCAAATTACGTGGTTCGCACTAGTGACTAAACCAAGCTACCCATTAGTCAAGCTTACTACCTCCCTCACGGTGCGCCGCCGCTTGGAGGTTTGGGGAATTTTTTATAGAGGTTAATCTTCCTCGCGGTCCGGGCGGTTAAGCCAAGACCCTCGACCCCCGTCAAAAGTCAGAGACATGACCTTGACAATCTTCGGGGCTACGATATTAACGGTGGCAGGAGGGGGGTTATCCCCTCCTGCCTGCCCGGCGGCAGGGTAAGTGCACACCAGGCCCGCTCTTACTCCACACAGTAGCCGCTCTGCTTCTCATAGCGGCTTGTGTGGGGCGTTCCTCTTGGCAGAACATTAGCATGCGGGCAGCGAGATCTCATTGGGAAAAAATCCCACTGAGAAATAGCTGCCCGCACCCCAGGATGCACCGGCCCGAAAACTGGTCTTCCCCCCGGACGTATCCAGAAGGGAACTCCAGTCCCCAGGCACACGTGGAGGTTTTCTGCCCTGGCACCCCCCCCCCCCCACCCCCTAAGGGCTGATTTTTCAATTTTATTCCTAGAATAAAAGTTATCTGGCGATGGAAAAATCAGCCCTTAGCCAGTTAAAAGTACATGAATTACACATATTTATTAATATTATGTAACCAATATAACTATCGTTGTCAAACCCGTTCATATTATTTTTGCGTACAATATTGTTTCATTAATTCCAGCAGAGAAACCCGTCTCCACAATATATTACACAATATTACGTATTTATTCGTCCATTTTCCTTTTCCGTTATAATAAATTATTTCCCGGTTTCCTCTGTCTGACTTGTGCAATGTTTTCGCTTTCCAAATAGCAATTTTGTTGTAAACAATAGCCTGGCGTGACGAATGCTGCTCATCATGTGACATAGAATTGGATGGGTGGATTATTTTGCAACGATGTATATGACTGAAATCTATTGTCACTCTACTGGTGATGGTGCTACGATTACTATGCACGGCAGTGTAGTGTGTCATTTTGTACGGTATTCCCACAGTTACATCGGTGAAAATGTCACCAAGATCCAAGCAAGCAAGACATCTGCAGAAGTCTAGAACTTGACATCTGGAGAAGTCTAAAACTTGACATCAGAAAATGTCTAAAATTAAATTATTGACTGAAACATAGAGACAGACCTAATCAGGAACGTCTATGGTTTATGGTTTAAGACATTTATTTCTCAAAAACAGAATACAAGATATTCTCTTAGAATGAGAAACGCTGGTTGCATACAAATTAACGATCCTTGGAACGAGTATCGGAACGGTATTTTTGAAGTTAGAAATAGGTACAATATTGTTAGTTTTCTATCAGAGATTCCTATGATATCACTAACCCTTGGTACGAACGTGGATCCACGCGAGACAAAATGGCTTTTTAATTGTTTCTGTGATTACGGCATCCCACCGGTTAAAAGTCTATTCTATCTCTCGCCATCAGTCCCAAGGAAGAGCCAGCGTGATAAAATTAAACTCTCCAAACTAAATCAGCATACAAAACCACACGGACCGGCCCAGTTTCATTACAAAATCACAAACGCGGACGTTTGCAGTCTCAACGAGTGATTGGTCTAAGCAGGATGTCGTTGTACTCTCACTTAGATAAGGTTCCAACTTGTTTGCCAACGTCGTGTGTTAGAACCCTGTCGTAGTAAGGCGTGGGAAATAGGTTGCAGTGGACTTCCTTATTCTGATAGCTCTCGGATATTACTGGGCTGCGGTCATGCCAATATAAGATGTTTTGAATTTGCTTAATTTGTTGTGGAGACAAATGCTTTAAAGGAAGAAGGTAGATGGTAATCAAGGAACAATAGGTACGGGACCGGCCTTCTAAAACTTTTGGCACCCGTCTCATTGATTGTCGATAAAAGTAGATTTGTTATTGATAGTCTCGCCTTTGTTCACTAGGTATCTGACCTGATGATAAGTCATGGTGTGGTCCACGACTCCAGGTTAGTGGACGCTTGCCTAGTAGAAGTAACCTATACTTACAGACTTGAAGACTCCCAGGTCCCATATCATACCAACCAGTTAGCAGCCAATGAACCAGACTTGGTTTCCGTACATCCTTTTCGGGTAACCACTGAAAATCAGCGCTATCTTGTGGGTCCTACATAGCACAGTATCATGCTGAGTGGAAGTTTCACAGTCATGACGTGCAGCTGTCGACTATTTCTGTTTTGTGCTCGTGATTATAGATCTATTTTATTTGTCTTTATTATTAGAGTTAGAAAGAAAGAAAAAAAGAAAGAAAATGCATTTATTTGCGGCAAACATGACGCATGAAAAAAGGACATAAACACACAAAAAAAAACAAGGTGGGGGTAGTTCTTGTATCTTTTTGCATGCACGTGTTTCTGTGACAAATTAACCTATTTTTCTTTTTTTCTTTATATGTCAGCAAAGACACTGCACAGATTGTATAAATAATATTTTGCTGACTATCCAATCCAAAACAAAATCGAAATTATTTATTTGCAAATATGGGTAAACTAACTTACGACCCAATGGGTCCCTCTTAATGGCAAGCGACATCGCGACAGGCTCAGACGGAGATGGCGGGATGAGCTGGACTCCTTCAACAAGAACTGGTCCTCAGAAGCTTTAAACAGAGAGAAGTGGAAAGAGAGTAGGGAGGCCTTTGCCCTGCAGTGGGACATCACAGGCTTTTAATATATGGGTAAACAATATGCAGATTTTATATTCGTGTAATAATTGTATATCACAGTCTTTGTTCACCAATCTCCGTAAAGGGCATAAGCGGTGCTTACCACTGATGACGAAACTACTTTTATAATACCTTCTAAGGTCAGGACATGTGAATCACGCACGTACATAGGTACCTACAACTTAGCTTGTGTTGCCAAATGCTTACCTTGTAGGAATTGAGGCGTTGTTTTTATGTACATGATTGTTACACAATAACGTAATTGATATGGCCATTTGTGCTGGCCAATTGAAATTATATCATGGCCTTTGGACGTCCCAAATAAACATGTGTACGTAGAGGATTTGTTAATGGTCCTTCGGGCGTTATCGCTACTGGAAAAGGACCATTTATTTAGACCATTTTATTAAAAACTTGACGCGCCCCTGCTTCGCACGGTCTACGATTTCGCAAAACATCGAGATTTGTTTATGTTATTTTAATATTAATACAGGGTGGCAGGGACATCGACGTGTAACCTGTAACCATAAAGTCAGCACAGGACGCCATAGCGCAGAAAATTTTAGTCGGATATAAAAACAAAATGTTTCATAGAAAAATGCGCGGTCCTTCGCGGTCAAAATGTATGGAACAGCTAATTATATTTTTAATAATCGACGAAACATTTCAACTCAGTGGGCTTAAGAGTTATGTACTGAATCCATGGTAACGGGTTGTGCGTCGATGTCCCTGCCACCCTGTAGATTATACACATGAATTTTCCGGAATAAATTCTCTAAATGGAGGCGAAAACCGCATCAAAATCCGTTGCGTAGTTTAGCACAACAACGCGGTCACACAAGCAGACGACACGAAAAGAGACTTCAATTTATAAATTGAAGTCGCTTTTCGAGTCGTCTGCTTGTGTATATGTAAAGACAAGAATATCCTAAGCCTTAATTCTTACACATAGTACCAAATGACCAAAATTACTTTTGTGTCTTCTAGTATAATTTGTCGTTATATCACGTAGTCGTGATTCAACTTAAACATTATTGTATTTGAGGAATATAAGCGTGAGGAATACAAATTGCCATTTGTCTTGTTTCTCAATAAATCAACCATCTTGAGCTGAGGTGTCCTAGTTTCAAGGAACCCATCTGAATGAGATCCGTTTCAATGCCTGCCGATATCTAAAATTAGGCCATCTATACAAATAAGTAGAATTGAAGCGTCAGTATGTACTGTCAAAATAACCTCTTTTTATTAAATGCTTAAGACAGTAGATACGGAAGACAGTAGCTTAAGACAGTATAACAAATTACCATTTTTTTGTCTGTCTGTTTGTTCCGCCTAATATCCGAAACGGCTGGACCGATTTTGACGGGCCTTTCACTGGCAGATAGCTGATGTTGTAAGAAGAACCCATGAAATCCAATTCGTTTTCCGACAGGCACGCGAACGAAGTCGCGAGCACAGCTAGTTCCAAATGCGTTTCCTATATTATTACAAAGGTATTCGAAAATACACTCTAAGTGCACTCTTACATAACTCAATTACACGAAAACGGACTGAAGGACCATCCAATCATAATAAAATCATATCGTGACTTCATAAAGGGAATTGGGTTTTTATGAGAGTTCCGATTCCTACTATTGATTCATAGGAATCGGTCAGTAGTGTGTGACGTCAGTATCATATGGCCGACTGATGAATAACTCATTGATGCTCGAACCTTTTTATAGGCTGCCAGTGTCATAGTTCAGGATTATCATATTAATCGAAAAGGAGTTTTTAGTTGTGAAAAGTTGTCTACGAAAAAGAATCGATGTCGTTTTTGTTGCGCATTTTAAAATTTAACAAGACACAACATCACGCCTGGTATTCCCGAAGGGTTAGGCAGAGGTACCCCCACGCCCAGTTTTTGCCAGTTATGTTTTAAGTCCCATGTAATAGGGGCGAGCCTATTGCCGTCAACCGGCACAAATCCAGACTCCAGGCTGCAACTGAGGCCTCAAAGAGATGTCAGCACGAACTGACGGGGTCCGCTAGGGCCGATGCCGCCGGGGCTGCGGGTTGTTCGAAAGAGATACCGTGGCCCCTGGCACAGGCAACTGAAGGAACACGGGTGGGTTTTAGTCAGTAAAAGTCTGACACGCCCTTCCGCTCAGCCCAGAGCGGGAGAAGTCATTTGATGATTTCCCACCCAAAAAAAAAAAAAGGCTGCAACTGAGAGATTCCTGACGGATAAATCCCATAACACTTTCTCCGTCCTGGGGACCTCATGCTTAGCAGTAGCGCTTGTGACCAATAGATCAACGAAGCTATTATTTGAAAATTTACACAACAATATTATTGGTTTCTTCAGTCAAACTATTTGCATGCTGAGCAAAAGTAACATAATAAATAAGCGGAAATGTTATGCCGAGATGAGCTAAGCAATATGTACAATTGACAATATGATATACAAAACAAATTATGTAGATTTTATTGGCCTTATTTCATGGGCTGCCTCATTGGTTTAGTGGTAGCAACTTGGAAGCACTACTGCTGATCAAAGGTACAATACAGGTCTGGTAAAGGTTTGAGTATTTCGTAGGCGTTGACAGAGAACCTGATATTTAGGCATATCGTCGTACTTGTATCTACTTTCAAGTTGGAATCTGCCCGTTCGTTGTCCTCTGCTGATTTCCTAGTCCCATTTACACCGAAAATAGTGTGGTCACCTGCTTTCCAAATAGTATTCTAACTTTGCAACCGCTCGATGGAAAGGCTGTTATGTCCTTAAGATATTCATATTTGTTACTTCTTGTGTGTGTTGAGTTGTTGAGTGCATATATTGTTTGTGGTATAAGTTTATAAGTACCACTTTATGAATATTCAAGCTGCATATTATGTCCATTTTATTCAAAAACGTATTTGATGTCATACGTTGACGTCACTTTTGATGTTCTTCGTATCAATACAGTTAACAATTTCGAACTAAGGTTCTGATTGCTAACCACATAATATTTTCTGATTTCTTGTGTCCAGTATTGAGTGACGATCCATACAAATCTATTACATTACATGTCAACACATGTAAGTTGTATATATATCGTTCTGAATCTCATTGACATGAAACTTTCAATTTCTTTATCGACCATACCCTAAAAATGTTATTATATCTGTCTTTCTATATATAAACAAAGACTTATTTTGATTTAGTTAAAGACTACATTGCACAGTCCGAAAACATCTGTCTCCTGGAATGTCTTAGAATACTGATCACCATCCCGTTTATCCAGCACCCTTTACTATGGTGTACATACAACATAACATCACGCGTGTAATCCCCGAAGGGTTAGGCAAAGGTGATTCTATAGTATACCTACATTTCGTCAGTCCCATATAACAAGGGGCGAGCCTATAAGCCATCAACCGGGCACGCACTATGGTGCAACTACAGACAATACAGTCATCCTTGACTTATCATTACACTGCCAACCTTTAGAACAAGATACTCTAAGAAACAGTTCTCAGCTTGACAATACAGTATCACACATCTGAAGTCTAATGCCCTTTAATATCAGCTTCGGATTATAGGCGCGGAGTTGAAACACCTTTTGTCTGCACTGCAATGCAACACTCGGGCAGAAATAAGAGTGACTCAGCTGTTGCGAAACGTATTACCTTTATGTGACTTGCCTGTCTTGCAATGTTTGCCATTTTTATCGTAATATTTTACTTGACATGCCTGTTGTCCTTTGATGTTAGCGTAGGATGTCGTAAACGTAAACTTTCCTTGAAGATAGGGGGCTGTTTTCATTGATCATAAAAAAAGTTTTTTTTTTGGGGGGGTTCTCGTCGATCGACGAAAAAATTGTCCCTCGTAAGCTATTGGTAGATTAGCTAAACTACCAATAATAAAGTTTTAGTTTAGCGTGGTAGGAGAACTCTGTTATAGTAATTGTGGATAGCAATATTATAATAGACTCAAGCATGAGTAGCGGTAAATTCAGTGGTGGTAAACAGCTGGGTTGGAGAGGTTGAATTGTAGAAGATTTAAAAGTGGTGTGGTTCAGACAATTAACTTATTTTATTATGAGCCTGTGTTGTCCCACTGCAGGGCAAAAGCCTATTCCGTCTTTCCACTTTTCCCGGTCTCCGGTGATTGCGGGCAAATCTTTTAAAAAAGAGTCCAGCTTATCCTGCCATATAATTCTGGGCCAACTGCGTGTTGCGCTAAAAATCCCACTTACAAACAAAAACAATGGTTAAGTTCCGAGTAGTAATTACAAAACAATTAGTTATATTATCCTGTCCCTACGGGCACAGCTTTCCCTCTAACAGTCATCACCACAGTTACCTTAGCCATATTCCCCAAGTCCCCAATTCCCACTGGACAAATATTAATTTCCAATAAGTTTCTCCACGCAACTTTAGGCCTGCGCAGGCGCAGTTCCCAGAAGGCGGGAAGGAAGTGCGCCGCGTGATGCGCGTACGCAATGCAACTTGAATGCAACCGCTAGCTAGCACGTTATGGAAGCGGCAGCTGCTTGATAGCGAATTGTTTGTTTTGTTGATTATGTGCATGATATTACTGTTGAACATAGAAAAATGAATGGTATAATAAAAATAAAACATTCTGATATATATAATGTAGTAAGTACAGACCCCAGCACAGCAAGCTACTAACGATCTGTCTTTAATAGATTTTCATTACTTTCGCTAAAGGTTTAAGGTTGATTGGGAAAATTTGACAGTTTTGGGTAGCTTGACTTGCTGGCGTCTGTACTGATCGATAACAATATAATAACATTTTATTTGTTGGCCCTTTTGATAAATATTTTGCTGCACCTACTTCCTATAAATATGAATTGCGTGTTTCTATTATTATAAATATGAGCTCATTGTTAAGGCAGCACGAATAAATTAAATCCGTTACTATATTTATGATTAACATGATACATTTTCTAACTATAGCAGTACTAGCGTTCGCTCGCAGCTTTGCCAGCATGGAGGTCGTATATTATACCAGAGGAACGTACTAAGTTACCGGGATAATAAGTATCCTATGTCCCAGCCCCAGGTCATTGGCTATCTGTGTGCCAAATTTCATCGAAATCCGTTAAGGCGTGAAAAGGTAGCAGGCAGACAGTTACTTTCGCATTTATAATATCTAATATCTAATTTATAATCTTCTGCGTGTCACTGACGCTGTATTTTAAATCTTGTTTTCCTAATATTTTGCCACTTCCAGGGCGTTGTCGGTGGTAGCGCAGAGGTCGCTTTGACTGCATGTCTGCATGTCATTTATAATATGTATTAGGATGGGTAGAGCGTGTTTCTCTAGCCCGCTGCCGCTTATCACTTCGCTATAGGGCGTTGACGTCACCGGCGCCTGCGCCTATTATTTACGAAGCAAATACATTTCGATGCGTACTTAAACGATGATGTTTATGAATATTGTCTTTCTCACGGGATTGGTGACTGGGTTAGTTAGTTTTACGGTAAGATTAAGTAATAATTTAATTCCTTAATTTATTTATTTAGTTTATCCCAAATTTCGTAAATAACACCTTAACAGCTATAACGCCAATGCGATCTTCCTACCCAAAAATTAAATGAATAAAAAACCATCATAACATCCACCACCACCACCATTAATAATAAGTAGTTAATTTAATATAGGGTTGTTCTCGAGGGTCACACAACTTGTGTAGCTTATAATGTTGCCTTTATGGCTCCAGTATGGTCTGGTCGGAATGTTACTGACTTGAATGCTAAGATAGGAGCGGGTCGTTCAGTACTTTGTTAGTTTTAATCTTAGATAAACTTAAATGTTGTAATGTACTTTTTTTATTTTTTTCATGCTTTTGTTAGATTTAAATTAATTTTCTTTTTGGTTGTTTGTATATGCTGTGTAAATTTAAATAAATCTTTCTTTCACTAACTCGGCTACACATAAATTAAAGGCCCATGTTAGTATCAAAACATTCAATTTTTTTTTTTGTGAAGGTGGACGTTCACAAAGTGCTGATTCTAGCCTGTTTTATTTTATATTAATTATTCGGAAGAACAAACAATTACACATTATATTTTACAAGGAAATTGAACATAAGGAGTTATAAAAATGTGGAACCAACAACGTTCTCCACAGATACACAAAAAGACAATGTTGATAAAGTTAGATAAAGTTTTAAATAAAAAGTTTTTGATTTAGTGGTTTTCTCTCTATTTTTGTAAATATGTTTCCCATACTCAATTTCCCACTCGAGAACATCTTCACTTTTACAACACATGCCATATACGAGTGTAGAGAATGTTTGTTTAATAGCGGTTTTATTTATTCATTACTGCCAACTGCTACTTATGGCACATTTTATGTGTATAGAAACTCCTTTGTTTGCACAAGATTCCTTTGGTGTTCAACGTTTGTTATTGATAGTCGATTTTATGTTTTGCGTTATTGACTTGACTCTGGTCTTCAAGTACACTCACGAGCACCAATATGTCAACACTTGGCAACTATCAATTGCGATTTTTTCGTGAAATAACGAATGCAATGTTGAAATACGACCCATTACATAAAGCTATGGGTTCGAAAATGCTATGTTCGTAACAACATAAAATTTCATTTAAAAATAAAGGAGTAAATCGCTTTTGAATAAAATCGAGTGTTTACATACTTTTACTCGTGACTGTACATGAGGATTTTTTTATTACCTGCTCTGTTGGTCTAGTGGTCGCAAGCGCTACTGCTGAGCTTGAGGTCTTGGGTTCGATGGCCAGGTCTGGCAAAGTTTTACTGGGTTTTTTAATTGGAATTTCTCAGTAGCAGCCCGGAGGTATTTGCCTGGTTTACGGCAATAGGCTCGTCCCCTATTACATAGGACTTAAACATAACTGGCGAAATGTGGGTGTACTATAGGTACATCACTGCCTAACCCGTCGGGGTATACAGGCGTGATGTTATGTTATGAAGTTTTAAATTAAATAGCAGATTTGTTAAGATGTTCTTCCTTTCTGGAAACATTATGGAACTCCGTAGCGTTGCCAAACTAATTAGTCTAACCATTTCTTGGCAGGAAAGTCCCTCCTGACTTCATATCGTATTTTCTACAAGACTAATAGAATGTACACTTTATTTCTGCAATAACATGCTCGAAGCATATCCATACTTACGTGTTGCTAAGAAAATCGATAGTGGGTGCATAAATAATGTCAACTTGCGGCCACTTATGTCCAATAACAGTTTCCTCAGCTGGCGTAACTTGCGGAAAACTGCAAGTGTCTAGCTTTCCAGACATTCTCTGGCTATATTGAAAGTCATTTACCCCATCAGATAATGTAATAAAACATCATTACGCTGGACACGAAACTTAATTATTTCATTCTGCGGAAATCTGGGGGAGTTAAACTTGATGGATTTCATTCTGGAAATCCCGTTTCGACTATTGATTTTTCAGTCGCTTCATAATCTCATAGATTACTAAGTATAGGATACTTTTGCCATCCTCAAAAGAAGGATCCATAGTAAAGTCAACTCGTTTCTTAACCGTTCGCATTTTGTATTTCCTAGGCCTTACTTAAGCACGCCTTGCCTCTTAGTGTGTGGTCGTGTAAGGACTTAAAACGGAATGAGGAGGAAAATCTTGTCCTTAGTGGGATTTTCTGCTGGCTTAGTCTCGGGCGATATCGATTTTTAATCGGTTAGCAGTTATAACCGATCTTCCAAAAAGCCATCTTGACCGAAGAGTTTTAGAATATAAAATAAGCTTTTAATACACACACTCTCGCCGTCTTGGGTGTAGGAACTACAGAACGCCACCTGCCAGCCAGCGCTAATTCTAAATAATTTGGGCCTTTGCTCTGTAGAGGGAAAATTCAGGGTAATCTTCTAATCATATAAAAATGAATCCATATTTCCCTTGGTCACGCCATAACTTGAGAACGACTTTACCGATTTCATCCATTTTTTTAAAAGTTTCCTTAAAATTTGTAGAAGGTTCTTACGGAAAAAAAAAGAGAATTGCTTTACGCGGACGAAGTCGCGGACAGAAGCTATTTATACAAAAATCAATGTTTATTTATTCGTATGGTATACGCTGCCATACCGTTAATCCGAATGCGATAAAACTTTGTCAACTTATTGCTAGCACTTGCACGAAGGACATAAAAACAAAAAATAAATTTTAAGCGGACGAAGTCGAGGGAGGAGCCAGTAATAAATAAAAATAATAATTCTTCGTATGAGGATTCTTCTTGCACGTTCTACTTTCCTGTGTTCAGAGCACTCCCGTAAAAAGTCATCAAGTACAAATTCAGCTAATGATAATAACCCCACAAAATTAATGAGCCATAATAAACCACCTCTACCTCCCGTGTCACACCCGGAACTATAACCCGGCCCTTTTAACTATCATACCACGAAAACAAACAAATCATAAACGAAAAAAAAAACGACCTATACGCGTGGCGTCCATACAAACAACGGTATTAATGTAATTGATCCCCTAAACTTTATTACAGAGGTTTTATGCCTTTATAAGCTGCATTTTTGATACTTTAAGCTCGTGAAAGCCTACTGCTTTTTGGGTCAGCGTTGATTTATTGTGCATATTGTGAATTGTAAAACGTATATTGTGCAGGCGTGTTGCGAAATTAAGGGCGTTCTTAATGAGCTCCAAGGGTCTTTTGAAAAACATAAAGAAGCGTAAAATGTTATTGTACTCTGAATTAACCGATCTTTTATGGGTGCTATTTGTCAAAGTTTATGGATCCAGACCTTCTCTGCGTTCAGCCGTGCGTTCTTTTATGCCTTTGACTTTGAGCTGATTTCGTCGTCTAAGAATGTCACGAACACGATTAGTTCTGGTCAAAGATGAAGACCTAAAGTCAGACTAAGTTCCTTTCCTGGCTGGAATGGAGTGGCATCTGAAAGATTTAAAAGCTCTTTACGAAATCACACAGCAAGGCAAGAGACATTGCCAAAAATACAATTTAGTCAATACTCGATATTTATTTATACATTCCACAAACTGACCTAAGGTGGTAGGAAAAGAATTTCAAGAACCTTTACATTTACAAAGGCAACAATAAAATGCGTAATGATATGGGTCAGGAAAATGAAGCAACTTAAAGATAGCTTGCAAAACAAGTACGTGCCGTATCATAGAGTTTCGCACTCGCTCCGGTCGTGTCTATGAATTCGTATATTTTACGACGTGACAATCTTGGCTTTCCTGCGAGTCCTGATACTGTAGTTGCCACACAAGCTATTAAGTTATTTTCCAAGTTGATAGGCGCCGACGCTGTTGGGTAACATACTTGGGTCCATTTGTTTTGTATGACTGGTTATTCAGGTCTTTGGAGGCTAAGGACAAGGGGTTCGCATTTGCACTGTTTTCAGTCTCATTTAGATGGCCCAAGTAATTTGTTGGTACATTAGCCGGGTTGGTGCATCTGCGCCCTAAATGCGTAACACACTATCAGTAGGAATGGCTTTCATTTTGACAGTTCAACAACATTCATTGCGTTATTTACGTTGTTGAGCAGACAAATTTTTCGAACATTGAAGCAATGGATTATCACTATCCTTCAAAATGATTCAGATTGTGATTGATAGTGTGTTATGCAGTTAGGGTACAGCAGATTAATCTTGTTGATACATTGCAGCTCCAGCGGGGACGTTACATTACACACTTTTGTTAATTTTGACAATTCAACAATATTTTTTGCGATAATTAAGTACGTTATTGAGCAGACGATTTTTTCAGACATATGAACCCTAGGGATTAGTAATATGCTTCAAAATCCTTCGGATTGTGATAGAAAATGTGTTCCGCAATTGGGATTTTGTTTATTTTATAAGCCTTGGGAAGTCGGGAATGCTCATTGTGGATGCATTTATTATAAAGCATCGCACCAGCCGTGTCTATGAATTTGTAAAGTTTACGATGCTTGTGAAGTCACGACAAACCAGTTGTTTGCAAGTTTTATTCATGGAGCTACGTTGAGAAATGTTTAACTAGACGTAGGACCATTTGGTCCTGTGTTACTGGAACTTGCAAAAGTCGGAGCAGATGTTTCGTGTAAAGCACAGATTTTAGACACATCTGGGAAGACTAGAAAGGCATGCAGAGCTTAAACAATTTAGACTAGCCTTTTTGATCGTGTTTTGCGTAAAGCTCAATCACTTTTGCTAATACTGGCTGATCGAGAAGATCAAAGGCAAATCGAAACTTGTTCTGTTGATCTTTGGGTTTTTCTGGTATCAAATACTCAGCCCTGATTTGATACTGTTTTGGGCTTACCTTGCCAATTCTGTGAAGATTTGCATAATCAGCCTATAACGTTGCCACTGCTGGAACAGGTCCGGGTGAGAGGGAGTGGGCCGTAATCCACCACGCGAGCCCAGTATGGGTTGGTAGATGTCACATTTCTTCGAATTTCTTATTCTAGGACATGTCGGTTTCCTCGCGATGTTTTCCTTCACCGTTTTGAGAGCAGTGGTGATGAAATAATTTACACAAACTAAAGTGTTGGTCTGACCTACGACTTACAACTCGTGAGTCGCGGCAATTTTTACTGGGCCAACACAGCTCTGTGAAGATTTAAATGCTCCAAAATTTACATTTAGCAAGTCAACAGTGTCTTTACTCCTAGGCCTCCTGTTATTAATGTGAGTCTGTGGTAATATTATGCGCATATTTAGGGGCGGCTGTTAGCCGCACCCTTGTAGGGTTTGTTTACATGGACACGACTGTCCCTGATGATAACTCAGGTTATTTATGTGCGGGGAATGGGTATAATTATACTTTCCGTACTTATATGATGGATATGTGGTCCTTGGATACGGATAGGCTTTTATATGGGCTGTATTTAAAATAGTCTCCCTTGGGAGTGATTAATGAAAACTCGGTGGAAGCCTCACCTCAGCGTAAATTTCCCGGATTGTGTTTTTAGATCCGTGTTTCGACCGAGTAATCAACGTCGTCGAATACTTGTATCGCTTTTCTACCATTGATAACTTCTAGACTCTGCCAAGGTGCCCCAACACACTGATTGATCTCCCTTAGCTCTTCAGATACCCTCAGATTTACCCTTATTTTACTTACTTTACCAATGACTTATCTAATTTGACAAAAATATTTTCTTCAACAATTACACCAGCATCTCGTCCCATCGGTAGTTTATTAATCAATTCCCCTCAGCGTCCTCTTCACACATAAGAGCAGCCCTCCAAACCCGGAGTGCCTACATTAAGCCAGTTTCGCGGTGACTGACATTACAAACAGGATCATATCGTATCCCATTCGGTGGAGGACTGACAGGGGCGAAATTGTTTCATGCATACTTAATAGAAACGTTGGATTCGTGTATGTGAATCTTTATTGCTTATCTGTATTTGAGTAGGCTGTTACTTTCAGTTAATAAAGCGATAAATGTTGTTGTTCTGGTTTATCCGATCCAGCCTGTCCCTTGCTGCCCTTCCCCATTGACGCCTCAAGACGCCGAGGTTCATTTAGCATTAGCGTGTAGTCGCTTAGTTTTTAAGTTTTTAAGCTCTGCCTGGAGGCTTAATTTATTGAGGCACCCGCAGGCAAACCCAGTTAAGCAGCCGACAACCTTCTAGATTGACCTGTAAGATACATTTAAAACAAATTTTTGTTCTGTTTTGATTTAACGACTGTGTACAATTAACTGTGTAGTGTGTAAGTCTCGAAGGACCATCTTCGCTCTAAGTGATATTGGTATAAACAGAGCTATGTGCTATGCAGTGATGTACCAATAGTACACCCACATTTCGCCAGTTATGTTTAAGTCCCATGTAGTAGGGGGCGGGCCTATTGCCATCAACCGACACAAATACTGACTCTGGGCTGATACTGAGAGATTCCTGATGGAAAAACCTAATAACACTTTGCAAGACCTGGGAATCGAAGATAAGCGCTCATGCTCAGCAGGTGCGCTTGCGACCACTGAACTAATGAGGCTTTCAATTTGGTATAAAACACCCTTGAATAAACGAATATGTCTTTAAATTAAGACTGCATCATAATCTTAATGCAATCGAATCAATGAATGACCAATCTTATTGACATAATAAACTTTTTATTCCTTCAAATTCTGACGTCTTTATTGTCCTTCATAAACTGAATACCGTTTCCATTTGTACAGAAGCAGTCTCGTAATAGAAAGCTACAAAACAGACACGTTTGAGTAACGTTGCTGTGTCACGCTGAAGGTTTCAGCCGTGCCCACTACATAGGGCGACGACCTGAAGGGTTGACTTCGTTGTAGCGTGCATGTTGGAGTCAGTAGCGAGCTGTTATTAATATAGTTTAACTTCTAAATTGGAAAAGGTAAGGAGTTTCTTGCCCATTCTTCTCCATATGAAAACTACGTTCAAAAGTGCCTTTTATGTGCCTATTTGAAATAAATGATTTGACTTTGACTTTGCAAGAAACTAAGTTGTGGCAACTCATGTCCTGCAGGGTTTTAGCTGTGTTTTTCGGCTGACAAACTGATACTTTTGAGCATTGCGGATGTTTTACTCCTTATTACTCCATGCTCAATATATTGATTGCGTCCAAAATGTAAAGTTAGGTGGTAGGATTAACATTGACATGATGATTGTGAACCCTGTCGCGCACAGCAAAATAGGAGAGAGGAAGAGGGTTTTAATTCCACTATTGTACTAGTTAGTCTGAGCATTAAAACCTTCAAGAGCACTAAACCCCGGTCTTTCCGGCTGTCCGTCTATCATCTTAGACACCGATCAGATTTAACGCTCTAGTCTCCAAAAAAAATTAAGTCCTGTCTTTGAAAATTTTAAACATCATTGTATATAGTAAAGGGTTCAGGAAATTTCTATGACGCTTTCAGCTTATCTCTTGTCGCGCTCCAGGCGCCACAGACGGACGAACTTGACGAATCAATTGTTTCAGCAGTACCCAGTGTACCCACTATAGTGTGGGTATTTAGGGAGTGGGTGGCCCTTTCATTCGCCCTCTAAGTGCGACCAGTGTTGTGTGAACACACTGCTTTACGCATTTTATTGTTGTTTGAATGGAAAGCGGTTTCTGTATGGGCATTTTAGTTCACGTGTAGGTTTTTGTTGTATTTGTATTATATGGCGCTACCTACCCGACATTCCGTGTTAAGACTTGATGGGTTTGCTCGTGTTCAGGAATCTTATCGCGAGATTGAGGTATTAAATTTAGAGGGTTGTGTTGATGATTTTAATTATTATAATTCTATTAATACATACTTGTTACGGTCGCGAATCATGTTTTGTTCAACATACCTATAACCTGATACTGACTTGCAAATTGAAAACGTAAAATTAAACGTAAATTCCGTTAAACGCAAAAATTTGAATTTCGCGAGCTGTCTGGCGCTTTCCCCTTAATACATAATAGCCTGATATCGAATGATCAGGTTAAGCTACGGTTGCCGCGGTTGGTCCGTAGTTGGGTGACCATCTATACATACCAAGACTCCTACGTGCCTCGGAAAGCACGTTAAGCCGTTGGTCCCGGCTGTCATTCGTGGATCTTTGACAGTCGTTACGGGTATTCAGAAGCCCGAAAGTCTGACAACCAGTCTTAGCAAGGGGTTTCTTATTACCCTGTAACTGGGTTGTGGAGGTCAGATAGGCAGTCGCTACATGTAAAATACTGGTACTCAGCTGCATCCGGTTAAACTGGAAGCCGACCCCAACATAGTTGGGAAAAGGCTGAGTAGATGATGATCTCCTGGCGCTTTCCCCTTAATACATAGTAGCCTGATAAGAAGCCTTTATTTTGTCAGAATGCACCTGTCTGCGAATACACTTGCGCACTACAATTTGTCCCGCGTCGACTAGTCTCTGTTGAGATTGGCTGCCATGGTCGACATTCGGTATGGAGACTATCATTATTCAAAATCAAAATCTAGTATCATTTATTCAAAATAGGGTAAGAATCAGCACTTTTCGAACGTCAAAATTACAAAAGACAGTCCCCCAAAACGCCCGCCCTTCACGCCCTTCCTAGTACTTTCGCTGGTTATGTTTTGAAGATATCTTCTGGATAACCCAACACGGTCGATATTATTGAAGTTATTTGTAAACGGCTTGCTGGTTCATTTGAGATAAAGTTAAGATAATCAATCGATCTTTTAACACTTCACTCACGATACACTCAAACATTTATAAACACATGCCGGGAGCTGCCTATCATCAGAATTGAGATGCGGAAGCTTACATTGTTATGAACATGATTCTTTCATACAGACAATACTGTTGTACGTAAAATGTTCTCATTGAGAAGAATGACATTGTTTGCACTTTTCCAAATAACGCACCAGCACTACGGTCGCAGGTTTCTTGAATTTTGACAAACGTTGGCTGCATTTCGAATAAGTTATTGCGTTAGTCATTCAATGTGGTTTTGGCAGATATTGTGGTCAAAAACTTACGAAAATTTTAGGTGTTCCAAATGTCTGGCTGAATTCTGTAGAAAATGGCAGCGTTCTCATAATTGCCTTAAAAAAATATAGCTTCTCATGTTGATGTCGCACTACGAGCTATATTTTATGACTTCGTCCGCGTGAAATTTATTTTCCCCCGACCCACCTCGTCGTATCGCATCGCCCGTCCGCGCTATAATTTCGTTTTAGCTTAGCGTTCTTTCTGACTTTTTTTTTGCTCGGCTCCTAAGGCCTAATAGCCTAATAGCCTTCCTCAAGAATTAGGCTAACAAATGCAAAATTAATTATTCAATTCCGACTGCAGTTCTGGAACTGCAGTCGGAAATGTTTGTTTGAAACAAACTCTTCAGCTTTATTATTAATATAAATAGATTTGTATTTTAATTGTTGGTCCTAAGGCAATAACTTCTTTACTTTCTACACGAACATTCCTGTGTCTGTATTTAGGCTGCGACAAGAAACTTCACCACATCTAAACATTCTTTCGCCCCTTAGATCACAATGAGGTTCCCACACCACCAAAGGCTCCCGGAATGAAAAACAGTTCTATCACAAACTTTAAAACAATATGAGTCACGTAGACGTGCCATTAGTAACACACTGACAGTGTGATATTCATAATAATGATTTGTCACGTAATGTGGGTCCAGTCCAGTCCATATGGGTTGGCAATACTAACACACATGAATACTAGCTAGGTACTGGGTACTCTCTGTGACTGACATCATCATTTCCAATGTCTGAATTACTAAGAATTTTGACTGAGTTATGTTCTTGTAATCTTGCTCTACTAAATAGTTATATCCCTGCTCATATACCTGTGTAATCCAGCTTGTTTTCGGTAAGATCTCCAAGGTGCAAAAATCTTAGCTATCTTTTATTTTTTGCGTTGCAATAAAAAAATCCGCGATGGACAACAACACCCCCTACCTTATTAATGCAAAGGAAGTAAATTATAATAACTGAATGACTCCTCAACCCTATTCTTTTGGCGTGTTAGAAACTAGCATTAAATATTGATTACGAACGAAGAAACTTATTATACATTAATAAAGAACACAGTCATGTCAAGTTTCGTTTGACCAACCAGATTGGTATCACTAAAACCATGCAGATAATTAAGACTGGCAAGACATTCAAATAATAAACTTTCCTAACCAAGACGGTAATATGACACAAATGATCTTGATTAGACGAAACGTAGACGACGTTGATATCACGTTTCTCCTAGATTTAATTGTTTTACGTCCTATTTTGCTAATTGGCGACCCGAATGAGACGAATTCAGATAATTAACGTGACAACCGCACTGGTAACTAGACTGAAATACTACTCATCCTTTATAATCTAGTATGTTACCTGCCTATTTCTAGACAAATAATCCATGTATCTAAAATACAAAAAGAAAGAAAAAGTATTTTTTGGGACTCGCACAGGAGGAACACATACTTATAATATGTAACAACATAGAAAAATAAGTGTTAAATGAAGCTGAAACTAAACATAATATTTCACTTCCCCATACTTCATACTATCTCTTTTCCAATCATATTCTTCCCCAAATAATACCGTGGGAATTGTTACACTGAACCGCAAAATTAATTCCAAATTCTTGTTTGTTCCAGGTAAGGCCGCATCAAATCAACCACAACGGTCTGGGTATTCTGAAGAATCTTGATTTTTGCGTTAATTATACAGTTTCACGATCGTTACGTTTTGACGACACGGTTGGCGCAGTGGCTGAGCGATCGACTGCTGCGCTGAGTGTCGCGGGTTCGATTCCCGCACGGAACAAATATTTGTATTGGCTACAGGTAGTTGTTTCGGGTCTGGCTGTTTGTGTATGTGAGTTTAAATCATTGTAAACACACCCACGATACAGGATTAATTCCTAGTGTGGGGCAAAGTAATTAAAAAAAAAAACTTGTGACGAATCAAAACTAAAATCATACATTCATAATTTCATAAGTTTGAATGTCGGTTTCCAAAAACGCCAAAAGGGTTAAAACAGGTAGAATATGTTCTGACTTTAGAACTACAAACGTAGAGATTTTGAGACGAGAGAGACGTTTTTTTATTTTTATTTATTTATTTTAAAAAAGATACTTTTCATCTTAATAAAAGTTTCCTTAAGGCCCCAAAAGTTGCCCCGCGTGACGACTCCCGGCCACCGTAGGCGCGGGCCTGCGGGCGGAGAGCAATGGGTAGCTCTCCGTCCGATCAGGACCAGGCCCGTGCCGGACGGCGCGTATGTGTTCCACGTGCGCCTCAGAAAGATGTCAGCGTAGTTGACGGGGCCCGACAGGGCCGAAGCCTGCCGGGGTAGCGGGATCGTCCGAAAGGGTTACCGTTGCCCTGGTACATAAAGGGCTAAGGAAGGAACACGGGTGGGTTTTAGTCAGTAAGAGTCTGACACTCCCTTCTGCTCCACCCAGAGCGGGAGGGGTCATTTGATGATTTCCCATCCGGAAAAAAAAAAAAAAAAAAAAATGGCCCCAAAAGTTACTCAAGTAGGCATTTCACCACTACTCTCGAAGACTTGCGTATTACATCTACCGAGCCACACTAATCACGTGTGGTGCATAATGTCATAATCTCACAGAGAAGAGGCCTGTGTCCCATCAGTGGGAACGGTATAGGCAGATTATGCTAAAACAACTGCTTATCTGGATACAGGTAGAGTATGCCCTGACCCTGTTAAACCAGCGTCAGACAGCATCTGTCTGGTATTAATGCTGAAATGAACCTTTTTGGCGCAGCCGGGAGGCGCACACTATTGTTGTCTGAAACATTATTTTAATTTTATTAATTTTGTATTTTGTGTTTCACGAACTGTGTCCAAATAAACTTTTTTCTTTCTTTCTTTACATACGTTTCTATTACTCAATCAAAAGTTTCCTAAAAGTACTCAGAGAGGTCCTTAGTAATTTGTCCGCGTGGTATAAAACGCAGACGAATTCGTGGATAAAAGTTAAAGAGATAAATAAAAGCTTAAAACAGTAGCATGGTTTTATCCGCATCGGCCTTAGCAATGTACTGGGTAACCCAGATTTAAGCCGGTCGATATATTTCGACCTTTAGCTAACTGATTACGGGGTAGCCTCTGTTATTCTAATGTGGAAATAATCGTTAGACTCGGGCTGGCTTCTATTTTAGTAACTTCATTCATGGACGAATCAATTTTAGAAGTTAAAAGTAGCTTGCCATCATACCTAATCATGATTAAACGGCGAAGCTGCAGCTGATAATGACTCTCCAGCTAGAGTACTACAATAAGCATTTGGGAAAATAACGGTTGAAATAAGGGACTTTTGCCAACAAATTTTTGATTGCAGTGTGTTTTTATTGACAGAGGTTGCTGCTGCTAATTTTGCCAGCTGCTAAACAGATGCGAGAGAGGAAATCCATCCTTAAGATCACCTTATTAGTTGAAGAGTTCAATACCTTCCACCGTTATATAGTTTTTATCAAGTATTCTACGCACTCCATACTCATACTCACGCCCTCTAGTCGCGTCGCGCCTGTCTGTGGGTGCCCCACAGACAGGCGCGACGCGACTCTAGTAGAACTAGTTCCATGAAAACTTCTCCCGCAGACAGGCCCAGAGAGCAGTGGTGGCGCAGTGGTAATGGCTCCGACTTATGTACGAGTCGTCTTCATAGGTTCGAACCCAGACAGACGCTTTACTTCGTGTAATTAATTTCATCACCACTGCTCTCAAAAACGGTGAAGGAAAACATTGAGGGGAAACCGGCATGTCCTAGAACCAAAAAATAATCGAAGACATGTGACATCTACCAACCCGCACTGGGTCCGCGTGTCCATTCCCACTCACAGAGGGGAGGCCTGTGTAACGTGCAGCAGTGGGAACGTTATAGGCTGATCATACACCATTATTTACAACCTGTTCCAAAAGTGTGAGATCAATCGCTTACCTAGAACTAAGTTAATAATATATTAACGACGTCCGAGGCACCGAGGTGGGCGTCTAACGGGCGGCGACAATCGCTCCATTATATCCGTACTCGGGCGTCGAACCCGCACCCACATGCTTGTCATTACTGCTGCATATCGGCTGCGGGTGTAGGCCACACTGCACACCCTAATGAGATCAGGAATAGTAGCTTTCTATGTTGAATACTGGTACTTGGAATGAAGACAAGTAAATTGAAATCTTCCTCAGATATAATGGTGGAGATACATATTTTCAAAGGTCATCTTAGTAACTAATCAGTTGTAAAGGCAAGGCTCCTGAAATGTAGATGATTTATTGAAACACTAGCTGCGCCCCGCGGTTTCACCCGCATAAGTTCGATCCCGTGGGAATATCGAGATAAAAAGTCCTATGTGTTATTCCTGGTTATAAACTATATGTGTGCCAATTTCATCCAAATCCGTTAGTACTTTTTGCGTGAAAGAGTAACAAACATCCATCCATCCATCCATCCATCCTTACAAACTTTCGCATTTATAATATTAGTAGGATAGGATAGGATTATATATAGCAATCACGGAAACCAGGACAGGACAGTGAGGACTTAGGTAGACTTTACTCACTATGTATGAAATGGCTGATATGATAAGGCCTAAAATATCAAATTACCTCAAAACAATAACATCATATTGTGTAATTGACACATTCTATTTTAACAAAGAAGATGAGAGGAGGTAACATTCTTATATTATTTAATGTCTAACGTCAATGATAGATTCGATGACGACACGGTTGGCGCAGTGGCCGAGCGATCGACTGATGCGCTGCGTGTCGCGGGTTCGATTCCCGCACGGAACAAATATTTGTATTGCCTACAGATAGTTGTTCCGGGTCTGGCTGTTTGTGTATGTGAGTTTAAATGTTTGTAAAACGCACCCACGATACAGGAGTAATTCCTAGTGTGGGGCAACGTCTTTATTAAAAAAAAAAAGATTAACCAAGAATAGAAAAAGATGTGGCTACAATTGACATAACACTTATCGAGACAAGCGCAGTAATCTGTAAGCGGAATGTTCAAACGGTTTTTGCTGCCCGATCAGAAAGACATCGCAAGAAACATTTTGCATGCCATTGTAACACCTCCTCAGCAAAAACTTGACATTCCACCACAATCGCATAGCTTCACATAATCGCACCTATGACACAATCAGATTAGTCACATGTAACATAGGCACATCTGCATCATACGCGAACAATCGAAGCATTAAGTTTTTGTGGGCGGGCATCGAACTACCGACCATGGCCCCATGTCTCCCCTGCTTCCGGCGTTGTTCTTATTTGTGTATATGAAATTAAAGGAGCTTTACTAAACTGCTAATCAAATGGGGCAGGCAAAACTATACTAAGGTTTGAGTTCATTTAGAAACTATGAGTACAAGTCATGAAGTCACTAACCATTGGAGGACCAGCGGTTCCTCACCGTCCTGACTTTATGTTCTTTGAGTCTGGTAGATGAGATACATCAGCCGGCACTTCCAAGAATTATTTTCGGCAGAGTTATAGGCCTAAAACCGGACAAAAACTTAGACGATAATTGGCCGTTAGATATAAAATCCGATGGAGAAATCCCATGAGTAAGCCAAACAGTAGGTAACAGGATAAAGATGAACATCTCAGGTCAGAAACCTGCATCTTGTTGCTTTTTTTAAATGTTCTACATTTATTCAGGCTGAACTGTAATTCAACGTATTTTACTATTTCCAGAAACGCTCAAATCTTGGATTTATGGAGTGCTTAAATGTTGCAAAGGAGCTACATTATCACGTCCTGGAAGGAATACGTTGAAATACAGTTCATCCAGTATACATATATGTATATTTCCAACACTTTGAAATATAACCTAACAAAATACATAGTAGTTATTATTATCCTTTCGCCCGGTTTCAATGGTCGTTGACAGTAGTAATATGAAACTCCATTGAATGGTTTAACAGCTCGGTTCGTTGGCTCCGCACCGGAATCGTGCCTATTTGCATTTTTAGGCCTCTACACTGTCAATAGAGAACTGCAAATATGTGCTAACGGGCTTCCAACTTTTGCGTCACTTTTTTTTCTACGACTACGACATTATCATCACGTTAGTTCACACTTGTTAATGTTTAAAACGTCGACAGTCTAGAGATGTTGTATGCATTCGTACATTCGCTTTTTATCTTTCATTAACTTTTCTTCCTTCTAGTATTGCCTTAGGAGACCCTAAGTTATGTTGGATAACGATTCTATAGCCATTATTGGAAAGCAATACAAATTCTGCGATAGTACTATAAGTTAGTCAACCTTGGTTGGTTCACTACGTAGTAAATATACCAGGTTTACACACATTTACAGCTACCAAAAGATCCAGATCCATAAATCAGTACATGTACTCAGATTGTAATTATGTCATATCCTATGTATTTTACTGTGTGTACATAAATAATAAAATAAATAAATAAACATCAATGTTTTGATGACTATTCTGAACTGCCAAAACTGCCTGGTCAGAGCAACTTGCAAAACATAACAAAGTGACCAAAATACCGCAGTGTGACGTCAGAGCCATCAGAAAAGCCCATTGTTGTCTGTTGCCATTGATTGATGGCGTTTTATATGCTGCAATTTGATTCCAGTGGCTCCTTGTCAGGAAGAAAGCTTTTGCTTTTTTGAATGGACGAGAATTCAGATTTGCCAAGGGCAAAATATTTGACTAACTGTGAATGATATGATGATTGCGGAAGATAGCCAGCACACTTGAAATTATACATTTCATATCTGTAGTCCGGATATTACAGATTTTATGAAACTGTTACTACGACAAGAAAATATAAAAGTTATTTAATTAAAGAAGAAGCGAGTGCATCTGACATAACAATTACAAACGCCATAGTATAAAAGCTCCTGACAAACTTTTCTCGGAGCTGTTACGAGTTTCACGAGAGAGTGAACAACTGAAACAGTTTATTATTTTTCTTTATTTGCTCTTGAATCCTGTCGTGTCAGCGACACAAAGATGAAGAGATCTTCTTCTTGAGCCGCACCATCATTGTCATTTACTAAAGACCCGTGTTCTCACATATTATTCATTCAATGCTCAATATTTCGTGTTTATATTGGCGGCTTTGCTCACGTATTCGTTTCGTGTTTTGCAGACTAGTTTTTATAATTCGTGCTTACAAGTAGTAAAATCGCAGTCCCTGAATTAAGCAAATAAACCAAATCGATAGTGAGTAATGCAAGTGAAGGGTCCCCAATCAGTGCTCAGAGTCACGGGGCGCCATAGTTCATGTCTGACATGACTAATGTATCTGTACCAAGCTTACATTTTATATCAAGAACTATGACTTTATCACTCTACAGTGACATATGTCTATTCTGATTCTAGGTTCTATGACATAATTCTAATTCGGAGTTGATTTTGTTATGATGTCAATAAGTTTTTGTGAATCAGAAATATTATGACATTTAATGGATTTGCTTGTCATTCAAATCATACACACAGGCTAATGTCAGTATGAATAGTTGATATATCATATGATACTATAACTCATAGGTCATCACATAATATTATCTGGCAGGCTGTCAGCATATTTAGTGGTTGAAATATTAGCTCAGCTCTTGATATAAAACCGCAAGTTAATCCATATACATCAGTACCTACATCTTTGGAATCATTCCGCTGTTAGGCTCATCAATCAATCACTCTTCCCGTAAAATTAATTACGATCGCAGGATCCCTCACATATTTCATGCCACTGCCATTGTTCATGTACACAAATAAGGCAAGAGATAGAATAAGGACAGGAATGTCACCTCTGAACCGACTGCAGACACGGGGTGCTAAGGTATGGTTTACGACGGAGGGGACACTCATAAAGTGTGATCGGTCTGTTGAAATATGTTCATTGGTAGGTGGAAACCCAGCTGCTAGCCTAATTTCCTGTGGTATCTAATTATTTTACTAGTATTTTAGGGTGTGACGATTTAAGAGTTGGTCTGTGAAAGTTTTGGCAGGTGACAATACTGCCTTCAAGTTTTCAACTAGATCATATATTTCAGGCAAGAATGTCATCTGTGAATGTCAAAGTATAGTGGACAATGTTCGTCCTTAAATCAGTAAGGGCCATACTAAGGACACAAATAAATACTAACAAGACACTCTAAGCGCGGATTACTGTTATTTATTTCTTTCCGAATGCTCTATCCAAAACGATGTAGTACTATTGACATCGCTTGACTCCAAGACCATTAAGGAAATACACAAATAAGTTTAAGGACAGTATAGTAACAAGAATGCTAATGGTTGGTAAGGTATCGTTTACAAAGGTAGAGAGAATTGGACACACATAAAGTTGGACTAGCCTAGACACCTAAAATACGTTTATGGGTTTACTGAACTGAGTGCACAAGCTTGCTTTCTCATAGCACTGGGAAATTTCGCTATATTCGGGAGCATACTATGTTGTTCAATTTTGGACTGTCTTTTTGGAGTTATACATATAGTGTTGTTGCTATTGGTCTATTTGTAGGAAACGTGGTTGCAGTTCTTTAGCTATTAGAGATGGAACCTTTTTTATTCTGTTCGAGCCATTATGTGCATAGGTTTAAAGATGGTCTTGCAAAAGGAATTGGACTTCTGAACTGACCGATGTAACGAGATTGTAAGGTTTGGTTTACTATGGAGATCACTAAAACCTGGTACAAATGAACATAATTTTTTGGTTCTTACGAAGTCAGTTTGGTCTTTCTATCCTTGTCTGTCTGGAACATAATTCCATTTGTTTACGTTAACATTTCCATTTTGAATATTACATGACGCAGATATGTGTTTGCTTGTGGTCTTTGCCTTATAAGGGTTAAAGCAGTTTCTGAATACAGATTATTGACAACTGAATACCTATTACTGCAAAGTAGCAATTGTCTGTAAACACGAACCTTAACAATCATTTACACTCGACATTATCATTGGACATTATCATACTGGAATATTCAGTGGCTTGGATGCCATTTATAAACCAAGATATGGAAAATCTTTGGATGGCTCAGATACGTATATAACCTTAGAACAACTTGACGTTTCAGAATTCAACAATGAATATATTTTTCAACTGCGACCTTGTGCTATCCAAAGAATTTCGGTAGCAAGGATTCTCGCGGGTTCACTATATGCCAGAATTTCAGTTATTCTAGCTTGAACCATTCCCTAGGGCTTCGCAATGTCTGATATGCCCACCCGTAGTGCCATGCGCCAATGGTATGCAGGCATGCTAAACCATGCTCTGACCCTGTCGCTAATGCCCCGTATATATTAGAAAGGATTGGGACGTCGATCTGTCTGTTCAGTCGCACGATTCACGATGTCGATACTATTACTTGAGGCTTAATTTGTACCTAGATAGTTTTTTTTATTTTTGGGAAATAACGTTTCATTATTAAAGTATGGATCAATAATTGAGGCTTAAAACAATCGTGTTGGCTTCATTTGCGCGGTTAAACTAATGTAATTTGTCACAACTGTTATATTGTTAATAGTAGTAATATTGTCGTTTGTGTCTGTGTTAACAAAACCGTTTATTTTTCCTTATTTTCAAGGTTGTAATTATTTCGCTATAATTGCCTACTTAGTGGAATTGATAGCAAGTCTTTAGTCATTCATAGTTTGTGACTAGTAAGTTTCAAAATAAATAAATAACAACCGTTTCCATAATAATTTACCCCATCCATCATGCATGGATGAATCAAAGAGCTATTTTTACATCGTCTTCTGTCTAAGTACCAAGAAACAAACAACAACCCGAGTATATATTTATAGTTACTTAAAAACTACATTTGTCGATTGAGGAGTACAATTGAAAGATTAGGGTTAGGGCTAAAACCGTTTTGGTGGCTATTTTCGGATCAGCAGTGAGTCATGTGTATTCCTCATTCATTCCAACGTCGTGTGATACTCTACTCGTTTCTTTTCCTCACATTCTTTGGATTTTAATGAAGGGAGTCGTCGCGTTTTTTTTTTCGTTTTGGAAGAGTACAGGAGTAAAGTGCTATTGTTTAATTCGAGCTGTAAACTGTCTGGTTTAATAATTGCTGCCACCTTTTCTTCGTAATTAAAAGTTTGAATTAAATGCCTGTAGGAACATTATGCAAATGTTATTGAGTCTTGGATAATTTGTCTCTTTAAATTATGCTTTTTCACTGTTGTGAAAGAGCAGTTTGCATTATAGCATGAGGCATGTTTAGGCTAAGTATTATTCAGTTCGCAGATGGATACGTTCACAGTGTATGAGCTGGTATAAGTTACTGCAACAAATCATATCTATATCATACATATATCATCATCTGCCTAGCCTTTTCCCATCTATGTTAAGGTCGACTTCCAGTCAAACCGGATGCAGCTGAATATCAGTATTTTACATGGAGCGACTGCCTATCTGACCTCCACAGCCCAGTTACATATATCATCCATATATACTGCTGAATAAAACTAAGCCTAGGATTATTATGTAATAATAACGTATACACTAGATATTATGCCTCTGCCACGTTTATTTATTGTAATGCCAATACAATCATGCTTAGTAATAAAAATGTACTTCCAAAAACAAACAAATTTCACTACTATAGCTGTAATAAAATGATAGAAAGCGAAAATCTAGCTTATCGATCAAAATTACAGCTCCCGAGATGGTAGCGTCCAAGAATCGGATGATCTCTCAGTAGTACGGCCGTCACGCAACCGTCGAGCGATCGACATGACTCGCATAGTTGCACGCGAAATATCGATTTGTGGAGTTGTCGACATGCATTTAATATAGTTTGAAAATTGATAATCGAAGAAGGAAGAGAAAGATTTATTAATGGTCAGCTTGGATTTGATGGCTGCCTACGGGCAAATATACTTTTTTCTCGATTCTATATTGGGAACAGGCTAGATGAGCGTATTGGGTCGCCCGAGATGAGTTGACGAAGTTATGGAACAGTAAAAGCATATTATTGTTGTACTCGTAACTCGTATACTTGTAAATATGCATTTGTTAGAGCAAGTGGTTGCAAGACACCACATGCTTTCATTGTTTAGTTTCGCGTGATTATAACTTTTTCTATGAATTATGTGAGAACGTAATTTATCTTTATTTTATACAATTGGGTAATATATTACGCTTACGTCAGTTACATCAGATGAATAGGTTGCATAATTGCTTTTCAGAAAACTTGCTGAGATCGGACGGAAAGTACTTCTCATCAGATCATTTTTACATTGTAATCATTGTATGTTATGGGTTTTGATCAGTACACAAAATACGCGCTTGGACGTGGAGTTGCGGACACCAGCCCGCCTTACTACTATGGGTTTTGATTTCCAAATCGTTGTCTTGTTCATCTGGGACCTCTCAAATCCATACTTCAGTAACCCCGAATTTCTCTATGGACAAGTAAACCAAATATTTGCATAACCATATAATTTACAACCGGAAGTGCATCATTATTATCAGGAAGTGTCAATAAGCAACTCTCGATTCTCGAGTGCTTACTGTAGTGTATTATTATGTCGTCCAAATAGACCATTTGTGTGCAATATTGTTGGAAAGTCCGTTTGTCGTGCGATTATCTCCGTAACGACTTTGCAGATTTGCATCTGTTTGTTTCATTGCATGGTTTTCTTCTTCTGTACTAAAATTGAATTCTGTGTTCGTATACAAGCTGTTGTTTTGCATTCTCGTCAAAAAAAAGGAAAAATAAAAATATTCTTAATATTGTGTTCATTTATTCAAACAATGATACATATTTTTAGTTCTTACTCATATTACGTTAATTAGTTATTTATTTATTATTGTTTGCGTCGTTTGTTTGTTCGTCAATTACGTATTTGTCATCCTAATATTTATTCGATTAATGATTCATACATAGATTGCTATAGTTGCTTTGTTTTGTTTCGTCACATCGAGAGGAAACTGGAATGTCCTAGAACCAAAAAATTCGAAGATATGTGACATGTACCAAACTGCACTGGGCCCGCGTGGTAGATTACAGCTCACTCCCTTTCACCGAGAGGGGGCCCGTGTCCCAGCAGTGGGAAGATTGTAGGCTGTTTATGTATATGTTTTGTTTACTAATAGAATGATTAAAAGTAAAAAAATCAGTCACAGACCGCCGATCCTCAACTTGATTCAAGTCAAAAATATTTTTTAATTTGCACCAAAACTTGACATACAGGTATGTCGGGTAGCGCCAGCTCGATACCACAAGTTTTGGTCCACTGTATCAAAAACAAGTTCCAACTTTTTATGTCAGGGGTATAATTTGGAGTCGTTTCAGTATCCCTTTCGTCAAGTATTTAGTGATTGACTCACTCGAAGGTCACGGACTATACTCGTACCAAGTTTATTTTTTCTTCGTCTGATTCATCGGCCAGTGCTGCCCCGTCGTTATCGATGAATTATCGGGAACCCGCAAATGTATCGATGTGATTCTCTGAAACGTTTAATTACTTCCTTTCTAATGTAATTATGTGGTTTCCTTTTGTTGTTATAGCCTCTAGTCATTTGTGAGATGTTTTATCGCATCCTAGTGTAGATAGCGAGGAGTGAATGAATCAAAGACCTACGAACTTTTCTCAGAACATGACTTTTAATTGATGAGCAGCTGTTTTAACATTCAATTGCTAATATCCATTGGCTTAGTAAGTACCTATTTTTTACGACAATTTCGTATGTGAATCACACATCTTTCAAATAGTTCCTCTATACATAAATGGCCATCATTATGTCAACTACAAGTCCAAAGTTCATCCACGTTTGGAAAGAAAATTGCTGCAATCACCGTGAATGACAAGCAGATTAACGGACGTAGTTTCAAATAAGTCGCAATTACTTTACCATAGGATGAATTTCATTGCTATAAAATTCGATAATCCTATCTCGTAATCGCCTTTTATGACAGCCATTTCAGAAGCATGGTGGTCTTATTTACACATATTTAAATGGCCATATCTACATCTGATTTCTAACACAGTTACGTCAAGTTGTCGTGGTCGACTCTGGTTATAATTCAAGCCACGAGTTTCCTCATTGTCTTATACAATGATTCATTGCAATGTCACTCTTTAAAAATGTATAAATATGGTCTGTTTATCAACGTATTTATAGAGTATTGAATCACTGGTTTCGATGAATCTGCTTGCGCAGTCTGTAAACACGTGTTTTAATGGCAATAGTTTCCTATTATTTTGTAAATGAACATGTTTCCTTTGATGTTTACTTTACCGTTATTATTACTACCGGGAACTACTGTTGAGCTACCGCTTTCATAAAAATTTCATTGGTTATTTATATTACGTTTCTCAAGAATAATGCTATTTTACACTATCTCAATATCTCCATAAACAACGCTCGGGTAAAATTGAATTATCGCTTTACAATCCCATAATAACTATAAATTGACGATTTATTTCCCCAATAACAAGCTCTATCGTCGACAATAAATCTCGATTAATTTATCGATACCATTAAACATAGTATCGATAAATTATTGTATAACCTCTTTCACGTCACTAGTCTACTAAATATAGTATTTTTTAAGTATAAACAATCGTTTCATTCACTAAATATGTGGCCGAAAATAAAGAATTGACCGTGACTGGGTGGAAATAGGAAGCATTAATATAAATTGGTATTGTTCTACCATTTAGTAGTTTGTTACGTTGTTTAGACTGCGCTGTACGTTTTGGTACGCCCGTGCCTATTATTAGCCTCAATTTGGATTGGTATATGTGCACTTATGGTGTTTTGGGCATGAATTTCGCAATGCTAAGTAATCATGAGGGTTTGTAATGTTCTTCGTTCAAAAGAACCATGTTTTTAATATTATAACATTATTCTACAACAGATCCTGGATGGATTTGGGGGAGGGCTTTGCCCAGCATTGGGACAGTATAGGCTAACAAAAGAGTGTGAATTGAGGCCTTTGCGAAAGAGAGCGACAGCGTAGCGTTAAAAAAATGTTGTAGCGAAATCTTCACTGAAGTTTTAAAAGAGTCATCTATATCCATAGGTTAATTGAAAGAATAACATTTCTATACCTAACCTCTAAAAAGGTAGGCCAAAGGGTCAGACGTTTTAGTTTGTTTGTCTATGGCTGCTAAGAAAAGCACAATTGGCACATTGACACCTGGCCACAGACACCACACAATACAGACTTCTCGCAAGTGCCTTTACGACCCTCTCAAGACGTTACGAGTCATTCCAGATGATTGGTTCACAGACAGAAGATGGAGTATTAAAATGTGAAAACAATAAAAGGAACTTTTATGGCAATTTTATTATGAAGAAATAAACTTAAGGTGTTCGTAAAATTGCTTCCGTATTCAATGCGGATTGCGGAAAGATCGCTACACTGAATAACATTACGCCTTGTTTCCCAGAAGGGTTGGGCAGAGCTGTACCTATAGGAAATCTTTGGCCAGTTATGTTTAAGTCCCATGTACTAAAGAACAAGCCTATCATGTCATGTCATCAATCAGGCACAAATCCAGACTCCGGATTGCTACTGAGAAATTCCAGATATAAAAACCTAATAAGATTTTGACCATCTGGCATTCGAACCCAAGACCTCATGCTCAGTAGTAGTGCTTGCAATCACTAGTACAAAGAGGCAGTGAGTCGAGGCAGAGGCAGAATGCTACACTACAAAGCTAATAGGTATAAGAACTTAAAATTATTTGGGAAAGCCTCTATCTTATAATACACAGGGAACCTATGTACATTGAGTAGAGGATAGCTTGCTTCACCCAGTAAAGGAAGAGAGAGAGAGACTACTGAAGGCTGCATTATTGCTTTGGTCGCATACTTAACAGCCTCACTACGTTGAGCAATAAACTTGAAAATTCATCTAGCAAGGACATCAAATTCCTCCGTGTGATGCCCTGATCTAGTAGGTAGCTGTCTACACGATGTGCATAGATTACTGCATAGGGAACTGCTCTGCATAATTAAACTAGTTAGTGACGTGGACGGGTGATGTAATGTAGCATATGCATATTTTTTATTTAGGTTAACCAACAATTGTTTACATCAGTACATTAGCAGCTTATTATTTATAATAGGATACAATTGCCGGTGCAACAATTAATTACAGGTTAACACCGCTAGCACAAAAAACTGGTAAAACCATTAATTATTAAATTATGACAGATTCATAAAAATACAAGTGAATAAAATGTGCAAATTAAATTAATAAATTAGACCATAAACGAGTAAATAAGATACAAATTAAATAATAATAATTGATATGAAAATTAGATTATAAATTAGACTAAAACAAAATAAATTAAATTACATTGACCATTTAAAAATAAATTAAAACATTAACAATCAAAATACTGACTGTGGTAAGGTAAACAATATAAAAATATCCAATTCTATAATAAACACAACAAAAATCATTAAGACATAAGCTCTAATATATCCCTAATACTATAAACTACTGTCACTACACTACCCTAATTGCGTAACACACTATTAATCTGAATAATTTTGAAGGATTGCTAATCCATTGCTTCATATGTTCGAATAATTTGTCTGCTCAACAACGTAAATAACGCAATGAATGTTGTTGAACTGTCAAAATGAAAGCCATTGCTACTGTTAGATGCGCAATTACCCCGCAGGATCAAGCATAATAACGTTTGGCATTTAATGCGATATTAGTAAAAGTTAACACTGAGGATCTCGTGGCTAAATGATAGTAGCCACAGGGGTCGATCGGAGGTTATGCTATGCTTGCCGCGGTCGGTCCATGGATGGGTAACTATCCAATACACATCAAGATCCCCCGTGCCTCGGAAAGCACGTAAGGCCGTTCGTAGTTCTTTGACAGTGTCAGGGGTGTTACCCATTAACAGAGTTGTGGAGGTCAGATATGCAGTCGGTCTATGTAAAATACTGGTATTCAGCTGCATACGGTTGGGCTGGAAGCCGACCCTAACATAGTTGGCAAAAGGCTAGGCAGATTTTTAGAGTAGTAAAAGTTAACAACATTATTATGCATTGACAATTTGCCAGCAACTACCTTCCCACTAAATACTACCGTTACTTTCGCCTCATCATCACCGTCTGTAATCCCCGAAGGGTAAGGCAGAGGTGCATGTATAGTTCACCCATATTTTGCCAGTTTTCTTTAAGTTCCATGTAACAGCCAATAACCGGGCACAAATGCAGACTCCGTGTTGCAACTAAGAAATTCCAGATCTAAAAATCCAATAACACTGTCCCGCCTAGGAATCGAACCCAGGACCTCATGACAAGAGAGGCGGACACAGCATTTCAGTTAATCGTTATTAGCAAATGATAGTGCCTAAACACTGCCCCTCTTTTTTCACAACACTATTCCCTTCGCTCACTGTTTACGACACACACAATAAGCTATTTTCCTAAAAAAATCTAATTAGTCCGTCAGCTAGATTATCAAAAAATATTGAACACGTATTTTTTCTTTTGTCAATTATATAAAAAATGATGAAGATATCGCCCGTTAAAGTTCCGCGTGACATCACTTGCTTGCGACACTTTTGCAAGCAAGTGGCGTCACGACCCCCCTCTCCCAAATTTTGACGCGCTTTATCTTTGCCATTTCTTGTTTGATTGACAAAAGAAAAAATACGTGTCCATTATTTTTCGATAATCTAACTGACGGACTAAATATATTAAGATGAAGCTAATATAAACGAAGATTTAAATGGAAAAACAAACTATAAAGAGGGTCAAGTCCGTGCACTTTCATGGTCTGATTACAAGCATGTGCGTCTAATGAGGCGGGAAGCGCCGGCGCCACGCCGAGTGCCTAATTAGAAAGTAGAAAATCTAATTATTTCGCTAGAGCCTGTCTGTGGCGCATATCTTGCAGACATTGGCCTGGGGTCAGATGAAATCTGTGAGGAATTTCAGAGTCGATGGAAAGATAGTGATTAAGATGAAGTTGTCTTGTAATGAAAATAATCACAAAACAAGGTATAAATTTCGAACCTTGACGACTTTTTTTAAAATTCAGCGTTGCCAAATCTGTTTGCAAATATGGGAGTGTCGTCATAGTCTTGTGTAAATCATTTCATCACCATTGTTCTCAAAACGGGGAAGGAAAACATCGTGAGGAACTGGCACGTCCTAGGACCAAGAATTCGAGGACATGTGACACTCTCTCACAGAGAGAAGGCCTGTGTCCCAGCAGTGGGAACATTATAAGCTGATTATGCATCATAGTCTGTCTAGTAGTCCACTGCTGGATGTAGGCCTTGAATCGCAAACTATTTAACTCGATTCTCGGCCACTCATCCAGTTGCTAGCAGCCACCCTGCGAATCTCACGGCCAATCACAATCTGCATCATTTTGCTAATCCATTGCTTCAAATGTTCGAAAAATGTGTCTGCTCAAAAATGTAAATAACGCAATGAATGTTGTTGAACTGTCAAAATGAAAACCATTGCTATTGTTAGTGTGTTACGCAATTATTCCCCCAGATGACAGTGTCCATACCTTCCTATTTGCTTTTATGTGCCATTAGAAAATACGTGCCATGTTATCGATATGCACAGTCTCGATACATTCACGATCTAGACTCTGTCCATCACTCGTCACCGGTCGTGATCGTCACGCATTTGCATCGAATTCGATTCGCTCTACTGAATCGATTCGAAAACACATGCGTCACGGCATCGCGGCGTATGGTCGTGTGTTATCATTGGGCATCATCGTCGTATCAAACCTTATTTCTTTAATAGCTTCATTGCAGAGGAAGACTGTCTTCAAAATATAATCAGCCTTTATTGTTTCCACTGCTGGGATACAGGCCTTCTATCTTCGAGAGAGAGTGGGCTATAATCTACCACGCGGGCCCATTTCGCGTTGGTAGATGTCACATGTCGTCAAATTTTTGGTACTATGACATGCCGGTTTCCTCACGATGTTTTCCTTCACCGTTCAAGACAATAATAGGTACAAGAAATAAAGGCGCTCCCATTTCTTGACAAAAAAAATCATTTATTATGCTCCAATCAAAGAGAGCAGAGGCATGTTTTTGTTTTCAAAGCAGTATTAAAATTAATAGCCAAGCAATTAACAGCACATTTATCACGGCTAAAACTAATGGTTTCAACCTTTTATAATGACTTAACACCAAAAGAGACCCAGACTTAACAAATTAACAGAAAATAAATTATGTCAAAAATCACTTTTACCAATAAAACACAATAAATCTTGCTTTATTTCTGGACTTGCTGTAACAAGTACAATAGCCCCAGTGACAGTTACAATGACAAATATACCAGGAGTACAGTTTATAAGGGGAACCATTAATAACTAGAAAGCAGTTATAATGCAGGATTTAATGATTTGTCTGTCTTAATATTGTGAAGGTGAGGAAAGGGGCTTTGTTGATCTGATGGCATATAATCCATCTTAGATGTTAAAGTCGTACTGAATTACGAAACGGGTAACTAAATATGAATGAATAAATAAATAAATTAATAAATTTGCAATAACCTGGAATGTTAAATCATAGTAGATCAACTAATCGTACACAAATTTAAAGAGCATCTGAAGGCCAATTCCCTTAATTAAAACGGTCAAAATCTAGTCGCAATCTCATCTCAGCGACAATCAATGTCAAAAATGTAGGGATTTTAGAAGTATTTTTGACAAATTGAGACTGAGATGAAATTGAACGTTCTTAAAATTACGAGAATTGCCCCTCAGGTTTGTGTCAGTTTTTGTCATCCCTAATAGTGGTATTAGGGATGACAACGCTTTAAGTTTTTGACCACATATAATTGGAATAGTTGTAAGTTGTCTATAGTTTCTTTTAATAATAATGACACCTTTATTAGCCTATTATTGTCCCACTGCATGGCAAAGGCATCTTCTGATACAGAGAAGGCACGAGCAGTGATCACCCTTGTCAAGACGGGTGGGCAGTTTCAGGCTTACATATATCCTACTAATATTATAAATTCGAAAGTAAGTTCAGTAGTGTCTGTATGTTACCTTTTCACGCCAATACCTCGGAGATAGATGGCATCCTGGGGAAGTGCGTCTTCTATTTTTTGTCCCGGTAGCACGTTCCCGTGGGGTAAATTCCGACGTCCAGAAGCTAGTAAACTCCAGGTTTCCTCACGATGTTTTCCTTCACCGGAGTCAGTTCCACTTTGCTTCCTCTCATGACTCCCGCAGCTTTTATTCGTGTTACTCTACTACAATCGGTTATTAATAAACGATGAACATCAATTCAAAATACACTAGACTCGTTCCTCGAACTCGATCGCTACTAAAGTTACCGTGACTAATGGCACTTCAGTTCTGCTGACTAGTTCTGACTTCTCAAGGGCAAATGTTGACTTAGTTCTTGAATAGTTCAAGTTTCGGAAAAATCTTGAGACTCGTCAATGGTGTGCTTGACTTTGCATAGCTGTTATGTTAGTTCATGGTAATTCGATTGAGCTTCATTGATTTTAAGATATGGGAGTTTGGTTTTGTATTTTTAACTGTTTGATGCTTTTAAATTGTCAGCAAGCTTCTTTGACTCCCGCGAATTATCTCGATCCTCAAGTAATGTCAAAAGCAAAAGGGATAGGCTCTATTTGAAGTTTTATTGTCGTAATTTGTTGGTTACATACAAGAGATACTGAAGTTGCCCCTAAACACTTGCTGCCTTTCGTGTCCTGTCCAGTCTTTCCCTGTCTCATTTTAAACTTACTTCTAACATATCACTGGAGAATGTAGAACTTCATCATCTATCATATATCCTTTTCCAAAATAAACCATCGGGGTCGGCTTCCAGTCTAACCAGATGCAGCTGAATACCAGTATTTTACATGGAGCGATTGCGATTGCGATCTGACCTCCACAACCCAGTTACTGGGTAATACGATACCTCTTCTGTCAGGTTCTGACGTCAAAGATCCACGAATGACAGCCGGGCCCATTTAATTATTCAACGTCTGTGACATCAACATCACTACCTACTCATTTACTGTACGTGTGATGATGTCCAATATGTACACAGCACAAACATATACGTAGGCCATTCACCTGCATGATCAGCAAGTTTTTTGTTGCATAGTAATTACGTTAAGTGAATGTGTTCGTTGATTTAGAAATTCGATACCTTGTTGTTATTGGAAGTTAGTTTGTAGGTAGGTTATCCCAACTAAATCATAAGGTATTGGTGGATTTTCTTGCTCAATGTCGGTCTTACTAAATTCTAGCTGTGCTCGCGATTCTTCGTTCGCGTGCATGTAAGAAAACAAATTGCATTTTTTGCGCAATTCTTTTTCTAAAATGAAAGTAAATATTAAAGTTACTCCTTATATCATCTATCTGCCAGTGAAAATCCCGTCAAAATCGGTCTAGCTGTTTTGGAGATTAGGCGGAACGAACAGACAGACAGTCACAATTTTTAAAAATTGTTTATTTTTGATAAAATGACCGTTTCTATGTACTTTCATATACATTTAGTAAAATGCTGTTATTTTGACATTACTAACAAAAACTTAAATTTGATTTACTTGTATAGATAAAACTGGCAATTCCGGAAACACATGCCTAGGAAAATACCATCATAAATAGGGAAAAATTAAGGAATATACCAATTATATATCTTTATTTTGTGGTAGTTGTATAAAGGAAAGGTCATCAACTTGTTTCCGTATAATTACTCGTCGTACCTGCGCTTCTGTTACATACCTTTCGACGCTTAATTTTCCTGTTCCAAACCCTTCAAACGTCATACCTCATTAATATGGATCTTATCTTCGGGTGCATCGACAAGTACTTTAAGACCTGATTCAAATATTTTGAATCCGAATTCACTTATAAGAGCTCAACTGTCACTAATGATGACACACAATTACTTTTTCTATTGTTACCGACCTTAATGAGTCTGCCGAAGGGTAACAGACGAGGGATAAACCATCAGCAATACTCATCAAACAAACTATTATAGCCCAATGCATTCTAGATGAAAACGTAATTTCGGAATGTGCAATTTCGACATCGGGGTTTGCTACCTACAAAATTAAGTTTAGGACCACACCTAAGACATCAATGCGTGGGATCACGCCCATAGGATCATAATTGAGAAAACATCGTCTATGCTAATACGAGCATCGTAACACCAACATCTTTAATCACTTCAGCCACTTGAAACTAACCTTTAAGCCTTCACGATAAGGTGCCTGAGTGCAAGAGTTGATAAAATTGCAGGAGTTGAAGTAGTGAATCATGGGAGATGAGTCTCATTCACCGCGATAGGCAATGTTGCAGTAACGAAACGGGTAATAGAGGCTGTTTGCGATATGTATGGGCGTGAACATGTTCCATAAATGTTATCAAGTCAATTAAAGTAGTCGTTGATAATTATTGGGGTTTAACGAAATATGGCTTTAGTGACGAAGTGGATTTGAAGAACGACCACACATGGGCTCAATCTGTGAGATCCAGACGACACAAATTGCTGCGGTTATAAACTCATTTGTGTTCATTACCCTGGCCACGTCTTTTCACTTTGGCAACAGTTTCAGAATCAGCACCACACGTCATAAAGTAACCTCAATTCGGACTGAAGGACCACTCATAGCATAATCAGCCTATAATGTTCCCACTTCTGGGACACAGGCGTCCTCTCTGTGAGCAGGAGTGGACCATAATCCATCACTCTGGCCCAGTGCGGGGTGGTAAATGTCACATGTCTTTGAATTTATTTTGGTTCTAGGACATGCCGGTTTCCTCACGATGTTTTCCTTCACCGTTTTAAGAGCAGTGGCGATGAAATTAAATACACAAAGTAAAGTGCCTGCCTGGGTTCGAAATCACAATCTACAACTCGGTAAGTCGGGGTTGATACCATTAGGCCACCACTGTTCTAAGGACCACACACTTAGGACCAAATCAACAAGCCCCAACGTATTCCATGTAAGACACCGCAGATGCTTCTGCATTCCGTAGCACCCTCCAAGTGTTAGATGTTGACTAAGATTACGATGGTGCTTAAGCTTTCCGAACAGGTTTGGGTCAAGTCCACTTGGCACGTGGTGTGGCTTACGATTGAGATGACGCTTTGTGAATTGACTGAGTGACTTAGATCAGATCTTGCGATAGTGATTCGATATTAGCATATTGATAGGCTTCAACTTTGTTATACCTGAAGCTTTTGATATCAATCATAGTTGGTTTTACCTTTTTTTTTTTCGAAATTTCTGTCGCCTAAAGAAATAAATTGTAATTGAAAAGTTGAAATGATAATTAAAAAGTAAATAACTTTACATTAGCTTAACAGAACCTCACGACCTGTTTCTACAAAGGGTTGGGGTACACGCACAATTTCATTTAATAGGGGGCGAGCCTTTTGCTTTCAACAGGGTACAAATCCAGACTATGCTGCCATTACCAATGCTGGATAGAAAAACCCAACAACGGTTTGCCCGACCTGTGAATTTAACCCAGGACCTCATGCTCAGCGCTAGACCAACGAGGCAATCAGATAAACATAAAACAAAGGAAACTAATTAAGCCCCCAAAACAATTACAATTTTGGCAGTACTCAACTCCTAAACGAGCTAACTTTCTAAACATCTGGCCACTATATCATGTAGAGTAGGCCGAATGTCGCGAAACCCAAACTGTCCAATTAAGTCCAGTTTAGTTTGGCTATTACCAATTAGTGTACGGAGTGCACTTAAACAGTTTGTCCTTAGTCTATGTACTATGCGTAGACGAGTTATGCTGTAGCGACCGAGGGTGATAGGGTTACCAAGAGTTCTCTGCAACAATTTTCCGTCGTTTATTGCAGTAAACTAACCGTGTTTAAGTTTAAACCTAACTCCTGCAGACTTTTACAAACTAGTACAACAAGAACTTCTCTCGGGCTATTAGTAGCAGCTTTGTTTTTAACCTCGACTTTATCTCATCACTAGCCTCTGTCGGCGACTTCGTCCGCGTTAAAGTTGTTCCCCCACCGGTCGTCGCATCTTCATCAACATTCTTTTCCGCATCACATCGTTTTCGCGGAGCGTTCTTTCTGACTTTTTCTTTTTGCATGGCTCCTTAGGATCCTAGCGTGATGTTATATAGCCTATAGTCTTCCTTAAAAATTGGGCTATCAAATGCAAAAAGATTTTTTTTAATCCGACTGGTTCTAGAGACGCGCGTTCAAATAAACAATCTCTTCCGATATATTATTAACTTATTAGTAATATACATATGTGAAGAGTGTTATGAATGAGACTTACGAACCCTGGCCCTGTCGGGGTCTTCATCTTAAATCTATTCGTTATTGGGTTGTCAACCTGTAATGATTCTGTAACTGCTAGCTGAGTTACGTTTGCCTCAATTCTAAGCTAAGTCATTGCGTGATACAAGGTACAAACCCGGTGATACAAGGTTGCCATCATAAATAAAGCATTCATAAAACTTAAGGAAAGATAAAATACTCCTTTTTATCAGTGCTGTAGTAAAAAGCTATATTTACGATAGCGCAGTATATCCGCCGATTTATGTCTACGCAGCGCTGATCGTAAGTTCGCGAACTGATCGGTTAGAAACATTGCCAATAAATAATAACGTAGTAAATGTCGAGTATTCAAACGTGGTTCTATGAAGAGAAATATGTATGGCCAGGGCTGGGGCATGGACCATTTGGTCTTAGACAGGGGTCAAGCAAACCATAGTGAAACAACAACAATCACGTCAGGATGTGTCCTGTCGTTACGTTCCTAAGATAATTGTGTAGACCCAAAATAAGAGAAAAAGGAATAGAGGCCCTACACACACATATATAGGTGTGGTGTGGAATGTTAGCCTGCATCATTCCACTGCGAGGCAAAGGCCTAACCCCATGACTTCCAGCTCTTTCGACCCAGGGCTAAAGTGGACCACTGGTCGTTTGTTTTGTGCAGCTCGTCCCGCCATCTTCTATTGGGACTGCTGCGACGCCTTCTAGCTGTGTCAGGGCTCCACGTGGTGGTTATTTTGGCCCACAGCTAATTGGGCATACGGCAGACGTGGTCAGCCCAGTGCCACTTCAGCTTAGCGGCTTTTTGAGCAACGTCAGTAATCTGTGTTTTGGAGCGCAGTGGTGTGTGGTGTATTTATTATGTACACCATAAAAATTACAAATGTAAATGTAGAAATTTTACAAGGCGTGACACAATGGGCGGTCTTGTCGCTGAAAGCGATCTTGGAAAGACAACCTTTGGAGGGACATGTTGATTTTGGGTGGATAAGTTTTTGCTAAAGCTCCTATAGTGTTTTGCCATTTCGAGATTCCGAAATTATCATCCCCTTGAGGAGTCAAGAGACCTCTAGCTACTTAAGTATACTTAAAACTCTTAAGTGAAGTATCTCTTGTAGTTCTCGACACGTTTTGAACTGACTTCAGAGCGTCCGAACGACTTTATCAGATTAGATGCGACTAAGCGATTGTAGCACAGGTGTACAGCATTAGACAAGAACATTCACCTGTAAGTTGTCAGTACATTGATCCGCTGGAATTTGTGCTCAATGAATAGTTATAGACTGTTCCTTCTGATATCCATATGTATGCAGGGTGGCAGGGACATTGACGCGCAACCTGTTACCATGGATTTAGTACATGATTCTGAACGTACCTGCGTTAAAAAAAATTATAGGTTCTTAAAAAAAAATAGTTGTTCTATATATTTTGACCGCCTAGGTATTGCATTTTTCTATGAAACAGCTGATATTTTTGTTGATGACCGACCAAAATTTTCTGCGCTAGTCTAGAATCATGTGTTGAATTCATGGTTTCAGTTTGCACGATGTACCTGCCACTCTGTATAGGTCCTAATACTGTTACTTATGGTACTTGTACTGTCATGTGAGCTCGTTAACACATGATGAGCATTAGTTTACAATAACATACGTTTAAAAATATAATTGTTACCACTCGTGGGTCAAAGTTTTCAGTCAAATGTTGATCAATAACACCTATGTTGCCTTTTATTTACATCGAGGGGGAAACCCATTTCAATGTACCCAAACGGCGAGTTCTGCCAAACAGACCTTAGTCCTCTTCTCCAGGCACCACATACCTACTACATGCCTTATCAATTTTATCATAAAATATAATGAACTAATAGGTACCAGCCCTGTTAGTCTGCGTATACCGTTACCGACGTATAAGCCAATATCTTGGAAACTGGTTCAATGTTAGCCGATCCTTGTTGGGATACTAAATCCATCACGATTGAATACAATGTGCTGTTATAACATAGGCGTAACGTAATTTATACGTGGATAGGGTTTTTATAGGAGTTTGTTGCTGGTAATAGATCTAGAAGAAAAGATAAAGATACGTCTTTGTGTAGTCTGAGTTGACAATTTTGCTCGTTTAAGTGAAATAATCAAAAGTAGAGTAGAGGAAGACTAAAGAAACGATGGATGGAGTGTGTGAAAGAAGATATAAAGAAAGAAAGAAATATATGGATGGCTGATATGGTTAGAAAGGGAGTGACTGTCGAGATGGCAGCTAATAGAGAAATATGGAAGAAAAGACACGTTGCGCTGATCCCAAATAAATGGGGATAGGGGCAGAAGAATGATTATAATGATGACTAAAATAACCAATAGTATTGAACGCACACCCTCCAAATGTCTTGATTGATTCATTCTTGATGTCTCCGTACAAATTCTACTATATCTTCAATATTTTACGCTACAGTCAAATGTTTTTCAGGAGTCTTACATTTATAATGCCTATAAAAGTAGCTTTATATGCACCACAAAATCTTAATGTATCGTATCTTTTGTTCCAGGCATCTATGGACCTCCCCCCGGACAAAGCGAAATTACTGCGGAACTACGACCTGGAGAAGAAATGGGAGATCATCTGCGACCAGGACATGGTGCAGGCCAAGGACTCACCAGCACACTACCTCAACAAGCTCAGAACGTACCTCGATCCTAAGGCGTCCAGGAGTCACAGGGTATGTCATATCAATGATTCCATTTCGATGTCGATTTCCATATAGGATTTTTCAAACTAGGCTCCCTCTCCAGGGCTTTTTTAAACACTCCCAATGACTTCCAGCTGTTTCGATCCAGGGCTAAAGTGGACCACTGGTCGTTTGTTGGTCCTCCCGCAATCTTCTACAGGGTTTACCGCGACGCCTTCTGGCTGTGTCAGGCCTTCACGTAGTGGTTATTTTGGCCCAGAGCTCATAGGGCTTATCTGTGTAAAGTTAACTTGATTGATTTGCATTCTTAATGCCTTTTTTTGCATTATTGTATGGTAAAAGACCAGTCACCGTACTGCCTTATCCTTTTGATTGGAGTTCAACTTTTCCCTTTGCGACTACAGGTACTTCTTTTTACAATTCAACCCTAACGATTTTCGCATTACGATGTGAACCAATGTGAACACTGGACACATTCAGACTTTTATATCGCTGTGTAGATGATATCATCACAATCTACAAGACCACTACATTGTTCCCTTCACCGTCAAAGGATACTATAGAAATATTGGAACAGAGTCGCGAAGCTCACCGTATTTGGCGATACCGTTACACAATGTAAACAATGGGCGGCGTTAGTGAGCGATACAGATCTGCGGCCGCCGGCAATTTGTGGCTACGACACTATTGTGCACTGTAACTGAGTTTGGAAAGGACTGGGTCCTGATAAGTTGTTAGAAGTCTTGTCTTCCTTTTTGTGCTGAAGAGTGAGTTCACCAGGCGAAATTCTTCATCATGATCACCATACCTTATTACCACCATACCCATACCATATGACGGCACGGTTGGTGCAGTGGTTAAGCGACTGACTGCTGCGCTGCGTGTCGCGGGTTCGATTCCCGCACGGAACAAATATTTGTATGACCTACAAGTAGTGGTTCTGGGTCTGGCTGTTTGTGAATGTGAGTTTAAATGTTTGTAAACGCACCCACGATACAGGAGAAATTCCTAGTATGGGGCAACGTTTAAAAAAAAAAAAAAATCCCTACCTATTATTATTATATCTTATAACAACTTTTTTTGTCGTTTCTCCTTGTTTGAGAATGTTCAATCACAATCTGAATCATTTTGAAGGATATTGCTAATCCATTGCTTCATATGTTCGAAAAATTTGTCTGCTCATCAACGTAAATAACGCAATGAATGTTGTTGCACTGTTAAAATTAAAGCCATTCCTACTGTTAGTGTATTACACAATTACCCTGCTGGTGTAAGTTAAGTTATGATTTTGAGTAGACCATCTTTTTCTAGTCTGGTATCTTTGTAATGATATTCCTCTTTATTCATAAACGTTGCAGAAAGTTAATTAGTGATCAGCGACTGTCTAACCATACATTTTTGGCGTTCAAACGTCACTTAACTTGAATCATCGTATATAAATAAACCCCTTTATTGTTAGCTTATGAGCAAGTGTCTTTTGTGACATTTCCTATCTAAACCTGTGTGGCTCCCACTCTTACATCTTTAATTTAGTCTGTCTGTCGTTCTATCTGTGCGGTTAAGTAACTTCGTGTACTATCAATGTCAAAACACCATGTTTCCTACATAATAAACACAGAAAAGCTCGCAAGCTCCCAGTCCCGTTACATGTCGCGAACAATGAACGTTTTATCGATAGGGATCGCTGGCCAGCTTCAATTTGTGGGCAAATCCTTCCCGAGCTACTGTTCAACTGATCGTTGCAACTAATGGGTTAAGGCCCTTATAGGTTTCTTTAATGGAATGCTCTGGGAATCTTAGAAAAACTGTAGTTGTTCGTATTAGGAATTCTGTTCACATCTTTATTGGCTTTTCAATTGCCAGTATCTGATATCTATATTATAAACCTAGGGCTGGCAGACTAAAAAACTTAAATCAAAAAGATATAGGCGCCGCTTCCCTTGTTCACAAACGAAACTAAATTGAAGTTCAGTACATCTTTTTCTTTCTATTTCATTAAGAAAAGGACAGAAGATAAATATTAGTTTAATCCTGTCAAATTAGTCAGCGCCTGACGTATTTCTAGTAGCCATTTTTTGAACGTCTCGTCTTTTAACGTCACGTCTAAACTTGTCTATGGAGTATCTCAATTTGACAGGACTAAACTAATATTTATCTTCTGTCCTTTTCTTAATGAAATAAAATGAAAAAGATGCACTGAACTTAAATTTAGTTTAGTTTGTGTACAATGGAATCTGCGCCATTGACTTTTGTTTTTTAGTCTGCCGGATAGATAGTATAACTATCTATACTAATCTACATATATACTTTTTTTTTTTTTTTTTTAGGATGGGAAATCATCAAAGACCCCTCCCGCTCTGGGTGGAGCAGAAGGGAGTGTCAGACTCTTACTGACTAAAACCCACCCGTGTTCCTTCCTTAGCCCTTTATGTACCAGGGCAGCGGTAACCCTTTCGGACGATCCCGCTACCCCGGCAGGCTTCGGCCCTGTCGGGCCCCGTCAACTACGCTGACATCTCTTTGAGGCGCGCGTGGAACACAAACACGCCGTCCGGCACGGGCCTGGTCCTGATCGGACGGAGAGCTACCCATTGCTCTCCGCCCGCAGGCCCGCTCCTACGGTGGCCGGGAGTCGTCACGCGGCTCCCGACGCCCGGAGCGTCTTCCGCGGCGGCTGAGGCGTGAGGATCTCTCCCTCGCCCATCCCGCCACCTCCTTCGCTAGCATGACTGCTTCGCAGAAGGAGGTGACCGCCTCCCACTCCCTCTCGCCCCGGACCATGGCTTGCACCAGGGCCGGACGCGAGAGGTCGCCGCCGCTGCCGATCGCCTCTACGAGGACACGGCGGTGCTCTGCCCAAGCGGGGCAGACCTCCACCGTATGCTCCACCGTGTCCTCTGGGCGATCCTCGCAGTGGTGACACCCGGGCGTCTCCTCCCGCCTGATGATGTGCAGGAACCTCCCGAAACATCCGTGTCCGGAGAGGACCTGCGTCAGGCGGTAGGTGAGAGCGCCGTGACGCCTCTCTAGCCACTCCTCAAAGAGGGGTCTTATCGCCGCTATTGTGGCGTGCCCTGCGCTGGGTTGCGATAGTCGCGCCTTCCATTCCAATCTACATATATACTTACTAATAATAAAGCTGAAGACTTTTTTGTTTTTTTGTTTAAACGCGATAACCTTTAAATTCAACAAAAAAAAATTTTCAAATTCAAAATTATTTTTTGCATTTCGTAGCCCAATTCTCGTGGAAGGCTATAGGCTACTTAACATCACGCTACGACTCATAGGAGCCGAGCAAAAAGAAGGCTAAGCGAGAAAAGAAGTAATCGCGCAGGCAGGCGATGCTATGCGACGGTGTGGGTTGAAAGCAGAAATTTCACGCGGACGAAGTCGCGGGACGAAGCTAGTCGTTTATAGAATGCTTTTACTTTAGGCGTCGCTAGTTTACAATCGATACGAAACCCAGATGTCATTTAGTCGTTTGATTCAGTTATCAGTGTCTGCTCGTGTTGCTCAAAAGCGTGTTATTTGTATAGTTAAACAATTTTGGTCCTTGTGTAGACGTAGGTGGAGTTTGGTTTCGTTTGTGGTGATGGTCTGGAAATGGAACTCGATGAGGATGTAGATTAATTATTTCCGATATTGGTAAAAAGTTGGTAAAAAAAGCGTTTAGGGCGCTTGTAGCTAAGTAATAATAGTCACATGTGTCGATCGATCAGCCCCAGCAGTCTCGACATTCATAGCGATCGCTTTACGACCGAATTCGGTCGCAAAGTCCCGGATTGGCAGGTGTAATGTATGGAGTGACAGGACTCTGCGACCGAATTCGGTCGTAAAGCGATCGCTATGAATGTCGAGACTGCTGGGGCTGGGCTTCAAAAATGAAATTGGAAAAGACGATCGGGGTGATTTGATTTGATGTTTTTCTTATGTCGTGCTATTACTACGATTTTTTTCTGTCTGGTTTGAATGATTAGTTTAAGGCTGTTTATTATCAATTTCAGTCTACTCAATTGCATACAGGGTGGCTGGGACGTCGACGCGCAAAATGTAACCATGAATTCAGCACATGATTCTACCTCCTAGTGTAGACATTTTTAGTCGGTCATCTAAAATAAAAACCAACTTTCATAAAAAAGTGCAATACCTACGCGGTCAAAATGTATGGAACAGCAATTTTTTTTTGGCTAGGTGACTCTGAATCATGTACTGAATCCATGATAACAGGCGCGTCGATATCCCTGCCACGCTGTATATTGCAGTTAGTTCAAAAGGACCACATCTTGTTCGAAAATACCAATGCCTGTGACTAACTTTTTCTTCTAAACTTTTCAAATACAAAGTCATCTCCAGCATCAATACTCACTGTTAGAAATATGGAGAGACTTCAAATGGAGGAATGAAAACCTTCACATAGTTAGTTAATAGTAATAATGATCCACGTCATATTTGGCCTACTTTTGAACTGAATAAACTTGAACTATTACCAGTTATTGATATGACCTCCAGATTCGGGACAAACAAATAAACAGGCACTCGTTGCTCTAGTAAAGACGCTCCTATCTATACATCTGTACATACAAATAAATAAAATTGAAGTGTCTGTTTGTAATGTCAAAATAATAGCTTTTTGCTAAGTGAAAGTATATAAGGTACTTATGACAAAAAAACTATTTTTTAAATTTTAGTCTGTCTGTCGTTTTGTTTCGGCTAATCTGAGAAACGGCGGCTTAGACGGGACTTTCACTGCCTATGTGGTGTTAAGCAGTAATTTAGGCTTACTTTTATTTTAGAAAAAATATTATTAGAGCTATCGGATATCCACGCGAACGAAGTCGCGGGCACAGCTAGTATGTTAGTAATAGTAGCTAAGCGTAATGGTATAGGAGATTTTATGGACACGTCTCATTATCATGTTTAGAGTTTTGTTTGTGAATAGCGGATTATTTTGTTTGTTTAGGAATGGGAGAAAATCTCTGAAGATATTGTTTGTCTTGTTCTGATGTAAGTGATTGTATTTTGAAGATATGAGTAAATATGTATCTCTTTCTTACTATTTTGTTCCTTTGTTTATATCTCTATCGTTCGTATCTATCTTTTTGGTTTGGTTTTCCGCAAGCTGTGAAACCAAACTTCTCTGTGCTTTGATGACACCTTTTTAGGGTTCCGTACCCAAAGGGTAAAAACGGGACCCTAAAACTAAGACTCCACTGTCCGTCTGGGTCTCTGTCTGTCTGTCACCAGGCTGTATTTCATGAACATGATAGCTAGACAGTTGAAATGTTCACAGATGATGTATTTCTGTTGCCGCTATAACAACAAATACTAAAACAGAATAAAATCAATATTTTAGTGAGGCTCAACAAACGTGATTTTTTTGCCGTTTTTCGGAACCCTTCGTGCGCGAGTCCGACTCGCACTTGGCCGGTTTTTAATATCAGCGCGGTAATTGCATAAGACCTTTTTTCGAACATATGAAGCAATGGATTCGCAGCAATTAGGGTGCAGGGTCGTAAATATAGTTGTAATTAAAAATTTCTACACTAAACGTATCTGATTTACCAGGCAATGAGCAAATTATGGTGTAAACATTTAGCTCAAGGTTTGCAAATGCAATAGTGCGAACAATGATAAGTTAGCTGTGTGGGCACGGTAACGACTCTTTTCCTACCATCATCTCACACAATCTCGCGGAAAAATCAAATGCTCAACCGACTACTAATTGTGTAATCACAGCACTGACTGCCGAAGCTCCTGGACCATGTATGGGAGGTCGAAACATGTTAATTCAAGTAGTTTTGAAAGACTGATACACGATTCAAAGAACGGAACGGAATTCGGACAATGGAAAGCCAGCTGAATACCGTAACGTCAAGACACCATCCGTGCTTTTGAGAAAGGCGGAAGGATATGTCGGACTTCTTCAGAATACGTGACAAGTAGTGTTTACTAGTGGAAACGACTGCGACTTAGGAGTTGTAGTTCGTAAGTTCGAACCGCAGACAGGCACTTTACTTTTTGTAAACTATTTTATCAGCACTGCTCCCAAAACGATGAAGAAAAACATCATGAGGAAACCGGCAAGTCATTGATCCAAAAGTTCAAAGACATTGACAACCAGCGACCCGCACTGGGTGGATTATACGGCCCCCTCTGTGTCCTATCCCAGCAGTGGATACAACATTACAAGCTGATTATTTAGTGTTCGCCCCAGAAACGAATAACGCATCTGCCTCAAAATCTTTGCTATCGCAGTCTCAGTTTTAACCTCCTTACTTCAACTCACCAATTCAAACAATATTAAATTGTTACCAAGAACGATATTTTTAGTAAATCCGCGTGCAGTATGTAGAGGCTGCAAACACCTGTGCTGTGGTTTGGCAGCTTTTACGCAAATGTGGAAACGCAGGTGCTTGCTGCGGCTGTGTGTAGATACGTCATCTGATAATGTTGGGGCTCGATACGAACGGTTATTGTAAAAAATTATTTGAATTGTGGCACGAAACTAATCAGTTTTTGTCATAGTGAACTCAATCAGCCTTTTACCAACTATGTTGGGGTGGCACCCAACTCCAAGCTAACAAGTTAACTGAAAGCTGGAGCTTTCAGTCTAATTGGATGCAGCTGAATAGCAATATTTTACATAGAGCAACTGCCATTCTGACCTCAACAACCTAGTTACTGGGTAACACAATACCCGTTGTTAATACTGGTTGTCAGTCTTTTGGACTTCTGACTACTCTAACGACTGTCAAAGATTTACGAATGACAGCTGGGACCAACTGCTTAACGCGCTTCTTTAATTTAACTACTGCAATGTACGATGGGAGGTCACAATTGTATAGGTTCACGGTGTAAAGTTAATAACTATGTGGTAATAACTATACAGGCTGATTTTTTAAAGACCAGCCAAATTTAAGGATGTGGTACAGACCATCAAACTGAACAACTTTCTCCATGGGACAAATAGCGTATTCGCGAAAATTTTATCAACTGTCCCATAGAAAACTTCGATACCTACTCGACCTAAATGTATGGGACGGCTGAATTTTTATTCGCGATTACGATGTTGGTCCCATGGAGAAAGTTGTTCAGTTTGATGGTCTGTACCACATCCTTAAATTTGGCTGGTCTTTAAAAAATCAGCCTGTATATAGTACATTATAGTTAAAACCCTTCCCCAGTCAGAAATGCGGAATGAAGCTACGCCAAAAAAGGTAAGCAGAAAAAATAACTCCGTAAGGACCATTTTTGTACCTTAGGACCAAATTAATTAAAAAGCGACCAGCTTGATAATATAAAACTCTATTCTTTCGAGCTCGTTATACATAAACTTGTGAACCAGACACCTTTCATAATGCTTTCCAATTAAACCAACGGCACGTAGGGTTGACAAAAAACGTTGCCTCTCAAAATGAAAGCAAGTGTATTTTCATAGAGGTACCGTTACAACGGTGCTTCAAACATATAGACCTGATTGATCCGTGTTTTACAAGCACTTGAATTAAGTACATAGAGTAACAGCTATTAAAAGCGTGTTATTTGTATAGTTAAACAATTTTGGTCCTTGCGTAGAGGTAGGTGGAGTTTGGTTTCGTTTGTGGTGATGGTCTGGAAATAGAACTCGATGAGGATGTAGATTAATTATTTCCGATATTGGTAAAAAGTTGGTAAAAAAAAAAGTTTAGGGGGCTTGTAGCTAAGTAATATTAGCCGCACGTGTCGATCGATCAGGTTAGGAAGAAGCCTAAGAGAAGGTTAAGTCAGAACCCCGAAAGTCTGACAACCAGTCTTACCAAGGGGTATCGTATTACCCAGTAATTGGTTTGTGGCGGTAAGATAGGCAGACGCTCCATGTAAAATACCGGTATTCAGCTGCATCCGGTTATACTGGAAGACTACGCAGATGATGATTGGTAAAAAGTTTCCGATCTAATCAAATTGCACAAATAAAATGATTGGATTCCCCTTCTATGTTTCTTATACTGTTAGGGCTCAGTAGGTGGCCACATTTATTGCCGCGTCAGAGGCGTTGTTCAGATAGTCTAGGGTGCAAATGAACGGATATTTTGGAAACTCTAGCAGATGGGGCATAGTCTGTTCAGGAGCACCGCACTCGCACTGGATGTCGGATGAATCGATAATGCCCCATTTCGCCAAATTTTGTTTGCAGAGGAGACAGGATGCCTAATGCCAAAAAATATCTTTAAGTCAACCCTTGGAACAGGCATCAGGCATCATCGTAGTAGGTAGGACAACGTCCTATCTGTATGTATCAGCTCCAGCTTCCATCTTTTCTTTTGCAAATGGCGACAAAAACACGACCAACAGGCGCCAAAGTGGCGGTTTTTATTTATCCACAGTTCTCACACCTTGTAAGTGATTTCGACACTTCCAAGTTCGTACATAACAAACATTGTGTGTCTTCTGAGTATAGATAGTATTCTATTATTAATAATTAAGTGGTATTTGCGATAGCTATTCACTGATAAGTGTTATATTTTTATGTAAATGAGAGTAAATGGTATACAGGGTGGCAGGGACATCGACGCGCAAACTCATAAAACTATGAATTCAGCAAATGATGCTATACTAGATTCTAGCGTTGAAATTTTTCGTCGATTATCAATCAAGAAATCCGCTGTTTGCAATAAAAGTGCCTACGTGGTAAAAACGTATGGCAGAACTTTTTTTTTTTATAACCTACGGGACTTAGGCTCTATGCACTAAGCAAGCCCCCAGTCAGTGCGTACATAGCCTTAGTCTTTCAGTAGGTAGGCAGTTGCTTAGTACTACGAGCCAATCATTTCTGAATGCGTCAACTTTTACTGCATTATCCTTGAAACACTCCCGTGTTACCGTATTTAAATAAAAACGTTTATTTTCCCCTCCACAGTTCCAAGGATCAGAATAATGGGTTTCACATAAAGAAACTTAATAATATTGTGAAATAAAACTGTCGCTGAATAAACCAGACTCAGACAGTTCAAGTTATTGACGAGTTCGTGAGAATCTACGTCGCTTTAGTACATAAATATCTGTATCGTAACGAGATACCTCGTGTGATGTTTCAATACACTCGCGAGAATCAGAGATTCAATTGTAAAGTACTTCGGTACACTTGAATAAGTGAACCAGAAAGAACTTGAAGATGTGTGATGTCAGATGTATCGGGTTATCGGAAAACAAGATCTTTACAGTTATCTGTTCATGAGAAGACCAGGAAGAAAACCGATTTAAAAAAATTGCCGAAAAAGTTACTATCCCATCGATTTTGTAGATATGAATATGGCTTAAAACCGTTAATCTTAGTTAATAATAGGAAGTGTACTAACTGACTGATGACAACCCCACAAATACCGTAACTACACTAAGGCTTAATATCTCTGACGGTGTCAGACACATCACTGCACATGGTCACTAAAACGACAGAATGGCACTAAAACAGAGCTTTTGGTCTTTCTTAGAATAAACCACATCATCATCATCTTCCTGCCTTTGTTCCATGTTACTTCGGTCGTCGCAACACGTTTTCCATCTGGAATTTCTCAGTACCAGCCCGGAGTCTGCATTCGCGCCCGGTTGATGGATGGCAATAGGCTCGCCCCTATTACATGGGACTTAAACATAACTGGCGAAATGTGGGTGTACACCCCTACCCATTTCTTCGGGCAAACAAAGCTTGATGTTGTGTTATGTATTTTAGTCACATGCGTTTCTTCCCTCCATCGCATGCCCCATACCAAGCGAAACGATTTCGTTTCAACTTTTCTGTGATAGAAAAGTATGTGCTTTATTCTCATCCACATACTTTAATGATTTTGAAAGCATTTTCTATGGCGGTTCCAATAGAGACATATTTTCTCCCAGAAACATTAATATATCTCAACAAGAACCCAACCGGCAATTAAGCTAGCGTGTGCCTAACAGTAAATCCCGATGAGATACTACAAAAGATAAGCGAGGCCCCACAGACTGGCGCGCCACTTGACCTCGGGCTCCAAGATCATGAGCCACATGTAAAATTCTTGTGAAGACACGAAGAGGTTTTCTTTTGGAGACGGACGTAGAAGCTTGGGATGTTGGAGCTTACGTTTTGAATGAGCTTTAGGAAGAAACAATGACTATGTTCTTGTGCCATTTCGCAATTCTATTAATCAAATCGATTTGAGGAAGACCATGTCTGGTCATGGACACAGGCTGCTTCCAAGTTGCTTCAACATTGAGATGGTGATACTGTAAAACCTACCAGCTTGGTAATTGTGTAACAGTAACAGTAGCATTGGCTGTCAAAATTAATGCACTAACAATGGCATTAATTTTGACAGCTCAACAACATTCATTGTGTTATTTACGTTGTTGAACAGACAATTCTTTCGAACATATGGAGGAATGGATTAGCAATATCCTTCAAAATTATTCAAATTGTGATGGATAATGATTATTAATGAGTTACGCAATTGGGTGTGGAAAGCATGTCTGCACACAATTTAACGAAGATTACATGTTGTAATCAGCCTATAATGTTCCCACTGCTGGGAACATTATACAGGCCTCCTCTCGGTGAAACCGAGTGGACCGTAATCCATCACGCAGGCTCAGTGCGGGTTGACAGATGTCACATGTCTTCGAATTTTTGATTCTAGGACATGCCGGTTTCCTCACGATGTTTTCCTTCACAGTTTTGAGAGCAGTGGTGATGAATTAATTTACATAAAGTAAAGCGCCTATCTGGGTTCTAAACTTCGCACCTACAACTTACAACTCGTAAGACACGGCTAAACGGTCGCGAATAAGATCAGAATATAAAGAAATCAAACAAGGCGTCCCACAAGGAAGTGTTTTGGGCCCTCTACTGTTCATCATTTATATAAATGACCTTCCCAAAGCAACTAATCATCCCACTATACTTTTTGCTGATGATAGTACTGTCGTATTCACAAGTGAGGACAAATTATCCTTAGAACAAGATATAAACAGCACTCTAAGTGATATTATAAAATGGCTTACTAATAACAAATTAAAAATGAACTTTGACAAAACTAAAATTATGATATTTCGCAATCGTAAAGCAAAATTTACTGACATTAATGTATATTATGCAGGAAACAAAATAAATGAAATAGCAAATACTAAATTCTTAGGCATGTCAATTGATTATAATTTGAATTGGAAGACACATGTTGATTCTTTAAATCAAAAACTAAATAAGCAATCATACGCCCTACACATGCTGGCAAAAACGGTAGAAACTTCTGCTGTACTTGCAGCATACCATGGCTACGTGGGGTCCTTAATAAAGTATGGTAATATATTCTGGGGCAATTCCACCAATAAAGACATTGCATTCAAAGCGCAAAAGCGGTGTATTAGGGGTATGTTTAAAATCAACCAGACTGATAGCTGTAGGCCGTATTTTGTCAAATATAATATATTGACATTGCCGTGTGTCTACATTTACGAGATTGCTAGCTTCGCAAGAACTAACAAACATCTTTTTGATAAGTATAGAAGTAAGCGGCACGGTGAAAAAATTTGTTGCAAATCTAGCAAGACGGCCTTATATACCAAAAGTATTTTCAGTATGGCACCGCGTATATACAATCACTTACCAAAGACTGTACTAGAAGCTCCTACCATCGATGAATTTAAAAATAAATTAAGAAGAATCTTGCTATTCAAATGTTATTATTGTATTCAGGATTATTTAATAGAGGATATAAGGACATATTGTACTCAGAAATAATGGTGATGATGTGACATGTGATTAATACACTGACTAATTATTTATCTATTATTATTATTTTAACATTTATTTACAATTATATCTTGACATTCTCATTATTTTAATTATTCTAGAGACATTGTGATTTGCTAATTTTTAATTTAATTATTATTTACCACAGTGAAATTACCAAAATTATGTCATTAATTATAAATTATTGTTGCAATGAATTTCTATAATAAATAACAATGTTGTGATACAGTCAAAGCTTGAGATTTGCATGCTTCAAGGCGTAATATGGCTGAACTCTTTTCTATTTTAACAACTTTATGTAATTACCCATATTAGCAAATAAATTATTTTGAATTTTGAATTTTTGAATTTTTGAATAAATCTTGCCATCCTTTTGATAATGCAATGTATTCAAATCATCCGATACCTGAGACCTAATAGGGTGGTCTTTAGTCACCAGGACCACACAAAACCTTGTCGTTATTTGTTTTTTTTTTTTTTGTCAAATATATTCCAGTATATCTACCATTCGGACCACTAGAGCGAGGTGATAAACTCTGACCTGTCTTTATTTTAATTATTGAGGTCGCACGGCAATCGGCTCGCATTACCGAAAAGGTCGCGTCTCAGACTGTAATCATGTCTGAGACTCTGAGTCACATATTGTAGCCTCGTGCTTCTGATGGTGTTTGGTTGATGCGATGAGCAGAAGCTTTACTCTCCGTATCCAGCGCTTTAATCCTTGGATAGGTAGATCTGCCTGATGAAGTTTGTGAGAATTCACTGGATATGTATCACAGGACCAGTCGTTGTACCGATTCTTGAGGAAGGTCTGTTTCCAGCAGTGGATGTTCTTTTGTAGGCATTTGTTAATATTGATGATAATGATAACTCCTCAAACACGTTATTTTTATTCACGGGACCTAAATAAAGTAAAAGTTGGTGCCAAAACAAAAGCGGTTGCAATGCTGTTAATCGAATTGTAAAAGGTTTCCAAAAAAAATATTCGTTAAATGTGTACCAAAAGGCAACGATGCAAGTTTTCATTTCCAAAACGTTTGATTTCATTTCCAAAAAGTTGTGAAATAATATAATCGCTGTTTCTCCTCGTTTGTGCCACAACGTAAATGGACGATGTTCAGAATGCAGATACAGTCGAGATGAATGCTTGCGGAACGTATATGGACGTAGATTGTCCTATCTGCGCGTGATATACCTGAACTTTCGCCAGGTATGGAGCACTTGTGTCAGGGCTCGTAGGGGTACTAAATGTCGGGATGATAGTAAGTCGGGATAACGTGATTATGTAGCGGGAGATTTGATGTCATTCGTTATCCAATATCCAATCAAAAAGGTCTTCAGTTGCTCCTAAACACATAGGTACATCTTAACTGTAAGCAATGTTTTTTTGTTTGTAAATAAACTCCATAGTATTATAAGAATAGAACATGCCATGGAAACATATTAGTCAGTTCGGTAGTAGTATGACTGATTGCTCAGGGTGCGCCAGATGTTCATTAAAGTATTGCCACCCTTGAAGGTTATTTTAATGCACTCCTAAGAATTGTATGTTGGGAATTTTGAAGGTTAGTTGTGGAATTAGGCGTTACTTTGCGGGATGACAGTAAAAATGTTTATATCATGCTTAAAACAACTTACTGTCTTTACAAGTTTACGTAGAGTTTTGAACATTTAGGCATCCCAAATAAAAAAATCTCCTCGCCTTACCAACGTATGGTGCATACCTGACCTTTCTCGATCCACATGATGTTAGCCGCAGCTCGTGCAGTCGTGATCTACACATACAAACATATCTCCAGTCAGGTCTCGGGGTGCACGGGGAGGAGCATGATCTGCGACTTTCTCCGTATGTTTAGCGTTGTAAACTTCGTGATTAGCTGGAGGCGTTGTTATCTGTGCAGTCTGTTTGAGCTTTGTTTATTAAATTTTCCTACTTGTGGGTATTAGTTTCGATGATTTTAGATCAGGGAATAAAGATATTAGGATGTTCGATTCGGCCTAGATGAAAACAATTGTATGACGATTGTTTTGACCAGCGCTGGGGCTCTGTCTCGCATAGGGTCTTAGCATTATGCTGAGCGATGGCCATTTTGCGTGGATGTGACGCACATTTTTCTACATCTTGTTATTTTTTTTTGTGTTTGTCTTCTTTTTTCGCGTCATTTTTACCGCAAATACGTATTTTCTTTCCTTTCTTTGTCGGTTCAGTATCTTTGCCGGCTCAGCCTGTAGAGCTTAAATAAAACTCTTAATGTGCGTGTTATTTGTGCAGAATAAACATTGTTTTTTCTTTTTTTCTTCCTTCGAAGATTTACATCATTTATAAGCAAAAATATGTCGGATAATCCTGAGAGTGGTTCAATTTGAATATTATATGTAAATCTTTCTTTATTTCAGAAACGGAAAATGGTCGGCGACTCAACTTCGACGCAAGTCCTCAGGGACTTGGAGATATCCTTACGAACAAATCACATAGAGTGAGTACTTCTTTTGCCCTGTATTATAATGACATGAAAAAAAAAAAACATTGAAAGAAATTGATTGACTACTAACCTGACTGAAACGAATGGTGTTTGTTAGAAACTTGTAGACACAGCGTGGCTTTATGATGCGGACACAACTATGTATGTATTTATGTACTTACGTATGAAACAGAAATGGTATCACAACCACTACAAGCACGCGTGTAACTAACCGCCCATCGGATCCTGGCACAGAATATAGTGCACTCCCATATCTGTCTGGACGGGAGCCAGGAAATTATGCACCGTTTAAGGATAGGCTCGCATTTATCTTCCTGACAGGGAGAACTGGGGCTGAATAAATTCGGTCATAAGTATGCGTATTGCATTGAACAAGCTTGAAGGTACTCGGAATGAATAATCTGTAGAGTTGTTGCGCCACTACTTCCCAGTGTAAGCACTAGGAAGTGGTGAAGAGCGGGCCCTTTGGGGGACTGTCTTATGTAATTTTGATGCTCGAAAAGTAGTGATTCTTAGCCTAATTCGAATAAATGACTTTTGATTTTGAATAATATCTAAGTTTTCCTCATAAAATTCTTAAAATGATGTAAAGAATCGCATCAAAATCCATCATCATTTTGATGCGCTTTTCACCATTGTTAAGAAAAGTTTCGGAAATATAACTTAAATATGTAAAGCACAGAAATCTAGATGTTCGTACATAATGCCATATCAGTACATTGTTGCTCCGGTGCGAAGCAAGGTAGCGTCAGTAGTACAGATATAAACAACAGCTTTCTTACAATATTGAATGAATGTTTTCAGATGGGTCCGCGAGTTCCTGAACGAACAGAATCAGGGCCTGGACGTGCTGATCGACTACCTCAGCTTCCGACTCAGCATGATGCGCCACGAGCAGAGGATTGCGCTCGCCAGGAGCCAGTCCAGCGATGGGATCAACCAAGGTAGGACCATAGATTTCACGAAGCCCAAAACTGACATGAAGCAAGACATTATTATGCCAGTTATTCGCATGGTTGTTTACCCTTCGGGCTGATATTGCAGTTACAGTTACTTTACCTCTGAATGTGAATAACAGGGATCTCGCTGTATTCTTTTAGCAGAAGATTTAGTTTAACCAAGGATAGCGACAAAGACCAACGTTAAAGATTCGTCACTTATTTAGATTGTTATCCTTTGGGGCTAGTGTTGCCATTTCACTATAATATGCATAATTTTATAGTTAATTATATCATTAGAGTTTTTAGGCCTTACCCTGTTTAACTTTTTCAAACAGTCCAGTTATGTCTTTTAATCTGAGAGCTTTCGTCTTTGGCCAAGGCAATAAGTTATCAACCATGCGGTTCATCAGTAGAAACACTTAACTACAAAAACCGGCCTACTGCTACGAAATAAAGATCTTCTTATGTAAATTTGCATACACAATATGACAATGGACAATTGACTATTTAGTTCTATGCCAGACACACTAGCAACGCCTTAAATTATTATTATTCACCTTTACCTACTGCGTATTTTATTCTACCTCGAACCAGCTTTTTAAGTCACTTTTTCTTCATCTCCAGTAAACACCACAACATCAGAATGCAGCGGGCCAACAGAAACCGGATCCACAATGTCAGCATCGTGGAGGCGACGGGCTCGCAGTGCCGAAGCTGAGTGTGAAGGTGCCGCAAGTCCTGCAGTGGCCAGGAGAAGGACCAGGCATGCGGCCAGGCTGAATATGGGAGCTTCCACCGATGATATACACGTGTGCATCATGTGCATGCGGGCTATCATGAATAACAAGGTAAGGATTTTCTATAGGGATAAGAACAGTGATTTGTTTGGTCTTTTGAGTCTGATATGTCGAAAACTGCGCTTAAAAGGACCAAATTTAATAAAAATCGCGATAAGCTCAGAAAGAGACGGCGGGATGAAGTGGACTCCTTATTAAAGGATTGGCCCACAATCGTAGTAGCCAGAGGGGAAAAGTGGAGAGAGGGAAGGGGAGGGGGAGGGAAGGCCTTTGCTCTGCCGTGGGACAACACAGGCTCATAATAATAAGGGAGATTCTGCAACTGTATTTGGAATTTAATTAAATAACTCTTCACGTCATTAAAATGTTAGAAAAAAATAATCTTAAACAGAACAGGAAATAAGTTGCCAAACGAATTGAAAAAAAAAAAAGAAAGCGAAGCTCGATCTTGGAATTTAACCCCTATTGTAACATTAATAGCGCAGAAGACCTTTTGGCTCTGAAGGTCTTCATGATTTTTTGTTGGTTTGGCCGTGCTAAGCTTTGGAACTACCAGTCGGATTTGAAAAATAGTATTTGATAGTCCAATTCTTGAGGAAGGTTATCAGGGAGTAGGGCTACTTAACATCACGCTAGGACCCAGAGCCGAACAAAATAAAAAAAGACAGAAAGAACACTAAGCGAAAATGAAGTAATAGCTCGGGCAGGCGATGCGATGCGACTCGGTGGGTTGGGAGAACTAGAAATCCCATGCGCACGAAGTCGCTTTAGTTGTTAAATATACCTTAAAAGAAACATAACTAAAATTAATATGTACCCTGTTTACCAATTTTCAGTATGGCTTCAACATGGTGATCCAGCATCGTGAAGCGATCAACAGCATAGCTCTCTCGCTAGTCCACCACTCCCTCCGCACCAAGGCTTTAGTCCTGGAGCTCTTGGCGGCCATATGCCTGGTGAAGGGCGGCCATCAGATCATCCTGTCAGCCTTCGACAACTTCAAGGAGGTGGTGGGCGAACCCAGGCGGTTTCACACGCTCATGGAGTACTTTATGAATTATGATAATTTTCATATTGAGTTTATGGTGAGTTGAATTTTGTATCTAGATAGATAACAGAAGGCTAATTCCCGTAATTAAAAACGTTCAATATCTAGTCACAATCTCATCTCAGCGACAATCAATGTCAAATACTAGTCAAAAATGTAGGGAAAGCAGAGTACATTTTTGACAGATTGAGACAGATTAAAATGCGAACGTTCTTTAAAATGCGAGAATTGCCCCTCTGACAGTTTGATGACTGCGACCTGCAAATGCACAAGTTACTTTCATCTTGATAAATTGAGGCATCATGTTTTAAGTGGTACTATAATCCAACCATTCATATGGAAAAATTAAAATAACATCAAATTAAAAAAAAAAAAAAATTTTTTTTAGAATATAATTTTTTTCTGACTGAGTATTTTGTTTAGATGCAGATAGCAAACTAGAAAAACATGGCAACCATTCATTAACATGCCATGTATGATAAAAAAAAAGTAACGACAGATGAAGATGGTGTGTAAAGCACTACGAATGATCTATATATTACTCTGGAGTCCCTTATAACCCAATTTTATTTATCCCGTTTTATTTATCTCTCCAATCCAAATGAATAAAAGTACTACAACCATATTAATGTTTTTTGTATTCACCAGGTGGCGTGCATGCAGTTCGTGAACATAATAGTTCATTCGGTGGAGGACATGAACTTCAGGGTGCACCTGCAGTACGAGTTCACTGCGCTCAAGTTAGATGACTATCTCGAGAGGCTGCGGTTGTGCGAGAGTGATGACTTACAGGTAAATAGATTGCCAACACCTCTATGAGGAATCCCGTAGAACTCTACGGGATGATTTAAGAGAAAATTCTGTTTAGTTGCCGAAAAAGTAGCTAGTATTCGAAAAACGTCAACTTCTGGACATAGGCCCCCCCAAGCACCGTTACTTCGACCGGTTCTGTACTTCTCGCATGCAGCGGATTCCTGTGGCCTTTACCAGGTCATCGGTCTACCTTATAGGAGCCTTCCAACTGCAGGATGCCAAACTTTAATTTCTTAGTAAGTTTAACTGAAATGGTTTCAGGTTCAAATCTCAGCGTACTTGGACAATGTGTTCGACGTGGCCGCGTTGATGGAGGACAGTGAGACCAAGACTGCCGCCCTGGAGAAGGTGAATGAACTCGAAGATGAGTTAGGACATGTAAGTCAATATAGTCGATTGTGCTTTTATATTTCTGTCAAACGAATCAAAAATAATGGTGTTAACAAAAAAATAGGTTAGAAATCTTCTAATCTAGATATTTTTTATTCTACCATCTGGCAATCAGACCAAATGCAGACTAGAGATACGATAAAAATTGTTCTGTAAGTCGTGTATCCGTCTTGCAAAACTCATAACTAACAATTTTTTTTTCTCTTACATGACGAGTTTACACTAATCACAATACAAAATGTTTTTTTCTGATATCTTCTCTATTTTTTGTAGGCACACGAACGAATGGCGGCGTTAGAAAGAGAAGCGATAGCGAAGCTGGCAACACTGGAGTCAGAATTGGCTGCGGTTAGAGCGGAACGAGACCAATTAGCTGAAGCCAGAAGACAAGTTGTTGAGGAGGTAAGTGCTGATCATCTGTAATCTACACTTGAATTAAAAATTTGAGATTATTTTCAAATTATGGAACAACAAACTGAATCTTATGACATTTAGTTGCAACCAAAAACTTATTAGGATCTTTTTGTTACAACTGGTCACTCAAAAATCAACTTAGAATACATTTCATGAACATTGCTATATAGTATATTGAACCCCACTTCATGGCAACAAGTACATATTATTAACTGTAATAAAGAGGATTATTTTACACAAGCCGTATGCACAATGGTATTTTCTATACGAACTAAAAATACGAACTTTCATCCCCCATTGAACTCTTTAGGGGAGTGAATTTTCAAAAATCTTTTCGAAGTGCCTTTGATAAATAGGAAAATCTCAACGACCATATGAAAATCTGGTGCAAAATTGCATGCTTCTCGACTTAGAGGTTGAGGCTGTGTGTTGTCGGTCAGTGAATTTATAAATGAATGAATGAATTTTAGCATTTAATTATGCCACCCAATGCCAGAAACTACCGCCATCTATGCCATTGATGGTCACAGCATCTGACAACTAACATATTAGTGGTTCCTTCTCGAATCTCGTCATTTAAAAATGAACACTGGTTTTATTTCTTTAGAAATTGATGCCAAGTGCTGTATCTTCAACTAACTTTGGTTAAATATACCTCCTAAACTCAGTTTAATATCGTTATTCTCAGGTGTCGACGTTACGTCGCGCGCAGCAGGACTCGCGCAACCGTCAGTCGATGTTGGAGTCCAAGGTGCAGGAACTGGAGTCTCTCACCAAGTCACTGCCCCGAGGAGCCTCCAGTGAGTACCTAAACCATGATTTAACCAGCCACGCAATATTGAACCTTGCAGATGACGGACTGATGTCGAACTAACAATTTAATCTACCTAGTCTTGCCATAAATATTGTCACAAAGAAAAAAAAAAATTTTTTATTCACTGTAAAACTAATAAAATAATATTTATTACTTTTACAGTGTGTTAGTTTAATACATAAATATAAAACAATTTAAAATATAAAAAGCTTATTCGAAGTGGTCTCCATTGGCTGCAATACAGTCCTTTAAACGTTGAAGCCAGTTATCAATAGAAGCACACACTCTTTCCATGGGAATATTCTTCACTGCCAATCGTATGGATTGTTTTAGGGACTCCAACTTATCATGGCGTGTAGAGCAAGCCGTACTCTCTAAAACTGACCATAAATCATAATCCAACGGATTAAGATCGGGACTAGACGACGGCCAGTCTTCAGCTCTGATGAAGTCCGAAACGTTCACTTTCAACCAAGACTGCGTGGACCGAGCTTTATGACCCGGCGCCGAGTCTTGTTGGAAGGACCATACTTGGTTATTGAACATGGTGTTGTTAAGGGGCTTAACTACCTTCTCAAGAATGGTATCTTGATACACTTGTGCCGATGTTTTGATACCTTTTCACAAAAATATGGCTCAGTCACTCCTTCATAGCTAACACCCCACCAAACCATCACTGAAGTCGGATAATGCCCACGTTGCACTCTGTCGACTAATTGGGAAGCTTCCTTAGAGCTTTGAGCAAAAATACGGTCATTTTGTTTGTTAAAATGTTGCTCAATTGTAAAGATTTTCTCATCCGTAAACAAATTTTTTCTGTGACCTCCCTTTGCGTACCGCTTCAGTAGTTGTTTCGATTTTACCACCCTATTCATTTTTTAAATTATCAGTTAAAAAATGACCAGTGCGTCTCTTATAGGCTGCAAGGTCTAAGTCATCTTTTAAAATACGCGACATGGTTCTGGGTGCTATCTTCATCTCCCGAGATAAAATCTTTTGCTTTCGGACAGGATTTCTTCGAATTCTTTCCCTTACTGCTTTGACCACCTTTTTCGTACGAACACTACGTGGACGGCCAGATCTTTTTCTGTCACAGACAGAGGAGGTCTCATTGTACCTATTAATAGCCCGGTACACAAACATTTGACTAATACCAAGCGTATGGAGAGTTTTAAAAATTGCATTTGGCTCCATACCAACTTTGTGTAATGCAATCACAGCGATTCGGTTCTCTTTATCACCCCACTCCATTTTAATATCGCAAAATATTGTACAATGTATTGGCGCCAAAATTAGAAAACTCAATGAACAATCGTATAAAAATGACAGATTCTAAATTCAAATGTAATATCTTTCTTATTTTTAATTGTAACAGTATTTATGGCCAGACTGTGTATTTTCTTTCAGTTTTTATGTTAGGCTTATGCTTCTTCTCGCCGTCTCACGAGGAATTCATGATAATGATGAATTTAAAAAATAAATAAAAGAGTGTCTTTGGAATGTCTGGACCCTTGTTCTTTATAGGAACTTACTACGCTTTGGAATGGGCAATTAGCTCCATTTTTTTTAATGATTGACTCCTTCGACATCTCACGCTGGTAATCTCTGAAGGGTTAAGCGGAACTGTACCTACATTTCGCTTGCTACTTATGATTTTTTTTTTGTTTTTTTAGAAAACGCTGTCTCACACTAGGAATTACTACTGTATCGTGGGTGCGTTTACAAACATTTAAACTTACATACACAAACAGCTAGACCCGGAACAGCTACCTGTAGGCAATACAAATATTTGTTCCGTGCGGGAATCGAACCCGCGACACGCAGCGCAGCAGTCGATCGCTCGGCCACTGCGCCAACCGTATTGTCGCTCGATGTATTTAATTAATTGCCAAATTTTCATTCCAGTGGGTGCTATATCAACACACGCGCTGTGCAACGGCACGGCGAACGGTCACCTCCCTCCCCCTCCGCTACCCAACGGCGACACGCACACGCACAAGTCCCCGGGCGCGCCCCCCGCGCCCCCCGCGCCCCCCGCGCCCCCCTTGGCCGCGCCCCCGCCCCCCGCGCCGTGCCCGCCGCCGCCCCCGCCGCCCCCCAGCTCGGCGCCCGCGCCCCCGCCCCCCGCGCCCCCCGCCCCCGGCCTCATGGCGCCCCCGATGCACACGGACGCCATGACTATAAAGAGGAAGGTGGATACTAAGTATAAACTGCCTACGCTCAATTGGATCGCGCTCAAGCCTAACCAGGTGAGTGTTGTCAACTAAATAGTCTATTCTTTAAATCACATTGTGACATTCTCTCTCATCAGTTCCACGCGTCTACATCAATTGAGTTGTGTATAATAGACCTCGTAATTGTTTTACCGCACCAAAGAATGAATGCCGCTTGCACGTCAGAAAACGCCAAGGTTTATTTTGGCTTTCTAGACTAAAACGACAGTCATATAGATAGTTTCATCCGTAGTCAAGTTTCAAGTTACTGGGAGTTTTTGTCAAAAGTTATGAAGTTGATTATACCTAATCACCGTTCGCGATTTATTTGCCAAACATGTAAACAAATATGAGTATTTGGAAAAATAACTTTAATTCCTACACAATAAAGTTCAGTTTACTCTACAACTTCAAACATTTTGTATAACTTTTTAAATAGTGCTAGTCACTCTGAAATCAACTTAATTACCACTAAAATAAAGTTGATATTTGTTTAACTTGAAATAACATCAATTGGAAACATGCATTTGAATAGACCTTAATATCTATTTCACACACTATAAACCAATAGATACTTGGGTATCTATCGAGTTTACCTCCTTTTCCAAACAACTTAAATCCCTACTACGAAGAAAATCGAACATATTGCTAAAAAAAATCTCATCTTATAGGTCCGAGGAACAATCTTTAATGAGCTCGACGAAGAGCGACCCCGACGGAGGATAAACTTCACAGAGTTCGAAGAGAAGTTCCGCATCGGAGGCGCGTGTCCTCAGCTAGACACAGACACGGACACGCTATCTTCTTTCCCCAGCAAGCGCTTCCGCAAACCTGACACTGTGTCACTGTTAGAACACACACGGCTCAGGAACATAGGTAAGTTAGAAACGTGCCCTGTTGATGTGGTAAATGATATTTCATTTCTGTAAATTGGTTGCAAAAAATGACTTTCAAATGTCAAAAGAAAAAAAAGTATTTTAAAACTAAGTAGATGAGGTAGGTGTTTCCAAAACGAATACTTACTATGAGACGAAACACCGAAACAAAATCAAAGGTCACAGCTCACAGTCTCTTTTTAAGTCCAGACATTATACGAGCATTGGTCAGATAATGTGAAGACCATGTAGATTAGTGTCTAAGATGGTCTTTTGAGGAAAGAACCACACAGATGCGTTCAAAGCCCGAGTGAACAGGCATCTTTTGGGCACGCTCGTTCCATCATAGACCTCATCTATCGGTTTCCATCAGCCGTGATCGAGGTCAAGAGCGGGGCCATTCAGCAATACAAAAGATTTGAGTGGACCTGTCCAGTCAGTGCACGTATTTGTCAGTCATCGTGTAGCTCAACTTATAACTTACGGAGCTCAAAGACAACGATGTTGAAGATTAGACCCCTTAAATAAATGCTTGGTAAAGGATAAAATTATTACTAATGTCTACAATAGGCTATTTTCCTAAAAAAATCTAATTAGTCCGTCAGATTATCAAAAAATATTGAACCCGTATTTTTTCTTTTGTCAATTATATAAGAAATGATGAAGATATCGCTAATTAAAGTTCCGCGTGACATCACTTGCTTGCGACAATTTTCGTAAGCAAGTGACGTCACGACCCCCCAAATTTTGACGCTTTATCTTTGTCATTTTTTGTTTGATTGACAAAAGACAAAATACGTGTCCATTATTTTTCGATAATCTAACTGACGGACTAAATATAATAATTATTTTTCTACCCAGGCAACTACCCTATTATATTGCACATATCGCACTAGCAGCGTCCCCTGGTATCAATCGCATGGAGATTCTCAGGAGTCGTGCCCTTTCTGGCATAAAAGGCATTCTGTGTCACTCGGAAATAGTGTAGTATTCTATCAGTTAATTATGTTTTGAAATTGGTTCAGTTTTTTTTTAAATTGCCTTTTACATACATTCAAACAACGTTACCCCTCTATAATATAAGTAAAGAAGAATAGATTAAAAAAATATTCTTTCTTTCACAGCAATATCAAGAAGAAAACTCGATACGCCAGTAGAAAAAGTAATGACAGCAATAAACAGCTTAGACCTCAAACAATTGCCTTTAGAGAGCGTCGAGATCCTTCAGCGAATGGTGCCGACAGAGGCCGAACAGAAGGCCTACAAAGAATACGTCGCGGAGAAGAAACCAATCAACCAACTCACAGAGGAAGACAAATTCTTAATGCAACTAGCCAAAGTAGAACGAATTTCAGCGAAGCTTTCAATCATGAGTTACATGGGAAACTTCTTCGACAATATACACCTTATAACTCCACAAATCCATGCCATTATTTCCGGCTCTTCCTCTGTCAAATCCTCTACAAAACTACGCAATGTATTGGAAATTATTCTTGCGTTTGGAAACTACTTGAACAGCAGTAAGAGGGGGCCCGCGTATGGGTTCAAGCTGCAGTCGTTAGATACGCTTATGGATACTAAGTCGACTGATAAGAGAATATCGCTGCTGCATTATATTGTAGCTACGATAAGACAGAACTTCCCCGAGTTAATGAATTTCGATACAGAGCTGATGTATATTGATAAGGCTGCTCAAGGTGAGTTTTATTTTGATTCATTTGTTTTTCTGATACAATTTATGCCGTAGACTAGTGTAGAAAGAAAGAAAGAAAGAAGAAAGAAAATGCATTTATTTGCGCCAAATGACGCATAAAAAATAACATAAATATACACAAAAAAAAATAACAAGTTGGGGGTAAATATGCGTCACATTCACGCAAAACGGCCATCGCTCAGCGTAATACTAAGACCCTATACGAGACAGAGCCCCAGCGCTGGCTTTCAGCTTCAGCCGGCGTTGACGTGATTATGTCAACCAGTGCAGCATGCAATTAGACATAAAGAAATAAAAACAACAATTTAAAAAAAAAAGACGTACATTAAAAAAAAGATGGTGAAAGATGAACGCAGGGTATTAGTAATCTGTGCGCGTGCGCAGCTGCCACAATGCTATAGATTACACACACATTGTACATTTGCTGCTATCTTTGTCTACTTCAAAGCATATTTTCTTATTATTTCCATGACATTCCATATATTGAAATGTATTTATTTTCTTTCTTTTTTTTCTAACACTTTCGTCGAGTGGCAAAAGCTGAAGGCACTTAATATAAAAGTTTTGTGACAATTTTCAAACGGTGAATATTGCTTGTGTATGGGGCATCATTAAAAATCCCAATTTTTCGCATACAGCGTTCGAATTTAACCCTTATTGCTTATGGTGATTGTACGGTGCAACGGCACATTCTGCAATTCAGCAGTTCACGCCACAAATTCATTTCAACTCATAATAATTAGTTCAGTTCGCGTTGCGCTATCAAGTCAGCCAGGCGTTCTCGTTACAGCCAACAAAGGCCGCGTCACTCACTTCATTTCCACACCATCAGTCCATTAAGCTCATTTTACCTTTAAGTACCTTTGGGACAATACAATAGTGTTTTAATACTTACCTTCTTTTATTCCATTCATCTCTCATCTAAAAGTAATGTATGGTCTAGCAAGGGATCGTACAGTGATCACCCACAAACTAAAAAAAATTTGTCATTCGTTTTTCCAGTATCCCTAGAAAACGTAGCAGGCGACGTGTGTGAGTTAGAGCGAGGTATGGAGGCTGTGAGGCGAGAGGCAGAAGCCAGGGACGGGATGAGAGCGTCGCCGCATGTACTGAGGGACTTCCTAGCCAACGCGGCAGACAAACTGAGGCGGCTACGGACTGAGACTAAACATGCACAGGTAATAGGATCTTTAGGATCGTGTGATCGTATCTCAAAAGACCATCTCAGACATCGATCTACATGGTCTTCATATTATTATGATCTGACCAAGATTATGTTTGGACTTTAAAAGAGGCTGAGACCTCTGAGTTTGTTTCGGCCTTTCTTCTCAGACTAGTCAGATAGGAAACGCCGACCTCATCTAGTTTTAAAATATGATTGACGTGTAAAAGTGTTTGTACAAACCTACTTACAAAATAAAATCATTTATCATTTATGCTTTTTGTAAAAGATCAGGAATAATATGGCAAAATTCAAGATCTTTAGTTGATTTCCTGGTAATCGTTAGGCTATTCTCACATAGAAAGAACGAGCGTTAGTCTTTAGTTCACTCTTAAAAAAAAAAAAAAACGAATTTCCCATTGTATCTACAAATATATTTGTCGGTTTTGTTTTAACTTGACACGTCTATTGCTACCAGGACTCGTTCGCTTCGTGCGTGGAGTACTTCGGCGAGGCGCCGCGCGGCTGTGACGCCAACGCTTTCTTCTCGCTGCTCGTCAGGTTCACGAGGGCGTTCAAGGTAACCACATTATATTCATAAGTATAGTAATCACAAGTAAAGATATGAGTAACGTATTTATCGTTGTACACGCGACTTAGAACATGCGCAACCGCAGGATATACGCGTCCTGTAAACTACCACGTTAAAAAAATGCAACTTTTAATGAAAGAAAGAAAGAAAGAAAATGCACTTATCTGCGGCAAACATGACGTATAAAAAGAACAAAAAAGATAGATAGATAGATAGAATACTCTTTATTGTACACCATACAAATTACAGAAACATAAATATATAACATTTTACAATGGGCGGTCTTATCGCTAAGAGGGATCTTTTAAAGACAACCTTTGGATGGATTACAATGAAGGAGAGACAAATATAGGTGGTAGTCTGTGGTGTACCATTTACATTATACAATTAATATATATACATATAGTATATTTTACTCGTCTAAATAAATATATACATATAATAATAAACATGAAACAAGAGCAAAGAAAAAAATAATATAAAAATAAATAAATAATAATAAAATAATGACGATGTTTAAGGAGAGAGGAAGTGCTTGTGTATCATAATTTTGAAAGCGGACAAAGATTGAGCACGCCTTACCGACACGGGCAAGTCATTCCATAACCGTACTGCATGAACAGTAAAAGATAAACCCCGCAAGGTAACCAACATAACAGCAGCAATAGCAATATGCTAAGTAACATGCACCATGTTCAACTGTAAGGCATAATATAGCCTTTTTATGAATTAAGTTTGTAGGCTCTTTATTTGTTTTCAAACTACTCTCTGAATAAGATTGAAATTAACTCCCAAGTAATTTGACGGGAATGAACCCAATGATGGTGAAACAGGCCCTAATAAACATAATATTTTGGGACGGTCTTCATCTCAAATTAATTCAAAATTTGGATCATCTATGATGTAATATGTAACGAGAGATATGGTTAATAAAATCAAATCAAATAGCCTCAGAACCCTGCATAAATATGCTTCTAATAAACTTACTATTTAACAAAGCTCAAACTTAACAAATCCCAATAAATACTTTTTTAGGGTTCCGTACCTAAAGGGTGCTAACAAGACTCGCATTTGGCCGCTTTTTAGTTCTTTCTTTAATTGGCGAAATACTGGCAGGGCATCGACGTGCAAACTGTAACCATGGATTCAGCACATGAGTTTAGACCCCATACCGTAGAAATTTTTCGTCCTGTATAGGTGTACTATAGGTACACCTCTGCCTAACCCTACGGGGAGTACATGCGTGATGTTTATGTGAGTTTAACCAACCTACCTACGATTACAGCAAGCAGACGGTGAAAACGAACAACGCCGCAGACTGGAGCAAGCAGCACAACAGGCAGAGCACGTCGACCCTAACAAAACCAAGATCATGCAGAAGAAACAACAGGTATGCCACTGTAGGCCTTGTGTGCGGAGGAGTATGGACGGTTGTGGCGTGGATGGGAGATTTGTAATGGGGGATTAAGCGCTGTTTAGAATTGTATAAGATTTGGTCAAAGATATTTTTGTTGAGCCTTGGGCACCTTTTTCTGAAAGATATACAATAATTTATTTGACAAAACCTATCTATATAAAAAATTTGGAAAACAATTAACGAATCAGTCATCGGCGTTATTGAATCACGCATTGGAAATCGTGATAGCATTCCTTTTGACAGTATAGCCGAAGTTTGTAGTGTGTATTCGTGAGTGAAAACGATTTTTCGTAACATAACATTTTAAAACTGTCAAAAGAAAATGAAGGTGTTTTACACAATGTATGTCCAGGTAACAGAATATTTGCTACTGTACAAAATAACGCCTCATATCTTGTAAATAAATCTAATTCCTAACAGTACGTAAACTAAACAGCGCCTAACTCCTAGAAACTCTATGTTGCATTCATTGTTAGATTCGCTTCGATGGCTCTACATAACGCTTTCAAGGTGAATGGACAGTAATTTGTCGTAGAGTTCAAAGCCAAATACACTTTGATTACTGCATGATAACAGGTTCTCGAACCGCGAAGTAGAAATAATAGTAAAATAATCGCTTTGAATCATTTTTGATCACGGGGCAGGGAAAGGGTTGAGGCTTGTATAAAACACTATCATTTTGAAGGATATTGCTAATCCATTGCGTCATATGTTCGAAAAATTTGTCTGCTCAACAACGTAAATAACACAATGAATGTTGTTGAGCTGTCAAAATGAAAGTCATTGCTACTATTAGTGTATTACGCAATTACCTCACTGTTCATCCTAATTCGGACGTACCATTTTTGCTGCCTCTATGAATTTTCTTGAAAAAGCGCTGTTTCGAACCGTAAATTTCGCATTAGTCTAAAGACCGCCAGTTAAATACGCAAGATGTGGCGCGAGAGGCACATGTACGTTACTCAAATGAATGGAAATCACATGCGCGACAATCTAATGCATGTAAATCACATGCGCGACAATCAAATGCGCATTAGTCAAACTCTTTCACTTTTGCATCTAAACACGAGTGCAGGATGTATTAATTTTCAAAGAAAACAGCAGAAGGGAAAATATTATTCTTTCTTCATGGCGCAGTACCTATGTCAGGATTATAAAGTTAAGGCTGTTTTCAATGAAAGCAAGTGTAATCACTGAACAACTTAGAAAAAAACAAGGTATAATCAAAAATGGTCCTTAAGACCTAAAGGAACGAAGGACAATTTTTGTTGGTTAGTCATTGCAATAATCAAAGTGTTGAGGCTTAGCCGTGATTCGACTGTTTCTACATAATGTACTCATCTTTTCCACTAATTTTTTATTTTTATTTTTACTTTTTGAGTTTTCTTAATCACCTCTGACTATTACGCTTTTTTGTGTTAATACTTGCAAATAATTATTAGAATTAATTTTAGTTGTTCCGATTTTATTGTGAATAATTTTAACCCATTTGTATTTGAGTACGGTGCTCCAATACACGAGCGGCATGTTGTCTACGGCTGCAGTTGCGTCTGCCGTTGACGCGTGTCGCTCGTGTTTATGAGCACTTGCCGCCACGTCAGGCACATGCGCCTGGCGCTAGAGGAGGGTCAACCTTCAACATTTGCCCGCCTGTAAATGTTAGCGTTAGAGGCCACAAAGTTTTTTTTAAAATTATTGATAGATATTGTATTACTAACTTGCTCTCAAAGGTGATTAAGGAAGCCAGTTTGATTTTATTTCACTTGCAATCTGTTACTTAAAGATGTGAGTGAGTATGTGCATTAATACTATTATTTGAGGTGACAGGTAGACAACATTATACATTGAAACACATGATATAACATGCTATTTAGTGGTGGTGGTGTATTACATTTAAAGGTTTATGTGGCAACACTGGTAGAACTCAATGTATTTATTTAAATATCAAGTTAAATCGAAAAAATTTCTTTAATAGCAAAAATAACAATAAATACCATTTTAAAATTACAACAATAATTTAAAAATAAATAAGATTGCACACATGTTTCAAGTCAAGCATAGCAGCCATATTAATTTCTAAACACTCCTTACCAATGTTGCCACAACAACCACATCAAAAAACTACCAAAAAAAAAATCGTAGTAGGTGATGGTAACACCGTAAACTTTCTCACAGAGGTTTAACTACGCGGCCGTCAACGCAGGCCTATTGCAGCAACACTTGTCACAGTTGAGGCACAGTCTAGGGCCCGTGTAGGCCTCCCGGGGCCCAGGCTAAAGGCCTAACTTATAGGAGTAAGTCAAGTTCACACTGACGGGGGAACACTTGAGTGTGCGTGTGTACTAACCACAGTGGGTGGGGATTGTTGGTGTGTAATGGATGTAGATGGCTTTGGGTATTGGTCCTTTTAGTTTTTTAACAGTTACGTTATGTTAGAGATGGTTTTCACACTAAAAAATATTAACAATCTATAAAAAAATTCATTGAAAAATTCTTATAGCATATTCTCCACAGGTTTTTAATTCTTGACTGACTAACAGACACATTCAAACCTGTAGAAATTCATGTTAAATACATAAGTTGTTAATGTTTTGGTCAGCCAATTAAATATTTATTCATCTATTCAGTGAACCGTATCTCTCTCGTATATATACCTGAAAAGTAATTAGTTTCAGACAAGTGAGAGCATTGTTGGTACACACCTTGAGTTCGTTAGTTTCACTGACTGATTCGTTCGGGTTACTCAATAACAAAATTTTGAACTGCCTCTACTACTATTACACATCATTACTGGGCCAAAGTGTGACTAATGACAATGAGAAAGATTCAGCATGTTTTTGGGGCAAGTCTGGACTGGTTGATAACCCCACACGCCTAGCATGCACACGACCATAGTAACCCTTCACCAAGATAGGGTTAGGTCTAGATTTCTAGATATTTGGGGTAGAGGTGTGCGTATGCACGGGTGTTGGACTACTCTTGTTTTGGGACCTGTTTTTTGGGGTCAAACGAAATTTGCTTCATGAATTAAACTTGTTAGAACATCACATCCATAAACTTATGCCTTTTTCCCGTGAGGGTTGGCAGAAACGTACTCCTTTTGCTTCATTTACTTTCTTTTGGAACTGATTTGTAGTAATTTAACCCTTCAGGGAAAACTAGTATGATGTTAAGTTTGTTGATTTGTATTAAAAGTCAGTGTGTTACAAAGCAGATTAAACGGTTGTTCAATAATAAAACCCACCCCAGTTCCTCTCACAGAGAGGAGGCCTGTGTCCCAGCAGTGGGAATATTATAGGATAATTATGCTTATGCAATAATAAAATACACGGATCAATAAAATACGAGTTGTTTCTAAAAAAGAAAAGGCAATTATCAAAGCCTTTTTATACATTGAAATATCGATATTGTTGACCGAAATAAAAGTGGAACAAAGGGATTTTTAAAAATGGAAATGGCGGAGTCGTGTAATTTCGTTTGACCCCAAAATATTTTATAGAACAAGAGTAAACCTTATTATAGAAGTGTGATATTGGAGTTGGAAGTTGTTGTATCTTAAAACACGGTTGTTTGGAGGGTAGCAAAGGTATTAACACATCGCACTATACACTCTTAACATTTATACATCATCTCAATGCATGTACCATTTTATATTATTATTATTTAAGTTAAAACACCCGCCAAAGAAATATAGTCGCTATTTTATAGGTGCATTAGGTCGCGTTTGTGATATGGTGCATGGAATGGGCGTAATTTTAATTTTAGGATATTAGCTGCTACATATTATGCCAGCCGTTTTCTTAAGAAAAGTATAGAAATATAAATTAGGACAGTGGCGCCGATTCCCTTGTTGACAAACTAAACTAAATTTAAGTTCAGTGCATCTTTTTCTTTCTATTTCATTAAGAAAAGGACAGAAGATAAATATTGGTTTAGTCCTGTCAAATTTACATGCTCCATGTTTAGACGTGATTAAAAACATAGCTATTAAAAAAATCTCAATTTACGCCAGGCGCTGACTAATTTGACAGGACTCAACTGTCCTTTTCTTAATGAAATAGAAAGAAAAAGATGCACTGAACTTAAATTTAGTTTAGTTTGTGAACAAGGGAATTGGCGCCAATATTTGCTTATTGTAAGGCGAAAAGACCTTAAAACCAAAATTATATTAAGTACACACCATGACATATCAAGCTATACATATCCAGCGATGCTATTCTTTAAAAATCTCACCGCGAAAACTTAAGTTAAACGAGCTCTGTCAATAATGTCATCAGGTGGAAGGACAGGTCACTTTAACTAGGATTCACGGTTCGATTTTAACAGAATAGACCAGCTGTTTTAGCTGACCTCGCTTTGTATAGGCTATCGTACAATGAGAAGTCAGCTTATACTGGAAATGTATAGCTTGATATGTCGTCGTGCGTACAACTGCACTTCGCTAACTCATCTATTAAAAATGTAAAAACTGAGGAAGAAACATAGAATACATACATTTACGATACATTCGACTCATACTAAGAATTTTATTTTTTTATTTTAAATTATTTTATTTTATTCTAACGGGTTGTCATGCATTACCATAGTTCGTATTGTACATAAAAATACGTGTCAGACAAAGGGCGGTGGACTTTTAAGATATAAAAACGTAATAGAAGGCGGGCTTTTGATTCTTTATAATGATATTGCATGTTAAAAATGATAAAACATAAAGTTTTTCTTCTGCCGATATCCTTTCGTTTGACACGTTCTAAAAATGACAGAAAATTGGTAAACATTATTTCGTCTGGCAACTCTTGTGAGTTCGATGACCTTTCAAAAAGAAATTGAGTGTAAATATGTGTTTTGTCTTAACGCTGCACTTGCATGGATTTAACAGGGAATGTGTTTACTTACTATGCTAATTATTATCATTTATTATTATTAAAATGTAGTATTAAGAGCTTCCTTTTATTAATAAGATTATTATTATTACTTAGGGCTGATTTTTCCAACGCCAGATAATTTTATCCGAGGAATCATTTTTTAATTTTTGACAGTTCCTCCATACAAAATCTGTCAGACGTCAATTTTATTCCACGAATAAAAATTATCTGTCGATTGAGAAATCAGCCCGTAGTGCTACAAATTTATTCGCTCCTTGAATAGTAAAACTGCATTTTCTTGTTACCTATTTAGATTTTATTGATTCTTATTTAAAATCCTTTAAAATAGGTTCTGGCAATCCCGCTGTTGAAGTAGATAGAAAACCCATGAGATTCCACAAAAGAAACCATCATGTGATTGATTGACAGGCCTGTTGGTCTAGTGGTTAGTGACCCTGACTGCTATGCCGGAGGTCGTGGGTTCGATTCCCACCCAGGACAAATGTTTGTGTAATGAGCACGATCATTTGTTCTGTGTCTGGGTGTAATCTATCTATAATATTTATATATTTAGAAATATATAAGTATTTTTATCAGTTGTCTAGTACCCATAACACAAGCTCTGCTTAGCTTGGGACTAGATGGCGTTGTGTGATAGTTGTGGAATATTTATTTATTATTTTAGTCCTAATTTCCCTTGGCTTGGATTTATGTAGAATATAGGATTTATTTAAAACTTATTATTCGTAGCTCTAAGCATGATTTTTCAACCCGCCACTGTAGCAATGTCATTAGAATCACTACAATCCCAGTTTCCATACACCCAAAAACAAACTCACCAAAATATTAATCCCCCCTCTCTCAACAGGAGGCTGTAATCAACGAATTAAAAACGAAATCTCAGGCCGTCGGCGAAAAGAAGCTGCTTCACCAAGACGAGGTCTACAACGGTGCGTTGGAGGACATCTTGCATGGCTTGCGGAGCGAACCCTACCGCCGCGCTGACGCCGTGCGGCGCTCGCACCGACGCCGCATCAACTCACACCGACTCTCCAAAGGGTTAGAGGAACTGGATGTATGATACGAACTCCACTCCAGTGAAACACTGGACTCCCCCGTACAAAACGCCGTCAAATCTATCAACGCTAGGTGCAACACTGACAAAAAGAAACGCCGCAAAGACCTAGAGATGGTCCCAAAACAGTCGATAGCGATCTATAATATCGAGGATAATGTGACAGAGTTTACCGCTCATATCGAGAGCACCAGAAAGAAGTCTACGTACAGAGTGGCGCCCGCGCCGACGGACTGTGAGATTGAGGAACGCTGCGAACTCATCAAGTCTACTTACGAAGTCATTTCGAAGTACACTAGAGCCATGTTCGACAAACAAAACGAAACCGTCGTATGAACGATGTGCCTATTTTGTATTGCGCGTATATTGCACTCATTAAAAGTTTTTTTTTTTAAATATATTCAATGTTATTGGCTTGTAGTTAAATGGCCTAAAAGGTGCGGAGTTATAAACGTCCAATGAAAACAGACTATTCGAATTTTGAAGCCGTTAAAAGTGTTGCCATTAATAGATAATTACCCCGATAACTGGGTGCAATATATGTAAGAGTATACTAACTTTGATACACCTACGATTCATTCCATTCCACACGCGACAGCGATAACCAGTATTTTGCTACGATACCATTTACACGATTTTTTTATTTTCTATTCGGAAGCTTAGCTTTTAGTATCGTTTACATGCCCATAGCTGAATCCTTAACATTTATGGAAAAAAATAACTTTTTTTAATAGATGTGAGTCATGAATCTCAAGCACAAATAAGCGAAGAGTACGACCAAATAACACCAGAATTTCGTAGTGAAATAGTTCTAAAAGCTATGGGCAGTTAGTTCCGCTAGATCAAAAATGGCCTTTGAAAATAGACGCACAGGTTTTGTACCGCGATTTTTTCGATTTAAATATAGACTAGGTATTAATAACAGTGTCCTTATATATGTACACATATACATGATTACGAACCAATAAACGATTTTTTGTAATATTTAATATTATAGTATGGAACATACGCATTTATAATATAGCATTTTTTACCTACTTGTGATAGTTCAAATTTTTTTACTGCACGATACGACTTTTATCGGCTACCTAGTTTTATTATTACATTTTATACATCCTATTAAATCCCTAACAGTATATTGCCATTTGTATTAAACTGCATGAATTTATGTACCTTAAAGGAAATTGAACTTTATAGTGTTAACATACAGTTCAAATTCCATGGCGCAGTTTGGTTTCACTCTTACAAACTCGCATGAAAGCCGCTAGATGTCGTATCAGTATATAGTATATACTATTTGTAAAAATATCGCCACACAACGGTTAGAAACGATTGTCTATTATTTTGTATCCTGACCTGACACTATTAATAGCTGTAATTATTTATACGATTCAATTCCATCTAGATTAAGTTTTGTATACAAATTCTTTTCCCAATAAAATGATTGCCTTTTTTTGATCTGGTAATAATCTGATTAATTTTTCGAATAAGTTATTTTAAGGATTGTAAATATTTTGTTTTTTTCTCAGCCTGTGAAAGTTCCAATTTCAGAACTGTATTCGCATATAATAGAAAATGTAAATATTGTATTTTTTATATTATTATGTATTAACTCAAGTTACTTGAGAATTTAAGCAGGCAATATAATTTTTAGGGTACCTATATATTTAATATTATGCCTGAAATCGGTACTTTTACACTGTAATTTCGAATAAATAAGTTAAATAATTTAATTGATCCAGTGAATATTTAATATATTGATGCTTATGCACTTACCTTAGCGCGTAACGATTAAAATTGTACAACGCATACTTTTTAATACAATATGCTTACATCCGTAATTATAATTTCATTGTTTAATTATCATTTGTGCAAAGAAAACAATAAAAAGATTAACTTTTCCACAATAAGAATGATTGCGTTAGATCCTAACCCCGAAAAGAAAATTTGATTTAGTAATGAATGATCTAAATATGTATCTTTCTTTACCCATATGTTTATTGTATGATTTGAAATAATTTAAATAGCTACGCACTCGGGCTTACTTTATTAAATAGAGGTGCTTATCCGCACATTAGCTTTTTAATATTCGTTTCGCTAAGTCATGACAAAATGATTGAAATTCGTTCGTTCGGGAGTTGTATAAAATATACAGGGTTATGTTTAATAACAAGAATGCATGCACAAATATGGTTGTAGTTAGTTCTTACTGTCGTCTCGTTTGAAATACCGACTTGGGAGTAAAAGAAAAATAAACTTTGGTCTTGAATCCACATATTACTAAGATATGTCGGATAGAAAGACACAAAATTTAATATCGTCACTTATGATACGATGCTGCTATAGAAATATGCATATCAATATCCAGAAGTGTATAACACGCTTTATCACTTCCAAGCAAAGACAACTCCACAAAACGCGAAAATCGCACAAAAATATTCTGATTTGACAAGCTGACCGTGAAAGTGGACTACAACCTTTATAATGAATCTTATTATTAATATGTTGTGTATTATTGTCGATACGGTTTCTCAAGTTATACATTTGAATATTATTATTTCCCGAATACAAATGACGAGCGTTAAAATAGGTAACATAGGTAACTTTACCCACCATAGACGTAAAATAGCCCATAGATCGCTTCAGTGTTGCCAAGAAATAAACTCGTTTGACGATTAAAGTTTTTGATGACTTTTTATCCCTTTTTAGGGTAAGGATTTAATATTAATTTATTGTAATTGGGCGTTTTGTTTGTAATTATTATTTCTTGTCGATGATTTAGCGATCTAGGTGTAATCTTTGTATTTTATGCTATTCGTATTGTTGTACACTTTACCTATTTAGCTGTATTTATTGAATAGTATTTCTAATTTAGTGTAATATAAACAGTATGTGCCTATTTATGATATACTATATGCTGTCCTGTGCATCATTCAATACTTTTTTGACTAAGTAACAATATTTTTACTATAGTATCATAACTGGATTTAAATATACCAAGTGCTATAAACATAAATAAATAGGTTAAAAATATAATATCAATTCTATTTCACATTTAGTTTAGTCCTGAAATAGCCTCTAGAAGTTCCTTCAAATTTTTATCGCGTCTTTATATATTTAATTTATATACTTACTTTCATGTGTATTCGGGAACCATTTAAGTTTAGTAGAAATTTATAGAAACGTTTTGTGTATAGTTATCGTATGTTTGTATTCGATTTCTGATTTTGTGTTAGTATCGCATGTACGCTAGCGTTAGTAACAGTATTCGGATGCAATAAATAAAACATACATTTAATTAACAGTGATTTTATTTAACTTTGTAAATATAAAATATGTGTCATTTAGTAGCACCTTATATCTATCTTAACATAAGACTTTGAGGGACACTTACTTAATGCCCATAGGCATAATAACAATAAAACTTTTTCCGCCTTATTGAAAACAAGGGGTTTCTTTAGATTAGAAGGCTAATTCCCGTAATTAAAAACGTTCAAAATCTAGTCGCAATCTCATCTCAGCGACAGTAAATGTAAAAAACTTGTCAAAAATGTAGGGAAATTACAGGTATTTTTGACAGGTTGGGACTGAGATCAGACTGTGAACGTTCTTAAAATTACGAGAATTGCCCCTCAGGTGTTAACCACCGAGCCAGTTGAATTAAGAACCTAACTGTTATAGAAATGTAGTTCTTTATACAAAAATTACCTAAATCAGAATAAATTTCGAAAAACAAATACTGGCTTAAAGGTTTAAGCTAGAACTTAAGTTAGAATTTTGTAATAAGACGACAAGTGTCTCGTTCAGTGTCATTCAACCAATTAAACATTCAAATAGGGAGGTACACCTTTGCCTTTCATTATCAAGTTAGCCGATTAGCTAGCACAGAACTTGGATTACAGTGGTGCCCAAACTTATTTTTTTCTTCAAACCAATAGACGTGTTGTTTGAAAGCGATGAAATAAAGCGGTTAAGCTGTAACAATAAAACGGATGTGATAGGAAAATTACCAATTGTTTTATTTACAGTTCTACACAAGATGGTGTGTGCTTATGACCACACGATAGACGAGAAAACTAACGACTGGAGCCGAGTATACCCGATTCAGCGTCACCGACAGACTGGAGCCGAGTTTACCCGATTCAGCGTCACCGACAGAGTGGAGCCCGGTTCAGCGTCACAGACCCGAGATGATTCAGTTTCGTTCCCTGTTCAGAAAGAGCGTAAAGTGCGCTTATAGAAGTTTTCACTTCAAAAAGTAAATGCATATTTTTGAAATGTCATTTAGTGGAACAATAAATTAATTCAAATGCTTTAAAGCATAGTTTCATAAGGTACCAATCAACTAGACAATTCTTCCAGTTTAATAATAATAACATAAAGATCTACATTTCCCTTTGCTGTACATGATTGTTGATGTGATAAATCATGATTACAAACTAACTAAGCGTTACACAAATATAATATCACTATTTGCACTGTCGAAAAGTTAGACCTAAATTATAATTTACTAACCTGCACCATAACAATAATCTTATACCTACAGTCCGGCACCGTACAGTGCGACAAGCAATTCCAGTAGCAAATAAAGATCAAAATCGCAAAACACTAGGAAAGGTACGTTTACGCGATTTTTACACCAGGTATTTGCTTCCAAGTACGCACACCAGGTACCGACCCTTAATATTTGCAAGACTTCAAAGTATTTTATACGGCTACTCGCTCAATTACGAAGGTACTCAACCGCGTTAGTTTTCGCAAACGCGATCATGCTCCATATCAGTAACAGACTACGGAACAATTTCGTATGCAAGTATTTTTACTGTAATGGTTTGTAAAAGTATTTATTTGTAAACGCCATTGTGCTCCTTATTGATAGGAATTCACGGGTCAATTTCCTACGCAAGTATTTTTACTTACAACAGGACTTTAGAATACGCGATTGTACTTCTTATTCGTATGAATTCTTGGATCAATTTTCGATTCAGATAGAAAATACTTGAAAGTATCTCGAGTCCTGGTTTCTTAAGGCGGACGTACTTGGAAGCCCTGATACTCGATTTTGCAAGTATGACCCATGTCTACAAAACACGTATTCATTTGTATGAAACTGACAGGTGTCCAGAACGCATTCTTTCGTCAGCCACAGCCGCACTGTAGTAAGACCATAAAGTAAATAGAAAAATAAACAGGGGGTCTACTCCGAATTAGTATCGGCCGAATGTTCGGCCGTTTTCTGCTACGAAGTTACTATTTGATTCGGTCGGTTGCGAACCTACACTCCTACACTCTTTCGAATATTGACTATGGTCCCGACCCAACTGAGCCGATGCAAACTTTTTTCGCATTTTTCAATAATATTCGGTTCGGCCATGTGTCGGTCTGATCCGAACAATCGCACTTTGCACTTCGGAGTAGGCCCCCTGTATTGGTCTATGAACGCCTTATCCGAAAATACAACTAAAACAATTTGATCATAACTCTTTGGTCCTAAATTTTGTACACTTAAGAAGAAGCTCTTAAAATACGCTAAAATGGAATATTAGCTTTTAGACCACTCACACACAGTGATTAATGTTGCGCACAGCCTGATAATAAAAAAGGTAATTTGTAAAAACAATGGAAATTACATGTCCCTGAAATGTTAGTAATATTATAAATTATATTAATTGTGTGTCATAAATGTTGCAACTCTATACAAAAAGGAAAGCATGTAACAAAAAGTAGTTAAAAAAAAATATCTATCAGAAGTACAGTCGCCAAAGGAGGTAAGTAACCAAGGTTGTTGGATATAGTTAAAGTTTAGTAAGAAACCGGTTGATTTTTTCGAATGAAATTTAATTTGATAAATGAACTGTTTGTATTCTATTAATTTGATTTAATTTTATTCGAAAACATCCATCGGTTTCTTACAAAACTTCAACTACATCCGACGGCCCTGGTTACTTATCTTTTTTGGTGATCGTACATAAAATCAATTTCATGCACCATACTACAAGTTGTTGAATATGATTTGTTTTACTTACTAAGCCCCCATCTACCCAAAACTAGCTCTGGCCTAGAAAGCCCTAAAAGCACTATAAAAAATGGCAGTTGAACGATTTAACAATAATTTTGCATTTCAATCCGCCGCAAAAATAACAAGCGCTACATTTTTTAAATAGTACAAGTTTCAATCAAAAGTGACATTAAATTTCTCATTGGCAATACTTTTAATTTTCTCCACTATGGATTCAATTTCAGCCATTGCTCCAATACCAGTATCACCACACATTAGCTTCTTACTAATTGGTGGTATTTCTATGTGGCCCCAACTTTTGAGTGTGGCAACCTGTTGTGATGTAATGGGATGGTCCCACATCCTTGTGTTCATTGCAGGGCAGAAGATTAGTGGCTTTGAAATGTCCCAAGCTCGTGTTGTGCATGTTAGCAGGTTGTCGCATATGCCCTAGAATTGAATGGAATGATTTATTTTAAGCAATAAATTTAGATAGAACTTTATAAATTATGAAATGTTCATTTTGACCTTTATTTACAAGAGCATACAGACTGATAAGTTTGCTTTTACATAATTCTACAACAATAAGATATATTTTTTATATTGTGACAGTAGATGCTAAAAAAAGGGTTTTATTCCTTGTTAAAGATATTGATTTTGTAAGTTACCTATTAATAGTTCAGTTTTACCACCTTTAGGCAGAAATTCTTATTTTACTCACTTGTGACATTTTCGCCAGCGAGTTGGCGTCCAGAGGAGCTATCACCATGATGTCAGCCAACTTTCCAAGCTCTATGTGCAACACAGGATCACCCCTCTGCTTCCAGGCCTGCCATTCCAAGCTATCATAGTAAACCTTCACGTCTGACGGCAGTTCCGACATTTTGAAGAAATGTTTGGCATGTTCTGTGACAATAAGATGCACCTAAAAATATTTATCGGTGATGTTAATAACATTTTTGTAATTTTCTCAAAATGCTAAATACGCTATGTAAACATAACCTCAAAAACATAAGTCAATTCGTCCTCGGGTATTTCTAATAGAGATTTTATTAGAATCGGTATTTTTAAGGCAGCTACGCTACCTGTCGCTGCAATCAATAATTTGCAAGATCGTTTATCCATTTTAAACTTATTTTAAAAACCTAAATATTTACAGTAGAAAACTGACATTAGGTGACATGAGTGACATTTCACATTATTAGTTTATGCTCGTTCAGAAACACAAAGCTTCATATTAATTAAAAAAAAAAACATTATTTGTTTTTCCCGGCATTTTTTATCGTTTTATGATCCTTTATCACTGTTTAAAAACTTACGTCATTATTTATGTTATTAACATCTTTCTTACAATTTCCAATAATGCTGAGCCTTTGTTCTAATAATCTCGAAGGGTAATTTTCAGTTTTATTACTGGCAGCACTGAACTGAAACGTCATTTTATTATCAACAAAATAACCACAATAAAATTACGTCAGTCGATTATAATACGCGGAAGGAGTGGGTTTATTAATTAGTGCGTGAAAACAGTTTTTATTTACGATAATGAAAATAATGTCAGTGTATTACTTTACTTGTTAAGAGTTTTAGCGTAGTGTGTTTATTTGTGAAATTGTTAAAGTGTAAATAGAAATATGTGAGTGATGTGTTGATCGAAATTTATTTGTTTACGATGGATGGCAAAGTGAAATATTACGAAGGTTGTGGACAGGAAGGGCCGATTCGATGTATATTTTTGTGTGAATTCCATCCGACCGCTGGGCCGAAGATAACATGCCAAGTGCCAGAAAATTATATATCGAAAGATATTTTTGATACAGTCAGTCATTATATCATACCGAAAGTACAACTTCAAAGATGCACTTTGACAGTGTAAGTATTTTAGCGGGTAGTTGCAAAATTGTTTAATTATGACAAAAATGCATATTTTTTTTTGTAAACGTTTATTTGTATCTTGATGAAAACTTTCGATTTCACTTCAATGTTTGTGTAGAAATGAAATGAACACTGAGCATTAGCTGCATATTTTGTTGTGTATGTTGCACCCAGCGTTGACACAGCTTGGAATTCCTCTGATCGTAACTAAAGAAAGAGCGTAGTCAATTGTTTTCATGCAACGCAACTGATTTTCTATACATACTTCTTTTACTTGTCGCCGCTCATTTGCATTTATTCAATAGACACCTTGCATATTTAGCGATGCAACAATGAAACAATTAACCTTTAAATATTTTACTTGTAATTTTTAAACACGTAAAATTTTTTAAATTACATTAAGTAGGTATTATTTTCTGTCTAATATCAATTATCAACATGTCAATCAAGTACATATAATTTAAAAAAAAATCTCTGACCCGTTTTATTAAGCTAACAAAGTACGTACCTATTATATTAGACATTGCTTTTAATGAATCGCGAAAAAAATCAAAACAGCAATGGACCTGCTTATTTACCAAGTCAATAAAGTGATTGCGTATGCACATTAAAGTCTTTAACCTTGATACCATCCGATAATTTAGGAACGGTATTAATGCACGCGTATGGTTACCGTTCCGCTCAGGTCCGCTGGCTACCGTGCACCTGCCTGCATAGTTAAACAAATGAACAAGCCATCACAAATTCAAGATGACTATGACTGTCTTATTTCTTAGACCCTACACAATAGAAAATATAATATAATAATATTCTTGATTAAGGTTTCCGGTGGCTTTGTGTGCATAGATTTAATAATTAATTCTGTCCTACGTATCCATCTATAAATACACGTGTTGACTCAGTAAGGGTTTAATTAAAAATGTCAATGATGACACTTTCGACGTTTTAAAGAGTACGAAGAACGTAACTACTTCTGTTAGCATATACGTTTTTATCTTGCACTATAGGCTGCACGTCAGAGGTAACAAAACTATTGTAAGCTGGCCTCTTACTCTATTGAACCTCCGTACGCTAGGCCAGCTCAAAATCAGTGTTATCACTGACTTGCGGCCTACTGTACAAAGTGAGCAGCGTCTTCATATTCTGCATGCAAATTTTCATAGCTTAATGATGTGATTTTTTTTTAAACTATCAAATCAACTTTTTCTAGCTTTACGTAGTGTACAAACATAATTTTTCCCCAGAACCCTCCTCGGGTCTAAGATCCTGGGCTTCCCGGTGCGGATAGACAATAAGAAGTACGCGCGAAACGCTTACTACTTCAACCTCTGCTTCGTGTGCGATGCCTGGGCCAGGACGGTGCATCTCGAGCCTCTCGTCAAGAAGCTTACAGAATACCTGGTCAGTGGATCAGCTTATCATATTCTTTGTCTGTAATAACCAAGCCTATCCAAGACTGTCTGTTTCATAAGGAGTAACACCTTCGTAAGGTGCCGTCCATCACGTGTTTACCTGGCTTTCAATTTGGTTTTGATCTTTATGCACCACTACACAATTTAAACTGATTTTCTTCCAACAACCGTCTTCTACCTATTGCTGTTACGTTGGCGCCATATCCATTGAGGGCCATTAGGATACTCTAGAAATGTTATAAAAACTTTTACAGCTCAGTCCAGGGGGCCTACTCACTAAGTCCGTCAATAAAGATACGGGCCCCTCCGAAAGTAGTTCGAAACATCAGAGTGAACCCTAATCCCGATTAATTAACTTTATCGGACAGCTAAATACACATCGGAAGTAAGGACAACTGTCAAATCGTGTTGTCATTCATTCTTAGTTCGGGCCTCAAACTAATCTTATGTCCGTAGGAGACACGGAGTAGGAAACGCCTGTAACTTCGCCGAAACTATGGATTTCGGACTTAGGGAGAAGACCTCCAAAATCAAAATGATCTTACTAAATCTTACCTAGTGTTAACATATGGCCTAAAAGCCTTAAAAACAGTTATTTAAAAATATAACAATATCCTAATGGCTATGGCGCCACGGTTATAACTAACCCACACAACATCCAATTGACCTCTCTCACCAACTGACTCAACCAGAATTATGATAAAATCTTGTTACTCAATGGCACTACACGTAAATGGTATAGGATGGTAATTTGATTTTATTTAGAAGCCTGAAGTAAAGGGCTTGGTTATTTCTGTATGCACGTGAGTTTTGGTGTTTGGAAATGGAACCACAAAACGGGCCGCGAGTAATCAATGTAATCATATTCCATACCGACTAAATGTATTCTCTCTGCCCTTTAAAGACAATTTATGAATCAATATTTCCATTATTCATCTATTCTCTATCGCAATCCTCTTTACCATATAATAGAAGAAAGTTAGAAATGGGGACATAATTTGAATAAATTGAAAAGTCACACAGACCAAGATCTGGGTTTGAAATGAGATTTTGCAGTATTCGCTCAAACACCCGAAGTTTGCGCGTAGAAGTTATGAAGTTCCGCTTTATACCCCAAAATCTGTTTAACTTTAAACCCATCACAAACAAAAAGCTTCATAATATTGATGAAATTAATGTTAGAATATCTTTTTGAACAGTTATCAATGGAGCTGGAGACAGAATGGCTGTCGAAACAGTCAATTTCTGGCGAAGCTAAGGCACTTACCGGTGTGATGCGGCAAGTGATGCAGGACATCAACAGCCGTAGGATGTGCACATTAACAGGTAAATAATAAAACTTACACACAACTAGGTTAAATAGATTCCTTGAATGATTTGATATTCAAGATTCGTGCTTACTTACACACAACTAGAATAAAGCGAATAATTGATTTGAAATTCATGATATTTTTTGTAAATAGGCCAGTCGAATCTTTGGGGAGTTTAACAGTTTACATACACAAACATACGTTACGTCAGAATTTAATCATGGGAGTATCATCCGGTACGTGTACTGTGAACGTCACTCGCATTGAAAATAAACTACGCTCTTGCTTCCTATGCGATTTTGCCACGTGTATTGGGAACTTTGTTGAATTAGGTACAAATTCCTGGAGTTCATGTTGACAGATGCTATTAGAAGACTTGGCAAAACGCTGTTCGATACTCATATTAGCATTCGATTCATAAAAATAAATACTATTTTTGTTTATTACTACATAGCAGCACTCATATTAGTTTCTAGTTTCTATTGAAGAAAACTGCTACAAATCATAATAATTATAGGCCTTAACTAAACACCCCTTAAAATAAATAAATTCGCCTTTGTTTTTGTGAATTCAGTGTCCTTGATTCTTGTGAAACCTTCCAAATGATTAATTAATTAAAATTACAAATTAACAACACTACAACAGATTAATTAACTTCCCTTTGGAATTATTGGAATTTGTTATTTTCTTTGTTATTCTGTATTCATGAAACCCCAAAATGGTGCTTTAGCGTTGAATCACAACAGGTATACAATTGAACCTGTTCTGCACTGGCCTGCAAAACTAAGTAATACACTTTTAAAATTGGAATAACTTTTTAAGTACACAAGATACACTTTCGAAGTAAAAAGAACTCGAAAAAAAGTTTGATTTTGTATATAAAAACTTCATAGTCATAGTCCTTCTTTTAAGAAATGGCCGAAAAGAGCTTTAAAAACAAATGTAATCCTTTTCGAATTACAATTTAACCATTGTGTTTTTTTTGTTTCTGGTTTCAAATTTTTTCGGAATCCTGGGATGAGCTAGGGACGCTAGTCAGAAGCCGCAGACCACCACCTACCACCCTCAGGGCACTAAATCAGGCCCTGATTGAAGAATGGGAGAATATTCCCCAACATCGGCTTCAAAACCTCGTGTTCAGTATGCCAAACCAGAAACCGGCTCGAAGCTGTAGTCAGAGCCCGAGGAGGCAATACCAGTTATTAAAAATTCAATAACATGTAAAACATACTTTTGAGTTTTTTAACACTAAGTTAAAAATTGCTATTTTTATTGTTTTATCTTTTTTAAGTTAAAAATGTTACTAATGTATAGTTTACTAGTTTCGTAAAAAGCTGATAAAATTTGATAAAAGCTTCTATAGTTTAGAAAAAAATGAAAATTTAAAAGGATAGTAGGTACTTAGTTTTGCAGGCCAGTGTAATTATTGTGTTGTCCAACAAAACCCAAAATTGAACCCGCATACTAGACTCACTCAAAATTATTCAAATTGTGATTGATAGTAGCTAAGGTTTTGGGCATAGAAAATTATTTCCTATCTATGGTTTTGGGTCAGCGCCCTAATTGCGTAATACACGATCAATCTTAATCTGAATCATTTTTTGAAGGATATTTCTAATCCTTTGAATCTATTTCAATATGAATAGGTATGTTTAAAAATGTCTGCTCAACAATATAAATAACGCATTGATGTTGTTGAACCACACGATGAACTGTCAAAGCCATTGTTACTGTTAGTGTGTTACGCAAATAACCCGCTGATCACCAAGGATTTAAAGTTCAAATTCGGCTGGCATCTTCTCTGGACAATGAGAACTGAGATTCCGTTTAGCACGTCAAGCCAGATAGTCATGATGTTACTTGTTAATGAGTAGGGCTGCTTGCAGAAAGAAGCGGGTTCCCGGTAAAGACAAGTACCGATCGGTGCGGGTAAAATAGTCCCACATAAACCTATGCGCTCATACATAAAGGAACAGGTAAAACTTGTAACCGTTTCCTTCCGAAGATCAACCTGCAGAGACCTGTACCGGGAGTCGGGCCCGACAACCCGCTTCTTTATGTAAGCACCCTAGGGCCTCAGGGTTCAACGAATATCAAAGAAGTAATTGATTGGAACAACATTTTTTCTAGCCCTAGCACGAACACGCGGAGTGCCTAAACGTAACCAAAATTCGAATTAAGTATTTAACATTGAAGAAACTCAAACTCAAACTCAAAGCTTGTATTTCAAATAAACCAATTACGCGCTCTTTGGAATTGTCAAGGGGTCGGTCGTTAGAAAGATGACGCTAGTTGCCCATTCAAAATGCGTAGTAGGTACCTATAGGGAAGAACTGGGAAGACTCCCTCCGTCTTACGAATTTTAGATCAGATCACGTGTCCTGACGCGAGTTTAACATTTTTTACCCATCACTAAAGACTTTCCCTCCGTCTTATGAATTTTCGATCAGGTCACGTGTCCTGACGCGAGCTCCGTCTTACGAATTTTCGATCAGGTCACGTGTCCTGACGCGAGTTTAACATTTTTTACCCATCACTAAAGACTTTCCCTCCGTCTTATGAATTTTCGATCAGGTCACGCGTCTTGACGCGAGCTCCGTCTTACGAATTTTCGATCAGGTCACGTGTCCTGACGCGAGTTTAAAATTTTTTACCCATCACAAAAAAGTGCACAACGCCGCTAAAGAAGTTTTCACTTCAAAAAATGGTTACAAAATATTGGTTACATCATTCATGTTGAATTTATGCATGTGAGAACGATGCAGAACGTAAAAATCGTCCATAAAAAAAGAAAAAAAACATCAAATATTAAAATAAAATAAGCCGTTGCAGCTAAGAGCTGACTTCCTACTGATGGCACCCGTTCGCGAACATGAACAAACTCGTTTCGCATATAATAATTTACTCGCGCGCTTGTGCTAAGGCTTCAGGAAGTCGGGAAGCCTAAAATTTAATTCCTCACTACCGAAAGAATACTCGCCTACAATGATACTGACAGTAAATTTATATGCTTATGTACAGATTTATAAGTGCTAATATTCCAATGTTAGTGATGACACAAGTGACGAAACTCGCGTTTTATTAACGTGTTTAGCACATGCTTATGCAAGTACACACACATCAAGCTACTACAATCTGTAAAAATTCTTTAATAAATTTTCAATTTTATCATTAAAGAATTAAGGTTCAAGGTTGATTGGGAAAATTTGACAGTTTCGGGTAGCTTGACCTGCTGGCGTCTGTACAGTCACGAGCACCAATATGTCAACACTTGGCAACTTTCAATTGCGATTTTTTCGTGAAATAACGAATGCAACGTCGAAATACGACATATTACATAAACCTATGGGTTCGAAAATGCTATGTTCGTAACAACATAAAATTTCATTAAAAAATAAAGGAGTAAATCGCTTTTGAATAAAGCCGAGTGTATACATACTTTTGCTCGTGACTGTACATACTTGTTTGCGGATGTTAGCAATACCTACTATTAGTTATTCTGTGGCAATACACATAGATCTCAAGGAAAACTTGAAATTATTGAAAAAACCAACTGCTATAGGCATTAATTTGCTGTTTAGGTTTTTAATTACTTTATTAGTTTTAGCTAATTAGGTACCAATGTTTAATTTTACTGTAGCGTCAGCAAATAAAAAAAATCTTGTGGGCGTGCTCGTTCTATATCTCATCCATAGCTTTCCATCAGGGTCCCAATTCTGTATAGTGTATGGTAATTATTATTCTCCGAGTAATCTTACCACGTGAAACCCAATATCGTGTCTTGTAGAAACCTCTGTAACGGCACCGTAGTAACGGCAATGAATGGAAATGTCATCCGTACGGACAACCTAGGGGCAATTCTCGTAATTTTAAGAACGTTCACAGTCTGATCTCAGACTCGATCTGTCAAAAATACGTCTAATTTCCCTACATTTTGACAAGTTTTTGACTTTGTTTGTCGCCGAGATGAGACTGCGACTAGATTTTGAACGTTTTAAATTACGAGAATTGGCCTTCCTATATTTTGACAGTTTAAACCACGCCAACTTCGCGTTCAGTTCGCGCGGTTTCGTTTATAGCAGAGGGGCAATTCTCGTAATTTTAAGAACGTTCACAGTCTGATCTCAATCTGAAAAAATATCTCCAATTTCCCTACATTTTTGACATTTGTTTATCGCCGAGATGAGAGGCGAGACTGCTAGATTTTGGACGTTTTAAATTACGAGAATTGGCCTTCTGATGTCGTGAAGTTGACGTTGTTTCGGAAGGAATCATTACGTGGTCTACAGCGGGCCAAAAAAAAAATACAATTTGGACTAACAAATTTTGTTGGTAGAAATGGTAGAAAAAACAAAAATTCTAGAGATCCGGCACCAAACTCGCTTATAAATAACTATTCCGAGAGATAAGCGTCTAATAGATTTATCTTATCGATTTACTGTAAAGAAGTGACACTATTCAAAAAAACCTCAAATAGGCATACTGTTAAATTATTTAATGTTCCGTGTTGCTACTTGCTACCGACACACTCTCAATGTGTACTTATAATAAATTACAGCTGGCACGCAATTACTCATCCTTGTATTAAATTAATTTGCATACAAATGTGGAACTAAGTTTATTGTTAAATGTTCCGGGTGTAGGAAATCGTGGCTTTAACCACGTGTTTTATTTTGTCATTTTTATTTTATCTTTGTCCTTTCCTTATTTACGCTTCCGACAATTGTTATTGTGCTTAACTAGTTAATAATGTAATGTTATGGCCCTATTTATCACATTCTTAGAACAGTGGTGGCCCAGTCAGCGGTAATGGCCCGCACTGGGCTTGCGTGGTGAATTATGGCCCAATCCCTCTCACAAAGGGGAGGCCTGTGCTGTGTCCCAGTAGTAGGACTACTAAAGGCTGATTATGCTATTTTATTTGTATGTGACATTTCTATCTCGTGTTGGAATAGACATGAACTTCAAAACGCCATACTATGATATACGATACTTACATAGTAATAAGTTTCTTCCATATTTATGAACCGAATTCGTTTTTTAAAACGAATCACCTTTCATTTATAACTTTAAATTGTAGGCTATAGTAGTCTAGTGTAGACTGTCTTCTATGGGACAATGTACCTATCTATTAAATATATCATAAACGCTATCGACACTCACGAGTGAAAATGTGGATGGTTCGGCTGACTGAACACTGGTTTTTAGTCTTATCCAAGGTCTTATTTAGTCTTAGGCAAGTCTTATTTAGTCTTAGGCATTTGACTATGTTATCCAACAGACTACACAGTTTGTCTACATTAATGATGTTTAGGACATTATTTAAAGCACCATAATCATTCTACCACCCTTAGAAGCTAATTACCCTTTTTGGTAATTGGTGTGCCCCAGGGAGCTGCTCTTGGTCCATCACTAAATTGTAAATTGTAATTAAACAACCACCTTTCGTTTATGTATTTTATACAAATTAAGTAATGAACAAGTCATTTGCCTGAACGATGAAAACGCATTGACAAATACACATGTAAAATAATTCATAGACACCTTCAAGCTTCAAAATTTGCATAAATTAATACAAACGATATATTATGACGTATATGCAAGCGTCGTCGTTACGTGTTATGTCAAAGTCTTGTCACGCAGAAATACTTGTCATATTTAACAATATATATCCCCTAGGGGTGGGCCAAGGTGGACAGCACACCCACATTTCGCCTGTTTTGATAAAGTCCTATGTCACTGTGGGCGATGAGCCGGGCACAAATTCAGATTTAGGGACAGCTTTTTATTCGTACATTTAAGAAAAGTAAAACGAAAATAGTTCAATGAATTTCTAGCGCCGGTACTACAGACGAAATGTAGTGTGATCCTGCGTCAGAATAAAAAATATACGTAAGAATAACAGCAGAATTTGTCGAAATAAACGAAAGTTCAAAAATCCTCATGAAAACCAGAAAGTTAATCAAAACCGCTTCTTTAAGCTCGTTAGAGATAACAGAAAAATCTGTCTGGAGTTAATTACTAATGAAACATCGTAATCAGTGTAGCGATAACCCGTAATTTGGCATGAGATAACACGATTTTTGAATATGTTATATAATAATAATACTGTAATCACAAAACATATAGATGCGGTAGCTTTACCTCATGCAGTGCGTGATAAAAATGACAGGCTTACACGTGTAAACTACAGGCAAGGCCGAAAATAAATCTTTATTATCGTTACCTGCAGATTACTAGGCTAGCCTTTCGCATCAAGATTATATTATTTCCCGTACACGTGATCTTCCTTCAATGGTGATTCTAGAACTGCTTTATTGCTTGAAGTATCATCATTATATTGATCCTGAATCGTGTACTACTGGAAAAATACCCTTTTTAAAGATTTTCTCAGCGTTGATTCTGGGATGTTTTTTATGCAACTTCTTCTGCCAGGTTATTAAACCATAGAATGTGCATGAGGAGCAGTGGCGGTCCAGTGGTAATGGCCGCGTCTTATGAGTTGTAGGTCATGGGTTCTAACCCCGGCAGGCGCTGTACTTTTCGTAAATAATTTCCTCACCAGAACGGTGAAGGAAAACATCGTGAGGAAACCGGCATGTCCTACAACCAAAAATTCGAAGACATGTGACATCTACCAACCGGCACTGGGCTCGCGTGGTGGATTAGGGCCCAATCCCTCTCATAGAGATGAGGCCTGTGTCCCAGTAGTGGGACCATTTTAGGCTGATTATGGTTATACTATCCATAGCATTTGGTCACACTTAAGTCCTATCCAACGCTGCAAGAAAGTACATAAGAAAAAAAAAACAAAAAATAAATAAATAAATAAGATATAGGAACTGACAATTGAAAAAGATTTTCGACCTTTTCCTAAAGAGCCTCGTGGGTAGGTACCCTGTGGCTTTACTGGTAGTACTAGTTTTCATTTGACTTACGTGTAAGCTGGATCTTATTTGTGCTCAGCGGGGTAGCTGCGTAACGTAGTGCGTTAGTAGCAATCGCAGACAGTTCAACAACATTCATTGCGTTATTTACGTTGTTGAGCAGACAACTTTTCGAACATATAAAGCAATGGATTAGCAACATCTTTCAAAATGATTCAGATTGAGATTGAGTGAGTTACGCAATTAGGGTGTAGTATGGAGTGCTTTTGTGTTTTTCTAATGGTAACTTTATTTTTATTTTTGGTTCTATGACTAATGCAGCATTCATAAACTTCTTATCATTCTTTTCGTGAAGTACTGACATAACATTATTACTTATATTATTATTGTGCCTTATATTTTGCGATTACAGTGTGTGTGTAATCACTCGTCTGCTGTTTGTTATCCGTTATCAATGTAGGTACAGACTGTTTCAATGTGTCTGCAAACATTGATCAAACTGCACAGTTTTGGCGACTATTCCCAAATATTTGGTTATGACCTTGCATCGGTTTTGATATGATATCTTTTATTTGTTCTTTTTTTACTTCCAAACTCAAACCATTTATTTCAAATAAACCAATTACAGGCATTCTTGAATTGTCAAGGACTCTCCCTGATGACGACTCTTCCCTGAGTGCAACTAAGTATCTTTTTTTTCTTCACTGACTCTATTGCTTTAATTTTTTTATTCAAAGGGTAAATAATATGTACGTCACTAACAACTAATACTTAATTATTCATAAAAAAACAAAATGATATCCTGACTTAACTAAAACTATTCACAAACTAAAATATAGCGTCAGAAAACATATCCGCATCGCTGTCGACTGGTAATGTCAACTCTATTACTGAAATCGGAGAGCACCACGTATTCCAAAATTCGAAACTCATTAAAAAGATCAATCACAAACATGAAACTAATGAAGCCTTTCCATGATAGGTTATTAATTGAAACCTTTCAATGCTCAACAAAAATAGTTTTTAAAGATGCTTTCGAACGCCCTTTTAAATTCGAGAAAGAATTTTCTTTGCCCTTAGAGAATGAATTTTCTTTATCAAATGTCAAAGTCAGGGAGGACATAATTATTTTTCAAGGACCTTTATTTTTCCGTACGTGTTTCAGAGACTGTTTATTTGCTAGAGCGTTATTTACCTACTTATTATACAGAGTGGCAGAGCCATAGTAACAAGTTGAGTGTCGATGTCCTTGCGGTGGCAACAGAGCAGTGGTGATGAAATCATTTACAGAAGTACAGGGGGCCTAAAGAGGCCACTTTAAGCGATACCTCTAAAAGCTATTCATTTCCTGAATTCCCAGCAGATCATTAGCAATTCCTCTAATTTTCGTAAAACATTTCATATTTGGTGTAAACATTGCCGCATGAAAAAAACAAAAACCGTAATTTTATCGGTAAATTTTTCATTACAGTTTTTATTAATCAAATTGGTTTTTTATTTTTTATTTCTACAGTTTAAATGTTATTTCATTGTGATATGAATTGCACACAGATCATATTACGAATTTTCAGTTTTTGACCATTCTACGATTTTTAATATGATTCATATTGTTATCCTATTATGATTCTGCCAAAGTGGCCATTTTAAGCCCTCAGTGCACTCGTAACTCGCTAGTCGTAACTAGCACCTGTACTCTAAGGTGTCCATCAAACACCACCTTAGGGTAAGGTGTCCATCAAACACCATCTCAGCCGCCGCGCGAGACGCTCCGGGCGTCGGGAGCCGCGTGACGACTCCCGGCCACCGTAGGCGCGGGTCTGCGGGCGGAGAGCAATGGGTAGCTCACCGTCCGATCAGGACCAGGCCCGTGCCGGACGGCGCGTATGTGTTCCACGCGCGCCTCAAAGAGATGTCAGCATAGATGACGGGGCCCGACAGGGCCGAAGCCTGCCGGGGTAGCGGGATCGTCCGAAAGGGTTACCGCTGCCCTGGTACATAAAGGGCTAAGGAAGGAACACGGGTGGGTTTTAGTCAGTAAGAGTCTGACACTCCCTTCCGCTCCACCCAGAGCGGGAGGGGTCATTTGATGATTTCCCATCCACAAAAAAAAAAAGGGTACAAGTGCTCTCAAATCGGTGAAGGAAAACATCATGAAAAATCGGCACGTTCTAGAACCAAAGATTCGAAGATATGTGACATCCGCCAATCCGCACTGGGCCCGCGTGGTGGATTAAGCCCAGTCCCTCTCTTAAAGAGGAGGTCTGTGTCCCAGCCAGTGGGAACATTATAGGCTGGTTATGATAATGCTTAGAGTACAAAATTATATGGACACCTAGATCAAAGTAATGATCTAGGTGTTTGGTTTGGTCAACATTGTGTGATAGCGACAAGGTAAAGTACCTACCGTCAAAGTTTACATCATACTGATTATTATGATATTTACATCTTCGCAACAGTTAAGGCCAGTTGCATCATTTTACCGATATCTGATATCTCGTAATTTTAAGAACGTTCACAGTCTGATCCTAGTCTCAATCTGTCAAAAATTTCTCTAATTTCCCTACATTTTGACAAGTTTTTGACATTTGTTTGTCGTCGAGATGAGACTGCGACTGCGTAATGTTCCACGTACGGTTGTCAAGCGTGGTAATTTGACAGTTCAAACCAAGCCAATTTCGCGCGGTTTCGTTCATTGTGTCATAGAGAATACGTTATTAGCAGATGTCGCGATTAGCTAAGGAATTGACGTGGTTTCGAAGTAAGGAATCATTAAATGGTCATAGTAAATTAGGGTTCTGGTTAGTTGGTTTACAACCAATACAGACGCTTAGAAATTATTTGAACTTAATCAATGATTGACAGGTATATAACCTTTTAATTTTATCTTATCTGTAGTGCATGATTACAAAAGCCGGTTGATTTCGGCCCGGTACTTGGCCTATAGAGCAACACGGGCCACCGGCGGACCGTGTTGCTCTATGAACATTATGGCCCAAACCAACAAGCTATTAGGCCCGTATTTCAGAACGCAGTATTATAAAACGCCAAATTTAATAAAATTGCCTGTTGATTTCGGCCTCTTGACTGACCGGAACCCTGGGGATTAAAGTAAGGGATTCTACTTGCCCGAGCGGTTGGGCCAAGTATTACATGGCCGAAATTAACAGGCTTTTGTAATCAGCACGCTATCTGTAGTACCTAAAGGTATATAGGTGTAACATAATAAACGCAAGTCCTGAAAGTAGTTTGTTCATAATTGACTACTGAATAGATTTCAGTAACTTTTAATATACATAGGTATTTTTTCAAAAAGTTTGTATTTTGCCATACTGAACACCGATTGAGCCAAAGAAAATTAAATCTTATTTCAAGGCAGTAAAATTCCATTTTAAATGCATACAGTTATGTTCGAGTCAGCATGATTTTCTGAATAATAATAGCTAGCTTTAAAAAAAAAATGTTTATGTCATTGTATTATGCTTTTAACTCAATACTCTAATTAGGGTGTATGAGATTTTGCGTTAATTATACATACATATAACATACATATTGTATATTATCAAGAAGAGAGAGATCGTGAGGAAACCGGCATGTCCTAGAAGCAAAAATTCGAAGACATGTGACATTTACCAACCCGCACTGGGCCCGAGTGGTGGATTATGACCCGCTCCCTCTCACGAGACGAGAGGAGGCCTGTGACCTAGCAGTGGGAACATTATAGGCTGATTATGTATGTGTTGTGTATTGTACGAGTATATTATTAAATTCAGCTTTCCACGACACTGAATACGATTGGGGTTTACAAGTGCTGCGACCTTCAATTTCCTAGATATCGATAAGTTTAGCTTTTGGTTTGTTTGATTTGCTATTTATTGATAGATCTATATTATTGATTGCAGATACAAAATTTTGATAGAAAACAGCTATCTTCTAACCTTGGGAAAAATAATATTATAAACGTGTTTGGTAGTAATCTATACTAATACCTGCTCATAGCTGGGTTCTGTTAATGAAATAGTTGACACCTCGTTAATCGCTAATCCGTTACTAGGATTCAAATTAAATTACATCAAGTCATTTATTGATATTAGGCTAAGAATCAGCACTTTTCGAACGTCAAAATTACATAAGACAGTCCCCAAAACACCCGCTCTTCACCCCTTCCTAGTGCTTTCGCTGGAATGAAAAAGTGGCGCAACAAACTCCCCAACAGCACAGCTGTCAGCCGCTCGATTCTGTATAAATCTCACCGTGAAAACTTATGTGAAGTGAGCTTAGAGTCAATAGTGTCAATCTCTAGCATTAGTTGGAATGACAGCTCACTCCACGCTCACTTCACCTAAGTTTTCACGGTGAGATGGTTACAAAATTGCACTGCTGTTCAGTTAGATAAACTTGCTTCTATACAATAGTAGGTATGCAAAGTAATTAACATTACGAGATACAGATGTTAACAGTTAACTTCGTTAAACCGTTACATTTCGGAAGATTAAACTGGAGTTAACGTTCATCGTTAACTCGTGATAGAAATTGCATTTTTATTTTTTACTTAATATTTTTTGTGTAATATTTGTTTTGTAATTCTATTCTATATTCGTTGTTTATGTTTTGTGTTGAGTTCCATGGTTTCTATTTTGCTAAAGATTTAAAACTGTTATTTAGCAGTATTTTTATAATTATGTAGGCCTTACTGTATACCCATTACCTAATGGGTTAGCAATATTTGTACGCCTTGCAAGACAACACATAGTGACAACATATTTATTTTAATTTTATACCATCATGTATCAAATTTATTTATTTGCACATTACACCTATGTGTGCAAATAAATAAATTTTGAATTTGAATTTTATATGTTGTTGGGTTAGTGATTTACGTATAAAAAAAAATTGGTATGGGCTATTGAAACTCTAATGATACCCTTATTTTATATGTTTTTCATGTCCTGCCTGACATGATAAAATAACAAAAGAAGGGTATCATTAGAGTTTGTAATAATAATTATTTTAGAGATTGTCAAATCGAGTTTAAGTAAGTATCGTGGCGCGGTGCGACCCGCTGAGTCACCGCGCAATTTTTGCAAATAAGTAGCAGATACCAGCCCCGGATCTAGCCCGGATCGGGCGCCAACTTCAGGGGGACGCAAATTTACACACGGACAAATGCACCACCCAGCGCACCGCAACTAGACGATGAATGAGACGCGCAGCACCTAATTATTATATCTTTCCCTGCGGGTGGCGCACTGAGGTAATCACTACGTGATGAGCGTAGGCGTAGATAGTCAAACTGTATGAACGGGTTGCGCCTGCGTGGTGGGTGATCGCCCACTCCCTCTCACAACGAGAAGGCCTGTGTCCCAGCAGTGGGAACATTATAGACTGAATGTGTAGCGGGGAGCCCTTTCCGACGCCTAGAAGTGCAAAGGCGACACGATTTCGTTTAACTTCTTACCATTGTGCTGGCGCTCCGGTGTGGATTGGCCGGATATTCCCGATCAGTCACACCTCATCATCCACTGTTGACGATCGGGAACTAAAAGTTTCGTTCGTTCAAAGTGTGGATGAACGGAAATCTCTTTTTGTTCGGCTACGGCGTCTACGGCCCTCAGGAGCCGAGCACAAAGAAAAAAGGTAGACAGAACTGTAACCGAAGACGAAGTAATAGTGCTGCGGGCGATGCGATGCGACGCGGTGGGTCGAAGGCCGAGAGAGTTTTATAGAAATGTGGCTGTTATTTTTAACCGAAGAAAAAAAAACAAAGGAGGTTCTCAAGTCGACGCGTATATATATATTTTTTTATGTATGACCACGCATAACTTTTTACAGAGTAGTCCGATTTTGATAATTCTTTTTTTATTGGAAAGGGTATACCCCAAAGTTGGTCCCATATAAATTTGGAAAAAAAATCCAACCCTACAGCCACAAAAAAATATAAAATAAAAACATTTTAACAAAAAAAATATACCGCCGAAAAAACTGAAAAGCAAATAATAGCTAAGTTCTTAAACTAATGTAGGTATACCTAAATAATTTTGATCGGCGCCGTTTAAATTCAAGGCAATTTAGTGATCTTTGTTTATTGATTGTTTGGCGCGTTTGACATTAGTTTAAGAACTTAGTTATTAAGGTTAAATAAAAAGGTTTATTATTTTATGCTTTTCAGTTTTGTCGGCGGTTTAATTGTTTTGTTAAAAAGTTTTTATTATATGTATTGTGTATCTCACGACTTCCACGCGAACGAAGTCGCGGACATAAGCTAGAAACTAATAGATATTTAATACGTAATATATGTACAGGGTGACAGGGAAACTTGACGTATTCCTTGAAAGGGATTATACTAGACGTCATTAGCAACAAATGATGTCCAGTGAACTAGCGGTCAAAACAAGATGGTTAAAAATCAAAATTTTGCTTTTTGATTTTGATACCTTTTATTCCTGAGATTATGTAAGTTTTGCAAGCATTTTTTTTTAATGATCACTCATTTTTCAACTTTCAGAATAGTATCAATTAAATGTTTCGAGTGGAGTAGTTTTTTCTCATAATTAATTGTTTTTGGTAACAAGGCAGAAAATTTAAAAAAAATCGAAGAACCGGCACAGCACGGTAACCATCCAGTTTTGAACCCTAGTTAACTGAACTTAATTTGTTGCTAATGACGTCTAGCATAACCCCTTTCAAGGAATACGTCGAGTTTCCTTGTCACTGTACATAATAAATTATAGTAGTAAGTATATAACGTAATAAATATCTATTCGTTTCTAGCTTATGTCCGTGACTTCGTTCACGTGGAAGTCGTGAGATACACAATACATACATATAATAAAATAACAGCCACATTTCTATAAAATTCCCTCGGCCTTCGTATAGGAGTACTTGTTTACTTTATTTTGATATGATTGCAGTTCAAAATAAAGCTAACAAGTAGGTACTCATCTTATTTATGTACCTACTCGAGATATCTCGTGAGCTATGTACTTACATGTGTCGTTATGTAATTTACTGTTAACAGCTCTTATGTATAAACATTTATGTGATAACGAATCATTATGACTTGAGAGACATTTGACATAGAAATATTCCGTAAGACATGTACATAGAGTATATAACTGTAGGCATACGGCGCTCTAACTAGCGGGGTATTTGCGTAACACAATAACAGTAGCAATGGCTTTCATTTTGACAGTTCAACAACATTCATTGCGTTGGTAACGTTGTTGAGCAGACCAATTTTTCGATCATAAGAAGCAATGGATTAGCAATATCCTTCAAAATAATTCAGATTTCGATTGATCGTGTGTTACGCAGTTAGGGTGCTACTCTTTGACAGTTCAGCAGAGGTGTTAGCTTGAGTCGGCATTCTTGGAGTTAGATTAACGGACCGCGTTAGGAACACAGTGCGGCGCTCCAAAACACCAATCGCCAACGTCATCCAAAAAGCAGCCAAGCAAGATCTGAGTTTTGGCCCATGATTCGACATGAGGAAAACGTGTCCGGTACTGATGTCGAATCATAACCCAAATCTACAACCATGTGGGTCCCAACAGACGGCTGGCGACACAAAAGCCGATCCAGGAAAAGATGGGACGAGCTTGACGCCTACAGGCAGTATTGCTCCACACTAGCTCAAGACTCAGAGGAGTGGAAAGGAGAAAGAGAGGCCTTTCTCCTGCAGTGGGACATAGGCTAAAAATACTTAATAAATAATACAGGGTTTTTTGAATGTAATTGGTGAAACTTCAAATGACAAAAACAAGACTTTGTAAAACCATAATTTCAAATATGTAGGCATCAAGGTTTTCCTGTAGTTATAATATGTAGACAAGTCGGTAAAGTGAGTCAATTAATTTGGTTTTTTAGTGCTGATTGCATGACATAGCTATCTTTAGAATACTGGATTAAGTTACACCCTCACTGGTGGTAACTTAATCCAGTAATCTGTTACTGGATCCACAGTTAGTTTTATAATTTAATCACTTAAGTAAACCTACCTTTATTAATCGGATTCGCAAGCAATCTCAAGCAATGAAATGTCCAATTTTAATTGTTTTTTATTATTTTCTAAAATTACAGTTCAGCCATGTTCATTGCGTTATTAACGCTGTTGAGCAGACGACTTTTACTAAAGCTATGCAGCAATGGATTAGAAATATTCTTCCAAACTCTCGGATTGTGATTGAAACTCTGCTACGCAATTAGGGGGCGGCTTTTCTCTTTTACTCTACTTAGATTGGCACCAGATTGGTTAAATTAATAGGTATGCACCGACCGGCTTACATCTAGCACTGTACCCGCAGATACACGTGGAAAATTATAGTGATTACGTTATCATTATTAATAGCTGTAATTATTGTAAAAACATTCGCTTCTACCGGCTACCAACCCTAGTTCGATAGTAAAGACGGCAGCACACCAAGCTACTACAATCTGTCAAATTTCTTTAATAGATTTTCAACTTTATCGCTAAAGCATTAGGTTCAAGGTTGATTGGGAAAATTTGACAGTTTCGTGTAGCTTGGCCTGCGTCTGTACACCATAAGCAGAAGCCGTGAACACTATAGATTTGATCCATACGTCGGTGAAGGAAAACATCGTGAGGAAACCTGCGGGGTCATTACACAATTACATTACCAATGGCATTCATTTTGACAGTTCAACAACATTCATTGCGTTATTTACGTTGTTGAGCAGACAATTTTTTCAAACATATGAAGCAATGGTTGTTTTCTCTTTTACTCTACTTTTATTTGTTCCAGTTTGGTTAAATTAATAGATAGGTATTAATATAATGCGTATGCACCGACCGGCTTACATCTGGCACTGTAATCTACCAGGCTACCAGCAGATACACGTGTAAAATTATAGTGACTACGTTATCATTATCAATGGCTGTAATTATTGTAAAAACATTCGCTTCCCGGTTTAATGGATACGAACACTCTAGTTGAATAGTAGACGACCTATTTCATTTAGAGCGACTGGAAAGTATTAATTTTGTTAGGCTCACGGCACACCATAGGCAGAAGTCATTAAAACTATACAAGGTGGCAGGGACATCGACGCGCAAATTGTTACCATGAACACATGATTCTGGACATATATTTTGATCGCTTAGTATTGCACTTTTCTATGAAACTGTGGTTTTATTTTTTTATAACCGACTAAAAGTTTCTAGCTAGGGGGAATTTAGAATCATGTACTGAATCCATGGTAACAGGTCGATGTCCCTGATTTGATCCATACATCGGAGAAGGAAGACATCGTGAGACCTGGACTAAGTTAATATAACTTTGTATGTGTTATGTTATTTTAAATAGTTATGTACAATAGTTATGTTTAGTTTAATTAAGGACCACGCTAACGCATTAGGATTTTTTTTTCCTGTAATGTTAGTTGTTAGTTGTTTGTGATAAATAAATAAATAAAAATAAATAAACTTTGGTAGCCCTTACGAGGGCTACCAAAGTGTACAATGGTATATGCCGCAAAGCTGAAATAGATATAAATCATGACAGCCTTAGTACTTATATATATAACATATAAAACATAAACTATATAGTCAAGCACTAACGGTTGGAGGACATTTGATCTATCATTCTAATAATTAAATAATTTATCATTTTTAATTTAATTTTAAACTACGTATGCTTTTTTATTCCTATTTAAGAAAAATGTTTTGTTTTATTTATTTATTGTATTATTTATGTGTGTTTTATTGTTTATGTAATTTATAAATGTAATTTTAATCTTTTAATCTTTAATCTTTTAAAGCATGTAAATCTCTTATTAGCACGTTATTGTTGTTGTTTTTTAAAGATAATTGTAATGTATCTCGTTCGTAATCCTTAAATAAAAATAAATATAAGTCTGAAATCGCCAACCCGTTTTGAGCAAGCGCGGTGATCAATGCTCGAGCCTTTTCTGTATAAGGAGAGGCTTTTGCTCTGCAGTGAGGCAATATATAGAGCAGTTGTGGCCCAGTGGTAATCGCCCTGGCTTACGAGTTGTAGGTCGTGGGTCCGAACCCAGGCAGGTGCATTTCTTTATATAAATAATTTCATCACCACTGCTCTCAAAACGGTGAAGGAAAACCGGGATCGGGATCGTGAGGAAACCGGCATGTCTTAGAACCAAAGATCCGAAGACATGTGACATCCACCGCACTGGTGGCCCACTCTCTCTTACAGAGGGGAGGCCTGTGTCCCAGCGTTATAGGTTGACTATGCCGGGACATATTGGCAAATATAATATTATATTTAAAACTAAAAGTAAAGTATTTACATTTAACAATCGACCTATATCTGATAACTCACTTATCTAAATATTTAGGCCATATTGATAGCAGTTAGTACTTATAAAACTAGTACTATCAGTAGCAAGTTGCTAAGTGCTATGCCAGAATTAATCTGCCCGCATTATTCCTGAGTTAAACCAGATTATTATTTAAATGAAGTCTAATGAAATTGTGCTAATGTTCTCCGATAAAAAATGCGCTAATGTAGCCCATTTTGCAATTTTCAGGTCAGTGTCAGGTTGTATGATGATTAAAATATGATTCGCGGCCGTTACTAATATTTATTTAGAGAATTATAATCTTAAAAATCATCAAATAATATGGCTTTACAAGCCATATTTGTTACGGTCCACAACCCACTTACTGAGTGATACAATACCCCTTAGTGAGACTGATTGTCAGACTTTCGGGCGTCGAACGACCGTAACGACTGTCTAAGGGTCACGAATGACAGCCGGGACCAACGGCTTAACGTGCTTTCTGAGTCTCGCTATGTAAAGATCGTCACCTATCCACGGACTAACCCCGGCCAGTGTAGCTTAACCTAATGGATCGACCCGTGCGGCTGTTATTCGTTATCCACGAGCCCCTTATTTATTATTATTGCAAGTCTAGAAAATAAATATATATAAAACTGCACCATGCCGCAGGGCGTCACAAGTCTTCGTCTATAAATAGAAGCGCATGCTGCTCAAACAATGGCCGATCTATTTTCCGTGAGAAAAGCAAAATCGTCTAGAGCACTAAACGCATCAGTGTAATTGCTCGCAAGAAAGCAGTTTCTCAAACACTTGTACTGTTACCAACAGTTTTTATATCGATAGGCTGGCAATAGTGATGAGACTAGTCGATTTGCAAGGTCTTGGTTTTATTTGGAAATAATTTAAATCAATTTTCTTTTCTTTTTTCGTTTTTTCCACTCGTTTCGGAGGTTAACAAACAAATTGTACTTCTTTATAATATTGAGTATAGTTTATTGTTGTAAGACATGTGACATGTACCAACCCGCACTGGGCCCGCGCGGTTGATTAGAGCCCACTTCTTCACACAGAGAGGAGGCCTGTGTTTTTATCTGCTCTGTGGTGTCCGTCACATAACGGTTGCAGTGACGACTTTTATAAAAATTATGGTAGAGGGGTTTGACTTTACGATGTCAAAAAACGCTCTTTAGGAAAACACACCAACTTTCTCTTTCATAACTAACGTTTTAGTAACGTCATTCACCGGTAAATTGCGGACGGTATGTGGCTGCCAAAGCTCTTCTAGGAAACCGTAGCTTAAGCAACCAAAATATACAGTTTTGTGACACAAAAATATGTAATCACCCATTTTGTGGCGGCGATCATCTTGGACCGATTTTCATGAAACATAGCTATGAACAATCAAACTAATTCTCCTTTCAAACAAAAAAAAAAAACAAAATCAAAATCGGTTCATCCGGTCGGGAGCTACGATGCCATAGACAGATACACACAGAGAGAGAGAGACACGTCAAGTTTATACGAGCTTGCGTGATCCTGTACGAGTCGCAATAAATACTTTTTCTTTGTTTCTATAAAACACCCCGTCGTTTTTGCGTCGGGGGTTAAAAATAAGGGTCTGAAAAGTAGTATTATTTACTAGCTAATGCATTGCAATGCCTTTTTCTTAATTTTTTTGCTAGGAACCTTTACCGGCGCGCACATAACCACAGATTACTGAATAGTTAACATAACTTACCAAAGTTTCATCACAATCGCTCGAGCCGTTTTCGAGTTTTTGTGAGACTAACGAACGGCAAGTGTTTTTTATATATACGTTTACAAATGTTTAATAATACTATTCTTTCGGATAATTACAATACTGTGGACCTTAACGCTTAAATAATTTAAAATAAATAATTAACGAATATCCTTTCAGAAACAGCTCGTTTGCTGATGAATAACAATATAAAGCTTTACGTACATATTTTCATAAACAAAGGAATTGCCTTCGTCACAGTCATTCTCCTCACTTGGCTTGCACAAACTTAACAACTGTTACGTTATCGCGATAACCTTCGTTTTATTGCTAATAATTTTATGGCTGTTAGGCTAGGTTATATTACATTACCGTTTACTTATAATCCAGAAGAAAAATAATTATTATATTCAATCAATTCAGCCTATTACAGTCCACTGCTGGACATAGGCCTCTCCCAGGCTGCGCCACAGCACCCTGTCCTCCACCTTCCGCGTCCAGTCTGTCCCAGCCACCTTTTTAAGGTTGTCAGTCCATCTAGCTGGGGTCGTCCCACACTACACTTATCGCGGTCTCCACTGCAGCCAATTTATGTAAAGTCAGCTTTCAATAGTGTCAATCCCTAGCATCAGGTGGAGTGACAGCTCACTTCAAACTCATTTCACCTAAGTTTTCACGGTGAGATTTTAACAGAATAGACCCGCTGGACTCTGTTCCACCGGCCATCGGTCCTTCGACAAATATGGCCAGCCCACTGCCACTTCAGCTTGTTTTGTCCGCAAACTATGTCGGTAACTCCGGTTATTTTCCGGATAATTTCATGAATAATCCGGATAATGATTATATTATGTATTTAAATAAGTAATTGCGTCATATATACACAATGACTTATATGACGCATAGTTTATACAGATGCAATAATATTTAGTGTTAAATAAATTGTCCACCTAAATCAATTAATTTCAGCAACTGGACTGCACCTATGATCACATTAATGACAAAACGTCTGGTAATGCGAAGAAGTAAAATTATATTTTTTTTGTTTATCCAATACTGTCTCACTGCTGAGCAAAGGTCTCCAAGTCCTTCCAGAAACTTTCGTCCCGCGCCACGTCGAATTAGTCCTTGAGGTTTAATTGTATCTATTTACTTATTATGTATGTTTTCTAAATTCAGAACATCATCATATTTTTCATTGTATTTTATCGATATTTTGTTTTGAGTTCACGCGCATTCACCTCACTACTGCGACTGCACTTAGCAACGTGCGATTTATATTTTTTTTCTCCCACATTGTGCACGGCTGCATACGCATGCAATCATTTTAAATTAAAGAAAAGTGTTTTTATGTGTCTTGGTTTCTCAGTAAATATGTTTAGACCAGAATGAATTGGCTTTTATTTTATTAGATAATTAATTAGCACATTAGCTACACGTTCTTTAAGTGCACGTAACAATTAGTGGTTATGTGCACTTAGAGAAATGGTGTATGGCTTGAATTATTGATATCCTTCCATATTACTGTTGAATAAAGATTTAAAAACTTTGTTGGTTTTCAATTCGACAAAAAAAAAAAATACGATTAAAATTGCGCATCAGATAAAAAAAAACCATAGTAGGTATGTTTTGCGAAAAACCATTTTAATCGTACTCATAATAATTGACTAATGTGAATCGACTAAAAATCCATTCCGAATAATAAATCATTCGCATCACTGCCTACAGTGCAGTTAGCAACGACTATTTAATGTTTATGAACAACATTTTTTGCCTAACACGTTATCACAGAACATAAATGCCCTAACGCACGTTATGTTCTTGTCCCCATATTGTTCCGGGCTTCACGCACGCTTGCAGTTAAAATGCGAAAGAAATGTATTTTATATTGATTTAATTTGTGAGATTTTACTAATTAAACAACAATTTTTACCAAGAATTGTTTGCCATCTTCTCTTTTGTTATAAGAAACTTTCGTATCTTGTGGCCATATTCCGCCATATACTTAATTTATTCTACTACTACATGTTATAAAAGGCCTCTATAAGCATAAGTATCTATTACTAAGCAGGAATAGTATAGTAATAATATTCTTTGAACTTGTAGACTTTCAAAGAATGTTACAAATGAAATACAACATGAACAATGATATGGTTGTGGATGAGCCACTGCTCATCATCAGCAATATCATTTGTGCCCAGTGGAAACGGCCGCGTCTAAGGAGGTGTAGGGTAACCCAGGCAGGCACTTTACTTTGTGTAAATTATTTCATCACCACTGCTCTCAAAACGGTGGAATAAGGTTGGTGTCTCCTAATCGACTACTCTGAGAAGAACCACTGAAAAAAACTCATGAAAGTTTTAAAAAGAAATCGATGAATGAAAGAATGGCGATATGCAAGTGCCAAGTTAGGAAGACTCTGAAAACGCTAAAATAATGCTAAAATATATCATACTCACTCCCAGTCCATATCTTTTCTAACTACATGTCTCTCTTGTCCACAGTTGGAACCACAACCACTCATCTGACGGTCGTCAGGGTGAACAGCGATCCTACTCCAGTCAAAGACCACCAGGTGCCTGTGTTCCTGTACAGCAGACACTCCTTCGTTGCTGACCAGTGGGACCTGACTACAAATCAGGTAAGATAGGATAGTTTAAGTCTAAAACGCCTACAAAATAACAACAGGGTTGATTGATTGAAGGACAATCGCCACATATGTCTGTCTCAACTTTGCTGACTGTTTTATGGTTGATTTTCTGTGGTTATTAAAATTAACTTGTGTGCTTAAGTCCAAAGCTGAGAGCTGTTGAAGGCTACTGAGCAGTATGTTATATTGATTAAATAGCCAAAGTTGTGAAAGGACTTTCGAAGGAAGATTTGTTTTTGACATTTTCGCTGATTTTCTTTTCGATTGCTTGCTCAGTGCAGCGTCAAAAATTGAAAATCAGACAGCAAGCGCTTTTGTTTAGGTATCATCTACTGTTAGTGAACACAGGCATTCGAGATTTACCTCAGGAAGGGTATAGGAAACTTCATTACCTAAAAACAGCCTGCGGTCTCGACCGCGGTTCCTGCTTGTCAACAACACCAGCCTGATTATCCGCTACGGAATGAACTAGGCATGACATCATTAAACTTTATAGGTCAGTAATTGATGTAGGTTAGTGTTGGCTAACAAAAAGTAGACAACTACCTACCTACACACATAGATACACTATTTATTTATTTCAATGTACATTTGCTGGAAACAACGACGTAATTAATTAATTAAGTATGAGTAATACATATTGATCTTTTGAAATGTTTTATGAGGATCTTGTTAATATACAATGTGGAGACAACAATCCTACTTAATCCTACTTCCTACTATCCTATACTACTTCCTACTGATATTATAAACGCGAAAGTTTTTGAGGACGGATGGATGGATGTTTGTTACTCTTTCACGCAAAAACTACTAAACAGATTTTGATAAAACTTTACAGTAATATAGCTTAAACACCAGAATAACACATAGGATACTTTTTATTCCAATATTCCCACGGGATCGACACTTATGCGGGGGAAACCGCGAGGCGCTGCTAGTAGGACAATAAATGAAAACACTGGCAATACTAATGCATAAGTGAACCATCAAATAAATTCTAACATCGAAATTGAATAAGTTAGTTTTTCAAACAAGCTAAATATATAGTAGTGATATCCAACTATGGGTTTTGCCAATCTTTGAATAGCTATCGTGACTAAACTATTGGATTTATTTGGTTGAATTTTTGTATGCAGACTGGGAACATTATTAGTTATACGAAGTTTAATTTATTGTCGTATTGTTGTTTCCACCTTGTATATGATGTGCGTAGAAAAATACAAATGGGTACTTAATATCAATACGTTATTAACTATTTGGTTGGTGGACTGCCTCGCTGATCTAGTGGTTGCAGGAGCTACTGCTGAGTATGAGGTCCTGGGTTTGATTCCCAGTCAGTGTTATTGGGTTTTTCTCTCTGGAATTTCTCAGTAGCAGTTCGGAGTCTGGATTCAAACCCCGTTGATGGCAATAAGCTCGCTCGCTATGACATGTGGCATAAACATTTTTTTTTTTTTTCTATTTTATTTGGGAAAACAAACAATCGTACATTGTATATTATATCTAGAAATACTGTATGCTATAAGTAAATGTACAATCCACTACGTTTCCACATGTTACTAATTTATGATACAGTTTTGGTAAATTTAAATAAGATCAATATATAACGACAATGCAATTATTTCGTTATCTTAAAACCCAATAGTTAATACATACTTAATTAATACATACATATTAATACAATAATTTAAAATTTTGAACAAGGAGATTAATAATTTGTTTTTTAAATTTTTGTTTAGACAGGGCAAATACATCGACATCGTTAAAATTATTATTATAAGCTTAAACCAATCTCTGGAGCGGCGCTCTCTCTTCTGCATTTGTACGACAGGGAGTTGTAGCAAACAGTGGATAAGAGCGCGCCTCTCGCCCCTCATTACTGTCCTAGGTACAATATAGCAAATTTTGCTTATCAATTCAGAGCAATCAAACTTATTATGTACAAGTCCATGGAGCATCATTCCTTGGAGCAACAAGCGTCTAGAACGTAATGTTAATAGTCTAATCTTACATATTCAATGCGTTTTTGTAAGATAAACGTTCGATACGAAATTTGTACTGCATTGTACTAAGGAACTTACGCTGAACTCTCTCTATTGTAGTTTCATATTTAATATAATAGGGATCCCAAATCATACAAGCATATTCAACTTGAGGGCAAACTTAAGAATTAAATAAATAAAGATATGTGGTTGGTCGTTTAAAATCTGACGCGGTTCTCATAAAAAGATTATACATTTTAAATGCTTTACAAGTAATTTTATCTATATGTATATTTAAGTGAAGTTTACAATCAAGAATAACAATAATAATAATAATTCTATTTATAAGACCTTAATGTACTGTAGCGGTATCTACAGCGCCACATGCGAACAACACGTCATACTGATGTCACGCAAAATCCTGCATCTCGCAAGCAGAGTTTACCGCGCAATTAGCGTACATACAAACTTCCCGACATCAGTCGTTGGGCAATTGCCCGCCACACACATCACCCGTCTGGTCGGAGGATCCTCCCTTTTCTATGGAGTATCAGTGAACTTTACACCCTGTTCCTCATGCCTCCAAAGTACCATGTCGATTCTAACTTGCATTTGAATGATCGGCAACTGGATGTTTGTGTGGAATTGCTTGTCTGTCGACAAAGGCCTCCTCTAAAGATTTCCACGTATTCCTGTCTCTTGCTAAACGGGTCCATACCGGACCAGCTATTTTCTTGAAGTCATCTGAGCCGATCATTCAAATGCAAGTTAGAATCGATTAAATCAATTTAGTTTTAGTAAGGCATGTATTAATTGTAAGGAAAGAAACAGCTATAAAGGATATTTTATTTAATTTAATGTACCATGTAAAGCAAATAAATATATTCTATTCTAACACAACCTAGCGAAATGTAGGTGTAGGTACTACAGGTACACCCCTGCCTAACCTCTCGGGGATTACAAGCGTGATGTTAAGTATGATATGTATTTGGTTGTTTTCTAATTGCCATTGTGGAAACGATTATTTACAAACATAACAATAAAGAGAATTGTTTATCTTATCTCAATTAGTGTCCATTTACCAAACAAGACAAAATAAGTACTACTACAAAATAAAATAAGTCAAAAAAAAAAAAACAAAAGTAATTTATTCAAATTAGGCTGAGAATCAGCACTTTTCGAACGTCAAAACTACAAAAGACAGTCCCCCATAAACGCCAGCCGTTCACCACTTCCTAGTGCTATCCCTGGGAAGAAGAAGTGGCGCAACGAACTCCCCAGCAGCACAGCTGTCTGTTCAGTTAGAAAATACACGATTGTATACAATAATATGTATGTTAGTAATTAACATAACAAGACACAGAATATTAAATTAAATTATTTTATTAGCTATATGCCAGCTAGCCACGCCAATATACCAACAAATATAATAAAAACTATACGTACTCCAGCTAAAAAATAATTATTTAAAATGTAAATAAAAACTTACTTCCTAAGTAAAAGCCTCCAGGCATAAAGTGCTCATTAAATTACTTATGTTTATTGTGAAACTAACGCTTCATTCCTCATACCTAACCTCATTAATGGTCGATTCATATAATTTACGGACCATTATTGGTTAAAATTAAGACTTGTATCTTTACCAATAATAAAGCAAAGATCTCATAGCTTTGCATAGTAGACCCTCCCATATGGAGGTACTTAGCTATCACAGGAAATTAACTAACCAATCTATGTATTTATATACCCAGTTTGGCAATAAAAAATGCTACCATTGGTAAGCAAAAGAATTCGTTTTTGTTTATAGGAACCCAGCATTAATCGTGGTTGACTTACAAACATTCACTGCTTACAAGCTTGCACAAGTTTAAGTTGATTATGGTCAAACGAGTTGTTTTGGTCATCGTAGAATCGTAGGTCTGTCCACATCTGTCAACATTTGAGTACTATTGGAATTCTTTAGAGTAGTTAATTGTATATGCTTTCATACAGAATCTCACGCCTTCTTCGAATAGAGGTAGGCAATAACAACAGAACGCTTCCTGCTACGATCCCTACATACTCCTTTTTCTTTGTTTACGTTCATACATCAACACCCTAATTGCGTAACACCCTATCAATCAAATTCAAGGAGGTAACTATGCTACTGATTCTCGACACGAATCAATAATAATAAAGGTTTTTTTTTTTTGGTAGGTGTACCTATTCTGAAATACTGTCAAACTTAAATAGCTAAAAAACAAGTATATTATTTAACGGGGATCGTAATTTTATTTGTTTATTTATGTCTTTCATAACAGCCTCCTGAAAATTGACGAGCATGCAAAACAACAGCTTGTATTGCTAAACCATTGTTTCATATGTTCGAAATTTTTATACTCAACGACGTAAATAACGCAATGAATTTTGTTGAACTGTCAAAAAGAAAGCCATTGTTAATGTTTGTGTGTTACGCAATTACCCCGCTACTATTTCATGCACGCCGGTTCCGAGTACAACGTACCTGACCTTTCTGAAGAACATCACCAATACCGCCACTATATGTAGTATGTCCCACTCAAATCTGCCTGCATATGACTAAAACATCTAAGCATACTCCTTTTAATTTTTGTCACTACATCTTCATTAGTTCTTTATTAGTAAATATGTTCGGCGCTTATTGACGCACTTTGTATTGGCAACGTTTTAATTATTTTCTCTGAAAAACTACTAAAGTATGACTAGGTAAGTATATTTTTTTGCAGACTGCCAGTATAGTCTCGGATTTCGTATACTAAATAATCGTATGCAATCATCTTTAAAATCTTTAATCTCATTATAAAAACTCGTCAAAAAATTTGAAACATGAATCAACCAAGTAATTTTGTACGTTTGAACTTACAAATAAATAGACTAGATTTATTTCAGAATTGTTTTGATGAAAATATTTCGTGTTTCGTGAATTTAAGTCTATTTAAAAAAAACTCAACCCTAAAAAAGACAGCATAAAACTACGTAGGGATCAGAAAATTATATAAAGTGTAATATTATTCTGATATTTCAATAAATATAATAATCATCATTTCAGCCGAAATATGTCCACGGCTGTACATGGCTCCCCAAGCATCGCAAAGATTTTTAACGCAGAACGCTTGTAAATTTTTTGAATCCATAGAGATTCAAAAACGAAACAATATAATCAAATTATCTCGGTTTTTAATTTCAACACAGTCATTTTAAATGTTTCCGAGCTAACGCAGATGCGTCCCAGTTATTTTGTCCACATTATAATAATTATCATTCGCGCTTGCTATTAGCGGCGGCTCCAAAGTTTAATTTTAGTGTCGTGGAACAATGTGTTATGTGAATAAAGTGTTATCTCAGTCTATGGTCGACACTTGTGCCAATATGTAACACGGGAGGTCATTGCACTCGCTGCTTATACATTCGAGACTAATTTAATGAGGAAAATAGTGTTAGGTATTAATTAATACTAGATAAGTACTAATATCAGTTAGTCATGCTTAGTTTTCAATGTTGTTGCAGGCTTTAAAATGTCGTTGGTAAAAGGGCTGCAAGTAACGTATATCTTTGGTTGAAAATGGAAACAAAAATGTTTTAAAATTGTATGTTTCATCTAATTTTATTATTTATTTCAACCTACTTTGGATCATAGAATTAAAATAAAATTAGAAATTATTAAAGAGTTATATTTGAATTGATAATTATGCATTAAAATTGAAAACTATACATTATTATTAAAAATAATCTAATGTGGTATCCTTTTATATTTACTTAAGAGTATTCCGTCTTGATTACTTTGATCACCGGATGCTGGCATAAAATAAATTATTGACAGTTGCCACTAATAGTAAGGATTTTTATGTCATTTATAAAATAAAAACCGGTCCTTATTAGACTTGGAAGCACTTTATCTTCCGAGGATCGAAAAACGGAACGAAGATCATACATAAATTGGTTGTGTGTAATAAACTTTTTTCGTTCGATGGCGTTTGACCGAGCCGGTTTGTTTTTTTTTTTTAGTGCTGGCAATAATTTTATAGAATAGGGTAGTGTAGTGATTATCTTCCGTTATAAAGACATTATTTTCGATTCTAATTTAAAATGTTTAAGAATCGAATAAATAAATATTTAATTTGACCGGTTTGACGATGGTATCATTTTCTATTTTTGCTTTTTTTCTCAATTCATCGTTTTTGTGTGTTTTGTCATAGTGCTTAATAGAAACTACCAAAATATTCTCAACATATTCAAGTCGATTATCATAAAACGCAGTGTCTCATAAAATTAATATTTAATGTTCACTGTCACTTCGACAGGTTTGTTTACCATAATATTGCCTTGATTTTAATAATTTTGTATGTAAATCTATAATTCGGTGGGTATCAGTTGAACGAACAATCAGTGTGCGGTTCAATGACCATTGAAACTGTGGGACATATTATCGTAATAAGTTGCTAATATGATCGTGGCATACCTACCCATATAGGGTACCTACCTACTTGTAGTTACAATATTGTTTGGCCAAAACTTAATGCTTAGTCAGTCAAGTCAGATCTAACTTGGTTTCCGTACGTCTTTTTCAGGTAACCACTGAAAATCAGCGCTGTGCTGTGGGTCCCCCCTATAGCACAGCATCATGCTGAGTGGAACCCTTTTTGTCACAGTCATGACGTGCAGCCGTCGTCGACTGTTTCAGCTTTGTGCTCGTGATTATAGATATATTTTGTTTTTATTTTTCTTTATTATTAGAATTAATTATCTTTTTGTATGCACATGTTTCTGTGACAAATAAACCTATTTTTCTTTAATTCTTTCAGTTCAGTGCTTTATATTTTGCGACTTAGAACTAAGTTGTTCCCGTATAATTTTATTCTAAACTTGACCACGTTGTCCTGTCCTTGAATCACGAATAAGAAAGAGAGTGAGTGAGTGTGTGTTAGTGAGTGTCTTGAGTTCTTATAAGAAACCCATAGAAAAACGACGTTCAGTGTTTCCGGAATTGAAAATTTTCATAATAACCTAATTCGGATATTTAAAAACAATAAACAGCGAACGAACAGTATTTTTATTTATATAATTGTATAGATCAAGCAGAGTATCTGCTTGATCTAATTCAATACACGTGTTATACATTATTTTGTTTATTTCCCAAGGTAAACATGTCTAGAAAACGGAACGATGTCAACACTATTTCTACCAAAATTGCATCCTAAATAACATTGGCAATAACACTCTTACTGTCTCGTATGCAAAAGCAATAAACACACAGAATTAAAGACCTTTCGTGGGTTTCCTAGCGCATCCCCCTTAATACCTCGATGTAGATGTAAGGTAGGTAAAAATTAAAAAAAAAACACTTTTTAAAAACAAGCTTTTATTACTTGTTAATAAAAAGAACTAAAAACTTAAAAACAATTTGAACCTGATAAAAATAAATAAAAGCGTGTTACATTGTGATTGCAAAAGAAAAATAATGAAGGTGTAATATGCTAAATTTTCTTTAATGTTCCATCAAAATGTAACACGCTGTTATTTATTACTTATCGGGTTTAAATTGTTTTTAAGTTTTTAGTTCTTTTATTAATAAGTAATAAAAGCTTGTTTTTAAATAGTTTTTTTTTTCTTAATTTTATTTTTAACTTTTTAGTATTTTTCATGTGAGTTTGACTACGGCGTAGTTCGTAGCGCGTAGTAGTGTTTTTCCCGTTATATGCGTTTACTGCACTTAAGCTACCTGTACATCATCAGACCCTGGTTACCATCTAGCACCATTGTACTCGTCAAGACGAATCATAAGAGCCCAAACTCGATGGGGTTGTGTCGTTTAATTACCGAGTTCCTATGGCCATCTTCCAGCTCCATCATTAGACCCTGGTTACCATCTATTTTATTTTATTGGGAAATAAAACAGTTACACGTTACAATTATAGTAAATAATAAACTAGGGTAACAGAGGTAAACATGTAAGGTTCCATCATCAGATCAGTTCCATGTCATAATAATTTTGCAGTATTGTCCGATTTACACATGCATGTTTGCAAGATTTTACTAAACAGACAAACATCGGGACAGGTGAAACTAAAAATAAAAGCTTGTAATAAATAATAGCGTGCAGATAAAGAGTGCGTCGAACCCGCTGATATTGTACACAGAATATTTTCGGACGCGTGCGCAATCGACCAGGGACGCCAAACCTCGTGTTTACAGTCAGGAAAACGTTAGTTATGAAAATACTGGACTAGCACGTGTCGGCTCTTATGTGACGTACAGTACATCGACTGCAAGGAGGAGTTATATTTAGCAATCTTTGAATGAACATCGTAAGCTATTTATTTTGATCAATCAACGATTAACTCAGCCTATCGCAGTTCACTGCTGGACATAGGCCTCTCCCTGGCTGCGCCACAATACACTGTCTTACGCCTTCCGCATCCTGTCTGTCGCAGCCACCTTTTTAAAAGTCGGCGGTCCATCTAGATGGGAGCGTCACACACTACGCTTGCCGTTACGCGGTCTGCACTCCAGGATTCGTTTGCTCCACCGACCACCAGTCCTTCGAGAAACATGGCAGGCCCACTGCCACTTCAACTTGCTTACTCTGCAAGCTATGTCGTTAACATTCATCATTTTGATCACTAGCCCAGACGTACAAAAGTTTGCCTTCCTATTACAGTATTCCTGTAATAAAGATTGGTCTTTAAAGGTCTTTCTTAAAGGGGGCCTAAAAAGGCCACTTTAAGCAATACCTGCATTACCTAAAAGCTATTCATTTCCTGCATTCCCAGCAGATCATTAGCAATTCCTCTAATTTTCGTAAAATTTCATTTCATATTTGGTGAAAACATTGCCGCATGAAAAAAATTAAAACCGTAATTTTATCGGTAAATTTTTCATTACAGTTTTTATTAATCAAATTGGTTTTTTATTTTTTATTTCTACAGTTTAAATGTTATTTCATTGTGATATGAATTGCACACAGATCATATTATGAATTGTCAGTTTGTGGCCATTTTACGATTTTTAATATGATTCATATTGTTATCCTACTATGATTCTGCCAAAGTGGCCTTTTTAGGCCCCCAGGTCAGAGAGAGGTGGAAAGGGAGTAGGGAGGCCTATGCCCAGCAGTGGGACATTACCGGCTAATAAAAAAAATACAGTATCAACATCATTGGCAACCTTGTTCCATCAACTGCTGATTGTTGGTTTAAGCCTCCTCCTTTTTGCTCCATGCTTCCTTGATCTCTCACAGCGGGGTAATTGTGTAACACACTATAGTAGCAATGGCTTTCATTTTGACAGTTCAATAACATTGTCACTCTACGCAAATACGCAAATAACGCAATTTGCGTTATTTACGTTGTTGAGCAGTAAATTTTTTCGAACATCCTTCAGAATTGTTCAGATTGACATTTATAGTCAGCTTCCAGTCTAACCGGATGCAGCTGAGTACCAGTATTTTACATGGAGCGACCGCCTATCTGACCTCCACAATCCAGTTACTGGGTACCTACCTAACACGAAACCCCTTGGATAGACTGGTTGTCAGACTTTCGGGCTTCTGACGACCCATAACGACTGTCAAAGATCCGCGAATGACAGCCGGGACCAACGGCTTAACGTGCTTTCCGAAGCATGGAGGGTCTTGGTATGTAAAGATGGTCACCCATCCACGGACTAACCGCGGCAAGCGTAGCTTAACCTGATCGATCGACTCGTGCGGCTGTTATTACTTAGCCACAAGCCCCTAGATTGAGATCCATGATGTGTTACTCAATTAGGGTGGTCATACGCACACGCGGTCCGTAGCAGGACATTTACCCATCTTGCTATTATTGGTCTGCCAACACTCGTTCCTACTCTCTCAGCAACCAGTCAGCCAGATATAGTCGGCCAACAATAGAAAAAAGAACTATTCGTTTCTTTTGTCAAAATGTTTCTTTCTTTTTCATTCTTATGACTGGTAAGCTCCGAAGCTAGAGCGGGTTTAAAAATAAAATAAGAAGCACAAAGGGCACGCAATAGACAAAAAGACCATGAGTCTATGACATCGATGTTACTGGCAGCCCTATACCACGTTAAAAAAACAAAACTAACGAGTCTATGCGTTTTATTTTCAGTTTCTTTACGAAATCTAACAGAATTCTCGATTCAGCTGTTGAATTAAACAGTTCTATGTTCACGAATAATGTTGATGGATAGGCGATTTGTTAAAACAACACTAGTGCTAGTGGTGTTCATCGATATTTCTGCTTGGTTTTATAGCTGAATAAAACCAATTTTAATGTTGCCAGCCACTATAAAACTGGAAAAAGTGGCTTGATTAATGAAATTAGTTTATTTTTGTCTTGACTGCGTTGTTGATATAGTGTCCGCAAGCGCGCTACTGGTCCTGGGTTCATTTTCCCGGTCGAGCAAAGTGTTATTGTGGTTTCGTCATCTGGAATTAATTAAATCTTATGTTTTTGCTGAAGCAAGTAATCGTGCAGTGTTTATTTATTACAGTTGAAGTAGTAATTTACCCAACATGCGACATGAATCAGCATCTAAACCGCATAGGTGCTTGGTACAAACCCCAGCACAACAAGATACTACAATCTGTCAAATTTCTTTAATAGATTTTCAACTATATCGCTAAATCATTAAGGTTCAAGGCTGATTGGGAAAATTTGACAGTTTCGGGTAGCTTGACCTGCTGCTCTGCACTTTAATAATGTGGAAAAAATGATAGCTACGTGTTCGTAAGCATGTCGCAATACCAAACATTGACACAAATAGGAATAGCAAGTCGTTACTACATTGGTAGTTTCGGGAAGATGGCCAAAACTTATCTGTATAAAATACTTTCTTTAAGTAGCTGTGATAAATAAAGAAGACAGAAATTCAATAAAAGGCCGCCTCGTTGACCTAGCGGTCGCAAGTGGTACTACTGAGCATGACGTTCTGGGTTCCTTTCCCGGGTCAGGCTAAGTGTTATTAGAATTTTCTATCAGGAATTTCTCAATAGCAGCCTGGTATCTAGATTTGTTCTCGGTTGAGCACAATAGGCTCGCCCCCCCTTACATCGTACTTAAACATAACACTGGGGAAATGTGGGTGTGCAATTAGTACAGTCAACAAAAGAGATAAGTATGTAGGGTGGGTCGTCGGATATAGTTGAAGTTTAGTAAGAAACGGATTTATGTTTTCGGATAAAATTTTATTTAATGAATAGAAAACAAACAGTTCATTTATCTAACTAAATATCATTCGATAACAACCATCGGCACCCTAATTCCGAAACACACAATCAATCTCAATCTGAATCATTTTGAAGGATATTGCTAATCCATTGCTTCATAAGTTCGAAAAAGGTTACCTTCATAAAGTCTGCTCAACACGTAAATAACGCAATGAATGTTGTTGAACTGTCAAAATGAAACCGATTCTGATTGATTGTGTGTTACGCAATTAGGCTGCAGTTTCTTACTAAACTTCAACTATATCCGACGACCGCAGGGTCGATATAGTTGAAGTCAACAAAAGTCAGTCAACAAAAGAGATAGGTATCCAGATACTTATCTCTTTAGTTGACTGCCTAACCCTTTGGGAAATACAGGCGAGTTGTTACGTTTTATTGGCGAGATAAGAAATGTAACTAGCCCGGCTGCATCGAAGAGAGGATTTTTAAAACTAGTCAGACTAGTAGTTGAGTTGGTTACGCTGCAGTAATCTTATTCCTACGTTATCTCATACCGGTTTATAAGAACGAATGAAATGACATAATACTTAACTAAAATTTGGTAGCTCTGTGAAAGTCTGTACTATTTATTTATTTAGAATAATCACACCAACAGCACTGTCGCTTACAATTCAAATTAATTAACATCTAAAATTGGCATTTCAGTAACCATGCAAACAACAGACAGGCAGTTCTCGTAATTTTAAGAACGTTCACAGTCTGATCTCAGTCTCTGAGCTTACCTCACCTTATTGGTGATGTTCTTCAGAAAGGTCAGGTGCGTACTCACAACCGGCGTGTGATATGACCAGAGGAGCAATTCTCGTAATTTTAAAAACAAAATACCTCTAATTTCCCTACATTTTTGACAAGTTTTTAACATTGATTGTCGCTGAGATGAGATTGGGACTAGATTTTGAACGTTTTTAATTACGAGAATTGGCCTTCTGGTATGCATGACATTGACATATGTATGTACGAAGATTAGAGACAAAGAAGAAAAAATAAAGTGTGTCTAGTAGATCTAAATCTAGAACACTACAAAACCAATTTGAGTTACATAGACGTACAGACGCCAGCAGGTCAAGCTACCCGAAACTGTCAAATGTTTCCATTTTTTTTTTTTGGGAAATCATCAAAAGACTTCTGTACGTCTGAGCGGAAGGGTGTGTCAGACTTTTACTGACTAAAACCCACCCGTGCCCTTCAGTGCCATGTTCCTTCAGTTGCCTTTGCCAGGGGCCACGGTATCTCTTTCGAACAACCCGCGGCCCTGGCAGGCATCGGCTCTAGCGGACCCCGTCAGTTCGTGCTGACATCTCATTGAGGCGCGCGTGGAACACAACACGCCGACCGTCGACCCGGGCCTGGCCCTTACCGGGCGGCAAGCTGGCCATTGCTCGCCGCCCCACTATGGGCCAGAACCGTGCGTACTGTCTCAAAAATAGGTTTTCTTAATGTTCTATATAGAATATTTTGTTAATGCACATGTATAACTGAATGTCCAATGCATATTATATAGCAGTTAAAATATACTATTTTTCATTTTTACTATTACACTAATACTTGCAAGTTGACGCTCAAAAATATGTCAATTATGTAGAACACAATTCCATCAGTTTCCATGGTCATATTTTCATTATTTTCACAGCAAATTTATAAGTGTGATATATGGTTAGAATGGTTATGAAGTACTCTATTTAATAATAATTTGATGGGGCGAAAATACAAAATATAGGTACCAAAAATTATTTTAGTTGTGATTGATGAGATTTTTGGATATTTAGATTACTTTTGACCTTTTTTTTCTTAAATAATATTATCTATTTACTTAATCTTCAGGTAAGGTTAAAAAATACATTACTCAATACTCCCCGTATTGGTTAATGTATTTTTTTTTATCGTTTGTTCAGATGTGGTTACTGTTTTGTTATCACTGTGTGAATTACATGTTTCTCATGTAGTTTATGTATTTCTCTATCGCGGTGAAGGAAAAGGGAGGAAATGGTAGTCAAAGTTGTTATTGTACATTATATCAGTACTACTAACCACCTTCATAGATAGTGGTTAGGAACGTGATAATGACACTAGATAATAATATTTTTTCACACGAAATTTCCGAATAAAAGTTATTGATTTACGTTGTCATTTACCAGTAGTTTAGTGTACTTTGACATAATATAGTCTTCACCAACCTTGGTAAAAAAAAGTAGTAGTTAGAAGTAAAAACAAAATGAGTAAATTTGTTGTGCCTCGACGAGTACAAACAAACTCGACAAGTAGAACCAAATCAAAAGATATTCAAAAATACTTAGAAGAACACCACCATTTGTCGTCTGAAAAAAGTGAATTAGTTGTGAAACGTATTCAAAACGGCTTATAACAGAGTTTAACGATCGGTGAACCAAATCTAATCGAACTAAAGAACGTTTCTTTAATAAAAATACATCGTGGTTAGACGGTGAATTTAAGGTCCAATTCGAAGAAGCATCGATGGATATTACACATACAACATCTGGAGGACGTGGACGTCCGCCGAAGTCTTATGAAGATCTATCAGAGAAATCGAAAAAAGGAAGAATATGGAGTTGGTACAAGAATATGGACTCGAGTATATACATGATGCATACGTTCAAGGATTGCGGTCTGAAGGAGAATTCGAAGAAACCACTGTTGTTACAATGATGCGGAATTGTGATAGAAATTAAAAAATGCAACAATTTTTCCTTCATGATCATGAAGGAAAAATTATTGCATGAAAGTCGCAATGCAACAGATTTTACGGTGGATGAAGCTTTAAGTTTAGTATATTTTTATTCTTGATTTATTTTTTTAAATATTATAAATTAAACATTTGATAATAAATGTGTCATTATTGGATTGTATATACTCTGGAGATACTAGGTGCCAAATTTCAGCCATTTACTTCAATCAACAAAAAAGTTACAGATTTTTGAGACGGTACGTACGGTTCTGTCCTATAGCGCCCGCAAGCCCGCGCCTACGGTGGCCGGTAGTCGGCTGTTGACTCCCGTCCAGGGCATCTCCTGCGGCGACTAGGGGCGTTAGGCGCAGAGATTGCCTCTCCCTCACAATCAACCTTTAACGTTAATCCTATAGGGATAAAGTTGAAAATCTATTAAAGAAATTTGACAGATTATGTGCTGGCGTCTGTACACTGGTCGCACTGTTTAAATAGGGAACGTCTGTATGAAGCAAAACTCATGGAGAAAATATCAGTAGGGTCCTTCAAATTGGACCTTTCATCATATCGCCTTGCTATACGTGTTAGGGGGCCATTAATGTGGTATTTAAGGTGGATGTAGGCACTTCAAAGATACGATGATGACGCTCACTGCATTGATGATGACGCTTACTGCATTGCCTATACCTAAAGTTAAAATAATATATGTAGCCAGGAAGACCAAATCATATCGTAATTCCCTTTCCGGAAATGCCTCGTTATGTTTTACGGCAGCATCATAACCATTCGACAGGTTGTCGTATCGAAAATGACACATTTTCAATTATTGAGTTGCCTTGCCGGGGACAGGAAATTGATAGCTGTCAGAAGAATGGCAGTCGTGTTAAACTGTTTGTAAACCTACTTAGGACTAATTTTACAATCAACAGATAATTTTTATTTGTGGAATAAAATTGACGTCTGACAGATTTTGTATGGAAGAACTGTCAAAATTTGAAAATTATTCCTCCGATAAAATTATCTGGCGTTGGAAAAGTCAGCTCCTAAACTGACAAAATTTTACGGTTTTGGGTATTTGTAAACAGCATTTAGACTAGAGGACTCCTTTGATAACATTGATTGATGTTGTCGGCACGAGAGCGTATCGAACGGTTTTAAATAGCTATGTAGATGATGGAAATAGAGAGTCTATAAACAGACTCCGGACTATAGAAATGTAAATATCTATGCTCCGGACCCAGGTTGGCCGAAGCAAGGAAAACCTGTTCAGATGGAGATTCAGAGACGACTCCGCCTTGGAGTGCAAATGCGGTGCTATTCCACAAATAAGACACTTAATATCCTGCGAGATAATTTCGTAACACACTATCAGCAGCAATGGGTTTCGTTTTAACAGTTCAACAACATTCAATGCGTTATTTACTTTATTTAGCAGACACACTTTTCGAACATGTGAATCAATGGATTAGAAATATCTTTCAAAATGTTTCAGATTCAGATTGATATGTGTTACGCCCCTGTCCCGCATGTCCTGTCGTCTGCACATTACAGGAACTGATGGACGCTAGTGATGGCGCCAAACACGTAGCCGAATTCTGGGCCGAATCCATTGAGATTGTCATCGACACGCTAAAATGATAGAAATAACTATGAATTATCGATGTGTAAAAAACAAAACTGATATTTACCTAGTACACATATTATTTTGTTGTGTATACCTACGTTCAGATTTAGTTTCGAATATTGATGAGAGATAAGACAGGTTGTCAAATATTTTCCTGCCATGTAGTGAAACAGGTTTAAGATAACCTAATTTGTTTAACTAATAGAATATTATTACCACAGAACTATAAATTCAATTGGTTTAACCGTTTCATTCGCTTTTAAAAATTAAAATTATTAGGCACGATAAATGAAATGTTAAAGTTTTATTATTATCATTAAATAGCTTTTTTCAATGGGCCTCGTCTCTTTGAGACAGAGTGGGCCGCAATTATAGAAATGTAAAAAACAGAAACTTCTTTGTTGTAAGCCACCACTACTCTTCTTCCATTTTTAGCTCGTCAATAAATAATGTTGACGAAATCATTAATATCTGCACACCAAATATATGACAGCCCATTGTTTATAAATCGAATAATAAATGAAGTGGGCACCCGATAAACTATAGTTACAAGTACAGGCCTGGGGGCCATATCTCATCAAATTAATGGCCCTGTTCCATTTCGAGGTCAATAGGCGCCGGCGCATAGTATAGACAACTGAATTTAGGCGTGTCTACTGTTTGGAGCGGTTCTTCTTGACATGGAAGGGGAAACCTCTATTTAGTCGATCTTTTGTTTCTGAATCTAGGAATCGACTAAATCCGAGTTGTTGCACATCATTATAGCATTCGTTGTGATGTACAGACGCCAGCACATCAAGCTACTACAATCTGTCAAATTTCTTTAAAAGATTTTCAACTTTATCGCTAATGCATTAAGGTTCAAGGTTGATTGGGAAAATTTGATAGTTTCGGGTAGCTTGACCTGCTGGGGTCTGTATAATAGAGATGCGATCATATATCTAGTTGCGTCGAGTGGGGACACTTAGATCGTGGGGTACGTTGGACAAAATACGCTAATTTTGTAGATTTTGTACACGCTTGTAAAAAAATCCACTGATATGTGAAACTGGAAGCATTCGAATATCTTTTCTTAATCTCTTCTAATCCCCCCGATTTCCCTGCATGAATATCTCGAACTCGCTCATATCATGTCATGTCACTTCGCGATTTTGATCCAAATTTGAGACGAGATTGTCGATGACGGCCGAGCTTATTTTTATCACCCACGTACAGATAAATATGGACAAAAAACAAAACAACTTGATCTTTTATACTATATTTTTGTTGTTTAAGTTTTTGCGTCATTCAGCCAGATTTGGATTTGATGGCAATTTTAGACCAAGGTTGGAACTCCAGTATCATAAATGGAATCTAAAGGTACTTATTCTGTGAGTTACATTTATAGTTTTTGGCAAAAATTTACATGGGAATGAGTTTTGGTTGTTCTATCAAAACTTAATCAGAGCCAGTGTTATATTTATTTACTAGCAGCGCCCGGTTTCACCCGCATATTTGTCGATCCCGTGGGAATGTCGGAATAAAAAGTATCCTATGTGTTATTCTGATATATAAGCTATGTTACTGTAAAGTTTCATGAAAATCCTTTCAGTAGTTTTTGCGTGAAAGAGTAACATACATCCATCCATCGTCCATCCTCACAAACTTTCGGGAAAACAAACAGTTACACATAAACAGGTATCGAGAAAAATAAATGATTACATATATTATGTAGTTTACGACGTTATCCACATCTTAAATACTACATAATTGTTAACAAACTATTTCCACACGAGTGAAGTTTGAAAGGTAAAATCTAAAGAAAATTCTTAATTGAAAAGAACAAAAAACCTATATACATATACATATTATTATACCTATATACATATTATTGTTTAATAATAAAGAAAAATATATAAAATAATTATAATTTTTTCTTTATTATTAAACAATAATAAAAAAAAAACAAATCGTTTTAGGACTTAGACTGGCATACAACCTATAAGGCTTTAAAGCTAGAATTAAGAACTCAAAAAAAAAAAAAACATACCGTCGAATTGAGAACCTCCTCCTTTTTTGAAGTCGGTTAAAAATTAACCACTAGCCTAATTGCATAACACACTATCAATTAAAATCTGAATCATTTTGAAGGATATTGTTTATCCATTGCTTCATATGTTCGAAAAAACACATTTCTCTCAACAATGTAAAGAACGCAATGAATGTCGTTGAACTGTCAAAATGAAAGCCATTGCTACTGTTCGTGTGTTACGCAATTACCCTGCTGTAAACAAAAAAACTGAACATAAATGGTTTATACCGAAATGTTATCGTAACGATACAAACCAATCTTCTAAACACAGCCGGTTTATAATGTGAGATATAATAAGATAATTTGTATGTCTAGCGTGTCGCCCAAGATAAATATGGCAGTTGCTATGTGTCGTAATGAGCCGTTGCTCGTGCTTAACCTAAATTGGGACTTGCTTGATCGCAGACGGGCAACTTTTTAACTGTAATAGAGGCAACAAAAAGTTGCTTATGTGTGAGATACGTTTTTGCCGAAAGACTTTTCTTAGCTTCCCCAAAATAAGACCTAATTTGATCAACTTTATGTTAATATATTCCACAAAACGACAGGTGCCTAGGCCAAAAGGAATCATACATTATGTATGTATTTACACACTATACACATAAATGCCAAACAGTGGCGCGGCCTTCGTATACCTGCAGTCTAGACTAACATTTAGGTCTGGTATATTTTTATCTACTATCTTATCAGTATAAACTATGTATGAAAGCTGTATCAATATTATACATGTCTTTATCTGTAAATATAATAACGTAGAATATAATTTAAATAAATATCATGTTATATCAGCGCTATTATTGGCCATATTTTTATGTGGAGTTCCTCATTGGTGCACACGGCTACACATCAAGCTATACATTTCCAGTCTTAGCTGACCGAGCTTTGTATAGGTTTTTCGTACAATCAGAAGTCAGCTTATACTGGTTATATAGGTATAGCTTGATGTATGTGTCTGTGTTGTGCGTACAACCAGCACCAGGCCCGCGAGTTGGATTACAGCCTACTCCCTCTCAAAGAGAGGAGGCCTGTGTCCCGGCAGTGGGAACATTATAGGCTGATTATTATAACCCATTGCCTGGCGTTGAATTATGCCATTAGTACTGGTGCCTCGATGGGCCTTGTCAAAGCCGTGGAACTTATTTAAAGAATCGTCGAAGCGACAGTGGTAACGTCGGCTTACAACTGTTAACTGTTCGGTACACGTTAATGGTGCAACAGTAGCCTTAAAGTTGCCCGTATGTAGATATTAAATTTATCCATTTAGGAAGCTATATTCTCGTCTGTAAAGTGACATCATGTTTATTAGGAGCTAGTTTGCTTGCGTTGATAGTCTGATTTGAATATGTATGTAAAGCAATGCTTTTAGCCAGACCGTTCCTAAGTTGGTGTAGTTTTATTTGCCACCTACGCATATAATCTAGCGTTTTATGTAGATAACTTGCTATTGTTTGCACACAAAGTAAATGCTAGGGTTGCACGTAATACAGGGTTAAATTAAATTAGCTAGGGAAACTCCACAGACGAGATGGGTGTCTATGTATATATCTAAACACGATAAAATAAAAAAGAAGTTAATTTTCTGACTTTTTGTGTGACGTCATCGATCGCAGTTAGTGTGGCCACGTGAAAAATCTTTTTTTTTTTTGTAGATACGTCAAAGAAGTATCGATATCTAAACACGATAAAACAAAAGAAAATAGGTTTTCTCAACTCATAATCCAAGTATCAACACTCCCAGCGGTCGTTGACACCCAAAAAATTCCACCAAATCATTTATATTTTTATTTTATCGTAATTAATTAGATATCTATGACGTCTGCGGAGCTTCGCTAGCTAATTTAATATGACCCTGTATATTAACAATCTCAAGCGCACCCTGCTTTGTCAGAAATCTTAGACCAGAGACTAAAAAGTTAATTTAATTTAGTGCTGAACCACATACCTAATGTGAATGTTCAATGGAACACCACAAAAAATAATCTCAATGAAGACGCCATCTGATCATGGCTAGAAAGCCGATCGCAGACAAAAGGAGAACACAAAAAAAAAGTCGAATAATGGTCAAGGATCCTGAGAGCGATGCGCAGTATATGTAACAACATTAGAAATAAAATAAAAAAATGGCCTTGGTCGACAGCTATTTCGGACAATAGAACCGATAAAATTAATTTACGGTTTGTTGGATTGCAAACTAACAGCGATCCAGGGGGCCTACTCCGAAGTGCAAAGTGCGAATGTTCGGATCGGACCGACACATGGCCGAACCCAATATTATTGAAAAATGCGAAAAAAGTTCGGATCGGCTCAGTTGAGTCGGGATCATAGTCAATATTCGAAAGAGTGTAGGAGTGTAGGATCGGAACCGACCGAACCAAATATTAACTTCGTAGCAGGAAACGGCCGGACATTCGGCCGATACTACTTCGGAGTAGACCCCCTATCGACGAAATCGGTAGGCAACTGGCATGCTCACAGAATTATTTTAAGGACTTAAAATGTTATCTACTTAGTCGTTAAGGTTGAGAAATTCTGCCTAACACGTCTAAAGTCTATTTAACCTAATGTTTCAAATTGATGTTATTTCAAGTTAAACAAATATCAACTTAATTGTAATGCTTATTAGGTTGATTTCAGAGTGACTAGCACTATTGAAAAAGTTAGAAAAATATTTGAAGTAGCAGCGTAAACTGTACTTTATTGTGTAGGAATTAAAGTTATTTTCCATAAACTCATATTTGTTTACATTTTTGCCAAAGAAATCGCGAATGCAGTATTAGAGACATGAACCAAATTAGTAAATCACAATAACATGCCAACATTTAACAATAGACATTTACGGTATTCAGTTTTAATGTTTTATTCAATTATTCAACTTTATCGTAATCTACTCGTTAAAATTAACTAATAAACAAATTAAAAATTCTAAGCTTCGTTTAAACGCTCTGAGCGTTACTCTAACCGTTTTAAATTGTTTTTTTTTTTCTATTAATATGTAGCTATGCGTCCGTCTCAGTCACGCGTCGTATTCTTAATGGACACGTTTTAATCGTTTTTGTAGATCAACCCGACAGATAAAACAAGAATAACAATTTAATTGAAACTTATTTAAGTACCAGCTTTACTACGTGTCTCCGAAATAAAACTAGCCAGTTTCAGGTAATAATACTTATCCATACAGTTTCAAGGCTAGCCCTTTAAAAATAGGCAAACATACTGAATACTGATACAATATTACTTATAAAAAATATTTTTACGAGATCGTCGCCCACGAAAATATTTTCATTGCAAAACTGGTTCAAAATAACGTTAAAAGTCGATATAACGATTAAAATGTCCTACAAAAAAAAAATCTAAGTCTGCTGGTCGTGATCGTCAAAGTCGTAAAAGTCATTTGAAATGTTTCTGTTCTACATATTTATTCTAGAAATTGAGAGCTCATGAAAACACTTCCTACGTACAGACGGTAGCACATCAAGCTACCCGAACAATTTGAACCTAATTGCTTTAGCGATAAAGTTGAACATTTATTAAAGAAATTTGACAGATTGTAGTAGCTTGTTATGCAGGCGTCTGTACTTACAAAATTGCACTCCTTATAACATTTAACTGTAGCGTAATCACCGTAATGTCTTTAGGAGACGCCGGTTGTTAGTTCCTATTAGGGCTCTATATGTATAAAGCAGAAGGAATTCCAAATTCCACAAGTGATATCACAGCTCCCTGACAAATTGGAAGACCTTCTATAAATTACACGCTTAATAAACTTGTGTCGGTATTTTCAATCAAAAGGAAATCTAAAAAAAGAATAATTCATTGTAATTATCATTCAACCTGTAATTACGGTTCATTGTTATAACTGCCTGATAATCGACTAATAAACGGTAGCGAGTAATTTAGTCGATTATGTAAATGGTGCAGTTCGCATCGCTAGTGCTGGTGCTATTCGAAATTATCAATACTTTTTTTTTTTTTTTTAACTTTGTTTACTAGCGTTCCGGTACACTGCATCTAAGTTTGGACGTTTGGCGTGGAATTATTAAACATAACAGGGTTATTTTGAACGGGTTTTCGACGAGTTTGGCTTACCATTAAATTCATTTAAATTACAATATTACACACCCTGTCACGCCCATTTTAGGATGAATTTATTATTTAAACAAAGTTACAATGATATTTTTGATAGCTTCGTTTCTAATATTTTTAAGATAATATTTCTTCACTTAGTATTTCGAGACATCGCCAAGCGGTTGGTCGACTCTTCACGTGACCAGAGGGCTGGTTTATTTTTTGGCCAAAGAATCAGCATTGCCATACAACGTGGCAATGCTGATTTCCACATCGCTGTCAATAGGAATATTGACAGCGATGCGGATGAATTTTATGATGCCCTTTGATTATTTCCACTCCTTTTTATATACTCGTACATATTTTTAGTTTAAGACTGTTAGCTTTTTAAATATATACATAAAGGTGTCCACGATTTCTTCATGATATCGAAAATTTAATCCAGGTTGTTTGCCAAAATGTAACTGTTAACGTATGTTGTTTCATAGCAGGAAGTCTTAAATCATTTTATACTTGGCAGCTAATTATAACAATTACAGAACAACCTGGTTTCCCCAATTGAGTTTTATAGCTTTTTTACCAGGCCATATTAGGCAGACTGTACAAGTGTACAGTGTACATTCTAAAGTGACGAACGATTATATGCCTTTGCCTATGCTGCACAATATAAAAAAAATGTTGTAGAACGATTGTCGTTGGACACGTGGCTCAAATTCGAAGATAGAATCCCTTGACAACAGAGCCATAATAACGTTGTCTTATCTTTCGCGCCTAATTTAATTTAAAAATTCAAAACTATAATCTGAAACATGTATTGGGCTGACTTTTCAATCATCTGATAACTTTATTCGAGGAATAAGTTTGAAATTTTGACAGTTATTTCATACAAAAACTGTCAAACGTCAATTTTATTCCTCAAATAAAAGTTATCTGGCGATGGCGAAATCAGCCCTTAGTCTCCCACCTTAGACAAATATAAAAAGTGTTCAACGCGGAAACTTTATTTTAACACGATTTTTTTTTTACTATGTTGTTATGACTCCATTTAGTGGCCTGGCATCACGACTTGAAAATTTTACGGGCTCATAAAATTCCAAGATGGCGGGTGGCCTACAAGCTACAATTGATAGACTATATCTAAAAAAAGACTTGTTTACTATCGTAAAAATATCAATATTGGTTCACGGATGGATCTAACAGCGAATTCTCAATTGCGCTATCAATAATGAATTTATTGTAAAAACATCTTCACACCGTAAAATAATATTCTTAATTCAGAATTTTATTCTGTAATAGGCCGTTAGTTAGGTACCTACTTGAAAGTATGACTTTTGTTTTTATCAAGATACATAATAATCAGCCTTTAATGTTCCCACAGCTGGGACACAGACAGACCGGGCCTCCTCTCGGTGAGAGGAAGTGGGCGGGCCCATGGACCCAGTGGTGGGTTCATCCACCACGCGGGCCTAGCTCGGGTTAATAGATCTCACACGTCTTCGAATTTTTAGTTCTGGGACATGTCGGTTTCCTCACAATGTCTTCCTTCACCGTTTTGAGAGCAGTTATGATGAAATACACACAAAGTAAAACGCCTGTCTGGGTTCGAACCTACAACTCGTAAGTCTCGTCCGTTAGCACTGAGTCATCATTATTCTTTTAATAAGAGCTTTCACATCAGAATCAATCTCGAGTAAGCTCGACTAAATGTAGTAATGGTTCAACAAAATATCTCGCTTAGATGCGTAAGCGTTCCCTTCGAGCGATTCGAATGGCAGTCCCTTTCCAAGGTCGGCAGGGCAAGCCAACCAATGATGTCGGAGGCCCTACACCAATTAGAGGCCGGAATTCAACTGTTTATTAGGTAGCTGATATTTGGTTGTTGTGTGTGACGCATAGAACCCAATATACCGGCTGACTTTTTTCACCGTCTGGACAAAAACCTCTAAAAACGGTAAAGGAAAATATCGTTAGGAAACCCGCATGTCCTAGAACCAACAATTCAAAGACATGTGACATCTACCAACCCGCACTGGGTCCGCGTGGTGGATTACAGCCCACTCCCTCACGAAGAGAGGAGGCGTTCCAGCAGTGGGAACATTATAGGCTGATATTATGATGATGATACGACTTATGCTAAACAGTAGCGTTGGCGACCACTAGACCAAATAATATTCATTGACATAAAACAAAACTAAAAAGTCGCACGACGCGCTGTCGTGGTTCGCAAAGCGGTTTTTATGCGATGTGATGATGATGTTATTTGCAAGCTCTCTTGCGTTGCGTTTGTCGATGTTGGCATGGAGCTAGCTTAGGAGTGGTAAAAAAGCGAATCAAATGTACAGGCTGATTTTTTAAAGACCAGCCAAATTTAAGGATGTGGACCATCAAACTGAACAACTTTCTCCATGGGACCAACATCGTAATCGCGAATAAAAATTCAGGCGTCCCATACATTTAGGTCGAGTAGGTATTGAAGTTTTCTATGGGACAGTTGATAAAATATTCGCGATTACGCTATTTGTCCCATGGAGAAAGTTGTTCAGTTTGATGGTCTGTACCACATCCTTAAATTTGGCTGGTCTTTAAAAAATCAGCCTGTATATGTATTAGCACTGGATCTAGCGAGTGGTGCAATTATTTCTATCACAATAGGTTCACATCTGTTGCTGACAATAACAAATACTGTTAAACAATTCAGAAGGCCAATTTCCGTAATTAAAAACGTTCAAAATCTAGTCGCAATCTCATCTCAGCGACAATCAATGTCAAAAATGTTGGGAATTTAGAGGTATTTTCGGCAGATTGAGACAGATCAGACTGTGAACGTTCTTAACGAGAATTCTTACGAGAATTGCCCCTTTAGATCTCAGAGGAGCAATTCCCGTATTTTTAAGAAAGTTTGCATTTAATCTCAATAATTATCAATCTGTGAAAAATACCTCTAATTTATGTACCCAGTACCTACCTACGTTTTTGACATTGAGATGAGATTACGGCTAGATTTTGAACGTATTTTATTGCGGAAATTGGCCTTCAGATTATAGTCTTCCTTCTGGATTAAGATAAAATTTTCTTATTATCTTAATACATCTGAGTTATCTTTTCTTAGGCTCTTACTATCGAGGCTTATCTATATTTTCGAACTTCCTGCCAGTGTAGATAGGTACAGTCACGAGCACCAATATGTCGACACTTGGCAACTTTCAATTGCGATTTTTTCGTGAAATAACGAATGCAACATTGAAATACAACACATTACATAAACGTATGAGTTCGACAATGCTATGTTCGTAACAACATATAATTTTATTCAAAAATAAAGGAGTAAATCGCTTTTGAATAAGGCCGAGTGTATACATACTTTTGCTCGTGACTGTACACAAATAGCAAAGAATTAAAATCACGGTCACTGATCCGTAACACTCTATCAATCACAATCTGAATCATTTTGAAGGATATTGCTAATCCATTGCTTCATACGTTCGAAATTTTTGTCTGCTCAACAACGTAAACAACGCAATGAATGTTGCTGAACTGTCAAAACGAAAGCCTACTGTTATTGTGTTTCGCATTTACTTCGCAGCAGTCGCAGCTCTCTCCTACGAAATACTTCTCTAATAAAACAATTTCGGACAAGAGCAGCATAGCAACTAGCAACTAGATTATCTAACGCTTACTATTACAAAGCCGTTATATGCCAAAAGGTCGCTAACCCCTCCCAAAAATCCGGTATCTATCTTGATAGTGAATATTTATTTAGCACCAAATGTTTATCTTGGCAGCCTTCTACATAGATTAGATACAAATTGAATGTACTAAATTACATATATTTTGATAACCATATCGGTGATCAAATAGTCTTTGTTGCTCTATCTATGCTATCGCCAAACTGTCTGGATGGATTTTTCCACTTAGATATTTATGTGGATTTGTCATATTTAAAACCATTATCCATCCATGTTACGGTTTTGGAAATACATACATACCATACAACCGGTCTCAAAACATGGCTAATTGATAACAGCCGCACGGGTCGATCGAGGAGGCTGGATAGGAAGGATACTTCGAAATGAACCCTGAAAAAACTTGGCAATACATGTTGGAAATAAGGACAACTGTCATATCTTGTAGCCATTAACTCTTAGTTCGGGCCCCGAACTAATCTTGTGTCCGTAGGAATACGGAGTAGGAAGTATCCGTAACTTCAGCCGAAGCAGCGGGTTTCGCGCTTAGAGAGTAAACCCTAAGCTACGCTTGCCAGTTCGTGGATGGGTGAACATCTATTACATATCGAGACCTCTCCGTGCCTCGCGTAGCACGCTAAGCCGTTGGTTCTCGCAGTCATTCGTAGATCTTTGACAGTCGCTAGTTAGAAGTTTAAAAGTCTGACAACCAGTCTTCCCAAGGAATGTGTTACCAAGTAACTGGGTTGTGGAGGGCAAATAGGCAGCCGCTCCATGTAAAATACTGGTATTCATCTGCATCCGGTTAGATTGGAAGCCGTACCCAACATAGTTGGGAAAAGGCTAGGCAGATTCATTGAGGTATTCCACTCAGAGAACTGATTTCACCGCACTTGCCCGAACCGCACCTGGGGGCCTAAAAAGGCCAACTTGGCAGAATCATAATAGGATAACAATATGAATCATAATTATTAAAAATCGTAAAATGGTCACAAACTGACAATTCATAATATGATCTGTGTGCAATTCATATCACAATGAAATAACATTTAAACTCTAGAAATAAAAAATAAAAAACCAATTTTATTAATAAAAACTGTAATGAAAAATTTTGCGATAAAATTACGGTTTTTATTTTTTTTCATGCGGCAATGTTTACACCAAAATAATATGAAATGAAATTTTACGAAAATTAGAGGAATTGTTAATGATCTGTTGGGAATTCAGGAAATGGATAGCTTTTGGAGGTATTGCTTAAAGTGGCCTTTTTAGGCCCCCTGAGCTCTTCCACTAACCGCAGAGGTGGGTACTGCTGTCGTTTTAAGCACAGGAGACATTTCAACTGTCTCTGATGCAATGGCTTAACACGCACCTGCGATGCTTCTAGTATTGCAGAAGTCTATGAGCGACTATGTACCATCAAGTATGTTTGACGAACATTTGACAACATAATGTGTCCGTGGTACTTCCACTATATTCGCCGATGTTGGTATATTATAATGGGCATGGCCTACTAACATGGATCTTGCTAATATTTCCTACTAACTTTTTATGCCTATCATGATGAGTCCCCATACCATAGACATAGAGATATAGAGTATAGACCGCTACAAAATATGGTCTTGCCCACGGTCTTGCCATAATAACTATGGATATACCACGGATTTGTTGAGTGTCATCTGTTTGTAGTATTGTAATATACTGCGCACTGCCTACTGGCCTAAACTTGGATCTTGCTTATATTTCCTACTAACCTTTTATGTCTATCATGATGTGTCCCCATACCATAGACCGCTACAAAATATGGTCTTGCCATAATAACTATGGATATATACCACGAATTTGTTGAGTGTCATCTGTTTATAGTATTGTAATATTAAGAGCGTTTACAACGCACGGCATTTTATACAAACTTTCAAATCCTTGTTTTTCGAAATGCATGAACCGATGTTAATGAAACTTCCTACGCATAAGCAGGATATAGGTCTAAAAAGTTAATTGAGAACATTTTCGAAAAATATTGTTACAGCTAAATGCGACCGATTTTAAACTTTCCATAGAAACAGAGATTACCAATTATCTTATATAAATAAGACATTTCGAAAATATTCTTTACTAACTTTTTAGACCTATGTATCCTGCTTATGCGTATGAAGTTTCACTTCGCCCCCTATTATTTTATTTTATTTGATAATATTTTACATAATTATATATATTTATATAATAAAATATATTATTTATTTATTTATTACTGTAATTGCCCGTGACATCACAGCGGGCCCTGTCAGAATACCTACGCTGCGACATTTATTTTTTAAATGTCGTAGCATCATGCTGAGATAGGAGCCTTATGGCGTCGTACAGGACTTTCTGTTTCATTTTTCTTTTTGTTACCTTTTTTTATATACTTTGTTTTTGTTACTTTTTTTATACAATTTGGTTTTTTTATTATTTTTGATTGTGTTTAGTTTAGTTTTATGATCTTCCTATGCGAGTCGCAATAAATACTTATTCTTTCTTTCTTTCTATTACATTGGGCTTAAACATAACTGGCGAAATGTAAAATATGGACTATAGGTAGGTACACTTCTTCCTAACCCTTTAGGGAAACACGCAAAGAAGATAGAAGAGAGATAGAGGTGAGCATAGCATGCATGGCGTAGTATGCATACCATAGCATGCGTGGCAAAGCTTGCATGGCATCGTATGCATAGCATAACTGTGACTGGACAATCCATTAAAGCCCCGTTGACCTCGTGGTCGCAAGCGCGATTGCTGAGCGTGGGGTCCTGGATTTGATTCCCGGGTCGGACAAAGTGTTGTTGGATTTTTCCATTAGGAATGTCTTAGTAACAGCCCGGAGATTGGAAGTTGGGGGTGTGAAGCCCCCGTGCCTCGAAAAGCACATAAAGCCGTTGGTCCTGCGCCTGATCTCTCCCCGGTCGTGTCGGATTGCCGTCCTTTCGGACTATGAGTAAAGAAACAAAAATTGCACCTGATTACGCACACATTTGTGCACTATAATATCTCCTACGTACCTAGCTAATCTCCGTTGAGATTGGCCATCCTGACCGAAATCGGTCGGGAGGATATTAATTGCAAAAGAAAGGTCCGCTTGCAAGGTAAAAAAAAAACACAAAACTTTCCACTTTTCTCATCATAGATCAAATAACAATGTAATATTAGTAATTTTTTTTTTCTTTTTTTTTTTTATTGCGACCCGCGTTACACGTGTTTCATAGTTTTATTCCGTAGACCATTTAATTTTTTATACTTCCTGTTACATTAACACTTTTTGTAAGCTAGTCATGTATACAGAGGAAATATTTTTTGTGAGCGCAGAAAAAATCACTTTGTCAGTTGATTGATACTGACCTAGACAATAATTTACATTGAGTAACTTCAAAAGTACGTAATACATAATTTGCGTTACGTGTAATATTACGTATGTAAATATTATTATGTGTTATATAATTATGTGCGTTTCCCACGTGTTTAGAAATGATATTAAGGATATCCTACTAATATTATAAACGTGAAAGTTTGTGAGGATGGATGGATGTTTGTTACTCTTTCACGCAAAAACTACTGAACGGATTTGGATGAAATTTGCCACACAGATGGTTTATGACCAGGATTATCATATAGGATACTCTTTATCCCGATGCGTGAAACCGCGGGGCACAGCTAGTTTATCTGATAAAAATCTATGAAGTCTTTGTAATCCAAAAAATTTGCATAGAATGTCGTTATTTCAATGTTTAACAATGCCTTTTTTAAACTTGTTTTATTCGTTTTTTGTACAAACTGTTAGAGCGGTTTCGCACTACGTCCGATCCGAATCCGAGAAATGACGGTCCGAAGTAGCCATAGTACTATTTGTGTAAAGGGATGCGCACTACATCCGAAGACAGTCCATCCGAATTTAGAACATTCCCAATTCGAGTTGAACTCGGATCTTGAATTCGGATTCGGATCGGACGTAGCGCGAAACCGCTCTAACTTTATATGATTACTCCCATAAATCCACAGAAAAAAACTTTTAAACTACCTGACGAAGAAAAATTTTGTTCTTGTTTCTCCTTCTTGTTTTTCTTCGTCAAGCAGATTAGAAGCAGATTTTTTTCCGTTGATTAAAGGGGTAATTTGTAGGCAAAAGGCGCAGTTCCTTACTAGTTTCAATGAGAGAATAAAATATTCAGTAGATCTGGAACAAATAGGTTAGCTTGGACTACATATATTGAAAGAAATAAATAAAGAAAAATAGGTTTATTTGTCACAGACACCAATCGCTGGTATCTTCAGTAATTGCGTAACACGGTTTCAGTAGCAATGGCTTTCATTTTGACAGTTCAACAACATTCATTACATTATTTATGTGGTTGAGCCTACAACTTTTTCGAACATACTTATAAAGCAATGGATTAGAAATATCCTTCAAAATGATTCAAATTAAGATCGATAGTGTGTTATGCAATTAATAGGGTGTAGGATATTGCTTTCTCATTCAAAGCCCTATTTGCAAAATTATTTATTTTTATTTATTCTCGAAATATTTAGATTATTAAAGCCCGTCGATTTGATTAGTAGCGGCACAGACTGCCCAAGTTACAAATGTTTCTTGTCAAATTTCACGGTTCTAGGCCAACGATAGGTTTTGATTTATTTGCGAGTAAGTATCAAAATACATATGTCGCATAAATGGCCGTATTTTTTAGCTCCAAGGGAATGTAGACCTTCGTATTTCATATTCATTTCAACTTGATATCTCCACGCGTTCCTGAGAAAAAGGGTCTTGACAAATTGATCCTATAAGGGATCCGTCTTCTCTTCACTGAACTCTATAAATCGGCCAAATAATAAAAAAATAAAATAAAAAATAAACAAAAAGTAAGTAATATTAATATAATTAATTAGTAATTAATAAATGGGGATAAGGACAGGAGAATGATGAGGTATACATATTAATTATGCCCGCCTCTGTTAGGCTTATTAAGTTCGGTTTTTGTTATTATTATTTATCTCCTTTATTTCAATGTAAAAAAAAAAAGTAAATTATATTTTGAAATATTAGAATATAAAAAGTATAAAAACATTTCAAAATATTAAAAATAGTAGCCCACCGGTATCGGGAACAGGGTCCTATTATTATTTATTTTTATGTTTTAACATATCTCGGGACCATGGGGTCCCGGTCCTTTGGAAGGTGTACGAGGGGCCGAAGCCAACTCGCAGAGGGCCCTTAGGAAATTTTATTGAAATGTGGCACCAACCGACGATTATCCCTGTATGCACTATGCAAGTAACCCAAGGTCAATCCCCGGTTGGTGTAGGATTATTGCAGGATATCGAAAAATACAAATTTGGACTATGGGTTTGGGTGGCTAAAGTGGACTGGTTAACAATAACTATGGAAGAACTATGGCCCCTGCCTGATCAATGTTTTATGTATGGTATACATATATACACGGATAAAATGGCAGGGGGTGACTTGCACACTCAATAATAGGCCCCCGGAAACTGTCGCTAGCACATAGTGACGTAGCAACAGGGGGCAACATGTCCTGAGGTGCTTATAATGGAGAGGTATTTCACGGCTTTCAGAATAGGGATCTTGACCATCTTCCGGGCTCTGGGATTGAGTCCGGAAGATCCCTACGAGTAGTCAAGATCCCTACGAGCACTTACTGGAATACTTCCTTCCCCCGAGCACGTTTGCTCTTGCGAGTCTCCACTCAAGCCGGCCAATAAAGGCTAGAATGAGGTGGGAGCTCTGTTCCTCGTCATTGTTCACTCCAGCCGGCCAATTAAGGTGAGGAACAAGATTTCTCCCTGGAGAAAGGGTCCGTGGGGTCGCTACTGCCCAACAGCTCGCCACATGCTGCCCTGCGGGTTTCTGACACCCTAGACCTGTTTCGGCAAAGTAGACTCCTCCAGCACAGGCTTAGAGTTCGGAGCGCGCAAACCCCACCACGACGTCAACGTCGACGGGTCGGCACAACATGTATTTTTCTTCCATACTTCTCTATTAGCCGCCATCTCGACAGTCACCCTCCTTTCTAACCATATCATCATTCGCAAAGTCCATCCATCGTTTCTTTGGTCTTCCCCTACTCTTATAGCCACCGACATTCATACTCAAAACTTTCCTCACGACATTTTCCTCATTCCTCCGTAACACAAGCCCATACCAACCGATTTCCACACAACTTTTAGTTACCGGTGCCACTTTCAGACTACGTTGTATACGTATTTCTCAAAAATGTTAAGCACCCCTGACTTGCGCTCTTCTGCCATGGAATGGAACTAATAAACAATGAATAAGTATGCATAATTATGTTAGCCGCGTGAAGGCCACGGAGTCTCACTATTGTATTGGTAATATCGCTATCGCTACGGTATTCGATATTTATTCGAATATACAGGGTCAAATTTAATTACCTAGCGAAACTCTGCAGACGATCACGTCTGCAGAGGTTCGCTAGGCAAGGTATCGATATCGAAACTGACTTATTATAGGTACTGATGTTTTTAATGGCTACAACAACTGCGGTTAATGACCCGAAAAAAAGGCATCAATTTAATTACTTTTTTGTTTTATCATGTTTAGATTTTGAAACTCATCGCGTCTGCGGAGTTTCGCTAGTTAATTTAATTTGACCCTGTAAATCGTTGTTATTTACGGTTATATCGAATATTCCTAATACACTATGCTAGGGAGTTTGTTGCGCCACTTCTGCCCAGCGAAAGCACTAGGAAGTGGTGAAGGGCGGCCGTTTTGGGGGACTGTCTTCTGTAATTCTTGACGAGTTTCTCAGTGATGTGTATCACTAGACTGTTCTAACTATTAACCATTTTAATTTTATTGACATAATATTTTTATTTTCTCTCTTGACATTTGTATCGGTATATTGAATTTAATTTAATTACATAAAAACAAATTAACACTAATATATATTATATACAATTATATACAAGTATACGAAAAAATATCTCATATGCTCATTGGGCATCAAAAAATTCGTCCGCATCACTGTCAATGGGATAAGTGCCCAAGAGGCTGGCTGTATTACCACGTTGGATGGCAATGCTGATTCTTTGGGCTAAGAACAGGCCAGCCTTCTGGTCACGTGAAGAGTCAAATTAATTTAATTTTTATATAACTACATATCAGTGGCTTTTGGATTTTGAATTGTTTAACTACGAAGATTGTTTTAAAATTGGTCACACATGTAGGATGTATTCATAATATGTATTTGTTATTTCTTATCTTTAAATTGTGTTTCCTGTTATTTTAAATTTAAATGTAATACATTTCAACACAATGTAAAAATTGATAATGAAATAAATAAATAATTTTGACGTTCGACAAGTGCTGATGCTCAGCCTAATTTGAATAAATGACTTTTGATTTGAACTAACGCTGAGGTTAAAATGGACAAGCAGACTTTGTGTAATTGTGACTAACTATAACTTAAACTACTTATTCCTACATCTAGACATACATGCATACAAATACCAGCCCCGGATCTAGGGGGCGGCAAGCCGGGGCCTATGCCCAGGGCGGCATGTTCAGAGGGCGGCCAAATTCACACTTTACAGACGAATGGACAACTCATATTTACTTAAAATATATATCAATCAATCAATCAATCAATCAATCAATCAATTTATTTCAGGCAACTAAGGCCCATAGATAAAATACACAAAGTAATCTTATACGATAATAAACTAATACATACAAAAATGTTAAATTTATTAAATATGTTAGGTCGGCGACGTATTGCGCTGAGTCGACACGATATCCTACACGTTTATGTCTATATATCTGTAAATAAATAGGCTAAACACAGAAAGAACAGCGATGGATGCATTATTTCCGGAAGTACGCCGCGGGTTGTTCGAAAGAGTTACCGTGGCCCCTGGCATAGACAACTGAAGGAACACGGGTGGGTTTTAGTCAGTAAAAGTCTAACACGCCCTTCCGCTCAGCCCAGAGCGGGAGAGGCCATTTGATGATGGTCCACACAAAAAAAAAAAAAAAACGGCTATGTAGGCTATGTCCAAATTTCAATCAATTAGTGGACATCTGATAGCTGAAATTATATGGATGATAAAGGTAAAAATAAATGTAAGTGGGCGGGAGCGGCATTTTTCAGTTTTTGTCCCGCCTAAAAACAATTGAAGATCCAGGGCTGACAAATACATAACATTGAAGTGTCTGTTTGTAATAACAAAATAACAGTACAATTTTTTTTTTTTAAATTTTTGTCTGTCTGTGTTTTTGTTCCGGCTAATCTCTGAAACGGCTGGACCGATTACGAAATAAGTTCATTCACACCCGAAGTTCCCTTTGAAGTGTGATCATTGCCCACGACAGGAAGACACGGTCACGCACGAATGCACGATGGACTACCACTACTGACAGTCACAAGTCTTACAAGGTCCAATGTTACGCTCAAGTGACCTTCGATTATTTTAGTCTCGTCAAGGTGTATCAAGTTTAAGTTTAACGAAAAAACGTAAATTTATAAAAGAAAAAACTCGACGTAAAAAGTTAACTTTCTTTCTTTTCTTTTTTTTTAAATCGTTGCCCCACACTAGGTTTTTCTCCTGTATCGTGGGTGCGTTTACAAACATTTAAAGTCACATACACAAACAGCCAGACCCGGAACAACTACTTGTAGGTCATACAAATATTTGTTCCGTGCGGGAATCGAACCCGCGAATTGCTTAACCACTGCGCCAACCGTGCCGTCACTTTAAAAGAGATGGAAACAAGATGTGGTATTTCTTTCTCTAATCCCACTCTCCGTTAGCGTGGTATTTTTGTCTTCCATCTTAGCACCCTTTTTATAGGAAATCATCAAATGACCCCTCCCGCTCTGGGTGGAGCGGAAGGGAGTGTCAGACTCTTACTGACTAAAACCCACCCGTGTTCCTTCCTTAGCCCTTTATGTTCCAGGGCAGCGGTAACCCTTTCAGACGATCCCGCTACCCCGGCAGGCTTCTGCCCTGTCGGGCCCCGTCATCTACGCTGACATCTCTTTGAGGCGCGCTAAGCCGTACAATCTCATGCAGGCATCTTCTTAAAAATCTATACAATTATACATACAAATAAATAAAATTGAAGTGTGTGTTTGTAATGTCAAAATAACAGCTTTTTAGAAATAAAGAAAGAAAAAACACTTATTTAGCACAGACTAATGCATATGAAACTATTTAAAAAAAATTGTATGTCTGTCTGTGTGTTTGTTCTGGCTAATCTCAGAAACGACTGGACCGATTTTGACGGGACTTTCACTGGCACTGGCAGGTATGTAGCTGTTATAATGAGTAACTTAGTATACTTTCATTTTAGAAAAGGAATAAGGGTTCCGCGCAAAAAATGAAATCCAATTTGTTTTCCGACATGCACGCGAACGAAGTCGCGGGCACAGCTAGTTTAACAATAAAGATATATTGCCGCCTGTAGATGATTTTCAAAGATCTATTCAATTGAGCTCCTTAAGTTTTGAGTTGGAGCTGCATGATTACTGACAAATGCGAGCACTGACTGGACAGGTTCTTTCCTCAAAAGACCATCTCAGACATCGATCTACATGGTCTTCACATGATCTGACCAAGATTATGTCTGGACTTTAAAAGAGACTGTGACCTCTGAGTTTGTTTCGGCCTATCTTCTCAGAGTAGTCATCGCCGACCTCATCTAGTTTTCAAAAATATGATTGACGTGTAAAAGTATTTGTACAAACCTACTTACAAAAATAAAATCATTTATCAATGATACCCCACTTGACATATTCCGTCGACTTAATTTTTTTTCTTTTTCACAATATGGCGACTGGATGTCGCCATATCGAATTTTGATTACAGACGTGTGTTGTGGGACACTCATAAGATTATTAATACAGATCGATTGACGCAAGAATCATCAAGATCGGCCCACGCGTTTGGCCTCTAGGGCGGGGCGCCACAAAGTTTAGTTCGCGTCTAAAGACTGGGATTTAGACCAATTGGATCTCTTTTGTTTTGTAACTTTCAAAGGGCTTGAGGAGCGTGCCTTAGAAGCTAAGTAGTTATGCAATTTAGGGCTCTTTTTCCATCGACAGATAACTGTTATTCGTGGAATAAAATTGACATTTGACAGATTTTGTATAGAAGATCTGTCAAAAATTCGAAATTATTCCTCGGATAAAATTATCTGGCGTTGGAAAAATCAGCCCTTAATTGTATTTATTTTTAAGTCTTAATTAGAACAAATTACTCAGTAGTCAGTAGCAACCGGAAGTCTGTATTTGTACCTAACCCTAATTGCGTAATACTACACTATCAATTTCAATCTGAATCATTTTGAAGCATATTGCTAATCCATTGCTTCATATGTTCGAAAAATGTGTCTGCTCAACAACGTAAGTAACGCAATGAATGTTGTTAAACTGTCAAAATGAAATCCATTGCACAACCCACTATCAGTAGATAGTGTGATACGCAATTACCCCGTCGGTTGATGGCAGTAGACTCGCCCCCTGTTACTTTGGACTTAGCCGAAATGTGAGTGTACAATAGGTACCTATTGTACACTCACATTTACAATCACAATAGGTATCATCAAATGAGGGGTCATTTTAGGAGTTACGTAACACTCTTCAAATTGTCATCAAATGTTATGTACATAACTAGGAGAATTACATAACTAGAAAGTCGGTCCCCGAGCTTTTTAATTGTGTGGAAAACTTTTGAAAAAAACTCGTTATAACTAGGTAATTTACAGATGCAATTAGCTAGCTAAAAATCCAGTGGTCGCATAGCAATGGACCACTTTATATAGCCTTTTTTTTTTTTTTTGAGGATGGGAAATCATCAAATGACACCTCCGGCTCTGGGTGGAGCGGAAGGGAGTGTCAGACTCTGACTGACTAAAACCTACCCGTGTTCCTTCCTTAGCCCTTTATGTTCCAGGGCAGCGGTAACCCTTTCGGACGATCCCGCTACCCCGGCAGGCTTCGGCTCTGTCACCTCTGCCCAATCCTTTGGAGAAACAAGGCGTGATATTATGTGTAGATTTATTTTCAACTGTTTATGAACCTTTTTGTATTTGTCCTTGTCCTGTAGAATGTCCGCGTACACGCGTCTTACGAGTGGGAAAAAATAAATTAGGGCAACCTTAAAACCTTATTTTCAAATAAAACAAAAATGCATCGTTGTTTATGAATAAAATATATATTTAGGAACGGCAAATTTGCGTCACACTCCAAATCCATAAATAAATTATAATATAGTACATACGTAGGCCAGATAAACATGTTTTTGATCTAAAAAAGAATGCCGAAGAATGTTACAAAAAAATTAATAGTAATGTTGCGACGTCGGGTTCTCCTCAACGGCTCCTGTATTATTGACAAATAATTCGAAGAACATGAACAAACTATTAGGGAATTGCGATCCTGTGTACTTCCTTACTGAAAGTTTACCTCTCGGTTTCATGCATAAATAATTTGTGCATAATGGAAATGAGTTTACCTAAATGGTAACCAACAGCGATTTCAAATCAGTATTATAATATAATTTGAATAATCGGGTCCGTCCTACTACTTCACCCTGTGTAGATGTGGGTGTTGGTTCTATGGGTCACTCTGCCTAGCTCTGCGGAGATAACAGGCGTGATGGGTGATCTTCTGTACTAATAATAAAGCTGAAGAGTTTGTTTGTTTGAACGCGCTAATATAAAAAATATTTTTGCATTTGCAAAATAAATGATAAAGACCACTAAGCGAAAACGAAGTAATAGCGTGGGTCGGGGAAATAAGAAATTTCACGCGGACGAAGTCGCGGGCTGAAGCTAGTGTTGTTATAAATGAAATACAAGGTGAAATACGACGTGACTAAGGGCTGATTTTTCCATCGTCAGATAACTTCATTCGAGGAATAATTTTGAAATTTTGACAGTTATTTCATACAGAAACTGTCAAACGTCAATTTTATTCCTCGAATAAAAGTTATCTGGCGATGGAAAAATCAGTCCTTAAAGACAAAAATTGTACCTGACTAAGGTCTGATTTTTCCAACGCCAGATAACTTTATCGGAGGAACAATTTTGAATTTTTGACAGTTCTTCCATACAAAAACTGTCAAACGTCAATTAAATTCCTCGAATTATCGGACGATTGAAGAATCGGCCCTTACTAGAAAGAAATAAATAATAAGAAGAGAATAGTGATCAAAGGAGTCATGCGATTTCAGTGAAAACGTTTTTGTTTTTGCAAGAATCCAACGCTATCTTTATTGGAAAAAAAAGCTTTTTCTCAAACACAAAATATTTATTTCAATTAAACCATTTACAGGAACTCTTGAATTGTCAAATAGTTGCCCATTCCAAAACGTAGATCTCTATGGAGAAGAACGGGCAAGAAACTCCAAGGACACTATTTTAAATCAAGATAGGTATTACAAAATGTTGGGTACATTATTCTTTTGCTTCTACACATTTGTGAGAACAATGGAAAAAACTAAAATGAAGAAACAATTCAAACTATAAGATTTAAAATAAGCTGGGTGACCAATCTCAACCGACGGCGCCTGTTCACGATCAAAAAAAAAGAAAATACATTTATTTAGCACAGACTAAAAGACACAATACATCAGTTAAAGAACAAAAAAATAAAGATCAAACAAAAAGTCAGCACCATCCATTCACTGTTCATCCGCCATCCATTTTATTATTTTTCAATTTTACTGGCAAGGATCACATACATTTTTTACTACGTACAATTCTTGAATTAAATTGGAACATAACGTCACTTCAAAAATGTTTTCATTTGTACTAATTTGATGTGACATAAATACGCTAGTACTGGAACATTTCTCACTATAAAAACAGGAAAAACAGAAACACAAACACTCAAACAAATACCTAAAGAATTAAACATTCTTAAGTAATAATAAAAATAAAACTACGTGTCGGTAAACAAAATACTTTACAAAAACACATGTGAGTCATTTCTAATCGTAGACCAGTGTATTTTGACACGTGTCGAATATCTATGAACAAATGTACACGTGTCTTTTATATATGGTTATTATTAGCAGTTTTATTGAAAACGTGTTTGTCAGTGCCGGTGGTACTATGTCGGTACTGATAGCGGGAACACTTTTTTATAATTATTTCCGTATGTTTTTTTGTTGTGTTATTTATTGCTGTGTCAAGGTTTGAACTTTTTGCCAGATTAAAGTCAGCTAGTCCTTGATTACTTTTTTGATAAGGTCTGGACTTCTGGCCTTCTGCAATTCAGGCCAGTAGTTTTTTAATACACACATAGAAAGAAAGAAAGGAAAAGTATTTATTGCGACTCGTACAGGAAGATCATAAAATTAAACTAAACACAATAAAAAATAAACAAATTATATAAAAAAAATTAACAAAAAAAATGAAACAGAAAGTCTTATATGAGGCCAAAAGGCTCCTTCTTAGCAAACGCTACGACATTAAAAAAAAAAAAAGTTACATCGCTGGTATTCTGATAGGGCCCACTGTGATGTCAAGGGCAATTACAGTAATAAATAACCTATTTTACATACATACATAGACTCACGCCTTCCTCCCATGGGGGTAGGCAGAAAGTACAGAACCCCACCTGCGATCCTTACATACTCCTTTTGCTTCGTTTATGGTACACACTTTTTTCTTTCTCTGTTCCCGCCAACATTTCATTTTGTGTTCCATAGGACAAGTGGACAAGATTATGTCTGGTCTTTAAAAGAGACTGTGACCTCGTGAGTTTTTTTTTTTCGGTGTTTCTTCCCAGAGTAGTCTGATATGAAACAACCTCATTCTATCTAGTTTGTTGAACATTATTGACGTTTAAAAGTGTTTGTATACTGTTATCTTATTTGTCACTTTCTGGCTCCCAAACTAGTTCAGGAACCGTATTCTCTATGACACATTTAATGAAACCGCGGGAAATGCACCCGAGATTGCTTTGATTAGCTAAGGAATTGACATGGTTTGGAAGTAAGGAATCGTAAAATGGTCATAGTGAATTACGGCCCTGTTTACTCTGCTTCACGTCACAACTCGAACCCAAGCTTTACCACTTTTTAGGGTTCCGTACTTAAAAAGGAAAAACGGAACCCTTATAAGATCACTTCGTTGTCCGTTTGTCTGTCAACTCCCTTTTTCTCAGGAGCACGTAGAGTTATCAAGTTGAAATCAACATCAAATACTCAGGGCTGTAATCCCTTGAAGCAGAGAAAAAATCAAACTTCTAAGTCAACGCAATCAAAGGATACGTGCGTTTATGTTCCGTTTATGCCGCATATTTTGCGCAACACTCGCGAAGGAATCGAACCCTACTCGTATAGGGCACTTCCTGTTGACCTAGAATCATGTAATTTGGCAACAGGCAATGTCATGTAGCACAAGTAAAGGAACAAATCCGAAAACCGTAAATTTGTAGTTACATACCTACAAAGTACCCTCGGTGCGCAAGTCCGACTAGCACTTGGCCGGTTTTTTTTATATGGTGCCGTAAACGAGGTTAGTTCTTCGATTCCTTGTTTACAATATAACCGGTCAGGCAGGTACTGCAGGCTCTCAGCCTGTATTACTTTCTGAATGTCAATCGTGTTTACGAATCCCAATTTCCTTAGTCTTACGCTTCTCTGGTTTATTACATATCTCCGTTATCGTCGAAGTACTTTTAAGTATAAAAGTTCTGCTTGCCTCGTTTTGACTTTGGTATTGTTAAGTTACTTTTAGTAACAATAGAGAGATCAAGAGATTCCTTTTTTTTGGCTCGATGACTTTCCTGAAAATGTAAGCCCGAATGAGATGCCTATTAACATTCAATCCCTACAATTCCTATATATTCTATTTTTCCACGTATATAGTTTCCAATAGCATAAGCAAAATTTGCCTATAATGTTCCCACTGAGTGCTGTGACACAGACCTCCTCTCGGTGTGACGGAGTGGACGGTAGTCCATCACGCGGGCCCAGTGCGTGTTGGTAGATGTCACATGTCTTCGAATTGTTGGTTCTATGACATGCCGGTTTCCTCACGATGTTTTCCTTCACCGTTTTGAGAGTAAATAATTGTTATTCCCGTTGCAATTTCCAATAATCACCTAAAAAGCATGAAGTTTCAATTTGAATACAAATACAGTTATATCGGTTCGTATATTATCTCCCACGTGGCGGGCGGTTACAAGTCAGGGTCATGGTGGAACGAGTCGTTGTCGGCAGGACGTTGCTCGTGTCGCCATTAACGAGCGGTTACGTGACTAGGAATCGGGAAGTGATGATCAGGATGATGCTGTAACGTTGTGTGGGGTATACCGTATATGTGTAGCTGTTTCTTCTTCTTTTCGAGCCGATGGTAAATGAGTTGGGCCCAGTAGGTGGCCACGCCTGTCGGGGGACGAGTGACTGCTTATGCGAATCCCGCAGCTCCGGTCATAGGCAGAGGTGGAACATCGCGGTGGTTTTAGCCGGTAAGAGTCCGGCATCGTCCCCACGATGGAGGAAGTCTATGAGGATTTCCACTGCGCAAAAAAAAAGAAAAAAAGTTGGCTACGCCAATCACGGTATTAGTGGCGTTTTTTAGGTCCTCAAAAGGAGGAGTATGGACATGCCTATGGGGTATGGTTTGGTAGTAGTGCTGCAAGGTATAGGTTGTATGAAATCCACAAAGATTTAGAAAGATGTTCAAGTTCATTATTCCGTTGCGTTCCGAAAAAGACATGGTGCTATTCGTCCTGGATAACTTCATCTCTTTTTGCACTAGAACAATCTTCTTCTTAGCGAATCGATGGCAAAAAGTTTAAATATCTTTGGCCCAAAATTTAGCTGCGCGAACTCCGTTCACTGGCGCAGTCATAAGGTCATCAAGTGCACAGGTGACAGCAGGTTAGAGGGGCAATTCTCGTAATTTTAAGAACGTTCACAGTCTGATCTCAGTCTCAATCTGTCAACAATACCTCTAATTTCCTTACATTTTTAACAAGTTTTTGACATTTGTTTGTCGCCGAGATGAGACTGCGATTAGATTTTGAACGTTTTAAATTACGAGAATTGGCCTTCTGGTCAGGTGACTAGAACAATGATGATTCATAAGATGACGGTTTCGGAATCTCTGAAAGAATGTTACCTTTCCATTGCTACGCCGCCTTTGACAAGTCTCGGGGGAAATAAAATATTACGAAAACATTTTCCTCAAGTGTTGTTGTTGTTGTTGTCGTCGAGATATCGCCAAGCGGTTAGTCGACTCTCCACGTGACCAGAGGGCTGGCCTGTTTCTTGGCCAAAGAATTAGCATCGCCATACAACGTGGCAATGCTGCCAGCCTTTTGGGCACTGTTCCTGTTGACAGCGATGCGGACGAATTTTTTAATGCCCTATGATTCTTTTGCTTATTTTTTCACATGTAGATAATATTTTTATTTAAATGTTAGCTTATTTAATGTAAATAAAAAAAAATTGTGTTGTAACATTCACTTGATGATTCCGCAGATTGCAGAAAGTTGTTCAGTTTGATGGTCTGTACCATATCCTTAAATTTGGCTGGTCTTTAAAAAATCACCTTGTATTTCTAAAAAAAAAAGACAACTGGTCTTACCAAGGGGTATCGTATTACCCAGTAACTGGGTTGTGGAGGTCAGATAGGCAATCGCTCCATGTAAAATACTGGTATTCAGCTGCATCCGGTTAGACTGGAAGCTGACCCCAACATAGTTGGGAAAAGCCTAGATAGATGATGTTGATGATGATGATTTCTAAGAAAAAAATATAGTAGGCTAATAAACTACTACTCGTATATCTAAATTAAAAACAAAATAGTGAGATGACTGCAATAGGGTCAGTATTAATCTCAATAGGGTAGTTGCCTGGGTAAAAAAAAAATTATTATATTATTTAGTCCGTCAGTTAGATTATCGAAAAATAATGGACACGTATTTTTTCTTTTGTCAATCAAACAAAAAATTACAAAGATAAAGCGCGTCAAAATTTCGGAGTGGGGGGTCGTGACGTCACTTGCTTGCAAAAGTGTCGCAAGCAAGTGACGTCATGCGGAACTTTAACGGGCGTAATCTTCATCATTTTTTATATAACTGACAAAAAAAAAATACGGGTTCAATATTTTTTGATAATCTAACTGACGAACTAATTAGATTTTTTTAGGAAAATAGTCTATTGTTAATAAATATATGCTAAGAATAGAGTGGCGGTGAAAGTGTTCAGGCTCAAAGAAGCGAAAACTACGCATTAAAACATAATGTATTTTTGAAACATCTCTACTACTTATGTAGGTACTATGTAAGGGGTTTGGTTTCCGCACTTATTCCTTCAAGTGGATCACTTATACTATATTTTGTTTTTATTTTTTCGCCATCTACTATATATTTTGATAGGCAATGGCGCTGATTCCCTTGTTCACAAACTAAACTAAATTTAAGTTCTGTGCATCTTTTTCTTTCTATTTCATTAAGAAAAGGACAGAAGATAAAATATTAGTTTAGTCCTGTCAAATTAAGATACTCCATAGACAGATTAAACGTGATTAAAAACATGGATACTAAAAGTACGTCAATTTACGCCAGGCGCTGACTAATTTGACAGGACTAAACTAATATTTATCTTCTGTCCTTTTCTAAATGAAATAGAAAGAAAAAGATGCATTGAACTTAAATTTAGTTTAGTTTGTGAACAATGGAATCGGCGCCATTGACTTCGAAAATACTATAGGTATTCGATATAAAAAAGGTTGCAACCCTGTACATAGAAGTCACAGAATAGATAATAGTACAGTGGAGTAGTTCATTGGCTCACATATTCAATAATATGTTGAAGAGCACTTCGTTTGAAGAGCTCACAACATGATTGATTTATAGAATATAAACAATAATATGTATTCTGATACTCTGGGTACACCTACATTTAATGCTTTATCTTTATTTCGTAAGTTTACTTATACAGTCATGAGCAAAAACACACGTTACAGATCAGTCAGAGTCAGAAAAGGAGAAGATTTCCCTAGGTGAGAGTAGAGAGATTTGGAATGGGCAACTTTAACTTTCTGATTAACTAACCGACTATTTAATTTTGACAATTCAAAAGTAAATGCTTTGATTGAAATAAATGCTTCGAGTTTGAGATACTGTACAGACATTATAAATCATGTCAATCCCTTTACGAGTCATACGAGTTATACTTACGAGTCGTGGGTTGGAAGTTGGAACCCAGGTACTTTGTATAAATAATTTCATCATCACTGTACTCAAAACGGTGAAGGAAAACATCGTGAGGAAACCGGCATGTCCTACGACTATAGATATCCAAAAATTTGAAGACATGTGACATCTACCAACCGGCACTGGGCCCGCGTGGTGGATTACGGCACAGTCCCTCTCACTGAGAGGAGGCCTGTGTCCCAGCAGTGGGAATGTTATGGGCTGAATATAAATGTAATTACTGACAATTATGGATGGCCTTTCTTTCCGTTTTCACGCTATGCGACGACGGTGACGATCTGAAGTGGCACGAAGTGAAGGTAGCTAGTTGGAAAATTAAGAGCTTGTATAAATCGCGCTGGGCATGTCTGCACCCTAATTGCGAAACACAATTCCAATCACAACCTGAATCATTTTGAAGGATATTGCTAATCCAATGCTTCATATGTTTGAAAAATTTGTCTGCTCAACAACGTAAATACCGCAATGAATTTTGTTGAACTGTCAAAATAAGAGCCATTGCTACTGTTAGTGTTTTACGCAATTACCCTGCCGTCTAGTAGGGTGGGTGCCCCACTTTTCTCATCTTAGGGTTGATTTTTCAATCAACAGATAATTTTTGTTAGTGGAATAAAATTGACGTCTGACAGTTTTTGTATGGAAGAACTATCAAAAATTCAAAATTATTCCCATGATAAAATTATCTGGTGTTGGAATTGGAATAAACGCTAAGTAAAAATAAACAGTTCCAACACCTAAACGAGGCCCCAACGTAGCCCTAAAAAGTTAGTTTTCAATTTAAAATCAGCGGAAAGACTTATTCATTCTTATTCAAACCACGCTCTAATCTGCGTGCAAATCTAATTGGCCATAAAATTATCAAGCATACATTTATACCAGTAGGTAAATAAGCAGTGCACTGCGTTGACTGAATAATAGATGCACTAGATCTAACGTACACGTGCCTGCACGAGGTCGGTGAAATATAATCTGATTATTGTTTTTCACAAACAAAGATTATTATGTTGGCGACACTGCTGTGTCCATTTCTTGGTTAACACCCAAAGACAATAAAGCGAATGTTCGGCCAGTCGTTGTCTCTGCCTAAAATTCGGATTTTGAATAGGCTATTGAATTTGACAAACACAAATTGTTACTGTTAGCTTGCATGGTCTCACTGCTGGCGAAAAGCCCCTCTCCATGACTTCCAGCCAGCTCTTTCGATCCAGGGCTAAAGAGGACCACTGGTCGTTTTTTTTGTCCAGCTCGTCCCGCCAGATTCTATGGGGTCTGCGACGCTTTCTAGCTGTGTCAGGACTCCACGTGTATTTTGACCCACAGCTCATTGGGCATACGGCAGACGTGGCCAGACCAGTCCCACTTCAGCTTAGCGGCTTTTTGAGCAACGTTAGTAATCTGTGTCTTGTCAAATTGATTTAGACAAATTCATATCTATTGATTTTGACAAATTCAAATTGATTTTGACAATTTGACGAAATTGAATTTTCTTTGACAGACTTACAGAAAAGAGACAGGTATTGGCCGCACAGTCGCTTTGTCTCTTTCTAGAGAGTGGTCACTTCTGTGAGGTTAAAGCTCAGTCCATTCTCTATCTTATGTTAACACCAAAGAGTTTTGTGTTTCGTTTTCTTGGGCCGTCAATGGATGCTGTAATATGGCCAATGGCCAGTGTTGGTTGTATTATGTGCAGGAGTGGAATTTGGTGTCGGATTCGCTTCCGAGTATGTGTGGTGTGATCAACAGCTGTTTCTGATCACACCACGTTTCAGGTCACAGGTGGTCTGTTTTGTGTTTCTGATATGTAAACATCGGTGGGGAATAAGTTAGTGTGCTTGGTTTTCAATACATAACATTAACACCTGTAGCCCCCGAAGGGTTAGGTAGAGGTGTAGTAACACCCACATTTCGCCAGTTATGTTTAAGTCCCATTTAAGAGGCGTCGGATGAAGCTGTCGCAGGGGCGTGGAGAATGGCACCTGATAAGAGAAGCGTATGCTCAGTTGTGGGCGAAATCGGACTGTAGATGATAATGATGATGAATAATCGAATCGAACCCACGACATCATGCGCAACAGTGGCGATTGCGACCAACGAGCCAGTGGTTTTCAATAGTTTTGTAAAGAAAGCGTTTCTCTCTCATATCCCAACGAATGAGTTTTGTTACCTCTGATGTAGGTGACTCTTCTAATTGTAATTATTATTAAAATTAAACGTAGTAATACCTTTTACTTTCTTACAAACTAGCGACTTAACACGTTCAAGGCTATAACAGCCGTCATAACAATAAAACTTCTACCGTGTCTTGTTTGCAGCGCATGAACCTGGTAAGTTATTTTTAAAATAAATATAGGTACCGGTGTAATAAGATATATAGGTTTCCCAAAAAAATGTCTATAGGTACTTATCAAAATAAATCATTATATTGAGGGGCTTGTGGCTAAGTAATAACAGCCGCACGGGTCCATCGATCAGGTTAAGCTACGCTCGCTAGGGTTGTTCCGTGGGTGGGTGACCATCTTTACATACCAAGACACTCCGTGCCTCGGAAAGCACGTTAAGCAACGGCTTAACGGGTCCCGGCTGTCATTCCTGGATCTTTGACAGTCGTTACGAGTAGTCAGAAACCCGAAAGTCTGGCAACCAGTCTTACCAAGGGGTATCGTACTACCCAGTAACTGGGTTGTGGAGGTCAGATAGGCAGTCGCTCCATGTAAAATACTGGTAATAGCTGCATCCGGTTAGACTGGAAGCTGACTCCAACATAGTTGGGAAAAGGCTAGGCAGATGATGACTTATAAATCATTACTTCTATGCAAAAATATATGTTTTAACCATCAATTACACATAATTTATTACCACTCTGTTTGAGGTTTGTTTTAAATGTCAAAATATTTGACGAGGTGAAGTAATCTTCAATCACCGTCAAAATATCAATTTTCTAGCCACTATACTCTAGTTCCCAATGACTAATATAGACTAGGATATAAATACTAACGATAACAATACGATAATAAACAAATAAAGCCGTTAATTGCATTCGGCGCACGCGCAATGTTGTGGCGAGCTGGCCGCTCCACGTGTAGGGCGTGTGGTGCAAGATGTTTAGCGACAGCGGATTGCGTAGCGGGAATTCGGAGTAGTGTGAATCTGAGATCGTATCAGGTGACTGGATATGCGAAACAGTCTCAATCAGGCATTTGAAAAAAATAACACCTGAACACTGAAAATTGCAACTATATATTTTCATGACCGTCATGGGTCCGCCCGCGGGGTAACTAAAATAAATAATAAATAAATAATAAATATTCCACAACTATCACACAACGCCATCTAGTCCCAAGCTAAGCAGAGCTTGTGTTATGGGTACTAGACAACTGATAAACATACTTATATATTTCTAAATACATAAATATTATAGATAAATTACACCCAGACACAGAACAAATGATCGTGCTCATTACACAAACATTTGTCCTGGGTGGGAATCGAACCCACGACCTCCGGCATAGCAGTCAGGGTCACTAACCACTAGACCAACAGGCCTGTCAACTGCGTAAGCAATGGTTTTAATTTTGACAGTTCAACAACATTCATTGCGTTATTTACGTTGTTGAACAGATTAATTTACGAACATGTTAAGCAATGGATTAACAATATCCTTCAACATGATTCAGAATGTGATGGATAGTGTGTAAAGAAATTAGGTTGCTGGTCTAAGCGATTTTCTATTGGACCACCCCTAATCGGTATGGCATGGGAATTCGTGATCTGTCTCATATTTTGATGAGGTCACCCTGCTTGTGCTCATGTTCATCATAAAACAAACAACCTAACCACTTCAGATTTCTGTCACAGCTTCTGTTTAATCAATAATTCTCAGAAATTGTGGAGCAGTTCACCGTAACGCGCCACTTCAAGCCGAAATACAAGATAAGGTAACATTATGTAGGTAATCCCTCACAGCGAAGTAACAGTTAAAGTCACTGAGTTGTTTTGAGATAGTTTATAGGAGTTATTCCCAATTCGTTACGGTTCCCATAAAGAGATAAGTACCTAAGAAAAGTGCGATTTGTTTGGAATGCTATCTACATAGTTTTCAATGTATGTTTAATGCCGTGTGCTAGCTGACATACAGATGTACTGCTGGATGCCGTGTGCTAGGTGACATACAGATGTACTGCTGGATGCCGTGTGCTAGCTGACATACAGATGTACTGCTGGGGATTTGGTTGCACCACTTCTTCCTAGCTAAAGCACTAGGAATTGATGAAGGGCGGGCGTTTTGGGAGACTGTCTTATGTAATTTTGACGTTCAAAATTTTGCTGATTCTCAGTTAAGTCTGAATAAATTGATATTGATTTTTATTTTATTATCGGGATTTTTTTATCACTCCTCCTTGGGCATGGTATTCGATATTACCAGTAGAGACTATGCCCAGAAACATTTTTCCCTATACCTACATATTTTCGATAATTTAAACAAATTACAATCGACTCTACAAATTAAACAAGCCAACTAAAATGAATAGGACGACTAACTTGGAAACTGAGTTTTGAGAATTGATAACTACAGTCCTATGAATAAAACAGAACATTGCCATACAACGTGGCAATGCCACTAGTCTCTTGGGTACTACATTACCAGCGATGCGGAGGAATTGTTTTGACGCCATAATTATTTTAGTTTGTTATTGGTTTTAGTTAGGTTAGGTTATTATATTTTTATTTTAGTAGTTTGTTAGTATGAGAAGTTTATCCAGTGTATATATTTTATTACAAAATAGTAGGTGAAGTCACCTAGTCGTCATTCAGCCCTTACAATGAACTGGGACGAAACGAATGGCAGTTCACATTCGGTCGTCAGGTCGACCTATTGTATGATGATAACCCACCGTCTATTTTTGGAACCGTAGGTCTCGGAGTCAAGGACTTTACTTACAGAATCTAGGTAAACATCGTAAATTTACGTATTGTTTTGGCGAATAAGGAAAATGTTTTGTGTTATGTAATGTGCTATCACTCATATTATAATAACAAGCAATTATTAACTAAAGGAATATTCCGGAATGACAAACAAAATACGGCAGAAAAATGGTTTCTATCCAGAATGGATAGGAACCATTAACCAATAGAAACTAATAGTACACGCATAAATAGAAAAAAAAAAATTGTTTGTATGTTTATTTGTTACGCTTTCACGCTGAAACGGCGGAACGGATTTGGATGAAATTTAGCAAATGGCTAGACCATGACCTGGATTAGACATAGATACTTTTTATCCTGATATTCTCACGGAATGGAGACTTGTGCTGGCGAAATTGCGTGGCGCAGCTAATGTGTAAATAAAGTCTACGAACAAACCAAAATATTGTGCAATGCTCTAGAATACATAGATTATTTACTCAACTTACAGACACAATGTTAACTGTGCTGTATTTACCTACTAGTTAGGTCACAACATCTACAGCAAAATACTCTCACAGGGGTTGCTAAAAATGGCTAAAACTTCAGCTTAGCGTGTCAGCCCAGAGTTTGGCTACGAGCATGGCACTCATTAGCGTTCATCAACTCCTGTAGTGTGCAGAAAACAGGACACGCTGGGTGCCCTATCTGAGTATGCATCTGGTGTATTGTGTGTCATTTAGTCTGCTAAATAAATATATTTTCTTTCTTCTTGCTTGTGGGACAGCACCACATTTACACTCCAGGGCGGAGTCATCTGTGAATCCCCACCGTCTCCATAGCTTAAACTAACTAGGTATCAGATATTGACAGATCCTTACTTCTCAGATGAAGGTCAAGGCATAAAAACCAGTTTTTCAAGAGCTAGTAGAAAACTATAGGAAAACGCTCTGGATTTCCTAGGGTAAATGGATTTTTCATGTTTTCCGATAACCTACTTACACGCGTCGAGAGAGTAATCCTAATCATAGAGGAAGACAAATAACGAAAATAAATACTTATCTTTTACATACACATAAAAAACATGACGCTCGTATTCCCTGAAGGGTTAGGTAGAGCTGTACCTACATAATGTATTATAGTACACCCACATTTTGCTAATTAGGGCGAGCCATATTTAATTCCGATCTAGCCTGTCCCTTGCTGCCCTCTCCCAGCGACGCCCTAAGCCATGGTCCGTAGCCCACAAGGGGTGCCCTGAAGCGCTACTGCTGACAGTGCCGCTTGCGACCACTAACTAGACCAACGATGGCCTTTTAATGAATGTCTTCTTTATTTATCACAGCAACATAACGAAAGTATTTTATGCATATAAGTTTTGGCCATCTTCCCGAAACTACTTGCTGTTCCTATTCGTGTCAATGTGTGGTATTGCGACATGCTTACAAACACTAAGCTATCATTTTTTCCACATTATTAAAGTACAAACGCTAGCAGGTCCAGCTACCTGAAACTGTCAAATTTTCCCAATCAACCTTGAACCTTAATGCTTTAGCGATAAAGTTGAAAATCTATTAAAGTATGACAGATTGTAGTAGCTTGATAAATGCTGGCGTCTGTCCAAGTACCTATGCGGTTTAGATGCTGATTCATGTCGCATGGCGGTTAAATTAATACTTAACTTGCAAGTAGTTATCTTCTGAATCATATCTGCGCTATTATTTTTCCTTGCTTTGCTTTGACTCATTATTGGTCTGAGGTTTTTTTGTTGCTACCTCAAGCTACCGTAGGTACGAGAGCAGTGGTGGTCCAGTGGTAACGACCGCGACTTAAGAGTTGTAGGTCGTAGTTTCAAAACCTGACAGGCGTTTTACTTTGTGTAAATAGACTATTTTCCTAAAAAAATCTAATTAGTCCGTCAGTTAGATTATCAAAAAATATTGAACCCGTATTTTCTCTTTTGTCAATTATATAAAAAATGGTGAAGATATCGCCCGTTAAAGTTCCGCGTGACGTCACTTGGTTGCGACACTTTTGCAAGCAAGTGACATCACGACCAAATTTTGACGCGCTTTATCTTTGTCATTTTTTGTTTGATTGACAAAAGAAAAAACACGTGTCCATTATTTTTCGATAATCTAACTGACGGACTAAATATAATAATTATTTTTATACCCAGGCAACTACCCTACCAAAAATTCGAAGACATGTGACATCTACCAACCCACACTGGGCCGGTGGATTACTACCCACTCCCTCTTATATAGAGGAAGCCTGTATCCCAGCGATGGGAACATTATAGGTTGATGATGCTCATGCAAACTACGAAACAGATTTTTTTGAGGTGACGTGTGGTTGTGTTTATTGAAATCTTCAGAACGTGTCCTAGAATATTTGACAGGAAATTCTATGTGTCAAGTTAATGTAAGCCTGTAGTAGACTTCTCGTGAGTTAGTTATGTTAACAATCTTTAATATCGTCCTGCTGATGAGGTTATTTTACGTACCTGTGTGTCTATATGGATTGTGCACCCCACAAACCACATGCAGAGTCCAGGGCGACAGTGGCCAAATCGCCAAACGCTTTCCGAAAATGGCACTAGATGATCCCTACTCTAAAAAAAAGTCATTCCTTCAAGCAATACTTATTTACTAAAACTGAAGTAAACAAAAATAACCTTTACCAATCCAGGGGCCTCAATTTAATACAAATTAAATATAGCGAGGTAAAAGTAAACCAATTGAGTAGGTAAACACAGACCTCATGAAACTAGAAGTAAAGACAATATTGCGCTAAAGGGTATTAGATTTAAGGTCGAGTTCGAGATTGATTTGATAGCTCTTAAGTGATTGATCCCTTTCAATCACTTCACATTTGACCTTCAAGAACCTGTTTGTGTCTTGGGACTTAGGGACTAGTAAAGTGATACCTCATCAACTGCCTAGCCTTTTCCCAACTATGTTGGGGTCGGCTTCCAGTCTAACCGGATACAGGTGAGTATTTACTAGTATTTTACATGGAGCGACTGCCTATCTTACCTCCACAACCCAGTTACTGGGTAATACGATACCCCTTGGTAATACTGGTTGTTAGACTTTCGGGCTACTGACGACCCGTAACGACTGTCAAAGATCCACGAATGACAGCCGGGACCAACGGCTTAACGTGTTTTCCGAGGCAAGGAGGGGTCTTGGTATTTAAAGATGGTCACCCATCCACGGACCAACCGCGGCAAGCGAAGCTTAACCTGATCGATCGACCCGTGCGGCTGTTATTACTTAACCACAAGCCCCTCTCTGATACTTATAAGTTAGACAAACGTGGTCGTAGTTGAGACATTTTGCATAAATAAACTATTACATAAGCTGTAGTTTTTTTTTCGAAGCTTGGCTCCCAATGCTAGCTTTCTTGTTCTTCGCATTATAAACAGCAACACATTGGAAATCACCTTTACTTAATTGCGAAGATTCTCCTATTTAAAAGTTTGTGAAACCTTTTCTCGCCAGCCAGAGTGGAGATGGGCAGAAAACACCTATGGGAAAGGTATACCTAAGGAAAGTCACAGGATGTCGCTAGAAATTACACAGTACGCCCATCTCCTGGAGTGGCCGTTGTTAGGCATCGTATACAGAGTGTAAAAAGACATCTCGTAGCCGTCAACTACGCATTCTGTCCATCAAACTAAGTAACATTGCACAAAAATAATTGCTGGAAAGCGACTTTTATTTTTGGTGTGAAAATTTTTTGTTGCGGTAGGTAGTGCGCAATGTAACGCACGTAAAACATTGTGCTTATGGGTGCATGCAACGGCACAGGGGTCGTGGGGGTATTTAAAGTTGTGTTATAATAACATTAAAAACAGGTTTTCGTAAAAAATCATCAGTAAAAGTTGGAATTTTCACCTTCAATATCTCCGTAACCAAAAGGATCCCAGGTATAGTCCAGTACAAAAAAAAGATTAGGTACAATGACGGGGAGTACAGTCACGAGCATAAGTATGTATACACTCGGCTTCATTCAAAAGCGATTTACTCCTTTATTTTTTAATGAAATTTTATGTTGTTACGAACATAACATTTTCGAACCCATAGGTTTATGTAATGTGTCGTATTTCAACGTTGCATTCGTTATTTCACGAAAAAATCGCAATTGAAAGTTGCCAAGTGTTGACATATTGGTCCTCGTGACTGTACAAATTAGTATCGGCCTGTCAAGGACGTTGATTAATATCATTGATTTGTCCTTTTCTGAACGCTGGAAAAAAAAACATGTTTACCACATCGGTAGGTAGGTGACTTCCATCCATTGCAACACACCTCGTACGTACCTACCTGTTTATCCACAAAACGTGAGCTTTTACTAGTATTGAAACCCTAAACTGAAAGGCACCTATGTACGTATTTGAAATGTATAGTTAGCAACTGTGTGCGCTCCGTGGAGCCAGCGAGCTTGCACATGTCGGGTGCATGTTTCATATTATATTGTATAATGATTAACTAGCCATAAATTAGATTGATACCGGTGGAAACTGCTTGATAAGATTAATAGATATGTTTTGCTACAGTTGTTAGTCGGACTCTGATCGGATATTTCGGACAGGATCAGACACCATCTCGTTTCAAAAATAAAAACCCTTTTAGCAGGGTTCGTAAAAATTCGATATTTACGATAAATATCAAAATATCCGAATTATCCGATATCTGATTGTATATCGGATATTTATCGTGTATAAAAAATACGATTTTCATTCTGTAAGTGGTTTACTTATGTGTTTTAATTCTAGAATAAAAGTGTGTATTTGGTTAATATACTCGTACATATATCGTGATTATCATGATATATATCAGCAAACCCTGTTTTTTAGACCATAGAACATTGTTTTTATCTCAGTCTCCTATTACGATAATACGGCAGGAAGGAAGACAGGAGAAGAAGACACCAAAATAGGTGTCGAAAACCTCCCCCTTTAGTGAATTTGTGAATACCAAACGACTTTGGGAGCACAGCATATCCGCTTGCATATAGATCACAATAGTGAACGAATCCAAAACTAAAAGCAAACGCTCAAAAAATCGTAAACTAGAATAATTGAATAATAAAGTTTACTGTCTGTAAACAGCTAACAAAAACGGTCAAACCATAATTATTATCAATCTTACAAAGTAAACAGTCGTATAACTCACGCTGCGCCAGAGCGCCGCCAGCCGGCTGCACGACTGCGTGCGCTCGCGCTGTTGCTATGCATCAACTAGGACGTTAGCTAATCAGGCGCATCTGTGAGTCTGTGCATCATTAGGTACGGCATCGCTATCAAGAAACGTCAAAACACATCAAACTTGAGAAGTAAACATTTGTATTAAGGCCAAGATATACAGATAACAAACACAACGTTTGATTGCATTTTGTACAACATGTCCCGGAATTAACGTATTATTATTTTATCATCATAATACATGCACTTAATGTTTACTTCATTGTATAAAACGTTGTTTATTTTTTAAATTAGGTAAGTAGGTATATTAATTAGGGAAAAAATTGTGGTCATTTACAGGGTTACATATTATAAGGGCTAGACCCTTATAATATGTAACCCTGTAAAATGACCACAATTTTTTAGTAGTATTTCGTAGTAGGTATTTCGTCCATTTTGGCACTGTACAGCGGAAGTGTGACTTTAATTTTTGATTAAATTACCTGTATTACCAAACATCGTTTCTTTGGTCTTCCCCTACTCTTATAACCATCCACATTTATACTCAAAACTCCCCTCGATATTAAATGCATAATATGCACATGCTCAGCATTTACATGAGGGGCACCTTCATGGCATGCGCGATTTTCGTCTGTAGTTTTGGGTTCTAGCTTGTGCCGAAAAAGAGATGCTATGAAAACCACCGCTTCATTTTTCACGAAGATGGAGCTGGGGTGGATAGAATGATCCATTTTCCCACCTGGGCCTCAAGTCTGCTATTACAATAGTGTCAGAATGGTCTGTCATTGATTTCATAATTATTGATTTTGACAAGTTTGGTAATCTACTAATACAATGGCGTCATTATGACTTTCCAGTGGTCAACCACTGACACTCCATTGAAAGAAATTGCCTAGAATGGTAATCTCGTACATAATGATAAATAAATTACTGACTTACATAAAACACTTGGCTTGTATAAAACACTAATAAATAATATGTAAAAATATATATAAATGAAATCTGGCATAAATAAAGTAGTGGTAGTTTTTCGAAAATCATTTCTACTAATGGGTTTTATAATAAAGGCAATACGACAATGTCATTATGACACAATTCTATTACGAGACCATTGACCGACCAATGATCGCCATTAATAATTTAGCAGATTACGAACTTTAAGCAAAACGACAATGGGATGGGAATGGGATCGTGTTGGAATGACGAATTTATAAAAATAGCAGACTTGGGGCCCTGTACGCAAAATACGCGAAGTTGCGGACACCAGCCCGTCCTACCAATACCAATATTGATACGGATACAAAATCCTCATTCTAAGATTATACATAACCGGTCGTTAGAACGCGTGAGTTTTCCAGATGTTTAAATAAAACATACTCGATACGTACAACGTACGACCACGTTTTACATATATCTGTTTTATTATTTATTTATTTCTGTAACTGCCCGTGACATATCAGTGGGCCCAATCAGAATACCGTGACAGCAACGTGACACCGTGAATAACAGCATCAGTTGCCAAAGAAGAAAAAAAAAAACAGCATCATGCTGAGATAGAAGCCTTTTGAACTTTGTTTTGTTTTTTTGTTACATTTTTATATAATATTATTTTTTCTTTTTATTCATGACTGTGTTTAGTTTGTGATCTTCCTGTACGAGTCGCAATAAATACTTTTTCTTTCTTAATAAAATTTGAATACGAGGGTCACCTAGCGACTCCCCCTTAAAAAAACATGTCCAAAAACCATAGAAATGGTTTTAAATATGACAAACAGCTATCCGGCTATCTATCTTGGGTTGATTGTTCCAACGCAATTTTATCGGAGGAATAATTTTGAATTTTTGGCAGTTCTTCCATACAAAATCTATCAGACGTCAATTTATTCCACCAATAAAATTTATCTGTTGATTGACAAATCAGCCCTTATCGGTATATCTTTCTTTCTATACGTGATTTCCAGCTGTCTGCACCTTTACTGCGCGAGCGTCGGTCGACTACACAGATGCGCTCCTGTTGCTATACTCGAACTGGGACGGCTGCTAATCAGATGCACTATTAGTCTCATTACTATGCGGGTTATTGTGCTGTTGCTAAGTGCACGTGTTAAGGAGGGACATGATTTACATAATTATGTAGACAGGAATACATTGCCGGGGTTTTGTCGTACGTGACTGTGTGGTGGTCACATTTCAAGTATAAAATATGAGCTCAGATGTTTGAATGATCTTTTGTTAAACGTTTGTGCATGAAAGAGAGCAGTGATCGCCCAGTGGTAACTACCGCGACTTACGACTTACGAGTTGAAGGTTCGAACCCAGGTTACCCAGACAGGCGCTTTACTTTGTGTAAATTATTTCATCACCACTGCTCTCAAAACGGTGAAGAAAAACATCGTGAGGAAACCGACATGTCCTAGAACCAAAAATTCGAAGACATGTGACATCTAACAAACCGCACTGGGTCCGCGTGGTGGATTACCTCCCACCCACTGCCTCTCACTGAGAAGAGGCCTGTGTCCCAGCAGTGGGAACATTATAAGCGGATATTATTATTTTAATTTTATTTTTATTTATCCATTTATTTCTGGCATCAACGCCCATATAAAAACATACAATACAATATTAATATAACTTAAAAATACCATAAATACATACAATATAATCACACTTAAAACTAACTAACGCACACGAAGTGTCTGCGTCGTGTTTCGCTGACTGGTGTCGTGTAGCCGGCCACGAAACCGGCGGTACACAATACCCTTCGGTCAGAACTCTTCCTTGAGGAACTTCTCGAGATGATGTGTCGGAACACGCACCACGAACGACCTGAAGTTCGTGTTGTAACGCGACTCCAATTTATTGACCCTCAAAGTCCAGTTGGTCTTCACACGCATGTACTCCACGATTTTAATTATGTATGTATGTTATACATATATGCATGGAAGAAAAGATGGATGGATTGTGTGAGGAATGAAATAAAAGAAAAGGAAGTGAATGATAGCGTGATGGTTGACAGGGGAGAATGAATGAAAAAACACTGAAACGAGGAAAAAATGAGCAACGCTGAGTGCGACTAGTCGTACCCTCTTCCATATTTATTATGCGCACGGCCAAAGTGTGGTATGGAACTCTCTACCAGCGTCTGTGTTCTCTTATAATCTCTTATATTGGCCACGTATAATCCCTCAGCCTGCGTTGCGTCAAAGCAAGAGTGGATAGGCATCTTTTGGACTTGTTCGTTCCATCCTAGATCTCACCCATTGCTTTCCACAAGGCGAGATCATGGCCAAGAGCTGGCACATTATGCAATAAAAACAACTTGTTGTGACGACCCCAAGCAATATGGGACTAAGACAGGAACATAATGAGGATAATGTTGATCGTTGGATAAAAGGATGTGCATAAAACAATCGACTACACAAGATATGAGGAAATATTGACTAATTACTTGCCTGTTATTAATCTTAGGGCCGGTTTTTTGATCCGTAGTTAAACTCAACCAATTGTTAAAAATAGTAACTAATGGTTAAATTTTTGCAAAATGTGTTTTTTGATCAATTTTTAGTTTATCAAATGATATAATATCATTGCTAATTACCTAAACCTTTCGTCGCACCCTCTGAGGACCTCCCACCTGGACATGAGTTGCCTTGAGTAACCTGGAAGTCTTTAAATCGATTCCGGACTCAGGTTGGCAGAAGGAAGGAAAACCTGTTCAGGTGGACATTCATAGACGGGACGAGACTCCACCTTGGAGTGTAAATGTGGTGCTGTTCCACAAACGATGGGACACTTAATATCGTGTCCTGCGTGTCCTGTCAGCTTCACGTTACAGGAACTGATGAACGCTGGTGATGGCGCCAAACAAGTGGCCAAATTCTTGGCAGAGTCCATTTAGATTGCTATCGACACGCTAAGAAAAAGATTGCTAATCGTCAAATAATTAACTATTAGTTATAACAATAACCATTAGATAAACTAACAATTGTACAAAAAACAAATTTTGCCAATGTTTAACGATTACTTACTATTTTTATTTAACTATTGATTGAGTTAACTACGGATCAAAAAATAGGCCCTTAGTGCACCAGAAATAGGTTAGCTGCCTGGGTAAAAAAATAATAATTATATTTAGTCCGTCAGTTAGATTATCGAAAAATAATGGACATGTATTTTTTCTTTTGTCAATCAAACAAAAAATGACAAAGATAAAGCGCGTCAAAATTTAGGAGTGCGGGCTAGTGTCGTCACTTGCTTGAAAAAATGTCGCAAGTAAGTGACGTCACGCGAAACTTTAACGGGCGATATATTCAACATTTTTTATATTATTGACAAAAGAAAAAATACGGGTTCAATATTTTTTGATAATCTAACTGACGGACTAATTAGATTTTTTTAATGAAAATAGCCTATATTATACGCAGACGAAGTCGCGGTTACACGCTATTCATGAGATAAAAGACAATTTTCAGGCGCAGTTGTCAATGACCTACGATAGCCATCAACATCATGCTCGCATGTTAGCGACCTAAGGTCGACTGCCAACGCCGCCGCAGGAGACGCCCTGGACGGGAGTCAACAGCCGACTCCCGGCCACCGTAGGCGCGGGCTTGCGGGCCGCGAGCTATGGGCAGCTCGCCGCCCGGTAAGGACCAGGCCCGGGTCGACGGCGCGTTGTGTTCCACGCGCGCCTCAAAGAGCTGTCAGCACGAACTGACGGGGTCCGCTAGGGCCGATGCCGCCGGGGCTGCGGGTTGTTCGAAAGAGATACCGTGGCCCCTGGCACAGGCAACTGAAGGAACACGGGTGGGTTTTAGTCAGTAAAAGTCTGACACGCCCTTCCGCTCAGCCTAGGTCAACTGCCAACCACATGGCTGGATAGACAGGAGCCCGCCTCTTTGCTGTTGTAAGTACATGGCTAGGCTGTCTCTATCTGTCATTGCATATTTCTTCACAGTATGCCCCAAATTCCTATTTACTCATCTATCTATACTACCTAATAATAAAGCTGAAGAGTTTGTTTGAACGCGCTATTATCTGGAACTACCGGTCGGAACTGTAAAATTCTTTTTGCATTTGATAGCCCAATTCATGAGAAAGGCTATAGGTTACTTAACATCTCGCTATTAGCGCTATTGTGCAAGCCGAGCGAAAATAACAAAATAGTCAGAAATAATGCTGAGCGAAGAGAGAGAAAACGAAGTGATAGCGCGGGCAGGCGATACGATGCAAGGGAGGACGAAAAATTTCACGCGGATGAAGTCACGCGCAGAAGTTAGTTGTACTATAAAGTTGATTGTGTATTTTTACATCACGCGTTCCGAAGTGGGTTATACAAACATTAAAAGTATTTGTTAATAAATGTTCCTTGGCTGGACCCTCGCCAACTGTAAGGAATAAATACCTCCTATGAAGATTAGGTACATTGTATGATTATGATAGAGATGAGACAGAAGTCGGAAGAACCGGTTCTGGTTATCTTTATAAGCACTAACTAGACAAAAGATATCTGCGCATTGCTTGCGCCTATCTTTTTTACGGAGCGTGTTTGCAAAAATAGGTAGGAGGTGTTGATATGTTAAAAAGCCACCAACGATTTATATCCGTGAGAACGTGATTTAATTTTGCGCAACATTGGCTTTAACCCGCTTAACAATTTCTGCTGACGTAAAGTCATAAATCATGTGTTTAGCTAGGCTATAAACTGCAAGAAACTATTTTACGCAAACTAAATAATTATGTTTATTACAAGTTTCTTTTTCGACATTTTGTTATTTTGATCTTTAAGGTAAATAGTATTTAAGTAAACTAGGTATAAAATAATGAATAAATCAAATTTTGACATTGTTAAATATTGATAAGAATTTTATTGTCCTACAATCACCATAAAGTATGCTTATGCAAGACTTTATGTAAATATTTTACCAATTTTAATACTGAATAATATATTTATTATTATTTTATTATTATTAGTTCTTGCACTTATTACTATTGAGTATCTACCTGTACAGTCACGAGCAAAAGTATGTATACACTCGGCTTTATTCAAAAGCGATTTACTCGTTTATTTTTTAATGAAATTGTATGTTATTACCAACATAGCATTTTCGAAACCGTAGGTTTATGTAATGTGTCGTATTTTAACGTTGCATTCGTTATTTCACGAAAAAATCGCAATTGAAAGTTGTCAAGTGTTGACATATTGGTGCTCGTGACTGTACCTCCCTACCTTATTATCCTTACCCACAAAACCACGCCCTAGGCTTGTTCAGAATTTCTAAATAAAAGCTCTGTCTTTTTTGCAATTCACAGCCAGGAATGTCTCGATATTCGCGACTAAACAGTAAAACTAGCCATGGGAAAGCAAGAAAATTAACTTTTTTTTGTGAATATCCATGGCTAGTTTTACTGGACCTTTTGCATTTTGTTCTTTGGTGGAGTTTGATTAATTTATCATTTGATTGTACAAATAAATGTTTGTCTCATTTAATCAGAATAGAGTCTGAAGGCCAAGTTTGTACACAAAAATAGTGGCGTAATGTTCCAAGATTTATTTGACAATCATTATAAATTGGTGCGCTACTACCTACTACATCTTTTCCTGCGGGGTCATTGCGTTACACACTACAGTAGCAATGGCTTTTATTTTTTTGACAGTTCAACAACATTCATTACGTTATTTACATTGTTGAGCAGACAAATTTTTCGAACATATGAAGCAATAGATCAGGGGCCTAAAATGGCCACTTTGGCAGAATCATAATAGGATAACAATATGAATCATATTAAAAATCGTAAAATAGTCACAAACTGACAATTCATAATATGACCTGTGTGCAATTCAGGGGCTTGTGGCTAAGTACTAACAGCCGCACGGGTCGATCGATCAGGTTAAGCTACGCTTGCCGCGGTTGGTCCGTGGATGGGTGACCATCTTCACATACCAAGACCCCTCCGTGCCTCGGAAAGCACGTTAAGCCGTTGGTCCCGGCTGTCATACGTGCATCTTTGATAGTCGTTACGGGTCGTCAGTAGCCTGAAAATCTGACAACCAGTCTTACCAAGGGGTATCGTATTACCCAGTAACTGGGTTGTGGAGGTCAGATAGGCAGTCGCTTCATGTAAAATACTGGTATTCAGCTGCATCCGGTTAGACTGGAAGCCGACCCCAACATAGTTGGGAAAAGGCTAGGCAGATGATGACCTGTGTGCAATTCATATCACAATTAAATAACATTTAAACTGTAGAAATAAAAAATAAAAAACCAATTTGATTAATAAAAACTGCAATGAAAAATTTACAGATAAAATTACGGTTTTTATTTTTTTCATGCGGCAATGTTTACACCAAATATGAAATGAAATTTTACGAAAATTAGAGGAATTGCTATTGATCTGCTGGGAATTCAGGAAATTAATAGCTTCTAGAGATATTACTTAAAGTGGCCTTTTTGGGCCCCCAGGAGTCTCAATAATCATTATCACGCATCAGAAACCATGCTGATTCTCTTTACAATACATTTGCCGTTGTATTATACCTACACCCATGGCACAGACTAAATACGTCTATTTGTCTCCAGAGAAACAAAGGGTTGGCCTTTAATTTTTCATGCCCTCATTCCATTAGCAAAATTGAGTACCTACCTAAGAATACATAATCAACCTATAATGTTCCCACTGCTGGGACACAGGCCTCCTCTCGGTGAGAGGGAATAGGCAGTAATCCACCACGCAGGCCCAGTGCGGGTTGGAAGATGTCACATGTCTTCGAATTTTTGGTTTCCTCACGATGTTTTCCTTCACCGTTTTGAGAGTAGTGGTGATGAAATAATTTACACAAAGTAAAGCGCCTGTCTGGGTTCGAACCTACGACCTACAGCTCGTGAGTCGCGGCCGATACCACTGGGCCACCACTGCCTAAGAATACCTACGGAAATCAGTCCAGTGATCGTGTTTATTAGAAATCCAATTTGTTTGTACTTCGACTAAAAAACGATTAAAATGATTTTACCGATATTACAAGATTCTTTGAAGTTCCTTTTAAAAATCGCTTTGAAGACTCAAGTGGCATGTTGACTTGGTATTTCAAAGAAAGCTGTTTTTGTAGGATTTCTTTTTATAAATTTGTATATACCTACCAAAAATGAATTATTGCTAATTCTATACTTGCGACAACCATTCTTTTGTGTTACTAAGGGGTATCCAGGGGTGGTCATGGCGGTCCGGATCATCCGAGGATACCGCACGGTCTCCGCTGGGGCGGCGAGCCTCCTTGCCGGATTGCCGCCATGGTATCTGGAGGCCAAAGTTCTCGCCCACATATGGGAGTGGCGAGAGGAGGCAAAACGCCGGGGCGTTACTCCGCTGCCGCGAGAAATCACGGCACAGCGGACAGAGCTCCGGCGGGATCTCATAGCGGCATGGAGAGTGCGATTGTTGCAACCCAGCGCTGGGCACGCCACAATTGCGGCGATAAGTCCCCTCTTTGAGGAGTGGCTAGAGAGGCGCCACGGCGCCCTCACCTTCCGCCTGACGCAGGTCCTCACCGGACACGGTTGTTTCGGGAGGTTCCTGTTCAGGATAAAGCGGGAGGAAACGCCAGGGTGTCACCACTGTGGGGATCGCCCGGAGGACACGGTGGAGCATACGGTGGAGGTCTGCCCGGCTTGGGCGGGGCCCCGCCGTGTCCTCGTGGCGGCGATCGGCGGCGGCGACCTCTCGCGTCCGGCCCTCATCCAGGCCATGGTCCGGAGCGAGAGTGAATGGGAGGCCGTCACCTCCTTCTGCGAAGCAGTAATGCTCGCGAAGGAGGAGGCGGAGCGCGTGAGGGAGAGGCAATCGCTGCACCCTCGCGCGCCTAACCGCCGCAGTAGACGCCCTGGACGGGAGTCAACAGCCGACTCCCGGCCACCGTAGGCGCGGGCTTGCGGGCCGCGAGCTATGGGCAGCTCGCCGCCCGGTAAGGACCAGGCCCGGGTCGACGGCGCGTTGTGTTCCACGCGCGCCTCAAAGAGCTGTCAGCACGAACTGACGGGGTCCGCTAGGGCCGATGCCGCCGGGGCTGCGGGTTGTTCGAAAGAGATACCGTGGCCCCTGGCACAGGCAACTGAAGGAACACGGGTGGGTTTTAGTCAGTAAAAGTCTGACACTCCCTTCTGCTCCGCCCAGAGCGGGAGGAGTCATTTGATGATTTCCCACCCAGAAAAAAAAAAAAAAAAAAAGGGGTATCCAGGGGTACCAAGTACCTACCTGGGTTGTGAAGGCCAGAAAGGCAGGCGCTTCATGTAAAATACTGGAATTTGGCTGCATCCAGTTGGACTGAAAGTCGACCCCAACATAGTTGGGCAAAGGCTAGGCCGCCCATTGTATATTTTGTAGAGTTTGATGTATTTTTGTCGTGTACAATAACGTATAGGTAAATATAAATAAATATGATGATCAACTTGCAAAGAATTTTTCTAACATTTGAACACTCACTAACCGAGTTTTATGTCATTGTTTCAGATCCTGCCCTACATAGACGGTTTCAACCACGTGTCGAAGATCGCATCCCTGACGGACGTGGAGATCAGTTTGGTTCGCGCGTGTGTCCAGAATCTAGTCTACTACGGAGTGGTCACACTCGTGCCCATCTTCCAGTACTGTGCTGTAAGTTCCACATATTCGTTCAGAGGCCTATTCAATTACCCACGGCTGTAGGTAATTGTTTAAAAAGGTCGGTATGCTGCACTGGTTCACTTCATCACGTTAACGTCGGCTGTCGCTGAAAACCATCACCGGGGCTCTGTATCGTATAGGGTCTTGGCATTATGCTGAGCGATGGCCGTTTTGCGTGGATGTGACGCATATTTTCGCCCAACTTATTTTTTGTTTGTGTTCTTTTTATACGTCATGTTTGCCGCAAATAAATGTATTTTCTTTCATTCTTTCTTCTTGTTAGGGGTAGGGCACTGATCCAATGAAATACTGAAGCTAATAGAACTATGAGATTCCCCGATAGAATTATATATTTATTAAAGATCTTTAAAAAGTGTTTCTTGTTAACTTCCAGGTGTACAGTGCTACCCCTAAGTTAAGGCAGCTGACTCGATGCGCAGGGCTGCAGCGACAATGTGTGGACTTCTGCGCAAGATCACGTAAGCAACGCATTTGCATAGATACCACATAAATATCTATTTTTACATTCATAAAGGTTTATTTCTGCGTCTGCTTCTTAGTAGCAGATCTTAAATCAAGCATCTGTCATCTGTGTTTTTACCTAGCTAAAAGGATTTTCCAAGCATGTCTACCTATTTATAAATAAACGTCATTGCTGAAAAGCCTAATGAATAAATATGTATTTCCCCGACAGTAAAATAAACTTCTAGAAAACAATACTATTAAAATTATAATTAAAAAATCTAAGTACTAAGCGCGGGATGGTCACATAGGGAATTTCAGCTGGTTTCATGACCCCGGTATGTCTTTCAAATATTCTCTGATGTATAGCGAGATACTTAAATGGTTAGTATTTGCACCCCTGGAGGCTCGATACACCAATCAGCGGGAACCGCCTAAAAGCCCCAAAAACCGTCCCTAAAAACTTGATCCTCATTTTTTTCTTCTTCCATCCACTTTTCCAGCTCGTCAGTTGCCCAAGGTCAGCGACATATTCCGCATGTACGCGGGCATGTCTTACGGCAGCACCATCAGAGATCTCTGCAGACGAATGAAGCCTCAGGAGCTGGCCATCAACGAGAGGAAACTTGTGCTGTTCGGAGTACTTGAGGGTCTCATTAGAAGGGTTTATAAGGTGAGCGAGGTTTTGTATATTACGAGTAATACTGGATGTTAGCTGCCAGAGAACTAAGCCCAAACACGGTGATATTTTACAGCAGAGCTGAACTGTCTAGAACAGGTTTTCAGACACCTGTCACTCATGAGTGAGTAATGATTCGGCACCGCCGGGAGGCATTCATTCGATTTTGCCGCCCGGCTTGTGCCGAATCACCCGAACATGGTTGTAGTCCCCTAATGTTCGCCCCACACTGCTAAGACACAGGCTTCCTCGCTGTGAGTTGGAATGGTCTGTAATCCACCACACGAGCCTATTGCGGGTTAGTAGATGACTCAAGTCTTCGAATTTTTGGTTCTAGGACATACCGGTTTCCTCACGATGTTTTGTTTAAATGAATGAAGATTTATGTTTATTTTCCAGTTCCCAATAACGCTACACAATGACGACACAGCGTCCATTCTAAGCGACCACAGTCAACCCCTCGTGCGCACCTACAACGGTCTGGTCTGCCTCGACGAGCTGTGCTGTCAGAGTGGCCTGTCCGCCTTGCAGATCGAGGAACAGCTGGAAAGAGACAGCAACGTCGTGTTTATCGTCAAATGAGCGAGACGGAGAAATTGATTCGCAAGCTTTTTCTGCATGGGCGTTTGAAATGGTGATGTTATGGGGTCTGTACGATAGCTTTTTCATAGACAAGGAAAAGTTATGCCTTCATTTTTGTCGTGGAAAGAAGACTTGGCTACGCTTTTCAACAGCTCTAGGGAAGTCTTAATTTGTCTTAATATGGGATATATAATAACTATACTTAGGTATATCATAATGGATTTTTATATACTAAGAACTGTGTTCTTCTAAATTTTTGTTTTTATATCTGGATATTGCTGGAACTTATCAGTTGTGCTTGTGACAGAATGTTGGTACGTTGCACAAATATGAAGTAGAAACGCACGACTTTTAGTGCATCTAACTAATATTACAACAGCCCGACTGCTAAGAAGTGCCAAAAAGACATACTTAAGTTAAATGTCGCATTTTTGCTTCTATTATAGCTTATAATGTAATTTCGAGACAGTTATCCAATTTTCTTGTAAAAGTCTTAGTGGTAGTTTTTTTTTTATCAACATTGGACGACAAGAAGGAATCTACATATACTATAATAATTTTATAACCTCTGACCGTGGACATGATTCGAAGACCGTACTTCACTTAGAAGTGAGCGTCGCATTCGAATTTGAACATTATTTGTAAAGCATTTAATAATCATATTCGATTGAAACACTTACCTGCTTTATTTCGTTTGCAGCTACGGTTTCTAGAAGAGCGTTTCCGTCATATTTATAATTGACGTCATAAAAATCTGTCATTTTCACCAGTGTGTGACATTAAGGAGTCAAAAATGCTCTGTGTTTGGACACCTCGGCCGTATGTGGCGGTCACCGCTCTTTTAGGAAACCTTAGCTTAATTAAGTGCAGCTACCTCAGGCAACGTCTCAGTTAAGCGGTCGGCCTATAGATCATACACAGAATGCGTTTTGACTTTACACTTACTTCACTTAATTAAGCTAAGGTTTCCTAAAAGAGCGGTGACCGCCACATGTGGCCGAAGTGTCTGGCTGCTTTACAAAATCTGCTGTCAAATCTAATTTTAGCGGTTACAAATATGAAATCACATAAGTTCACTGCAGGTTTGAATTTCTGAACTCAGGAGCAAACACCCTTAATTCGTAACACACTATCAAACTCAATCTGAATCATTTTAAAGGACATTGCTAAACCATTGCTTCATATGTTCAAAAAATGCGTCTGCTGAACAACGTAAATAACGCAATGAATGTTGTTGAACTGTCAAAATGAAATCTATCGCTACTGTTATTGTGTTACGCAATTACCCCTCAGGAGCAAAAAGGGGTAAACAAAAAATTATTGAATTGAAGTAGTACCTATTGAAGATTTAAAAGAGGATTATACTGTAAATAGACTAAGAAAACAACGAAGTTGTGTTTATAAGGGTATATATTTACTACGTACCACATAGATAGTTATGTGTTATGGATGAATTACTGAAGTCACTATTGTATATTTTGTATTCAAGTGTAAATCAATGTCAATTTTTTAATCTTGTACACTTTATTAAAATTATTACTAATTGAGTACATTGCTATAATGATTAAGTACCTATGTATAAAACATTGTTGTATTTTTTGTAAATGTATAATTGTATAAGATCGATTCTCTTCTTACTTGAGCTGTAGGTCGAATGTACAGTCGCCAAAGGAGATAAGTAACGAGGGTCGTCGGACATAGTTGAAGTTTAGTAAGAAACCGATGGATTTTTCGAATGAAAAAATAATAGATAAATGAACTGTTCGTTTTCTATTAATTTAATTAAATTTTATTCGAAAACATCCCGCGGTTTCTTACAAAACATCAACTATATCCGACGGCCCTGGTTACTTAACTCCCTTGGTAACCTTACAGTATCGTAAAAGATGAATTTGTATATAAACATGCAGTTTTTAATCTTTATAATTAGGAATTTATATTCTTTGAATAGCCATACACTATATGCAGCCACATACACTTTCGTATAAAATGCTACCTACCTACTATTTAGAGAGCTAGATTTTCTATTTTTAGACTACAGCGTAACCATTTTACTGAATATTGGCGCCAATTCCCTTGTTCACAAACTAAACGAAATTTAAGTTCAGTGCATCTTTTTCTTTCTATTTCATTAAGAAAAGGACAGAAGATAAATATTAGTTTAGTAGTCCTGTCAAATTAGTCAGCGCCTGACGTAAATTGACGTATTTTTAGTAGCCATGTTTTTAATCACGTCTAAACTTGTCTATGGAGTATCTTAATTTGACAGGACTAAACTAATATTGATCTTCTGTCCTTTTCTTAACAAATTAGAAAGAAAAAGATGCACTGAACTTAAATTTAGTTTAGTTTGTGAACAAGGGAATCGGCGCCATTGTATAATACCATTTTACTATATCTAAAGTTAAGCGCGCATTTTCGACATAAATACCCATTGTGGTCGCAAGCGCTACTGCTGAGTATGACGTGTTGGGTTCGATTCCCAGGGGGGAAAATGGTATTTGGTTTTTACATCTGGAATGTCTCAGTACCAGCCCGGAGTCTGCATTCGCGCCCGGTTGATGGATGGCAATAGGCTCGCCCCTATGACATGGGACTTAAACATAAGAAAGAATGAAGAAAGATAGAAAATGCATTTACTTGCGGCAAACATGGCGCATAAAAAATAAATAACAAGTTGGGGGTAGACATGCGTCACGCAAAACGGCCATCGCTCAGCATAATGCTAAGACCCTATACGAGACAGAGCCCCAGCGCTGGTTTTCAGCGGCAGCCGGCATTGGCGTGATGACGTTAACCAATGCAGCATGCAATTATACAGAAATAAATAAAAAATAACAATCAAAACAATAAATAAAATAAACCAATGCAACATGTGATTAGACACAAACAAAAAAACAACAATAAAAACATGAAATAAAATAGAATAAACATACATTAAAAAAAAGATGGTGAAACATGAAATATAATTATGATGTGGTAACATAACTGGCGAAATGTGTGTGTACTATGGATGCCTCTCTGCCTAACCCTTCAGGGGATACAGGCGTGAAGTTATGCTATGCCCATTATGTGCGACATACATTAGTTTTACAAGTTAAAAACTGCTCAATCTTCTTAGTTTTAACATATTTTTTATAAATGTTTTTTTTAAATATTTTACTAAATGTACATATTAACCGGTCAATCCGTAAAGGTGCTAAATATTTTTATTCTAATGTATTACATGTATACAAGTGTAATTCTGTTGTAAAATATAAACCAAAGAAAAAAATAGATACAAAAAAATAATAATCTTAAAGCTCATTTTCTCATAGCTGGACGCAAATTTTAATTCTGTTTGTTGTTTTAGTTAATTCATAAATGCAAACCTATTTAACCGTAATCATTTATTATGTTTAATTGTAATCACTTTCAACCAGCGAAGAATTTAAAACAAACTAAATTCTTAAATTGCCTCTAAAGGAACATTTCAACATAAAAAGAAGTTAAAAAAAAAAAGTTCTATATAGTCCCATAACCATCATTTTTTAGAACAGCATAAATAATTTAAAATTGAAAACCCACCGATCGTGTTTGACTTACTTAAATAACGCTATGACATCAAAGTACTGAGCAGATATTAAAGAATATTCAGAACTTGAAAGAATTTCTGGAATTATACATCTAGTGGTGTCTAGTCGCGTTTTGTAAAATAATCAGTATGTTTGTTGAATGTATATTTTACTTTTAATGTATAGACTTTGGCCGGCTATAGTCAGCATTTTCCGGTTATTTTTATTATTACCCAAATATTATCTCGTCAGTTTCATTTTATTTTTTTGTTAATTTTTAAGGCGTGTTCAGACTTTCAATGTATACACTTGTGGAAGTAATGCTATTGTGAAGAAATATGCAGGTGGTAACACTGAATCTAGTGTAATGGCAACTCCAAGACGTTTTTATGCACTGTAGCGTTATTACATTGAATTGAGAACCTCCTCTTTTACTTAAAAGGTTGAATATAAAAGTCACTTTTGAAACTAACACGTGTGTGATGCTTATACCTAAGGGCGATTTACAGACTGCAATTTGAGTTTGCTAAGTAAACGTCTTATACAAATATTAACATTATTTGTATATGGCTAATGTTTATAGTCGTATGAAACCCTTGCTCAGATTAGCTTATACGATAATGAACATTAATTGCATAAGAATAAGATTTACTTTTGTACGAAACGCTTACTTGCCTTAGCAAAGTAATGTCATTGCTGTTAATGTTGCCCTAGCTAGTAGTCTTGAACACGCCAAAACTAGTCAGGATTATTTTGTGCCTTATTTCTTGTATATTTTATAATTATTACGTTTTAATCAATGCATAATACTAGCTTTTATTTCATATTAATCGTTATTTTTAAGAGATTATCATCACGCGCTGTTGACGTCATGTTTAAAATTAATTCATGTTTCATTTATGTGGTGAAAAAATATATTTGTAATTGATTTGTTTTTACGTTGACAAAAATATGTTTTGTATTGTATACAGGGTCAAATTAGATTAGCTAGCGAAACTCCGCAGACGTTAGGGGTATCGATATCGAAACATGATAAATCATTTATATATTTTTTTTTTTGTTTTGTGTACCGTTTCTTGTGTAGCCACTTATAATATCAGTTTTTTTTATGTAAACTTCACAGATGTAATGAGTATCGATATCGAGGCACAATAAAACAAAAGAAAACAAATTTTCTCAACTCATACTCCAAGTAACAACACCACTAGCGGTCGTTGACCCTCAAAAAAATACTTCTGATCTTTTTTATTTGAATTTTATCATTATTATATATCGGTACTGGTCACGTCTGCAGAGTTTAACTAGCTAATTTAATTTGACCCTTAAAAAACTTACATTATGTTCATTCTTCCATTTATTGATGTTTATTTTATGATTAATGTTTTGGATACATGTGTAAGTACTTACATAAATGTTAATTTTTATGTTACATGTTATCTACATGTAATACGACTCATTAAAATTGATTATTTTTATAGATCTACTTTTTTATTTCACCGCGGGGCGCAGCTAGTTCCATATATAATATATATGTAGAGAGAATATATATGGAGAGAACACCTGCATTCGTTTCGATAGTAGAAAACGTCTTCGTGGATAAAGTTTAGTACGCCAGCCTGCACAAGCTACATGGCATATTATGAAAGCGTCTATGTAGCTACGCTATGGTTGTCCGTAATCTTGCCGCCCATTGTGTGTGCATTTTACCGGGCTTCAGCTACGCAGCGTAAATAATATTTCGCTCTGCGCCATCGTAACATTTGCAATCACCTAGATTTTGAAGCACTCGTCCACTCTAGCCTGTTTGAGTATCGTATTATTACCCAGTAACTAGGTTGTAAAGGTCAGATAGTCGCCCCATATAAAATACTGACATTTTGCTGCTTCCGGTTAGATTAGAAGCCGACCCCAACATTTAGGAAAACGCTAGGCACATGACGATTGAAGGTTGCAAGAAAAGTTCAAAATAAAAAAACACCAAAATGAAATACAGTAGTGATTTATTCTTATATAACACATAAGTTAGAAAATACATAAACAGTTATATAAGGTAACAAAAAACGTGACTAGCGATACAGACACGAGCATACGAGTCGATGTGAAGGACATTGTGTGATACTGTGGCGTTTCAACTAAACTTTAATATAGCTTATCTAGAAATGGAGAGGTCAAATTGAACAGGTGAACACAGGTGAACCTTGCGTGAACACACTTGTTCGGGTCGGCATGATTCGGCACAACCGGGCGACAAAATCGAATATAATATGTAGAAGAGTTTTCGGGAGTAACCAAAGGGAATTGTGTAACACTAACAGTCGCAATGGCTTTCATTTTGTCAGTTCAACAACATCATTGCGTTAGTTAAGTTATTGAGCAGACAAAATTTTGTGGATTGGATTAGTCCTTTAAAATCACAACAATCACACATTGTGGTTGAAAGTGTGTTACGCAATTAGGGCGGCGCTCGGCTTAACTCGAATTGTGACAAGTCAACCCGAACATAATCCAGTGAGGGTAGATGCCGATCGGAGATTGCCGATCGACACGAGCCGAATATGTGTAGTAATTGCTTCGGGTCGGCTTTGTTGTTCAACAAATACTCTCGAATCTAATGTGCCGAGCCGAACAAGTTTGGAGCACCCTTTAGGACTGAACGGACACATGTAACGCGATACTATTAGTTTAACAATTTGTGCAGCCACCTTGGGGCCGCATAATACACACACACACTAATGATTTTTAAAATATAATAAGGATCGTGTATGGTATCAATTTCAACTGAAAGAAATAATGATTTTATTGGAGCCAAAAAATACAAAACCACACATATGAGGCGACATTTAAGACTGTGTAAAAGTGGTCCAATACTCAACCTATGAAGCATTTAGTGCAAGTGAATAAAGCCTACTAATATGCCTAAATAAGTTACTATACGACCGTTTTTATTTACACTAGACGACAAATTAATGCACTCGTTTGATTTTCAACTTCCGACGCTGAGCCGAGGGTTCAAAATCCAACAGTGCGATTTCATTTAGTATCAGTGCAAACTGGCATTATATTCGTAAAATTTAAACCGTTCAAAGATAAGGCAAGTCCATATGTCGGGCTGTATATATCGCAATACGTGTCTTTACTTTTTGCGACAACCGAAAAAGAACTTACTTTTTCTAGTATTACAGCACATTTTTCGATAGTCGAAAAAAATGTTTTACTTCTTTTTATTATTATAAATTAGTACAAGGTGGGTAACACCCTTGACACAGAAAGTTAATGCGAGGATTTGAGTAGAATATTGAAGATTTTCTTAACGCCACAGTTTAAGAAAGTATTTGAACACTAGATGCCCATTTTTACTGATGATTCGGTAAACTAAATTAATAAACAAAAAGTAATTCCCTCCAGAACGTGTTTTTTTTTTTCAACTATTTCATTTTGATACCTAAAGATAAAAATAAACTGTAAATAAATGAAAAACTCAGGTTTGATTGAAAATAAACTAGTTATGAATGGGTAAAGTTGACAATGTGCTTATCGAAAATACGATCTGAAAATCTTTTTTCATTCTGACTTATATTATTTTATGGGTAAACAATTGGATATTAAAAATAAGGCGTTTTGAGCACTACCAACTGTTTTTCAACACCCTTAACAACGTTAAATGTACAGAAAGGCACAAAAAGCAAACCTATGTGTCCGTCACAGCTATAATTGACGAGACACCTACCACGCAAGTGCTATCATTGCCCGGGCACTATCAACAAAGAACATTGCCAACTTTACCCAAAGGATATATTTTGGCACTGCACATATTGTAGAAAATTAGAACGCTTCTTTATATTACAATATAATACTCGATTAATGTTCATTATTGTAGAAAATAAACCCTTATTATTTATATTTCGATCTTTATTACGTACTGGACTGTGTGAAAGTGTTCCTAATTTATTATCTACCAACACCCGCCCCTGCTTCGGACGGGTGTGGTGGCAAGTCAAAATTTCTAGATTTGTGTCCCAGTATAATGTAGATGTATTAAACACATAAACCTTCCGGAATAAATTGTCTAAATGATGGTGAAAACCGCATCAAAATCCGTAACGTAGCCTAGAAGCCCAACGCGGTCACACAGACAGACACTAAAAGCGACTAATATGTATAGACGTCATGAGAAACGATCCAGTCTAATGTCTAGAAAGTTTGGTCGATGTCATTGGTCAAAAATACACCGTTAAATTTTGATCGTTTTAATCCTTAATAGGGTTCATGGTACTCATCATTATGAACAACTTTTACTGCGGGACCAACCCTGAATTCGTGAAAATAAATCAGTTGATCCATACATTATGTCGAGCTATGCGAACATAAATCTATGGTTCAACTGATTTTTTTTTGTTGACTGGTTTTAATGCTTAAAAGGTGTCATTGTACTCACAATGGCCCCTTTTAAGGATTAAAACGATCAAAATTTAACGGTGTATACAGGATAACGAAGAACTGTGTACATGCACTCTCGCCAAACTTTATATCTGACCATTTTGAAAACAAAATCCCGTGCACATGATGACCACAGCTGCGTCCGTAAGTAAAACAAAAGAGGATCCTTTTTAGGTCGACTAAAAATATGCGCTGTAAGCACGAATAGTCCTTACGGTGGTCTGATATAGATTTTGGCAATAGTACAGTTAGGGAAATTCATAGTTCAGTAGATTGACACACTGCGTCAATTTGCCGTATTAAAGCCATTACTAACAACTTATAGAGGTATGAGGAACAGGCTGTAAAGTTTAATCATCCTCCATAGAAAAGGGAGGATCCTCCAGACGAGTGTTGTGTCTGGCGGGCAACTGCCCAACTAATGATGTCGGGAAGTTTGTTTATATGCTATTTGCGCGGTAAACTCTGCTTGCGAGATGCAGAATTTGCGTGACGTCAGTATGACGCGTTGTTCGCATGTGGCGTTGTAAATACCGCTACATCAGATTAAGAATGGCAGTTTTGACTTGAATATATGGACAATTTCTAGTTGAAAGTCAACTTGCTAAGCACTCAAGTCTCCCTCTCTATAAATGATTAAGCTGCCTAGTCACTTTTGCCACACTCAACCAAGTAGTTAAAAATGTTTCATCGTCGGCTCAAATAATAAGAAAGGAAACAGATTTCACACAGTCAAATACATTCTTATTACAAAATAATTTGTTAAAATTTCTATTTCTGATTTAAATAAAACGAAAAGAACCATTTTTTCACATAATTACATTAACATTACGATCTATTTGCTAACTTATAATATTTCGCTTTATATTTTATATAATACACACTTCAGGCACGATGTGTTCTGAATTATACCATTAAAAAAAGAAATGAGCAAAAAAAATCACTTTAAATTCACAACACTGATTGGTCAACAGTTCGTAGTACACGGAAACGCCCGAAAACGAGCGAATTGGATTTATGTACAAATAGATATATTAAGTTAAAGCCTATACAGAAATCACCATAATCTTACATACCGATTTTTGCTTTTAAAAGTCAATGAATTCTAAAAAAATGTAGGCTGGTTCGAAAACTATCCTGTAGTTTTTCTCGAAGTTTTGGCATAATTCAGAACGCACATATCCATAATTCACTCATAAATAATGAATATATCTACCACTGTCTTCTATACATAGCGTTTTAAGGAATGGCCTAATTTTTAAGGTATTGGGTGTACGTGACTGGCTGAAAACTTTCTTAAACAATAATTAATTTGGTAAAGGCGGTGTTTGCTACTTTTTACTAGTAAAACGAGACAGAAATCGTTCAATAATATTGATAGATAGACACGACTATGCGAATTGCTTCGCATTTTAATAAAACTTAAATTCTTGCATTATAATTAAAACAATTGAGACACAAAACAGCAAAAACAGAAGCACTTATATCTACGTGCTTTTGATAACGACTGCGATGCGAAAGAATTCGCGCAAGTGTGTCTAGTCCTTAACTTAGCAAAAGATATTGTATCAACCGTTGTTATTTTTTTGTTTATTAAATTTAGTTATGTACTATCACCAAAACCAGGTATAGTATCAGGTCAGATATAGATTTCAGCGATAGTACAATCTTTGTCCGCCATTCCGAAAAAAAAAAATGCACTGGACAGTTACAAAAAACAGCAATGTCCTATTATAATACCACCGTATAATAATAATAAATAAGTTTAACTCAGTGGCTAACACAAGAAACGTATTTTTGTTACAGATTTCTATAGATTTGAAAAATCAGTCAATTTATTATGCTTTTTTTGCACAAGTGTTGGTCAAAAAGATTGGATACTTAATAAAATAAAACATTCATTGCTGTCCATAAACCATAGGAACAAAATAAATACACAAAGGTGCGCACCTTATGCTCTAAATAATAGTGGTCATTTTAGCACTTATATTTAGAAACACAAATAGCGGCATGACATGTGACGTCTTCAGATAAAATCTGCAAAAAAACATTTAAAATTAAAAGAAAAACATTTATACCATTCACCGATAATTATTGAGACTGGTAACACAAAAAGAAAATGGAGGCCTGTCAAATGACGTCATCAGTGTCAGCCATTGCTATTTCTTCCTACCACAGCCATTCCGTACTCCCAAAAAGAAGGAATAATTTATAGGTAGTGATTGAAATCATAAATATGTATATCCTACACTAATTCTAGATATCAAACGAATATTAGGCTTATGACACAGCTAATACGGCCTTTCTACTAGGAATATCTTTTTAGGACACTATACATACATAGTTACATACAAGTTGTTCAGTAATGTTTAATCTAGTTTACTTTGTCATTCCAAGACCTCGTAGCAATAACCTTTTTTTTTTTCAAAAAGTTTCAATGTAGAGTTTTGACTCAGCTACAATTTTACTATATTATGTGACTTTAAACTGTCGTGCATTTAGTATTGAACTAAATGTAGAACGCCACCCGTAGGCTATAGGATAAATACACCCAAATAGGCTCGGATGGAACAGTCGACATTAGTGCAGGATGTCAACTCAGGGCGGCTGCTGATGAAGGTCTAGCACGTCAAAGGCGGCGCGCACGGACCCAGCCAGGCGGTCCACTGTACACCAACCAACTCGCACTAGGCAAGCGCGGAGACTGACATTAGGCCGACTCTCACTGGAACCATGTGGTCTCAAAATCCCCGGGTGGGATTCCTTTGTCAGACGACCAAAGCATGCTCAAAGGACACAGAAAAAAGAACTGGTCCTTAACAGCTATAATCAGAGAAGTGGAAAGAGAGTAGGGAGGCCTTTGCCCTGCAGTGGGACGTCACAGGCTTTTAATAATATTTATAGATAATAATCAGCCTAATACGAGGGGCTCGTGGCTAAATAATAACCGACACACTGGTCATTGCCACGGTCGGTTTGTAGATGGGTGACCATCCATTATACACCGTAAAATTTTGATCTTTCAATCCTTAAAAGGGGTCATTGTACTCATCATTATGAACAACTTTTACTACGTTTACGGGGTTGGTCCCGTAGTAAAAGTTGTTCATAATGATGAGTACAATGACCCCTTTTAAGGATTAAAACGATCAAAATTTAACGATGTATATCGAGTAAGTACCCTTCGTGTCTCGGAAAGCACGTTAAGCCGTTGGTCCCTGCTGTCATTCGTAGATTTGTGACAGTCGTTACGGGCAGTCAGAAGCCTGAAAGTATTACAACCGGTCCTACAAAGGGATATCGTGTTACCCAATATTTTGGTTGTGGAGGTGAGATAGGTAGTCGCTCCATGTAAAATACTAGTATTCATCTGCATCCAACTAGACTGGAAGCCGACGCCAACGTACTCAGAAAAGCCTAGGCAGATTTATAGTTTTTTTTTGTTGTTTTAGTTTGTCCATATGAAAATGAGTAAGAAAGAACTTAATCAAATGCTTACAATCGTCAGAACGCGTTCTTGACACCTCTCAGTGCAACAGTTCTAGTAACTAATAAAGATCAAATTAACAAAACACGTATTCGTTTATATGAAACTGACAGGTGTCAAGAACGCATTCTCTCGACGGCCGGACTATAGGTATTTTGTAAATAATAATCATTTATCAATTAAGTAGTCCGTCCTGTTGAACTGCCGACCCTGACATAGTTGATACAAGGCTAGGCAGATGATGAATTAAATAGTCCGACATTTTCTTTAGTAGGCAGGTAAGATTTCGTAGGAGTAAATTATTAAAACTAAGTTACTTCTGACTAAGACTCTACCAACCCTGGGCCCACGTGGTGGATTACGGCCCACTCCCTCTCACTGAGAGGAGGCCTGTGTCCCAGCAGTGGGAACATAATAGGCTGATTTTGTTATGGCAATGAATTTTCCAGTTATTGACTACAAAATCACTCGGTAGGTTCCACACAATCATACTTTTCGATGTTTACTTTATAAACTTAATTATACATGATTGAACAACTTTATTACAATATATAAAGTCGAGAAGGATTAATTTATTTTTACAAGAGATGCCTCGTCGTCTAGACACGACTTGTGTAACATCAACAAATGAAATAAACCTCGGGAACTTTACAACTTTTTTTTCGGTGCGATCGTCTTTGCTGCCATATACAAATATTTTACAAGTTATTTTAGATTTTGCTGGGAAATGAAAGTTCAATAAACAATTGACTAAAGGTTTTGAAAAAATAAATGTCTTATACGAATTAAAAGAAAGAAATAATTCTGACAGTACAAAATCAAGGAAGCGAAGCGTCAGGTAGGCCGCAAAATTCAATTTTTCTTACGTTTTTTGCAATTTACAGGTCAGTGTCAAGTTGTATGTTGAACAAAATATGATTCGCGACCGTAACAAGTATGTATGTACGGAATTATTATCATTAAAATCATCAAAACAATCCTCTTAGTTCATATAACCCCATTGAATGACTAATTCATGATGACATATCAATCAATTGGGTTCATAACCACATTTTTTTATTATGACTAAATTTCGCAGGCTACCGACCCTGTCCCTTCCGAAAACTCGTTCTACCAAAAAAAACTAGTTTCCACTGTGGCATTCCATCAGTAGCCAAACATTCCGTCACACGTCCTAAGACAGTTTTTCGTTTATACGAAAATTGCATTGAAAACTATGCGCACGCGCAGAAACAATCTTTTAACCCAATTTATTTGTTTATAGAACTTTCTTCTCGAAAACGACCACACCTTACTATAGACACGATAAACAAGAGATTCACATACATATATGCACTATTCGATTTAAGGCAGATGTCTATTTAAGTTTGAGACTCGCAAGCGCCGCGTTACACTGTATAATACAACTATACTAATTTACAATCAGGAAAATTAATTGTTTATCAAATTGACACACTACATCGACTTACCGTGATATAGCCATATTATACAACTGTCAAATAATGGCAGTTGTGATTTGAATAGCGCTACAAGGTTCTTTTACACGTGGCTAAAATCGGAACTACCGCCATTTTGATATTTTTCTCAAAGCAATTGCAGGACAGCGCCTGCGCCAGCGCCTTGTCATCGTCATTCGAGCGCCAAATGATCCTTGTGGCAGTGTAGGATAGCTAATTTAAGTTGATAGTCAATTTGGCAAGCAATTAATTTCACAGACTTTATTTTTATATACGGTATAGCGGGCGTGCGTTATACTGTATATAACTACAACTATACTTATCGCAGTTAGCCCGAACACATCTCTGAGTGATCGTCCCATGCGGCCACCTGAAACAGAATGAAAAAGAAATTAGTTTTTAAACGTAACACAGGAATATTCATGTTGCCATTGGAGTACTACTGGATTACTGGTATGGCCTATTCATGCGATACAATTTTGCAATCGATCCTTGCGAGTTGTAGATATTTAAATGTCGCATTCTAAATGTGGTGCTGAAGGCAGATGCTCCGAATACCATGGACTGCCAAACGCACAAATGTCTGTCCTTTCGCAACTCGAAATCAAGACCCGATTGTCTACAGTTTGTCGACAGCGTATGCCCACATAATGGAAGGGGAGATAGCAGCCTTGAAAAGCTGGTCATTGTTGGCAATACCGAAGGAAAGAGAGCACGAGGCCGGTCGCCAACACGATGGTCTGAGAAGTAAAAGAAGGTACGTCCTCAGGCTTATTTCAGCAGGTTGTCCGCTTAAAAGGGATCCAGTGATCACGATCTACAGTAATGAGAGACCGATTGAAGAAGAAATGTCTGGTGAGCTTTTGGGCCCAGACTCTAGTCTAATCTTGGACCAGTTGGTTTTACTGTCTCCCCGCCCTAATACAGCACTACGTTGCCACACCTCGCGCCACGTTGCTCTCACCTGACAGTCGCGGCTGCAGTACCACTGGTTGGCGCAGCCCGCGCATACGAACTGCGCGTCTCTCCGCCTGCAGCCCTGACACAGCGGCGCGTCGTCGTTGTTGTCTGCTTGCTCGGTGGCGCCCTCTGCCGGGGCTTCGGTCCCACCCTCGTCGATCACGAGCCGGCCCGAGCCGGACCCGGAAGGTGACGCCGATGCTTCGCCCTCGGAGGCTGGACTTTCTTCGTCGTCCTGGAAAAAGATGGGGTTGGTTTGAGTTTTTGGCAATGGAAAATGGTTTGTACTTAAACAAGACACGGAATTTCCCAAACAAACTTATGCCCCCAAGTCACGTGATCAATTAAATTTTGAAATTATAGAGACAGCTTTCTCAGGGTTGAAGCTACGTCTATATTTTTTTGCCGTTAATGTCCCACTGCTGGGCAAAGGCCTACACAAGGAGAGTAGGGAGGCCACCTCTGTCTGTCCAGAGCTGCGAAGGACCAATCTTTATTAAAGGAGTCCAGCTCATCCCGCCATCTTCGTCTGGGCCTGCCGCGATGTCGTTTGCTATAAAGCGGGACCCACTGGGTCGTATGTTTGGCCCATTGTTTGTCTGACATGCGGCAGATGTGTCCAGCCCAATTCCATTTAAGCGTGGCAGTTTTCTGAGTGACGTCAGTTATTTTAGTGATGGAACGGATTGTTGTATTCTTAACCCGGTCCCAAGTTTAAGACCCAATTGTTCTATAATCTTAGTCAAAATCTGTTGACTAGCTTACTCGTGAAAATTACTCGTGATATCACATCAAAAGCAGTCTCTCTACTCATGAAAACGTAATACCTAGAATGACAGAGGGAGACATTCGCAAATTTTATAACATTACATAGCACGGCTACATTCCTTAATCAGTTCTTCAAATCGATTGATTTAAGTCAACAAACAACGGGTGAGTTACCTTGAGAATGTCTTTCAAGTATTTATTCATTCATTAGTCATTCTCAAGGCTGCTCACTACCTGCAGCACCGCTTCAGTTTTCTCAGGCTGCGGTTTTGGATAAACTTTCGTAGTTATAACATTACATAGTATGGACGTTTTCGTTTCAGATCGGTCGATTTACGTCAACAACTAAGTCATACGTTGTAACATAGTTACGTATATGTTGTGAAAATAAATGGCTGTTTTCGGGCGCTAACCCTGAATCTAGTGTAGTCTCGATCGAAGATCTACCCCCTACATATTAAACATGCATTTGTCGAGGATTTAGCTTGACATGATCTTAATGTCAATAAAAAGCCTATAATGTTCCCACTGATGGGGGTGGGAAGGAAATGGCCTATAATCTACCACGCGGGCCCAGTGCGGGTTGGTAGATGTCACATGTCTTCGAATTGTCGGTTCTGGGATATGCCGGTTTCCTCACGATGTTTTCCTGCACCCTTTTTGAGAGCAATCGTGATGAAATTATTTACAACTCGCTTCTGCCCGAGACTTCGTCCGCGTGAAATTTCGGCCCATTGCGTCGCATCGCATCGCTCGCCCGAGCTACTACTTCATTTTTGCTTAGTGTTCTTTCCGACTTTTTTTTTCAATTTGCTCGGCTCCTAAGGGTCGTAGCGTGATGTTAGATAGCCTATAACCTTCCTCCAGAATTGGACTATCAAATACAATAAGATTTTTTTAAAATCTGACTAGTAGTTCCGGAGATTACCCCCTACATGCATACAAACAAACAAACAAATTTTACCTCTTTATAATATTAGTATAGAAGAAAAGCGCCTGGCTGGGTTAGAACCCACGACCGTGTTCTCATTATTCGGCGTTTATTAATAAGGGGACATGTGAGATTCGTTGTAAAGGCTACTCACCAGTTGCACCACCTCTTCAGGTTTCTCAGGCTGTGGCTCTGGGGGTGGGGTCGGCTGTACCGGCGTTATCGTGATCTCTCCGCAGTTCTATAACGATAGCCGGGACATGGGTTAATGATTTTGTAAGGGGGTTAATAATTACATAGTTATAAAGTTTTAAAATAGTTATATTAATGGGAGTTTTGTATAGTTAAAATTTTTGATGTATAAGAAATTTTTGTATGTAGAAGCTTAGGGGCACATGGGTTTTTCTGACTCTGTGATGAATTTGGAGATGATGTTTGCTATACATATTTTCATATTACTACAATATCTATTTTGAAAAATATTAACCACGTGTCGACAGCAAGAGAAACCTTTTGAAAGAACCCATATGTATTAGAGCGTCATGCACTTTGTACCCTTTTGATAAGTTATTTTGAAGATGCACCGACAGCATGCTTACTTTATAACAATCACAGATAATTGGAGTCTGGACAGTACATTAAACTAGACATAGACCCAATAAGATACTAAGGGCTAATTTCACGAATGAAACTAAACGCGACCAGCACATCTACACTAAACTGCGTTCAAGAGCTGTCAGTGTCAATATTTCACAACAACGATGACACTGACAGCTCATAAACGCATGTGCTGATCGCGTTCAGGTTTATTGGTGAAATTCGCCGTTATAATGCAAGACTCATATACCCTGTTAGTACAATATATCCCCCTATAACTATAGAAATACATACAATGATTAATGTGCACCCTAAGCCAATGCATATAATTATTTATTCGTACATAGTACACAAGAAAACGCACGCATTGGGCAGTTTTGGGCGCAGCCAGTCGTTTTAGCCAATCAGACGGCCCGTGTCCGGTTGCGTTAAGCTAGTTTCTTAGAAGAGCGGTTTCATCATATTGTAACGAAAATCATGAAAATCTGTCATTTTCTCAACTATTAGACATTAATGTTTAAAGAAATAAGATTCGTTTTTGGATAACCGTTGTTGTGTTCGCACCGCTTTCTTAAGATACCAAAGCTTATGGAACTAAACTCATATAAGCAGAATGGCGACTTATATTTGTCATGTTTGACATAACACAAAGCAATGAGCTTATACCCTGCTCATTAGGTTAACCGTTTTTTGACAGCTGTCTTAGAACGTAACTATTCCAGATTACGTAAAAGTTAACATTAAAATGCGTAATAAAATAAATTATATTAACTGCATTATCTTATTTATGACTTCTTACAGACATTATAATACCGTACGTGTATCAATCAATGTATTGTGTGTTGCTGCAATCACTAGTTCCATCTGTCAAAAAACGGTTTACCTAATGAACATGGTATAGCGGTTCGACGACTGCTTCGTAAACACGATTGTTTACGAAGCAGTCGTCGACCCGCTCAGCTAATTGTAAACATAGTATTTGTCATGTTGTCTTGCTCACCATATATACCAATCTTTTTGATGCCTTTCTGTTCAAATGAGAATAATTAATTAGCCAATGCCATTTACATTGCTTTCGCAAATGCCAATTACTCAATTCCGATTAAAAATAATAATATTGAGAGTAAGTACGGTTTCTTGTACAATATTAGGATATCATTAAAATCTTTACTGTTTTTTTTTAATGCCAGAAGCTAGACCAAAAAGCCTATGATGTGTACTAAAAATATAGTTTTTTTTTAAATGTATGTATTTAAGTAATTATATCATTTCAGTTAAGATGAATACATGGTTATATTTTTTTCTATGTATCTAAATACATATGGGTCCAAAATATATATTTGCCTACAGGAATATAGGTTTTTTTGTATAAATATTTATTGCTCATTATATCATATTAATGTTTATTTGATATTATGGTTTATGATTATGAGGTGGCATTTATTCAATGAGCATTGCCAGACTCTCAAAAATCAAATCAAATAATTTAATATATTAAACAGTTGGAGCTTCATTTGTAAACTATTAAGAGCAATTTCACATGTGAAATAAAAGAAGTAACGAGTTCTAATAAGGTTCACAACAAAACAGATGAAGAACATTATGGTATGGCTTGCCCTTAATAATTTAAATGGTAGTTATTAAGATTATGACACATTATGATCGTAATGGCGTCCGTAAGGCACATGGTCATTTACTATTTCAAACACTTGTATCGAATTTGGAAAAGTTACCACAGATAACCAAAGTCTAAATCAAAAACCAATGTGCCAGAACTCTAAAAACCACAGCTCCAACTCTTTATAAACCATAACATAACTTAAAAACTAAATTTTGAATTTGGAATGATCAAGGCCAATCAGCACACCAATTGTTATAATGTCGTACATTAGTGGTACCTTGGCCTGACCGAAAGTTGGTAACGTTGGCGCACTCTGTTTCCTTTCCGGCGACATGAGGAGTTTAGCCAACGTCGGGGAGTAACTCTGAGACGCAGGTAACGCCTGCTGGAAGGTTGGCAACACTCATTTCAAGCTAGTTTGCAAGCATTATTGCCATATACAAAAAAAAAAAAAGAAAATATTAATGGAAGCTGGGATATGAGTATTTCTACAAGCCATAAAAATGATAAATATTTTTAGAAATAGATACCTTTGTGAGGATGCCGTGGAGTAAGGAGTTTTGTTGTGTCGATTCTTGACTGGTGGTGACGGGTAGTAAGGATATTTCGGGATATGGCGGAGGAGGTGGCAACCTAGGGCTTGGGGAGGCCAGTCTCTCCGCTTGCTTGACAGAAACATGGGCATCCTCATGGTTCCTCTCCTGTCTCCTTCTTCCTTCAGGTCTTATATGGTGTTCAGGTCTGTTGGTGATGGTTTCTGGTGGTCTGTTTGGTATGAGGCCTGCGTTGGCTTGCTGCATGTTGGCGAATTGGACGAGCACGTCTTTGAATGACAGCCCGTTCGGTAGACCACCAGCTTGGATTTGTTGGAGGCGTTCTAGCATCGCTTTTTGATTCTGAAAATAAAGAGTTGAAGACATCGAGGTAAGATTTTAAAGCATTTCAAATCCGAATAAAAACAGTCAGGCATATAACATAATCAGCCTAATGTTCCCACTGCTGGGACACAGGCCTCCTCTCTTCGAGAGAGAGTGGGCTGTAATCTACCACGCGGGCCCAGTGCAGGTTGGTAGATGTCACATGTCTCCGTAATATTGGTTTTAGGATGACGAGGTTTTCCTTTACCGTTTTGAGAGCAGTGGTGATGAAATTATTTTTACCACTGCTCTCGGGGCACATACATAACCCTATATGTGTGTCCTTTTCTCGCAAACTGTAAGAACAGAAACAAAATGTAAGAACAATAGTTTCGTACTGTGAAGTTCAAAATGTCATATCTATACAATCTACATGTATACAAATAAATAAAATTGAAGTGTCTGCCTGTAATGTCAAAATAACAGCTCCTTACTAAATGCAAATGAAAGTATCTCCGGTACTTATAAACAAAAACATTTTTTTTTTCTGTCTGTTTGGTCCGGCTAATCTCCGAAAGGGGTAGGCCGATTTTGCCGGGACTTTCACTGGTAGATAGCTGATGTTCAGTGATCGGATAATCGGATGCATATTTACCTAAAGTAGTAGGTGTTGGTTATTATGGAATGCAGTTTTGTATCGAAAAAATCCCGGGAATTCGGAATCGACAAATTTAGTTTTTTTACTATAGAATCAAATCGGGTGTAGGAATATTTACTTAGTTTAAGGTGTTGGATAATATTATGGAATGCATTTTTGTATCGAAAAAATCCCGGGATTTATATTAACAAAAATATGTTTTAAGAAGCCGCGTCCATAATTTCCTAACCAAAAATGAACTTTAGGTAAATATGCATCCGATTATCCGATCACTGCTGATGTTATAAAGAGTAACTTAGTCTACTTTTATTTTAGAAAAAGAAAACCTATGAGATCCAAATTGTTCTCCGACATGCAAGCGAGGGAAGTCGCGGGCACAGCTAGTTTAATTTACAACGCAGCACTGCACTTGTGTTTCGCAGTTTAATGCAACTTTGACTAATAAATAATCAATACGTCTAAATGTGTAAGGTGAACATCGTGATGTGAACCACCTCGTAATAATCATATAGTACACGGAATATGAATCAATTCAGTTGCAAGACATGACCGATGTCTATACGTATCGCTGTAGTAAGAAACTATGTAAGACTCGTGGTTTCACCCACGAAATGGCAATAGCACAATGGCTGGCAATAAACTCTCGATAGAGTGGTCTTGAGTTATTTTTGGACTCTATCGGCAAAAGCCCCCAGGTATTTTTTTTTTTTAACGGTTCCCCACACTAGAAATTACTCCTGTATAGTGGGTGCATTTACAAACATTTAAACTCACATACACAAACAGCCAGACCCGGAGCAACTACCTGTAGGCAATACAAATATTTGTTCCGTGGGGGAATCGAACCCACGACACGCAGCGCAGCAGTCGATCGCTCAGCCACTGCGCCAACCATATTGGGCATATTACTAGAAAAAGACATGTTGCTCCGACCCCAAATTTGGGGTAACGGCAAGATAATTATAATCGCTGAATATGATGATACTAAAAATACTATATGCAAAAAACGTTAAAGATTTTGTTTGGATCGTTAAGTTGCTTAATTTGGTTATGAGTTGAAATTTAAAAATTGAGGTCGTTTCACCGTCGTCCTATCAAAACTATACACTGTATAGTTTGTACAGGGTGGCAGGGACGTTGACGCGCTGTTACATGGATTCAGTACATTGGTTCAGAATCATGTATTAAATCCATTGTAACAGGTTGCACGACGATGTCCCTGCCACCCTTGTTAAACTTGCGACACTCTAGCTAACTTTTAAACACATACCGCCCATTGTTCCTTACCTAAAGCCTTTACTAAAACTAGTACCAGAAGTTTGTGCCCGGTTCATGACAATAGGCTCGCTCCCTATTACATGGAACTACACCATAACTTGGATGTACAGGTTCACCTCTTCCTAACCCGTCGAGGTAATACAGGTGTCATATTACGTTATGTTAAAATTACTACTCTCCAAGTCACACCCAAGTACTTTCTACACTATTAAAATATGTCCAATAAACAATTTTAATAGCTAGCGACTAGTTGATTTATCGAGGGCCGCTAGAATCCTAGCGCAACGTAATATTGGGTCAAGGTGCCTCTGTCACTCACCTTATAGACATTCGTGTCGTAAAGGTTAATAGATATCTTAGCCTTTTATGTCGTAGATTCGTAAGAAAAGTACTTGATTTTTAATTAAGTATTGGACTACAGTGTATTTTTAGCCGACTGTGCGACAGCAAAGAATGGGTTCCGTTTTTCACGCGTATCTATGTATCTTTGTAGGTGGGATTCTCTATACCCTCGAATGATCCTAACGGCTGGATGGATTTTAATATATGAGGAGTCTACAATTGATAACCGGCTAACGACACATTTACTCCCACTAACTAAACAACAGCTGCGTACAGTTATAGCGGCCTTAACTGGCCACGGGTTATTTAATAAACAACTCTTTCTCATAGGAGTCATAGACAGTTCGCTGTGCAGGGCCTGCATGGAGGACCATGAGACAGCAGCACACGTGATTCTAAACTGCCCGGTGGTCGCCACGTATAGGGCTAGGACTTCGGTAACCCGAGGAACCCTCCGTGAGACGGTTAGTAACACCAAAGCGTTGCCGGGGCCATGTTTACCCCACAAACATGATCAGATAAAAATAGAAAAACAAAACCACGGAATCAAAAAAAAAGTCCCAAATGATTATCGATTAGACACATAAAGGTACCAACAATATTTTATATCTAATAAATGTTGGTTCGAAGAAAAACCACCTCATTTTCATGTAAAATTGCACGCTTGGACGGGCTTAGGTCGCCAACTGTTTCTTTATTAATATAACCTCAAGACTCCATGCAGGACAATGACCCGACCCGGCCCTATAAGTACTCTATGGTACGATGCGCCGCTTTCGCAGAAAACAGTTTTAATTTATAATGTCTATTGGAAAGGTACACAGGTTTTATTTACGATTGAGTTTCAGCGTATGGTAGTGGTCAGAGTGGCCGAGGTACGAGGTAACGCGCGATAAGCAATTTTTTTGGTAATTGACAATGGTGCATCGCGGCAAGCAGTTATAATTAAATTAAAAAAATAAATGCACGTCTCAGTGGAATCATTTTTAGGTATTTCTTTAGTTGATTGAATTCCCTATATCATCATTTAAAATATAAATACTTTACGCTCAAAATTTTGAGAATTATGCAACGATTATTTTTTTTTTGAGTTCTGTTTTACGACTGTTTTATGATATACGATATGATACTATTTAAATTTAGTGTATTGTGAATAGTTCAAAGAAAAAAATTCTTTGAACTATTCACAATACACTAAATTTTATGTAATACTCCAAATTGTGCGACAATAAACTGACCGTTTACGGTGTCCTACGCTTGGGCAGCACCTTAAAAAAGTGTCATGCCATTAGTTAAGGGGTCCAGCTGGCTGATGATTATGCTATAGCCGGATGATCGCTTTTTCGAAGTTTAAAAAGTAATGGGGTTCAAATTTACGACCTCTCGTCGTCCGCCAGACTCTTAAGCCATTGAGCTATTGGCGGTTCAAAAAGGATGGTTACATCTTTATTTATAGATTGACACGAAACATATCTACTTATACGATACTAAGACGTCATTCATTCATTACATAACTTTAGTCCCTACCATTTATAACTAATATCAATACGCATAGCTTCTACTTCTACCCCTGCCTACACGATCATAGCATATAGCCGTGAAGTGTGAACAGACCACGCCATCATCCCTCGACTACCCACAATCCGCGTCTATTCGCCATAACATGTGGGCCAGTACTGTTCCACACCACAGGCAGCCATTGACAATTGAGGTCAAGGAGTACAATTACAAATTAGATTATTGACTCGGCTGTAAGTTCTAACGATAGACTGCGCTAGGTTCGAGCGATGATGTAGTTAGATAGATAGGTTTTAGAAAAAATAAATAAAGCCGGTTATTTACGAAAAGGTCGTGATTCTTAGATACCTACAACGTGTAAGGGTCAGTGTACACCGAGTATCAAAATGCTCGAGAAGTTTTTCATTGATTGATAATGTAACTATGTAAATCCTACTAATCCAACTAATATTATAAACGTGAAAGTTTGTATGGATGTATAGATGGATGGATGTATAGATGGATGGATGGATGGATGGTTTGTTACTCTTTCAAGCAAAAACTACTGAACGGATTTGGATGAAATTTGGCAACCCGATGGTTTATAACCAAGATTAACTTAAAGGATACATTTTATCCCGATATTCCCCCGGGATCGAAACTTATGCGGGTGAAACCGCGGGGCGCAGCTAGTCCTACTATAATTTATAAACGCGAAAGTTTATGAGGATGGATGTTTACTCTTTCACGCAAAAATTATTGAGCGGATTTCGATGAAATTTGGCACACAGATAGTTTATAACCAGGATTAACACATATGATACTTTTAATCCCGATATTCCCACGGGATCGAAACGTATGCCGGTGAAACCTCGTGGCGCTGCTAGTCACAAATAAAATAGACTTCAAAATAGCGTGCAAGAGATGATCCTTAATGACGTTTTGAAGAAAACTCGTAGGTATTCAGAATTTTTTTTCACGTTTTCGGGAAAGTTATATGATTGAAATGTTGTTGTAAGTCTTCACTTTATTATGATAAAACAAAGTTTGAAAATTAAGATTCTTAAAATTCTTGTAGTTTTGTTTTTTGGATTGTTCATTTGGCTGATTGTTTGAGCCGAATATTTGGAACGGGACCGGTTATCTCAGATCGAGTCCCATATAATGCAATAACGGATTTAAACACAGAATTAGTTCATGTTGATAAATTGTTATCCTATCTTAATAATTAATGACTCGTTTCCTATTGATAACAACATTTAATTACTGTAAAACACCATTCAAATCAAATAAAATATTAATAAAACCACTTACCATATCCAGATTATTAAACAGCATGTTTAGGCTGTTCAAGTTGTTCATACCATCTAGTTTCGGTGCTATCGGTCGCGGGATATTCATCATATTAGGATTCAGTATAGACTTCATCCTCCGACCTCTTCTGGGAGTCACTTCTGGATTCCTTTGTCTATAATCTGCTATTATCGACTTCACATCCTTGGTAGGACCCTGACGACCCATAGGGAGGCCGAAACTCGAAGGTAGTTGCCCATTCATGTCTCTTGGGAACCCAGTTAAGTGACCAGGCATCATCATTTGTTGGGGAAATACTGGTTTTGGCATCGACATGTGCGCTTTGTCGTAGGGCGGCGGTAACCCTACCATGGGATTGTAGTGTGAAGTGACGGGCATGATTGGCGTCTGCATCATCGGACTGAGGGTAGAGCCAGGTTGTTTGAGCGCCAGCCCTGAGATGTCGTCACTTTTATCTATCGCCAAGTTCTTAGCTTGGTTTAAATAGTCGAACGGATCCCGATCTCGTTCGGCACCGTTAATTTCTGCAGATTTCTCGAAGGATAACACCTGTTTTCGTCTTAAAAGTCGGAGTAGGATCTCCTCTTTGACTTTTTTGAGGTGTAGGATGTTGTTCCATTCGTGTTCCTTCTTTTGTGCGAGTTCTCTTAGCGTCTGTATCTCTGACAGGAGCTGTTCCGTGTGCCTCTGTATTTCATCTACGTTGTTTTTCGTGGCTGTCTGTATGTAGTCGTTGATCATCGTGTCGTGTTGGGGAAACGTCTTCTCAACTTCGATACAGAGTTTCTTTAGAGGAGACTCTGTGTCAACTTCTTCACTTGACCGTCTTTTTGTGCCTTGTTCCTCCTAGAAAGAAAAAAAATGTTAACACTTTGTTTTTCGCAAATCTCATATGAAACAGTGCCAGCCTAAACCTTAAAACCTATAGGAGCATACAATTTGATGTAATGTTCTAAAGAGGAAGTAGAGGTGCAATAATGAGTTTTAGAAAAATTAATTCTCTAATAGAATCTAAAAGTTTTCTTTATTTATCCTCTTGCCTTTAAGCAAGAGCCTTGCCTTGCCTTCAATTTATATTTTGGGTTTTATATGAGCTCTGCGCGGCGTGTCGTCTTGTTCCACTCCAGGTATCTATAACAGCCGTAATTTTAGAATTCACCCCCCATTCTAGGTATCATCCTTCATCTGTCTTATCATCGTTTCTTAGGTCTTCCCATACTTTTCTTTTCTACAAGGTTAAAGTAAATTACCTAGCGTAACTCCAGAGACGTGGTGGGTATCCATATCTAAACAATATAAATCAATTTTTTTCTCATGTTTAGGTATCAATACCCACCAAGTCTGTGGAGTTTGACTACCGAATTTAATTTGATCAAACTTAAAGTATTTATTTTAATTAAACCAATTACAGACACTTTTGAATTGTCAAGGAATCGATCAGCCAGAAAGATGAAGCTAGTTGCCCATTCTAAAGCGCAGTAGGTTCTTATGGAGAAGAAGGGGCAAGACAGACACTCTGTTTTCCTGTTCCTGATCCACATTGGTACTCAAAACTTTCCTCACGTAAACAGGGTTGAAGTAAGTTTTATTTTATTATGACGAAGTAGCGGGCAACAGTAATGAATAAAACTCAAGAGTTTTTTTGCTGAAGCTCCGTCGTATTTGAAAAAATCTTTTTACAATTGATAGCCCAATTCTTGAGAAAGGTTATTAAATATCACGCAACGACCCTTAGGAGCCAGAGAAGAAGAAATAAAGCCAGAGAGTACACTAAGCGAGACGCGGTAGGTCAGAGGCAGGGAGTTTTACAAAAATGTGGCTGTTATTTTAGTAAATAGTGTATCTTACGACTTCCACGCGAACAAAGCCGCGGACAGAAGCTAGTAATATTAAAGCTAGTCATTAAATTCTTTACACAGCTGTAATTTGTGTTACGCAGTACTTTCATTTAAATGGTCTTTGCATTGTGCAGATGTTTCAATCTTCTCCAGACATTTTATTCATTGTTATACTTTTTTTTTTTTTTTTTTTTCTGGGTGGGAAATCATCAAATGACTCCTCCCGCTCTGGGCGGAGCAGAAGGGAGTGTCAGACTTTTACTGACTAAAACCCACCCGTGTTCCTTCAGTTGCCTGTGCCAGGGGCCACGGTATCTCTTTCGAACAACCCGCAGCCCCGGCGGCATCGGCCCTAACGGACCCCGTCAGTTCGTGCTGACAGCTCTTTGAGGCGCGCGTGGAACACAACGCGCCGTCGACCCGGGCCTGGTCCTTACCGGGCGGCGAGCTGCCCATAGCTCGCCGCCCGCAAGCCCGCGCCTACGGTGGCCGGGAGTCGGCTGTTGACTCCCGTCCAGGGCGTCTCCTGCGGCGGCTAGGAGCGCGAGGGTGCAGCGATTGCCTCTCCCTCGCACGCTCCGCCTCCTCCTTCGCGAGCATAACTGCTTCGCAGAAGGAGGTGACGGCCTCCCATTCACTCTCGCTCCGGACCATGGCCTGTATGAGGGCCGGACGCGAGAGGTCGCCGCCGCCGATCGCCGCCAAGAGGACACGGCGGGGTCCCGCCCAAGCCGGGCAGACCTCCACCGTATGCTCCACCGTGTCCTCCGGGCGATCCCCACAGTGGTGACACCCTGGCGTTTCCTCCCGCTTTATCCTGAACAGGAACCTCCCGAAACAACCGTGTCCGGTGAGGACCTGCGTCAGGCGGAAGGTGAGGGCGCCGTGGCGCCTCTCTAGCCACTCCTCAAAGAGGGGACTTATCGCCGCAATTGTGGCGTGCCCAGCGCTGGGTTGCGACAATCGCACTCTCCATGCCGCTATGAGATCCCGCCGGAGCTCTGTCCGCTGTGCCGTGATTTCTCGCGGCAGCGGAGCAACGCCCCGGCGTTTTGCCTCCTCTTCATTGTTATACTTGATAGCTAGTTGAGTGGTGGGCTGTTCCGATGTCTGGCGGAGACATTAGCAATGGATGTCTCAATTTAAAGTTTTAATATAACATAACATCTACATCTCTGTATCTATTGTCCTATCGCAGGTATGCTGGAAGAGATTTCTTATGAAATAAGCATCACCTCTGTACCTATTTTTTCTGTTCTGTTTTTTCTTGTCTATAATTGTGTACATAAATGGTAAATAAATAAACATCACACCTGTATTCCCCGAAGGATTAGCCAGAGGTGTACAGTCACGTGCACCTATATGTCAACACTTGGCAACTTTCAATTGCAATTTTTCCGTGAAATAACGAATGCAATGTTGAAATACGACACATTAAATAAACGTATGGGTTTGAAAATGGTATGTTCATAACAACATGAATTTTCATTAAAAAAAAAAAATAAGTAAATCGCTTTTGAATAAAGCCGAGTGTATACATACTTTTGCTCGTGACTGTACCTAGTACAACCACATGTCGCCAGTTATGTTTTAGTCCCATGTAAAAGGGGCGAGCCTATTGCTATCAACCGACCACAAATCCAGACTCCGGGCTGTTACTGAGGAATTCCAAATGGATAAACCCAATAACATTTTGCCCGACCCGGCAATCGAACCCAGGACCTCATGCTCAGCAGTAGTGCTTGCGACCACTAGACCTTCGAGGCAGTCAAGTTTTGTATTATAATGTGTTCATCATATTATTAGCTAAACTAAAGCCTTCGAGATTCTGAAAATTTTAGCATACCTAAAGCCGATTGGACGGAGAAGTTACAACACAAAGAAAAATGGAAAAATATGAGGGAGACCTTTGCCCAACAGTGGGCAAATATAGGTTAAATGAAAACAAAACAATAAGGGTCTTAAATTAGGGAACTTACTAAGTTGTATATGAGCCCCATTTTCGGAATTAGAAATAGTAATATAAAAGTGCCATGACCTTAATTCCTGACCTCACTTGACCCTGCTCATTTTAGCACATGAGCACACTTGGTACTGCTACGCGCAAAAATAAACGAGTAGAAGTAGGCATAGATGCATCGGATGCGGGAGCGGCGTTTGGCGCAAGAGCATTCGAGGTCAAACCACGCCCCTTTTTTGAATCGGTCACTTAGACCGCTTTGGTTACCACGCAGCGACTTTTTTAGTCTACATTTCTATTCGTCCAAATGTGGTACGAATTATTTTTGTAGAAATTCAAAATCTAGTCGCAGTATCATCTCGGCGACAAACAAATGTCAAAAACCTGTCAAAATGTAGGGAAATTAGAGGTATTTTTGACAGATTAAGACTGAGATCAGACTGTGAACGTTCTTAAAATTACGAGAATTGCCCCTCCAACTGTGAACGTTCTTAAAATTACGAGAATTGCCCCTCTGATCTTAGTCTCCATCTGTCAAAAATACCTCTAATTTTCCTACATTCTCGCTGAGATGAAATTGCGACTAGATTTTGAACGTTTTTTATTACGAGAATTGGCGTTCAGGGAGAGAGATTCCTGCCGGGGTAGCGGGATCGTCCGAAAGGGTTACCGCTGCCCTGGTACATAAAGCGCTAAGGAAGGAACACGGGTGGGTTTTAGTCAGTAAGAGTCTGACACTACCTTCTGCTCCACCCAGAGCGGGAGGGGTCATTTGATGATTTCCATCCTCAAAAAAAAGGGAGAGAGATTCAAGAAATTATTGTATTTTTTTATTGTTTTATGTTTTTACCCCGACTTAATTATTTTATATTTTTGTCTTTATTAAATGTAATTATGTGTCTCTCTTTAATTACTGTACATAATTGATTTTAAATCGTGTTAAAGTTAAAAAAAAAAAATTGTAATTGATCTGCAGACAGTTCTGAATAAATTATAACATTGTATTATAACGAAGCTGCCATAGACGGAGCACAATACCGCCATATTGTTGAATTTTGCCAACAGCTTGGGTAACGTGACCTTGGTTGAGATCAAGTGTCACGGAAGGTCGTTTTGCAACAAGTTTTTATGCGCAAGCGCTTGGGTCAAATGCAGAGTTAAGTTTTATCGATTAATGTTATAAATTAAAGTACCTACATAAATTATTTCGCAGATTTAGCGTATTAATCATAACCAGCCTATAATGTTCCCACTGCTGGGACACAGGCCTCCTCTCGGTGAGAGGGAGTGGGCCATAATCCACGACGCAAGCCCAGTGCGGGTTGGTGGATGTCACATGTCTTCGAATTTTTGGTTCTAGGACATGCCGGTTTCCTCACGATACCGCTTTCCAAAGATCGAAATTATAAGGAGGAGGAAAATAGTGTTTTTTTTTCCTGTTGTAAGACATGTGCCAACGTGCAAAAATCAAGACCCTGCCACAGCAAGCGACCTGTATTTTTTTAATAAAACAATGAGAAGGAAAAGAAAAGATTCATCTAAAAACTCCCTACTGAATCCTAAATCTAAAAAAAATGACTTTTAAAGTATTTTTTTTAGATTTTCTTTACGAAACAAATCAAAAAGTACACAGGAACTCATTTGCTCGATTTCATTAACACTAGGCACGGTCAGGCGCTAGCCCACCAGACACAACTCCCGTCTGGTCGAAGGTCCTCCGTTTCCCGTATAATACTGGATGGAACTTAACTCGGCGTTTATTAATAAGGTATTAAGATTAATGGGTTCATTTATAAACGTTGCTTAAAGTTAAGAGACGTTTAAACTTCGTAAATGCATGTACGGGTAAACAGTCGCTAATCATTACTTAATTTTAAGCAACTTTTATGACCCTAAGATTCGTGGATATCAGCGTTATAAGGGGTAATATACAGAGACGAAACTCAGCCTAAACCTGAACAGACCTGCAGTGGCCTATATGGAAAGCAATAAATCGACTGCGGACCCAAGTAGGCTGCTGCAAGCACAACCTAGCGAAATGGGAGATTATTGACACCCAGTGCGAATGAGGTGCTCCTGACCAAACCCTGCCCCATACGTTGGGGTGTCAAGGTGTGCATACAACTGCACTTCTGAGGACCTAAAAACGCCACTGTTGTCGCAATTAATGTGGCTACCTTCAATACGCTCAACTCATTGAACGATTTACCATCGACTCAAAGAGAAGAACCGTAGATAAAAGGAAAATAAAATTGTAACCAGGGTAAAACCGTAAACGTAGATTTTGACAGACGAAGCGTTAGTTCGATCGAAGTGGAGCAGACGAACCCTGGAGTGGCGACCGCGTATCGGCAAGCGTATCGTGTAACGCCCCCCAGCTAAACGACCCACGACCTTAAGAATAAGGTGGCTGGGACAGATTGGAGGCGGAAAGCGGAGGACCGCGTGTTGTGGCCTGGGAGAGGTCTATGTCCAGCAGTGGACTGCGATAGGCTGAGTTGATTAAAGCGTTAGTTTACGCTAAGTTTCGTCTCTGTATGGGAGTTGCCCAGTCTTTTTGAGATAAGGAAGCATGGGCCAGCGTTCTGCTTCAGCTTAAACAGCTTAAGCCTGGTGACCGCTAATAGGCTTAAATCTCCAGGCGAAGCTGGCATTTACGACGCTTATCTATCCGTCCAGATTCTTGAGACTTCCACTTGTATGAAAAGACGTAAAGTGACTGGGCGTTCTTAATCCGACTGACGCGTGAAAATTAAATGACGCTGTAATTTACTATAAACTACAAACGCATATTACAGAACGAGTTTTTACTTAGTCCAAGCTTAAATTATCGTGCCAGTTATTGTATTTAGAACTTCATTTGGATTCACCAGCAAAGTTCTTAATACAAAATTGACAACTCAAACTAGGTATTAACGTCAGCTTTTTTTATTGGAACATAGGTATTGTCGGAATAAAGTTCGAAATTAAAAAATGGCTCGTTGGTTTAAACCTAGGTCACCTCAGTGTAGGTGTGTTGTTAGAGACATGTATGTGATAAAAGCCAATGATATCTGCTTAATTGATTTTTTTGTCTTTGTTTTTATTTAACAGTTTTTTAACTTTTGAAACATTCTAAGATTATAACGTAGGGTGTCCCAAGAAGAGAAACAGCAGTGGCGTTCAGTCCATACACACGTCCTTTGTTTTCTACTCGGGTAATGACACTAAGGGCTGATTCTTCCAACGCCAGATAATTTTATCCGAGGAATAATTTTGAATTTTTGACAATTCTTCCATACAAAATCTGTCAGATGCTAATTTTATTCTACGAATAAAAATTATCTGTCGATTGAAAAATCAGCCCTAAAGCAAATATATTTTTTACGAAACAATCTATATGTACCACGGCAATGTTCGTTCGTAGTCGACAAACTAACACCTACTTATGTACGAATAGTCAAAAGAAAACCTAACTTATCCGGAGCGGGCAGTTTAGATTTTCGTGCTCGCTTCGCTCGCTCTTGCATCCTACATTTTCAAACTATTCTGTATAGGTTGACAATATAATGCTATTTCTGTTCAAAAGAAAATTTAAACTACGCTGAGTGTAAAATTTTTCGAGCCGCTTCTCTCGCTCTACCATCCTCTATTCGTCCGGTGCTCTAAGTTTTTGTTGTCGACAAAGTATCTCTTATTTCTGTATCAATGGACCAAAAAAAACCTAACCTTTTCGAGGCAGCGTGCTATATATTTCGACGTCATAGCTTGAGAGAGTAGGCATTCAGTTTTGCAACCCCAGGCCCCAGACAGGCTTATTCCGCCACTGTGTGCGCCAGCCCTTATTGCCATTTGTGCAAGCATCAGCTGCTAGACCAGCTTCCTTTTGTTTCCACTCTACTGCTGTTCCATGCACATCAAAGGTACTACATACTAGCTTACCTTACAACTGGACTGTTTGAAGTATGTTTACAAATATTATCTATAAGTATCTGTGTTTACATCTGAATGACCCATAATATTGTGAGTATGCATAATGTGTATTAACACAATGCTTCAAATTCTACTAATACCCCAGAATTACAAACTAGTGCTACTAATATTATAAACGCGATAGTTTGTGAGGATGGATGGATGGATGTTTGTTACTCTTTCACGCAAAAACTACTGGACGGATTTTGATGAAACTTTACAGTAATATAGCTTATACATCAGAATAACACATAGTATACTTTTTATCCAGATTTTCCCCGGGATCGACACTTAGGCGGGTGATACCGTTGGGCGCTGCTAGTATACAGTAAAAATCATCAAAAGGACAAGAAATGTGTGGAGATACTCGCGAATTAGTAAACAGAGCAACACATGGACCACAACTCTTTCTTCATAGAAGCACGTAAACTTGAGGTGGTTGAGGTGTGCACGGACAAAGAAACCTCTCCTATTAGTCGATGACGAGTTTGACGATGGCGCAAAATAGATTTTTCTACAATTTTCACTGCTAAAAGTAGCTTTTATTAAGATGTTAGCATAATGGAGCATGAAGCAAATGAGGGATGAATTATAAAGTTATTTAGCTACACAGTTCAGTTAACTTCTCCCCACTTTCCATTTCTGTCTTCAATGCTCTCCATTTCTCTATACTCTGTGACTGAATACCAACAGACAACATTACTTCTACAGTGAAATTCTTTAAATTCATTAACTATTTATTTATTTCAGGCGACGCAGGCCCATAGTTAGCCCTATTAGTAACATATCACTCACCTTAGCAACATCCCCATTCATTGGCTTTGGTTTAAGTTTGTCCACTTTTAGTTCTACCTTCTCTTCAACCTTAACCACTTTGGTCATGTCCGCATCAGCTTCCGGTTCCAACTTCTTTGGTTCCTCAACAACCATAAGTTCCTCTTTCACAGGACTCGGTTCCTTTTTTGGGACCACGGTTTCTACAACCACATTTTCAGAAGCAACTGGTTTTTCAACTACTTCTGGTACTTGGGCTGGTTCCGTAACGGTTGCAGGTTCATTGTCTGTTTGGGTTGTCGGTTCAGGGGAAAGGGTTTCCGCAACCACTGCGGGACTATTCTCTTCTTTGATCAATTCCTCTGAAAGTTTTGAAGGGTTTTAGTAATACAATATTGATAATACTCTTGCCGGTATCGCATGCATTGTCCATTTTTCTAATAATACATAATTTTACCAAGTTTATCTTAAGTCTTATGTTTATTATAAGATTTCATACTTTCATTTCAATGTGGATATCAGTTGTCATGGTATGGGTGTGTGATGAAGAAAGTTATGAGTATAAATGTGGTGAAAGACCAAGGAAACAATGGATAGGCTGTGTGAAAGATGATATGGCTAGAAAGCGGTTGACTCCTGAGATGACAACTAAAAGTATGGAAGAAAAAGACATGTTCGATTGACCCCAAGTAAGTTGGGACAAGGGCTGGAGAATGATTGTGACTTTCATTTAAATGCCCAAGATTATAGTAAGAATATTTCTTTTAAACTAGATTTGATGTTTTCTCTGCAATTAAAATTCATGCAGACTACAACAGAAATAGGCATAATGAAAGAGACAACCATCCCTACTATTAAGTATGTTCTGAATTTAGAATAATAGATATCTTAGACTCTCTCTAGTATATTTACCAATAATGAAGCAAAGACCTCAAAACCACCTCCGAATCTGTTTATATGCCCAATTTGGCAATAAAAAATGCTACTGTTGGCAATCAAAACTATTAATTTTTGTTTATAGGAACGGAGCATTACTGACTGTTGCAGTGCTGGATTCAGTCAAAAGCACTGCACTATCAAACATTCTGCTAAGCTTGGTCATTGAGAATCTGCTGAGATTTTCACTCAAATAGTCTTTGTTCCATGTCCACCATTGGATTAGTATCGGTAGTTGCAACATGAATGTCATTTTAGCCCATAATCGGGGTTGGTCCAAAATCAAAAGTCATTTATTCAAATTAGGCTGAGAATCAGCACTTTTCGAACATCAAAATTACAGAAGACAGTCCCTCAAAACACCTGACTTTCACCACTACCTAGTGCTATTGCTGGGAAGAAGTAGTGGCACAACAAACTCCCCAGCAGCAAGTGGGTCCCCAGTGGCTTCTAATCTAATCAGATTCTGCTAAATACCAGAATTTTACATGAAAATACTGTCTATCAGACCTCCACAACCCAGTTAAGGAATACCCTTAGTAAGACTGGTTGTCTGAATATTGGGCTTCTGGATATTTTAATTGAAACTGGTCTCATAGATATGGAGACCAAGCAATGCATTTAATAGTGCAACAAATATAAACTAAAATCAGTAGACATCCTTCGAAATACAATACAACGTCTTCAATTAAGTCTACTTGACCTCTGGCCTGTTGTAGAATTGTATAACTTTTTATGATTGGCAAGTGCAGTATGTTGTATTGCAATAGTTATAACAAAAATAAAACAGCTCAAATGGAACAAATGATCTTCTCAATAGATGTACTGACTGAACATGCAATGAATTACATTCTTCAAATGCTTCTAAAGGTATAAAACGAGAGTAAGATGCCTCTGTATAAAATTAAAGCCATCATTGAAGTTCAATGTATGAAAGAAAGTATAATATTGTCGCAAGCATATTGTATGAATATCTAGGCACAAAACTGCATTACCTTTCGCATTCTCAGACTGGACATTTACGAATATATCACTACTTCCATTCTGGCTCTCACTTATCACTTTTTCTTTGGCATTATCATCACAGTTTCCCGCCTTTTCTTCGTCCACTTTCTCGAGCACCGCGTCCAGCGATACCGGCTCCTTGACTCGGTCAACTTCGGCCTCGTCTAAAGCCAGCGGATCAACCTCATTGTCGGCACCTGCATCTCCCGACGGAGACACATCAACACCACCGTGGCTCTTCGGAGATTCCACTATTTTCAAGCTTATATCGTTCATGTTTATTTACATATTTCCGATTCACAAGTCACTGCACAGTGTCACCACGCCGCGCATAGGTTCAATGACTTTAAAATGACCATTTGCAACCATAATATTATATTCTGATCTACACCCAACCACCAAAGGTTCGCAGACGTTGTACAAAAACTAAATAAATTAAATAAACAACACTAATTGCTAAATTGTTTGTAATTTCTTTCCCATATTGGGTAATATCACTATGTACTAGCAATAGCAGCCGTGAACTCAGGGGTCATTGTGACTAATTTCGTGACAATACTATCATAGATGCTATCTTAATTAATCACTACACATTGTATTGATCATAAACTAGTGTTGTATTTAAATTTAACTTTTGTATTCTCTAAAATAATCAGCAAAATAAATGCTCTAGCGCTAGGACGCAAATCGCACGCGAACTATATAGAGTTGCCATATGAATAGATGAAAAACAATTAAAGCACCAAAAAAATATATGAACACGCATCTAAATAAGCTCAAATATTAAGTTTTTTGTACTCTAATATAAAATGGATAGTATTTAATTTATATAATGAATGATAAATCATGTTTGAATGCAATAATATGATCTTACGCAAAATTATTTCTACTATGACTGGATAATTTCTTTAATGGTAAGTCAAGCCCATCTTCATATCGTTTGACGCAGCATCAACTTCTTCAAAAAATTCGTTAATCGAGAATAATATACTAAACGTTTGACACCCATATTATTTTCCAAATTTTTTACAAATCGTTTTTTTGTGGAAATTTATATTGATACACACGTACATTAATCAGAATGTTTTCAAAATTTAAATTTATACAACGATGCCATGAGAAACGGAAAGCAAAATTTCCGGCGGATGCACATGATATAAAAATATTTCCTAATTATGTGATTTACTTGTTTATAATTAAAATTTACTACTTCAAATTAATTTAAATCAACATAAAAAATTTAAAATATTTAATGGTCTAGCAAAAACTACTTCAATTATGTGATAACCAAAATATTTTAGTGGAATTGGTAGATTTTGAATTTTCCGCCTACACAAACAAAAATGTATAGTGTTGTGAAAGATAATCGAATCATTATCACTACAGAAATCGATTTAGCTAAGATGGGCACAATACTTTTTAACATTTTTACACTGCCCAATCGCATAAAAATTTAAGTGTACACTTAACTTCTTGTGCTGTGCTCTTAGATAAAATTCAATTTACAGTGTCTTCAGCCCCAAACCTTATGAGACGTCTGTGCAAAATGTGCCTACTAATCCGTGGCTTTAGATTGGAAAATGACTAAGTAATAATTTACCGTAAAGACTTAATAATACATAGCGTATATACAAAACGTGACAATTGCAGTTTAAACAAAGAATAGTATCGATTTCAAATAATATTAGTCACCGAATAGTTGTCGATTCCGTCGAGTTGCTGTTGCTGATGCTGCCAACATAACCACCTTGTTCAAATGAGGACAACACTAAACGATGATGAAAGAAAATGAATGAAAAAAAGCAAATGGCTGACTAAAATCGACGTTCTTGGTCCTAATATAAATCCGATGTAATTACATGAATTATGCGCTCTTCATGATTATGATTAGCGAAATAAGATTATATAAAGAGTAAAGAACTAAGATTACTATATATTGCGGGCAGAAAGCCTGCTGAAACTGTAAAAAATATACGAGAAACTAATACCTTAGCTTACACAATTCGTATTATATTGCAAAAGTATTTATCGTGCGTGTGACGGACGCACGTCCGTTTATTACTCAGGTAAGTCCTTTATTCTACATTCTTGTTGCATGTGCTTGTGCAGTGCCGTGATTTGTTTATAATTTTTTGGAATTATCAAAAATCGCGAGTGCTTACGACTATTTTATTTTTAGATTTTGCTATTTTGTTATTAATTTTCTTAGTAACCAATTGTTGTGTAGTGAATAAAGTGTTTTCTGTTTTGATTTAAGACCTGAATTTTTGTTTGTGTACCTTCTTAATTTTTGTCTACGTGCTTAGATTTTTATGCGGGTACAGTCAACCATAATTAGTACTGCTTGACAATCACCGATCATGTACTTTTATTTACATCAACTTTGTGAAGTTTTGTAGGTATGTACTAACCATTAATTTATTTTATTTTTTGTGTTATTTGCGCGATAAGATGAACTTTGTACAGCTTATTGCTTATCATTTCTAATTAAAATATGCTTTTATTCGGTACAATCATAATAAGATGTTTGTCATAAAAAATATTTTTATGTTTCAGTTGAAGTGATGTGAAGTATCGACACAGGGGGGCGCCGCCCCAGTGGGCCATGGACCGAGGCTACGATAAGAGGCATACCAAGCACCACAAGGAGAAGCATAAGAAGCGAGCTCACAAGAAACACAAGTCACATTCAGGTAGTTCCCATGAACAATCTTATGCTACAGTCAATTCTTCCAAACCTCTTGTGGAATATTCTGATGTGAGTTCAGAGGCGTTATCGGCCCCAGAGGCTGGTGAGATTGACAGTGAAACAAGCTCAATCAGCAGGCATATCGCTGATGATCTTGATAGGACGAGGAAGTCCCATTCCATCCGTACATTTGTAGATAACAAGACAATATCAGTGACAACAACGAGTCGTCGAGCTGCTGAGGAGTATGCTTTGAGGGATCCATCTGTGCCAAGGAAGAGACGCACAGAGTATGATGAACGGGACGCAGAGTTTGATGACCATGGTAGTTTTAAGAAGAAGAAAGACAAGCGGAAAAAAGATAAGAAAAAGAAGAAGAAGAAGTCCAAAAATAGGTCAAGATCAGCGAGTTTGGAGAGTGTGTCTCCAGACGATAACATGCATGAGGAGGCTCCGATGAGGCCTGTAAGTCCTCAGAGATACCAGCAGGTGCCTGTGAGTGAGTGGGAGAAGGGATCGTCTCCGCTGAGGAATGGGGGCTCGTGTTCGCCGGTGTCGCCGTCCATGACGCCGCTGATGCGCCACGAGTCTCCGCGCCACCGGCCGTTCGTCCGGGAGCCTTCGTTGCACCACGCCCTGCCCATGCCTTACTCACCACACCGGGAAAGATCTCCACCTGTCAGGTGAGAAAATAATACTTTTTCAGTATACTAATCTTTTTTTACTAACATTTTTATAATGCACTAGGTTGATGGGACTGCATAGGCTCAGTAGTCTACTCATTCTTAGACATTATTTCTAAAGTACATATAACATCAATGCAGATGCCACAGCCTGTCAGTCTAGTATGTATAGTCAATGGAAAAGATATATGTACAGTTAGCATAATTAAAAAGTGAGTTTCTAGTAGGATGTCAGTTCAAATGATGAAATGTGATAGAATTCATACTAATGTGCAAAGATGGCATAATGCACAACTCTCATAATTACAATTGAAAATCGTTATTGAATTTCACTGTTCATATATTTTTGTCCTTGTCAATTTTTTTAAACCACAGAGTAATGAGCGAATGGAGTGATTACTGCGAGCGCGACTGTTGCTAATCTAGACGCCGTAAACCGAGACACACGGCGCCGCCTTTTGTTCTCCCTCTGACTTTTAATGCCATAAGGGCTGGGCTATGGGTTAAGCCTTCTGGAAATCTGGATCTGTTTCTTACCCACTTATGTAATCAGTAAAATTGGTGACTTCATATAGGTAGTCTCATATCATGACTTGTATGTTTTATTTAACAACTGGTGATTTGTGAAATGAAATTGTTGATTCTGATAATAGGATATCGGAATCACTTTTACACGTCATATTACATATTAAAAAAAAAACTCGTTGACATTGGAATTTCCTATCTGGCTGTGAGAAGAAAGGCCGAAATAAACAGAGGTAAAGTCCAGACATAATCTTGGTCAGATCACGTGAAGACCATGTAGATTGATGTCTGAAATGGTGTTTTGAGGAAAATATCATACAGATTTCAGTGGACCAGTCCAGTCAGTGCAAGCATTTGTCAGTAATTGTGTAGCTCGACTCAGATCTTGTTAGCACTCGATTTTCTAACTAATCCATGTTTGCGACTACATATGTAGGACTACTAAAATGTCAGAAACAACAATATATTAGTTTGTTGTCATGTGTTTACTTTACATATCCTGAAATTAACCAAAGGATGTTGGTTGCTATGGTTTCTAGCCCCTCCTGGATGCCGGTCCTTCACATGGCAACCTATTCCATACAGAATATTAACTGTGATTTGTGAGTGATATTTTTATTCAGCATGTACTTATGTGTTGTGGTAGATATCAACAAAAATGTGTGTGTGTAGGTAGAGATAATACTACAGCTTTTGATAATGAAGAATTAATTTATGTTATTTTAAAATCTTGAAGTCTGACATTGTGCAAAATAAGTGTTAATGTGGAGTTTTTACAACCGGCTTGTGATTTTTTTACTCTTTGCCTTTGCATAGTTCTTACTGGTATTGGCAATAAACTTCAGGACTTGTTTAGGCTATTCTTCTAAATCTTAGGTTTGAATTCTGATATCCTGGTCATCTCTGAACTCTTAACATATTTGTTGTTAGCTGCGCCCTGCGGTTTCACCCGCATAATTCTCGATCTCATCGGAATATCGGGATAAAAAGTATATTATGTCCTGATCCTGGTCATGGTCTACCGGTGAGCAAATTTCATCCAAATACGTTCAGCCATTTTAGCAGGAAAGTGTGACCAACATACACAAAATCTAATCTTTTCTCTTTATAATATTTGTTTAGACTAGTAGTCAGATCTTACTTTCTGATTGATTTAAACAAAATAACAAAAACCAAACCATATTGGTTGACAAAATTTTCGTCATCATCATTAACCTGTAGCTGTCCACTGCTGGACATAGGCCTATCTAATCCCATGGCACAAAGATCAAATCATTTATTTTAGAAAAACTATTTATCTTCAACCCCTCTGTGGTATAGCTTGGGAGTTACAGGGTGCTTTTTTTTTTGCTATGGAAAAAAAATTCTGCATGTGAGGTAATGTTCAAAAATCGTTTAGCTATATTCTATCAAGTTTAAACCCTTGTAAAAGGTGTCTTGACCTGTCACTGCATGCAGGTTATAGTATGTTTTTTTTGCTATGGAAAAAAATCTGTGTGAGGTAATGATAAAACAATAAGCTATATTCTATAATTCTTCTAATTCCCATTTTATCCTCACTCCAGTTTGGACTGGCGACTTTTTTGCGCGACGATTTTTTATAGCGATTTGGATTTTCAACTCTCGATATTGAGTCGAGCATTGAGATTCTAATCGAACGCATCTCAGCGTGTCAAAAAAGACACACAGTTTGATTTTCAACTTTCGACGCTAAGCAGTACGTTGAAAATCAGTGCACGAAATAAATCGCCCTCGCGATCCAGCGGGGTAATTGCATGACACACTAACAGTAGCAATGGCTTTCATTTTGACAGTTCAACAACATTCATTGCGTTATTTAAGCTGTTGAGCAGATAAACTTTTCCAACATATGACGCAATGGATTAGCAATATCCTTCAAAATGATTCACATTGAGATTGATAGTATGTTTCACAATTAGGGGACTGGGCTAAATGCATACGCAAAAAACAATTCTTCTACAAATTAAACAATAGAACTGTCACAGGAATTCCTCTGAGTGAAAGTAGACAGTATTTTTCAATTTCTTATCAAGTTGTGTAACTTCTATGAATCATCCGGATACGGGTAATTGAGGCTCATACACATTGGATTAACATATTTCTACTTGTGAGTTATGGACGTATTGTGACATACCAATGCGTTATTACGACCTATAAAGGGAATTTTTCCGTTTAAATGTGCGTTATAAGTACTTATAAGCGATTGGTTAGCTCTATAGCAAACTTAAAGCTATAGTTGTTGCGTTTTATCATATCGTTTCATCTCTCCGTAGGAACCCAAACAATAAACTATGAATGATTATTTGAGGCTCATACACATTGAACTAACATGTTTCTACTTGTGAGATAAGAACGTATTGTGACATACCAATGCGTTATTACGACATCTAAATGGAATTACTCGGTCTAAATATGCGTAATACGCGATGGGTGATGGGTAGCAAAATTAAAGCTATAGTTTTCGCGTTTTAGCATGGCAATATCGGTCATTGACCTTTCCCTAATATCATCTCTCCTTATTCCAACAATAAACTATGTATCCTTTTTCCTTATTGGAATATGTTGAAGATCACGATAGATGTTGATTCAGGATGTTAACGGACTCTATTTCAATTTTGAAATAAAAAATCGTAGATAATGTTGGTGGGTCAATGATCGCTATTGCTATGTTAAAACGCGATAACTATAACATGATGTACGTGCCTGCGGATTATTTGGCAAAGTTTGCCCTAGACAACCTAATTGACTAATGTGATGTCTGCCTTATTTCATACATATAAATTATTTTTTTATGACACTGTCGTAAAATACATGCTTATTTTTTATTAAATAGCTTTTAAAGTAATCATGCGTCAATACAGTAAAACATCGTTAGTTTTAGGGTCTTTTAGTAAAACGTCGCGTCGCCGCCGTTCACATAAATGTGATCCGTCCACCTCCGACCTTCATTTAATTTATGTCTTCGCTATTTAATAACTTCTATCCAGTCTCTGACATCTTAATTTATTGTCATTTTGATAATAATTCAGCCTACATGATTAATGGAACCTAACATAACATTGCGCTTGTAATCCCCGAAGGGTTAGGACAGAGGTGTACCCATAGTACGCCCACATTTCGCCAGTTATGTTTAAGTTACATGTAACATCTAGTCTAGTAATGTATGTTAGCTTTTAAATGTAGAAGGTATTATCTTATCAGATGCTTTTAAAATATTATTAATGTCTGACACACATTGTATGTACAGACGTTTGGTTGATATGTACGACTATCGATCTATTGTAGGCACGATCACTACATCACTATATATTATGAAACTGTGTGTACTCCCCGTCACTATTCCCTAAAGGTTCATTAGAAAACCAGCGTCAGACAGCATCTGCCTAGCATTAATGCTGAAATGAACCTTTTTGGCGCAGCCGTGAGGCACACAGTATTGTTGTCTGAAACATTATTTTTTATTTTATTACTTTTGTATTTTGTGTTTCACGAACTGTGTCCAAATAAACATTTTTTCTTCTTTTCTTTCTTTCTTTCTTTATAAAACAAAGTCTACTATCTGTCTGTCCGTCTGTTTGAACGCGATAAGTTCAAAATCTGCCGAACAGATATTCGTACGGTTTTCACCAATGGACGGAGTGATTCACGAGGAAGGTTTAGGTGTATCATTAACTAAGGTTTTGTGTAAATTGACTGAAATATGACGATTATTGTTGAAGATGTCGGAAAAATCATGGCGACTGCGAGCTTCACTGACGTGCCCCGCGTAAACAATTGCATTCTATTGGGAAATCATCTATCTATCTATATATATATATATATAAATAAATCAATTGGTGTTCGTTTGTCTCGCTAAAACTCGAGAACGGTTGGGCCGATTTGGATGAAATTTTGTGTGTATATTTCAACGGGTTCCTGGGTGGTTTGAAAACACTATTGGACCCGGTAGGTGGCGCTGCTCGACAGCAGCGCCACCTACCGGGCTGTACGTCGGCCTGCCCGGTTGAGTCATCATATACCGACGTATATGATGACTCACCCGGGCAGGACGACGTCTGCCGGGTCCGCTAGTAGTACATATTTTTTTATGATGAACCGAGTAATCTGTTAAATAAATACTTACTACTATCTTATCACAGTAATTTGGCTTGTTTGAAAACAATAATACTGAGACACGACGCTTTTCTACCCATTCAATTTCCGTACCGCGTTATAAGCAACTGCTGGACATACTTTAGTCAATAACTATCTGCCGGTACAGCGTTTCGTGCACAATAGAGTTAGGGAACTCGAAGATTAATCCGACTTAGGCTTTACTTCAACAACAATAGTCTAGAGGAGCTCTAGCTAAATTGAAATCTTTGGTCAGTACATGAAAGCGGTTTTAGGCATTTTGGGTAAATTGGACATAGAATTATTATTGTCTATGTCTGGGTTAGTTCGGCGCTGGTATAACACCGTTCGAATCAAATTCCCGACTGTCCAATTCTCCGCTTTTTTTTGAATTTTTTTTAATGCTGTGCTAAAACATTGTGTTCTGCGCCTTTTTATTGCCCCGAATGATTTGTATGGTCTTATCCCAGTGCCGAAGTTACCCCAGCATAACTTATTTGCCCGAATTGGTCTTTAAGCTTGTCAGTTGTCGTACATAATGTATGCCTAAAGAAATAAACACGAATAATACTATATTATACGTAGGTATCAAATCGTTACTTCTGTAGCATAACTTTTTCGTTTACAAACGCAAAATATATCGGAACCAAAACAAAAGTCATTTATTCATATTAGGCTGAGAATTGACACTTTTTAAACGACAAAATTATATAAGACGGTCCCTCAAAGCGCCAACCCTTCACAACTTTCTAGTGCTTTAGCTAAGAAGTGGCGCCACAAACTCCCCTGCAGCATAGCTGTCTGTTAAGTTAGAAGAACTTGTTTCTATACAATAACCTGTGCGTACTGATCCTTAGACTTGCTTTTAATTCAAGGCCAAGGCATTTTACATACAGTCATGAAGTTCTCGCATTAAGTAGGTGCAACAGGTATGTTCATGCATCAGCTGTTTATCTTTTTACGCACGTTCTCGTTTATCTGTGAGAAGTGGGTTGCAATGAACTTGGAAATGGCCAACGTATTATCATTTGGTTGCTATGACAAGGCAAGGTAATTGAACGACTGGGTGAAATTAAAAGTTACGTTATAAATATTTCACGTGTTGAATCTGACCGCATCCATAACGCCACATACGAACTACGCAATGCACTTGACGTCACGAAATCGTACATCGCGCCAGGCGAGTTATCCGCGCGATTAGTAATATACAGAAACTCTGCAACAACCGTCGGGCAGTAGCTCACTAGATACAACACCTGTTCGGTTAGAGGATCCTCCCTTTTCTAGGGAGTTTGAGGAACTTTCCACCCTGTGCTTCATCTATCTAAGGGCTAAATCTGGGGTCTTAAGTCTTAGGCCCCACGACCTCCTTGGTACCCGTATTTGCACCCAAATTATTTAAGGATAACGTTACGATTGCCTGTAGTATAATAATATCGTTAATCATGATCATTGTTAGTATGTCTGTTAATGTAGACGTACTAACAACGAACCTATCTATTATTATCGATTGAACTAATGTTCATTCGATAATTTGAATACTTACATTACTTTATTTTTGTATTCACAAAATATTTCCACTAGACATTTTGAAGTCATAAGTTACTAGACATTTTTAAGTCACTGTTGGAAGAAGTTTAAATACAAATTTATAAGATTTGCTTGCGTCGTAGTTTTGCCCGCTTTTACTTGGATTTTTATTGTGTGTACGAGTATTTCGTTTTATATTTAAATACAAAGTAACAAAGTTACTTTTTGAGCTAGGAAACCTAGGTAAGGAAAAATGTTTGAAAAACGTTCTAAAGAGTTTATAAATGACCGCTGTGATTTTTTATGAGATTGCCAACTTTGCCATTTTTGTTCCCAAACTCGAAATTAAAGACTTAAAACGCCTACCTAACATTTCGTGCTTAACCAATAAGCTAATATTTAACCATCCTCTTTTTATTTTTAAACATTGTTCTAACAGACGATGTTTTTGATACGCTTGACGACACATCCAACTATATTCTGTAAAACGTTTCAATCCCGCTAAAGTACACTGTCCTTCAAGATACAGGATATTCCTAGTTTGAAGGGCATCTGTAATAACCATACCAATCCCTTATTGACACTACACCGATGTTACCTAGCTTAGCTAGCTAGAAATAAATCATTACTTACTTCTTTCAGTATAAACTGACCTGACCTCTCTTTGTAAGAAAATCTTAAACAGGAAATGAATATGTCCTGAACCAAAGCCTTACAAATTGAGTGTTATGATTTGATTCGAATACTTAAAAACCCGAAATGATTTTTTCAAGAACAATTTAATGTTATTTAAACAATATTTGTCGGAAAAAGTAGTGAGATAAAGTTGAAACCTCATAAATACAGATACGAATTCCATTTAGTCAGTGATTATATAAGAATTTAACCTGAACAGGGTTTGTTTACACTTCTTTCATCAGATACTTTCAGCGGGGTAATTGTGTAACACACTAACAGCAGCAATGGCTTTCATTTTGACAGTTCAACAACATTCATTGCGGTATTTACGTATTGAGCAGAAAATTTCTTCGAACATATGAAGCTATGGATTAGCAATATCCTTCAAAATAACTCAGATTGTGATTAACAGTGTGTTACACAATTAGGTTCCAGAATACTTATTGTGTCGTCGCGTGTATTGACAGTTCGTAGTTAAATACCATAAAGATCCGAGTCTGCTAATTGTATTAAGATTCGCGTGAGATATGCTGTTGCGGTCGTAACATTAAAATTTCCTAACCTGCCTAGCGATTAGAATGCAATAAGTAAGGATAGGATGTTTCGGGCGGCAAAATGGAATATATGCCTATCGAATGTATGACTATGGAAGGGACTTAATATGAGTATTGACTTGACCAGTGAAAAAGTCAAATATTTAGTTCTGTAAAGCCTGTAGGCGCGATTTGTCCAATGTTCAAAAAAATGACCAATTCGCAGTAGGTCCAATTTGCAGTTGGTCCAAAATGGGCAATGTTTCCGAATTTATACAATATACAGGGTTATTTTTCAAAGACCAGCCAAATTTAAGGATGTGGTACAGACCATCAAACTGAACAACTTTCTCCATGGGACAAATAGCGTAATCGCGAATAAAAATTCAGCCATCCCATACATTTAGGTCGAGTAGGTATTGAAGTTTTCTATGGGACAGTTGATAACGTTGCAACATTGTGGCAGGGACATCGACGCGCAAATTGTAACCATGAATTCAGCACATGAGTTTAAACCCCATAGCGTTGAAATTTATCGTCGGTTACTTATTAAAAAAAAAATATTGCTGTTCCATACGTATTGCACTTTTCTATGAAACAGAAGATTTTTTTTTAATAACCGAATTTGGATTTTTAACTCCCGGCGAAAAGTAGAGCGTTGAAAATCGTCGTGCGTACTTGGGCTAAAAGAATTACGTTTGTTTGCCGTCGTTATCTGCAATAACACTCTTCCCACGATGATGAAAATGATAATCTCATCAGATTTAACGAAGCATGGTAGTTTAGCTGATTGATCTGTTACGCTTCGTCTTATCTGCTAGTATCTACGAAAATGGCTTTCCTTTTGGAAAATGCAATCGGAAACTATAGTATTAACTAAAATTTATCAACGCCAGCCTAACGATATTTTGTAATTCCACAGGAGAAGACAGAAATCCACAACGCCCCACACACCGTCTGCGCCGCCGTACCACGACACGGTGACGATAGACTCCGACACGGAGGAGTATGACCGTGGCCGGCGCGACTACTGGCTCGAACAGCAACGCGTGCAGTCGCCCATCATGGTGTCCGGTAAAACGCGCTGCACATTCTATACACACGATACTACATACAAAGTTTTAGCATACGGTTCGTATACGATTACAGCACCCATTGCTTGATATGCTCGAAAAATTTGTCTGCTCAACAACGTAAATAATGCAATGAATGTTGTTGACCTGTCAAAATGAAAACCATTGCTTGCTACTGTTAGAGTGTTACGCAATTACCCCGCAGATCCCAAGAAAAGTATGCGCGTCGGGAATCATCGACTATCTTCGGAAATACTAACGTGCGATGATGAGATCTGAAGGTCAATTCTCGTAATTTAAAACGTTCAAAATCTAGTTGCAGTCTCATCTCAGCGACAAACAAATGTCTAAAACTTGTCAAAATGTAAGGAAATTAGAAGTATTTTTTGACAGATTGATTCTGAGATCAGACTATGAACGGTCTTTAAATTACGAGAATTGCCCCTCTGGTATATGAGCTCAAATCTGCGGCGCGACGTACGTTGTAAATCGGAAACGCGAAGATTACTGAAGCGCATATCTTTTTTGGCTTAACTGTACACTGATGCCATTAGCCAGTTGATCAAACAAAGCTATCAATCTATCATAGATTGAAAATACTAATTATCTGACATGTCATTACATTATTATCATATTATCATGACATTATTATGTTATAGCTTATTATTTTAGCCAATATCAAACGCTTCACTTTTTGTTAGTTTTTGCATTTCAACCTGCATCTTTTTTTATATAGTTTTTCTTTTATTTTTTCAAAATTGGACATCTCTTTACCTCTATATCGCGTGGTGGAAAGCGACGATGAGGTCTTTGATGGAACGAGCAAGCCCACTGACTATCAATCTAACCCGCAACCGTTCCACAGACTCGCCGGTGCACGAAGTGTCACGTTCGCGCGAGTACAGCCCGCGGCGGCCGCACCGGCGCCGCAGCCCGCACCACCGACGCCGCACTCGCTCGCGGGACCGACACCGCGACAGGGACTTCAAACCTGCGCACCGGTAAGATCATAGATACTAATAGTAGATATTATGGTGCAGTCTGTACGTTGTGGAAGGGCCCTAAAGATTGGTAAAGGACAAAAACTTTGGTTGTATGCAATACTAACAAGATGAGCTCCTAGTAGTGTTATCGGTAAGATTATACAAGGTTTAGACAAGTGAAACAAAACTAGGGTGGTCGGCATTTCGTTCTGTTAAGGAGCACATTTACGATATTTTTTTATGTAAAGCCATTTGTAGCCAGTAGCCGAATAGGAATGATTGTCGAGAGTTGTACACACACGGCTTAATTCTAACTTATACTTTAATTATTACAATGAGGTAAGAGTAACATTACAATGGCTTTACGTAAAATAAAATTATTCGCGAATGTGATTCTTTAGTCAGGGTCTGGCTGGGGTAAAGTTGTCTCCGACGGTTGGAAAAAGAAGGTCGGTTATCTACATCTCGGAGTTATTTTTCGGGGTAAAATTTAAAATCGTGCGCGGTTGGAGTCTGACAGTGGCGCCGATTAATTTAAGTTCAGTGCATCTTTTTCTTTCTATTTCATTAAAAAAAGGACAGAAGATAAATATCAGTACTTTAGTAGCCAATTTCTTAATCACGTCTAAACTTGTCTATGGATGGTGTTAATTTGACAGGACTAAACTAATATTTATCTTCTGTCCCTTTCTTAATGAAATAGAAAGAAAAAGATGCACTGAACATTTTAGTTTAGTTTGTGAACAAGGGAATCGGCGCCACTTACTTGTTTTTTTAAGTAAGTACCAAAGAAGGTAAGGGGAAGTGTTAACAGAAGCTGGCGAAGCATTAAACAGGGTGAGTTTTTGAGAATGGACTACAGGGAGAAAACTTAAATTATGAGAAATTGAGATATTGTGTGTTATGTATGCAGTTCTTTATTTCCTGCGGTCCCATCTTAAAAACTGACCCGCATGTATTCACCAATTAGTTGTATGTCCTGGCGCTGTTAACGCCACCCACTCACGCTCTATATTAAAAAATCTAATGTACATATACCCAGGTCGCATAGCCGCAGTTCCCTGAAGCGTCGTCGCTCGGGCTCGCGCAGCCGGCGGCGCGGCTCCACGCAATCTCCGCCGAGACACCGCGCTAAACACCGGGAAGCATCGCCTAGGGACAGGCATAGGTATGTACAGTTTGTCTTTTATATACAGATTTTTAGCAGGATAGAGCTGGAATGGGAGAAAAGAGGGCCAACTGGAAGAAGGCAAAAGAAATTTTGCGATGCCCTTTTGTCGTAAGACTACCTAATACAACGCGGTGCGAGCCGTCATTTTTCATTGCCATTCAATTACTGACAAGCAATAAAGTACGCTGTAAACTAAACAAGTACGCTGGACTAAATGTATTTACTATACGAAATGGCAGTTGTTCTTAAAATTCATACATTGTTGCAAATGACCGTCGTGTTGTTTTGGTACGTCTCTGATGATTTAGGTCTAAATCGTGGAATAAGATTTTTGTGTTTACTACGAGATATTTAGAACATTTTGTAAAACTCACTATCAACAATATTAGTCCCACGGACGCTCACATTGCTATCAGCGCCAAAATGGCGAAAATCAAATGTCTTCGTTTTGTCATCGAAAGTATGATGTCCAGCGTACTTGTATAATATACATAGGTCAGTGCATTCAATAGATTACTTACGTCTTTGCCAGAATTAAAAAAGATGCTGTTGAATTTTGTCCTACGAATCGAGTTAATAACTGTTACTGTTTTAGTTGGAAACTGTCGCCAACAAGATAGGATTCATTCTCACTTTATCATCTTAAGGGGGAAGCGCCAGGGTAAACCGCCTAATTCAAATTTTCTTACGTTTTTTGCAATTTGTAGGTCAGTGTCAGGTTGTTTGTTGAACAAAGTATGATTCGCGAGCGTAACAAGTATGTTTTTACAGAATTATATTATCATTTAAGAACTAAAATTGTAATAACTTAATACCCTAATTTTAATTTTAATACCTTATGCTTATTTATGACATGTAGTCACTATGGGTGAAATGTATGTGTATGTAATTATGTATACAATGCCTGAAATAAAATGATTTATTTATTTTATTTATTAAAATCTTCAATACAATCCCCCAAGTTCGTATAATCCTATTGATTGATATTTCATGAAACAGTCATTCAATAGGATTATATGAAAACAAGCATGCAAGTATAAGTGTTTTGTATTGTTTATTAGACTATAAGTGGTAGGTTTAACACCCACGTGTACCCAATATTGTAAATATTCGTATGCCGCTTTTAGCGGCGGATGGGTCCTGACTTATCTATATACCAACTAACTTTGTACCAACCTTATCCGACGAAAAAATGTCTTTGGGTTTGACGCTTCCCCCCCTTAAGAATAGACAATCATAATGCGACTAAGGGCTGATTTTCTCAATCATCTGATAACTTTATACGAGGAAAAGTTTTGAAATTTTGACAGTTTTGGCAATTTCATACAAAAACTATGAAACGTCAATTTTATTCCTTGAATAAAAGTTATCGGGCGAAAGCAAAATCAGCCCTAAGGTTATTAGGGACAAGTTTCATCTGCAAACTACCAAACTCTTCTTTGTGTGACGATAAAAATCCATTAAATCCTTTATTTTATCACATTATGATCACAAACTTAATTTGTGTCCATGACAACTATGTTTGAAATAAATAAAGTATTATTTTCTATTTCAATCAGACATGGACGTCGTTCTCATTGCTACCGGTAAATACCATAATTTTCATTATCATACTCATCATTACTCATTTTACACACATTTACATCAAAATTCTCTGAAGAAGATGCAATATTGTTCTTATGAACATGGGGCACAAGGTCAAAATCAAAATATATTATTTCACATGGCACTTAGGAAACGTCAGAAGCTAGGTGCACGGTTCCAATTGGTTGTTTCCTATGGAGAAGAGCGGGCAAGAAACTCCATGGTTACTCTATATGGTTACTAATACTGTTATTATTTCCCTCAGCAGGGTCAAGCATGAGTCGCCCAGTCCACCAACGATGCTGCAACGTAAGATAGACTTCAAGGAGAAGATCAGCGACACCAGTCTATTTGCTGAACTAGTCAAGGACAAGCATAAGAGAGCTAAGGTAGTGGCAATGACCATTATAAAGTGCCCTTTTAACGTTAGCATCCACTAATGAAGATCTTCATAAAGCAATACATAAAAGAAAGCATAACCAGCCTATAATGTTCCCACTGCTGGGACACAGGCCTCCTCTCTGTGAGAGGGAGTGGGCCGTAATCCACCACACGGGTCTAATGCGGATTGGTAGATGCACGTCTTCGAATATTTGGTTCAAGGACATGCCGGTTTCCTAACGATGTTTTCCTGCACCGTTTTGAGAGCAGTGGTGATGGAGTAATTTATACAAAATAAAGCGCCTGTCTGGGTTCGAGGACGACCTAAAAGTCGTAAGTCGGGGCCATTACCACTGAGTTACCACTGTTCTCACAGAAGAAAGAGTATTGTCGTCATCAGCATGTAGCAGGAAAGTCGCGTATCTAAATAATCATGTTTAGAAAAGTAATTATTGATGATTGTTGCGGCATGTTGTTATGTGGATATGATTTGGACAGTTTTAGTATAAAGAGGGACCTTCCAAAACTGTTGTATTTGGCCCATTGCGGGGCAAAGGGCTCTCGTCATACTGAGAAGGAGTAGGCATCAGTGATGTCTCGAGTTTGTTTAAAAAACACATAAATATGAAGAACGTCACGTTGATAATTGCCAGGTTCGAACCCTGAACTTCGTTCTCAAAAATCGGACCCTTTAACCTCGAGGCCTCATGGCAAGTTTTTAACCGACTTCAAAAAAGGAGGAGGTTCTCAATTCCACTGTATTTTTTTTTATGTTTGTTGCCTCAGAACTCCGTTATTTATAAGCCGATTTGCAATATTCTTTTTTTATTTGTAAGGATATACTTTCAGATTGGTCCCATATAAATTTCATTAAAAACGGTTCAGTAGTTTGGTTTTTAAACCAAAATTACTGGTAAAAATGACAACTTAAAAGTGAAAAATAAAATCTTTCTTACCTGGAAGTTGGCCGACTTCCGAAATAAAATTTATTTTTCACTTTGTAGTGTCATTTTTGGAAGTCCGTTGTTTTTTTTTTTGCAATTTTTTTTTTGTTTTTGAACTACTGCAAATTTATATTTCCATATTTTATGTTGTACGAAATGTCAGCCTAAGCGAAGCTAGTCAATGTGCCTTTTTGTTCGTACACTAACGCTTTGTTTCGCTTACAGAAATTGCAAGAGATCTTGGATCAGAAGGAGGAAGAGTCTCAGGGCGCATTATCGAACACGACGTCCATCAACAACCCCGAGATACTCACCATCGACGAGCTGTCCAACATGACCTGCGATAGCTCTACACAGGTCAGTCCGACTATCCTACTAATATTATAAACGTGAAAGTTTGTATGGATGGATGGATGGATGTTTGTAACTCTTTCACGCAAAAACTACTGAACTGATTTGGATGAAAGGACAATGCTCATGGATGTATGGCATGCTGCATCAAAGTCAAACTTTGTTTTTTATAGACTAGCTTATCATATTAACTCCTACAAAAAATCTTTTTGTAAACAAAACCCGCGTGCGTGACACGCACGGGGTATCACATCACCAACTTCCAAACTCTGGGCTGTTACTAAGAATTTCCTAATGGAAAAACTCAATAACTTAACTAAATAATATGATATTTTTTAGTCTAAGAAGTTTTTATTAAAATTTGAATGTAATTTTGTAGAATTAGCATAGATATAAGCGATTTGGTGTAAACTGTTAGCTTATATTTGATGAATAAATGAATATGAATAACATTTTGCCTGACCCGGGAATTTATATTGCGGGAATAGGCTATTTTCCTAAAAAAAAACTAATTAGTCCGTCAGTTAGATTACCAAAAAATATTGAACCCGTATTTTTTCTTTTGTCGATTATATAAGAAAAATGATGAAGATATCGCCCGTTAAAGTTCCGCGTGACGTCACTTGCTTGCGACTCCCAAATTTTGACGCGCTTTATCTGTCATTTTTTGTTTGATTGGCAAAAGAAAAATACGTGTCCATTATTTTTCGATAATCTAACTGACGGAATTATTATTTTTTTACCCAGGCAACTACCCTTTTGAACTTCAAGGCTCGGTAACTCTATAACACTTACACATTTCGTTCATCCCTCTATTCTACTATTGTATTTGTAATTTTGATGGTGTACATAATCATTTATCTCTTCCAGCAGTCTAAAGAGAACGGTGAGGTGGCGCGTGAAGGCGGTGACGTAGTAGACATCCCCATGCCGGGCGGGGACGACTCCACGCCCGCGGCTCCCGCGCCCGCCGCGCCCCCCGCGCCCCCCGCGCCCGCCCCCGCGCTCTGCGCCCCCGCGCCCCCTGCGCCCCCGGCGCCCCCGGCGCCCCCCGCGCCCTTGCAGCCGCCGCCCGAGTTCGCGTCCTTCTCCGCGCCCGAACATATTGAGGCTAACGGTGATGCGGTACCGCCTCCACCACCCGCCGAGCCTGTTGCTAACGAGGTTTGTGACCACCCTTTTTTTTTTAACGTCTGACATACACACTACAACACTCTAACATACACATAAAGCTAGGAGCATATTACAGCCGCAACGGGCAACAGCGCGACGCATTTTCGTACATAAAAATGATTTAATTGAAATAAACGCTTTGAGTTTTGAGTATGTTCCACCGTAGCGCCTGTTCTACTTTTCCGATTGTGATGAATGGGGCGTCGTTCTATAATACCAAGACCAAGCATTCCCTGAAACTTATTATTATCCGTCCAGAAGCAGCTCACCCCGCCGCCTCTCGCCGGCGCGCCCCCCGCGCCCCCCGCGCCCCCCGCGCCCCCCGCGCCCCCCGCGCCCCCCGCGCCCCCCGCCCCCCCCGCCCCCCGCGCGCCGCCCAGCGTGCACGTGCCGACCAGCGCGCCCGCGCCGCCCAAGCCCAAGAGCCTTACCAAGCTGCCCATGCCGCCTAATACTCAGGTATGCAATTCCAGTGTGGGTTAAAATGCACGAGTTGAGCAAAAACATATAATTACCGGTCGGAACATCCAGTGGAACTACTGTAAGTTTGCTTTAGGGCCTTTGTGCAATTGGCATGGTCAAAATTGTCATTTGATAAATTTTATAAACCATTTCATTTACTACCTTATGAATTTGGGAATACAGTAACATTTAAATATTTTGATAGAACCGCTAGTAGTCATCGGTTTTTTTAATCTAACTCTGTTTTTATTGAATAATTGCTTACTTAATCAGCAAAGTCTACAACTGAAATAGATAAATATGACGAAATAAAACACGTATTCTTAAGTGAAATACTTGCGAAATAGACTCAATACCTTATTACTCAGCTCTTATATAATATTTTTCCTAAATTTCCAGGTCGAGGATCTCAAGTCGTTAGCCAACGAGAGTCCTCTAAGCACGCCGTCGCCTTCACCGGTAAAAAAGCCAGAGAAACCCAAACGAACTGGCATTATGAACCTGCCTATGCCACCTGGTAAATACCATCTTATCATATTTGCTAAAAACTTCAAAATCATGTGCTGGTCTTGAAAGAGTGGCAAAATGATTGTCTTTTCATCAGAATGTGTATTCCGAAGATTTTCACTTCACAAATGATATCAAAAGTTTATTTAATTCACAATGAAAGAATGTAATATGTTCGATATATATGCTGTAAATTACATTTTATCGCAGGTCATAATAATTTTAAAGGAAAATTATGTTGTGTGGCTGTGATAAAGTGACCACAAAATGCAATAAAACTTTTGCTTTGCAGTATAAGATTTCTTGAAAATATGCAAACATTTAGTACCTACCAGGACTACGTCAAGCTAAATCTGCCTATTTACTAACCCCAAAAAGTGTTGAAACAATGAATTAATGTTAAAATTCCATAAATTGGCATTACAGTGATCCCGGGCTCCGAGGAGCTGTCGGGTGACGAGCTGGACGGCGGGACCCCGCCGCCCGCGTCGCGCCGCGACCAGTACTCGCACGTGTTCAGCAACAGGAAGCATGCAAGGGATAATGTATGTGCTGGTTCTATTCATGCTTATGGTGGATGATAAACAGACTGAAAATACAATCCACCCTAAGGTGGATACGCGGAAACGCATGTCCGAGAATCTACCCAAAAGCCTAAAAAAACCGTTCATCCAACAAGGCCTAACCGCCAACTACCAATGCCGCAAACTAAACTGCAAGTGCCAACCCGCTTAATCACGCCGCATCTCACCAAAACCTGGCGGATAATAAAGCAAAAAATAAACTACTTATATTGATAAAGAGGGTCTTTGTCCATTAAAGGCCGAACAGAAAGCTCTAATAGCTATATGCTTTTTTTTCCAGAATTTAGAAAAATATCTTATTTAGTTTGGAAATGTTTACGACTACTGCCGTAAGTGCTTTCATAGCTTCCGAGTCGGGTATACTCTTCGTCAACTAAAGCAATGCGGGGATATTGCAAACGTGCAGTTGCAGTGTTTTACCCACGTAGCACAGGAAGGAGGAGGTCGCCATTATTGACTAGTTAGTGCATATTCTCGAGGGGTTAAAACAAAATGTATTGCAGTCTGGTTCGAAGCTGAAGCGGCCGCGCATCCTGAAGCGTCGAGGGTCCAAGGTGGTGCCCGTGGCCACGCCCACGCATCACGCCAAGGACTGGGGAGAGAAGTGCGTCGATGGATTCCAGGTTAGCATTATTTATTTACTTTTACTTTACCTAAATATTGTGTATCAATTATAGCTAGTCTGTACTAGAATCCAGTAAAAGCATTGTACAGAAGCTTTATTCAACATTGAGCTTCTGTAATGTGTCTAGAAATTACTTAAACATGTTTACATTGTACTGATATTAAGCTGTCAAAAAAATCTAATTCTTATGTCCAATACTAATCGCGTGTACAAGCTTTTAATCCCTCGTGTAGCGTTTACATAATTTAGGTTTACAACATATAATCTTCAAACTATGCCCCTTTACATTCTACCATTACATATGGTGTGGAAATATTTTGTTTCTTCTCTGATTCCTGTCAACTGACTCATTAATTTTGGAATTTTAAGCAAACCTTAGCAATATCTGATGTAAATACTCGAAAAATCTTATTCGAATCTCCAATATTATTTTACGTTGTCCAGGTTATCACTCAAATCGGCGAAGGAACATACGGGCAGGTATACAAGGCTCGGGACAAGAACACAGGCCAGCTGGTCGCGTTGAAGAAGGTCCGGCTCGAGAACGAAAAGGAAGGCTTTCCCATAACGGCCGTGCGAGAGATCAAGATATTACGACAGCTGAACCATAAGAATATTGTGAACCTACGGGAAATTGTCACGGACAAGCAGGATGCTATGGACTTTAGAAAGGTATGTTTAACTTATTTCTATAGTGGTTGTATAGAAATTGATCAACTGATGATGAATTCTGTGTTTTGATGTCTGAAGCATGTAAGAATTTGGGTCATGGAGTAACTACAGTCTGTTCAAAGTTATTTTACAACACAACTTATAACTTGACATTTCCATACAACTTATATTTTACTATTATCTCTAGGACAAAGGCTCATTCTACCTCGTGTTCGAATACATGGACCACGACTTGATGGGTCTCCTGGAATCCAAGATGGTGGACTTCACAGAATCACACAACGCGTCCATAATGCGCCAGCTTTTGGACGGGCTGGCGTACTGTCACCGGAAGAACTTCCTGCATCGAGATATCAAGTGCAGCAATATCCTGATGAATAATAAGTGAGTTTGTATTTGTTTTGGTTCCTACTTATTATATTAATTTTTTACTAGCTCTTGCGCGCGGCTTAGCCCACGTAGAGGACGGAAATAATCCCATAGGAATGCGTACTACCGGGAAAAATTCCTTTGTCCTTAACAAGGTCTATCAGTGTGCGTTGCTATGCCGTGTAAAGTTAACAGACAGAGCTTGTCATTTATAACATTAGTACGGATAAACTTTTTAAAACATGGCCACAATCATAAGGTATCCTTTTTCATAGAAATCAATTTCGAAAGAAGTTTCCTCACATACTTAGCGCATTCTAGAGTTATGGAAGAGTTTCCATAACTTTAGAATGCGCTACGAGAGGATTTATACCTAGCAAAGGCAGAGGCGGCTGTTGAAAAAGAAGGTATAAATAAGTCTGATAAATGGAGTTTTTTGTACTCTTACATAGACTATCATCGAGGTTAATTAATCAAATACTTTACTATTATATCGTGAATTCCATTGCATTGAGGGGTTTGCTAATCCACTAAATTAAAAAATATGGTGGCATTAAAATTGCGAAAAACATAATTATCTTAACACTTTTTCTAAATGATCATTCATAAAATTCACAGGGGCGAAGTAAAACTCGGCGACTTCGGTCTGGCGCGGCTCTGGTCTGCGGAAGACCGACAGCGTCCCTACACCAACAAGGTCATCACGTTATGGTACAGACCGCCCGAGCTACTGCTGGGCGAGGAGCGCTACGGACCCGCTGTCGACGTGTGGTCCATGGGCTGCATACTGGGCGAACTGTTCCAGAAGCACCCGCTGTTCCAGGTAATGGCATTTACGTGGGAAACCTTTTTTTTAGGTCTTTGAACGACGTTTTTTAAAGTGCTGAAAATTTGCCAGACAGTTTATGAGTACCTACCTACCCAAGTAAAAAGCGAAACGGATATCAGTCAATTTTCCGTGGGTCGCTGACATTCGCAGACCCATTTCGCAGAATGAAAGGAAGTAAAGGTTGACTGGAGGAAAATGCCTATGGTATTAAGTCTTCTGTACATTTTTGTGCTTAAATTCTTAAATAAATAATCTACATAGATGAATCAATCTGATAAGTTATAACATTTTGTTTTCCAGCTGGCAAGGCATGTGTAAATGGGTCAGGGGAACCTATAGTTTTTTGTTTGTTTTGTTTAGGTTAAACAACCAACACATTAACCCACTGCTGAGCAAAGGCCTCCCAAGTCCCTATAGTCATTATCAAGTAATCATTTTTTCTGGATTACCAGGTCTTCAGACAGCAAAATGCAGGTGGTTTTTAACATTTTACCACAACCCAATTTAGATCACCAATAACTTACATCCTTATTAACACTCACCCTTTCACAGGCCAACGTCGAAATGATGCAGCTGGAGATGATATCCCGAGTGTGCGGGACCCCAGTTCCCGGTGTGTGGCCCAACGTGATCAACCTGCCTCTGTGGCACACTCTCCGCCCCAAGAAGTTCCACAAGCGCTGCGTCCGCGAACACTTCGCCTTCATGCCCCCCCAAGCCCTCACTCTGCTGGACAGGATGCTCGAACTGGACCCCGATAGGAGGATCACCGCCGAGGATGCTCTGAAAAGCCCCTGGTTGAAGAATGTGGTGCCAGAGCAGTGAGTTGTGTTTGACTTTGTTTGTTTGGCTTGGCACTGTAGGGGACACACCTACTGCATAGTGGCGCAGGGGTGTTGTGTCTACTTAGGACTGAGGAGAGTCTGGTTGCCAAGTTTTGATGACACGATTTGTGCATCATGAGCTGTGTCTGTGTTTATGAGTTGCGGGTTCAATTCCTGAACTTATCATGTGGTTTATTGGTATTTCATTAGCACAATTATACGCAAATACAACCGCTCAGCTCGTGGCCTATGGATAATGATTCCTAGTCCAATTATCAATGAAAATGGGAGAGGTCTTAACGAGTCCAGGATGGGCTGCTATGGATCATATATGTTTCGCGCGAGTGCATGTAGGGTCACAATGAGGCGATGGATGGATCTTGAAAGCCTCCAACGAGGGATGAGTTCTAAAAGCGATGGCGTATGTGTTATGTGGCTATTGGTTTGGAAAACTAGCCAGTGCGCGATATTGTTAAAGATCGATCGAGAAGTCAAAAATATTGATTGTAGAATTATTTTTCACCTTTAACTCATTGCATGTGTACATTATAAATTATAATAGTATAATTGATATCATAATGCATGCAGCTTTGTTTAACGTGTGACCATATCATCATGTCTCGTGGAATACAATCGTAAAAGGCGACTCCGCAATCAAACCAACAAAGATCATCATCATGCATACATTTTCATCCATCCATGTTTCACCAATTTACCGGAAAAGTGATGAAATCATCACAGCAGATCGAGAACGTGCAGCAAAACTTATTTGTACACTAATAACATCTTTCTCCTGATGTCCAAAAACTTCGTAGATCGATTGCATGGCTGCAAATTAAAATAACATGGGATGATGTATGAGTACAATGGTGAAATCACACGTCAACATGAATGATTGAATTTAGAATTTAATTAAAGGTTTGCCCAAAGGAACTGCAGGCAAACTAACAAAATAAACATTGATGCACTGCCCGAAATGACGGCTAGTCCTGTTTAAAAACGCAGTAGTTCCTTTGAGCAAATCTAGTAGAAATACCTGGTAATAGGCTGGGAATATGTTAGGGTAAAGACCTAATAAAAAACTTATCCCTATAGTTATACCAGATGGGATTATCAAACCCCGTGAGTATTGATTATGTATATTGTTCAATCATCCAGGTTTTATTACTAGTATATGGTAGAAGCCACCATCGACGGACTCGCAAACTGACGTAATAGGACGAGTGTGGAGTGAATGAGTTTAATCATAACAAATTGGTGTTGTTGTCATCCTACTGAATCATTTCAGGGCCCTAAACATATGTTTGGACGTACAAGAACCGTATGGTCCTGTCATACATGTTGTTATCAAAGGTTTTATGTGCATACTATGAGAAGCCTAAAAGGCGGTCTCTCGGTATGAAGCAGAGACATCCATCATCCCGACTGCGCAAGGAATATGTGCTTTTGGTTCTAGGTAATATGGTAAAAGAAGTACTGGGAAGCACCTGGTAATGACCAGAAGAAAGTACAGTGACAATAAGGTGGCGAAATCTGCCGAAATCCTTGACGAGACTGCTTTGCGTCACTGCATCTCTGTAGTTAGATACACCATTAACCTGTACACCTATTTTCAGGATGCCTGCGCCCGAGCTGCCCACGTGGCAAGACTGCCACGAGCTCTGGTCCAAGCAGCGACGTCGGCAGCAACGCGAGCAGGACCACACTCAGGGCAAAAAACCCTACGGATACCCCGACGACAAGGACCAAAACAAAAACGACAGCCAAGACTATAAAAGTGAGCCCTACAAGTCTGAAAGTGGTTTTAAGTCCACCGAGCCCTCGCAAGAGGCTGTGGGACAAGTGAAATAGTACAGACTTCAGTGCAAAAGATACTTTCATAAAAGAAAGAAACGGTGCTTACTTTTGACCAATTTTGACGATGTGATCTAGTATAAATTGTTGCCTAGGGTGTGCTCGTGACGAAGTGTGGGTTCCGTGCCAGTGCGGTTATGTGCCTAGTCTAATGTTAGCTTCAATCTCATGTACGGTTAGCTCCTAAGGTGAAGGCTGTGTTCTTCAAGAAACTTTAGCACTATGCTATGCTTCTTGCACAATTTACGAATATTCAGTACAAAATTATAACAACAAAGTCTGATGTCCTAACAACGGACATCGGAGGAGATAGTCTGAATAGACTTAAATTTCTACGTTTTTAATAAAAATTTAATCTTATTATGAAAATTGAATTTAGTAACGTTTGTAAAGGTGCGGAACCCTTGAAGCAATTTAACTTATTGCGTTGAACGTAACGCGTACCAAAATGTATGATAAAATATTAGTAACCAAAGTATCGCATAGCGCTAGTTACCCGCGGACGGATGTCAGGCGTCCTGTGCAGTTGTGCATGTTTGTAAATAATGTAAACTAGAATAATTTTAAATAAGAATAGTTTTGTTCCATTTCAATTTAGCGAAACGACTTGTTTTATTTGTGTTATAGTATCCTTGTGGCTGTAGCAATAATGTTTGACGGTTGGCAACACTATGTTCCTCTTATGAAAGCTGGCAACTCTCATTATTCCCATTTCATGTCAGGCAGTGTACAAAGTGCCTGAGGCTACGATCTCTCCAATACTTCTCTTGCTCCTGTTTAAAGTTATGCATGTAAGCAATCTTTTCTCTTACTACTTTTATCTTCAACACCACCAATATTTTTATTTGTTGCTAAATTTTCTCAAATTTAACAACAAATAAAAATATTGGTGGTTATTTGTTGTTAAATTTGAAAAAGGTTGCCAGTAATAAAAAACACCAATCTGTGTTGCCAACATAAAATGCAAAATAGAGCATAATAGTTTTACATCCTATTCCATTATGAAGTAAGACCTCATGCGCCTTAATTAAAGACAAATCAAATAAAGAAAGTTAGTCCAATCAAAACTGCCATTTTGTATGTGTTCTAGAAAAGTAATGACTTCTTTTATACATTGCAGAAAATAATTGAATGTTGAATTTATTAGAACATATTGCATACAATTGACAGAAAATGTTAAAAGGTATTTGAGTCCTAAAAGTCTATTAAGCGCTATTCAGTGCTCTTAATTCAGGAGCAGGACAAAATACATAAAAATGGATGTCTGCCATGTCCAGGAAATGATGGGGATTGCCTATACGGAATTAGGTCTGAATTCGATGGATAAGCTAGAACTACGATCCTAAAGAGGTGGATATCAAAAAGAATAAATGAAAAAGTTCTCCGTTAAAGTAGTTTGAAATGCAATATCGGCAATAATTACAATAATTCTTGTCAATAGCTAGACTTAATAAGTTGGTGTGCGTCAGTCTGTTGATGTTATCATTATTAAAACGTTAATGTTTTGTAATACTTTAGATGTTTAATGTAAGTCTGGGAGTTCTGTGATTATGTATAAATCGGAATTGAGTTGTTTTCATGTCTCAGTTGTTTCAATTACTTGTTATGTATCTAATGTTAGGTTCTTGTTGGGTCCCGATTTTTTAGCTGATTTAGGGCGATATGTATAGTTGTGTATATTTAATAACATAAATTTAATTTTGCAAAAGTGCCAGGAATAATCATTAATGTTTTTATACCAAATCTTTCTGGACATGTATGCATCAACAACGTTTTTATTAAATTCTACATATCCATGCATATCGCTCTTAGTTCGAATAATAGGTCCTAACTAGCAATAATATCGGACCCAACCTAGTTGGCATTTATATTATGTAAGAGTGTATGTATATTCATGAGTGTCAAGCCCCGACAGGTGGTCATCTAGTAAAAAATACTAATATATATCATGTTGACTGTTCACAAAACATAAGATTGGATGTAAAGATTAACTTATAACGTTAACGCCTGCGTTATTGTTTTTATAAAATTGTCTGTAAATATGTGCGGAGTTTTAGTTGCGTTTTCTATGAACGTATCTTCCATGAATTAGTCGAAAATGTATATAGAATAGAATTATACTTCCCTGCATTTCTATGAGCGATATTGTTAGGCCTAGAAAGCGAAAATTTACACTCGAAATAAGACTTATTCATTTGCGGATTTGCAAAGATTTGTAGAATTGAATGCGATAAAATAGAAAAGTATTTAATTACTCAGCCAAAAATGTACATAACAATAAAATAATACTATTGTGACATTACCCAGATATCCTTTCAAACAATTATGTAGGAACGCTGGTGATGGCGCCACACGTGTCGAATTCTGGGCCGGGTCCATTTAGATTGCGATCGACACGCTAGGAAGAAGAATTATGTAGTTAACAATAAAACGAACTCTTTGTGAATTTTCGCTTTCTTTAACGAACTATTATAATAGCGATCATTTTGGTAAGTCGCCAGCTGAAAGACTATGTTCCCTTGTATTATATTAGCTCTAAGACGCGATGTCCATCGTGTGAATAATCCGGAGTTTCGGAGATAATCGTCGTTTTTTATATTTTGTATGGTGTGCTTATCGAGGGTACTTTGATTTTATTTGGTAAATTGTGTGGGTAATAATTCAGAAATGTTTTATATGGTGTTCGGTTGGATGTTCTGGGGTTTCTTTATAAACGATGATTAAAGTTAAGTAACATTTAAACGTCAAAAATGTATGGTTAAATTGACACTACTTAACTCTAAGCAACGTTTATGAATAAAGGGGTGTAACATCAGTGATTGTTTGGATCGCCGTCCAGAAAAACACGTAGATTCAATATTTAAGGACGGTATTAAGGAATGTCATGGATCTTGGATATATCATGTATTGCTAGAAGAGGGTAAATATATTATTATTGATCAAATAGTCCATAAAGACAGATTAAAGTATACAGTTATTAGTTCACAGTTGTAACTCAAAGGATGTTTCGTTTTATAGAAAGACTGAAGTAGGCGAACTGACGATTGTCTGTCACTGTAACTCTGGATTGTTGTTATCACATTTATGATAATAATAATTGTAAAAATGTACCTAATGTTTTTTAAAATAATTATACTACGATGAAATATGATTTTGTATTTTATTTGATGCAGTTACCATTTAAACCTAATGTTTAAACACACAAACCTTTCCTAAACACAATTATAATATTAATTATTGAATAATATGACAATAACATTGATAGTGTCTTAAAATGCAACCCAGTTAGACATTCACCTTTTTTTTTTTTTTTTTTTTTTCAGGATGGGAAATCATCAAATGACCCCTCCCGCTCTGGGTGTCTGGGTGGAGCAGAAGGGAGTGTCAGACTCTTACTGACTAAAACCCACCCGTGTTCCTTCCTTAGCCCTTTATGTACCAGGGCAGCGGTAACCCTTTCGGACGATCCCGCTACCCCGGCAGAGACATTCACCCTTGAACTTGTTGTTGCTCGCGACTTCGCTTGCGATCCAGGATGAAAAGTAGCTTATGTGCCCAGGTCATGGTTTATCTGTGTGCCAAATTTCATCCAAAATCCGTTCAGCCGTTTTAGCGTGAAAGCGTAACAAACAAACTCACTTTCGCATTTATAATAATGTATTAGTTATGATTTTATTTATTTATTATTTTTATTTATTAATTTTAGGATCTCCAACAAAAGATATACACTAAAGATTACATAATTATAGTTAATGGACGACAAAGTATTTGGTGGGTGTACTCCTTCAATTACAGGAGACCACATCATCCACAATAAAATGAACAACTAAGCTAACAAATTAAATACCTAATACGTAATAAAAGAAAAATTTTGACAGTGGAACATAAAAACAAAACAAATTCTGTACGATATTAGAACATAGAATAATAAAATACCTAAGATTAAAAAAAAAAAAACATCACATTATATTCAGGACTAATCGATCAACGTAATAGCCAAAAATAAAAACACCATGATTTATTAAAATACCTTTATTTAAAATGACTGCAAAGGAACTGGCTTAATAAACAAGGCACTTCTTAGCCTGTACCTTAAAAATATGGCCATTAGTACTGCCACGGAGGCCTATTGTGTACCTACCTGCCAAGAATAATATAAGTTCAACCAACAGGATCAATCATTTTGTTTAACGAATGGCTGCAAATGGCTCCCACTTGAATGTAATAATATAGATAGAATTTATAACACAATAGGCCTTCATAAATTCAGTAATGAAAATCAATGGCCCATGCGAACTTTATTTTAGACCATGCTATCCACCCACAATGATCTTACCTTTATAAAATACATTAATTGTAACATTAATTCAATTTTTTTCCTTATAGTAGGCACCTTTGATTCAGCTTAACCATTATAACAAAAAAACTGAAATGTGTCAATTATAAATATATTATGATAAGCTTAGAATGTTTTTTTAATAATTCTATAAAATTATAAGTACAGGCGCCAGCACATCAAACTACTACAATCTGTCAAATTTCTTTAATAGATTTTCAACTTTATGACTAAAGCATTAAGGTTCAAGGTTGATTGGGGAAATTTGACAGTTTCGGGTAGCTTGACCTGCTGCCGTCTGTACCTAGCAATTTCTCGATAATTTTGAAAATACCTTTAGTACATACATATACGTATAATCTTACTACTCAATTCAGCTAGAAGGTAAATATTTATTCAATTATTTACAAAAAAATATTTTAAAAGATTTTATAGTTTCTAATAAATCTGCAATAATTGACACATTTCCCACGGTACCTAGTTTTATGGCATACAAAAAATACTAAGTACTTTGTACGTAAATCTCATGAAGATTATATCACATCAAATACATAAAAACACTTCATTAAAACTGTTATAATTATATTAGGTTCATCAATTTATCAAAAACATAATAAGTTTAAAAATTGTAATTTTATTGCCTGCTATAGTTATGTACTCTAGGTATCAACCAATACGATTTTCTTGTATAAAAAAATGTATATTTTAACACTATACATAGAGCACTTAACTATAAAAAACATAGAATAATAATGAATAAAAAATAAGTACATAAACACAATTTAATAATCATAATATTAATTATAAAAACTTAACGTTCACTAGTCGTTGTTCGTTTAGCTTATTGCCAAGTTAAAATTACCAAATATTACTTAGTTACAACATGCCAGCCTAGGGATCAATATACCTAGTTATTTCCAGGACTACAACTAAGAAAGGTTTCAGCCAAAAACACTAGATTTCAATAGTGGAAATACCAGAAGAAAGTTGGAGGGTAGAACGACATTTTTAACTTTTAAAATGCGGGTAGTTTATCTTAATTCCTGTAAGGAACGTATGGTGGCTATTTACAATGCGGCAGGCACATTTTGTTGGTACTAACAATAAATACTATGCAATACGAAATGGAAAAGTTGAAGTTAATTCTACGTACAGTAACATCGTTGTTTTGTATAGTTTACTAGTTTGTTGCAATACTGGTCCGCTCAGGGGGTTGCGATCTGAAAAATAGAAAAATGTTAAGTTAATAACCCAGAATTTAGAAATAAAAAGTCATCCCCACCGAATTTCGGCCATGGCGACTAATTTCGGCCGAGACCAGCCTTCGGCGTGGGAGATATTATAGCGCTCAAGTGTGTGCGCACAAACAGGTGCACTCTGTCTTCCCTCACTATCATAGTCCGATGGCACGGCAATCCGACACGACCGCAGAGAGATAGGAGAAGGAACTTGCGCCACGTGCGTGAGGCACGGGGTATCACACCGCCAACATCCAAACTCCGGGCTGTTACGAAGAAATCCCCAATGGAACAACCCAATAACACTGCCCGACCCGGAAATCGAACCCAGGACCCCACGCTCGCCAGTCGCGCTTGTGACCACGGGACCAACGGGGCAGTCTTAACTAAAGTAAAGCTTTTAAGTATTTTTTACCGAAAGTTTCTGCGTTATTGGTGCGAAGATTGGATTAGGTCTGTGACTACCTGGTAAATGCATTTCTTATTTTTTTAATTACCGTACAGCTAACGACTTACACAACGTTTAAAACCCAAACTGGTGACGAGCAGAAGATAAGTATGTCTAAAGCCTTTTCACAATCAGTTCTGCGTGAGTTACTGGTTGACGTAATTCGACCCTATCCCACCTCAATCCTACTTCAGTTTTGTCATCATTATTCAGCCCATCCACTGCTGTACATGGGCCTTCCCCAAGCCAAGTTCTATAAGCACCGGTGCTGTGCTTCCTGCGACCTGCCAGGTCTAGTCCTTGTGAAGGGCTAACTTTGTGCACCTTTCAGTACGAACTCTTTTTACTTATTAGCAGAACAGTTAGGAAGTAATAAATGTATACGTACGACGAGCAGGTTTCCGCTCTTGGCGCGGTGTATGTTGGCCTGCGGCCCGTTCTGAACCTCGATGGTGCCGCCCTGCTTGCCATTCACGAGGTTATGCGCGATGCTGTAAGTGGAAACAAACAGTTTAGATTCACATATTAGATAAAATTTGTTGGTAAGGAGATCTTACTTGCAAAATAAGTAAGATAAAAATGGTTGGGATGGACTGAACTATCCGAAATAAGTAAGAAACAATGAGTTAGTAATGATCTTAGAGGTATGAGGAACAGGGTGTAAAGCTCACTCATCCCCCATAGAAAAGGGAGGATCCTCCGACCAGACGGGTGTCGTGACTGGTGGACTCCTGCCCGACGAGTGATGTCGGACATCATTTTGTGACGTCAATGTGATGCTCTTGATAGTTCGCATATATGTGGCGATGTAGAAGTCAACACAATCATAAACAATTATATTGGTACCGTAGGGGAAGATTCGGGTCGACTGCTTGTTGAAGGGCGGTAGTTACCTACCACTGTCAAGAGTCATGATTAGAAGAGGTGAGAGTGAAGAGGTAGCTGTCCTTGTTCGGTTATAATTATTAAAACTAAGATTTTTAAGCAGATGCTCCATCGGTTATTATAAGAATAATCACTTCTTCGTTGTTCTGTTCCTTTGAAAATGTGGGTAGTTCAGGCTATAAGTCAAGAGAACTGTTTTGACCTCTAAGATGAAGAGTTATGATTGTGTTAACTTACGTCCTGGTGTCGACGATCTCGATGATATCAGGCTTCTTGGTGTAGTCGGTCATGATGGTCAGCGACTCGATCAGGTGGGTCACAGAGATGATCAGGTCTCCCTGGAACATAAATATTAGATATTATTTCGGATTAATGTCTCTATTAAAAGTATCGCCTTCATATTTAGTGCAAACAAGTCTAGGGTAAAATAAAAAAAAACTTTTAGTTTTTTGCTTTCAAAACTATCTAGAAAATAATTTAGTTGGTTTTGGGTATTTCAAAAATACCAAAATTTGGAGTGGGGGTTCTCACCTCACCTTTTTTTGCTGCGAAGCTGTTTTGCCGTGTTCCAGTTTGTAAGCTATAGAGGTTCGGTGTGATAACAAGCAAATGTGATATTTCCGCTGCCTCGAAGATGGCAATGCATCAGCAATGCTTCTAGTATCGATGTCCATGGGCAGAGGTCACCCATTCTCCATCGCGTGATGGTGTTTGCTACCCAATAACAAAAACATAGGTAGATTTCAACGCACCTTATCCTTTTTCAACTCCTGCGGTATCTTGATCAGCACGAGCGTGTCAGTCTCGTTAGTAACCACGACCCGGAGCTTGTCGAGCGGCAGTCGATGCTTGAGCTTGTACGTCTTGCTCTTGGTGGCGTCGAGCACGTAGAGCGCCTTGTCGGAGGCGAGCAGCGCGCGCTCGCGGGGCTTGTAGCCGCGCCGGTCGTACTTCACGGCCAGGCACGAGTACTGCGGGACGGAACAAATGTTAACTTCTACTCTTTTCAGACCTAATGATGGCTCGCCCCCTATAACGTGGGTCTGGGGACGCTGATGTCCAAAATAAGCTAATTTAACAATCAATAAGTATATTGGCTAAACTCACAATAAGCTGTTCGCCAGTAGGCCAGGACGGCGATGCCATGAAGGTGTTCCTGAGCGTTTGATGTTCTCCGGTGAGTCTGTCCTCCTGGAAGCGTTCGCCCACGCTGGCAGGGTAGCTGTTCTTCTTGCCTACAGTACATAATCAAGTTAGTAAACAAAAGACGAAGCAAACAAATAGTTCTTGGCCCTAGATATTATGAAACTAGGGAAGATCAAGAAGTCATGTTGTTATTAACTCTCATTTCCCATCATGTCCAATAAACATTTATCCAAATACAGGTACACCTTACATTTAGCAATAAACTGTAACAAGAAATCCAGTTCACTCACCCTTAAACATTCTCTCAGCGAGCACCTTCAGCTCAAACTGCTTCTTATCCTGCGACGACAGAGCCAGGCGGTACTTCCTCGCGAGGTGAGCTCTGTGCAGCCGATGCAACTCATTGGAGGCCTCCTTACAGGTAGCCGGGCAGGGAGGCCACGACAGGTCCAGGACCTTGGAGGGGAGCTGGGTGGTGAGCCGCTTGAGCCAGTGCACCTTAGCAATGCCGAGGAAGCGACGGTTTTCCGCGGTCTCGGGGCCGTTGCGGGTGATGAAACCTGGTGAGGGGATTTAGTGTTATGGGTGCTTCTATGCCGAGAGTGTAGTGTGTAGAATGCTGGTGATATAAAATTCACAAAAAAGCCTCGAGCAGATATTTTTGCTAAGATATTCTGTTTTAAATGCAAGCTTTACTTTGTTTGTCTTATGTCTGGCAAGATTAGCAGATATAGATTATAGATAGATATAGCATATAGCACGATGGATTAGCCAAAAAATTGTTAACATATACAGGGTCAAATTAAATTAGCTAGCGAACGTGAAAACCAAACTCCGCAAACGAGATGGGTATCGATCGATATATTTATATATAAGATAAAACAAAATAGTAAAAAAAAAATATGGGGTCGTCGACACATCAGTTTTTTTTGTGTATTACTGCATAGAAGTATTAAAAGAAAAACCAATACTTTTTCTCAACTCATACTTCAAGTAAACATTACCAGCGGCGACCGTTGAAACCCCAAAAAAAAAAAACAAATACTTTATATTTTTAATTATATTTTTTTTACCCTAATTGCATAACACACTATCAATCGGAATTTGAATCATCGGTAAGAAAGGGGTTCGCGTTATAAGATCTATTTTTTTTTCTTTATTGGTAGAGTTAATTGTGTTTCACGTGCTTCTGTGACAAAGAAACCTATTTTCTTTCTTTCTTTCTTCAATACTCACCTTTAATAAAAGCCCTGATGATCATCGCCGCCTTCAGCCTCCTCGCCTTCAGCCGCTGCGCGAGGAACCTCCTCACCCACTTCTGTATGATGATGGCGGCTTGCTTCATCTTGAGGTACTGTTTCCTCTGCCAGTACCCTCGCCATCTGCTCTGGATGATGGTCGCGATGTCGTTCTTCTTTAGCTGGTAGGCGTCTTCCGTCTCGAAGAGCGTCTTCGGGAAGCGGATGAAGATCTTTGTGCTGGAATTTTTGGGGTGTTAGTGGGTTATTTGATATCAAGTTTTTTTTTTTTTTTTTCATTATTGGGTTCTGAATACTAATCCACGTACGTCTTAACAAATTAAAATTTTTCAACTTTGGATACTGTGCCGAGCGTTTAATATCCAACAACGCGCAATTATTTAGGCATTAATTTAGGTGTCGCCTTGTATTACTGAAAACGGGCAAAAAAAGTTTTCACTATTCATACATGAAGTGCATGAATGTTAACAAGCAGATTACAATAAAAATATCGCGGTTATTGATAGCCTTCCTGAAATTCAAAAGCCTGACATAGTTTAAAAATTAACACAACATTTTGGGGGATTGATGAAACCATTGTCTCTGGTACTATCAACCGGATACTGATTTGCAAATATTTTCACAACAGCATGAGCTATGCTCTTGTCTATTACAAGGGAAGTTTACATTACCAGTCGACACCACATTTTAGTTTGTTTATTACCTATGAGGCCATAACGACGGCGAGGATGGACTGTGTGAATGATGATATGGCTAGAAAGGGGGTGACTACCGAGATGAGGACTAGTACAAAAGTATGGAAGATAAATTTAAACGGCGCCGACTCAAAATTATTTAGGTATACTTACATTAGTTTAAGAACTTAGTTATTAAGGGTAAATAAAAAAGGGTTTATTATTTTTTGCTTTTCAGTTTTTTCGGCGGTTTAATTTTTTTGTTAAATAGTTTTTATTTTTAATTTTTTTGTGGCTATAATCTACTAATTGTTTGCCAAATGGCAGGCATATGTGGCACTGAGTAGAGTAATAACAAACAACTCAGCATTTAAATCTGTGAGTGAGGAGGAGGTTCTCAAGGCGAAAAAAGTTATAGTACCTACCTATGTATATTGAAAATTTAACTAATTCATTATAGTTTGACCAAAACCGCTGTATCGCGCCTTCGGTATGTGCGCGGCTCACGGGGCGGCAGTGCAGGCCGCTCATTCGTCATCGCTTACGGCGTCCCGCCCCCCGCCTCGCCGCGCATTCCTAAGGCGCGGTACAGCAGTTTCGGTCAAACTATAGTATAAGTTGTCACTTATGTATAGGGCAGTATAACAGCAGGAGTAGGTACTCACTTGCCCATCCTGTAGTCCTCCTTCTCGAAGTTAAGCACGTTGACAAGCTTCTGTACTCCATCACGCGCAGAGCCGCGGTGATGCGGCCACGTGTCGCGAGACAAGCACTTGTATCTGAAGGGCAAGGAATTTTTTTCTCATTTCGAAAGTAAAGAATCAGTAAAAGCATGTACTTGACGACACGATTGGCGCAGTGGCTGAGCGATCAATTGCTGGGCTGCGTGTCGCGGGTTCGATTCCCGCACGGTTCAAATATTTGTATTGCCTACAGGTAGTTGTTCCGGGTCTGGCTGTTAGTGTAAACATTTAAACTCACATAGTTTAAATGTTTGTAAACGCACCCTCGATACAGGAGTAATTACTAGCGTTAAAAAAAATGTAGAAAGCTTTCAGCACCCTAATTGCGTAACACGCGTTCAAACTAAATTCAGTCGTGCCAGCGACACGAAGAAGAAGAAAAAGAATCATAATATGACTCATTTGGAAGGATATTAGTAATCCATTGCTTCATATGTGCGAACAATTTATTTGTCTACTCATAAACGTAAATAACGCAATGAATGTTGTTGAACTGACAAAATGAAAGCCATTTCACACTGATAGTGTGTTACGCAATTACCTCACCGTTAGCAACATTTTGGACTACCTACTGCTGCGATCCGTGTACATACAAAGAATTTATTGATTTAAGTGCCGTTGGTAAAGTCCTATTTAGCTAATTCTTAATTTTTATCAGAATTTTGATCATGATCAATTTTGCCTTTAAATTGTTAGTAAGTTAACAAAATTTTAAAACTGTTCTCAACATCTCTATTTCTGACAATATTGATGTTGGACAACGACATCTTACCTTTCGAGGAACGCCTCATAGGTCCTCCTGTACGCGAAGCCGGCACGTCTCACGCGCAAGTTCTCCATCAGACCGAGGTACTTCACTTGATGGGATACTAGCTTGTCATCAAATTGCACTGGAACAAACACACATTATTAGTACCTATGTAATCACAATTTTTTTCATTTATTTAATACTTTAAGAACACAAATGTACAGAGGCGGATTTTACTGTCTATTCTCGCCTGCACTTCGATTGAAACGGACTCAGCGATCATCAATCAGCAAGAAAATATGTTTTTTTTACCAAATTATCTGTTTTTGGAAGATTCCAAGAAGAACGCAAGACTTGGATTGCTACCACGTTTTGTAGAACCTTATTCAGTTCTTATCTAGGACCATAGGATTGACTTACATTACCTACCTTTCACAGCAGATTTACTGATCTAAAATTTGATTAGGCTTATGAACTCAATTAAGGTAAAGTAGCACTTACTAGGTCCCTTGAAGTCATTTGGTTTGATGCAGCGGATATAGGAAGGCTCCTTGCTGCTCAGGATCTTGATCAGCTCGTTCAACGAGTTCTTGAACTGAGTGATCGCAGTCTCGGGGCGTTTCTTGCTCGTTAGGTTAATGTCCTGAAAGGAGCAAGGTAAGGTTCACAAAATCTGTTGGGCCTATTTAGTCAGTGCGTCCTGGACCCCTGGGGGCCTACCACCAGGGCCAATCTCGCCGCATGCCCCGTCGCCTGTGCACTTGATCTTATGACTGCATCAGCGGAGTTCGCGCAGCTGGATTGGGCCAAAGATGTTTGAATTTTTGGCCATCGACACGTTAAGAAGAAGAATTTTGATCTTACGCCGCTACACGTCCTGCATAGCTCCATCTCTTTTCCGCACTGAAGTACGATTTAAATAACACTGGGGGCGGTAGGTCCCCCTGGCAGCCATAGCTTATCATAGAACCCTTTTTTCCTATGGCTCTTATGCTTCATCGCTCCATATTTCGTGATAAATGTATGCAAACTTAACATCGCGTCATCAGAACTTGGTAGAACCAACATGCAACACACACACACAATGGTGCTGTTTGTGAGGACAAATAGCACCATTCAATTTCACGACAAAAGAATCATAATACGGCCGTAGTGCTAACCACACAAATTTTGAGTAGCACATAAGAACAACAGAGGTGGAAAATAATCGCTAATGAATGGCAATGATGGCCGTGCCTCGGAAAGCACGTTAAACCGTTGGTCCCAGCTGTCATTCGTGGATCTTTGACAGTCGTTACGGGTCCTCAGTAGACCGAAATTCTGACAACCAGTCTTACCAAGGGGTATCGTATTACCCAGTACCTGGGTTGTGAAGGTCAGATAGGCAGTCGCTCCATGAAAAATACTGGTATTCAGCTGCATCCGGTTAGACTGGAAACCGATCCCAATATCTTTGGGAAAAAGCTAGGACGATGATGGTGAATGGCAATAATGGACATTCAGTGAGTTAAAAAACAGTTGTCATTTTACCTTGAAGCAGCTGGCGACGATGGTGTTGCTACTGCTGGCCATGAGACTCTGGATGTCTCGGAAGAGCAGGTCGTTGTTCTTCTCCAGGAAGGTGTGCACATTGTACGTCACCTCGCCCGCGTAGTGGACCAGGCAGAACTCCTGGTGACGAAAATGGAAGATGATACAAAATTGCATATAATGGCCTGATGTACCACCTCTTTCTTAGTTTCGGTTAACTAGGTTGTGGACATCAGATAAGCTATCGCTCCATATAAAATACTGATATTCAGCTGCATACGGTTAGACTGGATGCTGACCGAAATAATTGGGAAAAGGCTAGATTGATTGAATTTTGAAAGTTCCAGTTAACATAATTATCTGGGAGAACTTACTCAATACTCACTTTCATTCTTACATACTTATCTTAGTTTTCCAGGCATTTTGATACAGACTCTATATAGCCTAGGTTAAAGAAAGAAAGAAAGAAAAATCTTCTTACTTTCTTTTCTTTCTTTTTTTTCTTTCTTTATTTCTTTATAGAGCCTAGGTTAACGCTTTATTGTTGACAAAAAGTGCATCAACTGGATTACACTAGTTTATCAAATGCTTTTAGAACAATTTGACAGCTGACTGCTCGAATAAGTTCGTTGGCACCGGTCTTTTTCTTGCCAAGATTGTTCCTTCAGAGTTCTAAGATATTTTTACGTTAAACTATGAAAAAATTTCGTGTCAGTTAAAGTCCAGCCAATATTAAAATTGGTAAGACGTTACAAAAATGTTTTATGACTTGTCCAATTTCTTTAAATGAGAATGAATACATTCTGGATTAGCGATCCTGAAGATATAGACAAAACACTGAATGTTGACCGAATTGACCACTATCACGTTTGAACTCGAACACTACTCCTCACAAACTAGATGTCGACTAATACAATCCATTCTATGATAAATACGAAAGCATTTAACACAATGCCACCATTGTCTGTCTGCTGGCATGCACTCTCACCTAATTTCAATTGCATTCATTCAAATTATATTACATCATGATCTTATGATGTCATGTTTCATTAATTGATTTAGGACCTAAAAATATGTCATCACTGTATGTAAGTCTTTCATGGCACCAGATGCCTTATAGATTTTTCAAGTGGTTTTCATGAGCATTTCATCAAGGATGTCTTGTGACTCTCGAAATCGTGATTGACCGAATTGAATTTTCGATCAATAACGATCGGAAACGGTTTCTGATCATTTATTTTCATTGTGTTTATATAATCCTATTGATTGATATTTTTATTTTTAATAGCCATTCAAGTCATTCATGCAAGTTATATCATACTAGCGGCCCGTCCCGGCTTCGCACGGGTGGTTAAGTTTTAGTAAGGATCCCTAATCTTTTCTAGCAATAAATATAGCCTATGTCACTGAGGGTGAATGTAACTTTCTAATGGTGAAAGAATTTTTGAAATCGGCACAGTAGTTTTTGAGTTTATTAATTACAAACATACTCGTACATACACACAAAAATACAAATCTTTCCTCTTTATAATATTAGTATAGATTTGTTACGGTCACGAATCATATTTTAATCAACATACAACTTGACAGTTGACACTGACCTGCAAAATAGAAAAAATGTATGAAAACTTGAATTTGGGGGGTTACGCTTGCGCTTCCCCCTTAAATTGTCATTTGTAAATTTCTGGCGTCAAGTTACGGATGATGCTTACCTATAGACAGATTGGCAGCCAGACGCATTACAGACCGGTATTGTAAGATTGGAAGATACTTTCAAACAAATTGTTTTTTTTTCAAGCATATTCCCGAATGTATTATCTGGGTGTTAGTGTAAAAACGGTGTCTATTGCAATAGTTTACCTTTTCAGTTTTAGCTGGAGCTTGACAATATTGGTTTAGTTAATCTAGTCAGAAAAACTTAAATTCAATTATTTCAATTAAACTATTTACTTTTTAACTTCTAATTTATTTAAACTATTTACTTTACTTTTGAATTGTTAAGGAGTCGGTCAATCAGAAAATATGAAGCTAGTTGCCTATTCCGAAGCGTAGTAGGTACTTACGTATGGAGAAGAAGAGCCATAGTAACATGACTAATCCTAACAAAAAGACGTGTCATAATACCATACCATTCATTAATACCATACCATTCATTAATACCATACCATTCATTAATACCATACCATTAATTAATACCATACCATTCATTAATACCATACCATTCATTAATAGGCTATTTTCCTAAAAAATCTAATTAGTCCGTCAGTTACGTTATCAAAAAATATTGTACACGTATTTTTTCTTTTGTCAATTATATAAAAAATGATGAAGATATCGTTCGTTAAAGTTCCGCGTGACGTCACTTGCTTGCAACACTTTTGCAAGCAAGTGACGTCACGGCCCCACTCCCAAATTTTGACGCGCTTTAACTTTGTCATTTTTTGAAAAATACGTGTCCATTATTTTTCGATAATTTAACTGATGGACTAAATATAATTATTATTTTTTAACCAGGCAACTACCCTATTATTATGGCAGCTTGCTCCATGAAATTAGTAAACATTGGCACTGTAACGATTTTGAACACTCTCAGCACATACAATACATACTATTTAGAATTTAAATGTACTCAGTGAGTGGGTCAGGACCTTGGGCACTGTAATGAGGACGAATACGGAATTTATTTCATTTTCCTTCTTTGAAAATGGTTTTAGACCAACCGTGACGATTGTGTGTCAAGGATAGTTTCTTGGACGGATTAGTTGGTGGATCAACATGTCTAAAGTTGGAATTGATTGATTAATTTCAAAGAGTGTCCATGGAGTTTCTTGCCCGTTCTTCTCCATAGAGATCTACGTTTTGGAATGGGCAACTAGCTTCAACTTTCTGACAAACTGACCAACTCTTTGACAGTTCAAAAGTGCCTGTAAATGGTTTAATTGAAATAAATGTTTTGAGTTTGAGTTTGATTGATGAGTATTTAGTGCTTTAAGACGCCTTAGGTCAAAAATGGTCTCAGAACTCCCTTGATGACTTCGTCTTTATGTTAAACAATATGAGAAGGAAACAGATAGCATGAATATACTGTGATCCTAAGAGTGAACGTTACATAGTGTAGGTATAGTCTTAGTATAGTTTACTTATCACAGATTTTATTTTATTTGCAAAGGATACTAATAATAGGTACTACCGGTAGGAACTGTAGTTTTATTTGCATCAGGAGTAATCATCATCATCATTTCAGCCGAAAGACGTCCACTGCCGGACATGGCCTCCCCAAGCACCTCCTCTTTGACCGGTTCTGTGCTTCTCGCATCCAATGGATCCTGCGGTCTTCACAAGGTCGTCGTTCCACCTTGTGGGAGGCCTTCCAACACTACGTCTTCCGGTGTCTACGTCTACGGCTTCAGGTGTAATGAACTCACGAAATTCACATTCAAGATTGAATTCCTTCTTATACATGACTGCGGTAAACTCCAAAAGTAGGGGAATGTACTCACATCACGTCCCATAATCTTCTGGGTCTTGATATCGGAGCGGCGATGTGACTTGTAGTGAGGATGCGGCTCCAGCTTCTGAGTCAGCTTCTCCAGGAAGCTCAGGTCGCTGGCATCGCCCGGCCTGAGGCACTCGTCGTCCAGGATCGAGATGATACCTGTAGGACGAGAGATAAATATAAAATTAGGGACATTGTGAAGTTTATGTTGTTTGGTACAACCATCGTGTGAATTTATCTAGATTTACAATGGAAGCCAAAATACTGTTGTAGATAGTTTACAATAGGTAAGTAGGGACGTGGTCCGTGGGAAAGTCGAAGATAATCAGTAAACAAACGTTAAGCAAACACTACGTTCGTTTACTGAACTATGTTATGCTAACTTAAGAAAGCAAAATACAATCAAATAACACGATCTTCACAAGATACAATCTGAATCACTTATGCATTATGAATTACTTATAAGACATTCGTTTGGTAGTCGAACTTACCATCCCCAGAGTATTATACACCATACACCATTGTAGATCGATAGAATAGTAATTACAGAATATAATTATTGCCATCGTTCAGGTTTTTTGAGAGCAGTGGTGGTAACGACTTACCGAATCGTAGGTCGTAGGGTCGATCCCAGATAGGCGCTTTACTTTGTGTAAATTATTTCATCACCACTGCTCTCAAAACGGTAAAGGGAAACATCGTGAGGAAACCGGCATTTTCTAACACCAAAAATTCGGAGACATGTGACATACCAACCCGCGTGGTGAATTACGGCCCACTGCCTCTCTCAGAGAGGAGGCCTGTGCCCCAGTAGTGGGGATATTATAGGCTGAATATAATGATTCAAGTTATGTTTACCTGTATGCCTGGCCTCAATGAGGTCGCAGATGACGATGTTATTGAAGTACTCGACGGGTTCCCACTCGATGCCCTCGCGCAGGTACTCCTCTTGTTCCTGCTTCAGGGTCAGTTGGATGAACAGCTGCTGCAGCTTCTCGTTGCAGAAGTTGATGCAGAACTGTTCGAAGCTAGGGGAGAGAAGGGTTAAGTTAGTGTAAATGTGAAGATCGGCAGTTTTTGGGACGGTCAAACGTATAGCATAGATTTTTTGTTACAGCTTATGAAACAATTTATTGCGAATATTTTGGTATGGTTCATCTAGGGACGTTTAGATTATAGAAAGACCAAGTAAAAGATGAGCTGGTAAAACACTAGGAGGTGATGGTGAAGGACGGGCGTTTTGAGGGACGTCTTATGTAATTTTGACGTTCAAAAGTGCCGATTCTCAGCCTGATATATAAAAAGAATTTTGTTTTTTTTTATGGCTTGAAGATAGTGTTGCTAAGATGACGGCAAATAGCGATATACTGAAGAAGAAGACATGCTGCACCGAGCCCAAACAAAGGGATTATGATGATCTAGAGAACGTAAACTCACCTGTTCTTCGGGAAGATTTCAAATCCGTAGATATCCAAGATACCGATGACGGAAGACCGGCTGTCCTTGTCCTTAGGCGCCAGTGACGCGTTCAGCCTGGACACCAGCCAGCTGAAGTGCTTGTCGTAGATGGCCTTGGCCAGCGCGTCTCGAGCGTATTGTGCTTGTTCCAGGTCCAGTGGGGTGGTGACGACATCGCCGCGGGCGCTGATCGTGCGGCTTGTTAGTACCTCGCGTAGTTTTGTGCCGTTCACTTTAAGGAGCTGTGGAAGAGGGTGTGTTTGTTATTGTGGAGTTTTGAAGAACTAGAACTAGCCAGTTCTAAGTGGTAAAATATCATTTGGAATTCGAATCAAGACTTTGGCTATAGTACGCAACTTAGATTCTACGTTTGGTGCCATATGACACCTGTATAGTTTTAATAAGGTATAATATTTAGTCAAGTTTTCTTGCAATAGGTATCGCGCTAATACTAACAGTGGATATCTTTCTAACTGCAACGTGTTCACCAAAGGTCTACTGATCACATTTTATGAGAGCAGAAAGGTAAAATGGTATCAGGAAATGGACATGTTTGTTATTATCCACAGCAAATAACAAATAAATGTTCTAAGCTAATCTCTCAAACGAATTTGTGCAACACACACAATGTTGCTACATTACAGAACGATAAAATGTTGTAATCATGCATTAAATTTAGTAATATTACACAAATATGGAGGGATATTACGAAATGCCTTACAAAACAGACTGCCGTATATGATAAGAAATGAATCATTGTCATTCATTGTTTCTAAAATAACTACTTATGAAATACCAACTTTCCTACTAATATTATAAATGCAAAAGTTTGTGAGGATGGATGGATGGATGGAAGTTTGTTACTCTTTCACGCAAAAACTACTGAACGGATTTTGATTAAACTTTACGGTAATATAGCTAATACATCAGAATAACACTTAGGATACTTTTTCTCCCGATATTCCTACGGGATCGATACGTATGCGGGTGAAACCGCGGGGCGCTGCCAAACTATAGACTTAAAAACGGATGTAAATATTACTTAGTACATAAATTGTTACTCGTAGGTAGTTGACATAGTAACAAGTAGTGACAGCAAATTAAACTGTAGACTTAGAAACGAATGCAAATATTACTAAGTAGATTGTTGCTATGTCGGCATTTCACATAGTTAGCCTCTCGATTTTTGAATAAGGAAAAAGCTACTAGAAAACAGACTTTTAGATAAGATGACTATATCCGATAATAGTGATTAATAGGTTTTCTGTAAGTATTAAGTAGTTAATACAATCAACGTTACTGTTGAAATTAATAATGCTAAAGTCAATTTTAATTAGACATTTGAGACTACCGACTATATACTTCGCTACTCAAAAAAAGGGGGGACCAAACCTATTTCTAATCTGGGAACGGAATATAGAAACATGGGATCCTGTAGCGACGCTGATGATGAAGAACGAAGATAACTACGAAGGGTAGATAAAAGGGGAACTACTAGTTCTATTGGAAGGTTCTATGGAAGAGCGGAATATCCTAACACAGGCATTGTTTGCTTAAAAGGAGGCTCTAAACACTAAACCCTGTTTGTAAACTGAGCATAAATAAAAAAACAAATAAAAATCTTTCTTTATTTTTTGTCTTATAACAGAACTAGCTGCGCCCCGCGGTTTCACCCGCATAAGTTTCGATCCCGTGAGAATATCGGAAAAAAAGTATCCTATATATTAATCATGGCTATAAACCAACTGTGTGCCAATTTTCATCCAAATTCGATCAGTAGTTTTTGCGTGAAAGAGTAACAAACATCCATACATCCATCCATCCATACAAACTTTCACGTTTATAATATTAAGGAGGATATCACCATAAACGAAGAATTCTTTGAAAGAACATCACTTGTAGACTCGCTCAAATCTAACCAGTGACATCTAAATACGACGAACCAAAGCAATTCCTCAAACCCCAGGGTTATCACTAACATTATCGTAATAAATAGAGACGTTTTCGTAAGAACTGTAACGCTCCGTCATCTTTCCGTTGAAGATCGTTATCATAAGCGAGTTAGGTCAAAAACCGATGTGACTTTGAATAAATCACCGTCTGGCGATGTGTTTCTTGTTATCTATTGGGTTATTATAGCAAGAGTTCAATAAATAATTTTGTAAAATAATTGTGTCAAGGAAGCAGGGGTCTAAGGATAGCTGGGTCAAGTTACAAAAGGAAGGCAGAGGTAATTTTTGGGGTTTTTGTAACTTGTACTGAAGGTTGACATCTATTTATAAACCATAAAAAGCACAATATACTATATATTAAAGAGATTGTTCTAAGCATTTCTTCTTTGTAGTTTCTGTGTAAGATATCATAACCAAACTATTGGTAGTTTTGGATCTGACAAGACTGTTCGTAAATCGTGATTGATATCCAGTTTCAGGAATCAGATTTACTAGAATCATTACTAGTGACAGGTTTAAGGTAGATGACATTCCATCAACACTTGATATTGAAGCTCCCACCACTGAGCGACATAGTATAACAGACGAAAAATATTTCGACGAAATATTTTTGAAAATCGGTTCTCTTGATGTTGAGCCGTGCATTGAGAATTTAATAGAGCGCATGCATCCCAGCGCGTCAAAAACACACACAATTGGATTTTCAACTCTCGGCGCTAGCAGTGCGTTAAAAATCCAGTGCACGAAAAAATATCACCGCAGGAAAAACCTGGACTAAGTTTGGGGATTCGGACAAAACGGACTCTGACCGAAATTTGATCTTCACCCCCAACAACGACCACGATGTAAACGTGAAAATTTCGAGGTTGAACTACTTACAACTGAAACTGAATGACGTCATCCTGTATTGGAAAGACAATAGCAGCCAAATAGTAGTATTATACAAACAGTTATTGGAACAATGGCGCTAAATTAACGCATCAAATATAAACACTATTGTCTTATATAGCTCATCGGTTTAGGATATAGGTATCGGGTGAGATGGAGTTTTGAAAAGGTTATAGAGTTAAGTCCGAAGTCAAGAGTAGCAAGATTACGATGCAACATGAGCTCGTAAGCATCCAATACTGATGAGGATCAGCCTATAGATACATATAACCACAATGAACACACAGTACGATGAACTTTGGTCAAAGGACACGTGTCATAGCGGTTCTTGGCTCGTTAGTTTACTATACAATAAGTCTTCCATATTCTCATATCTAAGGGAATTACTCTAAATATTTAAAATGTAAACGTTCCATGTATTTAAGCAATATATATTTGTAAGAAGTGCTACGGTCGACCGGTGGGCTATTGTTGCTTTTGATCGAAATAAGAGGTAGACAGGAAAACGCCGCAAGGCCAGAAAAGTATGCTAAGTAATCTAGTTTTTGAAACAAAATGTTCTTGTATGCTTTTTATCGCATGTTAACAATTAGTACGAGCACCAATATATAAAAATGAACTACTTCCTGCATTACTTGGTAATGTACATAAGTCAGTGGCTTCCTTATTCAGTTTTTCCGTCCTATGCGGAAAGAGTAGATCACCAGAACAAAGCGCATCTCATTTTTTTTTCTCAATAGATAAGCTTAATGACGATAAATAAATAAATAAATAAATATTCCACAACTATCACACAACGCCATCTAGTCCCAAGCTAAGCAGAGCTTGTGTTATGGGTACTAGACAACTGATAAACATACTTATATATTTCTAAATACATAAATATTATAGATAAATTACACCCAGACACAGAACAAATGATCGTGCTCATTACACAAACATTTGTCCTGGGTGGGAATCGAACCCACGACCTCCGGCATAGCAGTCAGGGTCACTAACCACTAGACCAACAGGCCTGCCAATGACGATGCTTGGCTTCTTGTATTAAGAAACTAATTTGAACATGCCAAGGACTCCTGAAAATTGTATGTCTGCAGTAATGCTGCTTTATGTCAGACATTTATGAGGACGGATATGGTTGCAGTCTAGTCCTTGTGTGTCCTTGGCCTGTGCCTGTGTCCTTGTGAGCTTTACTACGACTTACAGTAATCTTCATGATAATTGGTTTAAAAAAAATATTAATTAAATAGGTATTCCTTACCTCAGCGACGTTGGTTGTGTTAGCATCATGCATCAGTATCTCAGCGTTGCCCTTGTCATTCTGAATGAACTTCGCGTTACCGAGGTGGAGAATGCTGGCGACAATCTCGAATATCTCCGTCTGTTCCGATTGGCCAATTTCTATGACTTTCATGGCTTCCTGTACTGTTCGGAACTGGTCGGAGTCGCTGTTGCGCTGGTTCGCTCCGGTGGCCTAAAAAAATGGATTTGGTGAGGATTACTTAACATAGATTTGGCGAAAGCTCACGATCACGTTTACCATGCTACTAAAACATTGTTATTATTATTAAAGCATGAATTTTTGTAAGTCTAACAAAATCATAATATTAAATAACACTGAATACATAATTAAGTAACTGTCAAGTTTCACAAATAAATGTTCGACAGACACTATGGGGGTACATCAAGTTAGTGTATTGAGCCATTGTTGGGTATGCTAACTGGATTTATACGAATATGTGATTTTAATTTGCTGTAGTACTAACCACATCAGTCGTATATTTGTAAGCATCGGGCCTTCCTTGCAGCTTCAACTGTTTCATCAATTCCGGGTCGGCGCCGGCTAGAAGTTGGTAGAAGATGTGGAAGTTCCTCTCTCCAGACATCTGGCTGACTACCCTGGACTTCTCTAGCAGATAGTTGAGGATATGTCCTCCTTCAGGAGCCCCTTCATAGTTGAACTGAATGTCCATGTACTTTCCGAATCGGCTGGAGTTGTCATTTCTGTGTGTCTTCGCGTTACCGAAGGCTTCTAGCAGGGGGTTCGTTTGGAGAAGTTTGTCTTTGACTGTTTCTACGTTGCGAAGGTGGTTTGTTCTAGCTGCTATGTACTCTAGAACTTTTTTGGAGGCTTCTGTCTTGCCGGAACCGGATTCCCCTGGACAGAAAAATATCTTGGTTTAGTATTACATAATATCCAGATTCAATTTGTGCAGTTCTTTCTGTCAACTTTAAGAAAAGACTTTGTATATCATCCAATTAACATGTTTCATACCTGAGATCAAAATGCATTGTTCTCTGTGTTCATATACCAAGGACCGATATGCGTTGTCTGCGATCGCGAATCTGTAACAAAAATTACCAATTACTTTAGGTTGTTAAATACAACATTAATAAAATAAACCTACAAAACAAACCCTTAGCAAAGATTTTCGAATAAATGGCGGCATAGCTATAATTAATATTGTATTGTATGTCTTTATATGGGCCTTGATGCTTGAAATAAATGGATAAATAAAAAAATAAAAATAATATACGAAAGTTGCTGTGTACGTTTCGCAGTTTCTTCATAAAAGATTACATTCCCAAAACGGATATTTCCCATAGAGGATATTTTTGTTTACTTCAGTCCACCCGTCGAGAGAATGCGTTCCTGACACCTGTCAGTGCGACTATTCTAGTAACTCATAAAGATCAAATTCGCAAAACACTTGTTTGTATGAAACTGACAGGTGTCAAAAACGCATTCATTCGACGGCCGGACTATAAGTACTTGTGTCGGTGTATAACTATCTATCCACGGTTCTTACACGTTTATTGATGTAAGTCCCTACATATATCGAATGTGCTCCAACATCCAATAATCATTAGGTGCTGTTATCGAGTAGATAAGTGGCCATTATCAGCTCAATAATAAATAGTATCGAAGTGCTTATAGACAATAATAGTTTGTCACAAAGTATATCTCTTTTTATGTAGTTACAATACTTGTAAATTTATTCTGATGGAATAATACAGAATTGGATGGATTGCTCGCTACATTATGTATGATTTATTTGAATTGTATGATTTGTGCTACTTTATGTGTTTGGAGAATAATAATAATAGTCCTCCAGACCGTATTTCGGCCATGGCAGACAACCTTAACGGAGACCAGCCTTCGGTGCGAAAGATATTATAGTGCACGAGTGTATACACAGGAGCAGTCTTTCTTCCCTCACTCTCTTTTTTTTTTAATTTCAGGTTTGAGGTTCAGAATCATGTGCTGAATCCATGGTAACAGATTGTGCGTCGATGTCCCTGCCACCCTGTTTTCTTACGACGCTGCAATCAGAGAGCATACTGACTGGCTAATATATGAGAAGAAGGAAGGCAATTGGATATTGTGGACTGCCCCTTGTGGGACAATATTTCAAAGAATTGGATATCACATTTCAGACCTTATTTACATGGAGTTCGTAAAGAAGAATGCTGCCAAGTTTAATAAACCGACAAGAATTCGCCAGTAAAACATCAATGAGCGTAGGTGGGTTCATTTGCATTTTATTTGCGACCTACACACCTTTATTGGAGCACTCAGGTAGACTCCACGACAGAAATAGTTATGGTTAGATACATATGATAGATAAGGGCAGATAACAATGACACAACTATACTTTCTCACTGCACTTTCCCACACGTCAAATGTCAGAGATAACCCCGATGATTCATTCATATCGTTGGATAGAGGCCTCTCAGGCATTCCGGCTCGGCAATCCAGATGATTCAGGATAAGAGGAAAGAAATATGACACCGATATTTGTGCTGAAAATTTGGTAATCAATCTACCTAGCGTTTATCTTGGGGTCAGCTTCCAGTCTAACCGGATGCAGCCAAATACCAGTATTTTCCATGGACCGACTGTCTATCTGACATCACAACACAGTTACTGGGTTAAACACTAGATCCTTTGGTAAAACTGGTTGTTAATTGTGTAGTATCGGAGCTACAAAGTTTCAGTAGTCTCTCATATTGGCTCTGGAGTCTAAGGTCGTGTTTCACCACCTCCGGATAAGTAAGTATACATAATAAAAAGTTTAATTATCCGTCAAAGTTAAATTAAAAATGGATAAGAATTTCTGTGTTATTGCACAGAAATTCTTATCCATTTTTAATTTAACTGTTTTAATTCCCTCCTATCAGCTTCAGATGTACCTATTATTGATTACAATCATTTAGATTTTATCTAATTTGTTAGTTGTACTACCCTAAGCAACGATTATTTCCTCATATTATCGTGTCCAAATGATATTATCACATAATTATATGTATTTTATCTTTCAACTTGCATGAAAGTCTTACCTAGGCACATGACTTAGATGTAAGACAAAATGTACAATTGTTTGTTTTCCCTAATAAAAAAATAATAAAAAAAATATATATTCAGCAAGTTGCAAATTCTTACTCGATTGGTGATGGGATAGACTTTCCGTTTCCTGTTCTGTCTTTTTTACCTAGTATGTATCGGTGGGTGTGATACCCCCGTGTCTCGGAAAGCACGTTTAGCCCTTGGTCCTGCGCGTGATCTCTCTCTGTCATGTCGGATTGCCGTCCCATCGGACTATGAGAGTGAGGAATGAGAGAGTGCATCTGTGTCTGCGCACACACTCGTGCTATCTTTTGGATATATATATAGACAATATTTGCAAATAAGACTCACACGTGAGGTGGTGCCTCAAAGAAAGCCTTCTTGTAGTAGAGCTTGGTCTTCTCCTCCGTGTAGATAGGCAGGGGCTTGTACGGGTTGACTGATATGAGCACGTTGCCGATGTACGTCTGTAGGAGAGAGAATGGCATAGTCAGTAAATGTATATAGAAGAGTATGTACAGTAATGAAGGTCGAAAGCTTTATCCTACTTTATAGTGACTAAAAACAGGCAGATAGTTGTCCCGTTCTAAGTGTCGTGGCCAGTTATATCGTGCTGTTAACATACTTTTACCGCCCATGCTATCCACCATTATTTTACTATGTAATTTTCACGATTTTTAAACAAGTCCGGTTAAATACTTTGTTCTATGTTATGGGTTTGGTTTCCGCACTCAGTCCTTCCAGTGGACCATTGCACGTGCGCCATGGCGGCCGTCACGTTGGTAGTTATTCCAACCAGCCTAACTCCCTCCAGAAGTTTTTAAATAAGTCCGGTTAAATACGTCAGGACCCAGTGGGGACAGTTTTAGAAACGATCATCATCCAACATTAAAGAATTGTTACTGAACTACCGAGTAATGTATTTCGACGATGTCATCATTATTGGGAACTTCTTTTCCTTCAACAACGGAGACATCTTTTTAAGAAATCTAACCGTAACTTTAAATTAGCACGTAGTGCATCTTCTGGTCTTGCAAGGCAGCCAATTTGCGGATAACCAGAGCTGGTTAATTATTTGTAAAAACACACTTAAGACCGAAGACCGCGGGAAGACCTGGATGAGACACGCACAGACCAGGAACGCATGGCACAAAAGGGAGGAGGCATATATTCAACAGTGGGTAGAACAAGACTGCCAATGATGATGATGATACACTTACATAGATAATGTTCTCGTTGAACCGCTTCCTCAGGTTGTCAATGAAGGCGGCTTCGGAGCGGAAGTCTTCGAGCAGAACGAAGTCCTGCACTCCGACCCTCTCCCGGTGCACTAGAGCGTGCTCCATCATGCCTGTCACTGACACCGGCCGTAGGAGCCTGCAAACAAAAGGGGAATGGATTAGTTACATGGCGATTACAATATTAATAAGGCACAACATATGGATGAACTACGATATATAATAAGTTGGCGAACTATTAAGAACTGTTGGAAACGTTTGATCCATCTGGATTCGTTTTATACGATTATGATTTAGGCATGGAAAAGGTTCAAGAATCATAGGACCTATGACATAGCCCTGGGGCCGCGGGTTTTTGAATATTGGCAATTCGGTTATATGTAGAAAAGAAAAGAATATATAATAATAATAATAATGGTTTATTGTCTCAATAAAATAACATTACATGATAACGTGTTTAGAACCTACTTTTAGGCAAACAATGCCTGTATTAGTAGGCTCCGCTCTTTCAAATAGCTATACACTTTACTAGCTGTGAGTATAGTGTACCTTAAGAGTAAATATGCAATGCAAGTATACAATCCAAGGTTTTTATTATTACTTGCCTATATATATTTTTTTATGTTTCAAAGTTACTGATCTTAGGGACAAACAAAAAAAAAATATATAAATCTTCTTTTCGTATAAAAATGACGCAACATCCAAACATTGGAGTTTGTAATACAAAAATTGATCTTGCTGCTATACTCGTACTATTTCCTATTAGGTATTTATTGTTACACGATTTTTGCTCCTAACTATGCATATTTGCGGTAAACGGATTGAAAGAATAACGTTTATTTAGACATAGTTCCTGAACCACAAAATACAAAATAAAAAAAATAAACTAATGTTTCAACTTCAGTGGTGTCCACGGCTGCACCAATAAGGTTCATTTCAATTGATGAGATTTGCTATAATGCCTAGTAGAACTCACCAAGCTTTCGACAGTTTTGCACTCACAAACACAATATAACAAAAGTCACCAAAATCACACTGATTGCCCATTTGCATAGATCTGACACACGCATGGTAAAAATTGTTGAAGCTCATCTTTGGTCCTTTAAACATAAGACTGACTAACTGACTGACTGACTGACTCTGCAGAATAGATAGCACGAGACTGGAGATCGAAATAGTAATTAATTAGTATGATTACAAGATAATTAACGACATGTGAACGGTAAATACACTGTTGTATTGTTTATTGGATGCAAATAAAGAGTTGTTTGTATTTTGTCAGCTTAATGAGATAAAGTAAAGAGAGTTTGGCTGTTTTGTATAAGGACTATATATAGGACTGTAATGGTTGTTTTCGATAATTAGGTGACCGGTAAGATGAATTAGTGTAATTTTTAAATAACTGTAATTAGTTCATTTAAGCTATTAGCATGGTAAGTGGCGAATTTAGCAGATGGCCCATCTGACGGATTTAATTTCATGACCATTGCTCTCAAAACGGTGAAGGATAACATCGTGGGTAAACCGGCTGGAACTAAAAACTCGAAAACATGTGATATCCCCTAACCTGCACTGAGACCGCGTGGTGGATTATCGCTCACTCCAACTCATAGAGAGGGGGCCTGTTTCCCAGCAGTGGGAACATTACAGGCTGATTATGCTTATGCATACCTGGCGGTAACTTCTATACAATAGTAGTCCTCATGACGAACATCTTCACAAGGAGTCACACAACCTACTCAGTACTGGGTACTACTTGTTTTTGTACTGCGATATTTATCACAGAAAACCAAATTCATCTAAATTTCAATCGACTCCTCACGTGACTAGAGGGTTGGCCTGTTTTAGCCCAAGGCATCAGCATTGCCATCCACAGTTGCAGCCTTTTGGGCACTTATTAAATTGACAGGGATGTGGACGAATTTTTTGATGCCCAATGAGGTCTTCCTTTTTTGTTATACAGGCTGATTTTTTAAAGACCAGCCAAATTTAAGGATGTGGTACAGACCATCAAACTGAACAACTTTCTCCATGGGATCAACATCGTAATCGCGAATAAAAATTCAGCCGTCCCATACATTTAGGTCGAGTAGGTATTGAAGTTTTCTATGGGACAGTTGATAAAATTTTCGCGATTACGCTATTTTTCCTTAAATTTGGCTGGTCTTTAAAAAATCAGCCTGTATACTTCCTATATATTTAAGTGTTAGCTTGTATGTTGTAAAGAAAAGTAGGGATGTTTTAATTATAATTATTACTTTAAAAAAATAAATGTCTAAATAAAATAATTCTTTAAATTGGTCGAAAATATATGTATGCATTAGTTTTCTACCAATTGATCAAACAGTTTCATAAATGGTTAATATTTTTGACATTACAAGGTGCGCTAGTTTTAAGCCCAGCAAATACTACATGTTTTGCATATACCCTGAGCACCTACTTACATACCAACGTTACGGTAGCGATACAATTATACGTACGGACCGAAGCACCAAAGTATCATATTGCAGTATACCTGCGGCTCAATTAGCTCAAATCGTGGTATTTGCGGGAATGTCAACTTTCTTGACATTATGCTCAAATATCATGACATTAGGACACGGGACGATTCCGGCAAGACTAAACAATTACTCATCAAATGAGTGTGGTGTGGGATGGTGGATTTTTTACGGGGAATTTTAGGGTGGCGCTGGTTCGCAGATAATGGATTCTTTGTCGTAGCTAGGGATTTTGTCTAGAGGGGGCAGCCGTCCTGCTAATCTACACAGTAGAACCACAGTCAATTAATGAGAGCCCAACTCTACAAAACTTACATCTTGGCCAAAATGTGCGACCTATAAGGGTTCCGTCTTTTCCTTTTGAAGAACCCTAATAAAAAGCGATTAAACAGTAAGTACTTCAATACTGTCGATTGTTTCAGGGTGGACAAAGAAGTTTCTAGAGTGGGCATTGCCAACCCTTGCCCCCCCCCCCGCCCCTAGCTACTCCGATGATGGTGTTTAGTGCTTACCTGGTTGAATGGCGAGATTTTCGGGATTTGAAATCCCAACAACATACTCGGAGAAAAGGCTAGGCAGATGTCGATAGTTATTTAGTTGGTTAGGTATGTGACTTCCTCTAATTTTCGTAAAATTTAATTTCATATTTGGTGTAAACATTGCCGCATGAAAAAAATAAAAACCGTAATTTTATCGATAAATTTTTCATTATAGTTTTTATTAATCAAATTGGTTTTTTATTTCTACAGTTTTAAACTGTAAAAATAAAAAAACAATTTCCAAAAAATCCAATCCCAAACCAATTCTAATCCAATTTCCAATCTGTGTGCACACAGATTGTCAGTTTGTGACCATTTTACGATTTTTAATATGATTCATATTGTTATCCTATTATGATTCTGCCAACGTGGCCTTTTTAGGCCCCCTTATTACCTTTACCGGGTTTCTATAGATATACTGAAACGTATTATATTTATGAAATGTAACACACGTTGAAACAAATTCGCCTAGTTTTTGTTACATTTCATGTTGCACTGTAAATTTGTAAGACTGATTTGTGTTCCTGTTATGTTTTACTCGGCATTGGTAACATCAAATTCTATCCAAAGACATCTATCTATACTAATATTTAAAAAACTAATTTAATTTTTTTTGTCGGTCTCTTTGTACCGGCTAATCTCCGAAACGACTTAACCAATTTTGAAGGGACTTTCATTGGCAGATAGCTGATGTTATAAGGAGTAACTGAGGCTACTTTTATTTTAGAAAAAGCATTAGGATTTCGTTCAAAAAAAATCCTATGAAATTAAATTTATTTTCCGACACGTAAGCGAGTGAAATCACGGGCAGAGCTAGTTAAAAGTAAAGTGCCACCTGCCCACGTGCAAGGCCCTTAACTTCAAGGTACCTAATTGCAAAAAACTGTATAAAAAGTAAGCTACCACAAATTATCGATATCGATAATCGAATAATGCACGTAAACCAACGTTATCCCAGTACTCACACTTATTCAGCTCCATTAGCGTTTCGCTTAACGATTTTGGTCACACTTATACAGTTCTGCTTCTATCAGCCGCGTACAGCGTCGTAAGAATGAGAAAAGCCGTCATAGCGTGTTATTTCCGCTGAAACGCTTCTCTCTTCCCAAGCATTTTTTCTCTGTTGATCGCTATAATGTGACGAACTAATATCGTACAAGCAAGAATATTTTTGCACTAGCAATATAAGTTTCTCAATATAAGTACCATTTTATTTCGTAAAAATAAAATAATTATAATTACATTACTTTTAAAGTCTGACGTCCGAACTCTCTCAATCCTTGCGTGCATAATGATTACGTAATAATAAATCAAATCTATACTGGAACTATGCAGGTCGCAAATTGTCGATAAGGAGTCGGGAACCATCGGTGTACAGCGCTGTTCCGTCGCGTTCGACGCTGAATGCGGCGGAACAGCGCTGAATGCGGCAGAATAGCGCTAAACTCTATCTAAAGCAGTCGCATGATAATAACACATTTGTCCTCATTTTATGCTTGTTGGCCGCGAAAGCTGAATAGACGCGGAAAGCTGAACGGTTGCGTACGCGTCTCCATACAGGATCGTTGTTTTCTATGGGTATAAGCTGAATAGAGCTGAATAAGTGTGAGTAGTCCCTTAGGCTGATTACATTGTATAGTTGACGTCATTCACACTGTTGCATATGAGCGCATTCAGTCATCCCTAGTAGATAGGCCCGTCCGTTGGCAATGACCCACTTACACGATTCTCACGTCCCGTTATTAATTGTTATGGTTTTATTTGTATTTTATAGCCGTTAATTAGTCATCAGTATTATTAATAGCTGAGATGGGAAATATGTAAATCATCATCTGCCTGATAGTCTTTTACCAACTACGTTGGGGTCGGCCTCCAGTCTAACCAGCTGCAGCTGAATACTAGTAGGTATTTTACATGGAGCGACTGCCTATCTGACCTCTACAACCCAGTGACTGGGTAATAATACGATACCCCTTGGTAAGATTGGTTGTCAGATTTTCGGGCTTCTGACGACCGGTAACGACTGCCAAAGATCCACGAATGACAGACGGGACCAACGGCTTAACGTGCTTTGCGGGACTACCCTTATGTGCTGGTGATTACCGGGGTGGTTTTAGTGAGGTAAAATTCCCACTCTCCCCTCCCCGGAGGTCGGGTGCCTTTTGATTTGAAGGTTTCCCCACGAAAACAAAAAAAAAGGTTACAAAGTACCTATTATTTGTTAATGAACTCCAAACTAAACTGTCAGTCAGAGAAGTGATTAAAAGCCTATGGTTTCTTTTCTATTTTTCACTCAAACTAAAGGTCTTATGCTGAAAAACCATATTTTCTCTTATAAGTATGCTTCTTATTTTCGTTATCATAACCGGCGGGTCTGTAAATAAGTTTAGTTTCGAAACTTTATTGCAATTTGGCAAAACCATGCCTATAAACATTTCTCAGAAAATGGTTATACTTACTATCTTCATGCCGTTTATTTCAACGCCAGACGTTCCCAGAACTTTCTACGAACACTTAGTCCTTAAATAACTTTGTGACTTTTCCGTTAGGTCATAAAGTCTCATTAATTTTAGAACCAAACTTAGTTTAGGTCATAATATAAAGTGCTAGCTTTTGCCTACCGCTTTGCCCGCATGTAGGTCGAAACCTATTTCACAGGAGCCTACTACCGAGATAAAAAGTATCGTACCTATGTGTGAATCCAGTACCAAATTTCATCGAAATCACGACTGAACGCAGTCCTTAAGGCGTGAAAAAGTGACAGACCAACAGACAAAGTTAATTTTGCATGTATAAAGTATGAATTAGTATTTTTATAAATTAGTATTAGTATTACTATGAATTGAGAGCAGGCCCAGTGGTAACAGCTGCGACTTACCGAGTTGTAAGTCGTGGGTTCGAAGTTTCGAACCCAAGCAGACACTTCTGTAACTACACTACTTCGTGTAAATTACTCGTATTTCATTGCCACTACTCCCAAAACGGTGAAGAAAAACATCGTGAGGAAACCGACATCTCCTAGAACCAAAAAATTAAAGACATATTGTGACTTCCGACAGCCCGTACGGGGCTAGCGTGGTGGATTACGGCCCAATCGCTCTCACAGAGAGGAGGCCTGTGTCCCAGCAGTGGGAAAATTATAGGCTGATTATGATTTGTTATGCTTATGCTACTTTGAATTCTAAAAGCCTTAAAATCCTACAAAGTACATTGCCCACTCAAGCCCTCCTTAAATAGCATAGTGTGGTTTCCGCAAATCCGCGTTCAATTAATATAAAGTGACATCGCGTGCGGGCCGCCCGCGCGCCCGCCTGAATGCCCCATTTCATTAGCGGTCTCTGGACACAAACTGTTTTAGTTACACAGTGGGTCAAGTCAATAGGTTGGTACGATTTTTGTCCAATAATTTTGCAAAAGGGGCTCGTGGGTATATGATAACAGTCGTACTGGTCGATTGAAAGTTAAACCATAGATATCATATTCACATATTTTTTTACCATATTCTCAAAAATAAATGATTATGATTAAGCTACGCTTGCCGCAGTTAGTTCGTTGATGGGTGACCATTCATTACATATCGAGACCCCCGCGGCGGTGGCGGCGGCGTCCCGGTGTCATTCGTAAATCTTTGACAGTCGTTATGGGTAGTCAAAAGCTAAAAAGTCTAACAACCATATCGTGTTACCCAGTAACTGGGTTGTGGAGGTCAGATAGGCAGTAGCTCCCTGTAAAATACCGGTATTCAGCTGCAACCGGTTAGACTGGAAGCTGACTCCAACATAGCTGGGAAAAGGCTGGGCAGGTTGATCGAATTTCGCAAAGGGTCTTAGGCCGAAATCTATAAACGTTACTTAGCTCTTCTTCAACTTAGGCATGTTTCCGCCTCTATCTTGCACTTGTAGTTTGACAGTTATGTGACAGTAGCTTTTTTTTTTTTTTTTTTGTGGATGGGAAATCATCAAATGACTCCTCCCGCTCTGGGTGGAGCAGAAGGGAGTGTCAGACTCTTACTGACTAAAACCCACCCGTGTTCCTTCCTTAGCCCTTTACGTACCAGGGCAGCGGTAACCCTTTCGGACAATCCCGCTACCCCGGCAGGCTTCGGCCCTGTCGGGCCCCGTCAACTACGCTGACATCTCTTTGAGGCGCGCGTGGAACACATACGCGCCGTCCGGCACGGTCCTGGATCCTGGTGACAGTAGCTGGAATAACAATTAGCCAAAGTAGGTATTGCTAATTAGTAACGTTAATATAAATATCTCGGACGGAGTTTGTTCGAAAATTTATTTAGTTAAGGATTAAGGCTTTCAGTAGCCTGAATAGATTTCTCTTAGTTTCGCTATACATTTTTTAGATCATAATAGATCTTAGGTTGGCAATACCTAAATTGTTTTGCATTGAAAGATACTTCGTGAAACAAAACCTGCTGTAATAAATGCCCTGGTTTGTGTTATTTCAGCCTACAAGGCGCGGGGTGCCAGGGCAGAAAACCTCCACGTGTGCCTGGGGACTGGAGTTCCCTTCTGGATACGTCCGGGGGGAAGACCAGTTTTCGGGCCGGTGCATCCTGGGGTGCGGGCAGCTATTTCTCAGTGGGATTTTTTCCCAATGAGATCTCGCTGCCCGCATGCTAATGTTCTGCTAAGAGGAACGCTCCACACAAGCCGCTATGAGGAGCAGAGCGGCTACTGTGTGGAGTAAGAGCGGGCCTGGTGTGCACTTACCCTGCCGCCGGGCAGGCAGGAGGGGATAACCCCCCCCTCCTGCCACCGTTAATATCGTAGCCCCGAAGATTGTCAAGGTCATGTCTCTGACTTTTGACGGGGGTCGAGGGTCTTGGCTTAACCGCCCGGACCGCGTGGAAGATTAACCTCTATAAAAAATTCCCCAAACCTCCAAGCGGCGGCGCACCGTGAGGGAGGTAGTAAGCTTGGCTAATGGGTAGCTTGATTTAGTCACTAGTGCGAACCACAGAATTTTGAGCAGGTACCTAAAGTTTTATACTCGTGGGAACAAAATGGAATTTTTTTAAAACAAACGAAAAACCCAAACGACGAAGTGAGGAGTGATGCGGTGTCGGAGTCCGACGCTGCATCTGGAGGAGCGAGCACGGGAGGCTCAGTGAGCCCTCGCCGTGACCAGAAGACGGCCGCTGCCAAGAGAAAGGCACAGAGCAAGCGGCCAAGGTCAGTGGACGGCCAGGGGTCGTCCTCTGACTGGGAGCTGGCTTCGGCCAGAAAAATCCCGACCAGCAGGCGGGGAGGAGCTCGAGAGCGAGGCGTAGGGAGGGGGCTCACTGCTCGGGAGGCGGCGGAGAAAGCGGAGGAGCCCGCAAAGGAGGGGGGTTCTGGTCGCGCGGTCGCATCAGATACCTCAAGCGACGAGGCGGCTGAGGTAGGCGGCCCTGATGCGGACTGCAAAGTGAGGTTTGCGGCGGTCGTGGAGGCCGCGATCCGGGACGTGGCCCTGAAGAAGTTACAGACTTCGAAAAACAGGGCCATAGTCTCGGCCAAGGCCTCCATCTTGGCGGCAGCGGAGGCCATCCACTTCGGGCCTCCGCCGGACGGCATGTCCGAAATGCGGGCGGAGGTGGCCCGCTTGACGGCTGCCATGGAGCTCCTCCGAAAGGAGAACGAGGAGCTCCGAGCGGACCTGGCCGGGATGCGAGCGGCCGGCACAGCGCAGAACATTCCACCACCAAGCCAGCCCGTGCCGGTGGAGAACCAGGTCCTAAATCTGGTTCGGCAGGAGCTGGCGACCTTCCAGGCGCGGTTCGCCGTCCTGGAGGGTATTGTTCTGCGCCCTCCCTTGGCGGGTAGGACGGCCCCAGGGCCTAAGGCGGCCTCGTACGCGGCCGCGGCCGCCCCTAAACCCGGGCCGTCTGGCCGGGCCCAGGCGCCGGCCAAACCGGCGTCGGCTAGAGGAGCCCCGGCGCCGGCGAAACCGACGTCGGCTGGCGGAGCCTCGGCGCCGGCAAAATCGGCGCCTGCCGCCAAACCCGCGGCTCCGGCCCACAAAAAGGGCAGAACGGCTGGGGAGGGGAAGGCCCCAGAGCCTACGCCTCCCCCAATCAAATCTCCCACGACCAACGCCGAGTGGCAGGTGGTCTGGGAGAAAAAGAAGGCGGCCAAGGCGGCCAGGAAAAAGGCGCAGAGGAGGCGCCGCAAGGAGCGAGCCGTTGCGGCTAGGCTTCGCTCCCCTAAGACCGCGGCTGTAGTCATTACGCTACAGCCGGACGCGGTCAAGAGGGGGGTGACCTACGGCGACGTGCTCGCCAAAGCGAGAGCGACGGTGGATCTCCAGGAGCTGGAGATCACCGGAGGCCTCCGGCATAGGGTGACCGCCACTGGTGCCCGCATGCTGGAGGTCCCCGGTGCGACGAGTGGCCCCACCGCTGACGCCCTGGCTGAAAAGCTAAGGGCGTCCCTCAATGCGGACGAGGCTCGAGTCTCCAGGCCCGTCAAGTGCGCGGATATGCGCATTGTGGGCCTGGATGACTCGGTGACGGGGGCCGAGGTGGTAGCCGCCGTCGTCAGGACGGGCGGGTGTCTGACCGACCAGGTGAAGGCGGGCATCCTACGTCCTGACTTCACGGGTATGCGAACCATAACGGTTAGCTGTCCCGTGACGGCGGCGAGGAAGATAGTGGAGGGCGGAAGGCTCCTGGTGGGCTGGGTGTCAGCGCAGGTCAAGCTGCTGGAGCCCAGACCTCTAAGGTGCTATCGATGCCTCGTGGGGCACCACGTGAGCGTCCAGTGCACCTTAGAGGACCGCAGCACTCTGTGCTTCCGCTGCGGCAAGCCCGGACATACGGCCGGCTCGTGCAACGCCGCGCCGCACTGCGTCGCATGTGCGGCTGCTGGCAAGCCGGCCGATCACCCACGCCTTCTCCGTGCTAGTGCTCGGGGACTTCAACGCCAAGAATTTGGCCTGGGGTTCCCGTTGCACGGATGTGCGGGGCAGGATGGTGGAGGACTGGGCTCTGGAAACAGGCCTGGTCGTCCTAAATCGGACAAATTAAAATAAAAAATTCTCATTCTTCCTAAAATTCCTACGTGTGTGCGGATGCGGGGCGAGTCGGTAGTGGACATCTCGTTCGCCAGCCCCGCTCTGTCACAACGTGTCATTGACTGGCGCGTCATGGAGGAGGTGGAGACATACTCCGATCATCGGTATATCCGGTTTGATGTCTCCACCCAGACCTCTAGCGCGCTGGTCCAACAGGCCCCGAGTGGTCCACGTTGGGCGCTGAAGCAGCTGGACCGGGAGCTTCTCCTGGAAGCCTCGATCGTGCAGGCCTGGGTGTTTTCGCCGGACAGGCCTGCTGACATTGACGATGAGGCGGAGTGGTTCCGGGAGGCCATGTCCGAGATCTGTGACGTGGCAATGCCCCGAGTCCGGCCAGGACGCGCCCGACGTCAGGTGTACTGGTGGTCGCAGGAGGTTGGGGCGCTACGCAAGGCGTGCGTCGACGCGCGACATCGGTACACCAGGCACCGCAGGCTCCGCATCCGCCCTCCGGATGCGGAAGCCACGGAGGTGGAGCTGTACGAGGGGTACAGAGCGGCGAAGACCACCCTCCAAGAGGCTGTCAAGCGGGCCAAGGATACGGCCCGCGAGGAGATGTTGGAGACTCTGAACCGAGATCCATGGGGGCGCCCTTACAGAATGGTGCGGAATAAACTCCGCACCTGGGCCCCCCCGCTGACGCAGAGTGGAGGAAGTGGTGAGCGCTCTGTTCCCTTCACGGGGGGAGCATACTCCCCGCCTATGGCTCCGCCACTTGCGGTGCCCGAAGCGGACCACACGGACGACGACGACGACACCCCTGAAGTGACCGGGGTAGATCTGAGAGCGGCGGTAGGCAGGCTGAAGGCCAAAAATACCGCCCCGGGACCCGACGGCTTGCCGGGTAAAGCCTGGGTCCTGGCCTCGAGGGCTCTCGGGCCTCGACTGGAGGCGCTCTTAAGCGCATGCATGGAGAGAGGCCAGTTTCCACTCCGTTGGAAGACGGGGAAGCTGGTCCTCATTCAGAAGCCAGGGCGCCCTGCGGACTCTCCGTCCGCATACCGGCCCATAGTGCTGCTCGACGAGGTCGGCAAGCTCTTTGAGAGAGTGATTGCGGGCCGCCTCGTCGGGCACCTGGTGAGGACGGGGCCGGATCTTGCGGAGTGCCAGTTTGGCTTCCGCAAGGGGCGCTCGACGGTGGACGCCATCATGCGCGTGAGAGCCCTCACGACGGGGGACGCGGTGTCCCGGGGTGGGGTGGTCGTGGCGGTTTCACTCGACATCGCCAACGCGTTCAACACCCTGCCCTGGAGCTGCATAGGGGTGGCACTCCGGTATCACCGGGTGCCGACTTACCTCCGTCGAATAGTCGGGGCATATTTGACGGACAGAGCCGTCATCTACCCCGGTCGCGACGGGAATTGGAACCGGCGAGAGATGTCGTGCGGTGTCCCACAGGGATCGGTTCTGGGGCCGCTCCTGTGGGACATCGGTTACGACTGGGTGCTGCGGGCCGACCTCCCTGATGGCGTCAGCGTAGTTTGCTACGCTGACGACACGCTGGTCCTGGCGCAGGGGAGGTCGCATCAGGCGGCGGCCGACGCGATGACACGCGGGGTTGCGATAGTCGTGGAAAGGATCCGGCAGTTGGGTCTCGAGGTGGCATTGCACAAGTCCGAGGCCATGTCTATTCATGGGCCCCGGTATGGGCCACCTTCGGGATCCCAACTAATGGTAGGAGGGGTTCACATCGGCGTCGAGAAGACGATGAGATACCTGGGTCTCGTCCTCGACAGCCGGTGGAACTTCGTCGAGCATTTCCGACGTTTGGCCCCCAAACTGGAACGGACCGGGGCCGCCTTAAAGCGGCTCCTGCCCAACCTGAGGGGGCCAAACGCCTCCTGCCGGAGGCTTTACGCGGGGGTCGTGCGGTCCATGGCCCTATACGGGGCCCCGGTATGGGCGCGTTCACTGCGGCTTCGAGCCGCACACTACCTGAACGCGCCCCAAAAGGTGGTAGCCGTAAGGCTAATCCGGGGGTACCGCACGATCTCGGGCGAGGCAGCAAGCCTCCTTGCCGGACTGCCACCATGCGATCTGGAGGCGATAGTCCTCGCGCGCCTGTATGACTGGCGCGCGGAGGCACTACGTCGGGGGGAAACTGCACCCGCGGCAAATCGCTGCGGAGCGGACGGACCTCCGGCGCGGTCTCATGGTGGAATGGAAGGCGCGACTATCGCAACCCAGCGCAGGGCACGCCACGATAGCGGCGATAAGACCCCTCTTTGAGGAGTGGCTAGAGAGGCGTCACGGCGCTCTCACCTACCGCCTGACGCAGGTCCTCTCCGGACACGGATGTTTCGGGAGTTTCCTGCACATCATCAGGCGGGAGGGGACGCCCGGGTGTCACCCCTGCGAGGATCGCCCAGAGGACACGGTGGAGCATACGGTGGAGGTCTGCCCCGCTTGGGCAGAGCACCGCCGTGTCCTCGTAGAGGCGATCGGCAGCGGCGGCGACCTCTCGCGCCCGGCCCTGGTGCAAGCCATGGTCCGGGGCGAGAGGGAGTGGGAGGCGGTCACCTCCTTCTGCGAAGCAGTCATGCTAGCGAAGGAGGTGGCGGGATGGGCGAGGGAAAGATCCTCACGCCTCAGCCGCCGAGGGAGACGCTCCGGGCGTCGGGAGCCGCGTGACGACTCCCGGCCACCGTAGGCGCGGGCCTGCGGGCGGAGAGCAATGGGTAGCTCTCCGTCCGATCAGGACCAGGCCCGTGCCGGACGGCGTGTATGTGTTCCACGCGCGCCTCAAAGAGATGTCAGCGTAGTTGACGGGGCCCGACAGGGCCGAAGCCTGCCGGGGTAGCGGGATTGTCCGAAAGGGTTACCGCTGCCCTGGTACGTAAAGGGCTAAGGAAGGAACACGGGTGGGTTTTAGTCAGTAAGAGTCTGACACTCGGTTCTGCTCCACCCAGAGCGGGAGGAGTCATTTGATGATTTCCCATCCACAAAAAAAAAAAAAAAAAGCCTACAAGGCGTCGAAACACGCGAGTCTTTCAGATTTTTATAAAAATCGACAAAAACTCATGTCGTCTTTTTTTTACATTGGACGAATGCCGTACAATTTTTTTTAAGAGGGCAAAATTAGCTGCAGAATTGACTTGGCAGATAGTACATATAATGGTTGGTTAGATGTCAGTCGGTAACCCCTGTCAGAAACCATAAACAAAAAAACACTTTAAACATCAAAAAATCGTGACTAGACTAAATCGCCAAGATTATATTCCAATAACAAATTCACATCCAATTTGGAAACGTGTCCAATTACCTACGTTCATTAAGAATTCTCTTCGCATTTTTGTGTTCCGCATATGTATCCTTACAATACAACCGTATTGCACACCACTATCCACCATACTCCTTACAAAGCAAGGTTTAAATTCCCGTTTGTCGGTTCTGTTTGTATGTTTAGCTCAAGCGTCGTTGCTGAGGACTATTTTGGTAAAGCAAGTCCCAAAATCGTCTATGGGAGTCAATCACCTCGCGGTTACAATCATGCTAAATAAAGATTATAGGTATAAATACAGGTTCAGTCAGGATGGGAGTTTGTTTGTAGAATGTGCGGATATGTGGCTGAAAAGGCATGTTTGATGCACTTACGAAATGGAATAGTGTGAAGAGATAGTGGTCGTGTGTTCAATCTTAATTTTGAGTTTATGGTTTGACCATAGAATGAAGAATGTTTGACGTTATGGTTTAGGCCAGGATTTATGTTCGTGAAACCAAACGTACTTATGTAATTCAGGGTTTAGGTGCAAGTCTACATGTCTGTTTTTATTAACCTTTACTATTACCTAAAATAAATGGGTTGTATTTATTATTATTTATTAATATAACGCCGTAGAAGTGGCGAAGATTTGGGCCCACAAAATTCAAATAACTGTCGTGTCAGCCAACGAAGAAGAACAAGAATGTAGGTATACTATAAAAAACCATGACCAAGCGCTTATAAACTTCAAGTGAAAATTATCAAATTGAGTTTTCAGGAGTATTTTATAGTAGTCTATCAGAACTTCTATTTTGAAAATGCTACAATTCTTTCGAAGCAGTTTGTTTTTCACTTCGGAGGAAAGTAGTAGTAGAAATATATTTGTTTAACGATAAGCTTTTCAGATTAATGTCACAGCTGTGCAAAGGTTAGGCATGTCTAATGTACAGAATCTGTTATCTTTGACTTAGGCAGTCGTGTGGGTGGGTTTGGTTAAATACTTAGCACCAACAGACGTCAGTTTTCACTTAGATGACTTAAGTTAATTAACGTATGTATACGTAGTGCTAGTGAAAGTTTTAAAATAAGCATGGCCACTTAGGTAATTTCTAGATTGAACTCGGTACTTGTGTGTACTTTCGAATAACAAACTAAGTATGTATTGTTAGGATTTATTGGAGAATTTCTCTTTTCTTTTTTTTCCCTTTTTAATCCATCCAAATGTAGTTTTTCAAAGAGCGCTCTTAGCGATAAGACCGCCCATTGTGTCACCCTTTGTAAAATTCTATATTTATGTTTGTAATTTATATTATTATGGTGTACTTACATAATAAAAAGAGATTCTATATATTTTCTCATTTTCTCGATAATAGTAGGCAGGTGTTTCCGATTGCATTTTGATTATATTTAATGACCGGTTAAACTATTCTGAATACATTATTATGAATCATTTAAAAAATCAGACTACCAATTAATAAGTAATTAATTACACATTGATTCAAATTATATCGCTCTAGTTTATCAAAATATTATCATTTCTTAACTAGACCCTAATCTTCTGATTAAATGAAAACTAAATAACGGAAAATAACAAGTTTAGTGTGTTTGTTTATTTTTATTAATGCCGATAGTCCAGTTTCCATATTGGTGCATCGAAAAACACAATATTTTTTATCCTAAAAACACATGAACGAATTTGATTGAACTTTGACACACAAAGAGACCACACAGTCGGGCCTGTTTGGTCTATTTGTGTTGTGTGACTATCCTCCAGAGGATAGTCACACGAGAGTCGAGAATCAAGTTGAATGGCATACGATAAGTGCCCTTTGTCCAGCCAGAATGCTTTTTGATGGTGATGACACTTTTATCTGGATTCTAGAGTGATTCCCATAGGATGCCAGTTAAACAGCGGGGAATAGTAACTACATAGTGGAGAGTAACCTATATTGAACCGGCGCTTAAATTGTACCACTTCTGTATTTCTATCAAATTACACTATATTTTTTTTGCATTGACAACCAAAAATACACCGTCGACCCAAAATGGTGGCGCATCTGTGGCGCCGCGATCGCCACTTTTTTGTTTTCAAAAAAATTGTGTAATTTGATAGAAATACAGAAGTCTTACAATTTAAGCGGATTATACCAGCCGTGTGCTCGATTGGATTTTTATCGGCAAAAATTACGAACAACCATAAACCAACCTTAGTGTTCACTTTCGTACTATATATTTATAAGGAACTCTTGTGCAAAATTGTATGCTTCTAGACCCAGCGGTTCAGGCTGTGCCTTGTCTATCCGAGAATGAATGGACTTAAGAATTTTATTAAGTAGATTATTATTATAGCTAGCCTATACTGTCCCACTGCTGGGCAAGGGCCTCCCTCCATTCTTTATATCGGTCCTGGTTCTACGCCACTTCTTGCCAATTCCCTAAGGAAGACATCCAAGTATAATGTCATATAATAAAAGTGCATAGGTGTAGAAACATTGTCTTCGTATAGAAAGGAAGGCCCGTTCCTCAGGCAGCAACAATGATAGCTCAATCCGTTATTCATGCCAAATTAAGAGCTCATTTCAAGCCATCATCGTATATAGCCGTGCGGTGAATGCTAATCGCTGTATCAATTGAATGCTTGAGCCTTCCATTAGCGCTGTCACTGTCAGTATCAGTATTTATGATTATAGCAATTCGATTATTCATTAAAAAAAAACAGCTGATCTATTCTGTATAAATCTCACCGTGAAAACTAAGCTGAAGTGAGCTGTCATTAGTGTCAATCCCAAGCATCACCTCACATAAGTTTTCACGGTGACACTTTTACAAAATAGTTGTTTTAGATAACGGAGCTGTTTTGTAAAACCACGTGCAATGTGCTTAGATGGTTTGGTCATGTTGAGAGGATGAATGAAAGGCAGACGTGAGTGGAAACGACGAGAGGGGACGCCGTAGAAGGACATATTTTGACCTCATTGGTGATATTCTTCAGAAAGGTAGTAGTTCGTGTAGTACTGGCAACCAGCGTGCGTGTATGACCAGGGGGCCTACTCCGAAGTGCAAAGTGCGAATTTCGGATCGGACCGACACATGGGCGAGCCGAATATTATTGAAAAATGCGAAAAAAGTTCGGATCGGGTCAGTTAGGTCGGGACCATAGTCAATATTCGAAAGAGTGTAGGAGTGTAGGATCGGAACCAACCGAACCAAATAGTAACTTCGTCGCAGGAAACGGCCGAACATTCGGCCGATACTACTTCGGAGTCTCCAAGGAGTATGCAAGGATCGTAGCTGGTGGCGCCCTGTAGTTTCTGCCTACCCCCGTGGGAAAAAGGCGTGAGTATATGTATGTGTATGTCTACCGTGTTAAATTAGGCTCATCAGTCATCATGAACAGAAACAACAGCTACGAGTATCGGATATGCAATCAATGTAAACGGTAAGAAAAATAAGGAAAACGAAGTAAAAAAGACTAAGAAAAGAATGTCCTTATCAAAATGATTGCAAATTAAAAGTATCATACCGATATGATAATCGTTCCTTAGATAACGCACGCATTCACATTGAATAGACACATGGTTTGACTTGAGTCATCGACATTAATGACCGGATCAAGGTCACAATGATCTTATAACTATAACATATAAGTATCAGCTTGATTGATGTTGAAACGTGATGACTGATACTGAGACTGATGATTTATACATATACAATATGTAAATGATGGATCAGTGTCAGTGATCAACATTCAAATTTGTGGGGTACTTTCCAGACAAGACCATTTCAGACATCAATCTACATGGTCTTCAGATGATCTAACCAAGATTATGTCTGGACTTTAAAAGAGACTGTGACCTCTGAGTTCGTTTCGGCCTTTCTTCTCAGAGTACTCAGGAAACACCGACCTCAACTAGCTTATTTTTTATTACAAGCTTTTATTTAACTTGCGATATAATTATGTATGTATGTAACTATGTTTGTACGGGTGGACTCTTGCAACTCAATTTTGAATTTTGCATTGCATGTGTAAATCGGATGACAATGCAAAATTATTATGACATAGAGCTGATTTGATGATGGAACCGGAAGGTGGCCATAGGAACTCGGTAATTAAACGACACAGCCCTATCGAGTTTTTTTATTAAAGTGATCCTGATATCATATTTACAGAATACATAATTTCATTTCACAGTTTCAGAAGAGTGTCTGCTTTCGTGGACCGTTTTTGGTTAAAATTAATACCCTTGCATCTTTACCAATATTAATGAAGCAAATACCTCATAGCTTTGCATAGTAGACCCTCTCATATGGAAGTAGCTATCACATGTAAAATTAGCTTAAGAATCTATTTATATCTCCAGTTTGGTAATAAAAAATGCTGCCATTGGTGAGTAAAACGATTCGATTTTTTTATTTATAGGAACTGAGCATTAGTAAGGTTAGCATAGTTTGGCTAAACAGAGCATACTTCAGTGTTGCCAGTTCTGCATATTGATAGCCATCATCTGCAAGGTTATTACCGTGGTGACCTAGCAATTCCTTAGTTAGGAGATAATGTGATGCTAGCATCTAATATACTATAAGTATAACCACATAACCTATTCCCTGGGGGCCCAGATTCTTAAGATATAAATTTTATTTTTAACAGTTAAAAAGTGACCTATCAAAAGTAAGTACTTTTTAATTGATTTTTTTTCGATCCTTTCTTCAAGGTTTGAGCCACAAAGTCATATTAAAACATTGTAAAGACATAAGTAATGATGTCACTGTATGCTCGTGTTACTAAGTTACATTAAATTCTTCATCTTAATCTTTTTACGATCAGCGTTACTTGGCGCCGATGAGAAGTCATTAACTTTAGTAATAAAGTCAGTTTTAGTGTCTTTTAGTTTAAACTGTTTCTTGCTCATTGAAAAGTAAATTATTAATGATAAAATTATGATTTTCATAATTATGCTGATTGATTCAATTTGATTAATTTTGTGGTGGTCCAGTGGTATTGGCCGCGATTTACAAGTTGTAGGTCGTGGGTTCGAACCAAGGCTTTACTGTGTGTAAACAATTACATCACCACTGGTCTCAGAACGATTAAGGAAAACATCGTGAGGAAACGGTGTCCTAGAACCAAAAATTCTAAGACATGTGATATCTACCAACTCGCACTAGGCCCGCGTGGTAGATTACAGCTCACTGCCTCTGGAAGAGAGGAGGCCTGTGTCCCAGCAGTGGAAACATTATAGGCTGATTATGCTATGCATTATGCTACGGGTAGTCAGAAGCCCGAAAGTGTAACAACCAGTCTTACCAAGGGGTATCGTGTTACCCAATAACTTTTTTGTGGAGGTCAGGTAGGCAGTCGCTCCATGTAAAATACTGGTATTCAGCTGCATCGTTAGTCTGGAAGTCGAACCCAACATAGTTGGAAAGTCGCTAGGCAAATGATGATAGTCGTAAATTATACACGTTGTTTATTTAGTCAGGAGGTGAATATACCTGTCATGCTGATTTTTTTCCCTGTGCAACCCTGATCCATCAATTAGTAAGAAGAAACAGTCCTTTCTTCTTTTAAATAGAAAGTTTATCCGTCTCATAACCATCGTCTAGCCTTGTCCAAACAATGTTGGGGTCAGCTTCCAGTCTAACCGGATGCTGTCTGTTTGTAAAGAAAGTCTGTCTGTTTCAATTTATTTCACGACGAATATTAGTAGTTTTCCGTAATCAATGACTAACATGTTAATTATTTCAAGAGCCTTGATTGGAAAGATAAGAATCTTCAATTACCAGTTTCAGTGATATTGACAATGGATTACGTATTGTTAATTGTTGAATAGTTAACGTTTCCAGAAGCTTGAGTAGCACTTTACCTTCAACAAACAATTGATATGTTGTGATAATACGATGCTAATGGAAGGTACAGACATCATCAAGATATTATGTTCATCCATTCTTACCTACACGTATGGACATGACCACACAAGCGTGGCGTCTGACCATTGAAGATGGGACCGCCACTCCCCGCGTGCGGAGAAAATAAGCCATGCCGTTCAAACTTCAATTTATTTTCAAGGTTAGGTCTTAATTAAAAAATCTAGCTAGTTTCAGAATATTGTCTCCCCGTTTGGGCCCCGAAGTTTGAGATACCATTCTGTTACTTCTCTGGCCCATCTTCCGTTTTAACCCCTGGCGTTAAGTTACAGTGTTTAGAATGTGAATTTTCGTCGTTTCCTCTTTTGCCGACTGTACCTTTTGTAAACGCAATCAAAGACGATACCTTCCTAGAACATTAGACGCACTAGATTGCAGTCTGTCTAGATACATTGAGTGAAAGTACCTTACAAATAAATCTGTAGGTGAAAGCTAAAGGACCTTAAGTCACATTTTATAAATTATTCAGTAGAGCTCATTAAAGATGTCTATACCCGAAATTAGATATTAAAATTGACCGTATATAAAAAGTAAATAGTGTATCGTCGGAGAATAAAAAGTATGATTATGAAGTTTTATTAAGCTATTAGAAAAAATGACACTCTTTAAATTATGCAATTTTAACTACAGAAACACTAGTGCGCGATCACCTTGACGTTCATATAGGTAAAATCCTAACTAATATTATAAATGCGAAAGTAAGTTTGTTTGTTACTTTTCCACGCCTAATCCACTGAACCGATCGTCATGAATTTTTGCATAAACGTTGTCTATACCCCTATAAAGAAAGAAAGAAGGAAAAAACATTTATTTAGCACAGACTAAAAGACACACAATACATCAGATACATACATCAGATAATAACTAATAAAAAAAACAAATAGAAAGTAATAGGGGTTAAAGTATGAAATTACCGTTTCATTGTAATAGGTACTTCGAATGGACATAGAACCTTCATGGTTTGATATTTTTGAGTGAAACTTTTTTCACATGGTACCTATGAAGTTCTTCTTTTAAAAAATGTGCAACATTCGATTATAGACTTTCAGTTGTTTTTTTTATTCAGCTTAGACAAGAAAGATGGATACTTCGAAAATTCGAGTTATTTTTTAATACGAGTTCCGACGCGGAACTAACGCGGCAGAAAGAGGTCGCAATATCAATGGTTTGGAGAGGGGTCTGCTAATGAACGCACCGTGCGATTTTGGTTTAAACGCTTTCGTGATTGAAAAGCAAAGTTTACCAATAAAAAGGTAACTGTTTGGAGGTCTCAGCATGGTGTTATTCACTATAGCTTTCTCCGATCTGGTCAAGCAATAACGGCAGATGTCTACTGTGCCGAACTCCGAACAATGATAGCAAAACTAGCAGTAAAAACAGCCCCGACTCATGAATCGATCTTCACCATTATTGCTCCATGATAACGCGAGACCCCATACAGCACGAGAAACCGTTTTAACTCTACAGGAACTGCAATTAGAAACCATTCTTCACCCTCCTTATTTGCCAGACCTTGCTCCAACGGACTACCATTTTTTTCGTGATTTGGACAATTTTCTCCGTGATAAAAAGTTTTCTTCTCAGGAGGCAGTACAAAATGCTTTCACACAGTTTGTCGAATCTAGATCACGAGAGTTCTATCGCAAAGGCATAAATGACCTTCCTATTAGATGGTAGTAATGTATAGATAATATTGGTAATTATTTTGATTAAATAAATATGTTAAATTAAAAAAAAAAACGAATTTCAATTTTTCGGTACAAATCGGCAATTTCATACTTTAACCCCTAATATAAAGACCGATGAAGAGGTTAGATATTATGTAAAAGGAAAATAGAAAAAGAAAAGGTAAAAGAAAAGGAAAAAAAATAGAAAAGAAAAGGAATATAATAACCAGAAAAAAAATGCTACCTATCAACCAGAAAAAAAATACTACATATCAACCAGGAAAACATACTACCTATCAACCAGAAAAAAAACTACCTATCAAGCAGAAAAAAAATACTGTCGCCAAGGAAAAGAACAATAACTTTCGACGGTCGCAATAGGCTATTTTCCTAAAAAAATCTAATTAGTCCGTCAGTTAGATTATCAAAAAACATTGAACCCGAATTATTACTTTTGTCAGTTATATAAAAAATTATGAAGATATCGCCCGTTAAAGTTCCGCGTGACGTCAATTGCTTGCAACACTTTTGCGAGCAAGTGACGTCACGACCCCCCCCTCCCAAATTTTGACGCGCTTTATCTTTGTCATTTTTTGTTTGATTGACAAAAGAAAAAATACGTGTCCATTATTTTTCGATAATCTAACTGACGGACTAAATAAAATTATTATTTTTTTACCCAGGCAACTACCCTAAGCGCTACGTGTCTTTCGGATCGTGATTGAAATATGACTCGACTTTCTGAGCAGTATTCTAACAAAAAGTACTAGGCTTGCATTCATTCACGATAGTATTTCAATCATTAGTATTATGCTTTACTTTATTAGCATTTGGATGAGAGGCCTTGTTCGTGACACTATTTAGGATATTGCTTCGAAATATTCTTTACTCTTAGACTGTAGTATTTTTATTTGCATGCCTGTTTAATGTTTAATTTTATCATTAACACATTATGTAATTTTATTGTAACTATCAAATTGTAAGCGCTCATCGCATTCGTTTTATAACTTTTCTTTATAATATTATGTGGAAAATGTCGTGTGTTATTACTTAGCCATTTACTCACTCTAAAGCTCGAAATGTTGTGTAATATTGTAATGTGTAACAGTTTATTTTCCCAAATAAATAAAGTAAAATTACTTACATAGTAAATGATTGTTTACCAACACTACCGATGTATAGGCTGTTCAGACTAGGGCTGGCACTTAACACAATAATACTAGATCCTTCAGACGTGTAGGTACTTAGGAAACCAGATAGGCACCTACCTAGGCCCTTCAGACACACATTCTTCACAATAATTATCATTTTAAAGAAGTGGGAAGCGGTCCCACTTTTAAGTATTACAGGTGTAAGCCTCCAGTGATAATAACGATCAAACTTAAGGACTTGCATAGAGGTCATCCAAGGTCGTCAGCCTTGCTAAACAAACCTTGCTGAGTTCTTTCTGCCATGTTTTTACCAATAACTAGCGAGCCATGCGCCCCTGTTTGCGCGGTTTTGATGACTTGACAAAACAGCGAGGTTTCTTCATTATAGGTTAGTTTAATAATAATGTATACACAAACCTTCTGGAATAAGTTTTTTTAAATGATAGTGAAAACCGCATCAAAATCTTTTATGCGCTGGGTTTAGTAGAACAACGTGGTCACACGGACAGACATGAAAAGCGACTTTAATTTATAATATTATGTGTAAATGAGCGAAACTTCACGTCTGTGAAATTGCACCGTTTAAAACAAGGCCCTATAGAGTAAGCTCGTGCCAACACTGAAGCAGCGGAGCTATTCTGTAAAAATCTCACCGTGACAAGGTAGGTGAAGTGGTCTGTCAACATTGTCTATCCCTAGCACCAGGAGGAATGACAGCTCACTTCACCTACCTTTTCACGGTGAGATTTTTACAGAATAGACCGGCAGATTCTACAGGAAGTCGATATTAACCCAGATACTGCTATGGCCCTTTTAAAAGACCCAATAACGCATACGTACGACATGCATACGACTCCTATATTACGACGGGTCTTTTTAAAGGGCCACCATTTCCTGGCTTTTCTGGAAAACGTTGTTTCAGTAACATCTGGGTTAAGTTTTTTAAAGCAAAGAGGAGCAATGATGCTGTTTGTAATATTACTTCCCTATCACACATAATATCATCATCTGCCTAGCCTTTTCCCAACTATATTGGGGTCAGCTTCCAGTCTAACCGAATGCAGCTGAATACCAGTATTTTAGATGGAGCGACTGCCTACCTGACCTCCACAACCCAGGAACTGGGTAATACCATACCCCCAAGGGGTAAGACTGATTGTCAAACTATCGGGCTTCTGACGACCCGTAGCAACTGTCCACGATTGACAGCCGGGACTAACGGCTTAACTAATATCACACATATACATTACATATTTTAAAATGTTTCCTAAGCAAACATTTCAGTTTCATAACAACAAAACGTGACTTTAAAATTAACTTAAAATATTGACACATTAATAATCTAATGTGACAAATAAATTCAATAAACACCATTTTATTCATCATCATTTTTCATTTCACTTTTTTTCATTCCATTCGATCGTTTTATAATGCAAAGTTAGTGGCAAAGAAAAACTAAAAAAAAAAAACTACCAACTTTAAAAAAAGACACTACAAAGTGAAAAATAAACTGTAATTTCTGAAGTCGGTGCCGTTGGGTTCGCATTTTCGTTGTTTGCCACCCTGAAAACTTGCTGAAGTGAGCTGTCATTTCACCAAATGCTAGGGATTGATCCGGATAGACACTATTGACAGCTCACTTCACCTAAGTTACTATACAGAATACCTCGGCTGATATCACCTAAAATAGGCAACCCTGAGATAACCGTTAGTAGTGTACTTAACAAGAAAATGGCTCTATCCGAACCAAGCCATTGTATTTTTGCAGGAAATCGTCTGGCACGCGTCACACTCTAGTTTGCATACGAACTTTTAGTCTATCATTATGTCTTTTTGAACACTGTAATCATAAATATTGGGCTAATGTGAAGAATATTACCGTTTATATTTATACGCTTATGATTTCTAACTGCTTATGTATGTGAAGCTATATACTTTTTGGTGTCAAAACACGTGAATTCGAGGGTTAAAAAATAAACGAAAACCCTAAAGACATCTTCGTTCCACTCTAAATATTTGTTTACCTAAGTAAGTACTTACATAATTAAGTACTTACGTAGTAGCCACAAACTTTAATCCTAGTAATAATGAGTTTTTAGATGTGTATTTACTATTGGTATAACGAAAGATTAAAAAAAAATCCTAGTATGGAACAGATGATTATTCTGTAAAAATCTCACCGTGAACACGTATGTGAAGTGAGCTGTCAATAATCTGTAAATCAATCCCTAGCATCAGGTGGCATGACAGCTCACTTCACGGAAGTTTTCACGGTGAAATTTTTACAGAATAGACCTACAGGATGTCATAATACAAGCCGAAAACTATGGCTATCATGTAACAAGGCTAATTTTGAAAAGCCCTGTTGCTTTTATACTAAGTTATGCACTCCAAGTATCGTATTAAATAACTAACAAGTTAATTTTACTTTTATAAAATCTAAAACGCCTTAGTAACGAGATATGTTATGTGGACGTAACAAAAGGATTGGGTGTCGTGACGTACCCTGTAAGTATATTATAGTGTTCACAAAGAGTTCTAGAACCGGTCTGCTTTCCAACTGTAATGCACACTGGACTATCACGTCTGAGTGCTAAGTATACATTCATAATTTATCATCACAATCTCACTTTCTAAAGCTCTTATTAAGAAACTTCGCTTTTGAAATCGATCAATATCCTTGAAAGGTTAGGGCACGGGGTCAAGTCAAAGATTATGCCCCAAAATACCACTGCTGGTCTATTCTGTAAAAATCTCACTGAGAAAACGTGCGCAGTTCACCTGATGCGAGCGCTTGAAATTATTGACAGCTCACTTCACCTACGTGTTCACGGTGAGATTTTTATCGAATAGATCATCTGTATCATTTTAGGATTTTACCTATCTTTAAAAAAAAAATAAGCCTTATTGCTGTTTAAATCTTTAGGTATATGGTAAATTTCTACTATCTCTATCACTTCAACCGGCTAGATGGGCATACGACATTGTTGCCATCGAGGGCAAAACCTGGATGAGCGTGGAGATTGGCACAAGAAACGGGAGGCCATGCCCAGTAGTGGGTGAAGTCGGGCTTTGGGTGATGATAGTGATGATCACTTCATAATCACGGTAAGATTTTTAAAGAATAGAATGGCTGGCTGGATCTTTGACTTACTATTTTCGAGATAACTTTACTTGTTTTTATTACTTGTTTTGTGTCTTTTGTTGCACTGAATAAAAGTTTTATCTATCTATAACTTTTCCGAATGTTTTTGTGGCGGGACGACCTGGGGGCCTAAAAAGGCCACTTTAAGCAATACCTCTAAAAGCTATTCATTTCCTGAATTCCTAGCAGATTATTAGCAATTCCTCTAATTTTTGTAAAATTTCATTTCATATTTGGTGTAAACATTGCCGCATGAAAAAAATAAAAACCGTAATTTTATCGGAACATTTTTAATTACAGTTTTTATTAATCAAATTGGTTTTTATTTTTTATTTCTATAGTTTAAATGTTATTTCATTGTGATATGAAATGATCATTTATTATGAATTGTCAGTTTGTGACCATTTTACGATTTTTAATATGATTCGTATTAAATTGTTATCCTATTTGAATCTGCCAAAGTGGCCTTTTTACGCCCCCTGGATAGGTTCTGTCCAAACTGGAAGGAGGATGCACGGGCTTGCGATAGATGGAAGGTGTGGACTTTGTCCAGGAGTGGGACAGAGTAGGCTAACAAAAAAAAAGTTAGAAAGCGAAACCTATTATAGCTTGATACATAACATTAACGTGATAAATAGTGGATATTAAACAATGTCAACCATTCGCGATAAGAAAGACACGATTCGATATGTCGGTCTATGAAATATTACTTAAGTTAATGTCCTACTTGCAAAAAAACTATACTAGCGAGTTTGAATTATCTTCAAAACAAATGCTCCGAACATTCTTTCACTAATGGGAAGCTAGAGTATTGTCGAGTGTCATAGGATATATTATTTTAGGTTTAAAAAGAAATTTCACGCGGACGAAGTCGCGGGAAGAAGCTAGGTATGAAATAAAGTTGAGGAAGATGATTTTATAAATAAGAAAGTATTATTTTGCAATAATTTATGGAAAAGTATTTTAGGACGCTTATACCTACATAAATATATTATTATTTATAACATTTCTATTGGTCTGGCCGTCAAGAGAATGTGATCCTGACACCTGTCAGTGCGTTAATTCTAGTAACTAATAAAGATCAAATTCGCAAAACTCGTACCTATTCATTTGTAAGGTGTCAAGAACTCATTCTTTCAACGGCTGCACTGTAACTAAAACTATATCTAAATAGTTTTGCAAAATTGTCATGACAATATTACCATATTATATTTTCCCCACAATTTCCGTAAGTAGTAAGTACAAGTTAAAACCCACTAATTAATAGTAATTAGTGGGTTTTAACTTGTACTTACTTTGAGGATAGCCTCAAAGCCAGGCTTCACACTTATCGGGTTTCGGCAAAAATACATGTTATCACAAATCGATACACACGTAATACACAGGTACAGGAAATGCCGGAAACATGTATAATACCGTACTAATATGGATGTTGATTAATAACGGACGTTCTAAATGATTACGGATGTTAAAACTCAAGTTAAACAAACCGGCTACAAACCACCGTCTAATAAACAAAAATAAATGACTGAATGTCATAATGAGGAAGTCAAGAAATTTGATCTCAATGAAGAATGGAAGACTCCATGTAGTGTGAGTGTCGCACTTAGACTTCGCGTCATTATCATAATTATAATCAGGCTATAATGTTCCCACTGCTGGGACACAGGCCTCCTCTTTTCGAGAGGGAGTGGACTTCGCGTACATTCGTATAAATACTCTCTAATACATATAATGTACGTACTTTCATTGATGAACGCTTCTGAAATTATGCGACACCAAAACTGACATTTGTCCATAAAGACAGAGCTAGCTATAATGTGCTGCTGTTATGAAGTAGTGGAGTTTTTTGTGGAGCAATCCTCTTAAGTATAGGACCAGAATGCTGCAGTAATAGTACTGGCAGTGACTTCGAGGTCCCGCCTAGGGAAACTAGAGTATTAACCGGTTGATAGCCATAGTTACAGAAACAATTTAAAAGCCATTGTGTCTCTCGTGGGTTCACGTTTATACGAATGGTTAAGTCGGACTTCTAACTGACCAAAACCACAAGGTAACTGTCTTGAGTAAGTTCCGGAGGGGTTATGTGATCTTCGAGATGAGACCACCCTCCTTTGATACAGCTACGCCAACGCTTATATGACGCATTACAACAAAGGCAATTGTCATTTATCTTGACATTACATTACATAATAATCGATGTATAACTTGTCAAATAACAAATACACTCTCAGAATTGTATACATATGTGACGAAACAAGATTTAAGGTCGCCACATGTCTTCGATGAAAGATGGACCACATTAGCTAATACGACAGATTACCTAATGCTGTCTATCTTCCATCGATAGTTGCAAAATGTGCAGCTTCTGAAGGTGACCTCCCAAATTAGACTTGTTTAGTCAATGAAATACGATAAAATTGAGATTGAAAAGATATTATATCTACTAATTGTGCAAGTTTTTTAAAATATAATATTATTAGTTGATTTTGAGACAGATGTGAAAGGCAGGAAGTCAGTGAAGTGTGATGTGATGTTATCAAGGAAATATGGATTGATACGGTGAAGGGGATATGTATGTAATAGTGACAGTGACACAACTGTTTGACCTAATACCTAGTTTTGTATTTTAGTAAGTGGCATTTATAGTAATAAAGACACATTTATCACCAAAAAAACAAATCCTACTAATATTATAACGCGAAAGTTTGTGAGGATGGATTGATGTATGGATGTTTGTTACTTATTCACGCAAAAACGACTGACCGGACACACAGTACACACAGTTAGTTACAGTAATAGGTATAGCTAATACATTAGAATAACACATAGGATACTTTTTATCCCGATATTCCCACAGGATCGATACTTATGCGGGTGAAACCGCAGGGCGCTGCTAGTACAAAATAATACTTACCTATATACAGGGTGGCAGGGACATCGACACGCAAACTGTAACTAGGGATTCAGCATATGACTTTAGACCCCATAGCGTCGAAATTTTTCGTCGATTACATACATACGCGGTCAAAATGTATGGAACAGCAATATTATTTTTTAATAACCGACGAAAAATTTCGACGCTATGGGGTCTAAACTCATGTGCTGAATCCATGGTTACAGTTTGCGCGTCGATGTCCCCCTTGCCACCCTGTATGATTTATGTACTAGAAATGTTTCAGGGAACAAATTTCTGCGTTTGGTTATGTTTGACCATCATGAGAAAGAATGATGTCGTATTCAATAACACACTCTATCTATCTATTTAGGATTGTTAATGGAGGATGGAGGATGGAACCTAATTTATATCTATAACTATAAATATTATAAAGCAAAGTCGCTTTTCGTGTCTGTCTGTGTGACCTGGTGCATTGTTCATCTAAACAACACAATGGATTTTGATGCGGTTTACACCATCATTATATAAGTGTATAATACTTTAAAATTTTACTTAGATATAGCACAGAAATCTCGATGTTTTAACAAGTCGCTTTTATAACCGTGCAAAGCAGGGGCGGGTCGCTAGTATTAAAATGAATTTACATTTTTTAAGCAAAATACCCACGCTAACTCGAGACATCATATGTTATCTTTATCTGTGGCTATAAAACATTTCCAATTTAGTTCTAGTTAATATTTTACGATTATTTATAATGGACATCAATAGTTTATTGTCCAGGTATGGCGTCAGGCGGCCTACGCGAGTCTAGATACGGCACACGTTTACCTTAGCTACCGACTCTTTGTGTGCAGATCTAGATTCCAGAGCTCTAGACTGTGACGTCGCGTGTGCTTTAGTTGTCGACCGTGTATTAAGATGTGTGAGACTTGATGAAAAGTGTGAGCGACTTTAGTCTCTCAACTTTCAATTCTTCCGCTTTTAAAACGACGCTATAAGACAATCTATTGTCGAATATTGCCGAAAACCTTAAAATGCCTTATGGAATACTGGATTGAGAATGCCTTTTTTTTTCATTGAAGGAAGATGACTGTACTAACTAAGTACTTATACACTTAAGTTTTTTTAATGAAAAGGAGTATAAAAGTATCTTATAGCGAGTAGCGTTTTGCAGTTTCTGCTTACCCCTATGGGAAGAAGGAATGAGTTTATATATTATGTATGTATGTAAGAAAGGCTATCGTTAGAATAGAATAGAATATTTATTTGCGTAAAACATGGTATATAAGGGTGTTAAATACAAATTGAGGCACAAGCATGTTTAGCTAGGATAAAACATAGCATGCAAAATTTTAAAGACAAGTTTAGCAACAACAATCTTTTTTTTTTTTAAAAAGAAACATCAACATTTTTTATCTATAAATTCTTTTAAACTATAAAATGTAGTTTTTATCTTGTCTCGAGTAACCACTTTTGAAATTTAATTTTAAATAATTTTGTATTTAAAGCTTTGAAATGCCTTGGTATTTTTTGGTTTGACTAAGTACCTACAATTTCACCTTTTGGTAAGCGTTCTTACTGAACAAAGGATTTTCTTCAGAAAGTTTTGGGACTATCACAGAACTTACTACCTTCAAAAATGCACAGGACTTATATCCATGTGCTCCATATTTTGAACATGAAGAGGTAAAATGGTCTAAGGTTGGACATGACTAATCTATTGTATCTCAATACCTGTTACGTCAAAGGTTTCATTCAATGTCTTGGTGTTACATGGCCTGAAAGTGTATATATCGTCCGTGACCTAGCTGTGCGGCACTTCCGACCTTGAACTAGACTTACGCAAGTTCTTTAAGTGGTTCAGCTGTTTTATTTACACAATACACGTTTCTTCGAAGCCAGGCTTCTACGTACCTACACCTAGAACACGTCTGGCGTACCCTAGGTTAATACAAACTTTGTTGACTAGCTAATCCGTTGACTACGATATGAATCATTCAAATATTGCAAATGTCGATATCGACATGAGGAAAGAAGAAATGTAGAAGTCATCCTACATTTCCTGAAGACAATAAGTCCCATGTCATAGGACCACCAAAAAACCAGCCTTACCAAGGTCTATCGTGTTACCCAGTAACTGGGTTTTGGAGGTCAGCAAGAGGCAGTCGGTGTATGTAAAAATAATACTGGTATTCAACCGACCCCAACATGGCTGGGAAAAGGCTAGGTAGTGCTCGGTTCCTATAAACAAAAACGAATCGTTTTGTTTACGTATTGTAGCATTTTTATTGCCAAACTGGGCACAGAAATAGATTCGTAAGCAAATTTTACCTGTGATAGCTACTTCTATATGCTATGAGGTCTTTGCTTCATTATTGGATACAAGAGTCTTATAATTTTAACCGATTGGCCCGTAAATCGTAGGAATCGGCCATAGATGATGATGACTCTATAGAATAGAAGAAGATGAGAAACTCAATCTCACTCAGAAAAAAATGTTTTCAGGAAATTCTGTCGTGTGAATGAGACACAGAGTTAGTTTATTTGTAAATATTATTGCAATATGAGGTAATGGACATTATAATAAATACTTGTCCTATTAATGTGGTTCCCTATTACGGATCAATACCGCTTTGTCACAATTTGCGTTACCTCATCATTTAGTCATGTCTAATTTTATACCTCCTTATTCAGTTATTGGATGTGCGTACACGGCTACATAATATCACGCTTTACATTTCCAGTCTTAGCTGACCTCGCAATGAATAAGTTTTTCGTACAATCAGAAGTCAGCTTATACTGGTTATGTATAGCTTGATATGTAGCCGTGCGTGCCTTATGTTTGTGGTTAATTGAAATATTTCCCTAAGGATATTATTTGTAATTAATTAATTCACGTTTCCATCATTGTGTATTATTTTCAACTTAATAAGGAAGTCCTTCATTATGTAGGTTATATGTAATTGTTTTGTACTATTGAGGTGTATCTACCTCTGGTTACTGAAACAATTCAAGTAACTGAAATCACTGATTCGTTTATTAATATATAAATTATGTACAGGCGCCACACATCAAGCTACTACAATCTGTCAAATTTATTTAATAGATTTTTAACTTTATCGCTAACTAACAGTTTCGGGTAGCTTGACCTGCTGCAACATACAGCATGTAACAGCCGGGTACTAAGGGCCGGGGAGTATTGAAGTTTTGTATCGAACAGTTGATGATTTTTTCGCGAATACTATGTTGGTCCTATGCAGAAAGTAGTTCAGTTTGATGGTCGGTACCATACCCTAAAATATACACCTTTCTGATACACGCTGCATAGTCCGTATGTTAAAATATTTCTTAGTGTTAGCAGTATAAGTCGAACTACGAAGTAGGTCAGACGTTTACATAATTTAAAAGCTAAGTCTTAAAATGTATACTAATAACAAAGCTAAAGAGTTTTTTTGAACGCGCTAATCTCTGGAACGGCCGCCGGCCGGTCCGATATGAAATTTTTTTTTTGCATTTTATAGCCCAGTTTTCGAGGAAAGCTATAGGCTATTTAACAGCCCGCTAGGACCCTTGGGAGGCGAGCAAAAAGAAAAAAAAGGCAGAAAGAACTCTTAGAGAAAACGAAGTACGCGCGGGCAGGCGAAGCGATGCGATGAGGTGGGTCGAGCGAACAAGTAATTTGACGCGAACGAAGTCGCGACCAGAAGATAGTAAGAGAGAAACCAGAAAGGTCTGCTGTTTTAATAGGAAGTGAAGCTTTTAAAGATAGTAGGAAAATATTATAAACTCTTGAAACTTGTGTTACAAATTGCAAGTTAAAAGTACAGACGCCAGCACACCAAGCTAACCGAAACTGTCAAATTTTCCCAATCAACTTTAAACCTTAACGATAAAGTTGAAAATCTACTAAAGAAATTTGACAGATTGTAGTAGCTTCATGTGCTGGTTTCTGCACTTATTCAAACTGTTAAAAGCTTAAAAATATGAAAAACGTTTCCATCCGGCATTTCAATCGAATTATTTTAATTAGTCGTACGGATTGCACCAATATTTAAACCGATTTTAAATATTTTCCACTTATCTATAAAACCAAGACTGCTCACGTCTTTAAAAACACTTTAATAATTCGTGCGAGAACCGTACTTTTACGATTTGCAGTAAAGATAATAAGTTCGGTATCAGAGCGATTAGGATACCGATTCGTTTTGTTTTGTAATAAGGATCATCAAGCTTACTTCCGCTGTGAGGTAAGTTGAGATATTCAAGAATTAATTTTAACTGTATTCTACATTTTATTAACATTATAAATAAGCAGTTCATTACCATATAGACATTTGCTGTTTCTGAATTGGAAAAAATGTGTTTTGCCGGCAATTTTTAAAATAATGTTAACTTTTCTTTTTATTGCGAAAATTTCTGAAGGGCAATTCACGTAATTAAAAACGTTCAAAATCTACTTAGTCGCAATCTCCTCTACATAACTTGTCAGAAATGTAGAGAAATTAGAGGTATTTTTGACAGATTGAGACTGAGGTCAGACTGTGAACGTTCTTAAAATTACGAGAATTGCCCCTCTGGAATACAGTCGTGCCAGCGACACGAAAAAGAAGCAGAATTTCGAAAATACTATAAATATCTAGATCTAGAATCGAGAATTCGACAAAGCTGCAGTGTAACAGGTGTCATCATTAATTACATAAGATTCGGGGATCTACGGCGGAAGGCAGTCAGTGGTGAATGTGACCCGGCCATTTGCAAATCTCCCTTTTCTACATAGGACTACTTTATTTGTTTATTTCGTTAATGTTACCTATTCCCTAAATTACTTAGGAGATGTCAAGACGAGCTGGATAGGTTTCGTCAAATCTGAAAGGAGGACGCGCGGGCTCGCGACAGATGGAAGGTGTGGAGGAAGGCTTTTCCCAGGACTGGGTCAGCGTAAGCTAATAAAAAAAACTTTAAATAAAAGAAGTCTCTAAAAGATTTACTTGTGTTTATTTTGGGAGCATGTTTTTTTTTGCATTTCTTCGTTAGTTTTCTTTTCACGAAGTTCATAAACACCACAATATTTTACTTATATACAGGGTTAGTTTTCAAAGACCAGCCAAATTGAAGGGTGTGGTACAGACCATCAGACTGAACAATTTGCTCCATGGGACCAACATCGTAATCACGAGTTCAGCCGTCCCATACGTTTAGCCGAGCAGGTATTGAAGTTTTCTATGAGACAGTTGATAAATTTTTCGCGATTACACTATTTATCCATCGAGAAAGTTGTTCAGTTTGATGGTCTGTACCACACCCTTTTTGGCTGGTCTTTGAAAATAAAATCTGTATAGCTAAAGACTTTAATCTACTGACAACTTATCTAAAAAAGTATATAAGCGAAGTGCTATCAATTTAGTAATTGCAGAGCAAATTCTCTGTTTACATATAAATATATAAGTGATTAAGAAACGACTGTATTTAATTACCTGAATTAACCTGAATGGGTAATTAGAGCAGACTTAATTATTAGTTTGGAAATAAATTTAAGTTATCTTATTTTATTTTTGTAGATAAATTAGATTTAGTGTTAGAATATTAATCATTTGTATTACACAATCGCATAAAATAGCTCGGTTAAAGAAAGATTGGAGGCATTCGTAGTTAAGTATTTAAATTAATTCCGATGTTTAAACGAGTTATCAAGGCCGTATGTTTAATTTATTTTGCAACATTAATTATAATTTTCGCACATCATTCTTTCGTTAGGTAAGCATACCTCGGAAATCGGTCACATATTAGGAAAATTAGACAGGTAGGCATCGCAGACAAACTATAGGTACATATGTAATATTTATAGAATTTCTTGGCCTTGGATAGCTCCTAAAAATAGACATGAAATAGGTACCTACCTAAGTATTAAGTCAATGAATCCTGTGAAGTGCAAAATTATACTAATTAGGTTTAGGCAGTTAATACACAACACAGCAGTTAATACTAACATAGTATGTAAGTACCTGTAGTGCACTAACAGTATAAGTTATTTTTTTTTTTTTTTTTACTATCATAGTTTCTTAAGTCGTGTGTAATACTAACAAAACTATGGATCTTGTAGGTCTGAAATATGTTTTTATTTATTTTATTTAATACCTAATGGCACCATTTGTTTTTTTCGGTGTTTAACATTGGATTTTGGACTCCATGAAAGCATGGAGCATGGCATTGGATTTTATGCAAATGGGTGAAAACAAGAGGTGTCTACTGGGTTGTGGAGGTCAAATAGGCAGCTCTATGTAAAATACTGGTATTCAGCTGCATCCGGTTAGACTGGAAGCCGACCCCAACATAGTTGGGAAAAGGGAAGGCAGATGGTTGGGTGGAAACAAGAGGTTTGTTAAGCCACAGCACGGAGACGCCAAGGCATCGGCGGTCGGTGTTAGAGAAGACGCATTATCAAATTGACTCTTTCCATACAAACCAAGAGTGTCACTGTTTAGTGGCACTACAACACTGACAAAAGTGACGGCTTGGAAAGCGATCTCTGACAGGAGTTTTGCGCTTAAAACACTTCGTGCGCCACGAATTTTATTTTCTGTCTTTAGACGCTACCAGCTTATTGATTCCTCTGTACCTAAAGCCTTTGGAAGCAACATGCTTTCATGGTGTTCAAAATTCCAATTATGGAGTAAAAAAACTCGTTCCTACATTTTCACTCCGCCGACTTGTCTGGAAAGATGAGTTATTGCCGAAAAAAGCAAATGTCAGTGACATTTGCCGGCGGATGACTAAGTGTCTGTATAATTTATGGTTTTTTTGCAACTCCCCTTATAAGGTCAAGCTTATATCGATGTACTGGTACATCTACACCACCAAGCACAAACCTGACGGTATAAAAAGTTATGTACATTGTAAACTTGTAAGTACATGCTTCGTCATCTTATGAATAATTGAACTTACGACAGCAGAAATTGGTAAATGTACTCTTTCAATGAAAAAGTAAATTAGATATACGCTTTATATAAGTAAATATTGACCCTATATATACTTACGATATGGACGGATTGGATTGTAATTAGAAACATGACTAAAAAAATAAGAGTTATGTTATGTTTATATATTTTTGTATTATGTATTTATTTTGACAGTGGGTCATATAATTTGATTAATTTTGACAGTGGGTCATATAATTAGATTAATTTAGGTTCAAAAAGATGTTTATTTCCATTTTATGAGATTTTTTATTTTTTTGTATTTATTTAAGTATACTTATATATGTTTTTTTTGCATTATATGTGTAGGTATATTTAATATTTTAGTTTTAGACTTCACACATTCATATTTTTCTCTTCTTGTTCTCACACTATTGTCTACATTTCTTTTTTACTTCTCCTTTCGCAGGTCTGCTGGAAGAAATTTCTTAAGAAATAAGCAGTACTTTTACTCATATTATAACTATGTCATATCCCTATGTATTTTACTGTGTTTACATAAATAATAAAATAAATAAATAGAGAATTTTTATGTTATACAAAAGGTAGGTAATCATTTTGTGGCACATTTCAGCAGTTGGTGTCTTGTTATTGATGGAGTTAGTATATAATACCTATGCGTTTTTCAAACTCTTCTTTGGCTTCAATAACGTCTAAGTTCCTCATCCAACTATTTTTGCTGCCTAGGCTTTGTTTTCCATTAATTTCTATACGCTCTTTATGAAGCCTAACATGAGCTAATAGCCTAGGTGTAGTTTTTTACACAGCTCGCCTGCTATTTTTCCTTCAAGTCTGATTTTGTCTATTTTGGTAATCAATCGCATTAGTAGTCACTGGTGTATCTACACTTCTAGCTAGATTGCTGAATCCATACTACTATTCAGGTTGTCTATCTGTTACCTTTTCATGCCTTAACGGCTGAACGGATTTCGATGAAATTTTGCACACCCACCAGGTCGACCCTGACCTGGGTTTGGACGTGACTTGTAACATGTACGTCCACGTTTTATTCCGGTAGTACGTTCTTGTGGGAAAATAGCCGACCTCAAAGTCAAAGCTAGTACACTATACAAATAAAATCTTCCGAAATACCGCACCAACATCGAACACACATTTAAACTAACAATAACTGTCGAAGCTCCAATAACCGTACCCCGTAACACATCCTACCGTGTCCAAAGGATGTCATATCGCCTTTATGGCACCCACGGGGACTGATGAGTTGATGACATAAAAGTGGTGTCACGAGGCGCGGCCACTTTATAACAGTACTTATTGCCTCCGAGTTATTGTATCCACATACCTACGTGTGTGTATGTGTGTCGATAAAAGAATGGGAACCGTTCTTTCCTTATTGTTCTTAAAATGCTTTTGTTTTACCTATGTCTAGCTTTGTTCTTGCAGGACTTTCAATTTTGGCAGTTGTTGTAGGCTCGTTGGTATCGTTTATTATACTCTCTCTGCTTTCGTGCTATTAGGTTATCCTCTGCTTTAGTGACTTGCGTTAGAGATTACTGACAAATTGGATTAATGGGATACAGATCTTAATAATTCGGTGGATGTGTGATGAGTGTATCACTGCTACTACCAACCACCCTATATTTCAGTGGGTGTCGTGAGAGGTTCCTGATAGATTCAGAAAAAGGAAGAACAAAACCTTGCCATATATCTAACATTACACCAGTACTGAAAGGGTGAACAAAGGTTTATAGTAGGTACATACATACTCATTTCGCTAGTCAAAGTTTTAGTTGCATGTGATAGGGGCAAGCTTACCCGCGATTTAGGTCGCGGGTTCGAACCCAGTCAGGCGCTTTTCTTTGTGTAAATTATTTAATCACCCTTGCTCATAAAACGGTGAGAGAAAACATCGTTAGGAAACCGGCATGTCCTAGAGCTAAAAAAATCGAAGACACGGTGACATCTAACAACCCGCACTGGACACGCGTGGTTGGTTGTAGCACACAGACCTCCTCTTTTCGAGAGGGAGTTGTCCCTCTCGAAGAGAAGAGGCCTGTACCCCTGCAGTGAGAACATTATAGTCAGATTATACATTATACATGGAAAAGTCCTGAATGTCGACGATATTCAGACTCTTCATTGCCACAGTGAAAGTACAACGGGAAAGTTTTGTGAAAACAAAAACCTTTTACAGCACATTTAAACATCAGATAAGCGTTTGTAATATCTCGAAAGGCACCTCGGAAAAGGAACTGAAATGTGAAAGCGAACCTCATGAGCTTGAGAACTAAGAAAGTGCGGAATAGGTCGTAAATATTACTTGAAATAATACGGAGGAAGACAATACCTGAAGCTATTGTGTTGTTAAGAGATTATGACAGTACAAAATACTTAAGTCTTTTACCTGAATTATGTTGACAGTCACACTATCGAATTCAGTCTAAGATCTGTAAAGATTGTAAGAGGAATAAATAAATAAATTGTTATATGTGGATGTTCGTCACAACCGCATAATACACGTAAATACACATAAAAGTGCTCCATCAACAAAAGCGACCCACCATTATGTCAGACAGGTCAGGACACAGCAGCGATGGGAACTATAGGAAGAGTCGTCAGTTCACGGAGGCGCACCTAAAACCGCACCCGCGACCTACATCGCACATCCGCCAAGCAGTCGCCTAAATGTGTGACAAATGACGTTGAAAGTTCACATCATGACGTCATATAGACTTTAGGTGCTTGCAGTTGTGGTTGCATTACAGTTGACATAGTAACGTAATTTATTGCAGGCCTGTTGGTCTAGTGGTTAGTGACCCTGACTGCTATGCCGGAGGTCGTGGGTTCGATTCCCACCCAGGACAAATGTTTGTGTAATGAGCACGATCATTTGTTCTGTGTCTGGGTGTAATTTATCTATAATATTTATATATTTAGAAATATATAAGTATGTTTATCAGTTGTCTAGTACCCATAACACAAGCTCTGCTTAGCTTGGGACTAGATGGCGTTGTGTGATAGTTGTGGAATATTTATTTATTTTATTTATTTTTATTTATTTATTATTTCATGTATTGCGATGGAGACATTTTATGAGTAAGGTTTGGTGTTTCCGGGTGTTGCTTATCTTACTAAGGTCATATTTTGAGTGTTGCTGGTGGTATTGAAGACTTACCACCAGATTTGGAAAACCTCAATTTGATCAAACGAAGTCAAGAGCTGCATTTTTAGTCGGTCGAACAATATGGAACAGCACTTACTGATATTGGTAAGGTTTTTAGGACCCATATACGTATTTGACTTGTGGCTAAAAATAACAGTTGCACGGCTCGATCGATCCGGTTAAGCCACGCTTGCCGCGATTGGTCCGTGGATGGGTGACCATGAGGTCAGATAGGCAGTCACTCCGTGTAAAATACTGGTATTCAGCTGCATGGTTAGACTGGAAGCTGACGCTAACATAGTTGGGAAAAGGCTAGGCAGATGATGATACATTATCATCGTGTATAATGTATCATCATATACATGATGATATATTATGATATATATTTGTTCAACCAATGATTGTGTTCATTGACTTGAACACAATCTCTACGCAGAAATCAATAGAATTAAGTGGCTGACGCGATAAAAACAAAGATCAAAATCAAAGCATTTCATTTCAAATAGGCATTGAGGCACTTTTCAAAATCTACGTATCTCAGGCCAATCGTGGTGATATTGCAATGCTTGCATATGACTCCTACGTCTTAAGTGCAAGATATAATATAAGTTTGCATTATATAATAAATGTTTTGACTTTGACTTAGATTTAGTCTACTAGTCTACTAGAACCTAACATTCCTGCACGTAAGCATTTTCCTCAAAAACACATCATCAGTTCTTATCAAGTATGAGTAATCGCAGGTAAATGAAAACCGCTCGAATTAGATCATAATAAGCGGAATTACAATAACACTGCGGTAATACCAAAACATTGTCGAACATGCTCCATAGTTACTTTCTGTTTTAATTCCGTGGAGAACTTTACCTTCAGGTTAAGCACTTTATGTGAATTGATGGACATAAATGAATGTGCTTGATTTTTGCCATATCAAAGATCAGCCGATCAGACTGGAAGTCGATCCTAACATAGTTGGCAAAAGGCTAGATGGTGACTATCCTGACGTCAATGTATAAAGAGTCTCCCATTCGGGCACAAATTACCGTGGCCTACTTGCAAAGCCTTAAATAGACTTTGTAACCAAGTAGGCCGCAGCAAGGACAACCTCCACAAGCGGGGGTTCATGGAAGGCTCAGATCTCCGTATCTCCTGTGTTTGCGGTGTCTCTCCAAAGACAACGGCTTGCACCGCATGCCTGCACTCGTGAGGACCTAATGGCTGCGTCAGTGAATAGTACCCGCGTTGCTGAATTTAGGGCCAAACAATTTAAAAACGATATTTATTTTTTCGTGCTATTTTTGCCATCGACACCATCACCATCACCACCACCACCATCACCACCATCGCTAAGAAGAAGTATACTACAACCGAACAGAACAGCCTCTACATTTTGTTTTCCACTTCCATGTATTATAATTGATATTGAGCCACATGTATACGAAACCATTGTAATATATATATTATGTATGCTTGAATATAATGATTTAACGTGCATGATAGTTTAGTAACCTATTCTCCACTGAATGTGCTGGCGTAGGAGTTTTAGATACCTACTAAGAATGTCTGGCTCTGATCTAAAGATAAAAATCGTGCATAAATCAAAATGGTACCCTAATAAATACTGAAGCCTTCTTATGTGACCTCATTATTCGTGATCGTGACGCGGATCAACATGTCGGTGAGGTATGCACCCTTTAGAGAACAAAGCCATGCGGTCCTTGCTCAGTCATGTTGCTTCACAAATGTGGTGCATATTATCAGATTTGATGTGGCCATCGAAATTCCCGTTATTTATTCAAAAGTTTCATTATTTAGAGTTAGACCAATACTTTCTAATTAAAGAATTCTCTCTTAAACATTGGTTACGTTTTCTAATTGGTATGTATTACACTAGCTTCTCTACCAACCTGCACTGGGCCCGCGTGGTTCTATGTTCTATGTTACGGGTTTGGTTTCCGCACTTAGTCCTTCAGGTGGACCATTCTGCGTGGGCCATGGTGGCCGTCGGTGGTTATTCCAACCAGCCCACCTCCCTCCAGAAGCTTATTAGGTCTCCTGGTCTGTCGAGAACATCTGTGTAGGATCTGGGTGTCCCGAGGGTTTCTGATCTAATCTGGGTGGCGCCTCTGCACTCAAAGAGCACATGCGCGACGGTTTCATCAGCCTCCATGCAAGCTCTGCACAGGGGGCTGTCCGTTATGCCTATCGTATGGAAGTGTTGGGCCCGCGTGGTAGATTACGGCCCACTCCCTCTCACAGAGAGGAGACCTGTGTCCCAGCAGTGGGAATATTATAGGCTGATTATGTACACTAGCTACTGCCTGCGACTTTGTCCGCGTAAATTTCTTGTTACCTCAACCCACCCCGTCGCATCGCGTCGCCTGCCCGCGCTATTAGGTCGTTACCGCGTTCTTTTTTACTTTTTTTCTTATTGCTCGGCTCCTTAGTCTCCTATTGTGATATTAAATAGCATTATAGCCTTCCTCGAGAATGGGGCTATCTAATGCAAAAAGATTTTTTCAAATCCGAAGGGTTGTTCCAGAGATTAGCGCGTTCAAACAAACAAACTCTTCGGCTTTAATATTAGTAGAAATAGTTTATCGACATGCCTTCTCCCAGATGTTAGAGTCGGTTTCAAGTCCAACCAGAAAACTGTCATATCTTATCTTTGTGTTATTAGGTGAGGTGATGGTACAACCTTTGACCCATTAAAAGAACTAAGAGATATTCATCCATATTTTATTTAACGCAATCGGAAATACTTTTAAGTTCTAAGATCTTCGGCGCAAATTATCACCATCTACTAAGCCTTTTCCCAATTATATTGGGGTCGGCTTTCAGTCTAACCGTATGCAGCTGAATACCAATATTTTACATGGAGCGACTGCCTATCTGACCTCCACCACCCAGTGACTGGGTAATACGATACCCCTTGGTAAGACTGGTTATTAGTTTCGGTCTTCTGACCACCCGTAACGACTGTCAAAGATCCAGGAATGACAGCCGGGACCAACGGCTTAACGTGCTTTCCGAGGCACGGAGGGGTAATCCACGGACTAACCGCGGCAAGTGTAACTTGACTTGATCGATCGAACCGTGCGGCAGTTTTTACTTAGCCACAAGCTCCGGCGCAAATAATATTATTGTAAATTCATCGCACGACTACACGCGGTTTATACAAAAGTCGTGATTATATCAGCCTTTCATAATACCGGTTCCTGGCCTAACTCGAGATAAGCTTCTAATCTATCGCGGTCTAGAATATTTTAGAAGGTGTTATTAGAGAAACCTACCTTCTAGTTTACATAACAAAGATTTAAAAAGGATACGAAATTGTTGTTTATGGAAAGTTTATGGAGCCATAGAAAAGAGTAAGAGATGATCAAAGAAACCATGGATGCACTGTGTAAAAGATTATATGGGGGTTAGATATAAAGGGGGAGACTACTTCTTCGTGACGCTGACACGACTGTATTTTAAATCTTGTTTTCCCAAATCTTTGCAATTTCCACGGCGTTGTCGGTGGCAGTGCAGAGGTCACTTTGACTGCATGTTTTGGGACACAGAGGGAAAGATAGGAGGTGGAGCATGGTTTGTGACACAGCCTACGGAGATGATAACTAATAGAGAAGGAGAAGATGGACTGGTAGAGGAAGAAGAAGACAGACTGCGCCGACCCAAATAAATTGGGCAGGGCAAGAGAATGATGAATCTTTAATCGTGACATGGATGGTATACTGCGCAGTAACAGTAGAGGCTTTCATTTTGACAGTTCAACAACATTCATTGCGTTATTTAGGTACGTTGTTGAGCAGACACAATTTTCAAACATATAAAGCAATGGGTTAGCAATAGCCTTTAAAATCATTCAGATTGTGTTTGATCGTGTGTTACGCAATTAAGGTGCTGGAGATTGCTGGTAGATAGACAATGGATGGGTAGGCTCTGCACCCTAATTGCGAACACACTATCGATCTCAATCTGAATCATTTTGAAAGATATTGCTGATCCATTGCTTCATATGTTCGAAATATGTGTCTGCTCAACAACGTAAATAACGCAATGAATGTTGTTGAACCGTCAAAATGAAAGCCATTGCTACTGATAGTGCGCTACGCACCTACCCCGCAGGACTGGAAAGAGATGCGTAACAGTGAAACTGCCTATATTTACCTCCTCTATACAAGAAATATTTCTTTGCAGGCATAAGACATTGTTACGGTACAAATCACGTTATAAAATGCAGCGGATTATGATTGAACTTTGCATAGCGGAAGCTCACGTGTGCAGAAGGATATAAGCCACATAACTGACCATCACGAGCCATAACTATCCACTGCCAAATATGGACAACACCATAAACAGCTTCAAAGAAATACTCTTGGAAATCACAATAAAAGTTGTAGCACTACGAATGACCACGGTAGAAACAGACTAAACGAAAGACAAAATTATTGCAATGTAGAAAGATGGCCGCGATGTCAAAAGATATAGCTATCTTTTTTTTCTCTCTTGACAACAAGAACTATAGTTTTTTGACAACAATGCACAAAATATGATCCTTTGTGAGAGACTGGCGTTCATACTAGGATACCCTGTGTGACGGATCACCAGGCTCTCTTTCAAACCGAAATAAAGCTAATAGATGAAAAGAAATCTCTCATCGCCGTAGAGTAGGGATAGAAGTAGTCATGCTATGCGTGCATTTCTCTACATTCTCTACAGGCAAATTTTGCTTCAATGTTTTATGATAATCCTTCCTATAAAATCAAAATGGGGAAGGAAATAATCTCGAGGAAACAGGCATGAACTAGAACCAAGAATTCGATAACATGTGACATCCACCAACCCGCACTGGGTTCGCGTGGTGTTCTACGGCCAGCTTCTTCTAACAGATTAAAAAAAAAAAAAAAAAAACCGTATATTTCAGGCATCAAGGCCCAGGCCGATGCCGCCGGGGCTGCGGGTTGTTCGAAAGAGGGGGCCACGATCGTGGCCCCTGGCACAGGCAACTGAAGAAACACGGGTGGGTTTTATTCAGTAAAAGTCTGACACTACGACACAAAAAAAAAAGGCCCATATAAATACATACAATACAATATTAATATAACTTAAAAATACTATAAATACATACAACATTATAAATTTATTACACTAAAAACTAAGACTAACAGAGACGAGGCCTGTGTTCCAGCAGTGGGAACATTATGTTAGTATAGGCATTACGCTTATACACTGTGTTCGCTTTTCTTACGATTTTAGAGTGACATCAGAAGCAACTGAACTTTGCATTCCTCGATTAATTTACACTTAGATCAACGACCTTCCAGCAACAATTGTCAGGTTTAACTATGCTATGGTCAATTAGTCGGTAGCCTATGTTTTCAGGGTCTCCAGCACGGTATGAACTCGCCTGCATTTCCTGGATGTCCTCAATTTATAGGCAGTCGGCCCGCCAGTAGATATGTGTGCGTAGTTTTTTTAGTAGTGTTGAGTTTTTTTGTTAATTCTGAAATTATATTGATAGAATATATTTAACCGCATTCTTTATCAAGGAATGCGTCTCTATATTTTGGACAACATTTAGTATGTAGCTAAAAATCCAGAACAATTTTGCAGTAAGTAGTTACTAAGGTTTTTACTACTAAATACCTAGTTACTTTCAGTGTAGTCGTGTAGGAAACGCCGACCTCATCTACTTACTTTTTAAAATATCATTGACGTGTAAAAGTGTTTATACAAACCTACTTACATAAATTAAATTATTTTCCATTTAATTTACAATTATGTACTTCATTTTAGCATGTGTTTATTAAGATTTAAGACTTGTATATATATATATTTTTTACTGTTTGATTCATGAAAACGCTGAAGATATGTTTATTGCTCATAATGAAAAAATAACCTGAAAATATCTAGAAAATGGTTGATGCAGTAACTCATATACTTAATTTGAGATAATTTCGTCAACTCAATCCGGCAAAATCGCGTTTTATTACCCACACATATGGAGAAACAAGTCCTAATCGCTAAATCCTGGTTGACGGCTCCAAATTCACGAATCTTGAGTCATGTACAGGATGATGTCACGAATCCTTCAAGAGTACGTGACGGGTTAGCAGATTGGTATGATTACACATGTCTTCACCTAAAACGTAGTGTGAACACATTTTGATAAGCTTGCGTCAATGACTAATGTCTTTTATTGGGACATTGTTTTCTTTTGTTCCTTTACTAATTAAAACGGTCAATGAAACATTACCCTTCTGACACCAACTGTTAGGTAAGGATGTGCAGATGTCGTATTTCTTAAACCTGCACTACACTACTCGCGAAGTTTCTTCGACGAAGTACTGGTCGAAATTGACCAAATTCCAGAACTACGAGATACTTCGAGTCCTTTGACTCGGGCGCAAAAACCGACAACGATCGGAAGTAGCCCGAGGCGAACCGAGGATGGACGAAGCGAACGGAAGTGCCCTTCTACACTCTCGTATTCGCGTAACTTCGATCAACTTCTCGAGTAGCGTAGAGCAGGCTTTAAATTGTTGGAAATGCTCCCATCTTATCTTAATCTTACTTGATTTTAGGCATTTCATCACCATCATTCCCCAACCCTTATCACAATGTATTCGTGGTCAGAACAACATGACTTTTTCTTCCATACTTCTCTATTAGTCGTCATCTCGATCGTCACCCCTTTTCTAACAATATTATTATCATCATTCACACAGTCCATCCATTGTTTCTTTAACCTTCCCCTACTCTTATAGCCATCAAATTTATTTTAGGCATTTCACTAAGGGCTGATTTTTCCCACGCCAGATAATTTTATCCGAGGAATAATTTTGATATTTTGGCAGTTATTTCATACAAAAACTGCATATAATATGGAATATAGAAAATCTAATATAGATATGAAAATATGAATACATAAATAATAACATAATTTAATAATAATGAAAACACTTTTAAGAATTACATAATAATTACCTGCATATTCTTACGCAATACATAAAATAACTGATATACTATACCTATATACACAAAACTATATATATATATATATAAGTACATAATTATACACCTAATTAAGCACATCTAATAATATTTAATTATTTGAATTGCCGCTTAGCTCTCTTCCTCTCTCCTAAATGTTGCTGTGCCCGGCAGGATCAATATTGATCTTTTACCTTTTATATACCATCTATGTAACACATATGGAATGCAATAAAGATTTGAATTTGAGTTTGAGTTATTCCACGAATAAAAAATATCTGTCGATTGAAAAATCAGCCCTAAGATAATAATATCAACGAGATAGCTTACAGAGAATAGATTTATTTATTCTATAAATACTTTTTCAATAGCAAATGACTTGACAGGAGTTGAGTCATCGAGATAGTTCGGGTTCAAAGACCATTGACAAAAACTGATAATTGAATCAGCCATCTTTATTATTGACTAGGTAGGTTGTGCCCGTGACTTCGTTCGCGTGGAAGTCGTAAGATACACAATATACTATAATCACAGCCACATTTTTGTAAAACTCTCTCTGTCCTACCGTGTCTCGCATCGCTTGGCCCCTTAGGATGGTAGCGTGAGGTTAAACAGCATATAACCTTCCTCAAGAATTGGGCTATTAAATGCAAAAATATTTTTTTTAATCCGATTGATAGTTCCAAAGCTTATCTCTTCAGTTTTATTATATTACTAGTTTCTCTTTCTGACTTTTCATTTTGCTTGGCTCCTAAGGATTGTAGCGTGATGTTAAGCCTATAACCGTCCTCAAGAATGGGGGTATCAAATGCAAAAGAAATTTCTCGAACCTCACTGGTAGTTTCAGAGATTAGCGCGTTCAAACAAACAAACTATTCAGCTTTATTATTAGTATAGGTACCTCGATAAATTGAATTGTGGTATTTATATGAAACTATTAAGGATGTTTATAAATACAAAACAAGGAGATCGATTCTCCTGAAAACATAATTTGGTACCTATACAGTTAAGTCCTATAAACGGTGATGACATTGTTTAGTTTCTTAGTAAACGATTCTCATTAGCCTTCCCTGTATTAAATAACGCAAACTCGTAAATAGTTTACATTACAAAAACGATTACCTAAGGAAAACGATGGGAAGAATTCAAGGCATTTATTTCCCCTTCCCTGTTTAAGATTGCGACTACAAATGTATGGGAATGAGATGTTTTTTTACAGTCTGTAGTACTTCCCATTATTGTCTCGTCCTGGGAAACCACTTGGGTGTCAATTAGTTGTCATACTCGTGATTGTGATTTAGCACGAGTCTAATGAGAGGAGGAAAAAAGAATACAGACATAAAATGACGGAATTGGATTGATTAAAATGTTGTGTACGCATTTGATTTTATTTATTTATGCCAATATCCATTCATATGTAGGTATATCTTAATAAATAATAATATAATAATAAATAATAAATCTAAATCTTCTGTACGTCTGTATATCACTGAACTCCTCCTAAACTGTTATACCGATTTAGATAAAAAAAAATGGGTGTTTGAGTGGGCGCTGCCTGGCCCTAGATGGTTTAGATTCACAATTGGATGTAGATTTAAAAAAAAACACCTTTTTTAATAAGAGAGTAATTCCCGTATTTTTAAGAACGTTGGTATTTAATTCTAATCACAGTCGCGATCTGTCAAAAATAACTCTAATTTAGTTAAAAAAAATTACCAACGTTTTTGACAGGTGACATTGATTGTCACTGAGATGAGATCGTGACTAGATTTTCAACGATTTTAAATACATAGTGGAACTAGCCTTCAGAAGTTATACGGCAATTGAGACAATATCAAAATCAATTAAGACGGATATTATATCAAAATAAAGAAAATGTCGTGAGGAAAATTTTGAGTATGGATGTGGATGTTGGAGAAGACCAAAGAATGGATGGAGTGTGTGAAAGGTAAAATGGCTAAAAAGGGGGTGACTACCGAGATGACGACTAAAGAATTATGGAAGAAAATTACACGTTGCGCCGACCCCAAGTAAATTGGAATACAGGTAAGAAAGATGATATAGCTATATGCTAATGTTTTTTTGGCGAGTTATGAACAGTTGTCAAATATTCGTGAGGTAGATAGCTACCTAAGTGAAAATAAAGAAGTATGGATAGACCATTTATTGTTGGTCATTAAAGACATCATCGCTAAAGATTGAAGTTTTATCAATAATGTTTTAATTTGTTATCCGATACACGAACACAAGCGTATGATTTCATGACACCCCCAAAATCGTCGAATTAACTTACTACTTGGTGACCCCCCCCCAAAATCTTGGGCTGCGACCGTACCTGGTTCAGAGCTTAACCATGCTTGCTCCCTGTGTGAATGGCGATTTTGGACGTATTATAAAACTAGCACCCTAATTGCGTAGGTAGTTTCTATCAGAATCCGAAGGATTTTGAAGGGAATTCGTAATCCATTGCTTCGTAAATAACGCAATGAATATTGTAGAATTGTTAAAATGTATAGAGGTATGAGGAACAGGGTGTAAAGTTCACTCATCCTCCATAGAAAAGGGAGGATCCTCCGACCAGACGGTTGTGTTTGGCGGGCAACTGCCCAACGATTGATGTTGGGAATTTGTATCTATGCTAATTACGCGGTAAACTCTGCTTGCGAGATGCAGGATTTGCGTGACGTCAGTATGACGCGTTGTTCGCATGGCGTAGTAGATACCGCTACATTTGGATTGTAAGAGCTTTACGCAACTACCCCGCAGGGTTCCTCACGAAATCATTATGTATATGTATGTATGTATATGTATATGTCATCACATATGTAAGTCGGTGACATAAATAAATAAAAATATGATTTTAAAGCCAGGTTTAAACCCAAAACCTCGTGCTTAAAGATTAACCTTCGGGCCATTACATTACAATTATCTACAATATTGTTTAAACAACTGAATAACTGAATGAATGATACTGTTTTTTTATTTACGATTTTCCGTTGTTTACTTTAAGATAACGACGCCTGTAAAACGTTTTCACCATGTTTAGGTTTTATTATAAGCAGAAAATAGCATTTTTTTTATCACTGAGTGAAAGTAAAAAAGAATATAATTTATTTGGACACAGTTCGTGAAACGCAATATACAAAATTAACAAAATAATGTACTTATCAAACAACAATAGTGCCCCACGACTGCGCCAAAAAGGTTTATTTCAGCATTAATGCCAGACATGCTGTCTGACGCTGTTCTAATGAAACTTTAGGGAAAAGTGACGGGGAGTACACACAGTTTCAATATCCCTATAAATACATACTTTTTATACTTCCTACTAATATTATAAACGTGAAAGTTTGTTTGGATGGATGGATGGATGTTTGTTACTCTTTCACGCAAAAACTACGGAACGGATTTGGATGAAATTTGGCACACAGTTGGTTTATAATTGGAATTAACATATAGGATACTTTTATCCAGATATTCCCACGGGATCGAAACTTATGCGGGTGTAACCGCGGGGCGCAGCTAGTAATATTATAAACGCGAAAGTTTGTATGGATGGATGGATGTTTGTTACTCTTTCACGCCAATACTACTGAACGGATTTGGATGAAATTTGGCACACCGATAGTTTATAACCAGGTTTAACACATAGGATACTTTTTATTCCGATATTCCTATTGCTATGCGGGTGAAACCGTGGGGCACAGCTAGTTGTCCATATAAAATTCCCAAATGCAGTTTCAAGAAAAGATTGGGACCTAAACGTAGGTAATAAATAGACTGTGCCTAAATAATATTCCTGAAAAAGTTTTCAACTTAATAAGTACAATATTTATGTTGTTGTAGATAACTGCGGTAAAGTTTACTAAAATTGAGATTAAAAAAAATAGATTCATTCAGGCAGTAGATACAAGTAAAATATTAGGTATTCAGCTGCATGCGGTTAGACTGGAAGCTGACTCCAACATATTTGGGAAAAGACATTAAGTCCGCCTTTGTACCTTATTTGAGTGCGAGTAGTTTAAATAAATAAATAAAAGGCAGGGCAGACGATGTGGCCGACCTCCCTGATGGCGTCAGCGTAGTTTGCTACGCTGACGACACGCTGGTCCTGGCGCAGGGGAGGTCGCATCAGGCGGCGGCCGACGCGATGATACGCGGGGTTGCGATAGTCGTAGAAAGGATCCGGCAGTTGGGTCTCGAGGTGGCATTGCACAAGTCCGAGGCCATGTCTTTTCATGGGCCCCGGTACGGGCCACCTTCGGGATCCCAACTGATGGTAGGAGGGGTCCAAATCGGCGTTGAAAAGACGATGAGATACCTGGGTCTCGTCCTCGACAGCCGGTGGAACTTCGTCGAGCATTTCCGACGTTTGGCTCCCAAACTGAAACGGACCGGGGCCGCCTTAAAGCGGTTCCTGCCCAACCTGAGGGGGCCAAACGCCTCCTGCCGGAGGCTTTACGCGGGGGTCGTGCGGTCCATGGCCCTTTATGGGGCCCCGGTGTGGGCGCGTTCACTGCGGCTTCGAGCCGCACACTATCTGAACGCGCCCCAAAAGGTGGTAGCCGTAAGGCTTATCCGGGGGTACCGCACAATCTCAGGCGAGGCAGCAGGCCTCCTTGCCGGACTGCCGCCATGGGATCTGGAGGCGATAGTCCTCGCGCGCCTGTATGACTGGCGTGCGGAGGCACTACGTCGGGGGGAAACTCTGCACCCGCGGCAAATCGCGGCGGAGCGGACGGACCTCCGGCGCGATCTCATGGCGGAATGGAAGGCGCGACTATCGCAACCCAGCGCAGGGCACGCCACGATAGCGGCGGTAAGACCCCTCTTTGAGGAGTGGCTAGAGAGGCGTCACGGCGCTCTCACCTACCGCCTGACGCAGGTCCTCTCCGGACACGGATGTTTCGGGAGGTTCCTGCACATCATCAGGCGGGAGGAGACGCCCGGGTGTCACCACAGCGAAGATCGCCCAGAGGACACGGTGGAGCATACGGTGGAGGTCTGCCCCGCTTGGGCAGAGCACCGCTGTGTCCTCGTAGAGGCGATCGGCAGCGGCGGCGACCTCTCGCGTCCGGCCCTGGTTCAAGCCATGGTCCGGGGCGAGAGGAAGTGGGAGGCGGTCACCTCTTTCTGCGAAGCAGTCATGCTAGCGAAGGAGGTGGCGGGATGGGCGAGGGAGAGATCCTCACGCCTCAGCCGCCGAGGGAGACGCTCCGGGCGTCGGGAGCCGCGTGACGACTCCCGGCCACCGTAGGCGCGGGCCTGCGGGCGGAGAGCAATGGGTAGCTCTCCGTCCGATCAGGACCAGGCCCGTGCCGGACGGCGCGTATGTGTTCCACGCGCGCCTCAAAGAGATGTCAGCGTAGTTGACGGGACCCGACAGGGCCGAAGCCTGCCGGGGTAGCGGGATCGTCCGAAAGGGTTACCGCTGCCCTGGTACATAAAGGGCTAAGGAAGGAACACGGGTGGGTTTTAGTCAGTAAGAGTCTGACACTCCCTTCTGGTCCACCCAGAGCGGCCCTCCCGCTCTGGGTGGACCAGAAGGGAGTGTGATGATTTCCCATACTCAAAAAAAAAAAAAAAGGGCAGACGATGTTGATGACGTACAAACATTACATATAACTATTATTGAATAGCATACTCATACTTTAACTGTAACAACGCCTTCCTAACATAATCCTACGCATGAGCATGACATAATTTTATAGAGAGAAACCAGCAATATAGCTGCAAGCGATTACCTAGCCATTTCTCATTCATTGACTATTAAAGTAATGTAAAACATAATTATTGTTCTTCAGATAATTTATAGCCAAATCGAACAGATTATAAATCGGTTGATAAACATCTCGTGTCTTTATTACCCACAGTGGCTAAAGTTTAGTGACTCGAAGCATGTAAACTCTCAATTTGTGGTTTTCGACACGGACGGTGTTGATTAATTTGTGTACGTAGATTATACGATGATTATACGGTGTTGATGTGTGTAGTTTACATGTGTATAAAACACATGTAAACTACACACATCAACACCGTCTAGGGATATTTTGTATAAAGTTCTTTAACTCAAAAAATACTGGCCAGTTTTAAATTCTTTTGAAGAAGGCTTATTTTGTAAACCTTTTTGAACGATTCTAAATTTGAATTTGAAAAAATAAATTAAAAACAAAAGATTTACGCGGCATAATGGTAGCGAAGTCCGAAGGCTTCATTTACCTACAGTAGTTTTTGGCTATTTTTTTGTGTCAAATTTAAGTTTTATAACAAGTTATAGGTTAATTCCGAATTAATGTTACTGTGTGCATCATGCAGCGGCGCCATTTAACGTGAGAGGAAATGTTAAGGGCAGTAGGCATGCTCCAATCTGGGGCTACTCAACGGAGTATTGCTGAGGAGATTGGAACAAGACAAATTGTGATATCAAGGTTATGGTCACGTTATCGTGCTACTGGTGATGTGGCTGAAAGACACCCAGGCGGGAAGCGCATAACCACTCAACGACAAGACCGATTTTTGCAAGTTGCCGCGAGAAGACAACCAAATGTTACGGCCATGCAGTTGGTTCAGAGGCTCCAGTCAGAGCACCAGTTGCTTGTGAGTGATCAAACTGTAAGGAGAAGACTGCATGAAGCTAACCTTCATGCTCGCAGACCGCTTCGTACTCCAGCACTACGCCGAGGAAATCGTGGACGAGGACTAGAGTGGGCTCGTGAACATTTGCTCTGGGAAGATAACCAGTGGTCTGTAGTGCTGTTTACCGATGAGTCCCGGTTCGGTTTCCATTCCGATACACGTAGAGTACGTGTTTGGCGAGTTCCTGGTCGTAAGAGCCGTCTGCAACATCCTCAGGAAGTCAATTCATACCACGGCGGGACAATTATGGTTTGGGCGGGAATTTGTGTTGGTGGAAGAACAGACCTCGTTTGGATCAGAAACACCATGACGGCTGAAAAATGCCGTAACGAGGTGCTAGTACCAATAATCTACCCCCATCGACGACAAATGGGCCAAGAATTCACGCTCATGCACGATAACGCCCGTCCGCACACAGCGAGAGTGGTGACGAGCTGGTTGCAGGAGCACGACGTATTGGTCTTAGGCTGGCCCGCTCAATCGCCTGACCTAAAATCCCATAGAACACGCGTGGGACATGCTCCAAAGAAGGGCTTTGAGGAATTTCCCTGGAAACATTGCGACGGAAGAGCAACTTTTTTTGCATCTTAACCGGACCTGGGACAATATACCGCAGCAAGACTTGGATAACTTAATCCAAAGCATGAAAAACCGTTGCAGGACCGTTATTAACGTCATGGGGTGTTTTACTGACTACTGATTTTTCACATAACTGTTAAAAACAGATTAATTTTTCCTTATTTTTCACTTTTTCTTGAGAAACACATTCATTGTTAGTTTTACCATTATTTCACGTTTTTTCTTTATTTGAATACAAATTTGATTACGCAAAAAAAAATAGTTTATTTTTATTCTGGAGTATAGTCTGATAAATGGGCCTTATAAAAATATATGCATGCTGTATGTTATTTTTAATAAATTTTGAGTAAATTGAGTAAATCCAAAATATCCCTAGACAGTGTTGATGTGTGTATTTAAAACTGAAGAAGTTAAATGGAAGACTAGATTTTTTTTAAAGTATGCAGTTGCACCGTTTCTTCCTTTTTTGCTTAAAAACTCGGAAGGAATGGTAGATATATCACCGAATTTAAAGGAAGGTGGTCCAGTGGTAATGGCCCCCTACTAAAGATATGTAGGAGTTTAAACACAGACAGGCGCTTCCTTTGTGTAATTTATTTCATCACCACTGCTCTCAAAATGGTGAAGGAAAACGTGTGGGGAGCCAGCATGTCCTAGAACCAAAAATTCCACCAATTCAAACTGGGCCCGCGTGGTGGATTTTAGCCCACTCCCTCTCTCAGAGAGGAGGCCTGTGTCCCAGCAGTGGGAACATCATAGACTGATTATGATAAAAGGATTGCTTATTGTAGCCGTGACGTAGGTTAGTTTGTATCCATAGGTATATCTTGTAACCTTTTCATTAGCAAAGGAATTTTACCCCTGATTACTCCTGAAATACAGTTCACAATAACACAGGAGGCGAATAAATAGCCTAAAAGGGTGACGTTCACTCGTTCATGAATAGATTTGTTTTGACTTTGACCTATTCATTATTGTAAAGAACATGAAAGTTCAATCAGTACACGTGAAGTCAGAATAATATTATCTCTTATAATATTTTCTATACTTTACACATATGATAAGTGGCATTGAACGGAATGCCCTCGCTATAGTCTGTGTAGCCTTTAGATATCTGACTCAACTGTTACGTATCCTATACAATGGCTTTCTTATTTTACTAGCGATAAATAACATAACATACTTGTTTAGACTGGCACGTTTACCGACTGTTAGGTATATTCAGGAGAGTTATGTTGAAGGTATGATTCATACATAACTCATTTGTGTGATTAAAGATCAGGAAGACTAAAGACAACCAAACCAACAAATCTGAATGATATAGGTACATTTATCCTGGTTATGATTGTTATAATTAATTGCAAATTTGACCATGTAAGACTTATGTACTTATGTACCTGACTATAATATTATTAATTGACTTCACTGTAATTTCTGTTTCGTTTTGAAGACATTATTTTTGTTTCTATTAATATTTTAATGTATGTAATAATTTGCACGCCGCAAGGTAGATTGTAGCCGATCTCATTAATATATGTACTTATAATATCCTATACCTGTACCTACATTCGAAGTATGTAAATAAAATTCTGATTCTGATTCTGAAACCCTTGCAGCTTAAATATCTGCATGTTTCAGATTTCAGACAATAGATAATCTGACAAGTTTGATGCCCAGCACCCTTATTGCGTTACGCACATTCAGGATTTTGAAGAAAACTGCTAAGCTATTGCTTCATATATTTAAAAAAATCCTCTACTGAACATCGTACATAACGCAATGAATGTTGTTGAATTGTCAAAATGAAAGGTGTGAATTTAAAGTGTGTTACGGAATTACCCCGCAGTTATAAGAGCCTCAACTCAGTAATAAAACATCTCAGAGCAAATCTTTTCATGTCAAAAGCTTCTGTTCATATGATCATAAATAATTTTAAAGCCATTTTGATTATTGTAACTGAATCTAAAGTGAAAAATGATCCATAAAGTAATCTAAAAAGATCTAAGAAGAAAACTACCATCGGCACGTAAAGATCTAAAAAAAGAGCCGAAAAACATTTCGTAGAAAAAAGTATTGTATATTAATTTCGCTTTGATCTTATTAATAATCAATCGAGATTAAAAACAGATGATTCACTACATTCTATAATCAATCTGCATCGTAAAGAATCATATCGAACCGTTACAAATCTCACGAGGTCACAGAGTTCATACAGCAAACGCAAAACAAAACCCAGTTACAACAGGACCACGTGAACACTACAGTTCCATTTTTATATGCAACAGTTTGCATTTTCATTGGCACTTAAGAGTTTAATAGGTTTTTGCCTTTGAATGTCGTAAATAATAGCTTTTACAATTTCCTCCATAGTCAAGATGGAAATGTGTTATGGTCAAGATGGAAATGTTATTAGATTAGGTTTTGATGTTTATTGGCTATGGTATTGAATTTCTGATCGACGATATTGTTTATGGTATTGGAAACGTACTGTGGTATTATATGTCATTCGAATAAGCTATATTATTAACGGCTTTTCTGTTGACATCGTTTGTTTAATTGAATTCATATACATGTACACGATTTTCCTAAAATAGCCTCAGATAAATCTGTAAGTGAAGAACTCAGCTTTGATAACAAAGTCTGAGTGAAAAGTAAAGCTAAACAAAGTCAAGTGTTTAAATAATCATTCATCATAGGAAATCAATTACAAATTCGGAGATTGAGAAGATTCTTTTGGGACGCTCGTTCCATCATATACCTCATCCATCGCTTTCCATCAGGCGTGGTCGAGGTCAAGAGCAAGCCCTTTCGTCAAAAAAAAAATTAAATAAAAAAAACTTAAACAACTACTGACGCCTACCAATCTCCATTTGCGTAAGTATCACATTCAAACAGATCAAATTAAAGGAGAAAGTAGCATCGATTACACATATTACCAATGATAGAAAGATTCCAATCTATTTGTATAACGGTTAGTTACAAGCTCATCACGTTCAATCAAAATTGAACGGTGAATTAGAAACACTAGTATTAGATTATAGAAACCATAGAATTTGTTATGCAAATAACGAGAGGGAAAATAATGAAAATATTGGTACTATCTTTGTAGTGGCTTCGGTTACAAAAGAATTGAGATACATTGCATTAGGATAATCTTGCGTACTGATCCACATTGCTCAGTCCGTGTTGGTCGAATTTAGCCAACTTTGTTTGTTCATAGGTCAGTATTTTGAAACTAGAATGTTTCAGAATATCGGACTAATGTTGCTGGTCTAAATCTATTTGAATAAATGTTGAGGTTTCATGAGGATAGTTTTGAGTATGCATGTGGGTGGCTATAGGAGTAGAGGAAGACCGAAGAAACGGTGAATGGATCCTGTAAAAGATGAAAATAATAAATATGGTTAGAAAAGATTAGAAAAGAGGTGACTACTACCAAATAAATCGGGAGAAGGGTTTTTTTTTAATATTGACACTGGATGCTTTTTCAACACCATATTTTAGTAAATTATTATTTAAATAGTTTGTTAGATAATTTCGTTTAAATATTGGTAAGAGTTCGTATTGGATATTTTCGATATATTCGGCCACACACGTCATTCACTAAACCTTCTACAAAGTATATTTAGTCAGCTTCCGTTCTCACAAAATCTCTATTTTTACACATTCTGACTAATGCACTAAAAATGTCGTCTTCACATTCTGACTTTCATATCCTGCCAGTTTTCGTTGTGTTTCTACGCGTTTAAATTTAATTTAAAGATAACAACACAACAACAGACAACTACTCTTAACCCTGTAACTGTTTTTAGACAACTGTAACCTTAAGTAGTGTTGACCGTACACATAAGTCCCCTTATATATTTCGTTGCTTAAAGGTAAAAAAATGTATGGGTCAGTCCTACAGCCATACTCATTTCAATTTACATATTTAATTCTGGCTCACCCCAAGAGTCTTAACAATACTAAGCGGAATCCAGGCCCGGCTTAGTAACAATGACACCGTAGAACCACGTAGAATGAACATATGACATCATTAATTATAATATTGACATTATCGAACAAACATGGTGATTCACAAACCCATATTACTGGCTCAATGGATGTGATTGAGAATAGTTTATAGTCTTGTGGAGATTCCAATGGACATTTTCTAGTCTTCCTAGCTAAAGATATGCCATAGAATTGAATTCATTGTTCTTCATTCTTGTTGAATTCTCTGTATCCCGGATTTTTTGTAAGGTCTATTGTTATTTGTTTATTATTGCAAGGCTCGTTTTTGACCTTTGTTTCCTGGTCGGTACACGCTTTGCCTTGCCTTGTTATTGTATCATTGTCTTTTTCGAAGCAAGAACTGCCATCGGAAATACATACGGTTTAGTCTTGTTGTATATGATTTACTAGCTACGCCCCGCGGTTTCACCCGCATAAGTTTCAATCCCGTGGGAATATCGGGATAAAAAGTATCCTATATGTTAATCCTGATTTAAAACCACCTGTGTGCCAAATTTCATCCAAATCTGTTCTGTAGTTTTTGTGTGAAAGAGTAACAAACATCCATCTATCCATCCATCCAACCTTACAAACTTTCGCATTTATAATATTAGTCGTAGGATTAATGCTCTTTCTTTAAAAGTCTTTCAGCGAAAAGCAAAACTAAAACATTGAATACTATAATCTCAATACGTCTTTCATCTTTGAATTTAACCATAGGTACGCTTCGCTCCCAAACCACAGTAATTATTGGAACAGAGCATGAGTTACACTACCTATTAAAAATATTCCAGTACTTTGGACTCAACCCATTCCATGATTCCATGCTTATCGCTTGCCTGATGTGAAAAACCCAAGCGTTAATTTCAAATGAATTTTATACCTATTCAGGTCAAAAGGTATGACATTATCTGCACAGTCATTAATATTAGGAAGGCTGGAATATCCGCAATGCCATACGTCACACCTGCAGAACAATAACTGCCTTTTCCTAACCGTAAGATCTAGAGGAGTGAAGATTTTGGCAGAAATTTTGGTACCGTAATAAAGCTGTTAAAGTTGTACGACGGTCAATCATGAGATGGGACTTTGTGATTGATGAGGAGCACATTTTCGTAAACAATGAACCTCATTAGGAAAGATCGCTAGCGATGAAGAAAATACGAAAACAAATACTGTAGTTTTAGCAGATGAATACCATATTATTGTAATAAAAACTGTAATGATGTGTGGTCCCGATAAGTAGACCTGACTGATAAAAACGCATATTGAAGTTAGCTGACTCAAGTAGGAGCAGTAAAAATGTTTTTCGCAGCTATGCCGACGCGATCAATTTAAGTATTCGAGAAATAAGCTTGATTAATCCTTTAAATACATTGATAGTATTTAGTATTTAAGAATCGATAATTTACTCAAAACTCGTCCCTTACTATCCAAAGATATCAATGATAAAATCGTTATTTTCAGCAATAATGATAATTTGTAATAGTTTAAAAAATTACCACAATATGAAGCCATAAAAAACTTCGGCACCTTACAAAAGCCAATGATCCCAATCACACTCGCATTTCGCGATAGCCGAAATTATCATCGGTTCACTTACTGGCTCGCACGTCAGGAGATGTCTGAAAAAGTTGCAAGTCAATGACCGCAAAAAAAGTGCACGACTCACCTTGCTCAAACCGAAACTTGCTTACTCCAAAACATTCGATACCCCACGGTGCATCACAACACGAAAAATAACCTGCAATACACCTTTCAACATGTGCCGATCGATTTATTTATCACTTCTTATCTACAACACATAGATTTCGATGTACACACGCGATTATTTCAAACTCCAGAAAATATTACTATTTTTATTTCCACTTGTCACTTTTCCCGCTCAATTTTTAATTTTAATCCGATCGTGTTCGAAGTTTAAAAAGTTTTGTGTCGCTAACGGCCAGCGTTCTTGCGACTGACATGGAAACTCCGCGGGAGTTGGCACAGTACTGAACCAACTGAACCGCCGCCCGCCGCGGTCCGGTCAAGTGAGAGCGCACGTTGTGTCATCAATGTGCTCCGTGTGTTCCAGCTAAGCACACATGTGTGGGCAGATAAATAAATACTTGGTAGTTCGCTGAAGACTGGTCTTACTGCTGATAGGGTACAATGACACCAACTTGAAGAAAAAGGGTAAGAACCTTCATGAAGAAAGTAAAGACCATAACAAAGAGCAAAAGCAACGATTCAATAAAATACAGAGGATCAGTGGTAGAAATACAAGTAGCTGGTTTTTGTTAATGTATTTTAAATGGGACACTAACTAATTAGAAAGATAATCCCAAACCAACAGTTATAAGAGTATTGGATGCTTTGAACTATGGGCATAAGGTAATGCTATGGATATGATAAAGCAATACCTGATAGACTGGCTTCCGAAGATTTGAGAAGAATGCATGAGTAATGTAGGTAATTTGAAGAAGAGCAACAGCAGAAGATCCTACCATACCTATCTCTGCGTTGACACTGATGAACAAGCTGAAAAGGATGTCAATAGTATGGAAACAGATCGCAAAGCAAGCAACGATTTCGATAACTTAACAAGAGAAGATAACTTGAAAGAGAAGTTATACAAACTGTGTTTACCATCGTGTAAAATAGACAGGAACATGATAACAGCTAAGCAAAATAATATTTCGCCTTATCAGATAATAATTTCTGCATCAGTAATGCTTTCTCCTATCACTCTGATCCTCTTAATGGCAGGAGAGCAAACTTTATCTCTTGTATCAACAAAACACTTAAAGTATTGACTTGATTGATTTGAAATTAGTTAAAAAAAATAACTGATTCATTGCAAACATCTTAGATTTCAACAGTTCATAAATTAACACTGTAAGACACAGAAATTCCGTGTTCGTCTATGCGAGCACTATACTCTTTACAACTTTACATATACTGCGAAGCTATAGAAATTTCACTCTTATTAGTATGTCTTACAGGCTATATCTTCCGCAGATTTATTGGTAGACATTGGTAAGTGCGACCCCGTAACGTAAACTTACTTTTTATATTTCATCGAGTATTATGGCATTAATATATATCCAAAGAGGTCGGAACGTCATTGATGCAGTTTAATTAATATTAGATAAACCATTGAATAACAATTTATTGATATTCTTGCGTTGCAAAAATGAAATAAAAGTTTAGAAATGTTGTCGCGATCCATGATAATGGATTTTTTATGTTTGGCTTAGCTAGTGTATTGGTATTAATGTATTTATCTAAGTAATCTATTGCCATATCAGCTTGTAAATGTCAAATGAAAGCACTGGCCTTGGATACAGGTACGAACTATCCAGAAGTGAATACATTTCTCATCATGTTTGTCTGACAGTTACTTATTACCGCTGCAATAAATTGCTAAAACACTATATTTTCTGTGCATAATCAGCCTAAAATGTCTCCACTGCTGGGACACAGGCCTCCTCCCTTCGAGAGGGGTTATATATATATATCTACCACACAGGCCCAGTGTGGGCTGGTAAGTATCACATGACATGTCTTCGAATTTTTGGTTCTAGTACATGTCGGTTTCCTCACGATGTTTTATGATGACATTATTTATACAAAGTAAAGCGCCTGTCTGAGTTAGAACCCACGACCTACGACTCGTAAATCGCCACCACTGGGCCAGCACTGCTCACTATATTTTCTGTGATTTATCAAAATACCCTCTTAATAATAAATAGGATAATTCATTTAGAGGATGGACCCTTTAGATCTTATATACTTACATTGGGTTGGTATGATCAGTACCTATCCATGTTTTCTTCAACTTTCAAATTGGCGTAAATCCCAAAGTTACCGCTACATTCGTGCAGGTGCGGTGGAAAATCAAAGTAAATGCCGCTAATGGTCATACAATATGGGTCCCTTCCAAGTTACGACGTAACCTACGAGCCAGGTGCCTTAAAAATAATGAAGTCGTAATACTTCAAACGTAATTTGGGAATAAATGTGGATGATCGACCTGAAGAAACCACCATTGGTATACTAGATGAAGGTGAAGTCCCGGGTGACGTGTCGTAACTTGAGAGAGGCCTGTGTCCAGCAGTGGACTGTGATAGGTTGAGTTAATAATTTGATTTTTTTAAATCTATGCGGCCATGAATGATCCTTCTTGAGCCCGATGATGGTACATCCTCACTAAGGTCATTTGTCATACATCATGTGGCAGCATTTCTTCGAAATTAAAGAATTGAGACGATATTTACTAGCATGACTAGCATGATACATAGCAAATTGTTTTGCACGGCACCGTATATTTTAGCAATAAATCCGAATGTATTATATAAATAGTTTCTGATAATTACGGAATCTGAATTGATTCCGTAATTATCAGAAACTATTTATGCAGGACAAATTTAATTAAGGTTCAGGAATAAATCACTGACAATCAGTCTTACCAAGGGGTATCGTATTACCCAGGCGGGACTAGGTTGTGGGGATGTATTTAAGGAATCAATACCAGTTAATTGGTGATATCCTAAATTATTTGTAGAAAAAAAAAAAAAATAAAAAAAAAAACAATGCATTTTCTTTCTATCTTTCTAAATAGTTGAAGAATTTCGGTGGCGATATAATAGTAATTAGTGCTTATTTGTAAAATAATGTTGAATAACGTAGTAAGATTATGTTAATTACCTTCAATTTTTATCTTAAAACGCTTTAGCTATCAGGTTATTATCTCAAGACAATTTAGATTAGACTCTGTTCATTACAGAACGTCGGTATTAATCGGATAGAATTTGAGGAGATTGGCTTAAGATTGACTCCTACTGTTGTTACACAATTTTGTGTTTCAATATGTTTGTTTTTCAGGATGCTTGTTGATGACAGACAATAACTACTTATAGCTTTCCTTAATCCTTTATTAGATTAAGGGCTGATTCTTCGATAGTCAGATAACTTTTATCTGAAGAACAAGTATGGCTTATTTTCTGTACAAAAGCTATCAAACCACGATATTTATCCCTCTGATAAAATTTATATAACTATTGAAAAATCCGCCCTTAGTCTCCAATATTAACAATGAACGTCATCTTCAAGAGCACCTCCAACAGCGTCATCAAAAATGGGCTTCCCCAGGGCTCAATTCTAGGTCCATGTATGTTTCTCGTGTGATCATCTTATGAAACTGCCTATCCACAAAATGTATGTAGTATGCAGCTTCTGATTCTGATTCTGAGCTTCAATGAAGTATTGTTTTGTTGTATAATAACTGAAACGTCGTAAAGTCTTGTGAATACCAGGAACTTAATGTTTTCTTGAGTCAAAGACAATTAACCAAAATGGTTTCTTATAAAACTGCTTTAAAACTAAGTTGGCAATTTGCTGTTCGCTTAAAGTAAGTGATGTTTTACCAAACAATGAAACTTTAAAATAGGCATTTCATTTTAAAAGCCATGTGCAGCATAATAAATAAATACCTGTGTCGCGTCTTCAAGAAAATTATCTTCTTTTTGGTTCATCTTTTGTTAATTAAAGTTCATTGTATTTTTTAAACGAGGATTGTTCAAGTTTTATTGAGGAAAACTCGAGAATGGTCGAAGCCGTATCAATCAAAGAAATACAAAGATTTTGTGGAAATAATAAGTTCATAGTTGTAAATGAAAGGGGGTCAAAATGAATAAGGGCGGATTTTTCAAACTTCATATAACTCTTTTCTCAGGAATAAAAATTGCGGTTTGCCAGTTTTTGTGTAGAAAAAAATATCAAAATAAAATAGCAAACATGTTGTAAAATCGGCCCTAAATAATATATAATAATGTATTTATCTCAGACAACATAAAAAAAAAAACAATGCCTTAATTGACTTAATTTCCATACCAAATACGTCAGTATATTCATTCGTTTTCTAGTAGCTCAGTCATAAATTAATAAACAAAGCAGGGCACTGTTTACAAACCGCTTGTAATGCGTCTGCTTCAATGAGCCGACATTACAGTTCGAACGGTCTTCAATTAATTTAGATTGCTAACATTTGCTGTGGCGACTGATTCTGGGCGCCATTCTGTTTATCGTAATTACTCCGTTACTTCAGTTACATCATATCATACGTCAGATCTTGGCTAGGTATAATTACTTGCAGCTGTGTCTACAGGTAAAAATATTATGTTGTTGAATGTAGCATCCGTTTCATCTTCTTTGATGACTGTTCGTGACTTTGTTCGCGTGGATGTCGGATAACACTAATGTGCCAATTAGAGAAGGTGTACCACCTCCCATTTATAAAGGGCCTTTCGACCAGGCCTGGTGATTTATCCTAGTAAGAAGCTGCCAAAAAAAAACTTGTGTTATTTAGGAAAATGCTTCTCTATATACTGTGTTGGATTACGCAGATTACGCTACACGGTGTTGGATTTAACTAATATACATTGCTGACATTTGCTGTGGCGACTGACTCATCATCATCATCAGCCTGTAGCAGTCCACTGCTGGACATAGGCCTCTCTTATTGCAAGCCATTCAACTCGATTTTCGGCAACTCTCATTCAGCTGCTACCAGCCATCCTGCGAAGATCGACACTCCACCTAGCCTGACGGTGACTGACTGGTGGGCGCCTTTCTGTGTATCGTTATTACTCCGTTACATCAGTTACGTCAGATCTTGGCTAGATATTATTTGCAGCTGTGTCTACAGGTTTATTGTTTTGTTGAATGTGTATCCCTCTCATTTCATCTTCTCTGATAACTGCTTTGTTGCCTATTTTACTTTGATTGATTTTAGAACACCCATACATGGTGGCAGGGACATCGACGCGCCATTACCATGAATCTGAACCCCCATGCGTTGAAATTTTTTACCAGATATTTAAAAAAAAAATGTTGTTCCGTATATTTTGCCCGCGTACCTATTGCAGTTTTCTATAAAACAGCAGTTTTTTTTTTGATAACTGACGAAAAATGTTTTTGATTTCTACGCGCCTTTCTATTTATCGTAATTACTGCGTTACTTCAGTTACGTTATATCATACGTCAGATCTTGCCTAGGTATAATTACTTGCAGCTGTGTCTTCAGGCATAGATATTATGTTGTTGAATGTAGCATCCGTTTCATTATATGTATGTACTTTGATTATTTTTTAATTGTCTATTTATTTTCATAGATATTAGTACTAGTGCCATTAATAACGTTGATTTCTGAACCTGATTTATATTTAACATTTTTTTTTTTTTTTCATTTTACTTTTTTATGTATTTTCTCTCTTTGTTAACTTTAGCGTCATGGAGTTCCTGTCACCAAGACAAGCTTTCAGTTTTAGAAATTTACATGGGTCTACGAATAGTATCAGTAGATTTTTGAAGTGCCAAATTTCAATAGATCTTCGATTAATTGTTTCGAACAAATAAAAAAAAACAGTTTATGTGTGTGTCTCTGTGTATGTGAAGCGAAGAATATATAAAAGTCCGTTGAATCTACAAGACTATTATGATATTAGTTATCTATCAGTTTTATATTTCGGAGAATCGGGACAGATGCAAATCAAACAGACGACCCTGCGGAAAAGATAGGTTCGATAGAACAATAAAGTAAAATTTCATATTGTAGCAACATACATTACATATTCAAGTTGTGCAAAGACCGTCAATAAACGGCAATCGAAAGATATCGCGATAACTGTTACCTATAAACCTTTTTCTAGTAAATAACACACTCTATACATTCTTTATCACTTACGTAAGTACCTTTATAATGATAATAAACGTCTTTTAGCGATAAAATACATAATTAAATGATTTGAAACGGATTCTCAAGGATTTGCCGACGTTTAGTGTAGGTAAATCTATAAAATATTTGAAATGTGACACGTTTCAGCTAATGATATAGTTAACATTGCTTCATCACCATTCTCTTGCCCTTATCCCAATTTATTCGTGGTTGGTGCAACATGTCTTTTTCTTCCATACTTCTCTATTAGTCGTCATCTCGGTAGTCATCACCTTTCTTAATCAATCAAATCAGGCTATCGCATTTCGCTTTTCATACTAAGAGGAAGTCTCAAGAATCTGGACGGATAGATAAGCGTCGTAAATGCCAGCTTCGTCTGAAGATTTAAACCTATTAACGGCCACAAAGCTTAAGCTGTTTAAGTTGAAGCATTTAGAACGTTGGCCCATGCTTCCTTATCATAAAAAGACAGGGTAACTCCCATACAGAGACAAAACTTAGCGTAAACTAACGCTTCAATCAATCGCAGTCCACTGCTGGACATAGGCCTTTCCCAGGCTGCACCACAACACCCTGTCCTCCGCCTTCTGCATCCAGTCCGTCCCAGCAACCTTCTTTAGGTCGTCCGTCCATCTAGCTGGGGGGCGTCCCACACTACGCTTGCCGATACACGCTCTCCACTCCAGGACTCGTCTGCTCCACCGGCCATCGGTGCTTCGACAAACATGGCCAGCCCACTGCCACTTCAGTTTCCTTGCTCTGCAAGCTATGTCGGTAACTCCGGTTCTTTTCCGCATAATTTCATTCCCCACCCCCTTTCTAACCATGTCATTATTCACACAGTCCATCCATCGTTTCTTTGGTCTTCCCCTACTCTTATAGCCATAGTTAACGTTACTCATTAGGTACTTATAAGTTATTGGAGTACTTATGAGTTCGCGGCGTGCGATAGGAATTGACTGGCAGAAATCTTCACGTAAGGAAAAAGCGTTATGCCCCCTCCATACAGCTTTCTCTCTCTCTCTCTCTTATTATACGAGTGTGTCTGTGCATGCGAGTATCGCGGAAGAAACTTCGTTCCTGACGGCGGACTTCCCCGAGCGCACATATTTGATGTATTTTATATTAGGTTAGATATGTTGTTTGATTGTCTCTCGGGGTTTTCTTATGTCATTGGGACTTGCATAGTTATATGCATTAGGTATTTGATGCTTATCGGTACATATATTACATTTGCCTTTAGGAATGGTCTACCTAACAGTCAAACGAGGTTTCTCCTTTTGGGATCCCCTTTGCAATGGATTGCATTTTGTCGCAACTATGAATTGTTATAATTATTGGTAACCATATTTAAAAAAAAATTCAAACAGACAAAGTCGTGTAAAAAGGCGCTTTTAAATAAGTTCCTTATTTAATAAAAGAATCATAGGACATCAAAAAGTTCGTCCGCATCGCTGTCAACAGGAACAGTGCCCAAAAGGCTGGCAGCATTGCCGCGTTGTATGGCGGTGCTGATTCTTTGGACAAGAAATAGGCCAGCCCTCTGGTCACGCGAAGAGTCGACCAACCGCTTGGCGATATCTCGAATAATCAAGTTTGTTAGCTCATATTAATAAAATAAATTCGTAAAAACTCACTCATTCATGTTCTTTAACGCCAATGCGTGTTCATTGTCAGCTACAACTTGCAGCAAGTCCTTCTTCAGCTGCACGCCGGAGTCTTGATCAATCTCTGGCGTTACTTGCACATGTACTTGCGTGTTTTCCACACGTACTTGCGTGACATGCACAGTTGACTGTTCGGGTGCGGGTTTTTCCGCCACTTGCACAGAGTCCGCCATCGTTGCAACGAATCCGAGTTAACGCGACCTATGATTTATTTTTTTATTAATTAAGTATTTAAAATGTTTTTGGCAACGAAACAACTATTTAAAATGAAAATAAAAGTAAGTATTGCAGCTTTTTATTTCAACAATTCAAACGAATCATCATCATCATCATTTCAGCCGAAGGATGTCCACTGATGGACATAGGCCTCCCCCAAGCACCTCCACTTCGACCAAAATAAATTATTTTATTTATTCACACGAATACTAAAAATAATTTTTTTGCACAATGTGATGTTTAATTTTGCATATTTTTATGCTTAGAGGTTGTATTCAGTTGCCAAAAATCAACTTTAAATTCCACTCGCGATTATAATTTTTACAAAACTGCAACATTTTTTTAAAGAAAACACTTATTTTGCCGTTAGCGAAAATTAATAATTATTTTATTATTAGATAAGAATACAATTAAAAAAATTATTAATAAAAGTAAGACTGTTTCCTTACAAGAATCCGATGCCAAGTGTACAATCGTCGGTCACTTATCTGATATGAAAAATAATCCTCTTATCATATCTACAGTTAATTGTACCAATCAATAAGTAGGTAATTCACATTCACATTCTTACTATATAAGGTAATAATTATGTGCTACGATAATAATTTGATAAATCGTTACGTGCAGCGCAATTTTCATATTTAAATGAAATATTAGATCTAATTACCTATTGTCGTGTAGCGACAAGAAAAGCTTAACTTTGACTTTAAGTTAAACTAAAGTTAAAAGTTAAATATAATTAAATTAAAGAAAGGGAGGTAAAAATAAATTAAAGATATATTTACAAAATATACAAAAGATGGAGATGGACTGAAGAGTGGTGTGTAGTATGTGGAGGTGGGGTGTATGGGTGACGATGCACGATAGGTGGGTTGAGGAGGCTGAGATGGAGTTGCAGATGGAGATTAGGAGGTAGGCCGACGCGAGGCAGGTGCCGGTGACAGGTGCAGGTGCAGGTGAAGGCAGGTGCTGGTACGTTTGCGGCACGGAGGATCGGTACCCGTAGGAGGGCCCACGCAGCAGGAGCAGGACGCAGCAGGGCAGCAGGAGGAAGCAGGCACGGCGGGGGTGCTGTCGGCCCGCCAGGTGAGGCGGCCTTCGCATGAGGCGCGGCCCAATAAATACAGGAGATTCTTTTGGGGCGGCCCTCGGATTAGGCGCGACCCAATAGGAGTTCGGAGTCCTCTGGCGAGGCGCGGCGGCGGTCCGACTGGTACTCGAGGCCTTCACGGAGGACGGAGGACGAAGGACGGAGGCGTAGGGAGGGTCCGTCAGGTACCGGAGCGGAGAGGTACGCTGGGTGTTCCCGGGATAGGTGGCCCTGGAGTATCAGGCTTATCTGATGTATTCGCTTTAGAGGCAAAACGGGAACTGATGCTCGCATTTCGTGGATTTAATATGTTAACTCGTAGAATAACATCACGTAGAAAATATGAATTTGAGATATAATAGTGGCCATGATTAATTTTGGAGAAGTATGAATGTATAATCCTCTAAAAAGTAGCAGGCCATTAAGAATTTAAAAGAAAAGTTGTCATAGCGACAGTGTTGTCAAAACTGTCATGATAGAATAAATATTAATAAAATACAATAAATTCTATACTTAAATTGTTTTATAAGTATAGTACTTATAGGAGAAAATGATATCAATCAATGTGGGCGAAATTCCCAACTTTTGGATGCCACTAAATCGTCGTAGTCTTATGTTAAAGTTGAGGCTGTGTCTTTGTGCTGATTGTGGATAAAACGTGTCGTGAGGGACAATCCAAACAGCGCCTTTTTTTTTTTTTTTGAGGATGGAATACCATCAAATGACCCCTCCCACTCTGGGTGGAGCAGAAGGGAGTGTCAGACTCTTACTGACTAAAACCCACCCGTGTTCCTTCCTTAGCCCTTTATGTACCAGGGCAGCGGTAACCCTTTCGGACGATCCCGCTACCCCGGCAGGCTTCGGCCCTGTCGGGCCCCGTCAACTATGCTGACATCTCTTTGAGGCGCACGTGGAACACATACGCGCCGTCCGGCACGGGCCTGGTCCTGATCGGACGGAGAGCTACCCATTGCTCTCCGCCCGCAGGCCCGCGCCTACGGTGGCCGGGAGTCGTCACGCGGCTCCCGACGCCCGGAGCGTCTCCCTCGGCGGCTGAGGCGTGAGGATCTCTCCCTCGCCCATCCCACCACCTCCTTCACTAGCATGACTGCTTCGCAGAAGGAGGTGACCGCCTCCCACTCCCTCTCGCCCCGGACCATGGCTTGCACCAGGGCCGGACGCGAGAGGTCGCCGCCGCTGCCGATCGCCTCTATGAGGACACGGCGGTGCTCTGCCCAAGCGGGGCAGACCTCCACCGTATGCTCCACCGTGTCCTCATCCAAACAGCGCCTAACAGTAACGGAATGCTTGTTCTGACCTGGAGCCTGGAGGAATGAATGAAAATAACTGTGAGTATGTACATTATGTTACACTATGAAATTGCCGATTGTCGATATTGGCTATTGTGAAGATCGATATCTTTCATTCTATTTAGAATTCCGAATTCAAATTAATTTTATATTATAATATAGTGGGTCATCTTAGGTAATATTATAATATAAACATTTGGTTTTTCATAATCAATTGTTCATTGTTTTGGTGCCGTTTTTTTAATATCGCTGTTTCTGTGACCATGGAAAAATCAAAATTGCGCACTATTTTAGAATACGAGATCCGTCGTGGCATCAACGCAGCACACGCAGCCCCAGTGGCGTAACTATAGGGTGGCAGGAGTGGCAAAATGCCACGGGCCCCCAGTCGGAGGGGGCCCCCGGCCCGAGAAGGCCATGAGCACAGGAGGATCCTAACATAAGTATAGAAATGAAAACTTTTTTCAGCCACTAGACTAACGACGCAGGGTATTCAATTTTATAGGAGAAATTACGAAATCTACGTGGACGAAGTCGCGGGCGTCGAGCCAGTAAAAAAAAAATGATAACGGTGGTTGAGCTTCTTTACATTGACCCTATCTCATGAATTTGCCACGGGCCCAATAGGGTATAGTTACGCCACTGCATAGCCCGCAATATTAACGATGTGTATGGACATGGTACATGTGAACGCACGATCCGTTTTTGGTTTGATCGCTTCCATTCTGGAAATTTTGATCTCAACAATTAGCCCCTGCTGACGAAAGACGAAGTAATGAAATGATGAATGAATGGCCTGTAGTTCGATTAAAGAAAAATATAATTTTCTTAAAAAAAAAAAGCAATTTCATAGGTAAGGACCTAATATTTAAGCACCCAAGGTGTAGGGCCTACGGCGAGCTATGGGCAGCTCGCCGCCCGGTAAGGACCAGGCCCGGGTCGACGGCGCGTTGTGTTCCACGCGCGCCTCAAAGAGCTGTCAGCACGAACTGACGGGGTCCGCTAGGGCCGATGCCGCCGGGGCTGCGGGTTGTTCGAAAGAGATACCGTGGCCCCTGGCACAGGCAACTGAAGGAACACGGGTGGGTTTTAGTCAGTAAAAGTCTGACACTCGCTTCTGCTCCGCCCAGAGCGGGAGGAGTCATTTGATGATTTCCCACCCAGGAAAAAAAAAAATGTGTAGGGCCTATCTAAATATACCTAGATAATCCCACTAAGTTAATAAATATTATACCGAATTCCTGGATAAACCCAAGTTCCTCCAAAAAATAACCTTTTACTACCTACTTACGAATAAGCTAGCAAAAATTGTATCTAAGTAGTAGGGATGGACCGAAATTCGTTTCACATTTGGTTCAACCGAACTGTAACGGTTTGAACCAAGTTCGGCAATCGGTCGAAATTCGGTTCAAATACCGAACATTTAATACATGAAAATATTAAAATAACTCAACTATTGTGACTGAAATAATAAAACTAAACCAGAAAAATAAATTCAAAAACATTTATTTATTGTTTGTTAATTGTTAATTATTTAACAACTAAATGTAGGTATTCCAAACATTATCAGAATTTTGATATCTAAATCGGCAAAAATCTCAATTTTTATTTTGTATAAAATTGTAAATGATATTTTATAAACCACTGGTATTTAAAATTTGCCAAGGGCAGGTAATGGTGCAAAAACACCAAGGACTCTGCGTTATCTCAGGAGTCTGTACATTACGTTTTTATTCATAGGAACATACATTTCCTGCATCTGAAATCATCTTTGCTTAAAAGGTGACTCCAAACTTAACAAATTTATTTAGGTATATTCTTAAGATGTCCCGGTAGTTTATTATATATTTTTATTGACATTACATATGTGTACTTGATGAATGCATTTTGAGTCGTGATGTTATTGGAATGTTTAGTCTGTTTTTGTGTCTTAGAGTAAATCTATTCTGTATGTCTTCTCTTTTGGTGTCTAGTTCGGGATATTTGCGTACAAATTTACAAATTTCATACACATACAGGCACGGCAAGGTCAAAATCTTCAGTTTCCCAAAGTGAGGCTTACAACTGTCAGTTTCATCTATGTTAACCAGAGTTCTCATAAGCTGTTTTTGTATGGTAAATAATGTGGGCGCGTCAGTGCTATTAGGTACCCCATAAGATGACGCCATATTTAAGCCATGCAAAAGCGTACGCGTAATACATGACCAGTGCAGTTTTAAGGTCTGTAGTCCGACCGAAAGGTGAGCCGAAGTTCGTATTCGGTTCAAACCACGTTCGGCCCATTCCTACTAAGTAGGTAAACCTATCCCAACAGCAACAAAAATGTGAAAAAGAGTCCGAAAAGAGGCCAAAGGCCAAGGGCCAAAAGACAAAGAAAGGACAGGGACAGGATTTTCGGGTTTGCCGATAAAATAATACCTACCGCAAACTAGTTAAGAAATTACCTATTTAAGACTTTATGCTATTTTAATTTTTAAGGTTGTATGGAAGTAAATTAGATATAAAATAATTAATAAATTTAATTTTGTCACTGTTCCACTTTTTATGTTAAATATTGTTTATAAGACTTGTATTGTCATACTATTACCAACGTATGAGCTCATGCGGCCTGTGATACATGTTTATCCTAGTACAGGCATCTAACATTATAAATACCTTTTTAAATGATTTCTAAGTTTTTCTGTTATATGTATATATTTTACCAATTTTAATTCTGACTAAAATATATATTTTATTTATTTGAATTGATATTTAAATGGGTGCCAAGTTCTACGGAGGTGAGTCTATGGTTGCAACTAAAGATGCAATTTTGCAAGTTGTAATCAGCGCCATCTGCTAGGCAATATATGAACTTAATCTGAAAGTATCAGTTGAGTCATCATCACCATTGCTTGGCTCTCAACAATGTCGACTAGGATAGTTTTTCTATTGCTTAACAGATGGTGGTAGCAGTCGTTTCAAGTTCTAAATCGTTAAAGAAAACAACTTTAGTTCAATCAAGTCTTTAAATGTCTCTTTGGGTCCCTATACATATTGTAGTCTTTGCTCTTTAGTCTATTGTATGCAGCGCAGTGAACCAGTGTTTGTTAGGTTCAGGGTACGATTTCTGGTCAGTCGCAGAACTAGATGACATGACACTAGATAATTTTGTGTTGTACAAGAGGATCCTCTGTCGTATCTTTGGCACGGAGTAAAGGGGCCTACCCCGGTATTATAAAGTGCTCTGTGTATCTACTTCAATTTAAAGCCAATATCGGAGAGAGTTAATAAAATTAACGCACTCCGATCATGGGTTGCTGTTTGAATAAGAGCTATTTTGATGTCCATTCCTATCATATTAGCATTTAGGAATTCATCCAACAATATCCCATTGCTGAATATTTCTGTTCTAATAGACTGCTACAGCTATTGAACTTTCACTGACTTACAGTCCGTCCGTCGAGAGAATGCGTTCCTGACACCTGACAGTGCGACAATTCTAGTCTATCTTTAGTAGTTAAAAAGATCAAATTCTCAAAAAATTATTATTATTTAAGTATTCGTTTGTATGAAACTGACAGGTGTAAAGAACGCTTTCTCGCGACGGCCAGGTTGTAGGTTCAAATAGGAACAAAAAGAAATGTGATTGACAGCAAACTACGATTAATGGAAGTGTCTTCGAACGAAGATACAGTTGAAAGGTTAATCAAACGTCATCGTCCATTGATGAATTATCTACTACTTACCTAGATGCTATCACGCAGTAACATACATAATGAATGAAACCCGAAATATAATCTGAAAAAAAAATTAAGTGTGTAGCGCTAGGAAAATTATTGGGCAACTTTAGCACATTTCTCCTGTTGCCTATCAAAACACTCGCCTATCTAAACGGTGAAGTAAAACATCGTGAGGAAACGGGCATATCGTAGAACTAAAAATTCGATCGATTCGACCTACCAACCCGCACTGGGCCCGCGAGGCAGATTATAGCCGACTCCCTCTCGAAGAGAGGAAGCCTGTGTCTCAGCAGTGGGAACAATATAGGCTGATTATGCTATGCTTGCTGCCTGCTTGCTTATTTTTTATTATTATTTTTTTTTCCTGGGTGGAAAATCCTCATGAATGTCCGCCGCCCTGGGGCGGGTGACGGGGTCTGTCATTGGTCACCCACGGTGAAGCCAAGAGGAACCCGAGGACGGGCCGCTCGTCGGGGCTTTGCCAGTGGGCCGACGACGTAGCGTCCAACAAGTAGGTTGTGGTGCCGCTTGGGCGACATCGCAACCGATGCGGGCCGCGATGTCGTATGCGGGGCGTCACGGCTGAGGGTTGGAGGCAGCAGCGGGAGAGGAGTGCCGTATTACGGTGCGCCGCTCTCCCTATCTTCCGCGGCCTTGACGGGGTCGCCACCGTCTGATGGCGGACGCGGTGGGGCCGCAGGGGAGGAGGAGTATTGGTATGACGTTGGTCGGTCTCCCTATCCTCTGCAGCCGAAAATTGGCAGGCGGCGGGGCCAATGACCTGACCCGTCGCAGGGGGACCAAGGGTGCGTGCGTGGGTCGTCTGGTGCCAATGTGCTGGTTTGGTCCTTGGGGTGGTCACGGCGTGCTATGTATTCTGGGGCGCCGGTGATGGGGAATACTCCCCAGAAGAGGGTTCGGTGACGGACAACCGCGGCGGGTTCACGGATGACTGCTAACGCGTACCTGTTTTTCCACCGTAAGCAGCAGAGAAGGACACCGTGGTGTTTTAGTGGGTTAGAGTCCCACGTAACTGCACTATCTCCCCGTGGTAGTGCAGAATGTATGAGCATTTCTCCATGATAATAAAAAAAAGGTGAGCTGACAATAGTGTCAATCGACGACCTTTTAAAGAGGTGGTTGGAACGCGAAAGGTAGTCGTCAGGGTGTGGTGGTGCAGGCTGGGAGAGGCCTATGTCCAGCAGTGGACTGCGATAGGCTGACTTGATTTTGATGAAGTGGAATGACAGCTCACTTCACTAAAGTTTTCACGGTGAGATTTGTACAGAATAGACCGGTTGTTCTCTGCTAGACCGGTATATGTATAAACAGTAAAGATGGCACAAAATACGAAAAAAAAAAAACTCATAATTAAATTACTTTATTACTTCACAAATTATCAATAATTAAATAACGTTATCTCTAACTGTGGGAACGACACACGCTAACACTAGAGCTGTGCCAGGCCGTGGGTCAGTGTCAGAGAGCGACAACCTGACACAAAGACACTAATGACACTTTACTGTGGAGATTTCGTGACTGACTTAGTTGGAGAGAGTTCATGACACTCGTATGGACTTCTTCGATAAAAGGGACTGCATTTGTTAAGTAGGTAAAGTACTTCGGGTACTTTTAACTGAAAAATGTACTCAAAGAAAAATGGCAAGTCACTAGTTTGTCATGCCTTTTGACCAAAAAAACTCAACCTATCAAGGTAGAAATAAAAAGAGCTCAACTATCAAATTCTTTGATAGATTGAATCGAGTGAAGAAACAATTCATAAAACTTAAGCCAACCACGAAATACTTAAGAAAAGAACACAAAACAATTCTAAGATGGCTTCTTGGTGGTCTCATCTACTTTCACAGTGACTTGTTCATCTTCTCTTTGGAACAGATAGCTGGTCCCTGGAGTAGTGCTACTGCTTTGGCCATAGCCTTGCTGATAGCCGCTCTGGCCATAGTTGGACGTTTGGCCATAACTGGCCGGTTGGCGGCTAGATTGCTCGTAACTGTTCTGACTGCGCTTCGAATCCTGGTTGTAGTTTTCGCGGTTGTCTAGTTTCTTTACACCACTGGAAAGAAGAAGAGATACAAAATTATAAAAATATTTTTTAATTAATTAAGTCACAACAATTATGCCGGAGATTGTTTATTTTTAACCAGTTTTAAGATCTTAATAATAAAATTGACTAGCTATTTTAAACAATCCGATGCAGCAAAATTCCTATAAGTTACATTTTGCATGCATCCTTATTTATTTGTTTAGGTATATAACAATTGCTTGCTGCACTTACAGTTGGCACCAAAGAGCGTAGCAAGCCAATATCATAACATTTAACAAAAAAAACTTCATGCAAACATTAAATATCGATTTACTACTGAAACAATCATGGTGTTCAGCAGGTTGATCGCTTGGATCGTGGCAGTACTATCCTAATAATTGTAGATCATCAATTCTCCATTTTCGTCTCATAAAAATAAGGAATTAAGATCACCATTCTCACCTCTCATCTCTATAAGGTCTCCTTTCTCCCACACTATGCCATCCGCTGCCCTGACCGCTTTGTCCATATCCAGCAAAACTCTGTCCATAAGCGCCTGCTGGCGATCCTTGTCCATATCCGGCTTGGCCATAGCTAGCCCCTCCCTGGCCATAACTAGCTCCTTGGCCGTAACTAGCCCCTCCTTGGCCATAACTAGCTCCTTGGCCGTAAGTAGCCCCTCCTTGGCCATAACCAGCCCCTCCTTGGCCATAACCAGCCCCTCCCTGGCCATAACGAGCCCCTTCTTGGCCGTAACCACTACCGCCTTGGGCGTAAGGGTCGCGGTAGGTGCTACCGTAACCCGAGTAACCAACGCCCTGGTAACCGGTGTCTTGAGGTCTGAAAAGTAGAAAAGAGTTTTGTTAATTTTCTCGATCTTTTAAAACGTCTTAAATGCCTTATGAGCCCTTTGTCGCTGCTGTCGTGGATGACATTTAATAGTCGATTGCAGAAAAAATATGATGATGTTTGATAGTAAGGTATAACACACAACTTTCTTACGGAAGTAGTTTTTCTCTCATAAAAATCACCTTCAGGTGGGGTTGGTAACTTATGATAATCTATTACCTGGAATACTCCGGTCTTCCCCATCCAGTAGCGGGCGCAGCTTCAGGCCTGCCCGACGCGAAATAGTAGCCTCTACCGCCCGCGTCCCAACCCGCCTGACCTCGGTAGGTCTCGTCCCAAGGCCTGAAACTAACAAAGAATCGAACTTTATTATAGAAGGAATGCCTGGGGATGACTGGGACCGCAGAAATGCAATAAGCACTGGGTTAGGTACTACTCATAATTATTACATTGGTGCTCAAAGGATGGGTACAGCGAAATGTGCATAATCAGCCTGTAAGTTCCCTGTGATAATATTGTTAATAATACTTGTAAATAATACTGTTCTTTCTAATAATATTGAGCTATATTTTAGGAATACAACAATCCGTTCCATCACTAAAATAACTGATGTCACTCGGAAAGCTGGCACGCTTAAGTGAAATTGGGCTGGACACATCTGCCGCATGTCGGACGATCAATGGACCAAACTTACGACCCAGTAGGCTTAGTGGCAAATGAGATCGCAGGAGGCCATTGCGGCAGGCCATGGTGGGATGAACTGGATTCCTTTGATAAAGATTGGTCCTTGGCAGACACAGAAAACAGGTTCCTCTCTGCGAGAGGGAGTGGGCCAAAATCCACCCCTCGGGCCCAGTGCGGGTAAGTAGATAGCACATGTCATGTCTTCGAATTTTTGGTTCTAGGACATGCGGTTTCCTCACAATGTTTTCGTTGAATTAGGTGTGGAAGTAGAGGATTGTCTTTTATTTTCTTAACCGCCACATATTCCGATTGCAATTATTTTGTGTCATCTAATCTAGATTGGAGTGCTCTAGATATCTATAGAAAAAATAATAAAAACAAATAAACTTATATTTATATTGAGGTGCTTTGACCTCAGTTTAAAATTCGAACAGAATGGAAACAAACGGTCAGTAACCGTCAACCCGTGACCAGCCAACGGAAAAACAAAATGGTGGCAGAAAAAATACAAATACCGCTTTGCAAATTAAGAGTAGACCTGCACAGGGCAACTGTATTAAAGCTTTTAATTTGGAAAATGGTTAAATAAAGACGATTTTCTGGCAACGATAAAGTCCACTGCTGCTACGGAGCGTAGCCACTTACGTACAGAAGTTTGTGGCAAGATGATGGAAAAATTGTGCCTGCTGATGTGAGTATGAGTAGGTTCTTGACGAATATTCATCAAAGAAAGCTTCTAGAAATGATCGAGCAATATGTAAATCCCAAAATATCTAAATGTGAAACCAAAATAATCACATAAAAGAAACCATTTATTCAATGAACCTATCCGATCTGTAGGTATATGGTCCAACATCGTATGGTTTAGGCACCCCTTTTATGCATTTTAATATTCCGCATGCGTGGTTGACAAGACAATGCAGCACTGCAGTCAGCGTGCATGTTCATTCAGATAAAAATCGAGATCTTTATCGACTTTTAAATACATAAATAGAATGCTAATTTGGACTGAGCGACAAGCATTATTATTGGCACTACGAGATACTAACAGACTTTCTATTACCTTCAATATATACCTACATACACCAGATAATGAGACATTAGTACCTCAAACGAGGGCCATTTAAAAAAATTAAAATCCAATGGGAATTCAAGTAGAAACACACTTAAAGATATGTCATGATAATCATGAACCAGTTAACGCATTGATAAAAAATTTTATAAAGATACCTAGGAGTTTACTATTTTTAGCCCCCGACGCAAAAACGACGGGGTGTTATAAGTTTGCCGTGCCTGTGTGTGTGTCTGTTTGTGTGTGTGTGTATGTCTGTCTGTGGCATCGTAGCTCCCGAACGGATAAACCGATTTTGATTTTGTTTTTTTTTGTTTGAAAGGTGAATTTGTCGGGAGTGTTCTTAGCTATGTTTGATGAAAATCGGTCCAAGATGGCCGCCGCCACAAAATGGCGAATTACTTTTTTTTTCACAATTCCCTCTATATCGCTATCAAATGAAAGGGCTTGACTAGTAGAATACTATACACTGTGACAAATTTCAAATCCTAGATGGCCACCACCATAAAATTGCGAATTACAAAAACCTGATTAAACACCAAATTACCCGAATCTTAAAACGCAAGAAAATAAAACAAATGAAATAATAAGGAGTCCCTACAAAAAACATGAAATAAAAAATGTAATAAAAAAAATTAAAAACTCCCGACACAAAATAATAATAAAAATAGTACGAATGTAAAAAGCCTAAAACAATTAAAAAAACACTGTTGAAAAAGTAGCCACAAATAGAACAAAAAAGGTATCTGAAACCCTATATAAAGAATAAAATTACCTTGAAATTATGACCCTACGTAAGTACGTATTAAATTTTTTGATTAAATGGTGTCCCGTCGGGGGACCGCTCTACTTATTAGCCTAACTTTCTGTTAAAGTTTAAAATAATAGCGAAACCCAACGGGACAATAAAAATTACGAGGAATATTACGGGGAAATATTGTCCCGTTGGGGTCCGCGTTTATACCTTTTTTGTTCTATTTGTGGCTATTTTTTCAACAGTGTTTTTTTAATCGTGTTAGGCTTTTTACATTCGTACTATTTTTATTATTATTTTGTGTCGGGGGTTTTTTAAATTTTTTATTACATGTTTTTTGTAGGGACTCCTTATTATTTCATTTCTTTTATTTTCTTGCGTTTTAAGATTCAGGTAATTTGGTGTTTAATCAGGTTTTTTCTAATTCACAATTTTGTGGTGGTGGCCATCTTGGATTTGAAATTTGTCACAGTGTATAGTATTCTACTAGTCAAGCCCTTTCATTTGATACCCATATAGAGGGAGTTGAGAAAAAAAAAAAATGTGTAGTACATACTTAATTTCGCAGGCCAGTGTAGTTGCTTCGCGTACGCCTAGTCTTAATTCCTTTAACAAGAATGTCTATAAACTAGTAACAGTACCTACCTACCCGCGTACTGTTAATCAGAAGCCCGCGAAACATCTGATTGTCTTGCAAATTGGATAATTGTACGGAAATAGAGGAATCCCGAGATTATCTAGTCAAAGACTTTACGGTACTATGTACATTTGTGGGTTATTGTAGTACGTACCTAATGTGATTTTAATTCGTGTGAATAAAATGCTTTTTGTTTGCGGATTACTCGTAGATAGTACACCATACATGAAATCACATGCCAAATAGTTGAAATAGCTAGTGGTTACCAGCGTGAAATTAAATTAGCTCGAATTTTCAAATAAACCGCACAGCATAACAAAGGGTTCGAAACCCCAACAAATAATTTAACAAGCTCAAATCTATAATCACATAAAGTTCAATAAAACAACAATGGCCGCCCACAATGGCGGGAAAATAACCTAACCTCTGCAATTTTACCGTTACATTCCATAATTCGAATTGCCATTTTGAATTTTAGGTGAAAGCGTCATAATATTGATGTGTTCGACATTATTTCAGCGTAGCGGACATTGTATTGTTAGTTTACCTATGTGTGAACGAACTTTGCTATCGTCAGTTTTATGGTCTAATTCGAATGTGTCACGTAATTAAGTAATTCAAGCGGTACATCGAATTAGTCTGTGCACTGCTTGCATTTATTTGAGCTCTTTCATCATCGCATTATTTTTAAAGTTTTTAATTCAACAGTTTTGCTTTCATCATATTTTATATTATATGTATACTCATACAAGGGATCGGTGGTTTCCCGGTGAAGGTTTTCGTCATATCGTCTTTGGTCGTACCAAAGACGATATGACGAAAGCAAAACTATCTATTATACAATTTAACGGGAAGCAACCTTCACTGGGGAAGCACCGATCCCTTGTATGAGTGAACTGCGGATACCAAAAATCGGAGTAGGTGGCGAGAAATCGTGAGGCGAATCACATCAGCCTCTAGACAATAAACTACACGAGGACCACGGCTGCTCTGACAAGAGTGCTACGAATAAGAAGGACCTTCACCATTCAATTTCAAATTATTCATTAAAAAAATAAAACGAAAATCACTCACCTATCATGCGGTCCCCTGCCAGCACTTGGTCCGTATCCTCCGTAGCCGTCATCATATCCATCATAAGCAGGCCTTCTAGCTCCAGCATACCCATCATATCTGCTCAATCCATCATCATAGCTAGGGTAATACCTGTCATACGAGGGTCTTCTTCCTCTATAATCGTCGTAATAATCCCTTTCTCTAGGATAGGGATCTTTTTCTCTTAGAAATCTATCGTAATAGTCTGGTCTGTATCTGTCTCTGTCATCGTAGCGGTCTCCTCCTCGTCTCCTGTCGCGATCCCTGTCTCGTCCTCGATCCTTATCCCTGTCTCTGTCACTCCCTCTTCGACTGCCACCGCTCGGTCTGCCATCTTTATCGTCGTACGAGCTTTTGTTGTCACCGTTCTCGTCTTCTGTTCCGTTCTTTTGTCCACCTTTTCTGTCTGAGTATCTATCTTCATCGTCGTAGTTCTTTTTGCTATCATATCTGCTGCCAGATGTTGGTTTATGTCCGCGTCTGTCATCATCGTACCTGTCCCGTCTGTCGTAGTCATCATCGTCACGGTCATCTCTGTCATCTCTGCGATTGTCGCATCGGCCGCATCGAGGTCTGTCGTACTCTTGTCTGGCGTATTCTAGCCTGTCGTATATAGGTCTTGGTGCTCCATATCGGTAGTCGTAGTAACTTCTGCTCTGTCGCTTTAGTTTTTCAGCTTCAGTGCTTTCAGCTGTAATGGGTGTTAAGACTTCGGATAACACTGTTTCTTCTGCTGAGGTATATTGGAGACCGGTTAGGACGTAGGCGAATAGGATCTGGAACAAAAAATACATTTAATTATAGCGCTTCATTACTTTTGGTCTCCTTTGCTATATTGAGACCTAAACCATCCTATTTATATATATATAAATATAGTCCTCTTCACCGTATCCGGCGACCACGACCCAGACTAATTTTCTTTCTTTCGTGAGCTCTCTGATCAAAATCAAAAGTCGAAAAAAATAAAAAAATATTAAAATTAGGCAGAGAATCAGCACTTTTGAACGTCAAAATTACAAAAGAAAGTCCCCCAAAAACGCCCGCCCGTCACCACTTCCTAGTGCTATCACTGGAAAGAAGAAGTGGCGCAACAAACTCCCCAGCAGCACAGCTGTCTGTTCAGTTAGAAATTTATACTTGAAACTTGATTGTATACAATACTGTAAAACCAAATTTGGTCTTGACAATCCGGTCAAACCGTGTACAGAAGAGCTGATCAGCATCGTTGTATGATTGTGTAGGTATATGAGGCTTTGAGCGACTTTTGCGCATATTGCGCTTCTTGTTTGGGTCTTCTTATCCACAACCTAGAGATCATGACATCTATTTCTACAGAAGGACTGTCAACAACCCTGTAACTACATGCAAAAAATATTATCTAATTAAAAATACAACTAGAACAAAAGAGCTACATAATAAATAATGCATTACCTACTCATCAAGCATTATCTCATAAAGATCAGTCAATATCACGCTACGTTAACTGTGCAAGGATTGTTTCATCGTTTTTTGTGCAGCAGTTTCCGCGTCGACACGTTATTGTGAAAAACTTAACGTAATTGTATTAATGTAAATATTATTATGATTTGTGTAATTTGTCTGTCTGTCTTGGGGTATATATAGAATTATATGAGTCATTCACGCAGTTGAAAAAAATATTTAATGATCACTTTACATACTATAATTTGACCTACGACCGAGATCCGGCTTTGAAGTACTTTTAGCAGTTTTTTCAGTGAGTGTTTTTTACATTCTCCTATCTAGCCATCGCGAAAAACCCATCTGCAGGGAATCCAGAAATGTTAACATAATTTTAATAGATACTCTATAAGTTTTCACCTTGAAGGAACGAATGAATGAAAACATTTATTATGTTAAAAACAGGTACCCACGTAGGTACTTTACGTGACCTTTTATCGTGAAAATTCACGGAAAAGTGACCTACGTACGGCATACGCCCTTTAGCGTTCTATCAGGTCTGCTCGAGCTATGATGGTAGTAAAAGAGCATGGACAGAAACGTCATATTTACTATTAAACAATATTATATGTATTGTTGTGATATTTACACAGCTCGAATTATAGATTCTTCCTGGTTGATATAATTGACTTGTACTAATTATCTCAAGATGATACATAAGATGTCGACGATGCCACTACCCAATTTTACTACCACATAACCTTGCGCATTGTTTGCTCAAACTGGGCATATAATATTATAATTGACCTAAGGCGTCTGTCCTACCGCTGGCGATAAACGAGATGTTAGTACAGCTAGCCACTTAAAACGAGTTGACCAGCAGCGAGTGCGCGACTGTTACTAGTTTGCGTTTGTACAAAGCGTGAGCCAGAGCGTGAGTCCAGCCGCAAAGCGAGCGTCGCTGAGCGAGTACTCTCTTTGATAGCCCTTGTCGCTGCGACAAACGAGTACTGTGAACAGTCGGCGATCAACCATTAAAAATGTATTTCTTTAACTTACACGGGACCTTAAAATCTTTTGTATGTTTTATGAGCGAGAAAAATGATGATAGCAGATGAAATGTGATGAGTTGCTGATGGTGGAATGATGATGATGATGGTGATGCAATGATGTGAGATGTTTATGGTAGATGGTACTTATGTAATTTTTATATTGGCCTACTCGACCTTTGATGGTACCTAGTGAAAGAGGGCATGGACTGTACGGTAGCATCGTACTTCAGACTTTTGCCCAGCAGGGGGACAAAATAAGTTAAGGAAAAAAAAACGTTAGCACCTTATTTTATACATAATATTAATGTCTTAATATGTCATAATGTTAATTTCTTGTCATTAATTGTGCTTCTGTGTGTTGTGCTATGTCTTTTGTGTGCACTGCAAAATTATATTTTATCTATCTAAAACAAATCGCTTCCTCGTCCGTGGTGGAACAGGTGCCTTCCGTAGGTAAGATCCAGTAATTATCGCCAGATAAAACACGATGACGATTGCAATGACGCTACCTAATTTACTACAAAACCTTACGCATTGTTTGTTCAAGCTTTAAATATATGCAAATAACACCATAAAATTGCCCTCAACGAGCGTTTGACCTCTAAAGACAATGGCATGGTATCACACACGATCGTACACAAAGAGAAAATGGTCCAACATGAAGGCCACAACCTAATTTTGTATTGTTTTCACATAATTTAGTACAGGAAGATGACAACTGAGTAGTTTAGATATGAGATTATGTTGCATAATTCATGTGAATTTTTGCTTCATAGAAAATGCAATGCGAAAAGTTGAAAGGAAATCGTTTGGCTTGGTAGGAAGAGAAGGGACGAAACGCATGTGACTAAAAGAGTGATGAATATACATGTTGATGGATGGAGAGGGAGAGGAAGGCCGAAGAAAAGATGGATGAATTGTGTGAGGAATGATATGAAAGAGAAGGGAGTAAATGATACCGCGCGGTTGACAGGGGAAAATGGAAGAGGAAAACGTGTTGCGCCGACCCCAAGTAACATGGGATAGGGGCAGCGAGATGATGAGAAAATGTAATGCGTGATGTTACATAACATAAATAAATGAGAGTCCGACCCAGGACCTCATGCTCAGCAGTAGCGCTTGCGACCGTTAAACCAGCGAGGCCGTCATAAAAAATTACAGGCCTATAATGTAGTAAAGCATGTATTACTGAGGAGGCTGTGCCCTTATAAAATACATTTTAAGCCGGCATGATTGCCTAGTATGTAGGTAATCACTGTAACCAATAAGTAAGTTATAGTCCTAAATTACTACAAAAACAAGTTTTACAGGAATGCATTGCGTTGGCAGTTAAGATTTGCCATTAATTGTGTTTATGGGCCTTGATGCCTGAAATAAATGGATAAATCTATCTATATAAATAAAAATGGGTCTTCGAAATGTATGTACGCCTATAACTTTTGAACGACTGCACCAAATTGGATAATTCTTTTTTTTTGTGTTTTTTATTGTCAGGACAGGGTTTGTATATACAATTGGACTCGGTAGGTGGCGCTGCTGTCGGTATATGATGACTCAACCGGGCAGGACGACGTCTGCCGGTTCCGCTAGGTTCTATCAATCAATCAGCGTTTTACTTATAGGAGTAGTGTAGGAGTAGGTCAGGAGTAGGGTAGAAGTAGGATAGGGGTAGTATAGGAGTAGGGTAAGAGTAGGGTAGGAGTAGGTTAGGAGTAGGGTAGAGGTAAGGTAGAAGTAGGGTAGGAGTAGGGTAAGAGTAGTGTAGGAGTAGGGTAGGAGTAGGGTAGGAGTAGGTTAGGAGTAGGGTAGGAGTAGGGTAGGGGGTAGAACACCACGCGAACGAAGTAGCGCCGGGCCGCTAGAAATAATTTATATGGCAAAACAACGTTTGCCGGGTCAGCTAGTATATAAATAAATTAATGTCACTGATTCTTCAAGGACTTGAACCAGACCTGTACTTACTATCAAAATCTTCACCGCCGTACCATCCTTCCCTATCGAAAGAGAAGTCTAGCAGGGAGACCCGCAGTACACTTAGATATTCACTACCACCCTTGAATAGGTTTTTAAAAACCTGACCGACATTTGTGCCAATGGTTGAGTCTTTGGCGATATAAAGTAGACCAATCTGCGTTTCACCCACGATATTGTTCTGTTTCATCCTCGGCAGTTGAATTAGGCGAAATGCTTAATTAAAAAGCATGCTTATTAGCTAGTAAGTGGTATCAAGCATGCTTTTATGGCATGCTCTCCGTGTATATAAAATGATCATATCAACTCTTTTGGCATACAACGCTAATTAGGTATATGCTACTAGGTAGCATCTGCTCGAAATGGGCATGCTTTCGTGCTACTAAATATTTTGTATATTCCAGACTTAGCTCATGTCGAAGAAAAAATTATTTAAAGCAGCAACAGTAATTTCATAAAAATCTTAAAACCGCTCCACATTCCGACCTTAAACGCACACAACGAAGCTATCTACACCAGCTTGTCTCCAACCCGTGGGAACTAGGACTTATAACAAATTATATAACACAAACAAACATAGACGAACTAGTCAGAGCTCACTTGCATTGTTTAGGAGCCAGAGCCACACATCCGTTGAAATAATCGGTTTATAATTGTGCGCGACCATGGGCTAATGGAGACAAAAGATTGGCATTGTGTGCCTACGAATTATGACATGGACATTACGCGTGTTTGTTCAAAAATGTTTCAAAGACATAATAGACAAGGTGGAGACGACAATACGGCAATAAATTAAACTGCGTATATACAATGCTGTTCCCAGTCTGCATACGAAAATTCAATCAAATATATCCAAGAGTTTAGTCACTACCTATAGCTAGTCAAAGATTGTAAAACAAAGTCAGCCCAGTTTGTTTGAAAAAAACAATTTTTTGAAGTGAAAACTTCTTTACTTGTGCACTTTTTGTGATGGGTAAAAAATGTTAAACTCGCGTCAGGACACGTGACCTGATCGAAAATTCGTAAGACGGAGGGAGAGTAGACCGCATTCCAAAATATCAAAATTCACAACGTTAATATTCAAATTTTCACTTCTGTCGGCACTCCCGGAGTGCAACCCGTTTTTTTTTCATACCGACAACCGACAACCGACGAAAAATTTCGACGCTATGGGGTCTAAACTCATGTGCTGAATCCATGGTTACAGTTTGCGCGACGATGTCCCTGCCACCCTGTATAGTACACTCACATTTCCCCAACTTTGTTGGGGTCAGCTTCCAGTCTAACCGATGCAGCTGAACACCAGTATTTAGTAAAATGATTGGTAGTTTATTTGTTTTTTTTTTTACAGTATTTATATTAGTTTTAAATGCTCCTTTTTTACTATTTGTATTTCCTGTGTGAGTTCCAAATAAAATAATTTTCTTTCTTTCTTTTTCTTTCAATATATCCAAATGGCCTTTAATTTAAAGTCCATGACACACGTCACGTAGAGCCTGCAGAATGCTATTCATAGGGCCTAATAAAATGGCGAGATCTGCCACTATACAGGTGAACGAGAAAGAACTTTATCCAACCAGTCTTTAACGTGTTAGGTATGTAGGTTGACACCAACACTGGCCCTTTCTTTTGGCCCTAATATATTTTATCGCTATGAATACTAATAGCTAACAATCATGCCTGTCCATTAGCGTTAGTACTATTAGTTATTCTGTGCCATTAGCGATCATTGAGTAGATCACGTCACGTCGATGCACGTCTTGACAAGGTATTCATTTCATTGATCGGTACATCTTGGTACCTATCTTAAACTGCTCAAACCGTACAGCATAATCAGCCTATAATGTTCCCACTGCTGAACACAGGCCTCCTGTCTTCGAGAGGGAGTAGGGAATCTACCACGCGGGCCCAGTATGGGTTGGTAAATTCAAATGTCTTCGAATTTTCGGTTCTAGGACATGCCGGTTTCCTTCGCCGAGCAGTGCTGATGAAATTATTTACTCAAAGTAAAGCGCCTCCCTGGGTTCAAAACCACGACCTTCAACTTGATAAACCGGGGACGTTACCTCTGGACCATCGCTGCTCTATTGGGCCAGCACGACTCCCAAACCGTATAGACAATAGAGGTATGAGAAACAGGGTTGCAAGTTCGTCATCCTCCATAGAAAAGGGAGGATCCTCCGACCCGACGGGTGTGGTGTTTGGTGGTCACAAACTCATGTCACTCCAACAGTTTCTTACGTTTATTTTGACAGCAGTGGCTAACTATATTTTAAAATAAATAATAAAAGCAGATGCGACCAATAAACTCTCAAGGCTTTTAAAAATAATGCGACAAAGTTCTACTTGCAAACCAATAAAGGAAGACATATTTATTCCATCAATATTTTAAGTGTTTGGACGCGTGTTATGAATATAGCTCGTGACGAGGTGTTGGACTCATTATAAGAATACAATAGCCATAAGTTTACAGTTAGGGAACTTTATTGCCTTTTCTACATTAATCGCTTACTGTTAATTTTATGCCTGTTTTCCTACAAGCACTATTAGATATAACGGAGTACCTATAACTAGCACTACCTATAGACACACCAAGTTATGTCTTATGGCTAACGACCATATAAATATTAAAGAGAAAAAAGAATCATTTCAGTTTCATTAACTTTTTTTGAAACGTTCTTGCATTGAAATCGACTTGGTTCGAATAACAAATTATACAATGTAAACCAAAAGTAAATGGCCTAAAGAAATAACTCTTTAAATTGCCCCAATCCAATTATTTTTAGAAGTTCGTCTGAACTGGAAACAGGTCTTGATCTCATTCAAGATGATGCAAAAACGAAGCTCAATCGAGCGAGAGGCAGTAAAAAAGCTCTTACTGCGAAACTGAGAAGCTCTTGACTCTATTAACTTTTTATAATCATTAAGATACTTTTGTAACAATAAAACTGCACTTACCAGAATCGCAAGCCGTTCCATTTTGTTTAAAACTTAACTATAATAATAAAAAGTTCATTATTCCAGGCTTAATTTCTATAAAAGCACAAAAAGTTAACCAAACTTTTTTCAATTAATAAAAACTTTTTTAACTTTTACATTATTAAAAAAAAGTTTCCAACTAAAAAGTATTTAATATTTCGTGTCTATGCGCTAGTGGATGCGCGGGCGTGTTATGGCGGACTGGCCACAACGCATGCGTCCCCCGCTTATAATAATTATGGCCGTCGTTGGTTTTTTGTTTGCCCATCCGCCTAGGGCCTACTGGGTCGGTATTGTGAAGGCTACTGTTGTCTGTATACCCATGTATCCTGCACCATTGATCGAGAGTTTTTTGACTTCGTTTTCCAAAATATGGGGTCATAGAACGGGGTCACAGCGATATTTTCATTTAAGCAGCTAAGCTCTAATTTGAACTTCATGTATTGTAATTTTTGACAGTAAGTGCTTATTAACCCGTAAATATCCAGTCATTTGACATCATAATTGGGTCCTAGATCATTCATCATTGTCCAAAACTAACTAGTACCTATATACATGTTTATTATGTGCACAGCCAAAGTGTGGAACTCTCTGTCAGCGTCTGTGTTTCCTTCCACCTATAACCCGTCTGACTTCAAAGCAAGAGTGAAGAGGCATCTTCTGGGCACGCTCGTTCTATCATAGACCTCATCCATCGCTTTCTATCAGGTGTGATCGCTTTCTATCAAGAGCGGGCCCGTTCAGCAATAAAAAGAAATAAAATAACAAGTTCTGCATCCACATTCCTTCCCTAAATTCCAAACAAATCCAAAAAATGTACTTAGTTCCTTAGAAACATTTGGAAGAATTATACCATAAAATAAATCTATGCATATCATAATCAGCCACTCACACACACTCACACTCTCTCACTGCTAGACACGGGCCTTCTCTCAGTGAGAAGAAGTGGGCCGTAATCCATCACGCGGGCCCAGTGCGAATTGGTAGATGTCGCATGTCTTCGAGTTTTTGGTTCTAGGACATGCCGGTTTCCTCACTATGTTTTCCATATGATTATGAGTTAATAGATTGTTCGTACAAGAACAAATACACTGTTTTGTTAATTAGCATTGTAATTAATTCAGCAACAACAGATTGGTTCCGAGGATATTGTCAATTGGTTTTTCCATTGTGTCGTAAACACGCGTATCCTTTGCGAAATTAATAGGATTCGTTACGCGTATTTAATCAGAAGATCCGGAATCATGGCCTAAATAGGATATTTTGACAACAAAGGTTACAAACCTACTAGAATAATGTGACCCATATATTACATACTAAGGCTGCTTTTCCACCAGAGATGTGCTATGCAGCTGCGAGGATGTAATAGCTAAGCTGTGAAACTATGTGACCCTTTCCACTGATAGGAAGCTATGTAGCGGTGCGAGTAAGATATTGTGCTATGAAGTTACGCTGTCGCCGCGCCGCGCCGCCGCAAAGTAGCTGCGCGAGGAAGATGCGCAGCTCGAGCTATGCGATGTATCGACAGTAGGGAAGCGGCGAGGGCGGCACACAGCTACACCACTCGCGACCATCCATAGCACACATCCATATCACGCATCCATAGCACGCATCCATAGCACACATCCATAGCACACATCCATAGCACGCATCCATAGCACGCATCCTTCCATATAAAAAACATGTCTTAGTTGAATCGGTTTCCACCAGTGCTAAGCTATGTGGATCAATGAATATGATTGGTGGATATCAAACGCATCCATAGCAACGTAGCATAGCACATCTCTGGTGGAAAAGCAGCCTTATGGCTGATTTTTCCAACGCCAGATAACTTTATCGGAAGAATAATTTTGAATTTTTGGCAGTTCTTCTATGCAAAATCTGTCAGACGTCAATTTTATTCCGCGAATAAAAATTATCTGTGAATTGAACAATTAGCCCTAAATATAATAATTTTTGTTTTTTTTATAGTTTTAAGGGGGTTTTTTTTCCTGTAAAGCCGATGAACCCATTTTTTTCTTTCTATCTTTTTTTACGTACACGTCATAAACTCGCGCCTTTTTCCTATGGGGATCTGCCTCTCCCACGCAGAAACTACACCCCCCAACCAATAAAATTCCCCTAAAATCGAATTATTCTGAAGTATGCTCTCAGTTTCACCAGATGCTGCTGCAAAGTCAAAATAAGTCAAAAACACATAAATTAAATGGGCATTTTGAATTGCCAAAGAGGTAAGCAGAAGCATAATCAGCCTATAACGTCCCCACTGCTGGGACACAGGCCTCCTCTCTGTAAAAGGGAGTGGGCCATAATCCACCATCAGCCAGCCATCGGCCCAGTGCGGGTTGGTAGATGTCAAATGTCTTCGAATAAGAGAGAGAGAGAATTCGTCAAAAATTCAAAGGTTATTTTTTGTTCCGAAGTCATTGGTTTTACAGAGTAAAATGCTTTCTGAACGCTAATAAGTAACCTATCCTAGTAAGATATTTGAGCCTATGACAGCTCGCAGTAACCATCCACTTCATAATGACTAAAGGTATTATTAATTCTACTTATCTCTGTCAGTCCAGGAAGTGCAATACTCTAACGATTTTGCAATTATTTAAAATTCGGTCTAAAATATTTGATTTGGTGAAGGCCTCTGTAGCCATTGCTAAGTTTAAAGGCCAGATTTCAGTGATAATATCGTAACATGCTGTGTAAAACAATGTCCCAGACAGGATTTGTCTGCATCCATGGCGCCGTATGTTGCTGCTGTGTGGATTAACACCACACTCGGCAAGATTGACGATATGCAAATTGATTTTATCTTTGTTGTACAGGCTAACACAGTTAATCCTTTAAAAAGCCAAATGAATGACCTATTTATTTATATACACACAGGCAGCCTGCAGTATTTCTCCCCTAATCCATCCAAATGTTGTCTTTAAAAGATCGCTTTTAGCGATAAGACCGCTCATTATGTCACCCCTTGTAAAATGTGTACATTTATATCTGTAATATTTATGGTGTAGGTACGTAATAAAGAATATTTATTCTATCTATCTATCATATCTACAATCTTCTGAAAGCCTTTGTGTTAATATCGACATTCTTTCCAATGGTTGAAAGCCTTTGGGGAAACTGTATTTAGTAGAAGGATCCACCCGTACGCAAAATACGCACTTTGACTTGCGGACACTAGCCCGTATTACCTATTACCTAGTAGAAGGATGGAATTGATAATCGGTTAGCAAAGAGTCAGCAAACTGAAGTGGCAGTGAGCTGGCCATGTTTCTCGAAGGACCGATGACCGGTGGAGCAGACGAGTTCTAGAGTAGACACCGCGTATCGGCAAGCGTAGTGTGGGACGCCTCCCAGCTAGATGGACTGATGACCTTAAGATGGTGGCTGGGACGAGTGGATGCGGAAGGCGGAGGACAGGGTGTTGTGATGCAGCCTGGGAGAGGCTCCCACAGTGGTCCACAGAGGTCCAACAGTGTACTGCGATAGGTTGAGTTTTTGTTGAAAAGAAACCATCCACCATACCACGATCGAGCTTTTCAACGATAAAAAAATCCTTCTACATAAACCCAAGTGGTTGTTTCTTACTTTGGCATAAGCTAGGAAACGAATAACTTTATAAAAGTTATCAAAATAATTAAAAACCACATGAAATTATACGGTCTAGCGCGGCACGGTTCGGTTTTCAAGCAACTTTTGCATGAAAATTGCGCGTGTCATCTGGAAAATGTATGGGGGTTTCACATCCGGATTATCACAGATAAGTTGGTTGGAAGAAACCATGCCCTGAACAAACCGTTTCTCATCGGGTCCTTTAACATTTTACGCACAGCGATGCAGAACGTGTCCACGTGTAGTGTCATTCACTCCCCATGACAAATACTTTACAGCTACTTTATTACGGTAGAGAAAATATGGTTTATATGATTATCTTGAGGAGGATGTGTCCAAAATTAAATAATAGCAGTTGTAATCTACGCAAGTTCTGAAGCAGGAAGGGGAAGTGCTATTGTCTAAAACTAGCGGCGGTGTGTCCATTGCACCGCACGTATGTAGATGGATGAATAAACTTTTGACTTAAAGTTCGTTTTTTAACCCCCAATATTAATCTGACATTTAAGTCTTTTGTGTTTGCGTTTTTTAGTATAGAAATTTGACACCTGTCAAATTAGTATCTGGTTTAAAAAAAACGAACTTTAGACTGTGCTAAACTTCTTCCCCTTTATTTATAAACATTGCTTAAAGATAAGTAGTGATTACGTTTGACCGTCACTTAACTTTAATCATCGTTTATAAATACACCCCAATGTATTTAGCGGAGAGCGCGAGATTGTGCAGGTCAATCGTATTATAACGACTATTATAATTCGTTTGTTTTCAAGAAAAGGTTTTTTTATTGAAAAACCGTGGAAAGTATTGATGGCCAAACTGGTTAATAAGCTTGTATCCGGCTTGTGTCTAGCTGCGAGGACTTTTCGCAGTTAAATACAACACAAGCATAGCAAAACTGTTTGTGATATGAAAAAGGAGTCACAAACCGCTTTTTCATCAATCAGAAAATTTCAGAAGAAAAGAAAAGCTTAAGAATTCAGCTTCAACCCGTTATAGGTTGAGATGACTCAAGACTGACTCAATAATAGTATGAATCGATCTGTAGGACCCTAAATCAATCAGAAATGCCGTGAGCAAATGGAAACAAACCAATTAAAACAAGTAAATCAAAAACTGTCGGGCACCGAACCGCGACTGACACGTCATTGTGCTGAGTATGCTGGCTGCTGCGCTGCTGTGCCAACCAACGAACCGTACCGACGCACTCCATCGTCAAATTATTTCATGTAATGTCCAAACATGATTGATTCAGTTAGTGAGAACAAGTGCTATTCAATTATTTTGTGACCTCATCATGAAGGTTCCCATCATTTATTTTATGGCCTGAGGAATAGATGCAGATAGTTACGGAAGCCAATTAGTAACTTAAAATTGTACATAGCACGTCTATGTTTAATATTTATCTACAACTAGCTGCGCCCCGCGGTTTCACCCGCATAAGTTTCGATCCCGTGGGAATATCGGGATAAAAAGTATCCTATATGTTAATTCTGGTTATAATCTGTGTGCCAAATTTCATCCAAAGCTGTTCAGTAGTTTTTGAGTGAAAGAGTAACAAACATCCATCCATCCATCCAAACTTTCACGTTTATAATATTAAGTAGGATTATTTTTCGAGAAGAAACAATGGCAATCTAAATGGACCCGTCCCAGAATTCAGTTATATGTTTGGCGCCATCACTAGCGTCCATCTGCACCATAATTCCGTAACACACTATTCTCAATTTGAATCATTATGAAGCATATTGTTAATCTATTGCTCCATATGTTAGAAAAATGTGTTTGCTCAACAACGTAAATAACGCAATGAATGTTGTTCAACTGTCAAAATGAAACCCATTGCTACTTATAGTGTGTTATGCAATTACCCCGCAGTTCATGTAATGTGCCGACGACAGGACACGCAGGACACGATAAGTATCTACAATTCGTGTTTTAAATATTTTGGTTACACCAGTTTATAAGGTTTAGTTTTAAGTATGTAGATTTACGTAATGAAAACTTCGCTATAAGTACAGAGATTATGATACCGAGTTATCATTGGCTAACGACAATAAGAAGGTAATATACTTATTAAAATAAACTCATACCTTTTTCATATAACAGCAGGCTGACACTACAGATTGGAAGGTTGAACGCAAGTAGTGTTACCGTCACCAAAGTATAGTTTTCTTTTTCGTGTAGGTGTACTTTATAATCTATGGCACCAATAAAGTACGCTAAAATACTCTATTTACGTAACTCGACTGTTACAGACTTTTTCTCCGTTATAAATGTAAAGTGGAGAGACGAAAGGAACAAAGCTTCCCTAAACACGTTAGTAGGTACTTATTAGTAATTCTATGCCTAAACTTAAAAACGAAGTGATCAAATATTTTAATTTAAGTATAGTTTGATTGCAAAGAGGCTGTAACTATTTTCAAGAAAGACATATTTGTTGTTTTGTTGTGAAAAGTACCTAACAACAAGTGTGTTTATAAAGATAAATAAGTAAGTACTTACTCTTTTTTATGCTTTGTACTTTATTTTCATTCGACAGAAATGAAAAAACGCAAACCCTAATCACCAATCCTACCTATAATACGTACAAAAACCTACACTTATTTACTGTAAACCAACTAATGAAGTCGTAATTATACCCACAGCTGCCACTTTATTGTATAGCAATATTTATTGCCAATTACCGTTAATATAGGCAAACGTAAAATTACATTCCAATTACAAAATGAGGCTTGCCATATAATTCGCGGTTTTAGTCATTTTTGATCGAAATGACAGATGTCGTTCCCGCCCAAAGCGACGGTTGTACGCACGCGCGTGACGGCCAGCGCCCCCTGAACGATGACATTGGAACTATGTGGTGTGATTCATACTTTTTTATGACAATGGGCATATTTTTTTTTCCATAGATTGGTAAGTACTTATTTCGTGTGATTGTGCAACTTCACCGGTTAAATTCTGATGTCAGTAATTTGCTCATTTTTTTTGGAAAACGTATTTAAAGTAGGGTCAAGGTAGCGCTTCTGTGAAGATTGTATGTTATGGGAACCCATAATATCCACACACCACGCAAATTGTTAGGGTCAATTGCCTTGACCTGAAGGGACTATTTTGGTGTAGCAGGTCTTACGACATGGTCTCTACCGATCTAAACTCATTAAGCTGTTAGAAGAAACGTAGATGAGGTACAGGTGCCTACATAGAACAGGGAAAATCAATCAAAATGAAGGCTGCTAACCATAGTTATCTACCTCTCTTTCAAAATTAAGGGATTGTGGTGGGAGCAGAGTGATTACTATTGATCTAAATTAAAAATAAAATGCTACGACTTCGTTTCTTGATAATCAATTAGGTAGCCAAATTTAAGGATGTGGTACAGACCATCAAACTGAACAACTTTCTCCATGGGACCAACATCGTAATCGCGAATAAAAATTCAGCTGTCCCATACATTTAGGTCGAGTAGGTATTGAAGTTTTCTATGGGACAGTTGATAAAATTTTCGCGATTACGCTATTTGTCCCATGGAGAAAGTTGTTCAGTTTGATGGTCTGTACCACATCCTTAAATTTGGCTGGTCTTTAAAAAATCAGCCTGTATATACCTAATAATAAAAATAAAAATCTTTAAATGTAACTTGTGAAAGTCACAGAGACATTACTGTGTCGTGTTGTGTCGTGACTCGGGTTACACCAACCAAACGAATCTGTTCAGGTTCAGGACTAAGTCAAATTACAACGAGTTTTGATTTGCTAACACTGCGTCAGAAGTCATCACGACACGACACAACACAGTAATATTAATCCGGCTTAAACAATTTGTTTTCATTTCAAAACCTAGCTAGACTTCGAGCACAAGGCCTACAACATGCCTACAACCTATGCATACAACGAACTAGTCGTACTCATATCCCTCACAATACCAACACGTTGCCAATTCCTTTTTCAAATTAAATTAGCAACCTCTTTGCTGCCAGACGTCTTTTTATAAAAAGGTTGGCTAGCTATACGACCTATTTTAACGTGCTGAACTAAAAATACCGGGTTATTGGGCCATGCTTTGACTTCAATCAGCCCTTACCACTACTAGTGTGTGACCCAGATGCAGGCAATTTGTTTTGACGAATCAAACGGAGGGCTATTATCAACGGAATTGATTGACGGTTAATCGATATTATTTAATCGGAATAGTGACGTAGGGTTACTACGAACGATGGTGAGAGTTGAGAGTTCATAGAACTAAGTGAATGAATTAATTTGACGAATTGAAATGAAATTGTTTATTCTGTAAATGGGGTACTTATCCGAATCACTTTAACACGTCATATTATTTTTAAAAAATAGGCTAGATGGAGTAGAAATTTCCAATTTGACTACCCTACTACCTACTGAGAAGAAATGGCGAAACAAACTCAATGGTCAAAGTCTCTTTTAAAGACCAGACATAATCATGGTCCGATCAAGTGAGGACAGTGTAGATTAGTGCCTGAAATGGTCTTTTGAGGAAATAACCACACAGATTTGAGCGGACTAGTCCAGTCGCCGTCGCTTTTAAAATAAACTAAAGGCAGGCAAGGCATGGCAAGCAGGGGTGCGCAGATAAGGTAAGGCAGTAGGCAAATTCAGCAGTTTATTACAGGATGATTGACGAATCAAACGGAATACTTGTAGGTATCGACTGAATTGATTGACGGTTAATCGATATTATTTAATCGGAATAGTGACATTGCTACGACTGTTGGTGAGAGTTGATAGAATTGAATTAATTAATTTATGTGTCACCGTCCCATCTACATAATTTATCTATACAAAGTTTAAAATAAAATCGCTTTTCGTGTGACCGCTTAGCTCTTCTAAACTACAAAATGCATTTTGATGTGGTTTTTTATTTATCATATAGAGAGGATTTATTCCGGACCCGGAAGGTTTACGTAGTACCTAAATGAGTATAATGCTTACAAAACATAAAGGAACCTCGGCGTTTTGATATGTCGCCACATAATTAGTAAGTAGATTGCATCAGTGCGAAGCAAGGGCGGATCACAGTTTAGAATAAACTAAAGGCCGGTACAAGCAGATTCATCAGATTACCTGTTACAGGAAGGTCAGCAAAATCAGCCTACAATGTTCCTACTGCTGGGACACGCCCTCCTCTCGGTGAGAGGGAGTGGGCCGCAATCCACCATGCGGACCAAGTGCGGGTTGGTAGATGTCACATGTCTTCGAATTTTTGGTTCTAGGACATGCTGATTTCCTCACGATGTTTTCCTTTACCATTTTGAGAGCAGCGGTGATGAAAGAATTTACACAAAGTAAAGCGCCTGTCTGGGTTCGAACCCACGACCTACTCGTACCTCGTTGCCACTGGGCCACCACTGCTCGCAACAGGAAGGCTATAAGAGTTTTTTTTTTAATAAAATCTGTGTGATCACTCCACACACATTATCATGTAAGTTAATTAACTGAAAACTATCTCCGGACTTTACAGTTTTAATATGTGTTGTAAATAACTATCCAAAACAACATTTCTTTCACCAAACCAAATTAACCATCAGCGTTATACCTACAAGCTTTTTCTGTGCACACCTAATGTATAAATTCCATGGCTACCGGAAATTCCACTCACCCTAAAACCGCATGACAACAATTAAAACACCTGACAACACAAAAAATAACGAGTAGATACCAGAGAGGTCAATATTTTACCAAAAATCAGTGGACAAAGGGCACCGGTGTCAACAACCGCCACCCTCCTATCCGCTGTGGGATCGTGAATAATTAATAGTAAACGAAAACGTAAACAATAATAAAGTCCAGCCCCAGTCGTGTCACTCCATACATTACACCTGTCAATCCAGGACTTTGCGACCGAATTCGGTCATAAAGCGATCGCTATGAATGCCGAGACTGCAGCCCCAGCAATTATTTGGACGAACGATAGTATGAAGTTTGGGGCTTTTTATTCATGATAATGGTGGTGCAGCGTCAGGTTAGTGAGTTCAGTAACATATATCATCATCTGCCTAGCCTTTTCTCAACTATGTTGGGGTCGGCTTCCAGTCTAACCGGATGCAGCTGAGTACCAGTATGTTACATGGAGCAACTGCCTATCTGACCTCCACAACCCAGTTACTGGGTAATACGATACCCCTTGGTAAGACCGGTTGACAGACTTTCGGGCTTCTGACAACCCGTAACGACTGTCAAAGATCCACGAATGACAGCCGGGACCAACGGCTTAACGTGCTTTTCGAGACACGGAGGGGTCTTGGTATGTAAAGATGGTCACCCATCCACGGACCAACCATGCCAAACGTAGCTTAACCTGATCAATCGACCCGTGCGGCTGTTATTACTTAGCACTTAGCCACCAGCCCATCCTATCTCTCTTATTTTATTGGTGGGTAATGTAAAAACCCGATAACGTACTTAAGTAACTGTTAAACCCAGATAACTTCAGGTAAGTATGTAGGTACATAAAACTTTTCCTAACCTAACGATTTCAGGACCAAACATGACTCCATGCTTTACAGCCCAACAAAAAAAAATTGTGTGAAAGTAGTCGAGAAAACCTTCACGCCAATAATATCAATATATCTCCGTTAATCAATCATGAGAACCATTTCGTGTAATTTTCGACGTGATCCAACCACATAACGGTCTTGATTGATAGCCTGAATTACCTATGGATAGCAATCTGAATTGTCAGACGTGACAATAGGCCGACCTTGAGACGGTCATCGTAGGGTGAATGGCTATGACTGGGAACCTGGTAACAAACAGCCGGTCTTTTTTATTTTTTATTTAGAAAGAAAGAAAGAAAAATGCGTTTATTGGCATTACAGCAAAATAAATATACATTAACACTATAAAAACAGAAAACAAAGATTATAATGCCAAAAGGGCCTCAGCTCAGCATAATGTCAGATGACAACACAAGCTGTAACACCTGACGCTGATTTTCAACTGCAACCCACGAGTGCCATGCGCTAGAATTACAAACACATAGGGAAGTGTGTGTCCGTTATAATAAATTGAGAGAATTAATTAAATGCTAGAAATTATACAAAAGCTCATACAAAATCAAATAAAATGTTTTGTGTGTGTGTTGTATTGTAATTTATAAAAAACAAAAACAAAATTACCCGATATGTGCGTATTAACTACATAAAAAATTAAATAAGTCAAATCTAGCCAAATAAATTTAGCCTACTCTGCCCCATCAGCTGAGCAAAACCCTCCCCCAAATCCTTCCAGGTATCCCTTTCTAGAGCCACCTCGATCAATCGGTGAAGTGAGCTGTCAAAGTGTCAATCCTAACATCCGATAGAATGACAGCTCTCTTCACCTAAGTTTTCACGGTGAAATGTATACAGAATAGAAGTTGTGAAGGTCAGATAGGCAGTCGCTTCATGTAAAATACTGGTGTTCAGCTGCATCCGGTTAGACTGGAAGCCGACCCGAACATAGTTGGGAAAAGGCCAGGCCGGATGATGGAGATCGGGTGGTAACTGATGGTAAAATGACCGGCTAGTATTTAGTTAGTCAAGTATATCTTTATAGGTTTTGAATGTAAAATTATTGTTACTGTCCAATTATACAAATTACTTGATATATCAGAGTGTTTTACAAAGTTTCCTCCTTAATAAGTCCTTATAATGGATTTAAGTGACTAAAGGCCACGATAGAGCTACACAACCATATTTGAATTAAGTTTTTCATAGAGACCTAGGCCACGTCTCTTTATTTTCTTTATTATAATGATAAAATTAAGCTCATTTGGAGCTACAATGTTTAAAACTGTAAATTTCAGATTTAATTTAACTAGTTAGGTCATATCTAGGGGGCCTACTCTCTAAGTTCGTCAACGAAGTGGGCCCGTCCGAAAGTAGTTCGATACCTCGAAATTAACCTTACTGCCGATTAATTAATTAATTAATTCTCGGCCTAAGCATTGTAACCTAAGGTCATTCTTAGGTTACAATGCTTAGGCCGAGAATTAATTAAGGTCCTAAGGTCATTCTTTGAGTGCCGAACGGCGCGTATGTGTGCCGGACGGCGCGTATGTGTGCCGGACGGCGCGTATGTGTTCCACGCGCGCCTCAAACAGATGTCAGCATAGTTGACGGGGCCCGACAGGGCCGAAGCCTGCCGGGGTAGCGGGATCGTCCGAAAGGGTTACCGCTGCCCTGGTACATAAAGGGCTAAGGAAGGAACACGTGTGGGTTTTAGTCAGTAAGAGTCTGACACTCCCTTCTGCTCCACCCAGAGCGGGAGGGGTCATTTGATGATTTACCATCCTCAAAAAAAAAAAAAGGTCATTTCTTTGAGGTAGAGTCAAACATGTCCCGCCATATCTTTCTGGGCCTATCACATCGTCGGTTCCTGTTGTTCGGGAACTAAGTATTCTGCGGGTGACTACTTTCCCCCCAAAAAAAAGTATTTTGGCGTTTTGTCTATACAATTAATTATGAAAAAATATTTGTACGAAATTGTACAATAATGGACTAAAGGCCGTAGGTTAGTACTATTAGTTATTCTGTGGCCGTAGGTAACAGACATCATATTCTGTCAAATTAGTGGGTAATACGAAATAATTATAGTAATTATGTTTGTTAGACAAAACGATTATATACCCACGTGCCTACGTTGGTAAACAATGAAAGACGGTGACTAGATGAATTAATTATTAGCCGCAGTATGATTGTTTTACTCAATCATTTTACAGCTGGCATGGCATGGACATCGACGCGCAATCAGCACCCTAATTGCGTTAACACACTATCAATATCAATCTGAATCGTTTTGAAGGATATTGCTAATACATTGCTTCATATGTTCGAAAAATGTGTCTGCTAAATAACGCAATGAATGTTGTTGAACTGTCAAAATGAAAATCATTGCTACTGTTAGTATGTTACGCAATTATCCCGCTGTTACCATGGATTTAGTACATGATTGACTGGTGCGGCTGCTTTTATTTAGCCACGAGCCCCTCTCAGCTACTTATTTACATATTTGATAATTTTGCACAAGTTTTAAAATAATGGATACTATTCAATAATACCAACGTATTCGAAGTAGGAAAACTGGCAACTAAGTAGTTTTATATCGATCGTTAAAAACTGGAAAGGTAAATAAAAATAAAATTGATGCCAAATTACACTAAAGTTGTCCAGTTCGTGCGCTAATCAAAACAAACACTATTGAATATGGTTTAGACACACTACTTGATGTTCGTATCGCGTGGAGTTCTTTTAGATACCTATACTCGATCGATATCTATTCTATGATAAACTAAATTAACTAGTTTCATGTTCTAGCAATTTTCAAATTGCCAATGTCATCTAGGTCCTACACCTTTCGTCATCATTTCCTTCTCCTTATCACAATTTATTCGGCTCGGCGTAACATGTCTTCTTCCATGTTAGTCGTCACCTCAGTATTGACCCCTTTTCTAGCCATATCGTCTTTCACACAGTCCATCCATCGTCTCTTTTGTCTTTCCTTACTCTTATACTTAGCCATCCTTATTCATACCCAAAACTTTCCTTACAGCATTTCGCCTAGGTTTTATACTTTTAAATTTTCTAAAGAAAATCAAAATTTTGTTTTACACCTAACACTAAAATAAATATTAAAACAACCATCCATCATCACCATGATTTCGGATAGATACCTACCACCCTAAGTACCTTCTTATTAAAAATAAGTCCATCATTTTATTTTCAAACATTAAAGCCATTTATCATACTCAGACATGAATTCTAACTGCTACGTTTCAATAACAAACCCCATAAATAAGTTTTAAAACAACCCCTATGGCTGAAAACACTTCAGTCTGTGCCTCGCGCGCACAAGTGACAGTTGCGTCCGCCATAATTATTGTGGAAAATATTTTCCCGCTTTTCCGTTCGCGCCATTAGTAAAACAAATATTTTAATCATCTTTAAAACTCAATATTGAATTGAGGTAGTTGAATTAAGTGGAGTGTTAATTACGTTATTTATGTTTGATATTATTTTATTTTTACACCTTTTCGTTCACACGACATTGACAGAAGCATCGATTATTATGACATAGGCTCAATAGACAGTGTTAGTTATTTATTTACGATGCTAATTATCGTTCCTAACCTAACTAAGGTGAATACTGCTTAAAAGCTTTGTTATTTTTGTACCATTTACTAACTTTCTACAAAGTACTTACTTTGCCCGCATCATGTGAAATTGTTATCAAAAACAGACTCTTGTTTACATCGTTTATCGGCGTTTTGTTTTCGAAAATCGAACGCGGTCGGTTATTCTCGTTGGGGTAACGGTCACTGATAAATTAAACTGTTTTAAAATAATGTTGATTCGAATTGAAAATGGTCGTCGTAAGCTATGGCGTTGAAGAATCTCCAACTGTTCAACCCTCGGTCAGAGATGGTGTACCAGCAGCGTCATGCGACCCCTATGAGAGCTCCTCCTACGGCCTTGTCGAGGAGTATATCCAAGTCTGCTGAAACCCTCGCCGGTAGCACAAAATGTGAGTCTAGATACCTACCAATGAATTGAATAAGACGGTTTTCTAAATATATAAAATACTTAGGTACCTAGAAATTCCCTAGCTCTTTTACATCATTCTAAAAATATAATATATACACATTGCAAACCAGGATGCAAGCTTTTGAGCTACCATACATATACCATACTGAAAATTAAAAATAAAGATTTTCCTTCCAATTTTCTGAGTACCCTACCCAATTCTCTGTTTGAAATGAATAAAAATATCCTTACTTCAATAAGGAAAACCTATATATAAGAATGTTCTCCCTTTTTCCAACCAGACAAAGAGCCTATAAAACGCAAAGCTCGCAGCACGGACCAGCCTGGCGGGGGCATGGCGAAAGGCAGCAGTGTGCTCGGACTGCCGAACCTCATCAAAGGATGGGGCAGAGATGACGACAGCATACGGAGTCGCTCCAGGAATGGCAGGTAAGATCTAGGATAGCTTAAGGCTCGAAAAACAACAAGGATTTATTATCATCATCATCATATCATTATTGATCATTGGCGTAGCGAGGGATTTTGTCTAGGGGGGGGGGGGGGGGATCATAAATGGCTCCTCGTAATAAATAATCCCACCAACAAAACATTTCATGTAAAGAAGTTTGCTAAGACTTAAATAACGGTTTCACTGTTAAAAAGTTATCAGACCTAATGTAGAGCCGAGCCCCTAACTCTAAAAACCTTAGCTCTTTACACCCGTGCTCTTAGACCAACATTTATTAACATCACTTAGGTCGTGCTTTGGCTAAAACATGTTCCCATCTCTATCTTACACTTGTATATTGCCAGCTGTGCATCAATACACGAATAACGCTAATTCAAAATACCAACGCGCTAAGTAACACTCGGAAAGCTGCCACGCTTAAATGGAATCGGGCTGGACACAACTGCCGCATGTCAGACGATCAGTGGGCCAAACTTACGACCCAGTGGGTCCCGCTTAATGGCAAACGACATCGCGGCAGGCCCAGACGAAGATGGCGGGATGTCCTGGACTCCTTTCATAAAGATTGGTCCTTGACAGCTCTGGACAGAGAGACGTGGAAGGAGAGTAGGAAGGTCAGATTTGCCCAGCAGTAGGACATTAATGACAACAAAAAGTAGCGTTTTTTTCTCAGACTCTGAGTCGAAAACCCACACTATATACACATACAGGCTATACTATCTTACCTCGCGGTATCTAAAAGGTAAGCGTATATTTCTCGAAAAAAAGGATACGTTACGTGGTAATATGAAAGTTCTAAGTGAGAATTTTCCTTTAATTCGAGGAGAAAACTGTTGCATTTCCACGTTCAAGGTTGCGTAAGTAGGTATAATCGCTCCTGACCATTTCATCGTACCTATATCATTATCACCCACCTGCGCCATGGGAAATAAGTCTACTGACTCTTACCACCTGTCGTGAATCGCGATCGTAACTTAGCAAAGTATACTAGATAGGTATTTACAGGTCTCGAAAAAGCTGACGTCATCATATCGTTATCGTATCGTTTATTGAATCACTTTCATTACATTATTGTGACAGTTGATAATATTATTGCTGTAGATTATTATATTAGCTTACGAAATACCAGCGGCGTAACAGACTAACAGTAGGAATGGCTTTCATTTTGACAGTTCAACAACATTTATTACAACAACGACGACACGGTTGGCGCAGTGGTTAAGTGATTGACTGCTACGCTGCGTGTCGCGGGTTCGATTCCCGCACGAAACAAATATTTGTATGACCTACAAGTAATTGTTCCGGGTCTGGCTGGCTGTTTAAATGTTTGTAAACGCACCCACGATACAGGAGAAATTCCTAGTATAGGGCAACGATAAAAAAAAAAAAAAAAATTGCGTTTAACTCAGTGCATTTTGAGGATCATTTCTGATAAATATCAGTGTCCAATATACTCGCTCTGGGTGAGCATTGTGGTAGGGACCGTAACATAAATGTACATGCTGTTAATAATATGTTGTATATGTGTTTTAATGATTGTATTTTTGTAACCCTGCTAACATAGTTTATACGTTCCAATTGTTACTAACCATTATGGATTATTGTAATCTGATAATAAATATAAATTAAATTAAAATAAAGAGATTTGAGTTGATTCATAGGCATAAGAAAATTTGTTTATGTTTTATATTTCTACGATTGCTTACCTACATATTATGAAGCAATGGATTATCAATATCCTTTAAAATTATTCACATTGTGTTTGGTGTGTTACGCAATTAGGGTACAGTACCTATTGTCCCAGTTCAGGGCAAAGGCCTCTCTTCATTCAGGTAAGGCATGAGCGTTGATTATCATGTTTACTCAAGACGGGTTGGCGATTTCAGTCTTATCTTAACCATAAATACAGGTTCCCTCACGATGTTTTCCTTCACCGATGTCAGTTAAATGTCCAAGCTAAACTCGCAAAGAAACAAGTCACATTGGTACAGACGCCGAGCACATCAAGCTACCCGTAACTGTCAAATTTTCCCAATCAACTTTGAACCTTATGCTATAGAGATAAAGTTGAAAATCTACTAAAGAAATTTGACAGATTGTAGTAGCTTGATGTGCTGGCGTACAATTAATAAATAATAAAAGTCATAATTATTTATCAGAAGCAGCACTCTAATTGCGTAACACACCATCAATCACAATTTGAATCGTTTTGAAGGATATTGCTAATCCATTGCTTCATATGTTCGAAAAAATTGTCTGCTTAACCATGTAAATAACGCAATGAATGTTGTTGAACTGTCAAAATAAAAGCCGTTGCTATTGATAGTGTGTTTCGCAATTACCCCGCAGGTTTGCATTTTTGTTTCTTTTTAATAATTTATTTCGGCCAATTAAATGAAATCTTATTTTTTTGTGAAGCCTTTGCGCTTATTAGGATTGGATTAGATACATGGGCAACGTGGGAATGGAACCCAGGACCTCATGCTCAGCAGTAGCCCTTGCAACCACTAGGCACGAGGCAATAAAAAAAAGCTTCATTAATATAAAAGCTAGGTTACCCTAAAGTTAAGCAGGCACTCTGAACTTCCGAACGCACACACGCAACCCTTTCTAACAACTTGCTAACTTTGATTTCACACCAAGTAACAAAATATAGTAACAAAATAGATTGTTATTTTTATGACGTCACTTTAGGTATACCCTAAAGTGACGTCATAAAAATAACAATCCTATGACGAAAAGAAATGACGTGTTTGCTTTTTTGTATCAAAATTTTCACGCATTTTCTAATAACTCATTTAAATAAAGGTGATTAAGCAGTCGTGTAGAACTTTTCATTCCTTACAATGCCAACAATAATTTTAATATAGTAGCATTTCAATTCTATTAATTCAATACATTGTTAGGAGTGTAGGAGGGCCTACACTGTTCTGCAAACAGTCTATTTTAGACAGTATGTCTAGACTCCTTCTTTTCTGAATGGCAAAAACCATGCAATATTTCCAGCTGAAAAAAGGCCGAACACGGTAGTGCCAAAGAAAATTTGATCACAAACAAGACCGGATATCCAGATGTCCACTCATCCTGATGCAGATTGGTGTGGTCATGTCTTGGAATAAGATGAAATAGATACTCGTATTTACAAGTATTGATGGCCCTGAGGCTATCCATCCTATTATCCTCCGGGGGCTACGTAGATATCTAAGTTTCAGAGACTAAAATAATAAGCAAAGCAAAAATAAAAGATTTTTAAAATAACTTTCATTTTTCCAAACGATTTCCACGACCACCTAACTTTTACTGATTTTATTTTACACAACACTGTCTTCGGCATATTAAATTACCTATAAACTCCCCCGCAGAATTAGTCGGAACAAAATCTGCATAAATAGCTAACCTCACGAAAACTACGCAATTTCCTCTTTTCCACTTAACACGAAGATTAGAAGCATGAGTAACAAGCTAGGCTGTACGCAAGTTTCCTTCGCTCCCGACGTAATGAATCACAGTGGGGTGAAACACGCAATGTGGCTACATCCCTATAAATCGCTCTACACTTTGTAACGTGTAATCAACGAGAACCTCTATTATACCCCTCAAGGAGCACTTCTATTATACCCTAAGTTTTACACTTTGACACATTGTTTTCTTTGAATTATTTATTGTCTAAAGTGGTTTCAAACACCTTTCACTTTTAAGGTTTAAAATTTTGACTGAAAGACAAAGTTTTGTATGAAACTCCTCACAACTGTCTTACTTTCACTTGTAGTTTCATGAAAGTTATTTACAAGCTTTCATTTTTGCCTAGTAGGTATGTTGTTTTAGTGTTTGATATCTACATATATCGTGAGGAAACCGGCATGTCCTAGAACCAAAATTCGAAGACATGTGACATCTACCAACCTGCACTGGGCCCGCGTGGTAGATTAGAGCCGAGTCCCTCTCGAAGAGAGGAGGCCTGTGTCCCAGCAGTGGGAACATTATAGGCAGATTATGATCTACATATCTATGTTTCGACTTTCTAAAGTCGAAATAATATCAGTAGTAGATACTTTAGATAGATAGAATATGCTTAATTTATTGTACATCAAAATTTAAGAAAGCTCATTTCACAGCTTAGCTTATCGTTAGTTGCAGACAACCTTGGGATGGACAGGGAGACAAATTGTAGGTTAACTAGTAAGAGCTGATTTTCCAATCGTCTGATAACTTTATTCAAGGAATCATTTTGAAATTAAAAAAAAAAAAAAAAAATGTTTTATTCAATTCAATTTTGACAGTTATTTCATACAAAAAATGTCAAATGTCAATTTTATACCTCGAATAAAGGTTATTTGGTGATGGAAAAATCAACCCTTACACATGCGTCATCTTTGACCATACCAGTTTCACGCTTTTCAGTTATTTTCTTATTATCCACTAAGGGCCGTTTTTGTATCCGAAGTTAAACTCAACCAATTGATAAAAACGGTAATTAATGGTAAATTTTTTGCAAAATGTGTTTTTTGATCAATTTTCAGTTTACCTAATGATATAATATCATTGCTAATGGTCAAATAACTAACTATTAGATAAACTAAAAATTGATAAAAAAACAAATTTTGCAAAAATTTAACCATTAGTTAGGTACTATTTTTAATAATTACTTGAGTGTAACTACGGATAAAAAAATCCGCTCTAACGGCTGATTTTTCCAACGCCAGATAATTTTATCCGAGGAATAATTTTAAATTGTTGACAGTTCTTCTATACAAAATCTGTCAGACGTCAATTTTAGTCCACGAATAAAAATTATCTGTTGAAAAATCAGCCCTAAGACTATTAACACACAACCAAAACCTAAATAAAATTCCGACCCACAGACATCGATGAATTAGTTCAAAACATTTTAATCCAAACCGCACAAATGACGCACATTTCAGCAATTACACTTGCTGTATCAATAAACGAATTAAACCAACTATAACTCCACTAACTCTTTCCATTCAGAAGTTAATGGAGTATTGATATGTGAAACCTTGATCCAAATTGCTGCTGCTAATGATCCTACGTCCCTTTCATTCATCAAAACGGAATTTTCAACCAAATATAAAAGTTCATAATAGATACTCGTATTTATTGATTTTTATGATGTTCCGGTTTTTTTGGTTCATGGCCAGGAAAGCTACGCTAAGCTTATCCTTATTTCTTTGGGATAGCAGCATGTCTTTTACATCATCTTTATGAAACGTAGTAAACATTAAACTGTATTGAAATGTAGTAAACATTAAGGTCAAGTAAACATTAGATGTAATTGTGCTCGTAATTTTATAATTCCTAAAAATAGTAAACCACGTATTTAAAGTGTTTTCTCATAAAAGTGAAACTAGGCACATAAACAAACAGTGACAGTGTTATCTTCGATTAAAACCACCGAATTACTACAAAAACATTGATTCTAAAACTATTCAAATTTTGGACTAAAATCTCAAAAATCTCAGTGCTACAGTGCTACCATTGTATATATTCAACTGTTAACTACAAAACAAGCATAATTATAAACTATTTCTAGACAGTGATGATAAAAAACAGTGATCTAAACAAAAATTGGTACTGGCAGAAACCGTTTTTTATTCAAATACCGCGCATTCTACTTGATAAGAAGTTAGGACAAAGCAACGCCATCTAGTTGAAACCTCATAAACCATTTATGTTGACACTATGCTAACTTAAATAGCAAATAGATAATCAATATTGCAAATAGCGACATCTATCACTAAAAGGAGGATTTACAGTATTAAAACACCATTAGATCGCAAAATTAGAATGAAAAGTTGAATGTTCAGGTGGCTAAGCGGCGTAAGGACTGTCCTTGTATGCTAACACTGGGTGATCGCACGTTCAAATCCGACGGTTGCTGAGAGACTTTTTTGTAAGGATTTTAATGTATAAATAAATCACCATGAACTTCCTAGAAAACATAACATTCCGTAGGACACGTACTATTTCGGAACCAAATAATGACACTAGTGAAATTATTTCTCAAACATTAGATGAGACTACCAACAGTGTACCGGGAATGTCTGAAGACGAGGAGGATAAGCAAATAAACATTTTAAAAACTGAGATTGAGAACCTTAGATCTCAATTAAAAAGCGCTAATCAAGAAATAGAAATATTATCTTTAGAAAATAGTTCCCTGAAGAAAACAAACACCGATTTAATAATGAAAAATGAAACGCTTATAAAGGTCACCAGTAGCCCCATAAAGAAGAAAACACAAACAGCAAAAAGAAATAAAATTAGTACTACGGATATGAAGACCAGTAATACACTGACTTTGGAAATTTCTGACTGCTGCGCTTCTATAAACGAACCGAAACAAAAAATATTCAATACAGGAAAAGAAATCAGACGTGAAAATGCCAACTTGTCACAAGATACTCGTAGTTATCAAAACCCGACACCAGCGTCACAGTCGTCGTCTCCAAAGCACAAAGTATACATGATAAGTAGTGAAACTTCCAATAGGTTATATGACTTAATTGAGAATACTCATTTACACAAAAGTGAAATATGTCATTACCGTATGCCTAAATGTGGTTTGAAAGTTTTATTGGACGGTATTGATAAAAAAGTAGCAAACTTCACAAACTCTGACTTCTGTATTATTTATATTGGTGAAGATGATTTCCGAAGAACAAATAATTACATAGAACTTGTTACGTATATCCGCGAAATACTTATGCCATTGCAACACACTAATTTTATTATATGCCTACCGACATTTAAATATATGGAGAACACAAATGTAATGTTTAATAGCCGAGTAGATATTTTTAACAACTTACTATATCTGGATGTGGAAACATGTAATTATGCGTATGTTATAGACTCTAATTATAATTTGCCATATACTCATGATACATATAATTCGTCTGGAAATCTAAATTATAAGGGTTTAAGAATTGTATTTTCAGATTTGGTAGAACTTATTTTGTATGTAAGCACATTGAAAACGGATCAAATAGAGGTTGACTGCTTCCAAAAAGACCAATCAATCTGCTTATCGCACACCCAAACACGGGAAGAATCTCAGTTTTTTCTATAATTATCTCAATATTTTGCACCAAAATATTGCAGGACTAGTTAATAAATCGGATGCCTTGCTGGTAAGGTTAGACGAGCTGTCACATAAAGGTATAAACGTAGATGTCATGTGTATTACAGAACACTTTGTAGAATCAGGTTATGAACATTTAATAAACATACCCAATTATTGTCTAGCGGCCCATTTCTCAAGAAATTTTAAACGAGGGGGCACGTGTATTTTTGTCAAGGCAGGATATATGTATAAAGAAATATCGGATATATCAAAACAATCAGTCTCAGGAGTGTTTGAATGCTGTGCAATAGAAATAATACCGCAAAATATTATTATTATTTGTATATACAGAGTGCCTAAGAATAATTATTTAGTATTTTATGAAAAACTGGATCTTATATTTAGAAAAATTAATTTCTCTAAGAAAAAAGTAATCTTAGCCGGTGATTTCAATATGGATGTGCTAAAGAAAAACAAAATTACCCTAGAATTAGAATCTTATCTCTTACAGCATAATTTAAAATTAGCACTTTACGCGCCCACTAGATTGAGCAGTAATACGTGCATCGATAATTTCGCACACAATTTTCGAAAGGGATGTAAAGCACAAATAATAGATTTAGTTCTTTCAGACCACACATCTCAGTTACTTAAAATTCCCACTAAAAAAACTAGTCTTTTAAAATCTTGGAAAATTGAAAAACAAGAAATTTCCCCCGAAAATTTAATAAAATTTAAATCTTATTTAGAATGTCTGTCATTTACACAAGTATTCAGCACCGACGATGCAAACGAATCTTATGACAATTTTATAGAGGATTTTCTGCTTTTATATAAATTGTGTTTTCCTAACAAAATCATAACTATTAACTGTAACAAACCGACAAAATGGATTTCACGTGGCATAAAACTATGCAGCCAAAAACAAAGACATCTACTTTGGACTTACCGTTTCAACCCTAATGGTAAAAATAAACAACTTTTAAAAAATTACACTAAGCTATACAAAAGAATAATAAAACTCACACAAAGAGCACAGAATACCCATTATATTAATACGTCTGAAAATAAAGCTAAAGCAGCTTGGCAAATAATTAATAACTCCACAACATGCTTCCCACAAGAATCCATTCTGACTGTAAAAAGAAATAATTTCCTCATTGAAAATCCTGTCGACATTGCGAATGAATTTAACAACTATTTTATTGATGACATTGAAAGTAATATTAAAAGTGACATTCCATATAATAGTAAACACAAGCTTGATAATATAACAACACAATCATTGTTCATGATGCCTGTATCAAACCATGACATAATTAAAACGATCAATAGTCTTAAAAACACAAATACTGTTGGCTATGACGGTGTGTCCACAAAAGTAATAAAATATGTAAAGGACGTAATAGCACCATCACTGGCTCATATAATCAACCTGTGTATTACCGAGGGCGTATTCCCAAGTAGTCTCAAAAGTGTGATTATTAAGCCATTACATAAAAGAGATGATAAAACAAATGTTAAAAACTATAGGCCAATTGCAAAAATCCCAATAATGTCAAAATTAATAGAGAAAATAATCTATCAGTCTCTTTACATTTATCTTGAAAAGTATGAATTATTCTGTAACGAACAAAAGGGATTTCGGAAGAATACAACAATTAATATGGCACTGTTTGAATTAATATCTAGAATTATATCGTCAGTAGATAAAAGAAATCCTATTTGCGCCATCTATACAGACATGACTAAGGCATTCGACTATGTAGACCATAAGATCTTACTACAAAAACTTCATAGCTACGGTATCAGAGGGAATATCCTGAAACTATTGGAATCGTATCTAAGTGACAGGTATCAGTGCACAGAGGTTACTAGAATTTGTCCTAAGACTAAACTGGTTACGACCTATAAATCTGAAGCAAGACGTATAAATTATGGCGTGCCTCAAGGAAGCGTCTTAGGGCCATTGCTGTTTTTGATTTACATCAATGATCTTCCAAAAGCCACACGTCAAAAAATGGTCCTTTTCGCAGACGACAGTACTGCCATAATTGAATGCGAAAATCCACACAATTACCAAAACGATATTCAAAACTCTCTTTCTGAAATCATTGATTGGCTTAATAATAACAATCTCGTCGTGAACCTGAACAAGACAAAAGTAATGCATTTTTATCAGCGGCGTAAAAACCCTACTGTAAATATTTCATACGGGTGTAATGAAATAGAAGAAGTTAGTCATGTCAAGTTCTTGGGTATTACGATTGACAACAAACTCACTTGGAAGCCTCATACAGAAGAATTATGCAAACGACTCAGCCAATCTGCATATGCACTCTCCCAGTTGTCAAAAAAAGTAAACATTGAAACCTTATTAACAGCATATCATGGACTAGTCGGTTCAGTTTTACGATATGGGCTTGTTTTTTGGGGGCAGTCCACTAATAGAGATCTGGTTTTCAAAATGCAAAAGCGATGCATAAGGGCAATGTGTATTATAAAAGTAACCGATAGTTGTGTGCCTTTCTTCAAATCTTTAAAATTGCTCACACTGCCATCATTGTACATTTTGGAAACGGCATTATTTGTGAAGACTAACTTGCACTTATTTGTCAAATTATCAGATGTTAGAAAAACTCCTATGCGTTCTAAATACTTAAATCAATTATGTCACACAAAATGTAAAACAGCTCTAATGCACAAAAGTTTCTTTGGCATCGCTCCAAGAATTTACAATAAAATACCTGATCAGATAAAAATATTACCTGTTCACAAGTTCAAGAAAACTTTGCAAAAATTTTTAATTGATAAATGTTATTATACGGTTGACGAGTTCTTGAACGATTAATTTAGTAATTATATAACATTCTCTAATTTTCTGTGCCAACTTTTAGACATTTCTTTTTTTTAAATATTTAAATTTATTTTTTTTGACTTTAAACTTTAAAACTACTCTTATTTGTATGTCTTACCATAGACAAAACATAGCGCACTGTATTTATCTATAAGATCTGTATTTTTTTTTGTTACCTATGTTTTACAAATAATAAATGATTGATTGATTGATTGATTGATTGATTGAAACATACATATCTACATAAACCACCTTACTCCCATGGGGATAGGCAGGAACTACAGAACGCCTGCTACGATCCTTACATACTCCTTTTGTTTCGATTACGTCCATACCCCGGTCATACACAACGTGCCGGAGGCCAGCATCATCATCTCTATCATATAGCCATAATCTACGAGTTAACTTCCTTCATATCCACATCACATTTTACAAAATCTTTCTACCTTTTCTTTGGTCTGCCACTTTTCTTATATCTTTCCAAATTTCAAAAGAATAAGGGACTCGTAATCGCGAGTTATTCCGGTCGGATCCCCTGAACTGATCCCTTGCTGGTTGTTATTACGTTTTAATTCTGGTCGACTATAAGCTTGTCATTCCGTTCTGATCCCCTTTTTCTTTTGTTTTTATTCCGGTCGGATCCCCTAGTTATCTATGAACAGATTTTTGGGACAGTCAGCAACAAAACATATCGCAGTGTCATCCCAGCGTTCAGCATACCAGCATGGTTATCGGTTAAAGTCACCCAGTCAGTCAGTATGCTTATCGAGGGAAAGGGAACGTCAACAATTTTTATGCCACTATGCTGTGTATCGGTGATACCTAGCTTTATTACCGAAACTTTACACAGGTCCAGGTTTTTCAACCCTTCATAAACGTGACATCATCAACAGCCAAAAGACCTTCTACTCTACATAGGCCTACAACAACTAAAAGCATGAATCACTAGAACTATTGCGAAACACCTTTCTTTACAAGCTAATAAACTTAACTTACCACCTAATACTCGTATATCAAACTCCGACAGTCATAATGACTCATTCCTAACAAATCAGTTTGTTTCACTAACACAAATAATGGATGGAAGCTAACAATACTAACTGACCTTATGAAGGCGAACGTAATTAATCAATTTGTATCATTCTTGCCGCCATAACGTAACAAATCATAAATCGGATTGAATAATTTATTAAAGCTGTTACTATCAGTTGCATGAGTACCATCAACCTTGACTGTGAACGATTCAGGGGTGCTATTGACATATACGTAAGTGAATACCGAATAGGAACATCTATGTTACAAGAGTGGCTGCAGACGCTACAGTTAAGAAAAAATCTGCTAACTATTTCCTCAAAACTGGCTATAAACCTGGGATTCGTCAAGCTTTGAGTGAATCTAGGTTATTTTTAGGCAAGAGCTTACCATCAGATTGGTCAAACGTAACATTCCATTATTAAAGGATTTCTCATCGATGTTTTAATACGCTATTTTAATTACGAATTTTTTACTTTGTGCATAAGAATCTGTTGAGATCGGTACACACGGGCTCCCCGTAATCAGGACAATTTCAGTCCCAATCTAACTAGTCAGGCAATAGTGTCGCGGGTGGGGAGAATGTACAAGTATCTACTGGTCCCCCGACTCATGGCATAGAAGGAACTGTGGAAGGAACCGTCTAGTATTTCGTCCAATTACCTTTTCAACAAAGACCGTAGTTGTAGCCATGTCGATTCATCCTATGCGAAGCTGGAGAAACACATGCCAAGGGATTAATGCTCAATTGCTACCTGGAAATAGAAAAAAAGGCTTTGGGGGTTATGTCGGTAGGAGTCCGACATAACCCTCCGTGCTCCTCGTACGAAGAGTATCCATGAGGACATCCTAACGGGAACCAAAGGCAATTATGTTGGGATAAGTATGTATAAAGCGGTGTTTTGGGGTCCTAGGTAGATACCTAGGTAAGCATCTCCCACTCTCCGAATAGTAACCAACTCACAAAGAGTGATTTTAGGGAAGCCCATTATCCAGCATTGAACTTCAACAGGCTATCAACGGCCTTGACTTTCACGAGCCAACTTTAAATCTAATCGACATTAAACAGCTATTATACTACTACTTAGAAACGCCCAATCAAAATGAAAAGAGCGAAACCCTCATTAATATAGCCAGCGGTCAATAGGAGAGCCCTTGGCATTTAGTCTGTAATAGAGTATGGCGCAGCACCTGTCAATCACCTCGGAAACCATTTGAATATTCAACTACTTTAGGTAAAGCATTTCTGGGAACAGTGTGTTCCTGCCCTAATGTTTATCACGCTATGCTTTTGTTTTTGGTAGAATTAGTACTAGTGATTAATGAACGTGGTTTTAAGTAAGTATTTTATTATTCATTGATGTAGTGTTACTGGAAATTAAGTGGAAGAATTGGTTTTTGTAAACAGTAAAATAAATCACTGACTGCGTCGGGTGACGTCGTGGTCGCAAGCGCGACTACAGATCATCAGGTCCCTGGTTCGTTTAGCTGGTCAGACCAAGTGTATAATTGAGTTTTGTCATTAGTAATTTCTCAGTAGCAGCAAGCAGTCTGAATTTGTTCCGTTGGTGGCAATAGGCTCGCTTCCTATTACACGAGACTTAAACATAACTGGCGAAATTTGAAAGTACTATAGGTATACACTCCTGCCTAGCCCTTTGGGAAATACAGGCGTGTATGTTACCTAAGTAAAATAAATCAGATAAAACTAATGCGTTTTACTACAAACATTGCCTTCTCTTCAAGAAAATCAACATAAGCTTTTATTTTTCTACCCACGTCTTTTTTAAAGTCAACCGTCACCGGTAATCCATCATGGCGGCGATGGCGTGAGACCCCGATTACCACGCAACGGAAACACTTGGACGATACATTTCCTTAGCGTTATGGTAAAATTACTGAGTATTAAATTCGATGCGGTAGTGTTTATGTTTGATGCTAGTAATTCAGAAATTACTCATGGATGAAATGGCTTGTTTAGTTTGCATCTGGGTATTCCGCACTACGGTGTGGAATACGCGTGTGTAGTACGCTACACACGTGTACTTACTTACGAGAGACAAAGCGAGAATTGACGAGATATTACGTAAGCTTAATAAAAGTAAGTGCTGCTTTATGACACACTTTTCTCGGCATTAAAATCTTATGGGATTTTATAAATGTAAGTGCGAAACCAGATTGAGATTTAAACTTTCATAAACTTCGAATTAAAGTTACCAAAAGAGTCATTTCAGTAGACTGTACTGTAAATGTTACAACTGACATACGGTAGACCGCATGTCAGTTGTAACATTTGACCTTGAGCTGGCCTAGTGTGTTAAGGAGTTTCAATAAAATAAGGGACCAGCTTTTATTAGATTTGTTACGACGAACGTGTAGTCGATTTTGCCAATTATTATTATTTATTGAAAGCCTGTATTTTCTCACTGAAGTCTAAAGTCCTCCCTACTTTTCTTCCACTTCTCTCTATCTAGGGCTATTTATTATTAATCTTGATTTAATATGTAATAAAGGCAAAATAGCCTTTACTAGGTACCTATTAAGAACTCTGCAAAAACTCTCCATCTCTCTTGAAAATATACTTATCTACATAGTTACGACTAAAATATTCACGTATTCTGTCAATATCTTGTCAAATTACCGACGAGTCCACAACGTAATCGATTCTACCAGCACTATTAAGTTCCGTTCATGCATAACAAATGGGCAAATTCTAACATCAAAGAATTTTATGACAATTTATACAGAAAATTGTCCCTTCGACCATATAATAGATGTAAACACTGATATCGAGGTCAACTGAACTTTAAACAAACGACCCTTGCATATTACTGGTCATAAAATAGCAATTTTCTATGATGACAGACGATTTGTTCTATTTGTCTAACTTTTAATGTAAATAGACGCAGTATAGTAGTCCCTACAGTCTGTAGAGAAATTCAGAAAATTGTGTCTTTTTATCTAAGCAAGCAAAAACTGGTACCAAATCAGTTCAGCTTTTCTAAACTTACATTTTTATGAGGTAAAATTATTTAATTGTAAGCTGATGTGGAATTACCTACTGTAGCGGTATCTACAACGCCACATGCGAACAACGCGCCAAACAGACGTCGCGCAAATCCTGCATCTCGCAAGCAGAGCTTACCGCGCAATTAGCATACATACAAACTTCCCAACATCAGTCGTTGGGCAGTTGCCCGCCAGACACAACACCCGTCTGGTCGGAGCACCCTCCCTTTTCTATGGAGGATAAGTGAACTTTACACCCTGTTCCTCATACCTCTATACTGGTGACCCCGAACATGAACGTCAGCGCAGCCTTCGTGCAAATACTTCAGCGTGACGTCATCATCACTCCCGCAAGCTTTAGCGGAGTCACCCAGCCAGCCAGCATCCACGGCTTCAACGGGTATCCTGACCACCAGCATGCAGCGTCCGCGCATACCTGGTCTTCACTCTCAGCCTCATCAGCAACCTCGGCACAGCACACTGCACTTTCGGCTGGTCAACGAGAAGAGCTTCCTCTCCTGGTCGACGCAGCAACCAGCCTCAACCCGGCGCTGTACGACATCCGACGCACTGGAGTATAACGCAGCGCCACCCCGACTCACTGGGGACATCTTCGCAGACAGTTCCGACTCACTGCGAACTATGCGCCACCCCGACTCACTGGGGCATCTCCGTAGACAGTTCCGACTCACCGTGAACGATGCGGCAACCGGTTCCGACTCACTGAGGCATCTCCGTAGACAGTTTCGGCTCACCGTGAACGATGCGGCAACCGGTTCCGACTCACTGGAACCTCAGCTGGCCTGGCAAGTATCGAAAGATACAAGACTCAGCCCACTATCGACCTCCGGCCTCCGGAGGGGAGTGATGTAGCGGTATCTACAACGCCACATGCGAACAACGCGTCATACTGACGTCACGCAAATCCTCCATCTCGCAAACAGAGTTTACCGCGCAATTAGCATACATACAAACTTCCCGACATCAGTCGTTGGGCAGTTGCCCGCCAGACACAACACCCGTCTGGTCGGAGGATCCTCTCTTTTCTTATTACGCTGTATATTACTGACAAAGTAGGTGCGCTCTTCTTTTCTCATCTAAATTGAAATATCCCAAAAATGCTGAACATGAGTCTATCAATAACCGCTCACCGCGCTTTCGCACGGATTGAACAATTGGGCATCATAGCAGACATCCTATTCAAATATTCCCCATTTTTAGACACCCATAATGTAAATGCCTGTCCCCTTAACTTTTGGCACGCAAAACACTTTCTCCTCTCCATCTTAAATCCTAAGCAGTTGTATTATTACAGTGGCAGTAGCAGGGCAGGCAGTCTGGATCGCATCAGCACGCGAGGTTCCAGCACCACTCTCAACGCTGATGAGGACAACATCAACGTCGTTGTGAGGTGAGTCCAAGTTTTGAGCAAAATTTTTCAAACCTACACTATTTTAAAATTTATTTCCTTTTGAATAAAATATCCCGAGTACCTAAACAGTTTCAACGATATAAAATAATTAAAGAAACTTTATTATTTTCCTATTAACTATGTACGCATTTAGCACAATTCAGCACCCGTTCTTAGACAGAGATAGTTGGAGGATGGTTTTAGTTAGCAAGAGTCTTACAGACAACTCTTTGGTCGCTCCAGGGGCACCTATCCCCTATGGTAAAGTCAAAGTCATCAAAATCAAAGCGCTAAGCAGATGATGATACCGTATTTTGCTTTAAATAACCGTATTTAGATTACGGGGTTAGACTGGAAGCCAACCCAAACGTAGTTGGGGTTGGCTTCCAGTCTAACCGTATACAGTTGAACCAGTACTAGTACAACCAGTATTTTTTTTAAATGAGGTAATTTTTAATACCTAATAGAAAATGGTAAAAAAAATCTTGTGCAATTACACATTTCGCCACATTTTGGCATGCAAATAAGTCGATGCATTACGATGAGTCCATGGCAATGCTTTGATTACGATCTACAATATTCTAGAATTTATAATGCGGCAACTTTGTCAACTATTTTAAACTAAGTAATCAATGCACATGCATAATTAGAGAAACTATTCAAACAATACAAATCGGCTAATAATGACTAGTCAAACAGCAAAACCCTGTTATCTATGAATGCTTTTAATCGAACACAAACTGTAGGTATGTTATTTGGGTTATTGACATGGTCCTTTGATTGTAAAGAAATCGATACTCGTTCGAATGACACCTTGGCAGTGTGTGGAGCGAAACGGTGATACAACGTATTGTAGACGAGACGTTGTAAAATACGCCTTGTCTGTAATTAATATAGAACCTCCTTATTTCTCTGCTCTTTAAAATAACAGAGCTTGTTTAGTTATTAGACCTTCACTTATATAATATACAAATAATAAAGCTGAAAGGTTTGTTTGTTTGATCGCCCTAATCTCTGGAGTCGGATTTGAAAAATTATTTTTGCATTTTTAGCCCAATTTTTTAGGGAGGCTGTAGGCTACGACCCTTAGGAGCCGAGCAAAAAGAAAAAAAAATCAGAAAGAACGCTAAGCGAAAACGAAATAACAGAAAAGACAGTGTTGGCACCTGGAGGTGTCAAATGGGTCAGGAAACAAATGAATGTATATTTAACTATATCCGAAATAAAACACAAATGAATATATTGTGTTGGCATACCATACACTTTTATTTTAAAAAACTATAACAATTTTAAGGACAAACAACATTTTAAAAGCCTTCTTCAGACTAAGCTGTATTTAACATTTTCAAGATTTTGAAGACTCAAAAAGTAACAAGCAACATAACTTGGCTAGAAACAACGAAGTATTCCTGTTTGAGCACCTATTTTTTAGGCACTTAAGCATTAAACTCCAAAGGTATTCCCATTTGAGCGCCAATCAATATTTTAACGTGGTGCTCAAAGCCCCAGCAATAAAAAAAAACAACTTTATACCCTTGGGTTCGGAACACAACGTAACAATGAAAAATTGGAAGAAAAGTATCATTAAAAATAACAATGAAAAATACCAAACTAGAAAACAAAACAAACCAAAACACAGGCAATAGAACGACGGCCTTGAATATTTTTCTCACAATCAGTTTCAACCTGAAAGGACGACTCCACCCCCGATTGATTGATGTTCCCAAACTCGATAACTAATGTACAGAACTTGTCTAAGATTCCAGATTTCGGGTGTTAATCATAGGTTTTACCTGTAAATATTGTCGTAATTTCCTTCGGTTTGAGCTATGTGCTTTTAATGTTCGAATCATTACTTTTAAAGTTTTTGTAGGTACCTATTTGATTTGTCTGATTACCATCAGTCGAGTCAATTTTGTTTAGTTTTTTTGGGTCATTACCAATCGTTTTATGAACAGAAATAACCATTTAACTAGTAATGGCTGTTCAAGGAAGTAAAAGCTGTTTACATAAAAAAGATTATATACAATTTCTGAAGAAGAAATCACGATGCTTATAAGTATTATAATTTCCTTAGTCAATTGGTAAGATACATGCGTTTCTCTTGGGATAGACCGTTTTTTCGTAACAGCTCAGCCTCAGACCCCCTGGTCTACTCTCTAAGTCCGTCAACGAAGATACGGGCCCGTCCGAAATTGAATTTAAAACCTGTTTTGACTGAATGAATACCTCCTACTCATTCTGTCAAAACAGGTCTTAAATTCAATTTTTCAAACGGGCATATTCATATCAGTCGGGACAGCTGTCAAATCGTGTTGTCATTTATTCTTAGTTCGGGCCCCGAACGAATTATTTGTCCGTAACTGATACGGAGTAGGATACGCCCGTAACTTCAGTGGAAACTACGGATTTCATGCTTAGGGAGTAGACCCGCAGGATCGCTAAAAGCGCCATAGAAATGCGAAGAGAAGAATTTTTCTTCGTCTTTACTATTTTGGTTTTGTGTGCTACTTCACAGCCAGTTTATATTATGTAAAGTTCTGGACCCTAATTGGGCCCCACTTTGAATCACATTCGAAAAAATTGTTTGTCGAACAACGTAAATAACGCAATGAATGTTGTTGAACTGTCAAAATGAAAGCAATTCGTACTGTTAGTGTGTTCCGCTGGTAGCATATCTATATTTTCCGTAGAGTGCGACCAATCAGCGAGAAGGAGCGTTCGTGTGGGGAACGCTTAATGGTAGAGTTTCCCGGTAAAGGCCAGGTGATCTGCCACAACACCACCCCCAGCCAGAAGGCGAAAGTCTTCTCCTACAATGTCGTCTTCGAACCTGAGGCGACACAGGTAACTATTATGATATTATAGGATTAATTATTTGCTCGTAAGGCAAATAGGTATGTACTTACATAGCTATGTCTGAAAGAAAATCTTCGAAGGAGTTATTTATATCTTTTCTTCCATCTTTCCTGGTAAGATTGGCTCTAATTTAGACCATTCCGCACCATATGGCCCACCTTTCATCTTGCCTCACCTGTACACGTCAGGAAGGGCCAAACAAAAAATGTAACCAGTTTTCGGACGATATTTGTCATCGGCGCACTAAAAAGAAGCTATGGATAACGAATACAGACATAGCTCGAGCTCGAGTTGTTTTCAATCTCAGAATATTCAAACTTTTCAGTTAGAAACATAAGCACTAAGCACAGACTGCATAAATTTGTAAGAAGTGAACTACAGATTTCATTTTTGTGTCTACAGGAAGACGTTCTAGAATATTCTGGTGTCAAGAGGTTGTTAGAGATGGCGGTGGAAGGGTTCTCCTGTACTGCCTTCTGCTACGGTCAGACTGGCAGCGGGAAGACGCACACTTTGACTGGACCTCCGGGATTGGTGAGTGAATCTTTTTAGTGCTTTAGGCGCTGCGCATAGGTTGAAGCAACTTTGTTTGACTTTTTAAAAGGTGTCCATTCAAAATCAAATCAAAATCAAAAGTCATTTATTCAAATTAGGCTGAGAATCAGCACTTTTCGGACGTCAAAATTTCAAAAGACAGTCCCCAAAAACGCCCGCCCTTCACCACTTCCTAGTGCTATCGCTGGGAAAAAGAAGTGGCGCAACAAACTCCCCAGCAGCACAGCTGTCTGTTCAGTTAGAAAATACTTGATTGTATACAATAACAGTAGTTAGTTGTTGTTTCCGTTGTCAGTTGCACAATCAGCCTATAACCTTCCCACTGCTGGCGGCTGGGACACAGGCCTCCTCTCACACACACAAACAGGGAGTCAGGACACAGGGGGGGACAGGGAGTGGACCATAATCCATCACGCGGGCCCAGTGCCGGTTGGTAGAGGTCACAGTGGTGATGAAATAATTTACACAAAGTAAAGCGCCTGCCTGGGTTCGAACCTAAGACTTACAACTCGTAAGTCGCGACGGTTGTCAGCTGCAGCAACGGATAATTCTGCGATTATTTTTTTAATTAATTAAAAATAAGATCATAAGCACGTAGAGTAGTAGTGGCAGGTTGCCAGTTGTCAAAACTTTAAGATCAAAATTGCTCCGTCTAAGCAGTGCCTTACGTCCCATTGCGTCATGTTTTGCGGCACTACTTCTCTTGTTACATTTGGTTAAAGACGAAATAATCTACCATTCTTAAACAAGGACTTGACTGTCTCGTTAGTCGACTGCTGAGCATGGGGTCCTGGGTTCGATCCCCAGGTGGAGAATTTCCCCGTAGTGGAGTAATCAATAATGGTAATAGGCTCGCTAACTAACCTGTCTCTGCCGGCAGTAGTGAGGGCTATGCTGTCTCTGCAGAGACAGATAATTGGACGGAAGTACAACAGTGTATAGCCTCCCTCTGTGAGACCGTATGTTCAAGAAGGACGCCGCCGAGTGGGATCGGGAGAGGACTAATCCTGCTCGGAGAAGGAGGCGTCGGGGAGGCAATCGCCTTGGCGCCTAATACGCCGAAACCCGCTTACCAATTAGGTAGGTGGACCTTTGGGGTTGCGGGCGCATAGAGAGGGGACTCTGTCCGCCTACCAAGTAACCCCAGGGAAGACGGTAGCACAGAGTGGTCACGTGCTGCCGTGCATAGCGAGGCTTAGGGGAGGCCCCTTTACAGTCTCCACAGGGATGTGCCTTACAGGCGTTGCGCAGGAGTGGTTCCGGAAGTGGTCTTTTAAGAGGAACCGGACCACCCCTATGTGCGGATGGTGATCACCAGGTGGTAAGGCTCGCTAACTATTACATGGGTAGAACTTGCGAATTGTGCGCGTATTAGCCCCTCTGTCTTCCTCATCCTATGGGGAATACTTACAAGCGTGATGGTGTTTCAACTCTGCACAATGCAATGGGGTCCAGGCGCAGATTTTTACGATTTCCTTGAAAATCTGCCCTCGCCCATTTCGTTTAAAATATTCAGTAATTCCCTTTTCCTTTCACAACTATTTTCAGGGAAAACAGCCCAGACAATGACAAACAAAACATCCCCTTTCCCTACAATTCAGTGTGAACCGGAGTTAATAACAGCAATTCCGAATGACAGTCGATTCCAACCTCGTAGGGCTATCGATCGTACATACATACATAATCATAGATGAGGATGTATGCATACGTACATAATATTACGTGTGTATATGTGTGAGTATGGTGCATTGATGGTTTATGATTGCGATAGATTCATAGATAAGCAGGCCATCTATGGTTTCAGGAATCGTTGCGGTAGAATTTTTAATTTCACGTAATTAGGGGGCTAAGTAATAACAGCCGCACGAGTCGACCGATCAGGTTAAGCTACGCTTGCCGCGGTTGGACCGTGGATGGGTGACCATCTTCATATACCAAGACCCTTCCATGCCTCGGAAAGCACGCTAAGCCGTTGATCCCGGCTGTCATTCGCGGATCTGTGACAGTCGTTATGGGTCATCAGAGGCCTGAAAATCTAACAACCAGTAGGTACACGTATAGTACGCATAGTACAGTATAGTATACGTATCATTATTGATAGGCTAGGGAGCTGCATGATAAATCACGCATGATATATATATATATATATTTATAAAATATTGTTTATATTTTTTCTTTTAACTTCTATTTCATTGAGTTAGCCCTCCTACAGTTAAAGTCTGCTAACAGCTTGTTTTTTATTATATAATATAGTAATTTGTGGAAAATGTCGTGGGTAGTATATTTGTTAAGTTTAATTTTAAGACAACACTGTTTATACTTAATATACTACTGTTTGTTTTCCCAAATGTAACAAATAAATAAATAAACCAGTGTTACCAAGGGGTACCGTATTACCCAGTAGCTGGTTTGTGGAGGTCAGATAGGCAGTCGCTCCATGTAAAATAGTGGTATTCAGCTACTTCCGGTTAGACTGCAAGCTGATCCCAACATAGTTGGGAAAAGATTAGGCAGATGATGACCTGATTAGGAGAGTAGTTGTTGATTTCTTTTTTATTATTAAGCTGTGTTTTGTTTAATTTTAATTGTCATGACATGTTGTTTCAATGAGTTAATTAGGTAACTTCTATTTAACCGGTTGAATGCTGTAATTAGAGAAACATTTAAAATTCCATTGTGTCTCGCGTGGATCCACGTATACGAACTACGTGTACGGAGGGTTAAAGTTAGGTGTATGAGATTTTTTTATGTTGTGCAGGTGATATGTATCTTATGTTATCCTACTACCTCGTTAATCTAGTGGTCGAACACTACTGCTGAGCATGAGGTTCCCAGCACCTCGCTCGCACCAATAAAATAAAATTAAACAACTTTATTTCAGACCTTGACCCATATGATGTTAGTAATACACACTACTTAGTAACAAATGAAAAACAAGATTTAATTCATATATCTGCTGCACTCACCAGACGCACCGGGTATATGTACATGTACACGTACCTAACGCGCCATAATGGTGCAGCACGGCTTATCACTAATGACCCTCAGAATGTCATTGCCGGTCCCACGCACTCTGTGCATCATAGAAGCAGTCTTCTTACATAGAATTGTACTGAAACCGTCAGTACGTGCTTCCGCAAACATTCCTGACGCGCTTCAGTAACGCGGGAGCCCCAAAAACATTCTGAAAGTATTATCATACTGAACTCTGAGGGCGTTGTATGCCCTCTGCGTATATTGAACCCACAGAGTGCAGAGTGCAAAGTGTCACTGAGTTTTTCCATCAGGAATTTCACCGTAACAGCCCGGACTCTAGATTTATGCGGATTCTGGATGATAGTAATAGGCTCGCCCCCTATTCCATGGGACGTACCTGGCGAAATGTGGTTGTACAATACGTACACCTCTGCCTTATCTATTTTTTTTTGTTAGTCGTCTTTGTGTACTGCTGGGCAAAGGCCTCCCCTTTTTCCTTCCAAACCTCCCTGTCTTCTGTGATCTCTGGCCATGTTGGCCGTGCAAACATTACCAGAACGTCACATCTTCTTCGCCTTGGTCTATCTCGACGGCGATGTCCTCCCTCAGGCGTCCAGTGAGTGACGATCTTTGCCCATCTCTCCGGGTGCATTCGCGAGACGGGTCCAGCCCACTCCCACTTCAGCAGTAATGTTATGCTTCATTTACATTTTAGTGGAACTTCGTAGGTAAGGTTAAGGTTCCACGAGTATGCACTACGCAGTATACGAAGATACATATTTTATTAAGTTCTAAAGATAGAAGGCCGACTCTGGCCTAGACATGGAAACACTGTGATTCTTGGAAAAACATTATGGATTGCATATTTCTAGCCTCTTAACCCGCCTAGGTGGGTAGTGTGAAATTTTCTGCGATTTGTGTTTACGACATAGACTTGTTTTCACTTTAACAATGTCTGCACAATCGGAATGTACAATTGATGGGTTTTAATTTAAATTAAACTTAAAACTCACTCAGCGATTAACCTTTGGGCTTCATCAGCGGGGTACGTAATTGCGTAACACAGTGACAGTAGGAATGGCTTTCATTTTGACAGTTCAACAATATTCATTGCGTTATTTACATAGATATCCGGTTATTTACGTTGTTGAGCTGACCAATGATATATAATACGTCATTGGAGCTGACACAGTTTTCGAACATATGAAGCAATGGATTAGCAATATCCTTCAAACTGATTCAGATTCTGATTGATAGTGAGTTATACATTTCCCACTTCTCCTACTCATTTTTACAGCAGTATCTAAGAACTTTCAATTACTTACGTAGGTAACGAAACTAGAAGCTTTTTCCTACTTTTTATTACACCGGTAAAGTAATAAAGTTATCCATTAATTCACAGAAAAGCTTCACAATAAACCAGCGATGATATTATAAACGTAACTAATCACGCTAAAACAATGGCGTAACAAACGTCACGCGACATGCATGTCGTTAGCAGTCTGCTTATTGATGAACTTTGAAAATTATTTCACCCAATGGGGTAAGCAGAAGAGTTCGTGCACCCAAAACGCGGCAATTATACCTAAGTCCTATAATAAAATTAACAGGACTCGAATCTGGGAATATCCCAATGGAAAAACTTAATATTAACACTTTGTGTGGTTCAGGGATCGAGCCCCATGAGTCCATGCTGGTCACACTTACGACTGAGTAAAAGTAAGTGGATCAGTTATGAGAAAACCCTTTTTATTTATTTTTAATAGCATACCATTTTCATTAGCATTCACGCCAATTTTGAACCTAAACGCCTAATTTCTATGGCTAGGTACTCTGTTAGTTTGGAACTGTACATTTACTTCGTGCTCTGAAACCAGTTATTTAGGTATTTTATTTTACAAAAACACAGTCACACAATAAGCTTGCCACAACGAGCGACAATTAAAATCGTAATCACGCCGCGTAACATGTGACGTCACGCCATGTGAACATAATGCATTTGAATAGGCTCAAAACGATTGTTATTAAAATTAACAAATACACGTGTAGGTAGGAAAGTGTATCAGAAATATATGACCTTAAATGGACAATCATTTAGATGTGCATCGGAATGTTATACAACATGTAGCGTCGTCATCCGAAGGATATTCGTATTCCCAGTATTACAGTTTGTAAAGACGAGTTTACTGATAGTGTAGAAATATACACATCTTGTTAGACCAGAAGTCTACTAAGGCTAACCGAAAACGGACAGGCGTGTCTTTTCTAAGGCTTTAGGTAAATGAAAAAATGTCAGATACCCCAAATGTATCTTAGAGATGTCTTGTCTTATCTATCTATGGCCGCAATCTGCTCGACTACCCCTAATCATCAATAGACATTGATATAAATGAGTACGAGCTTTTACAACAGTTTACTTTGTGTCAGTGTACATATGCCATGCGTAACGATGCAACAATGTAAGTGGCAGCTTGTAAATCAATTAGACAAAAAAAACCTTGTATCGATCGGGTTACGACTGTGGACACTCCCTGTGGGCTGTGGATGTCGTGACACCTATTAATGATCGCATTGCAACCGAACACGTTCTTTCACACATTGTAGTCGCTTCACTACAAAATATGACATAAGTATCGACAAACAACAAAATAATATCACGCCAGTTTTTCCCCGTGGTAGGCACTGGTATAAAGGACACCCACATTTTGTTATGTTTAAGTCCCATGTAATATTGAGCATTGGGGCGAGCCTATTGCTTTTGGGCAAAAATCCGGACTCAATCAAAAATGAGTCGGTTATTGAGAAATTCCTCTAAAAAATCTTATAAAAAAGCTGTGGAGTGTGGATGGAATCCAGGACCCCAAGCTCAGCCATCGTGAATGCCAAAATTCCACCACTAGGGCAACGAGACGGTAAAAAATAAATAAAATAAAAAAATAACAAAATGTACCTAATCTAATCAAATACCGCTTCATTTTGTCCTTCAGGTGGAGAGTGGAGCCAGTCCCTTCCACCCGGAACACGGCCTGATGGTCCGGTCCTTCATCTATCTATTCCGGCTGATCAGCGAAAAACCAGAGTCGCACTTCATATTGAAGGCGTCCTTCTTAGAAATATACAATGAAAAGGTATGTAAACGCTTTTAAATCTTGGAGATGGCTTCATACAAATAGATAATGTGCATATTTTCCAGGGTCCATATTTATGCCATTCGTGGTCGGACTGCATAAAAGTTCCAAAAGAACCCGACGAACAATATTTTTCTCCTAAATGTGTACTATTTTCCAAAATCGGGTTAGGATCGTCTTCTAGGAGAGAGAGCCTGTTGCAGATAACCTAATGCAGATCAGTAGGTACCCACGAAAATATACAGAGTGGAAAATTGAAGCGGGCGCTGGAGTACCATGATGTGACCAGTTTTATCATTCTGTTTATTTAGTCGCTTGTCTGAATCGGTAAACAAACTGAAACACTTTTTATCCGACCTAAAAAAGGAGGAGGTTCTCAATTCAACTGTATTTTTTTATGTTTGTTACCTCAGAACTCCGTTATTTATAAGCCAATTTGCAAAATTCTTTTTTTATTTGTAAAGATGGACTTTCATATTGGTCCCATAGAAATTTCATCAAAAACAACCGACTTCTCAACCGAAAAATAACTTTAATTTCGGGAGTCGGTGGCAAACAGCGAAAATGTGAACCCAACGACACCGAAATTAAAGTTATTTTTCACTTTGCAGTGTCTTTTTTGGAAGTCGGATGTTTTTTTTGCAAAAACGTTTTTTCCGTATCTCCTAGTTACCGATGATCATAACACTTTTTCCTCACTTACAAAAGTTATTTTCTTACAGGTAATAGATCTCCTGAACCCGGGCAATTCTAGAAAACCGCTACAGGTGCGGTGGTCTAAGGACAGCAGGAGTTTCTACGTGGAGAATCAGTTCACGGTAGACTGTGAGACACTTGATGACTTGTTTGCTGTGTTAGAAGAGGGTAATATACAAAACTGTTTGCTTTTCATGATTCCGGACTTCTCGAAATATTAGGGCTTAAAGTATGAAATTGCCGATTTGTACTGAAAAATTGAAATTTTTTTATTTTTTTATTTAACATATTTATTTAATCAAAATAATTACCATTATTATCTATACATTGCTGCCATCTAATAGGAAGGTCATTTATGCCTTTGCGATAGAACTCTCGTGATCTAGATTCGACAAACTGTGTGAAAGCATTTTGTACTGCCTCCTGAGAAGAAAACTTTTTATCACGTAGAAAATTGTCCAAATCACGAAAAAAATGGTAGTCCGTTGGAGCAAGGTCTGGCGAATACGGAGGGTGACGAATGGTTTCTAATTGCAGTACCTGTAGAGTTAAAACGGTTTCTCGTGCTGTATGAGGTCTCGCGTTATCATGGAGCAATAATGGTGAAGATCGATTCATGAGTCGGGGCTGTTTCAGTGTTAGTTTTCTATCATTGTTCGAAGTTCGGCACAGTAGACATCTGCCGTTATTGCTTGACCAGATCGGAGTAAGCTATAGTGAATAACTCCATGCTGAGACCACCAAACAGTTACCATTACCTTTTTATTGGACACTGTTGCGGCGTTTGACCTGGGGTCAGCCATTGCATTTTTCGCTTACGGTTATCGTAAAGAATCCACTTTTCATCACATGTCACAATTCGATCCAATATTCCTTCATTTCTGTATCGATTCATCAAGGCAACACAAGATTCAACACGCTCAAACCATGAAGGTTCTATGTCAATTCGAAGTACCTATTACAATAAAACGGCAATTTCATACTTTAACCCCTATTACTTACTTTGTTTTTAATAGACTTCAAGTTCAAGTTCAATTTCCTCAAGCCGAAACTACCTTTTGGAAAAAATATTTTTTCTTGAAACTTTAACGTTTAAGAGGGTCCTTTTAAGGGTCTAATTGAAATAATTATATGATTTGACTTTGACTTTATGAAAATCAGAAATACCGTCGAAAGGTTTTATTAGATAAGGTAGAACCACAAACTATAACCCCATAATAACTCCAGCTTCAAACTTCCAACTTTCTGAAAGACTATTCATGTTTATCTACAGCGAAACCTCAATGGAAAATCTCATATCCAGTGACATTTAATATAATAATGTAATTGATAGATAATATTTTGGTCACCAATTAACGGCTAACATGAAATTGGGTAGCAAATTTACTTCTCAGTACACTACACAAGAACCTGAGGTTAGTTTGAATTAACGGCTTCTCTCTTCTACTAGGCATGCGCAACCGCGCCGTAGGAGCGCACGCGATGAATGCTAACTCGTCCCGCTCGCACACATTGCTCTGCGTGCGCGTGCGACGAGATCTGCGCGAAGACGCTGGCGTCGTCTGCTCCACGCACGGCAAGATCAACTTTGTGGATTTAGCGGGCAGTGAAATGACCAAACGGACGCATAGCACTGGGAAGACTTTGGAGGAAGCTAATAATATTAATAGGAGTCTTATGGTGCTCGGTAAGCGATAAATATTTAATTAGTTACAGAACCTACCATTTCTTTGCCAGGTCTCATGTCATCAAAACCCGTACACAGTGCCCAATGTCTTCACATTCTAAGTAAAAAAAAAATGCTACCAATACCTACGAAATCTTGGTACTTCCCCTATTAATGCTTTGCTAGACGGCAGTGTAAACACTTCCTACTCACATAGGTATTACTGACCAAAATGATTAACCAATCAATAAATTGAAGTAACTTGGGTTGCTTTTTTTCAGGTTATTGCATAGCACAGCTGAGTGATGGCAAGAAACGAGGGCACATACCATACCGGGACAGCAAGCTTACCAAACTTTTAGCAGACAGTCTCGCGGGAAATGGAGTTACGCTTATGGTATGATTTGCCATATCATTATCTTAGATTTATCAAAACCTAGCCGCTCTAACCCACTACAGGCGTTTTACCAAAAACAAAACCCATCGAGAGGTAGGTACATCGAAAACTGAACTATATTAGGGCCAGGAATTTGAGATCATTTTCAAGTTATGGACCAAAAAACTGAATGTCATACTTAACAAAGTTTAAATTAAATTTCAACTGAAATTTTTTTTAGGACCTTTTGTTACAAATTGTCACTCAAAAATCAACTTACGAATACATTTCACTAAATATAAACACTGCTATAGTTTTGTTTTTCTGATTTTAACCTCACAGATCGCCTGTATAGCACCAACGAGATCAAATCTCAGCGAGACGGTCAACACACTCCGATATGCGGCACGTGCCAAGAAGATCAAAACGAAACCTATCGTCAAAATGGTAAGCAAAACATTTTCTACAACAATCAATATCTTCGTTAATTGGTTCCTTTTCTCTGATCTCTGATAATATAAAATTTTCAGGACGCAAGAGATGCCCTCATATTAAGTTTGAAGAGGGAAGTGGAAGCTTTACAAGCAGAGAACCAGCATCTGAGAACAGCGCTCCACGTGCAGACGGATTACAACGACACTTACAGTAAGAACATAGTTATTTTGTAAAGGAACTTTTCTGATTCAGTACCCAGAGAAAGCTCAACAGGGCAACTAAATAACAGAGGTCACAGCGTGAGTAGAGTGGACAAGGTGGATAACATAATGAAGGTCGCGGCATCGACAGGATGTAAGCAGCGAAAGACCTTGTGGCAGTCACAGCGTGGTGGAGGAGCCGCATATCCCTCAACGTCTGATAATCATCTGCCTAGCCTTTTCCCAACTACTTATGTGGGGGTCGGCTTCCAGTTGAACCGGATGCAAGTGGTTACCAGTATTTTACATGGAGCGACTGCCTATCTGACCTCCACAAGCTAGTTACTGGGTAATACGATACCCCTTGGTTGGACTGATTGTCAGACTTTAGGGCGACGTGCTTTCCGAGTCACGGAGGGGTCTCGATATGTGAAGATGGTCACCCATCCACGGACCAACTGCGGCAAGCGTAGATTAACCTGATCGAACAGTGCGGCTGTTATTACTTAGCCAGGAGCCCCTCTCCCACAACATCTGATGATGAGGATCACCTTGAAGTCTCATTTAATCTACCTTCCAAAGTCATACTCAATACTTAATGCAGCACTAACTGACTACCTCTTTTAGGAATTATTTTAATTTTTACTATGTTTTTCCCCCCCACAGGCCAAGGTCATCGCCGAACGCCAACCCAAATAGAACCAAACAAGTTATACCAACTCCCACAATCAGAACTGGTGGAGTTGGTACAACTGCACATGGAAGAAAACTCCGCTTTGAGGACCGAGAACAGCGAACTGTTCGGAGTCAGGGACACGTTGTTGAGAGACCAGGAGATGCTGAGCAGGGAGAACGAGAGGCTATTGAAGAAACTGGAGGATGTTAACTCGTGAGTATAGGTAGATAAAACAAAGTATTGGACTGTTAAAAAGTTCTATTTTGTACCTATGGAGAAATGGGGGAGTACTACTAATAAATGCTGAAGAAAATGTTGAAGAAACTGTGTAGATATCTAGGAATATCTATCTTTTCGTGAGGGTATGTTCATGGATACCTTCCTTTTTGAAAAGATGGGGTGACTGATATTACCCCAAAACACTCGATGGCCATCATAAGCCTCAGATTTGGTCAGTACCTCCAGTGGAATACACTGATGATACGAAAAAAAAATTGGATCGAAATTGGAATTTTATAAAGCTTATCACATAATTTCAGAGTTCCAAGCAAATTCAAAAAAAAGATTTTACTTTGGAATACCTAGAAATCTAATTATTTGTGATGGTGTTCCTAGGACACTGTTTGGATTCAGCTGATACCCCAGCAAGAACGAAGGGAGGTCAGTTACAAACCTAAAGGCTGTTACAATGCATGATACACAACACGCCGAACCGCAAAAATATTTCTAAATATTTAATTTATCGATCTAATTAGTCTAAGCATGATTAAAAACTAATTTAAACTGTTAATTGCAGCACTACACTATTCCACGTGTGATTTAGTCATTTTAGGTATCTTTCATTCTTTTATCTATAGATAGTTTGACAGCAAGCCGTTGTGCACATGATTGCTCACAACTGTTGGGAGAACTGGGCCTAACCAAAACAGATACAGAGAAATTCGGGAACAATTTGTGGTTTGACAACCTACTGCATGTCACTGCAATTTGTGGGAACCAGTACGTGCGATGGGGCCGTGCACTGTGCAAGACCGGCCGTTGTGGCGATTCTTGAGGGACCGGGGAGGCACTAGGGAGGCTGGGAGGCCTATGTCCAAGTAGACTTCTTTAAGCTTAAATGACAATATGGTTCGTTTCTAGCATGGCTCTCATGGATCTAAAAAAATTATGGATTAAGTTTTGGAGACAGCTGAATTTTGCCTGATTTATTTTTTAAATGACTCACAAGTCACCTAAACAAGTTTTTAATTTACATTGTTATTAATTTCACAGTGTGTGTGTTCGCTCGCCAATCATCCCGGCGCGGCCGACATACTCTGGCGCCAATTCCACCGACACTAACATTTGGACCAACCCAATAAATTCGGCAGCCAGTATTGGCAGTGCGAGAAGCTCTAGCTAAGGGCCAAAGGCCAAACGTAAAGCACTTAGAAATGTCCTACCTGAAAATCCTTTAGAAAAGGGCGTGACCCTTCTAATTGATAAAGAAACTCGGAGGCCACGACCTAATCAAAAGCTATCGCCGCGTTCTTATGGCACTTTGTTCGGTGAACCGGCACACGTGGTCGCGCTGATAGGGGGCGCCTTCTGGCTTTCCGAATAAAACCTGACAACTGAACGCGACGATGTCGCTTTTGAATACTTTTGATTAGGACGCGGGGTACCAGCACCCTAATTGCGGAACACACTGTCAATCACAATCTGAATCATTTTGAAGGATATCGTTGATCCATTGCTATTAATGTTTGAAAAATTGGTCTGCTCAACAACGTAAATAAAGCAATGAATGCTGTTGAATTGTCAAAATGAAAGCCATTGCTACTGTTAGTGTGTTACTCAAGTACCCCGCAGGTATCAAGTACCTATAACATTTGTGAGCTCCATAATTTCTTTACTGGCTGTACCTTTTATTCCTTTTGTTAGGATCAAGGCTAGAAGATTCGAGGGTTATTTCACTTTGTAGTTCATTGCTTGAACCTGGTTTTAAATGGTGTATAAAGTGGACTGTGGACTTTAGAGAGAAGTGTTTTACAGGGATAAAGTAAGTTTCAAGGTACTAAACCAAAGTAAGGCACTAGGTATATTATTATATTTAAAAGTGTTTGACATTAGATTTTAAAACTGTTTGACATTATTTTTAAAACTGTTTGACATTATTTTTAAAACTATTTGGAACTGTTTTTGAATTTCACTTTGAATGTGGTTGTTGTGTATTTGTTTTGTAAATTGCATGTGTATATTATATTCAACACAATGTAAATTGTTTTTATGAATAGATAAATTAAATGAAAAGCTACCTAGTGATTTGAATGAATTGAATTTGTGGGGTAGCCATGTAAAGCTTGTTTGAAAGTAATGAAATTGCTATCGCTAAGCAACATTATTGAGCAATGAACTCCAATAAGATGTGAAAACTAAATATATATACCATATCCAGTGAGGAAACTTTATGTGCTTGTACATAGTATAATTAACAGCTAAATAAATGTAGTAGACAATAAAAAATAGTTTGTGAACAGATATTGTATTTTGGTATTGCATTAGTCGTAGTTTTTAGCTTGTAATTTAGCAAGTTTCCATGTAAATAAAATAGCTTATAAATATTAAAGATTAGTGACTTGACAGATATAAAGTATTATAATGTTGTTACAAAATAAAGATTATGAGAGTGTGGAAGTGTTTTATTGAAGTTGTCGATATTTAAACAATCAATTACTTATAATGTAGTATAGACAGTATACTCAGCCTCAAAAAGACGTATGATGTCAATGTGTGCTAAGGGCTGATTTTTCAATCAGCCAATATTTTTTATTTCTGGAATAAAATTGACAGTTTTTGTATGGAAGAACTGTCAAAAATCCAAAATTATTCCACCAATAAAGTTATCTGGTGTTGGAAAAATCAACCCTAAGTTAGATATCACTCATTGGGTAGGTACAGACGTCAGCAGGTCAAGCTACCCGAAATTATCAAATTTTCCCAATCAACCTTAATGTTTTTGAGATAAAGTTGAAAATCTATTAAAGAAATTTGACAGATTTTAGTAGCTTGATGTGCTGGCGTCTGTACTTAATTGTAGCTACACATTGATACAATATTATGGAACAAAGATCATAGACAATCAAATGTATTCTTGTTGATGTACATCTTTTTAAGGCTGACTGTAAAAAGGAATTGTAAATGAGAATGCCATAGGCAACTTTTTACATTGACTGATTAGATGCTGCAAACGGTAGCAATCAATTATGTTTATGTGGGTCGCAACAAACTGAACTGTACCACAGAAAAGAGGATTTATAAATTATATGAATAGTACTCTTTATTTTTAGTACCATACAGTTGAAAGTTGTATGAACACTAACATAGAGTATATTATTCAATATCATACAAATCTACTATGTGGTCCTCTTCGGTCTGCAACATACCTTATAGAGCTGAATGATGACAATCACAGATAACTTATGCATACAGTTTAAATTCCACATACACTTAAGGCATGAAAATGTCTTTTTACATTAAATACAAAACCAACCAATAATATTATCCTAAATGTACCACTACTGCTAATGTCTTCTAAAACCATACTTTTTCCTTTCATAGAACAGATCAGTCTTTGAACTACCTAAGTTCACAATCTTTGGACAGCCATCTCTCTGTAACAGAACAGTACAAGAATGTAGGTACTCAAAACTAAAGATTAAGTAAGTAATTATTTATTTTACTAAAAGACAACCTATGTGACATCAGTGTTATTCCAATAAGGGGTGTGGGTATGGCTAATACATATGAGAAGACCCCTGCCCTTTAAACTAGGAAAATCCTGAATCTTGAAGGATAGTGTACTTTTAAGGGCTTGACACATTTTACAAAATATTCATAATTGCATAATAACTCTGATGCTAACATACACAATAAAAGATTGATTGATTTCACACCTATTAAAACATTTAAACACAGGTAAATTGCTTCTTAAGGCATACAAGTCTCTACTTTAGTCAAACAAAGCAAGTTAATCTTTAATGACGCCAGTAGATTGTAGCCAAATTTTTGGACTAAACTTTTCTAAGCATCAAGAAAAAGATATATTAGGCACTACAAGCAAACTATTCCACAGAGAGCAATTAGGTAGGTACAAGATTTCCTAACATTACTCACGTCTTTTTCCTGTATAGTGCATTCTTTACAATAGTAAGCGTCGGAAACACCGGGGCCGCCGCAGATTACACATCGACCCTGATAAGACCCGTAGTTACATTCGTCACATATCCTCACCAGGGTACAGGGCCGTACGTAGGAGTCACATATCACGCATTTACCGTCACATTTTTCACACAAACGGCCAATAGCTAAAACAAATAGCATGAAATCAAACATTGAACGTTGGTTATTTTTACCGATTAAAAGTGGTTCTACTTACCCACACCAGGTTGTTTTCTACAGAAAATAAGATCTGGATGATGCTTTGCCATGATTTATCGTCAGTTTATGAGTATTTCTTGCGAAATATTTGGAATTATACAATAATAACAACTGACGGATAACCTCAAAAACACGACGCTTAGCTGTTTATTGATGCGTTCGAATACATCGTTTCCCAAAGTATTTTTATCGAATAGTCATAAATACTTTGCTTTCGTAGGTTTTTGATATTAATTAAATACTTTAGCATAGTTTTATTCGCATATAAAATATATTTAATAATAATAATAAACCGTTTATTGACCTTATAGTGTTTTTACATTTCGTTCTAAGTACATACAAGTAAACTACTCCTAAAATTATAGTAACAAGGGAAACATAATTTTATATTTTAATTTGTTGACTCCACAGTAGGTCGAGCCTGTCTCATGGAGTCCTACAGCAACAACAACTTGAAACATCAGGGTCGATACTCTATTGTAACATTTGTTATGGTTATAAGAAAAAAATAACACAATAAAATTAATTTAGGTAAACCAAAATCAAAAATAAAGCTAAAACTTGTTTTGTGTTTGTTGGATATGCTTTGCTCAAGTATTTGAACCAAACCCAACAAACAGGCTTCGTTCAAAAACTCAATACTGGTCCTTCGCTCTCAGTAAGGCATATATATATATATATATATATATATTGTATATAGTAAGAATATGGTTGTATAATATAGATCAACTAATTTGAAAGTTCGCAAGTGCTAATTCATACAGTAATCATAATTATGGTTTTTAATATGAAACAGTTATATATTAGACGTCCTTAAGTGGTTTTTGGACATAACTTCTTTGACAAATTAATGACAATTTATTTTTGACAGCTCGAGACTCGCAGCAGTCAGCAGTTCGTTTTGTCATATTGATACACATGTTTCTATCGTGCAAAGTATATTAAAGTAAACGAAAATGAGTTCGGACGTAGAGAATGAAAGCAGTGCCGATGATAGCCAGCAATCTGAGAATGAAGAAAAAGAGGAGGAACCAGCAGAACCTATAGTTGAAGACATTGACGAGGAAGATAACACGACGTTCAAAGACTTGGTAAATGCGACTTGCATGTGTTATTTATGTGCAACACACTACAAACCTTAAAAATATTCGAGATTTGTACTATCTCAACTAATAACCCTTATCACCTATCCCTCTGTTATGTTTCCTAAATATAATTTCGCAAAAACGTTTCAAATTGAGGTTAAGTTATTAAATCACATCCTTTAATTTTTAGGGGGTTGTGGACGTTTTATGCGAGGCTTGCGAAGAATTAAAATGGAAGAAACCGTCAAAAATCCAAAAGGAATCAATACCAATCGCATTACAAGGCAAAGACATAATTGGTTTGGCCGAGACTGGGTCGGGCAAGACTGGTGCCTTTGCCCTCCCAATCTTACAAGCACTGTTAGAGAACCCACAACGATACTTTGCTCTAGTATTAACACCAACCAGAGAATTGGCATTCCAGATATCAGAACAGTTTGAGGCACTTGGTAAGTTTCATTTTTCCAGTTTATTTTTATAAGTGTTGCATTTGTTTTAATATTTATGTAGTCATTTATGGTCCGGGCTGTCATTTGTGAATCTCGAAGCAGCCCGAAAGTCTGACAGCCAGTCTTACCAAGAGGTTTCGTATTACCCAGTAACTGGGTTGTGGAGGTTAGTTAGGCAATTACTCCATGTAAAATATGGGCACTCAGCTGCATCTGGTTAAACTGGAAGCCGACCCCAACATAGTTGTGAAAAGGCAGGAAGATGGTGATGATTTATGTAGTCATTTAAAACCCTCTATCAGATCAGGCTGTCACCAGGCTACAAATTGTGTTAAAAAAATAAAATGGCAGCATGCATCTGTCGGCTAAATTCCAGAGAGGAACCTAGGAAGGTTGGAAAATCATCCTAACCAGTTGGCTGCTAACCTGACAACCAGAAGCTACACTAAAAGGCTAAAGCAAAAAGATATTATAGCTGTATAAATTAATATGGCCAATTAAGAGGAGATGTCTTCCCAGGAAGACACACTCGATCTGCCATAACCTACAGCACATCTGCTTATAGCTACTGCTGATTGCAGATAAATCTAAGAATTTAATGTCCCAGTTAAATACAGAAACAAAGTAAATTGCAATAATTTTACTAAAGTTGTATGATTTGTAACATTTTTTATTAGGTGCCAGCATAGGAGTGAAGTCTGCAGTAATAGTGGGAGGTATGGACATGGTGGCTCAGTCTCTCATGCTGTCCAAGAAGCCACACATCATCATTGCAACTCCTGGACGACTTGTCGATCATCTGGAGAATACTAAGGGATTCAATTTAAAGGCTCTTAAGTTTTTGGTGAGTGGTAATATATTTTAAATATCTAGGTTTCTTTTGGTCTATTTTGCTCAGCAATCCACTAAAATGGTAGCTTAGTTCAGTTGGTGTAGATAAATTCTGTAATTCTTCTGTCTACATATGAGAATTATGTCTGTGATACACAGGAAAAAGCATGAAAAGAAGTAGTTATGGCGATTTATGACATAATTACTTAGAATTTAGATGATGGGATAACCAGTACCTTGGATCATCTAAAAAAACCAATGTAGGAAAGTTATCTCAGGGTGTGTGTTGGGTCTATTTAAATTATTAGAACACATGTTTAACAGTAAAAGTATATAATTGTAAAACACAGTTTAAGAGCACAAACAGGTAAAATGGGTAAATATAAAAAACAAAACGATTAGCGCGGGAGCGCGGGCGAGAGTATGCTCCCGTTGCCGCGCATAGGGGCACGTTCACACACATTCGATAAAGACTGTGTTACACTAATAAATAAAGAAAAATCAAAGTTATTTATTATTGATTTAGGCAGTGAACTAATAATCTTCCTTTCAAATTCACAATGAAACAAACTTTTAATCTTCTCCAAAAGGTGATGGACGAAGCTGACCGCATCCTCAACATGGACTTCGAAGTGGAAGTAGACAAGATCCTGCGCGTCATTCCTCGCGAGAGACGGACATACCTCTTCTCAGCTACCATGACCAAGAAGGTGCAGAAACTACAGCGAGCCTCCTTGCAGGACCCCGTGAAGGTGGAGGTATCTACGAAGTACCAGACGGTTGAGAAGCTACTGCAGTACTATCTGTTTATTCCTGTTAAGTATAAGGTATGGAAAGGTGATATTATTATTAAGATGATGATGATTTGATCATAGAAGTTGATGTCATATGAAAACTTTTATGTCTACTTTATACTTTGCCATTTCAAAAACTCTTAAAATTCCTAAAAGTTTCCTGATTTTGAAAGCCTTGTAAATCTCAGATTAGTAAATCTCTTTCTCAGATTAGTAAATCTCTTGGCTATTCTAGTTCCTTAATTTTAATTTATTGATTGATAAACCAAAATGTCAACAGCTAATCATTTCAGTTGACATAAAAAGCCAAGGAAATACTGACAAAATATTGTCATTAAAATCCCACCTATAGAGAGATAGAAAACATATACCATAACAAATTACAAAATAATAAGTACTAGTAACATTTCGAATAACTCCACAGGACGTATACCTCGTCCACATCCTAAACGAAATGTCAGGCAACTCGTTCATCGTGTTTGTGTCGACGTGCGCAAGCGCACTCCGCACCGCCCTACTCCTGCGCAACCTCGGGCTGGCGGCCGTGCCTCTACACGGACAGATGTCGCAGAACAAGCGACTGGCAGCTCTGAACAAGTTCAAGAATAAAAGCCGATCCGTGCTGATTTGTACTGATGTGGCTTCGAGGTGAGTTGGTAGCATGTAGTTAAAATGTTAACGTTTTTCTATTACATACACCACACATAATGTGTAAAATTCGGTATAAGATATCGGCACGATAACAGTTACTGTTACGCATGCATCATCACACGATAAAAGTAAAGAAAAAAAAATTGTAGCTAATGAATAATTAAGCCATAGGTCTTTAGCTCCTGCACTCGTGCCGAGGGCACATCCGCTTTTGATAATAGGTAATGATGCTCTGCAGCTTCTTCATAATGTGCAATAGTGTACCTATATTAAATGCAGACGTGCCGGCCATGCTGAATCCCCAAAATTTTATATGAATGCTAAGGGGGAGAATTACTTTCTTCTCCTACACGGAGTTTATTTCGATGTTTTAGTGTATTTTTTCTATTCTATTGAACCCTCAATGCTGTCGAATTATAATGTGTACATTTCGCCTGCAGAGGTCTGGACATCCCTCACGTGGATGTGGTGATAAACCTGGACATACCGCTGCACAGTAAGGACTACATACATCGCGTGGGGCGCACTGCTCGAGCGGGGCGGGCCGGCAAGGCCATCACTTTTGTGTCACAGGTATGTTGCTTCATCGCTTTTTAATAATTCACTAACAGTTTAAAAATAACAAAGACAAACTTTGTTAGGATTTTTTAGGCACATCGAACTAAAATGGCTGCCTTTCTGGCAGGGATGCGCTAAGCTGCGTAGCGTTGGATGTGTATATTATCATTCAACCAATAAGATCGTTTGATTTTCATAGCGTAGCTGGGTTAACTCTGGTGGAAATGGGTTTAACGAAGCTAAAAGTTTTTTACATAAGCAATCTATAGCACATTTTGCCCGCTTTGCGACGCCACTTACCTCTGCGGGGTAATTGCGTAACACACAGTAGCAATGGCTTTCATTTTAACAGTGCCACAATATTCATTGCGATAATTATGCTGTTGAGCAGACACATTTTTCGAACATATAGGCAATGGATTAGCAATATCCTTAAAAATCAATGGGATTGTTATTGAAAGTGTGTTACGCAATTAGTGGTGATGGTCTTACCTACACATAGTTTCGTAGCTCAGCATCACTGTTTAGTTACCTGACATATCTTAGGTGGAAATGCAGCCTGAAAATGGCAAAGGCCTATTGCCATTATTAGGCTGCCTTTCCACCAAAGATCGCCTATTTATAACATGTGACTTAAACATAACTGGTGAAATGTAGCCGTCCTGCCTACCTCTTCAGGAAACCCAGTCGCCATATTATGTCTACTAATCGTCTCTATATGGTTTCAGTACGACGTAGAGCTGTACCAGCGCATCGAGCAGTTGATCAGCAAACAGCTCCCTATGTACAAGACGGAGGAGAGCGAGGTCATGGTGCTGCAGGAAAGAGTGTCTGAAGCGCAGCGACTTACTAAGATCGTACGTATTTGCATTATTTTCACAGTTTCACGTAGTAACTTGATTACAGTTGTACAAAATGTGTTCATTTCTAGTACTTGAAAGGGGTCACGTTTCCGCGATACTATCGTTCAAAGTTGATCACGTGACTCAATCATCAACTTTGAACGTTAATATCTCGGAAACGGAACACTACGTGTACGTTACCCCAGCAGGAAAGTAGCTCCTAGAGTGATATGAGTGGAACGAATAATTAATCTCCTGTGGATGTGCACCACATAAAAAAATTGTGCGCTTTGTCATTTTGGAAAAAAAACTGAAAAAACGATTCCTGCTGGAGTTACGTTGTTCCAGCAGGAAAATTCTAAACGAATGATTGAAGAGAGAAACATTGTGCATGGCCAGAGAGCTTATATTTGTGTAATAAAGTGCACCGAAAATAAAATTTGTGCGCCTTTAGGTTTTCGAGATATTGCATTTCCTGCTGGAGTAACGTTTTGCAGAATCATGTACCGCTATTTGTGTAATAAAGAGCTACTCCTGTATGTTTATTCTACAGGCGCACATGCTATGGTTTTAACGGTACACGATTCTGCAAAACGTTACTCCAACAGGAAATGCAATATCTCGAAAACCTAAAGGCGCACAAATTTTATTTTCGGTGAACTTCTTTACACAAAGCTCTCTGGCCATGCATAATATTTCTCTCTCCGATCATTCGTTTAGAATTTTCCCGCTGGAACAACGTTACTCCAGCAGGAATCGTTTTTTTCCAAAACGACAAGGCGTACTACTTTTTTATGTGGTGCACATCCACAGGAGATTATACACTAATTATTCGTTCCACTCATATTACTCTAGGAGCTACTTTCCTGCTGGGGTAACGTACACGAACAAACACTACGGGGTTTGGTCATATTATGTTTTCTGTTTGCATTGATGTCACCTATCGATTTATATATCGTGGTAGCGTGGCCGCCATTTGAACGCCATCAAAATGGCGCGATAGTAGGTATGCCACAGATCTTTAAAGCCCTTTCCAAAATCCCTGTAATATACATTATTGATACTTAATAGCCGCTTTTATTCCCATTTTCACAGGAAATGAAAGAGCTAGAAGACAAAAAGAACTTCAAAGGGAAGAAGCGCGGTGCCGACTCTGACGACGACACGGAGGAGGCGGCCGGCGTGCGCAGACGCATCAAGGGCAAGCCCAACAACAAGATCAAACACGGCGGCAAGAAGAGGAGACGATAAATAAATGATTTAATTTTTTAAACTGGTATTTTATTTGTTCCTGTCGTGCTCACATTTATACATAGGAACCGTATTATCATCATCAGCCTATAGCAGTCCACTGATGGACATAGACCTCTCCAACTGCACGACATCCAGCTCGATTCTCAGCAACTCTCATCTAGCTGCTACCAGCCACCGTGGGAAGATCGTCGCTCCAGAGCCAGAGGGCGTCGTAAAGGTACGAGCAATAGGAAACGTAAATGCAAGGACGTTTGCTGACTCGCGGTCTACAGTCAAGAACACGTCTACCCCAACGGTCATCTGTTGTACGGCTAATATGGCCGGCCCATTGCCACTTGAGTTTGTTTATTCTGTGAGCTATGTCGACAAGAAAGAAACCCGGCCTGCTCTGTTGGCTGAAATTCGTCAAGTCTTCGCGCTAGAGACGATTCGTGACGACTCTTGAAAACGTATAACTTTAAGTTATATACGTAGGAACGAAATGGGTCTGTAATTCTGTAAGAGGGTCTTATCACCCTTTTTAAGGAAGAGAACGACCACGATCCTTCGCCACACATCTGGGAGTTCTCCCAGAGAACAGGACCGAGTTGAAAAGCTCCTAAAGCTCTACTAAACTACAATGATTACAAACTACATCACGACTCAAAATGCATTCATCAAGTACATATTATGTAATGTCAATAAAAATATATAATAAACTACCGGAACATCTTAAGAATATAAATAAATATGTCGGAGTCATTCGTTTGATTATTCGGAACGTTAGCGCCATCTCGTGGCGCTAGACAGAGTCTAGCCTGAGTTCGTGGTGGGACGAAAGCAACAGCTACAAAAGCGGTGTGAGCAGAGCTCTCGAGAGGATCGAAACATTGGACATCGTACGAACAACATGTGCTCAGAAACTGTCAATTGCGTCCCGTATCGTTGAGTTGTGTGAGTGTGTGATTTGCTAGTGTGACTAACTTGTTCGTAAGTTATAATCTGATTTGAACTGTAAACCGTTTTTCTATCGTGCTATAACCAACACTACCCATAGTACGCCCACAGTAATTAAAATATGCCTGATGCTAACGAGAGACAGATATACCATCTCCGACAAATACAATATGTTTAGTAATAAATTAAAGCTATTTATAATAAACAAAAGCTACTATAATATAAATGAATACATGAATGATAAACTGTGACTGTGCTATTCCATAGCAATAAAATTTAAATGTTTAATTGAGATTACTTCTACATTTGCCAATTACATTCACGTATATAAAATAAATAAATAATAGATAACTAATTCAATTTTAATTTGACTGTAATCTAAACTCTAGTATTATTAATTATTATAATCTAAATACATTTAATTTAATTAAGAATTATTAATGTTGTAAATCCTATTACTTATTTAATTTAATTTTAATATTTTTACTTTTAATTATTTTATTCTTACTTATGTTGCTGTGCCCTTACAGGGTCCATAACTGTATCTTAGCTTTAAGCCTATTTTTAACAACTTAATTCACATTATGGTATGCAAATAAATAAAATGATTATACCGCCATTTGTCTGTCGTCAGAGCCTAGTTTGGTATTCAGCAGGGTGCACCACGAGCAGGTGACGTTGACTTGGGGCACTGGGATGGTAAGTGTGCACACTTACCTTTCTTATTCCTGATAAGATTCCCGGTTGGGATGTTAATTAACATAATGGCGCCGATTCCCTTGTTCACAAACTAAACTAAATTTAAGTTCAGTGCATCTTTTTCTTTCTATTTCAATAAGAAAAGGACAGAAGATAAATATTAGTTTAGCCCTGTCAAATTAGTCGGCGCCTGACGTAAATTGATGTATTAGCCATGTTTTTAATCACGTCTAAACTGTCTGTGGAGTATCTTAATTTGACAGGACTAAACTAATATTTATCTTCTGTCCTTTTATTAATTAAATTGAAAAAGATGCACTGAACTTAAAATTAGTTTAGTTTGTGAACAAGGGAATCGGTGCCATTGTTTCTCTTTTCCGGCGTTCTCGGAAAGCTGGGTAACGTATATTTTTTGGTAAACTTGACGACCAGCTACAACATAGATACCAGTATTATCCAACCAACAGAGCCGTAATGACCCAATTGACTTCATGACAGCTTACTTCAATTTGGATCGGGAGTTACCCTAGGCCTCTGGCTGTAGATCAGGAACGCACGTATGTCACTTTTCCACCGTTTTAATTTTCACCCACGAAAACAACACGCGAAACACCATTCAAATTTCAAACTAGTTTCAAATTCAAGGTCTACCAACCACACGTTGTGAACGTGAAAACACGACGGGACACGTCTGTCCTCTTCGACGGTCAGTATCCGACACATCCATAAAGTTTTTCATTCTGTATAAATATACTTACTTATTTCAAGAGGGTATCTGAGGCTGAGCGAAGGTCCGAGGTGTCTCTTCTTTTGCTGTGCGTAACCAGACTGCGAACCAATCTTTTTGAAGTCGTTCAGCGATAACATCACCCCAATTCAACTCCATTCACAATCCCCTTCAATTTGAAATAGCATAATATGTTTTAAAAAAATCGTCTGCTTTAAATTACCCAATGAATATTGTTGAATTTGGTCGGTCACGCTCACGATCCTTAGCACTGAGGGACCAAGTATAGAGAGAGATTGGAAAATTGAAAGGGATTGTGATTACGTTACTTTGGGCTACGGAGTTCAGCGATTTTTGTAGGTCTGCTGATAAGGTTGTTTGGTTGTGTACTTGAGAAGAGTGTTGTGTGTGTGTGAGTTGTAAATCTTTAATGGGTATTAACTATACACAAACAAAGTTTGACTAGCTAAATCTAATTAGACACTACTCAGATTAGGCTTTTATTGAACTATATAATTGTACAAGAGGTTGAACGGGAGGGTTCGATTCGCCTCTCGCTCAGTAATTAGTCGCCTTCATCGTTTTGGCTATGGCTGCTAAGGTAATCAAGTAACTGTTTTCTAAACCATTCGATATTGATTTTTTTTAAACGACAATTATTAACATTAGCTACCAGCAGTAGTCTAGTTTAGGAATGTTAGACCTGACGGTTATCTTATGTGGTTTCCAACAGGGTGAGCAACCACGAGCCTGAACCAACACGAACGTGTTTGAACAGTATCGGGATGGAAAATTTTGCACAAATAATTTTCATACTAGTACTGGGAATCAGAGCGATCCTCAAACGAAACAAATTGTTTTCAATGCTTTCTTACAGTTTATTTTAAAAGTAAACAGTCATTTCTTTCAATAAAAATAAATTAAAAAAAAGAAATGCGACAATCGCGTCGCGCCCTAAATTCGGCGCACGCGCACTTGTAAAAACCGACGCACTTAAAACTAAGCGTTTAGGAAGAAATCACAACGTTGTTTTAATTTTTTTTAATTGTTATTTATTATTTCTATACAAATAGAACTGTACAGATAATTTTTTAAATTATTTACCACATTTCATCTGCTCTCACGATAGACTTTTTACAAAAGTGAAAACTATCAACATTACGCACGTAATAAACGAGATCGCGCGCAGTTACCGCTTACCTACCGCTTAACTAGGGACTCGCCGCGGCGTCGCTCGCAGTCGCAACAACATACTACACACGCTCCTGGAACACTGCGCCATGCGCCAGGCCGCCTGGCCGACTGGCCACTCGCGCAACCAACACGGACACGGCCCAACGCACATCTAATTGAGCTGCGCGACGCGTGTGCAACTATTATGATTTATATTTAAATACAAAATTACACTATGGTCTGACGAACAATGGAAAACAAGACGTGTTGGTTGGTGGAACTCACTCATCTGGCAGTAGCACTATTGCGTTCGGGTTCACGTTACCTTCCATAATATACTCTTTCACCTCCATTCCAAAGCGGTGCCGGTGCATCACGATAAATTTATCACAAACAATAAATAAGTACAATTTATATATATATATACCGTATAACTATCCAATAATATAATACATTGGCAGTGTGACATGCATGCTCTTACATAATTTAACTTTTGTTCAAATTTAAATGCACTAACTAATAAAATATACATAATTTTAGAGGTGAAAAAGTGTATTACTTAGCAAACTAATGAAATCACACTGGAGGTCCTTATTGTAGTTATATTTAGGTATCTATCCGCGCGCACCACGCCCCGCACGCCTGATGCCCTGCGAAACTATCAGTTCCATAGAACACTGACACCTGTCAGCATTGATCACAATTATAAGAAAACTAGTCAGTCTACAAAAATTAAGATCACAAATACAAAGAGCGTGTTGCGCGCGAGTTAGCACTTAAAATAATTTCAAACTATTCCAATGTCTATACACAAGTTAAAAAACAAATGACCCGGGACGTCCTCGAATCGACTTTCCTTTAACAAATCTCGCCAATCCGTACAGTCACGAGAACAGTACGTCTGCTAATTTTCATTAAATAATATATTAAAGCCATACGCTCCTAAAAATGCTCCAATAAAAGTACTACAATTAAAATGTGCGTTAGCCGTTTAATGGAGATTTTACATTTACATCATATTAGCTGTCGTCGGTCGTCGGTGTTAGGTCGCTCACTGCGCGACGTATAAGAACACAACAACTATTCTATCGCGCGACAACTGATCGGAATGCTCCGCGCAGCGAGCGGCCTGCCGCTACACGCGCGCCGAGTTCTGTCCGGGTAGTCGAGGCCGGCCCGGGCTCCTATAACAATATCACATGTTTCGCTACTAACAACCTTGTATGGCTGAAACTAATCTTCACGTTATCTTTCGCTTGTTCGTTCTTGTGTACAGTTTACAAACACTTCGGCTTCAATACTAACTGACTTCTCGTCCTCACAAATTATTCCATTTTACAAAACTGCCAGAATATGTTCAAATACACTAAATTGTTTAAGTTAGAATTTACTTAATGTACGCAGCGCACTCGTCGAGTAGCCCTCGCCCGCGAGAGCTGTGTGTGTCGTCGGTAGTACTGACAGAAGTCATATTAAGTCTACAGGTGTCCACTGCCGGGCAATAGGCCTCCCGTGATTACTGTCACCATACACTACGGCTAATCTCACACACAAAAAAATATGTAACAGACAACACGCCATTCAATATCATCCACGGAGTCACACGTCACGCTGAAGTATTCAGATCAGTAACATGTCGGTACTCCGGCGCACACAGCTTCGCGCGCGCGGCGGCGCTCCGACACTAGCTCAGGTTCCATCACAGACGCATCACGCACTGTAGTACAATACTGCAACAAGGAATGAAGTCGCCGGCCGGCCGGGTCCGGCCCGGCGCGCCCCGGCCCGGCGCGGCCCGGCCCGGCACGCCCCGGCCCGGCGCGGCCCGACCCGGCGCGCCCCGGCCCGGCGCGGCGCCGGCCGGCTCCGGCACGAGCCCGGCCGCGAGCGGCGCGCGACACTACTGTACACTGTCACGCTCAGTTCAAGTCACGATCCTCTAAGTACTTATACTCGAACGTGAAGCCCTCCTTCTTGCGCTGGCCCCACTTCTCGTAGTCAAAGTAGATATATGTGCCCTGGAATGATACACACAACATTACAACTTATCCAGTTAAATCAGAATTCGTTTGCTTTGTGAAATATACAATTATTTCATACATCAGTATTCAATACCAACCACACGAATTCGAGCTACAGTATCAATTTGCTAATAAGATGGTGAAACCGGATTTTTCACAAATATTTTGCCTCTAATATGGACAAAATGTCTGTATCTCTGTAAGAGAGATGGGCCATAATAATTGTACCAGTTCAAAAGATGTAGTTACCTGTTCATACTCCTCATTGATGACCTTGGGCTCTTCATGCCTCTGAAACCACATCATGTACTTGGTGTGGAAGCGCCAGCTCTGCTTCTTAAGCGCCTTAGCAGCCAGGTACTGCGCCTTCGTGCCCTCCATGTAGTAGAACACAAAGAACAGCGTCTCTGTTGACAGCCGCTGGAAGAATTCCACGGAGTCCGAGTGCGGGAGTAGCACCTGGAAACAACAAAATATAATGTTAATACAAATGGACTCGCATGTCACTAGACTAGAAGACTCTTGATTACCATGTACAGACGCCAGCAGGTCAAACTACCTGAAACTGTCAATTTTTCCCAATTAACCTTGAACCTTAATACTTTTGCGATAAAGTTGAAAATCTTTTAAAGAAATTTGACAGATTGTAGTAGCTTGATGTTCTGGCGTCTGTACATTACAAAAACTTAATTAGGCTAGACATGTTCCAATATGTTACAACAGATATGTTCCAATGGACTTCCGGTTGATTGTATCACTAAAGGGCGTATCAATCAATTAACTCAGCCTATCGTAGTCCACTGCTGGACATAGGCCTCTCCCAGGCTGCGCCACAAAACACGTCCAGTCCGTCCCAGCCCCAGCCACCTTCTTTAATCGTCGTCCGTCAATCTAGCGGGGGGGCGTCCCACAATACGCTTGCCGATGCGCAGTCTCCAACTTCAGGACTCATCTGCTCCACCGACCATCTTAGGCAATATATCTTATCTTTACAATTAGTAAAGATAAGATATATTGCCTAAGATTTCGACGGATCAACTTTAGTTGGCCTTGCACAACCATGGGAAAATGGTATGGTATTGTAGTTATTGACGGAAAAAAATATATCCGCGACACTTGATTAGAATAATGCGCCTCTGTTGTTGGCATATACGCGAGAATATTTTAAAAGGAGGCAAGTATGTACGATTACTTTTATTTGTTGTGACAAGTTTGTACTGAATAAATGTATTTTCTTTCTTTACTACAGACTAGCGAGCAGCCCCTGCTTTGCACGGTTTTAACGACTTCATCAATTCAATCAATTAATGAAAAAAAAAAAATATATATTGTTACAGAAACATGTGCAATTGTGCATATAAAAAAAGACAAGTTAGCTAGAATACAGACTTATAACATTATAGGCAAGACAGACGTTTATACTTCAGAGACATTTCGCCCCTTAATAATAAACAACACAGACATCAAGAATAAACTTCAGAATACTACCTTACACCTTTAACTTTTCCGCATTTTTAATAAGAGGGTTAGCAAAGAAAGTATTTTCATTTAAAATTTTATACATAGAAACCTTCCGAAATAAATACTAAAAATGATGGTGAAAACCGCATCCAAATCCGTTGCGTAGTTAAGAAGGACAACGCAGTCACGCAGACACACGAAGAGAGAATTTAATTTATAATATGTTTAGATTGAAATCGTCACTCACTGGACGCATGAGGCAGGACATCGGCGTCGAGGTAGACCAAGGCGACGGTGGTGTAACGATCAAATATAATTTTCAGGGCCAACATGGCCAGAGATCGCACAAGACCCCTGTGTTAAACATCCCTAGGTTTGGAAGAAACAAGGAGAGGCCTTTGCCCAGAAGAGCCACACAATATAGGACAAAAACAAAGATTTAATAAATAAAGTTTGGTACTAACCTGGTTGTAATATATAGGCGTGGGGCATATATTTCTCGGGAGATATACCCTCGTTCTTTCCGAGTCGGACGGGTGCGGCATATGGTAGAACGACGATTCCAACATTTGGAATTGTAGCTGATGTTCCTGCAAATATATCAGTATCATTAATTTGATAAGGCTAAGGCTTAGCTCCCGATAGCTAAGACCTGGTTTTAATGATTGGTTTTTGTCATAAATTAATGTAATAGAATTTAATTGTTTTTTAACTTATAAGCACACTTCTGCCTAACCCTTCGGGAAAACTGAGCGTAATGTTTTGTAATGTATTAGAGTATGGTCCTGATCATCATAATTATTTAACATGTTGACTGCCAGACAAGACACAATAGAAAATCTATTGTTGGCGGTCACCGGTGACCGCGGTGGCAGTCAATGCATAATAGGTACAGCGGGCTGGTGTCAAAGTGTCAAACCCATTGCAGACTTGACTCCTTGCTGTCGCCGACTACTTCCGTGCTTTTAAATGTATATTTACTTCAGTCGTTGTTCGAGCTAACCTGCCTTTTTTAGCACCTGTTCCTGTGCCAATAAAACATTTTTTCTTTATTTTAAATCTTTTTCCTTTTAAGTTGGCACAAGCTCGTCCTGGGGTAATCCCTTTTTGTATGTAGGGCTCGAATACACTCATATGCAATGTGAGTACACTCCAATTACTCCTGTTCTTAGTGTGCCGGCGACGGCTTTATACTTGATTCTGTAAATAAAGTTGTAAAAGCAAATAAACCAAGTTATTCTTACAGAGTTAAGTGGTAGTGGGCCTAGCGGTGCGACGCCCAATAACGGAGGAATGTGCGCTTGCGCCAGGGGGACCCCTCGTCTTAGGTTCTGAAACATAACCACAACCATATTAGCATCTTATTTATAAAGAATAATAACTCTGTAAATCACAGACTGTCTTTTGGCAAATTGACTTGCCGCTTAGTTTTTATATAAAATCATATTGTCAATCTATTCAAGATCTGAAGTAACGTCCAGTGTCAAATCTAAGGTGCTGAAGTTAGATGGCTTATCCCACCGTTTATGTGTGGAGTTCAGGATTTACTTTTTATCTGGTGTAGATACGAAATCGCTGTAAGATTAAAGTACACATACTGAAACTAAACGGGTGCGCTGGCGTACTGTAGTACCGTCATCACTCTTAGAGGCTCTTTCGGCGGCTACTCGTACGTACATCACGTTCAGGAGACATAAGGTTGTGAAGCATGGATGTGTGGTGTGTGTACCTGCTGGTGCGTCTGGTCCAGCCCCGCGCGGTGCACGGCCTCCTGCGCCATGCTCTTGAGCGACGCGGTGCCGGCGCCGCCCGCGCTGGCGCCCGGCGCGCCGCCTGCGCTCAGTGCGGCCGCACTCGACGCTTCGCTTACTCGGCCACTGCAAAACATAAGTAGGAGTTTAAGAATGACTGGCGAAATGGGGGTATACTATAGGTAAAACCGTGCCTAACCGTTCTGGAAAAGCGTGATGTTTACGTTAAAAACTGCTTCCAAGAGTTCCCATGGTTCCTACTGGTATTGTTGACGACAAGATAGCTTATAATCAATTTCACACGGTATACTGCTGAAGATAGGAATCATTATGCCAAAGAATGAACAAAGAGTATCTCTGTTAGTTGTTATTTACCACAAAAGGTCGTTGACGAATACAGTAGATATTGCACGTTTTGAACAATTTTTAATTAATCATTATTTTATTTTTTACTAGCTGACCTGGCAAACGTTGTTTTGCCATATAAATTATTTCTAGCTGCCGCCCGCGCTACTTCTTTCGCGTGGTGTCCTAACCCACCTCTACCCTACTCCTACACTGCTCCTACCCTACTCCTAACCTACTCCTACCCAGAAACCATCGAGGAACCCGTTGAAACATACACACAAAATTTCATCCAAATCGGCCCAGCCGTTCTCGAGTTTTAGCGAGACAAATGAACAGCAATTGATTTTTATATATATAGATAGATTAACAAACTTTAATCTAAGTAAGAGATGCTTGAGAGCAATGAGAGTTATAAGTTGGCACTCGTCTACAATCTCAGCCTACCCCATCAGGAACCTAACTTGCATGTAAATAAACTACTTACAAAAAGACCAAGTATCATTATATTTATAAAACTAGTATGTTTGTCTGTTGTTTGTACACTTGCACTTGATCCTATTCTACCTGACCTCTGCTCTGTCTGACACAGTGACCTTGTTACTGTTGACCTAAATATAACCGAACCGGTTCACTGTGCGACCCGGTTTCTGGGAACGGTACAGTTTCACAGCTTTGCCGGTATGAACAGGACGGCAGGACGCATTTATCAAGTATTCATTACGGGTTTGTAGGTAGCTTGTAAAAATAAAAACTACGCTTATACATATAGTACTTAATTAGTGCTTAATTACCGTTTCTTTTAGTTGTGATAACGGCTAATTTCTGAAATTATTTCTCAAAACTATGAGGAAAGAATGAGAAAAAGTATATTTGCGCCTAATGTAAAGATAGAAACCTAGCATAGCATAGCTCGCAGTCTTCCTGAAATACACATAAATTGATACACGAACCATGCAGTGAACCCTTTACACCCCTAGTGACCTGTTTACGGCACCTGTGAACCGCGAAACAGCTGTCTCCATTTCTATTTAGGTCAGGAACGGTAGTGTTACCGTTCCTGACCTAAATAGAAATGGAGACAGCTGTTTCGCGAATAACAAGGATCAAGCTTGGTGACGGAATTTGAACAATTTTATCTGACAATTACCTTGATATCCTCGTGGAGTTGTTACTGTGTCTTACAACACTAAACTGTATTACCCTTTTCTCTCTAGTTTAATGAAAATAAGAACTTAGAGAGAGAGTTTTTACAAATGGCAAGTTTTTATGACAATGATAAGATTTAAAAAATCAAGATGAGATAGTTTTTATTTTACAATTGTTATTTAGCGTAGCGGCCGCATGCGCTGAAAATACGCGGCGGAAATTCCGCGTCCTTATGTTTTCTATATAAATTACGCCACGTAATTTAGGCCTAATACTTCTAATTGAGGAAGCATTGCTGGCTTAAAAACGCTTAGGCCCACTTGTACGACAAATGTGATTGTGATGTGATTTGTGACGCAAGCGCGCCCAAATCAAGACAAAATGATAATTGTTTCTGTTAATTAAATCTGTTGTAAGTACGTACTTGTTGGCCACATGTTGCGGCGTGTGATGCTGCGGCTGGCTCGGTCCGTTGACGGTGAGTGGCGACGCCGCAGTTTCGCTCGCACTCGCGCTTGACCCAAGAAGCGGGACTGACGAACTCTTTGACGTCTGTCGAAGGAGTCACTCTTATTAATGCACGAAATAAATCTAGTTCTACCTACATAAAAAAGGAAATTTATGTTGCTAAGTAATCTTATCGCTCCGTAAAAATTAGTTGACAGGCATGAAGAATTTCATTGCACAGAAATATCAAAGAATGAAAAAAAAAATTGTCACGGAAACTTGTGCGGATAAAAAGACAAGTTAGCTAGAATACCGACTTAGAACATTATAGGGAAGACAGACGTTTATACTTCACAGACATTTAGCCCCTTAATAATAAACAACACAGACATCAAGTATAAACTTCAGAATTTACTTTACATATAGTATTTTCATTTAAATTTAGATATGTAATTAGGTGCTTATATACTTACTGGCGTTGATTGCGCGGGCGCAGGCGGTAGATGCGTGGCTGTGTGCGCGGGTGTAGTCGACACCGGACCATTCTCCACTACTTCTGCAAGAAACACACCAAAAACTAAGCTCACTTCGAAAAAACAGCGTCAAGAAAACGTCAGATTACATAAATACCTGAAATATTTTCAAATCGTGTATTCTTTCAACAGGACACAAGTTTTTTTTATAATTTCATACATTTGTTAACACTCTAGGCAACCAGGCTGGAGATCCGATGTACAGTCAATCCGACGTACCTAACGAACGTCAGATTGACCGCAGACTGGCTGCCTAGTTCGTTATCTGCAGAAAGAAATAAGGACACGTAAATATTTTTATTTGGTATGGTACGAATAATGGTATCTTATAGTTACACGTTTTTGTTATATATTGAGATGGCAGTAAGTGCGAAATTACCACAACTGGCGCATATATGTATTGTAAAGATACGAAATAAGCAAACTATAGATATCGTACCGCGTAGCGTTCTGTAGTTCCTTACACCATGGCAAATGGATGACATTCATTACGTGAATTTGTAAGATTGGTAAACAACGCCCACTATACTAAGTATAATTATTATCCAGACGTTATTTCCAACGACTCATAAATAGCTCATAAACATTTTCGTAAGCATATTTTATATCATAAGAATATTTGTAACACAACCACTTTGTCACATGTCACGTTAACATATCAAAACCAAGAAATGATTCCAACACGTAAGTATAACATCATAAAACGTGAACGAACAGTTATCGATCACGCTACATGCCGTGACGCAGTTTACAAACACACGCTCGCACGTGTCAAGCGACTCAGTAGTACTACGGCTACGTTCGTAAGGGTTTACTACCTATCAATAAATTTCACGGTACTACACGTACAAGGATTCTCTGACGTATGTACTTGCTATTTGTGTAATACGTACATATGCATGACTGTAGGCGTGTGCTCGTTACCATGCCGTAAGGTAAATTGGATGTTTACAAACAAATTTTAGTATTCAGACAATTTTGTTGCATGTGGTTTGTGTAAGTCAAAAGGATGAATAATAGAGAGTTCACTTGTACAAACTATACCTATATTTTAAAGGTATACGCAGTGAGTGGTGAACACTATTGACGAGTGAACCCAGTCCCAGCACTTTGCTAGAAAAGACTTACCTACTAGGTACGAAAGAAAGAAAAATAAAGAAAATTCGTTTAATGATATAAATACAACAAAAACACTTGAAAGATGAGGACTTTAGGAGTGTGATTTGTTTGCCGCGAAATGGATTGGCGTATGATGTTAATTTATTTTTAACTCAATTATTTGACATTGTTTTCAGATTTTATTTGACATTATATACCATGTTGTACCTTACAATTCTAACTTGCAACTCAGTGGCATTTGTGGTCAGGATATTAATTCAGATTTGTTACAGTTGTAATAGCAATCGTGTCATTAACATGTTGTAAGTTAGAACTTTTGTTTATTAATTAAGTTGATTACTTTCAGTGACTTTCGGGTAGTTTTCTTAAGATTGTAATTACATAACATAACATAACATCACGCCAGTAATCCCCAAAGGCTTAGGTTGAGGTGTGCCTTTAGCCCACTAACAGTTCGTCAGTATTGTTTAAGTCCCATGTAATCCTGACGATGATGCTGAAGATTGTAATTAAAACGTGTTCAATGATTTAACAGCTATGGTTCATTAAAGTTAAAAATATGCTAAGGAATTCAGTATTTCTATTTCAGCTTATAATTTGGCTAGATGTCGACATTAACACTGAGTAATGAGAGGAAATCAAGGACAACGGCGCCATTGTCTTTAATTTCTCCCAATTACAGACAAATTATTACCTTTCTGAGGCCGTTTATTACGTAAGCAGATTTTTTGCAATTATTAACCCACCCGCCCCCCTCGTCAGCAAAAGTAAGCAAAGCTCTTACCCGTCCCTCCCCCATGCTTACGTAAACATTGGTACAATTAATTGATTCATGAGCAGCAGTTATAAGTCTACAACTAAGGAATAGGTTTGGATTATAGGACTGTAACGCACATAATATTCATTTAAATAAACTTTACTGACACTGAATTCAACATTGAGTAAGTTACAAATATTATAATCTTAATGTTTGTGTAATGAGCACAATCATTTGTTCCGTGTCTGGGTGTAATTTATCTATAATATTTATGTATTTAGAAATATATAAGTATGTTTATCAGTTGTCTAGTACCCATAACACAAGCTCTGCTTAGCTTGGGACTAGATGGCGTTGTGTGATAGTTGTGGAATATTTATTTATTTATTTATTAAGTAATATTACGAATAAAACAAACTTCTTTTAAATTTTTGGTATAATACATATTAATTCCAATTAACAGTCTAAAATAAATAACCTGACGGAAAAAATTTAGACAAATGAATAGCGCGCGGTAATTCCCCTACTCAGTTCTAAGCGAGTACCTGGCTAAACGTATTCATTGTTTGACGGAATCCCCGAAAGTGCATTTCGTTTTCAAGCATAGACAATGTGTGAGCCATAATGTGTAAAAAAGTAAATAATTACTGCTGACGTAATCACCATCTAGATCCCCCCACCATGTCATAAAAAATAAGCAAAGCAAAGACCCCCCCGCCCCCCTATAGTGCTTACGTAATACTTGAACGGTCCCTCTACACTAAACCCACCTATAGATATACTCGTATAGGATCCCTTTTAACGATAAGAGCGCCCGTTGTGTCACCCTACGTAATTTTTCTAGATTAATTATATCTGTAATTTTTATAGTCTACAGACGCCAGCCTGCAGATCAAGCTACCCGAAACTGTCAAATTTTCCTAATCAACCTTGAACCTTAATACTTAAGCGATTAAGTTGAAAATCTATTAAAGAAATTTGACAGATTATAGTAGTGTTACGAGCTTCGGGTTCGTGACAATAAAAACTGCCGATAAAAATTACCAAAAGTTACAATTTATTTAAACAACACTAAGAACAACTCTAACACACTAATTATAAAACACAATCGCTCTTAAGTCGCACTCGAAGATCGCTTTCGATGTATTCGCTTCTATCGCAGAACCAAGTCTGATTAGTCGCGGCTAGTCCCGGCCTTATATAGTGCCGCAGATAATTCCAGAATCTTCTATTGTAGAAACATCTAGAATGTTCGAGTACATACCGGCCCCGACTGACCAGATGTCGATAGTTCTAGTAAGTTCAGCCAATCGATAATAGATGGCGCTAGTGAAGAACTAATAAGTTCTTCTACTAGAAACTAGATGGCGCTAGTGGTAACTAATGTCGCCATCATCAGGCATTAATTGTGGCGCGCAACACTGCCCCCTCCTAAGACATGCTCGTCCCGAGCATTATCGGCTCCATAATAACGCGCCAATCGATCCACATGGACGATCTTAGGAGTACCTCTTGCACCTTTCTGTATCCGGTAGGTTACGTCATTGATCTTTGTCACAATCCGGTACGGTCCATCCCATTTAGCTTGAAGCTTAGGAGATTTCCCTTTGCTGCGGACTGGATTGTGCAACCACACTAGTGAACCTTCGTCGAACCCTTTACTGTTCATTTTGCGGTCATAACGGGTTTTCATCTTTTCAGACATTTGCTGGCCCGATTGTCTGACGTGCTCATAAATGTCATTCATTTTGTTCCGCAAGTGATTCGCATAATCGGTTATACTGCGTGGGGCATCAGGTGGTATTCCGGTGATCAGGTCTGCAGGCAGCCGTAATTCTCTTCCAAAGTTTGCGAAAGCTGGTGTCACCGATGTACTTTCGTGAACAGCGCTTCGATATGACAACAAAAACGGTTGTATGTGCTTGTCCCAATCTCGTTGCCGATTTTCCACAACTTTTGCTAGGTACCTCTCCAATGTCTGATTGAATCGTTCCACCATTCCATCCGATTGTGGGTGGTAAGAAGTTGTTCTTGTTTTATGAGTACCCATAACTCGACAAGTTTCCTGGAATATTTGGGACTCAAAATTCCTTCCTTGATCACTGTGAATCTCTAAAGGTACTCCAAACCGACAGAAGACTTCATAAACTAATTTATCTGCAACTGTCGAAGCTTCTTGATTTGGGATGGCGAAGACTTCCGGCCACTTAGTAAAGTAATCCATCACAACCATGAAATACTTGTTACCACTTTCACTTTCCGGAAACGGCCCCGCTACGTCAAGGGCTATCCTCTCCCATGGTGCGCCAACATTGTACAATTTCAGTGCACCTCTACTACGAGTCTGAGGTCCCTTTACAGCTGCACAACTTGTACACTTGCGACACCAGTCCTCGACATCGTCTCGGCAGTGGACCCAGTAAAACCGTTCTCGTATCTTCAGTAGAGTCCGTTTTACTCCCAGATGACCTCCTGAACAACCATTATGGTACAGCTGTAGAACATCCGGTACTTGAGCTTTAGGGACAACCATTTGCAAATGACAGCTGTCTCCCCGAGCATTTTCCCATTTACGGCACAGGACTCCATCCTGAATCACCAAGCTGTCCCATTGGGCCCAATAGCTTTTTGTGATCGAACTCATTGCTGAGACGTCGCTCCATCTGGGCTTAGGAGCTCTGGCCTTCATCCACTCCAGAATCGGCTTGATGTCCGAATCTTCCTGCTGTGCACGTTGTAGGCTTTCCTTCCACTCGTTGCTGAGGTCTGTCTTGAGCATCTTCACAGGTACGACTTCTTTACCTTCTTGCCTAGTACAATGCTTGCAGTGTTTAGGACAAGGTCTTCTTGACAACGCATCTGCGTTGCCATGAGATTTTCCGCTGCGATGTTCGACCACGAAGTCGTATTCCTGCAGTAGTTCAATCCATCTCGCAACTTGACCTTCTGGATTTTTGAACTGCAATAGCCATTTCAGTGCAGCATGGTCAGTTCGTATGTGGAATTTCCGCCCCAGAAGATATTTGCTAAAGTGCTGCAATGACTTTACCACAGCAAGCAGTTCCCGTCTCGTAACACAATAGTTCCTTTCAGGTTTCGACAATGACTTGCTGAAGTACGCTATCACAAATTCATGATCGCCATTCCGCTGGGACAAAACACCGCCAAGTCCTATGTCGCTTGCGTCTGTATCAACTATAAATTCCTTGCCCGCATCAGGGTACCCCAAAATAGGTGTTTTGCACAGACGGTCCTTTAGCTCCTGGAATGCGATGTCACAACTTCCATCCCAGCAGAAATGTCGCTTCTCCTCGGTTAGCCTATGCAGGGGTTTGGCTATATCTGCAAAGTTCTTGACAAATCGCCGATAATAGGAGCACAAACCCAGAAATGCTCTGACCTGCGTCTTGTCTTTTGGAATTGGCCAATCCTTGACAGCGGCGATTTTCTCTGGATCCGTGCGGATACCTTCTTCAGACACTACATATCCCAAAAAGCTAACTTGTCGTTTGAATAGTGAACACTTCTTCGGACTTAACTTGAGGTTGGCACTCTGGATCTTCATGAGCACGCGTTCCAGGTTTTGAAGATGTTCTTCAAACGTACGGCCTACGATGATGATGTCATCCAAGTAGACCAGGCAAGCATCGCCAATAAGCCCGGTAAGTACAAGTTCCATCAACCTTTCAAACGTTGCCGGAGCATTGCATAATCCAAACGGCATAACTTTAAATTGCCACAGACCCTTTCCTGTCGAGAATGCAGTTTTCTCCTTGTCCTTAGGATCAATTTCAACTTGCCAGTAGCCACTTTTCAGGTCCAGTGTGCTAAACCACTTTACTCCAGTAAGCATGTCCAGCGTGTCATCAATTCTTGGCAAAGGATAGCTGTCCTTCTTCGTAACGTCGTTCAGACGACGATAGTCAACACAAAACCTCATGCTGCCGTCCTTCTTTCTTACCAGCACTACAGGTGAACACCATGGACTAGATGAAGGTTCAATAACACCATCCTTCACCATTCCCTCAATCATGGTTTCCACTTCCTTTTCGCGTGCTACCGGCAATCTCCTTGGCCGCTGACGGATAGGCAATTCTTCTCCTGTGTTTATTTTGTGTTGAACTAAGCCAGTCCTCCCGATGTCAGCATCGTTTGACGAGAAAACATCGGCATACTTAAGTAACATTTTCTTCGCCTTGACCATTTCATTTTGGGACAGAGCGCTGCGGCAGTCTTCTAAAAGTGTGGTCACTCTCGTTTGTGCATCCTTGCTGAGGGTCCCAGTCGATGGATATTGGCATCGACGCAACCAATCCACTTCCTCGCAAGTACCAACTAGTGTGCCTTTTTCTATAACCTGTTCCTGATCACAAAGGTTCAGCACACGTACCCCTGAGATGTCGGTGGTTCTGACCAAAGTTCGTGCCACTTTCCATGGTAGGTCATTGTCTACCCTTTCCACGAGTACACATCGATGAGTTTGCCCAGGATTCCGAGGAAGACTAACCGGCACAATCGTTTCCGATCTCGGCGGAAGAACAATCTTCTTAAGGCTGTACACGTTCCCTGGTAACGCTCCTTCCACGAAAAGTTCCTCTTGTCCACATTTCAAAACACCCTGCTTGACGTCAATTTCGCAACAATTCTTCCTCATAAAGTCAAGGCCCAGGATGCAATCGTCCATTATATCAGCCACGATGACATTATGCAGGTAGATTCTATTGCCTAGCTTCAACCCCATCTTCTTCTCTCCATGGACGGGTATGCGCTGACCGGTGGCTGTTACCAAATTAATGTGTTCCCGGTTGTATGCGGAGTCCCCAAGGGACCGTCTTATGAGTTGGGAACTGACAACCGTGCGAGAGGCTCCAGTGTCTATGGTCAGCTTACACGGCGTTCCGTTGACCTCGCCCTTGATGATTAGGCTGTTCCCGTCTTGGGTTTGTGTGATCGAAACCCTTGGGGCTCTTTGAACATCAGCCAGCACCCGCCCCGCAGTCCTGGCTATTACTCGTTTCCCTGCTGCTGGTGCTGGGCGGTGCTGTTAGCTGCACTGCCCTCTGGAGATCGGCCGTCTTCTCTTTCTGCAGTTCGCTTGGGGCAACTGGATCTAAGGTGGCCCCTTTCCCCACAGCCGTAGCACCTAGGGCTGTACCCTTTATTGCGGTCGCGAACTGTAGCCGCTGCAACCTCCCTGACGCGATGGGAGCGATGATCCTGTCGCACGGCTTCCACCTCCAGTGCATGGGCCAAGGCGTCCTTAAGCGTCCCGTGGTGCCCGAGCCTCACAGCAGCTCTAACTTCAAGGTCGCGGATGCCGTCGATGAATGCCTGCACCAGGTTCCCATCAATAAGCGCAGGTACGGACTGGTAAGCTTTACGCACCAGCTTCTCCACTTCAAGGGCCCACTGCTGCAGGTTTTCATTACTGCGTTGCACGCGATCCTTGAGCTGCGCACGAAACACGTGTTCCAGGTGAGCGTCGCCATACCGAGCCTCCAATGCCTCAAGGAGCTGCTCGTAAGTCACTTCCTTACCGAGAGCTTCCAGAACAGTTAAGGCCTGGTCGCGCAAGCCTAGGGTGAGGGCAGTCATGGCCTGACTTTTACTCCAAGCGTTCGCCTTCGTGACGGCCTCAAACTGGATTTTGTAGGCCGACCAGGAAGAAGTTCCGTCGAACGGTGGCACTTTGAATCCACGTAGCGAAGGTGTTGTAGCTACGGGAGCTGCGATTCCATCCCCAAGTTTAAGGTAATCCAGCGTTTTCTTTACATCAGCCATCACGGTTTTCTTTACGTCAGCCACCACGTTGTCAACCCGATTATACACTTGGTCGATCCGGATTTCAGCTTCCGACAGGCGGTTGTCATGTTGATCAACCTTATCCTTCACCTCCTTCATGTCTTTCCCGAAGGTAGCGTGAAGGTCCTTCATAAGGAGCATCTGCTCTTCCTGGCGGCGCGTTTGCTCCTCCTTATCACGTTGGAGCTGTTCTTCCAACCGACGAGCTTGTTCCTCCTGTCGGCGAGCCTGTTCCTCTTGTCGGCGGGCTTGTTCCTCCTGTCGGCGGGCCTGTTCCTCCTTGTCCCGCTGGAGCTGTTCTTCCAACCGACGAGCCTGTTCCTCCTGTCGGCGAGCCTGTTCTTCCTGACGGCGGGACTGCTCCTGCAGCATCATCATCAGGGCAGCAAAGTCTGGTGCTGCTGATGCTGGAGCTGCTGCGGACGGTTCGGCCTCCGTGGTTGGTAGCTGGCCCTCCGACCTCTGCGGCATAGCTCCACCAAAACGTCTCTGGTCCGTCTCCTGTTGACGTTGACTCCGGGTACGGATACCCTCCGTGTCGTCTTTAGGTAAAATCGGCATGATTTTAATCCTTGCTTCTGACACCAATTGTTACGAGCTTCGGGTTCGTGACAATAAAAACTGCCGATAAAAATTACCAAAAGTTACAATTTATTTAAACAACACTAAGAACAACTCTAACACACTAATTATAAAACACAATCGCTCTTAAGTCGCACTCGAAGATCGCTTTCGATGTATTCGCTTCTATCGCAGAACCAAGTCTGATTAGTCGCGGCTAGTCCCGGCCTTATATAGTGCCGCAGATAATTCCAGAATCTTCTATTGTAGAAACATCTAGAATGTTCGAGTACATACCGGCCCCGACTGACCAGATGTCGATAGTTCTAGTAAGTTCAGCCAATCGATAATAGATGGCGCTAGTGAAGAACTAATAAGTTCTTCTACTAGAAACTAGATGGCGCTAGTGGTAACTAATGTCGCCATCATCAGGCATTAATTGTGGCGCGCAACAGTAGCTTGATGTACTGGAGTCTGTACATAAAAAAAGAGCATTCTATCTATATAATAATAAGCCCTTTTTTCGTAACATCTTTGCGTTGCGGTTCTGTAAACTACTGAAAAAAATAAGTATTTTTTTCAGTAGTTTACAGAATGTCTCTTAGTTCAGTATGCCTTTTGGCAAAGGCCTCCTCTAACATCTTCCACTGAGTTCTATCTCTCGCAACTCTTATCCAATCCGAACCCCCTGTCGCATCTATGTATCTATACGCTAGGCTAAAACAGAAATTCATTGTTCTTTGTTCAGTTTCTGTAAGCAAGCCGTTCTTATTTTCGTACCTTCACTTGTATTAAAATCGCAAGTCGTTCCCCTGTCGCATCGTTCGAACGAACATATGAGATATGTAAACGACCCCTTGAAATATGAACACGATGACATAAATATTTTGAAAGTAACATTATTTTGATGGTTATGCTATAAAATTATACGCGTCGATGCAAAATATTTAACGAAGATGAATTAGCGGATATGTCTGTATTAAAAGCTATAAATATAATAATAATGTAGGTTGCAGATTGTGTAAAAACATTCAATTTACGTTTTTGTGTGACTTAGTAGGTATGTCAGATTCCGGGGCTGCGGAAATTGCAGCCCCCCGAGGCAAGTATGCGAGGGAACACCGGGGTAGGTAGTTTTAGAAGTAGTAATTGTCTGACAGACCCCTCTGATCACCTCAGCGCGGAGGACATCCATGAGGATTTCCAAGCCGACAAGAAAAGAATTGCGTTCAGAATTTCTTCAGCTACCCTCATGGGCGAAATAAGTTTATGTAAGGTTAAACGGAATTTATGTAGGTATCCTAATTCCTAGAAGTGGCTAGCTAGCAACGAACGAGCAATTAAAAAAAATAACATCACGCCTGCAGTGCCCGAAGGGTTGGTCAGAGATACACCCAGATATGTTTAAGTGCCATGTAATACGGGGCTAGCCTTTAGATAATAATAATTACAACAAAAAGTAAAATTATAAGTAAGTAATTAAATACATTACGTACCCACATGTGCAAATACCATGACAAAATAAAGCACTACTTTCGCAAACAAAGGAAAGAGTGAGCCAAGATAAATGTTAGTTTAGTAAATGTGCCAATAGGAGTTAATGATTCACGATGCCAATCAGTCATTGGACAAAATTGTTGAAACACCTTTTACTTCACAAGATTCTCACGTTAGCACACAGTTAATGGCAAAAACACGTGTTATTGGTCAGGCACAGTAAACACATACTAACACAGAATTCAATCCAATCACCAATGTCAAGTTTACCGAGTAGTTTTGACATCACAACTGTCAAAATTGAAACAACATGAGCCATTTGCAAAATCATCTTGTTTTCCAAGAGTCCTAGATAGGCATAACAGTCTAAAGTGCTAATCTAAACGATTTAAAACATAGCCTAGAACTAGAACATGTAAAAAGAACCTGACGTAGACAGGACATGGCACCCACTCACCAGCTCACTTCAAAATAAAAACAGACATGAAGAATCGAACAATACACGTTTCCCATAAACCAGCAACACACCATAACAAAAAAATTATGTAACCGCCATTGAACTTCACGGAAACCACACAAAACATCAAACTACGCAGTTCTCGACATACCCGAATTAATTCACAAACACCACCGAAACTCTTTTGTGAAAAACATGCACACACAACACTCGACAATAATATCTTTACCATCGTCCATATTTTATCCTACATTCGCGCGGGAAACCATTGTTATTATGTTTTCTTAATTATTTCTAAAGTTAGGCACAGGTCTCGAACGATACAGCCTAGTGACTGATCCGACGCTCTGCCATGTCATCGCTCTGGCTTACCGCCAGTTTTTAGCAAATTTTACGAATATTGGCGGAATGCCAGTGTACGATTAATCGTTTTCGTAATGAGTTTGTCGGTCGTCGTGTTCCATTCATTCGCGTCGATAAACGTTTTGTTTATTTTGTAAACAATGGAAGCGTACGTTATCGCGTTTAGTTGTAATGATAACGTGTGTTTTAATTATGCCTCACTTTGTGTTTGTTTGTGTTGTTATCGTTCGTGGAGGAAGTCACACGGTGGCGATGCCTTGTTGGGTTTCAATTGTTGTTTCAGCCGGAATTTGCGGTTTCAGAAGCGAATGATAATTTATTTAAAAGAGGGTATTGTGGGACGTATTGCGATTATTTCGGTATGGTAAATATAATTTGGTGAAGTTTGAAAGCATATAATTGATTAACGGATGACAGTAATGGGGCTATTTCTGTATCCCGGTTGCCAATCACACGAAGTGATTATTTTGGCAAGCATTATTGTCAGTCATACGTGTCAGGTCAGGATGCTTCCTTATTTCGCTGAATTTATATTTTCTGCCAAATCCATAAATAAACAAGTGAAAGTTCAGGAATGACGCACGAAACAACAGGAAAAAAACAAGAATGATATTTTTCCACAGCCTAAACTTTTTTCCTCAATTAATAATTATATTACTGATCTCTAAAAATATATCGAATAGATATCTTGTTTTGTTAAATTTTATTACGAAAAAACAGCTAATAAAAATCAATACTAAGAATTATAAGACGCACCGGAAAATATACGATAATTTCGAAAATAATAATCATTAAGTCAATAACCCGCAAATGAAAACTAAGATTTGATTATTCTTTTGTCCAAAATCAAAAGCGATCACGTTAAACCTTGCAGTACCTAACATGAATAAAGTACCTACTCAGGTTATTTACTAAAATATTGTTAGTACATGAAGAATAACACAAAATATCATAAATTATGCCAACGACTGTGTCAACTCAACAATACAATATTGACAGTGTTAATAATAGAACGTTAATACACGTGGACTCACAGCTGTATGAATATTAACTCACAAGTTGTAATTACACAAAACGTCATAAACTATGGCGTCTCATAACCAAGTTATAAGTTATTAGTTAACACATCAAAAGGTATAAACTCACTGTTACCAACCGGTTTCTCAAAGCCGTAAACAATTAAATTAAATCCGTTCATCCCCCCTTCGCACAGGTAAAATATGGCAGTATAATAAAAACCTTCCCTAAGAAATTCTCTTCTAAATAATAGTGAGAGCCACGTCAGTAGGTTAGAAGTATGAAGCGAATACACACAACACAGGCAAATATGATGCTAACATGAAGCTTTACAGCTGATTCACTCGACAAGAGGGCCCAGCACAAACGCGTACCGAACGTAAATTCAAACGATTATTGAATTTAAATAAAATACAGCAATCCTTTAGCATTTTGGTAATTTTTGCAACAAGCACCGTTACTATCACCCATAGATATGAATAAAGTCTTAAATCCAACTAAGTAAATATTATGTGCGAAACGAGTATTTTCAATTTAAAAATCCCAGAGGCTTCAAGAAACCGTTGATTAGTACACAAGAATCTTGTAAAAGACACTCACCAGACAAACATCAGATCATAAAACAAATGCAACTCACCGGTATTGTTACTGTTACTGTTGGTATTGGTGGAGCTGGGCTGTCGCACGTGGTGGTGCGACACGTGCGGCACGTGCGGCACGTGCGGCGCGTGCGGCGCGTGCGGCGGGCTGGGCGCGGGCGGCTGCTTGCTAGGCGTGCTGGCGCCCGACACGCCGCCCGTGTTGTTGCTTATACTGCACATACACCACCACTCACACCACTGAACACACTGTCGCGAGGCGACGAACGCCACGCCGCTAGGGACATCCCTTCTATCTCAATGTCACCGTCGAGCGACCAACAATGAAATCATTCGCAGAAACTCTAAACCACTTGTTGCGTCCAATTCAGAAACCAATTTCCACTAATTTTTAAGTGTTTACCAGACCGATATCAATATAAGCCATGCTTTGTATAACACCAGACAGATTAAAAGTGAAAACGTCTAAGCTGCCCTTGAAAACACCCGACACTTGTTGACGTGAAATACGTCTACATGTTTACTAACACTGCACAAAACCTTCCGCCCCCAAACCACACGGATAAAAGCTCAAATATCAAAGAAAACTGTTATCAGAAAGTAAAACGTGCGTACCCGATACTGCACGAGTAACTTACACTATCTTTTATAAATAGAATCACATAAAATCAATAACAGCATACAGTATAAATTATGAGTATGCACATCGACTGCCGAGCTAATGGACTTTGAAACTTATAGCTTGCAACGCAGAGATGAATATCAAATGAACGCACCGCGCGTCTCGAATACGTCTGCTAGATATTTCATTGAGATTTGAAGAGATGTCGCTAACTGCCCTTACATTATGCTTCTAAGGTTACAATGTTCGGCGGCAATTTTGTATCGGCGGAGTTAGGAATGCCACTTCTATGCACTTTTTGATGTACAATAAACTTAAATTATACTGAATAGTAATTACTTGTGTGATTTCGTGAATAGCTGTGCAGGCAATCGTGTTTTCATAAATATATTTACAGATACACAAACATTATACTGCATTTTAAGTCACAACTTGATGAAAACTGTAACTTTCTAAGCTTATTGCAACAAAATAGCCAATTTCATAATACAAATAGTTTAATTTGAAGTCAGAAAATTATAATAGCTATTCTAAAATGAGCTTGAATCATGCGGGCAATGAAATGAGGACAAAAAATAACTTTGGAGCAAGTTTGTTTTCGTATTCTCATTTTTATGTGAATTTTAAATCTTATAACTACATATTTGAGTTTGCTGAGGACTATTTCAAAGAAAAGATAATAAAATGCATAATAATGAGTCACATAGCAACTGCTATAATAAAATACGTTGTTGTTTATCAATAGAATAAATGATAAAGTATTATTTTGAGTTCATAAACTTACATGACTGATTTTAACGTATTTATCGCGAATGTTTTTGTGAAAAATTTTCTTTTTCATGATACAATTTAGTGATGATATGTTTTTTATGCTGCTTGTTAACCATTTCACCGCTACACGCACAGCATTTAATTTATAAAACATATAGGTACAATTCCGTATATTCAAGTAGCAGGATATTGCACGGTAATCTGTATCAGGAAACTGCTCTGAACGACATGTTCTTTAGACATATTTTTGACGGTGAAACGGTTAATAAAAGCAATGAGACCTTATCATATAGCAAGAAGTATCCCGAACTGGTTTAGTTTATTGAAACATAACAATAAAGACATTTTTTTATATACAGAGAGGCGCAAACTGTAACCATGAATTCAGGACATGTGTCTAGGCCCCCTAGCGTTTTTTAATAACAAAAAATTTCAACGCAGGGTTGTTCAAAATCATGTACTGAATCCATGGTAACAGGTTTTGCGTCGATGTCCCTGCCACCTGCATATTTGCATACTTTTGCTCGAAATTGAGACCTCCAAAACAAAATTCCTACTTCCTCAACTCTTTCATCATTCTCATTGAAATAATCCTCAAAAAAAAAGTGTGGTAGATTACATAAAGGTGGTAATAAATACACTTGTGTCAGTGGACTGACCTATTGGTGGATGCTGCGGAGTTATTGAGCAAGGAACTAACGTTACACGTGCTGTTACTGACCGCGCTGGCGTTCACCGCGCGCAGCGGCAGTGGTTTTACCGGCTGCAAATATCAACACAACATCATTTACCATTTGTGTCAACACAAGATTGGTTTTGGGTTCTTTTGAGTAATTTATTGGTGAGAAATTCACGGTAGATTTAAGGTTTGTAAAATAATCACGAGATTTACGTGATGTTAAAAGGTTTTTTGTGTTAGATCAACTGTTTTTTCGTCACAGAATCACGGTTGTCTGTGAAGCATAAGATTTTTTTCATCAAAAATAAATGTTTTAATGAAAATAAAACGTTTTGTATTCTATTATGAAGCCTTTTTTGATCTGGCACATAGAATACAGTCAGAAAGGGGATAACTTTATTCCTTGTAGGACTTTTTATAAAATGCAGGTTCTAAATAAAAAAATATCGTAAAAAGCAGCACTTACCAAGTTTGTATGAATCGTCGGTGAAAAAGACAGATCGCACACCTAGAACAAAAAGGGCGTAAGTGATCACACCATCTTTACAGAAGGGTAAAAATAACGTCTGTTATAATTTATAACAATAAATATGTCGGCATGCGGCTCTTTTGTAAAATTGGTGTTATTTAGTTACGCCCGTGTTGTTCTAGATATTTTAATAGAACATTAATTAATTATTTAATTAACTTATCACTTGGCCAATATATATTACGGTCGATTTTTCAATCGTATCTGAGGAATAAATAATTATATGACGGTTTGACAGCTTTTGTATGGAAAATATTATGTCTAATCGCTGTATTTATTCTTCAGAAAAAGCTATTCCGACGCTTGAAAAATCAGTATTTAGGCGAAGATAATTAGAACACCGGAGTTTGTTATCGGATTGATTCCACAAGATCGGTTTGTTTTGTTTTTATTATATCTCGCTATTGGAGGCCTGCCATAGAGTGGCGTATCGTACGGGACATTTTATAACCATTAGACAGCTTTCTGAGCATAAAAACTACATCGAAAAGTGGTTTTATAAAAAGAAGCAGCCTGAGATATATAAGCCACAAGGCATTTATGTAAACACATCTATTGAAGTTTACACGAAAAACCATTCAGTTTTACATGTAACACTTTCCGAGAAACTAATATAACGAATCGACGATAATATCGAAAAGATTCGACACACGATAACACTACTAAGATTCGATCGTCGAAAATTAGTGCGAAATATTCGTTCTAGAACCCAAAACTAATCATACATAGCAATAAATTTGGAAAATCCACATCAAAACTCCACGTAGCAGTACATTAGAAGGTAATGATTATAATAAATATATGTGTAATGGGTATGACGTATGTGTGCGCGTGTGACTACTCACTTTGGTAATGATCTCTTCTTTTTTCTTTTTTTCGACGTCTATGGAGTCTGTTGAATGGTTGTGTACCTCTAACGTTGGTGATGTTACTGGACTTGTACCTGAAAATTAAAAAAAAAAAAACAAACTTATTTTAATAAACCATAAACAAGCTAAGACGTGTGATAGTTACAGATACTGCATGCAGTTATTTTCCGGGGCATTTTATGCGTTTGGGCTTTATATCAAGTGAGTGATTAGACTCGCGTCAGCCGGGCGTAAAAAGTACCGTTGTTTGGGTTGCATGACCTCTTTCAAGACGTGCAGCTCAATAATGAAGTCTCACGGCACGCGTCTTTTGTGCAGCAATACTCGCATGTGATATCATACTACAAGCACAATGATTCTTTATAGAACGTTACGCCAATAAATTTAGTCTAGAAAAAATTGGTTCCATTCCATTTAACTTGATGTATGTAGTACAGAATTTAACACAAATGCGGCAAGTCTTTAACGCTCGTCATGTTTTTTCATTAAAAATGACGAGCCATTTAGTTGTATAGGGGCTTGGCCTTGTCACGTACGGACGCACACCCACAGGATGTCAGAATAGGAAGCGTTTAAGAACACTATGATTGCCATTTTTATTAGAAATACTACCTGGTCACTTACCCCTGTTTTTGACAGGTCAATCACTACCGTAAGGCTACAACATGACGAGACCAAACATAACAGGCAGGCCTCCATCAGTTTACCCTGATCACATAACACATGGACAGTCCAGTTTTAGATTTAATTATTTGCTTTCAAGTAGCGGTTACTTCGGCCGACTTATGCATTTAAGTTTTAACATGGTAAGGATTTTGACTATGGTGAAACTCGCCCTAACTTTAGCATAGATAATAAGTTTTCATACATACCTGAAAGCATACTAGTAGGAGATCCCGCGGAGTCATTACTGTTGTTGCTGTCGGTGGTTGCTGAAGAGGGTAGACCAACGCCACTGAGCTCGATGTCATCAAGTCCTCGGATGTCGTCGTAGATGTACTCGTTCTCCTCAAAGCCAGGCTCTTGCGACGAGTCGATGTAGTACTCGACGTCGTCCTTTATCCTCTTTATCTGCAATGTAAGGTACACCTGCTTAGACTTGAGAAAGATTGGTCAATAATTTTTGGTTTTTGGTGCACATAAATAAATATACAAGTAAATTGGGTAAGTGTAATGGACAGAGAGACAGCATTTTGTAATGTGTCAGTATAAAGGGTGTAAGGGTCATCGACGCGCAAGCTGTAAGCTTGAATTCAGCAGGCCCAGCATAGAAAATTTAGTCGGTTAATAAAAAAAACCAGCTGTGCTGTTTAGAATCATGGGCTGAATTCATGGTAACCGTTTGCGCGTCGATGTCCCTTACACTTTACTTTTGGTTTGGGGACTGTTGGACTGTTTTATCAAAAGGGCTTTAAACTCCAAAAACGATTTGGGGCCTAATTTCGACATTGTCGAATAATACAGTATTACTGAAGGCTGGCTTCAGCTGTGTTTCATCATGTCAGTTCAAGACTTGAGCAGACTCATAGATCTGTAGAGAGCATATTGAATAAGGCATTAGGTAGTCCGAGTACCTTTATTGATTGACCCCCAAACTGATGAAAATATAGGGTAGTCTGAGTACCCATAGTCACTGACCCTTGGTCTTGGTCTTCCTAGAGCAGACGCGAAATAATTCTGTATTAAAATGGATAAAAGTCAGACTTCAGTCTATTGATATATTCTTAGAGTTATCATTACTTAGTCATCACGTTACTGATCTGCCTCAACATGTTAACTGTTCTGCTGACCTAGATCGACTGGTCTGACTCAGACATTTACTGAACATATAAATAGGAGTTTACGATTACTGGATCGTATGGCAATGCTCACATATTAGTGTGTAAATTCAGACAGATACATTAGCGTCGGTTCGTTAACCAATCAGCGCGGGCGCATGTCGAGTTTATGACGTCGTTTTCGGGCCCATATAGTTGGTGGCATATAAGGTCACTTTATCGTTATTATCGTCATTATTTCAGCGGAAAGACGTCCACTGCTGGACATAGGCCTCCCCCAAGCCTCGGCGTAGGTGACTAATTATATCAACAGTTTAAGCAGCAAAAAAAGGTGCTATTTGCACACAAAATTAATCCAGTAATCCATTTGGAAAGCAAATTTTTTCATAAACTTTCCTTTTAACAGTCAACTAACTTATTGTATAACGCTGAAAAAAAGGTCTTAAAACTAAAATAAATAAAAAGGTTTTAGTACCAACCTGTTCTACTTCGACGGACATGTTGTCAAGCATTCTCAGCAGCGTCTCTAGCTTCTTTATATGAAACCTGTGCTTCTCCAGCTTGAGTTTTAGGTCCTCCATCCGGTCTTGTTTCTCCTTGTCCAATCTTTTCTTCTTACCCACTAGCAGTGACTCTATTTCAGACTCAAATTGATCAACCTGGAATGGAGAAAGTCAACATTAGTATGATTGAAATGGAGTGCACCGCATAGCTTTTATCTACGAGTTACTCAACTGGCATGTAATCATAGTTAAAGACAGTATGTATAGTTTGTTCCAAAAGTATCTGATAAAAGTGTAAGCAAACCCTTTTCAGGTTAAATTCTTACGCATTCACTCACTAAAGGGAATTTGTAACAGATAAAATACACACATCTGTGTTTAGGTTTCAACAACAACAATAACATTAGGTTCGGGATAACATTGTCGACGATAATTGTGGTTATAAAATTGTCAAATGAAAAACGTCTTTAAAATTAGTATTACGGGTTAAGTGTCCTAATAATCAAACCAAAGCACTTGATTGTTGCACTACACATGCATACAAAGATACGTTTTCTGATCTATTTGTTTACATTTTTGTTAGATACTTTTCGAACAGATCATAGGAAATTATTGTCATAGAATGGATCCATAGCACACTACCACTAAGATTCCTTTTGAAGATCAATGAAGATCGACGATATTCTGATGACCAACTACAGAAGGCGAGAAATCCATATATCAAGCCATTTATTATATGCAATATCGAGGGTGCTAGGTCTCGAGGAACGACCTGGAGATAGCAATAATTTTGTGGGAAGTATTCTTTCACTATCAGATTTTCCACAAGAGGTTGTAGTCCACATTTAATCAATTATATTTTGATTTGAACTATGGGCGGGTGGATGGGATTCTTATGGTGTAGATAATAAAGAGTATTCTATCTATGGGCATTTCTTTACCTGTGTTAATTGACAAAATGTGTGTTATGTATATGTTACCATGCTGATTTTACGCATGTCTGAAAAGCATGGAGATTACGACCATACCAATCGTAACGTCGCTGATCAACACCAAAGCAAATGGACCCTACACTAGATTTCCCCGGTTTTGTCAAATGAAGATATGTTAACGGTAACTTTGAAGTCCACATTAATGACACAGATACCGGAGTAAGGGTGCCTTCACATCTGACGTGGGTCCGGCGGAGGCATTCGTCGAACGTATACGCAGCGTAGGCGCTGCATAAACGCGACGCTAGCGCCGCGTCAACACGACGCATTTTTGATACAATTACGTCTCCGTGACGCTAGCGCAGCATGTGCGTTTACACAGAGTCTACGCGACGTTAACGAGACGTCAACGTCTGCGCTGCACACACGATGTGAAGACACTCTGAGGATCCTCCGGCAGGTCTCTAATTCTAGTCTACACACCAGTGCCGCCGGCTGCGCGATGCGACACCGTCGAGATGCGCGCGCACCGGCGCCGCCGCGACACTTGGGCGGCCCGGCGGCACACGACCGAGTTACCGGCAAGCCGCCGGCACCGAACCGTTGCGGCACGAAGTGGTGAACCAATAAACAGATTTGCCATGAGGTTTCATTTAATTATGTAAAAACCGTGAAAATCTGTCTATAACGGTAACCTTAATTTTGTAGAGGACGATCGATGATGGCAGGAGGCGGTAAAAAATATAGCTTAAAGTATTATGAACATTACTTATGAGAATATTCATCGCAACGCCACTAGCTTAGTGATTGCTCCTATATCTACACGGAGTGGCAAACAAATGAAGTGTGCGCATATTAGAGTAAGAAGAGGAAGACTAAGTCGAAGCACGAGATGATCAACATATTAGAGAGTGGGACAGCTAAAGTATGCCGCGGCAACATTCGGTCGATTCGAAAAAAGTATCGACACTTCAGTTGTATCGATACTTCTATTAGTCTATGATATTGTTCAAGCGATACTCGAGTAAGTATCGATACTTTATCCGAGACTCGTTAATATTTATTTACAAATCATTATGTATTGTTAAGGACATACTTTTAATTCACTACTAACACTAGAAATTGAAACAGACAAGTTTGCACCTACTGTTTAAATAACATTACTTGTGAAATAAATATCTGAGGCAGGCAAGTTAATTAGCGAAACTTGTTTATAGAAAAAAAAAAAGAATAATTGAAGCTTTTGTACCAATACTTTTAGCTTGGTGTCTACGGCAGTAACTACGGAGTGAACTATACTTTTGATATTATACGGTTTCCCTAACCTACATGCGCAGCACGATTCCCGGCACCCCCCTCCCCGCGCGTACCCACTGCATTTGTTCACTCCTCCGTGTATCTGAGGTACTCACTTGTAAATTAAGTGCGTCGATGGAGGAGACAAGCCACGAGGACATCTCCTCTCTCTCTTTCTGCGCGGGGTCCAGTTTTTGCGCCGCACCCAGACCCTCCTTGGAATACGCCTTCGTTTTCGTCTCCCGTTCCACTACTTTAAACCTTTCCATTTGCTGGAAATAGAAAGACATGTGTGAAACAACTGTTCATTTTCAAAACTGAAATCCTATTGTAAAAAACAACTTATAGCATGTGTGTCTAATCTCATTTAAATTTAACAAAAAAGTCTAGTGAATAATGGAAAATCTGTGTCCAAAAATAAGTAAAATATGAAATACTCCATAAAAATAACCTTAGTGAAAGTTTTTGAATAAGAAAGTCTTTCAATTCACAGAACATTTTGAGATGAGTGATGTGTAAAACTGATTGCTGTTAGTGTCCAAGACTCAAGTGTTTGAAAATCTCTAGTCTATCACCTCTCGATTAATGTATTAACCTACCTAATCTATTAACCTAGCTCAAGGTATTTTGTAAAAGAAGGGCTTACTACACAAGGTCCATCAGCCATAGCCACAGGAATAATTGTCCAGTATTTTAACATTTTGTAGCCAAGACTGCAAAATGGTTAAACATTGGAGTTGGTCGCTGTGCTGTGGCCAGTGGCCTTGTGCGGCGAGCTGAGTACCTATAGTTCTGACAGGGCATCCACTGCTTAGGAGACAATATTAACGCTCATTTTCACTGCGTTATTTCATGCCAATTATAATTTCTCCCACCAAAATATAAATATTCCTTTAAATTTTTGGAGCAAATTTAATCCTGCGAATTCCCCGAATTTTGATAATTTCCTGAAAGTGGACACCCTGTGATATTTGTCACCCTAGCTCATGGTAGCCTATTCTTTTAGGTGGCTTACCATATGGGTGGGCAACATCCCTAGGCGCGGTCTCGGAGGTCGTCTAGTCAGGCCGTGCGGGGTCAAGTGTTTTCGCACGTGCCACGCTCCCGAGCGCTAGGTACACGATAGTCCCAATTTTTTTAAGCTAACTTTTAACTTGACTAAACTATTTAAAACAAGTCATACAGCTTAATGTAGTGAATAATGTTCTGCTTTAGAACATAAGCAGAGAAGTAAAAACTTAAAACATCAAATGGAAAGTTGCGACAATTATTTCCATGCTAAACACACAAGAAATAAAAAAAAACGCTTGAATCAGGCAGAAAACAATACATTGAGTACACGAATAATCCTGGCTTATAAGAAAAAAAAAAGTCGTCCGAATTCAATGTGTGTAATAATGGCGGGAAAATGGTTTTTATTCAAAGTTTTAACCTTTCGAATCATAAAATGTTATAAATAGATTTGTTGTTTTCGAATTAATTATTATCTACAAACTCTTTACCTTTGGCATTTACAGGTTTGTTCATTTGTTAAGTAAAGACCAAATCAGTAACTGGTCATTTATTTATCTATATTTATGAATCCGTAGAGCAGCTACGCTAAGATCAGAACGCGTTACAGAAAAAATAATCTATTCAATCAAATGAATCAATTCACGATTATGATGACATTTTAAAAGGTTTCAGCCTAAGCAATATTGGGGACAATAAAAAACACGTAAACAGTATTAAAGTGTTGTTGCATTCGCGTCCGAATGTTGACTCTGAATTTAAATCAGTTTTATCTGTGTCAGGCATGTATCTAATACATGGGTAGATTGTTTACAGGATACCGGATCGATAGGCATAATGATGCCGCATTACTGGAGGCTTTGGCAAAGCTTTTGGAGAATAGAGCCCTATTGTGTACCCATAGCAAAAGAAAAATGAAGCAAGACAGGCGTAAAAATGGTGTAAGTGGCTGTCTCACAGCAGAAACTCTTTCTTTATTCTAATAAGAATATTTGCAGGCTCTTTAGAAATATCAGGTAGGTACTACTTTCCCAAAGTGTTGATTCTCTTTAGCTAACTTTAACATTCTAGTTTCTTTTTTAGGGTTCCGAATCCAATGGGTATCAAACGGGCCTTACTACTAAGCCTACGCCATGTCTATCGGTCAGTCGGTCGGTCTGTCTGTCTGTCCGTCTGTTACAGGGCTGTGTATTTAGGATCCTAACAGAACAGGTAGCTACTGTAGCCAGTTGGAATTTTCGCAGAAAACGTGTTACTATCGCCTTTTTCATAGCAAATTAAAAAAAAATAAGGGTAAGCTTTTACAGTTTTGGTGGTAAAAACTGGCCTAGTGCGCGCGCATTAGTGCTCGGTTCCTATAAACAAAAACGAATCGTTTTGCTTACCAATGGTATAATTTTTTATTGCTAAATATAAATATGTACCTAGATTCGTAAGTTAGTTTTACCCGTGATAGCTACTTTTATAAGGGAGTGTATACTATGCAAAGCTATGAGATCTTTGCTTCATTATTGGTAAAGATACAAGAGTCTTAATATTAACCAATAACGGTTCGTAAATTATAGGAATCGGTCATTAGGAACCCTTAGGGCGCTCGCACTAGGCCAGTTTTCTTATTGGAAGCTGTTCCTATAACTGCATAAGCCTTGCATAGAGTTCATAGAACTCATAATAACTCAATATTTAACCATAAATAAGGACATACACGAAACACAAATAAAGCTTCAGTGCGACATAGCTACAAACTACTAGCAAGGGACAACAAGTAAACTAAGTTAGAAAACGTAATAATAAATGAAGTTTGTATAACTTTAAACCTCTGTGGACGCATTTTGAAAGCTTTGCTTTGCTTAGTCCTATGCTGGTAGGTATTACAAAATGCAAGTTTATCTTACTGATAAGGATTGTGTCACTGATTGGAGATATATCACTTCGCTCTTATTATTATGAAACTTGGGGGTGTGTCTATAATTACATTACTTAATTTTGAAATCGTATTGGATAATTTCTTATTTAAAATATCGAATGTTGTTTGTTTATTTAATTAATTTATGATTAAGTGATTTAGCATGTTTAGTGATTTACATATTTTATATTTAGAAGCACGCGCGTTTGTTTTAGTTATTTTAGTACCCTATAATCTATAATTACGATTCTGATCAGAATTGTAAACTTGGGACTTTTAATATACTAAATCGAAGTCCATGGGAAGTCCCTATAACTTGTATTAAACATTATTTTTGATAACTTACTGGGTCATAATCACTGATAATGGTAAATAAAAACAAGAAGAAGCAGACGGAATTAATTGGAGTTATTGGAAAAAAAGTTATTGAAGGAGTTTGCTCAATGAACTTTTGATTAAAGTTAAACTGTTTTAAATAACACATTTATGTCTGTGTCTCACAGAAATGGAATATATAGAATTTCTGACTCAAAAAGAGATAAATAATGTGTGAAGACCGTATTTTATGAGTCAGCGGTTATGACAATAAAAGTGAGAAGAGAATAGCGTTCTTCCAAAGGAATGAAAGAGAAAGTTGGCAAATACCGTAGAGCCCTTAAATAAGTAGGTGAAGCAAGACTTGCAGTCAGAACCACAATTTAAAAAAAAAAACTGTAATTACTGTGTATAAAGATACTACAATACAGTACAATAATGGAATATATGAGATAGCTAGAATGTTATATTTGCAAAGCCTTTCTCTAACTTTGACTTTACACTCTAACTCGTTGGAGGGTTGAAGCAACTGCTATCGCAGCATCCACAAACCAATGACTGGGAAAAACAATCATTTTTAGGTTAGGAAGGTGGTCACAACTCAAATGAATTTGGACCCAATACTTTAACTAATTTTCAGATGCAAAGAGGGTCTTGGTCTTTATGTAAAAAGTGTTGTCAAAAGATCATGACTTACGCAGCTTCATTTCAAGGATTGATCAGGTCATGTTGCTGTTATGTAGCCACTAGCATCTTTTGGGGTATTGTAGTATGGCTAGTTAACCATGTGCAGCGAGCTGAGTAGTTCTAACAGAATAACCACTGTTCGAGGAATGGGAATATGGGGGAAATGACCATTTTTTAGACCCATTACGTGTGACAGTTTTAGAAATTTGACTTCATACCTCACTGCCTTCCAAATAAATTGACATAAAGTCAGGAGAATGATGATGACCTCAATGTCATTTGTCTATAGGTTTTAAATGTTTAAAACTAGCAGAACCTAGGTTGCGACATATTTTTGGACAAAATTAATAAATAAGAACACGTAATTAACGTAACAGTAAACCCTTTTCATCCAGATTGATTATTACAGAATAAAGATGTTCGGGCATTTAGGGTACTTTAGACGTTCATGTAAGTGAGTGCATAATTTTGTCACATTCCAGATTATGAATAGAAGAGAGCATTTTAAAATGTTGTAATAATTTAACAGCAACAATGGGATGAGGAACCAATATGGAGTACCTAATTCATGTAAATTGAAAGGAGATAGAGAATGTATGGATGCATTTTTCTAATTTTCAGTCTGTTTTTCCAATTTTAATACAAGGTGATTGCGAGTGCCTTATGATTCTGGAGAGGGCAATGCTAAACCAAATAATAGTTTACCCTATTTTTAAGTCTATTTAGTTGTATGATCATATTGAACTTATTAAAGAGCCTAGCCGTGCCAGTTCTGGCAGGATGATTTTTCTCCACAAAAAAACAATCAATTGTGTAAAACTTACGAACATAATGTGAAAGAATAAATAAATTAAAAAAAAATCATGCTAGGTTCCTGACAGAGGGAGACACAGGGTAGACAGTACATACAAGAGCACATTTAGAAACACATGGGTTTGAGGGCACTTATTACATTAAAACCTAATAAGAAAGTTTCATTATAAGTTTTAACAATTTCAAGATACATATTATCAACAATATCAAATATTGGGTATGTAGCAACAGACTCTACTTTTATACAACTATTTGACATTGATTTGAATGTCAATAAGAATGCTATTGATAACAGAAAGTTTATCCATAAGGGGTATAAGCTTGTATTCAAATATTGGTTGAAGACCGGTATTAATGTAAGTTAAATGAATGAATTTTATCTTATATTAAGTAATAATATAGATATCAACTCACTGTTTCTATTAGTTTCCTATATTCTAAAAGTGTACTCTTATCCTTAATCTCCCCGGAGGCGATCCACGACTTGATCTGATCCCGTAGCCTCTGAAGCTTCTTGATCTCCTTCTTGAGGTCCGCCTCATACTTCTCCTTTTGGTTACTGTTCGTCGCATTGTGTACCTTCTGCCAGATGTCATCGAACGTCTCCACGCCCTCCGTTACCTTTTTTAAACACCTGTCTATTTCACCTGCAAACCACATTAATGCATTAATGCAAAAAAACCTGTTTCACTAAAGGATCACATAAAAACAATTCAGTGTTTTGCGATTTTGTTATTAGTACTGAGGGTAGGCCTGATACCTATCGACTGGCAGGCTGACAGTGTCGATGTTGATAGTTCATAACAATAAAATCGTGTCCGTAGTACTATAATCGTAAGAAACGCGGCAGTTTGTCAAGTTTTACCGACCACCTGTACGCGTTGCGATCTGTACGTGTGTAACTAATACACGTTTCACATATTCTGCTCGCCACCACTGGCTTCAGTACGCCAGAGGTCTCATCAATTGACAATAATGCTCTAGAACACGTACCTACATCGGTTGGGGTCAATCAATCTCTAACCTGATAACATAACAAATTACCTTGTAATTTCCTTGTCGCAGCCATAGCTATTTACACATATGGACGAACGTTCCGTACATATCCTAAACATACAAACTATTTACAAGAAAATGCACAAAAATTATTGATAAACAGACAAACTACACATCTGAAGCTTTGTTCGATTCCAAGATGGCTACCGTACACCGCTCGAAGTATAGTGTCTGAACGCATCCAGGCTAACCACCACAGTGAAATCTTGCCCCGCGCCTGGAATGGTAATTAGCACGGAGCTTTCATAAATAATTATGAATTATAAGTTGTCACAAATAACAACAAACTTCAAATTTTCCACAAAATGATTTTAGGTACGTCGCGTAGACCATCAAGAGCGCAGGCGCAAAATAATAGAGCAATGCATAGACAAAATAGCAGGTAATGAAAATAATAGGGCATTTGATTTTGTTATTTCTATGTTTTATCTAATATTTTGCATTTCTCATAAGTAGCTTCTAATAACTCAAAATATCATCATACATAATAATTTAAAACTCAGAAAAGATTTAAAAATAACTCTACCAACATTCGTGTAGGAAAACAGTAACTCTTTGTCTGTGGTAAGATTTTATTTATGGCCACAAGATGGCAGCACTGAAATTAATATTTCTATTCACTACTAGATGGCGTTAATTTATAGAACAATCATAAAGCAACCTGTGCACGGGTATCAATTACCCTTTGCGGCCAAACCCCCTAACCATTATTAAGTCAGTGGAAAATATAGGAACTTTCCTAAATATTATAATAAAACCTTAATTAATGGAAATCATTAGGGACTAACGTTAACCTACGTACCCATGAAGTAGATTTTCATGATGATCATCTATGTAATGTATTAGACATATTGTTTTTGTATTAATTTTTATGGTAAGATGAAACTCTGTGTCAAGTAAATAATTTAAAATGCGGCATCGTAACAATAACTTAGAGCTGGCTTCAAACAACAATTTAATGGGCCGTTATATTATCGTTATATTGTAGCTTTCATAGCTCCCTTTAATGGCATTAGGCATCGTAAACTACGCTGGTTTTGTATTCGTTTGTTCCCGCTGACTGATTTACAATCTGAAAATTTTATGAATGGCGTCACAGCGACTGAATGATAATAAAATTGAGCAAAAACAGCCACTGTTAATTTATATACTGCCCTAAAAACAACAGAATAAGTAAAGTGTCTGGGTAATGTGGTTGTAAAAGAGGGAAATAGCACAATATTTTACCAGTCCTTTGACAAATAAAACCTCTGCACTACCTGTTACACTGCATTCCTTTCTTTTGCTACGGCGTAGCCCCAGCGTAGTTACCACGGTAGCTACATAAGCGGGGTTGCGGTCGAGACGCTTATGATAGCAGACTATAACGATATTTTGTTCTTTTATATTATATTATCTTGCAAATTACTTTTATTTCTTCATTCGCTTCTGTCCGCGACTTGGTTCGCGTGGAATTTCTAGTTTTAACATAAAATATTATATCCTATAACTATAGCTCTTAGCCTTCTTTCTGCCTGTTTTTCTCTTTGCTTGGCCCTTAAGGGTCGTAGCGTGATGTTAAATTCTGTCTATCTGCTAATCAGCTAAGAGATTGGTTGTCGACGCCTGCAGGTTGCTACTTACTTTTCGTCTCTTATAGGTCTGGTCTGTTTCGAATCAGTCATACCTGTAAATGGATGAGATGCTAAAATGAAACTCACCTAAGTATTCACACTGGCCTATTTTGCTAAGGCTTATCCTAAGTTTATTTCCGTTAAAGCTAACACAAACTATAACTAAAGGTGGATATCACCGCCAACTTTAACATGAACAAAACGACTGGAACAGCCTAATTCGAATCCGATTTCATCTATGAGCGAGCAGCGAGCGAAGTGAGCTTGAAAATTGGCTCATCCCGATACTACAAACGTTAAGCTAGCATTGTGGCTTTAGTAAGAAAAAGCAAGAGAGAGCGAAGCGAGCTCGATAAATTGGAGCGTCCTGAGGACTGGGATAGTAGGTAGGTCAAGCTGTCTGCAATCGTTGTGATTTTTCTAAGAGTGGAATAGCATACTAACAGGAAAATATTTTTCCTTTTTCCATAATTTTATCAAACAAAACGTGTCCAAGTCCCGTTTTTATTAGAAATAGAGCGTCTAACTGCTTTCTTGCACGCTACTGCTATAAAATGTTGAACTAAGTATATAAACTAAACTTCACTCGGAAATGCTCGTTTGTATCAATAAAGGTCAGCGTAATGACCACCAGTCTGTTCATTTGATCGGAGTTTTTGTTTCATGCTAGAGTTTAACCAAAACTATTTTTTAATAAGGTACATACTTCTTTTTTTCGAAAACTTAACCACTGCCTTTTTGTAGAAATGGGCTTACGCAAAAATGAGAAAATAAAATTATTATAAGAGCTTTTCTATTCATTCGGTGAGGTCATAAAAAATGGAAATGACTTACCCACATCTATGTTTTACCTAATTTATGAATTCTTCTTAAAGACTTTTATGTATTTTCCAGTAAGCCGTCAGTAATTATCTAATCCATTATCATTGCTTATTTCTATGAAGACTATGTTCTTAATTAAATCATCATATTCTTATTATCTTATGTCTAGTTCAGTCATTTAATTTAGTACTTAATGTAAATAGTTAGTTAGCTACATACATTTGCTAAAAAGCAATTCTAATGTTGCTGTTGTTGTTGTCTTGTTGTTGTTGTTGTTCTATTATTTCAATCGTTTTTCTTCGGTCCTTCTTCTCAGACTAGTCAGATAGGAAACGCCAACCTCACATAGTTTTAAAATATGATTGACGTGTAAGTGTTTGTACCTACTTACAAAAATAAAATCATTTATCATTTAGGGCTCTAGACATGTATGATGGAACTCGAATGAAGTTGGGCAGGTGTAGGCAGGAAAGGTGCGGTGATGTCTGGAGGAGTAAATTGAATTCCGGCGAGATCTCATGGCGACATGGAGAGTGCGATTGTCGCAACCCAGTGCTGGGTACGCCACAATTGCGGCGATAAGTACCCTCTTTGAGGAGTGGCTGATGAGGCACCACGGCGCCCTCACCTTGCGCCTGACGCAGGTCTTCACCGGATACGGTTGTTTTGGGAGGGTCCTGGTTAGGATAAAGCGGGAGGAAACGTCAGGGTGTCACCACTGTGTGGATCGCTCAGAGGACACGGTGGAGCATACGGTGGAGGTCTACCCGGCTTGGGCAGAGCACCACTGCTTCCTCGTGGCGACGATTGGCGGCGGCCATCTCCCACGGCCGGCCCTGATCCAGGCCATGGTACGGAGCGAGAGTGCATGGGAAGCCGTCGCCTCCTTCTGCGAAGCAGTAATGCTCGCAAAGGAGGAAGCCGAGCGCGAAAGAGAGAGCCTAGTCGCCGCAGGACACGCCCTGGACTTCGGGAGGCACCAGCCGACTCCCGGCCACCGTAGGCGCGGGCTTACAGGCAGCGAGCAATGGGCAGCTCGCCGCCCGGCAAGGACCAGGCCCAGGTCAACGGCGCGTTGTGTTCCGAACTGACGGGGTCCGCTAGGGCCGATGCCTGCCAGGGCCGCGGGTTGTTCGAAAGAGATACCGTGGCCTCTGGCATAGGCAACTGAAGGAACACGGGTGGGTTTTAGTCAGTAAAAGTCTGACACGTCCTCCCGCTTAGCCCAGAGCGGGGGAAGTCATATGATGATTTCCCACACAAAAAAAGGAGCAAATTGATGATTTCAATTCGAGTTCCATCATACGTTTTCAAACAAAACCAAAAGTCTTCTATGCAAATTAGGCTCAGAATTAGCACTTTTCGTACATCAAAATTATAATACAGTCCCCCAAAACGCCCGCCCTTCACCACTTCCTAGTGCTTGCGCCGGGAAGAAGTGGCACAACAAACTCCACAGCAGCACAGCTGTCTGTTCTGTTAGAAAAACTTGATTCTATACAATAGTAGGTCAAAGTAATTAACATTACGAGACACAGAACATTAAATTAAATTATTTGCAAAATGTAAGAGGAAGTCGGACGTCGATGTTATTTAGCTATGTATACCATTTTTTTTTTTTTTTCTGGTTGGGAAATCATCAAATGACTCCTCCCGCTCTGGGTGGAGCAGAAGGGAGTGTCAGACTCTTACTGACTAAAACCCACCCGTGTTCCTTCCTTAGCCCTTTATGTACCAGGGCAGCGGTAACCCTTTCGGACGATCCCGCTACCCCGGCAGGCTTCGGCCCTGTCGGGCCCCGTCAACTACGCTGACATCTCTCTGAGGCGCACGTGGAACACATACGCGCCGTCCGGCACGGGCCTGGTCCTGATCGGACGGAGAGCTACCCGTTGCTCTCCGCCCGCAGGCCCGCGCCTACGGTGGCCGGGAGTCGTCACGCGGCTCCCGACGCCCGGAGCGTCTCCCGCGGCGGCTGAGGCGTGAGGATCTCTCCCTCGCCCATCCCGCCACCTCCTTCGCTAGCATGACTGCTTCGCAGAAGGAGGTGACCGCCTCCCACTCCCTCTCGCCCCGGACCATGGCTTGCACCAGGGCCGGACGCGAGAGGTCGCCGCCGCTGCCGATCGCCTCTACGAGGATACGGCGGTGCTCTGCCCAAGCGGGGCAGACCTCCACCGTATGCTCCACCGTGTCCTCGGGGCGATCCTCGCAGTGATGACACCCGGGCGTCTCCTCCCGCCTGATTATGTGCAGGAACCTCCCGAAACATCCGTGTCCGGAGAGGACCTGCGTCAGGCGGTAGGTGAGAGCGCCGTGACGCCTCTCTAGCCACTCCTCAAAGAGGGGTCTTACCGCCGCTATCGTGGCGTGCCCTGCGCTGGGTTGCGATAGTCGCGCCTTCCATTCCACCATGAGACCGCGCCGGAGGTCCGTCCGCTCCGCAGCGATTTGCCGCGGGTGCAGAGTTTCCCCCCGACGTAGCCTCCGCACGCCAGTCATACAGGCGCGCGAGGACCATCGCCTCCAGATCCCATGGTGGCAGTCCGGCAAGGAGACTTGCTGCCTCGCCCGAGATCGTGCGGTACCCCCGGATTAGCCTTACGGCTACCACCTTTTGGGGCGCGTTCAGGTAGTGTGCGGCTCGAAGCCGCAGTGAACGCGCCCATACCGGGGCCCCATACAGGGCCATGGACCGCACGACCCCCGCGTAAAGCCTCCGGCAGGAGGCGTTTGGCCCCCTAAGGTTGGGCAGGAGCCGCTTTAAGGCGGCCCCGGCCCGTTCCAGTTTGGGGGCCAAACGTCGGAAATGCTCGACGAAGTTCCACCGGCTGTCGAGGACGAGACCCAGGTATCTCATCGTATTCTCGACGCCGATGTGAACCCCTCCTACCATCAGTTGGGATCCCGAAGGTGGCCCGTACCGAGGCCCGCTATGTATACCCTGATCTACGTTTCAGAAATTAATCTCTGACATACTAGGTACATTTAAATGATGAACGAACATATACGATATATTTCGCATCTAAGATGGTCTGGCATTCGGCCACTATTTATAATACATCATTTCAGTAACACGTTGTTATTACATGAGTGTATGTAATCTTGCCCTTTCTTGTATTTAGAAATACAGAATATAACACAAGAAAGAGCAGACCATGAATGGTTGGCGGGTAGGTGCAGTATTTAATCATAAACTTTTTGTCACCATCCACGCTGTTCAAGTCCTTTATGCCTATTTTTTCGAAAATTTCATAACCTGCATGCCAGTTCGTCACCATTTATTAAGTGATTGTTGTTATGTTTTATTGTTTTATCTTTATAATTGAATGTAATCGAATGAATTTTAACCGAATAACAATAATTTTTATATTATTTTTACTTACTTATTTAATTTTAATGTAATGTTTTTAATGTGTAATGTTTTATGTATTCTATGTAATTTGATGTGCTTAATATGGGAATAACTTCCTGAAATAAATTATTATTATCTCCTTTATTTCATTTAAATACATATAATATACATTTTTAAATGTTTTTATAAGCAAAAAGATTAAAAAAAAACATATATATAAAAATATAAAAAATAGTAGCCCACCGGTATCGGGAGCAGGGTCCAAGCTACCGGTGGTTAGGGCTCCAGAGACAGGAACCTCTTCACAATGCGAGCCGTATCGAGGAGTAGGGCCTTTTGAATCAGGCCCTTGATCCAACGGCCTGACGAGAGCCTCGATAGATGTTGATCGAGGCTTTCGGTCATCAGGCCATTGGCCGATACGACAATCGGCACAATGACAGCCGCGCTCATGTTCCACATGTCAACAACCTCGTGTGTTAAGACGAGATATTTAATTTGTTTCTCTTTCTCAGCTTTCACGAGGTTCCCGTCATGTGGAATGGTAACATCGACAATCATTTTGCGGCACGCTAATCGATCTATCACCACTTTATTATATTTATTACCACTTATTGGCGAAAATAGTCCTGTCAGTAATGATAGACCGATCCCAGTACAACGTGATATGGTCATTTTCAAGAACTGGGTCGGGCACATACTTCTAATACGGTACCTCAGAATCGATAAGTTTATATTTCAAAGTAAGTTGCTGGTGAATAATGCTGGCTACTTGTTTATGCCTGTGCAAGTACTCGCCGTTAGCCAGACGAGAACAATCAGAGATAATAATATGTCTGATGCACTCACCCGGACGGTGACATGCCCGACACACGTCAACCGTCCCGTCCTTCATAATATGTCTCCGGTAGTTATTCGTCAAGATAACTTCGTCCATAATTGCACAGACGAAACCTTCAGTTTCCCCGAAAAGGTCCCCAAAACGTAGCCAGGATACGGACGCTAAGAAGTCTACACCGGGCTCATGAAGAGTCCGATAGAAGCGCCCGAGAAGCTCCTTGCTTTGCCACACCTCCTTGCGGTCATCGGTAGTAAGTATTACAGGTTTGCGCCAGTTCTCTTTAGCCATAAAGTGCGGGGTGAGCCCCTTATTATTAACGTTATTAAAACGAATTGCACGTTTTAACGTTTCGCGAAGTGTACCTAGACGGTTCACACGATTTAGGTACATACGGTGAGTATTTAGCATATCCTATAGGTCCAGTTCAGTTATAAGATCAACTACACACAGTTTTGCATCAAAGCCTTTAGGGCCTTAGCAGAGACATGAAACTTTTAGCATAATAAATGCTCTATTGCAATTTAGCGACTCCCAGCTTTTGGTCGCGATAATCAGCGATTACTTCGATGCTCCGTAGAATTTTTCCCCATCATCATCCTTTAGGCCTCTCCTACTGCACGCCATTGAACTCGATTTTCGGCAACTCTCATCCAGCTTCTACCAGCTATCCTGCGAAGATCGTCGCTCCGCCTAGCCTGAGGGCGTCCCACCTTACGTTTACCGATTCGACGTCTTCACTCAAGTTCACGTCTTCCCCAACGGTCATCGCTTCTACGGCTAATATGGCCGGCCTATTGCCACTTCGGCTTGCTTATTTTTCGTAACATCGTAATTTTTATTGCCACGTTTGGAGACGATGGCGTGTATAGCGGTAGAAAGTGTCATCTTACTCAAGTGCCTATCAACCAGTTATCAACGTTCGCTCTTTATTGTGCGATGTGCGCATACCTGTACCATTAGGTACATGAATGGCCTTGTTGGGGTGGGCAGTACTTGACTCACGGTCAAGGCTGTGTAGAGTCGGAGGGAAGGCAAGGCCCTTGTGTGTAGAACGTAAATAAAATAAATACACCAGCTGCAATCTAGAGGAAGTTGTGTATATAAAGAGGGAATATGTATGTACCTACCGAGCTGATTACTGACTCTGCTTTAATTTCATTAAAAACTTTGCTATGTTGTTTGGCTTTTCTGTTTCCTGTGATATTTAGGTACAGATTGTACTTATATGTACAAAAGGCTAGGAACAGAGTATGGATGTAGGTTATACAGATGTAAGTGTGAATTAAAGCTGAGGGGCAATTCTCGTATTTTTAAGAACGTTCGCATTCTAATCTCAGTCTCAAGCTGTCAAAAATACCTCTAGTTTATCTACATTTTTGACAAGTTTTTGACATTGATTGCCGCTGAGATGTGATTGCGACTTGAAATTGAACGTTTTTTAAGTACGAGAATTGATCTTCAGACTGTGAACGTTCTTAAAAATACAGGAATTTCCCCTTTCTGTGCTATTTGTGCTCAGAGTTGATACAATTAATCAGTTATATTTTAAACCTGTTGTTCGTACTTAAAATAAAATATACAAATAAGTTCGAGTGCTATGTTTGTGAATAAACAACTTGATTAGCACATCGCCCGACGTGACTTCAGTTTTAGAGTCTGGTACCGGTGGCTTTGGGGGCGTTCATAAAATACGTGAGATGTTTAAGGGGGGGAGGGGGTCGAGTCAAATCTCATCTAATCTTACGTTGGAGAGAGGGGGGGTCTCGGCAAATATCACGCAATTTTTTTTCAGATTGAAACAAAAAAAAAATTATACTATTTTGGTTCATTTAATCCAGATTGTACATGCTTAAGATTTAATCTGAATGCCTTCATCAGCACGCCTTATGATCTCTATTGCCTAAGTGTACATGATGATTTAGAGAAAAGATGCTGCAGTACATGCGGTATTTACTTTGCATCTAGCACAAGAGCTGCAGAGCATAGGCGAGCAGCCCACATTGCACCAGCTAAGCAAGCGCGTATGTTCCGCAAAGTGCGATCCTCACGGATTGTCACAAGACGAGCTAATGAGTTACTGTGCGCAAGCACCAACGGCTTAGAGTGGCTAGATCAGAACGAAGTTGAAGGAGCAGATGATTTTACTGAAAATCATATGGACATGTTGGTTCCAACAGTCTCTCTTGAGACCGCGCATGATTCTCCATGGACTGAATTAGAGCAGATATTCTTTTTTTTAATCACAGTAGTTACGATTTAAGTATTCTATCGTTAAATTTTTATTACACTTATAATTAGGCTCTCAGGAATATTGATTACTAGTCTTAACTAGTCATAAATAAAAGCACGAAGCAAATTTTTTTTTCCTTTTACAATAACAATCCAACGCGTTTACGTAAGTAACCCACATTTTGAAAAATCTCACGTGAGATTGGGGGATGGGGGAGGGGGTTGAATAAAATCTCGTGACATCTCACCAGGGGGGGGGAGGGAGGGACAGAAAATTTAAAAAATTAGTAGAGTACTGAGCCTATGCAGTCCCATCAGCCTAGTGCATTATAAAAATGTTAGTAAAAAAAGATTAGTATACTGAAAAAGTATTATTTTCTCACCTGACAGGTGGAGATCTTTCCCGGTGTGGTGAGTAAGGCATGGGCAGGGCGTGGTGCAACGAAGGCTCCCGGACGAACGGCCGGTGGCGCGGAGACTCGTGGCGCATCAGCGGCGTCATGGACGGCGACACCGGCGAACATGAGCCCCCATTCCTCAGCGGAGACGATCCCTTCTCCCACTCACTCACAGGCACCTGCTGGTATCTCTGAGGACTTACAGGCCTCATCGGAGCCTCCTCATGCATGTTATCGTCTGGAGACACACTCTCCAAACTCGCTGATCTTGACCTATTTTTTGACTTCTTCTTCTTCTTTTTCTTATCTTTTTTCCGCTTGTCTTTCTTCTTCTCAAAACTACCATGGTCATCAAACTCTGCGTCCCGTTCATCATACTCTGTGCGTCTCTTCCTTGGCACAGATGGATCCCTCAAAGCATACTCCTCAGCAGCTCGACGACTCGTTGTTGTCACTGACATTGTCTTGTTATCTACAAATGTACGGATGGAATGGGACTTCCTCGTCCTATCAAGATCATCAGCGATATGCCTGCTGATTGAGCTTGTTTCACTGCCAATCTCACCAGCCTCTGGGGCCGATAACGCCTCTGAACTCACATCAGAATATTCCACAAGAGGTTTGGAAGAATTGACTGTAGCATAAGATTGTTCATGGGAACTACCTGAATGTGACTTGTGTTTCTTGTGAGCTCGCTTCTTATGCTTCTCCTTATGGTGCTTGGTATGCCTCTTATCGTAGCCTCGGTCCATGGCCCACTGGGGCGGCGCCCCCCTGTGTCGATACTTCACATCACTTCAACTGAAACATAAAAATATTTTTTATGACAAACATCTTATTATGATTGTACCGAATAAAAGCATATTTTAATTAGAAATGATAAGCAATAAGCTGTACAAAGTTCATCTTATCGCGCAAATAACACAAAAAATAAAATAAATTAATGGTTAGTACATACCTACAAAACTTCACAAAGTTGATGTAAATAAAAGTACATGATCGGTGATTGTCAAGCAGTACTAATTATGGTTGACTGTACCCGCATAAAAATCTAAGCACGTAGACAAAAATTAAGAAGGTACACAAACAAAAAAACTTGAGAGGTGTCAAGGGACACCCGGATGGAACGAAGTTCCTTTCGATTAATTAGTGAAGGAATTGTAATAAAATTTTATTTTATTTATTATTTTATTTACTCCAAAAAATATACCTTAGAAAGATAAAAAAAAATCATACTTACAATTATAATTTAAAATTCTTCTTTCTATAAGAGAGAGAGAGAGAGAGAGAGAGACAGACAGACAGACAGAGAAACATGCGACGCCGCATAGCTTACAATAGCTTACTATAGCAAAAAGTGTCGTGACAACTTTTCGTAAGAATGTTTTCCGTCTAGCCCCCTTTCATAACGCGCGATAAGGAACTTCGTTCCAAAACTTCGTTCCAAAAACACCTCACGTAATTTATGGACGCCCCCTTTGACTGTAAAAAACATCAGAAGTATCTCTTTACAAATAATGCATTGTACTTACGTAGGTATATTGGATTGGATAGCGGTATTGGTTTTTGAAGGGGCTTGTGGCTAAGTAATAACAGCTGCACGGGTCGATCGACCGGGTTAAGCTACGCTTGCCGCGGTTGTTCCGTGGATGGAAGACCATCTTTACATATCAAAATCCCTCCGTTCCTCGGAAAGACGTTACGCCCTTCGTCCCGGCTGTCATTCTTAGATCTTTGGCAGTCGTTACGGGTCGTTAGAATACCGAAAATCTGACAAGCAGTCTTACCAAGGGGTATCATATTACCCAGCAGCTGGGTTGTGGAGGTCAGATAGGCAGTCGCTCCATGTAAAATATTGGTATTCAGCTGCATCCGGTAAGACTGGAAGCCGACCATATGTAGTAGGGAAAAAGCTAGGCAGCTGATATTAACCGAAATAGGAATATTAAAGACAGGTCAATCAAACATTTAATTACACTGAGTACTTTAACCTCTATTTTTCCTGTACAATTTTTACAGATCGCCTTTGATTGAAAGAATCAAAGCACTGTGTGCTACGCCGTAGCAGCGTAGGCCTTGATAACCTTTACTTGGTTTTTCCCGGAACATGCTAACCGTAGCACTGGCAATTCTTTAGCCCTTTTTAACTGGCTTCAAATAGGAGGAGGTTATGCAGTTAATGATTTTTTTTAATATGCATAATATATGTCAGATCTCTCAGTGATCAGGACAGCATCGTGTGGTACTTACATTAGAAATTTGACCCAAAACAAAAGAAAGATAATACTTAAAATTATTGACATAAGGCTACCAAAAGTCTTAAACACTGTCCAAAATGATGTACGAATGTAACGCATACAATAAACTAATCTATACTAATATTATAAAGAGGTAAAAATTTTATGTTTGTATGTAGGGGAAATGCCAGTCGGATTTGAAAAAAAAAATTGCTTTTGATAGCCCAATTTTTGAGAAAGGTTATAAGGCTATATTAACATTATGCGACGACCCTTAGGAGCCGAGTAAAAGGAAAAAAAGCGAAAACGAAGTAGTAGTACGGGCGAGCGATGCGATGCGATCCGATCCGAAATTTCACGCAGACGAAGTCGCGGGCAGAAGGTAGTATGAGAATATTTCCGCAAACATTTCATAATCAATTTGGCTCGAACTAGAAACGGCAATGATAGAGCCCGCATGACTTTGTATGAGTTAGAAACGGTATGCATGCGCTCGTTAGGAGAACCTTATTTAAATACGTGACTAACTGTACCAATTTTTTAATAGCTACCTTATTACTATAAGGTATTTTAGGTAGCTAGGTTGCGCGACTTCATTAATATCGGTAAATATGGTTGCGGAGAAACGGAAGAAGGACCGTTGGCAGACCAATAGCCAGATGGGTGTAGACGACCAACAAAACCGCGCGATCGCGGGGAAGACCAGCACCCAAATTGCACTACACACACACACTGATTATTCACAACCTGAATCATTCTGAAGGATATTGCTAAACCATTGATTCATATGTCCGAAAAATTTGTCTGCTCAACAACGTAAATAACGTAATGAATATTGTTGAATTGTCAAAAGGCCATTCCTATTGTTAGTGTGTTACGCTATTACCCCGCTGGATACTTCAGACTCGCACAGACCAGGGAAGCATGGCACAAAAGAGACTCAAAAAATTCAAATCATTTCAACTAAAAACTATTTCAATTAAACCATTTACAGGCACTTTTGAATTGTCAAAATTAAATAGTCGATCAGTTAGTGAGAAAGTTGCAGCTAGTTGCCCATTCAAAAACGTAGATCTCTATGGAGAAAAACGGGCAAGAACCTCCACGGACACTCTTTTAAATCAAGATATTATTACAAAATCCTGGGTACATTATTCTTATTGCTTCTATATGTGTGTTCTTATTGTTCTTTTGATTATATGTATTATTTTTTGTCTCCTTTGCTCTATCACACGCTGTCTACATCTCTGTATCTGTTGTCCTATCTCAGGTATGCTGGAAGAGATTTCTTATGAAATAAGCATCACATCTGTACCTATTTTTTCTGTTCTGTTTTTAATTGTCTGTTTATATATGTGTGTACATAAATGGTAAATAAATAAACAATGTAAAAAAGAAACAATTTAAAATAAAAAATAAAAAATAAGCCCTGGCACTTAAGAGATGACCAGTCTCAACCGACGGCGCCCGTTCACGAACATGAGAGAATGCTGATACTCAGCAGTGGGTGGATCAAGGCTGGCGATAATGATGACAAGTGTCCCAATGCTGCGTGTTGGTGATCTCATGCCATGAGCTCCACGTTTCCTCACGATATTTTCTTTACTGCAAGACAGTGTTTTCATTGGTAACTTGTGTGTTGTCCTTACCTGGAAATTACCTTACGAACTTGTATAATTTACTTTGTTAAGTGCTCGGTTTCGATCTCGTAACCTCACCTTTAATGCTGTATCTACGTAAACCCCCTCCTGACCATGATGAGAAAATAATATAGGTGCCTCCTACACTAAGAAAGATTCCGAGCTTCCCATATCAACATGAAACAGTAGCCCCATTTAATTAATTCCCAAATAGTCTGTAAAAAGAAGCCCACACAACGCCGGTCAGTTTGTTTGTCTTAGAATGCGTCAGAGGGGCAATTAATCATGGTCCTTCAGACCGTCAGGCCGCCAGGGCCGTTGATTCTCGATTACTATCCGCAAACAAACCGCGCAAATATTCTGGGACAACACTCTACGAGATTGTGCAATCACTAGTTAGGTATATAAGGTCGTGAACTTATAGTAGGTAAATATATTTTGATTTAAAAGAGTGTCGGTTCTCTGTGGAGTTTCTTGCCCTTTCTTCTCCATGGGAACCTGCTACGCTTTGAAATGGGCAACTAGCTTCGTCTTTGGTGCTAGCGGGCGTAAGAATCCAGCGGGCAGAACAATCAAACATTATCAGATTTTTCCTGACAGAACCGGTCGAAGTGGACCTGCTTGGACGTCTTTCGGCTGAAATGATGATGTTGAGAGTCAGGCGAGGTCTCCTTAGCCCTCCACAATAAAAACTGAATACCTCTACATTAATTAGACTAGGTAAGTACCACTACAAAAATTCTTCGATAGTCCATGTAATATCATTTCAAAGTAAGCAGTACTGTCATTCGTTTTGTTTAATGATTTTTTTAAATAAAAATCGTTGCTCCACACTAGGAATTACTCATGTATTGTGGGTGCGTTTACACACATTTAAAAACTCACATACATAAACAGCCAGACCCGGAACAACCACTTGTAGGCAATACAAATATTTGTTCCGTACGGGAATCGAACCCTTGATACGCAGCGCAGTAGTCGATCGCTCAGCCACTGCGCCAATAGTATCGTCAATGAATAATTATTTTCTACTATGATAAAAACCTGTGATTTATTGATTAATAAATTAAACATAGTCGGGTTAATATTAATATCGAAAACTTGATATCTCTGATGGGGCTCTGTCTCGCATAGGGTTTAAATTTAGGTAGAAATTGCTCTTTAATTGATCTTTTTTTTTTTGTAGAATTGCTTTTAGGTTGTATTTCTGTTTTTCAAGGATGTGACGCATATTTTCCCCAAATTCTTCCTTTTTTGTGTTTGTGTTTTTCTCTGTCATGTTTACTGAAAATAACCGTATTTTCTTCCTACACTCGTCGACGCCCGCCGTCGATGCGTCGGCGACTGCAGTGGCCTCTGACAGTATTATAAATCCTGTTTTCCCAAAACTTTGCCACTTCCACGGCGTCGTCGGTGGCAGTGGAGAGGTCACTTTGACTGCATGTTTTGGGACACAGAGGGCAGGATAGGAGGTGGAGCATGGTTTGTGATAGCTCCACAATCACACCCTACTGCCGTTCCGTCAACGTAGCCCCACTTTACAAAATAAATAAGAATAAACAGGATAAATAAAAATATCCTACACATGGCGTCCACCAACGCTACGCTATAATATTCCAAACGTCAATGGCTACTGACGCGTGTGAAGGGTTGCAAATATAACCCATTCAAGTGGTCCGTCTAAAAATAAAGCTATTCACAGTGCGCGTCTATGAATGGGATGGGCAGAGCGCCAAAACATTGCGTTTTGACCTCATATCGCCAAAGGAATGGGCGAAAAATGTATAGGAAAATCCTATACATTTTGGACAGTCATAAAATTGTTTTAAATAATCGAGTTTAGCGGGTTGACCACAAGAATGTTCGTAAAATACATATTCCTGTCGGATAATCACGCACTAGTTTTCCCGATTTTTCTCTATGGATTTGAGACGTGGACAATCTGACCAAGAGAAAGACAGAGGATTGACGCATTGGAAATGTTGTGCTGAAGGCGGATGCTCCGAATACCATAAACAGCCAAACGCACAAACCTATATGTCCTTTCCCAACTCGAAATCAAGACTCGATTGTCTACATTTAATTTAATTTTATTCATAAAAACAATTTACATTGGGTTGAATATAATATACACATGCAATTTACAAAACAAATAACAGTTTGCCCACGGCGTATTATGACCTATTTGGGTCACACAATGCAAAGGGGAGATAGCATGGCCTATCTATGGCCTCTTTACCACCTATAGATGTTTATCTTAAAATATTTCATGTATGAATAGAATACACCGTATTGTATAAGAATCTCTAGCAGTCTTACTTTTAGTTTCTAGTCCCAGCGGTTCAGGTTATGCGTTGTCTGTCAATGAATGAATCTAAGATATTTATCAAATTGAAGATGACTGGGTACACAATAATTACACAATGAACTTGGTAAATAAATAAATAATAAATAATAAATATTCCACAACTATCACACAACGCCATCTAGTCCCAAGCTAAGCAGAGCTTGTGTTATGGGTACTAGACAACTGATAAACATACTTATATATTTCTAAATACATAAATATTATAGATAAATTACACCCAGACACAGAACAAATGATCGTGCTCATTACACAAACATTTGTCCTGGGTGGGAATCGAACCCACGACCTCCGGCATAGCAGTCAGGGTCACTAACCACTAGACCAACAGGCCTGTCGAAATCAAGGTCACACTAGATTCTTTTCGTACAATATCACGCGCGCTTTACGCGTGATATTTACGCACCATCGGGCACAATTTATTTTTACAGTTTGTTAAAATAAATGAAAGCCGCTAGTAATGACAGCGGAGTTGAGCCTAGTTTTTTAACTACACATAAATTATTTTAACTAGGTATGTGTAAACAACTACGAAATCGACTGATTATGATCAATTTATTCACTGTTTGTGAGAAAGGGAATAATTTAAACACAATTGTTTGTTATTTGAAAAGTCAAGTTGTTAGTCCTGCAGATAGTTTGAAGGGATTTTTTAAATAAACATTGTAGTACTGGCAAATCAATAACATACGCCATAAGTTTTCCGAAAAATGACGCGAAAATTACGTTTGTATATCAATTTACGATGCGATTCAATGTGTGTTCTTCGTAAACAGGAACTAAAATAGCTCTTTAATCCCTAGGGACTAAAAATTATTTGAATTTGGAATGTGAATATTGTTAGTAAAAGTTCTAATCACCAAAGAGATCAATCACGAACATTGTATGAACAAGTAACAGGCTGTAAGTATGATAAGGCTCAAGTAGTGATAATTAAATAAATAAATGTACTTACTATTCTTATTCATAAGTTGCACTTACTTCACCGACAACCGAAAATCTACTATCTATCCCAAAATAGTCACAGCATTCAGTTTATGTTTATCTACCACAAGCACATACTACTACGGCATTCATCAAACAGTTTAACTCGCACCAACTTTTTCATCACTCACACTTACACACCCACACACTCACTCACCTACACACTCACACACCCACACACTCCTTACGAACTCCTTCCTATTAATAAAATAAAATAAAATAAATAAATAATTTTTTTAAGTTCATGACTGGACAATATTGTTTTTTTTTTGTTATTATTTTATAAGGATATTGTGGTGAGAAAATAAATTAATAATATTATTATTACTTATTTTTTCATAGAGGGTGATAAAAAAAAGTGTCCACCTCGGGAGCAACACTATTTTAAGCTCGAGTGACGTACTTTGAATCCCTGTGAAAGAAACACTCTCGCCTTCAAAATAGTTGTTTGCTCCAGCTTGAAGGGTGTCGGTGTAAGCAGAAGCACAAGTAGATACATGAGACATTTCTGCTCTGTCTCTGGGATGGCAACTACGTAGCTTTCAATGGCTCTGTTATTCATTGCAGGTGTTTTCTTTGTGCGGCGTTGATGAATACTTAGCTACTACAGGCGGGCTTTTATAAATATACTTTAATATAATAAAGTTGAAGAGTTTGTTTAAACTTACTAATCTCTAGATACGCCAGTCGGATTTGAAAAATTCTTTTTACATTTGATAGCCTTACTCTTGAGGAAGGTAACTAGGTGAGGCTGTTCATCATCACCCTCAGGAGCCGAGCAAAAAAAAGTCAGAAAGCTAAGCGAAAACAAGTATTACCGCGGGTGGACCAGGGAGTTTTATAAAAATGTGGCTGGTGTCTATCTTAAGACTTCCAAGCGAACAAAGCCGCGGGCAGAACCTAGTGTGTAATAAGGAGATTGAAGTCTCACTGAAATTAGCTAGATAACGCTAAAAAGTCTAATCTGACAGGTTGCCAATTACTCACACTGTAATTTACTAGGTACGGTCACCAAAGGAGATAAGTAACTAGGGTCGTCGGAAATAGTTTGAAGTTTAGTAAGAAACTGATGGATGTTTTCTAATAAAATTTAATTTAATTATTAGAAACCCAACAGTTCATTTATCAAATTAAGTTTCATTCGAAAACATCCATCGGTTTCTTACTAAACTTCAACTATATCCGACGGCCCTGGTAACTTATCTCTTTTGGTGACTGTACCTACATAGTAACGTTTAATAAACAACGCGCAGGCCGCTTTCGGAAGTATAATTATGTAATCGTTTCCATTGTACAAATTGGGTGAATCAACTGTAGATTTATAAAATATAGGGTGATTATCCATTCATTACTGATTATAGTAGTGGAAAATATTCAAAGTTCCTTTGGTTAGCATACCTAGTCAGTATCAGGAATGCCAAAGAAAAAAAAACTTCCTTCCCATCGCTCTTAGCTATAGGTAATACAAAGGTTTTAATAACATGACATAAAATTACTGGCTGATTTGATGAAAATAATACTTTGAAGACTCGTCAACGACAGCCACCGACACCCGTCGACGGCTCCAGTTACCTCTAGACGTAGACGCGTGTAGCTCGTGTGTATGCACACGTAACTGTATCCCACCGAACCCACCCACCGAATGAAATTACCAGCTGTGTTACAAACTAGCGTTCAGAAGGGAACGCACTAGTGATGTCTATGTTTGACGAGTGAGCCGAGTTTATGAATTTATGGACGCTCTTAAATGTTGTATGGTCGTGCTATTGTTGTACCACAATAATTGTTTATGCATACCCTAATAATTATTAAAAGAAAAAGTATTTACTAGGACTCGCACAGGAATATCACAAACTAAACTAAATACACTCTTAAAAACATAAAAAATAAAACAAAAGAAAAATGAAAATAAAAACTGAAAGTCAAAAAACATAAAAAAGAAAACATTAATGGCGTTTCAGTTGTTTTTTTGACAAAAATGGCCAGTGTGTTTTTAAACGCAATACATACTTGCATAACCAATAAGTTGTATTATCAACGTATCATCAAATCCGACTTCTAGAATAAAGTTTTATTTTTTTCAGCTTCAAAAAAGTACTATTATTTTAGCGCTATACCTACCATGGCTCAGAAGAGCAGTTATAATTATAGAACTTAAAATATTAACAGAACTCCAATTTCCTATATGACGTCTTGCAAACAGGTACATACCTAAAGATGTAAAGACACGAACGCATATTTTAAATTATCTATCTTCCTCGACCTATCTAACAGTGTTTTTCTTCCACCGAGATGCATTACATAAAATCGATAAAAATGTAAGATAAATGTATATCGAGCAGTTTGGAGAGATGCCAAAACTCACTGTTAGTACGTACAGCAGTTCAATTATGATTTACGGCTAGAGTATAGTGGTCTATACAAATGTATTTCAATATTTCAACGCATGTTTTATCTGTATGCTACAGTTTTTTTTCTGTGAAATTGTGGTTATTTTTCCTTTAGTTTAAGCTCTAGAACCTCGATGGCGCGGCACGTATAATTACCGCGCTCTGGCGCGACCCAGCCCGATCCTTCTTTGATCCAGCCCGATCCTTCTTTGATGAAGAGCCAGCTCGCGTCGTAACTGAGCTTATAAATTTAAATTCCTGACTGTGACCTCCGAGTTTGTTTCGGCCTTTCTTCTCAGAGATAGTCCTAGGAAACGCCATGCTCATCAAAGCACTAATAATAAAAATTCGATCCAGCCTGTCCCATCTTGCTGCCCTCTCTCAGTGACGCCCTAAGCCGAGGTTCGTACCTGGGGGTGCCCTTTTTTTTTTTTTTTTTTTTTTTCAGGATGGGAAATCACCAAATGACCCCTCCCGCTCTGGGTGGAGCAGAAGGGAGTGTCAGGCTCTTACTGCCTAAAACCCACCCGTGTTCCTTCCTTAGCCCTTTATGTACCAGGGCAGCGGTAACCCTTTCGGACGATCCCGCTACCCCGGCAGGCTTCGGCCCTGTCGGGCCCCGTCAACTATGCTGACATCTCTTTGAGGCGCGCGTGGAACACACGGCACGGGCACGGGCCTGGTCCTGATCGGACGGAGAGCTACCCATCGCTCTCCGCCCGCAGGCCCGCGCGTACGGTGGCCGGGAGTCGTCACGCGGCTCCCGACGCCCGGAGCGTCTCCCTCGGCGGCTGAGGCGTGAGGATCTCTCCCTCGCCCATCCCGCCACCTCCTTCGCTAGCATGACTGCTTCGCAGAAGGAGGTGACCGCCTCCCACTCCCTCTCGCCCCGGACCATGGCTTGAACCAGGGCCGGACGCGAGAGCTCGCCGCCGCTGCCGATCGCCTCTACGAGGACACGGCGGTGCTCTGCCCAAGCGGGGCAGACCTCCACCGTATGCTCCACCGTGTCCTCTGGGCGATCCTCGCAGTGATAACACCCGGGCGTCTCCTCCCGCATGATTATGTGCAGGAACCTCCCGAAACATCCGTGTCCGGAGAGGACCTGCGTCAGGCGGTAGGTGAGAACGCCGTGACGCCTCTCTAGCCACTCCTCAAAGAGCGGTCTTACCGCCGCTATCGTGGCGTGCCCTACAGGGGGTGCCCTTAGCGTGCAGTCGCTTAATTTTTAATTCGTTTTAAGCCCTGGCTGGAGGCTTTAAGTTCTCTTAAGGCAACCACAGGATAGTCCAGTTAAGTAGTCACTACCTGTCAAGGTCAACTACGAGATGCCATATTGTATAAAAAAAAAAAAAAAAAACGGGCGCCTCAGTTTTCAATGCGCGCGCTTCGCGTGCGGTGGTGTCGTCGATGCTTGTAGGTTAGCTGGTACAATAATAACACTAATACCACCTCCTTACAAAAGAAAGAGTCAATGGCCATAGTATCACAAAAAAATAATGGGACACCATTAGATATTTTCGTTTTATATATATATTTTTTTGCTTTTAATGGGTTTTTCGATTAATTTTCCATCATAATCAGCCAGAAACTTACCTTAAATTTGTAGTGCAGCCTAATTTGTCTTGGTTAACCAAAAAAGTGCAACTGTTTAGTGTTCAGTTTTTATTAGACCTTTTTTGATTGCAAAAGATCCTTTTTTTATACAATTTCGCCCAACATGGTAGATATATTAGCTATCTAGTTTTTTTATAATAAATAAAAATAAATCTTTTATTGGCAAGCTTCGTAGGCCCATAGCGTGTTAGTATTAGATACAAGTAACTTAAAACAAACTAGGCCCACAAATACAATAATAAAACATTATAAACATTTTAATGTCATTCATCAGCTAAGTAATATGTACAGATTACGTATAAAAAAGTAGTTATAAAAAACATTATTAATGACCTGTGACGCCAAGAATATCATAGAAATATTCATTTATATCTTAAATAATTAAAAGTAAGGCTTTGAATGGTTACATATATACAATAATTATTAATTTAATAGTAATCAGGCTTGCAAGAAAAGTTTTGGGTGCCAATGAGAAAAGTTTTCTGAAACGATTTTGCACAGTACTTAATTGATTGGAAATGGAAAATGTAAACAAGATAAAATGAAAAATGCTGAGTAGCATGATGTTCATTTTCCGGCAATGTGAAGTATCTCAATCAGTTTAAAACATACTAACTTATCGATTTCGAAACCAACCATATAATAAACCATTTAAGTCTTTTGTAGCTTGCAACCTATAAAACTATCTGCGTAGACTTTTCTCAACTATGTCAGGGTCTAACCGGATGCAGCTGAATACCAGTATTTTACATGGAGCTTCTGCCTATCTGACTTCCACAACCCAGTTACTGGATAACACGATACCCCTTGGTACCTATGTCTGGTTGTCAGACTTTTAGGCTTCTGAGAGCCCGTAACGACTGTTCAAGATCTACGAATGACAGCAAACGCATAACGTGTTTTCCGACACACGGAGGGATCTCGATATGTAATGAATGATCATTGATTACCCACCCATCCACGATTCGATCGCGCCAAGCTTAGCTTAATCTTAAATCGAACTGTGCGGCTGTTATTACTTAGCTACGCCTATAGACAATCTTATTTTTGTTTCCATATATCAAATCATTAAAAACTTACAAATAAACCGGTCATGGCTTAGGTAACCTGAAAACTCTTGTACGTTGAGATTTCCCTCGCCATCAGTTGGAACTCGGAAGGCGTTGAGTGCACGCGTGTTTTGCGCGCCAATCTTCCAATAAATTCCGACGAAGAAAATTGATGATACTTAAATTAGTTACTTTAAATATAAGTGGCCTGCACTAATATTGAATAGTTTATTAGTGTTCCTGTAATATTTACTGAAAGACATGTTTTTATAGTGAAGTTTTTATCGTGTTTTTAATAAGATGTAGTGTTTATAGAATTTAGAAAAAAAAAGACTGATTTATTTAAAATTAAGGACAATGTTTAGACAGCAAAAAAGGGTGATTAGTGAATAGTGTTTTATTAACTGTGATCGAGATGTATTGGAGATCACGTGTTTGGGCCGTTGTCCTACTTTTGCTGGGTAAGCTTTTTTTAATACAATTCTTTTGTAACAGATTAGTCACCTCATGCTGAAAAATCGTTTGACATATTTTTAAACAGCCGTAAAGTTTTTGTCAGTATTTTATTTATTAGAATGTCAAAACTATTTTTTTTATTTTATGTAAAAAATTATATTGTGAAAATAATTGTTTGTAACGTTAAGCTGATTTATTGTTTAATATTGTTAATGAAGCCACACTGAATAAAATATGATAAGCATATTTCGTGGCTATGACCAAGACTCCTTGTAGTAATTCCGATTCAATGACAAATAGAGTGGTTCCAAATCTTATCTTCTGCGAACTATGATCTAGTCCAATTAAATGTCTCAATAGAAATTAACGAGATTAATTAAAGGATTAATCCAGCTATGCGGCTTGATTACAACGACTACAGCAATTAGCATTCATTAGCAACGATACTTGTCTTCTCATTTCGAAACAATAGATTTTAAATTGAATTCCCCTAAAGGGGATAAGCAGGGGTGTAAAGTACCAACACCCACAGTTGACCGTTTATATTTAATTCTATATATGGGCGAACTTAATGCCATCAACCGGACACAAATCCAGACTGTAACTATTTTTTTCCATTAGCAAATTCCATTTAAATAAACATATTCGAAATTAACCACGGGCTATTTAACCTTTCCTTTGTATGATTTTCTTGTTATGTATTTTGATTTATTTTAATACCTTTGTCCTTGTCAAACTCATTGTACCTACCTAGGTTATAAGTGAATGATGTGGTGTCCTAAAATTGGAAGCGCACATTTGTATTTGTCCCCGTTTATGTTAACATGCATGTATGTAGTTGTGTAGCCTCTGTTGGAGACGACTTAGGTACGAGTTGTAGATGGTGGGTTCCAAACCAGACAGGCGCTTTGCTTTAGGTAAATAATTTCATCAGCTCTGCTCTTTTTGAGAGCAGGGGTGTTGCTTTCAAAACGGCGAAGGAAAACATCGTGAGGAAACCAGCGTGTCCTAAAACTAAAAATTCAAAGATATGTGACATCTACCAACCCGCACTAGGCCCGCGTGGATTACAGCCCACTCTCTCTCACCGAGAGCAGGCCTATGTCCAGCTGTGGGTACATTCTAGTCTGATTATGCCAAGGTCTGTCCTGGGGGTCTACTCCGAAGTAGTGTCGGCCGAATGTTCGGCCGTTTCCTGCTTAGAAGTTACTATTTGGTTCGGTCGGTTCCGATCCTACACTCTTACACTCTTTCGAATATTGACTATGGTCCCGACCCAACTGAGCCGATCCGAAATTTTTTCGCATTTTTCAATAATATTCGGTTCGGCCATATGTCGGTCCGATCCGAACATTCGCACTTTGCCCTTCGGAGTAGGCTTGTGTCCTGTGTTCCTGTGTGAAAATACTACGCATCATACTGAATATTGTGCAAAATTTTGCGTGTTGTTCGATGAATCCGGGTATACTTATGTATCAATTATAATTTAATTGAGTGCTCACGCGTCTGTTTCGTGATCTGGTGCTTGTGAAGTACCGACACCAGCTGTTTGCTTATAATATTAGTTATCATTTGTGGTATCTATTTAGTTATCTTTGCGGTGGCCCCTTGCAAGGAAGCCAGAGTTGGGCATGTTTTATGATCTTTAAGTAATGCCACATAATATATCTGCATTAACATTCTTGATAACTAGATAACTAACGTTGACGAAGTGTACGCATTTAAGTTGTTATTCTGAATCAAATTCAAAATATTCGCAAAAAGCATGAACGACCGATGAACGCGAGCATTTTTAGAGTTTCAAGACCATTTCGCGAAATAGGGAGCGGACTTACCCCTAAATAGTGAAAGCACGAAGTACATATTATGTATACCTACCAGTAAATTTACTTCGTACCAGAAAGCCGGTTAAATTTTATCTGTAAGTAGTAAAACCTTCTACCTCTTTAAACGATTGGTTGTTTTCATTTCAGTTAAAAAATCGCAACAGTAACTCAAAATTAAAACTCATTTATTCAAATTAGGCTGAGAATCAGCACTTTTCGATCGTCAAAATTACAAAAGACAGTCCCCTAAAACGCCCACCCTTCACCACTTCCTAGTGCTTGCGCTGGGAAGAAGAAGTGGCGCAACAAACTCCCCAGCAGCACAGCTGTCTGCTCAAAACTACAATTAGATAACAATGAGATTTTATAGAAGTTCGATCAAGCATACAGGATAACATTCCTTCCTTCCTTTCCTTCTTTGCAGCGCCGGTTTTCCGATTGATTGTCACTGATTTTGTCTGCTTTCTGGGATCTATTTAGGTATTCATTTACAAACTACACACACAACAATCACATGATTGTTTTTAATGAAAGGACAACATAAACTATAGTACCTAATCTGTTGCTGTCCCGCGCGTGCTCTGCAAACAGTCATCACTCATCGTACGTGTGTGTGTTTATCTATTGTTGTGAAAATGCGGTGGCAGCGAATGGGTTAATATGTAGATAGAACGAAATTGTAAAGTTTCAAATCCAAACTAATACTATAAATTAGAAAGTAAGTCTCTGTCTGTCTGTGTCACCGTACACGATTGTTTCGCGAGGTTCCTGTTCAGGATAAGGCGGGAGGTAACGCCAGGGTGTCACCACTGTGTGGATCGCCCGGACACGGTGGAGGATACGGTGGAGGTCTGCCCGGCTTGGGCGGAGCACCGCCGTGTCCTCGTGGCGGCGATCGGCGGCGGTGATCTCTTGCGTCCGGCTCTGGTCCAGACCATGGTACGGAGCAAGAGTGAATGGGAGGCCGTTACCTCCTTCTACGAAGCAGTAATGCTCGCGAAGGAGGAGGTGGAGCGCGTGAGGGAGAGGCAATCTCTGCACCCTCACGCCCGTAGCCGCCGCTGGAGACGCCCTGGACGGGAGTCAACAGCCGACTCCCAGCCAGCGTAGGCGCGGGCTTGCGGGCGGCGAGCTGCCCATTGCTCGCCGCCCGCAAGTAAGGACGCCCGCGGTAAGGACCAGGCCCGGGTCGACGGCGCGTTGTGTTCCGCGCGCGCCTCAAAGAGATGTCAGCACGAACTGACGGGGTTCGTTAGGGCCGATGCCTGCCAGGGTTGCGGGTTGTTCGAAAGAGATACCGCGGCCCCTGGCACTGGCAACTGAAGGAACACGGGTGGGTTTTAGTCAGTAAAAGTCTGACACGCCCTTATTCCGCTCAGCCCAGAGCGGGAGAGGTCATTTGATGATTTCCCAAAAAAAAAAATGTCAATGTCTGTCTATATGTTACCTTTTCACGTCTAAATCACTGAACAGATTTCGATAAAATTAGGCTGGTACAAGAAAAAAATAATCTGCAGCTTCTAATTTCATACTGTATACCTAATTAAGTACTTATAAAAGTAAAAAAATATGAAAGAGCAGTCGATTAATTGAAACAACCCGTAACAACCCGTAGTCACTATGCAACATAATTTCTTTCGTGGTCAGTAATCATTTTTGTAGGAATAACACATGTTGTTGAGCTACGAAACTCGTAGCATTTTGCCGGCAGCTATTTTCACTCTGAAAAACTGTTTCACTTTTCGATTTCACAAGCAGAACATTTTGAAAATTCAACAATATTCATTGCGTTATACGCTGTCGAGCAGAAGAATTTTTCAAACGTATGAAGCAGTGAACTAGGATCTTACTTCGAAATCCTTCGGATTGTGATAGAAAGGGGTGCTGGTCACCGATATCAATATTCAGAAAATCGAAAACATTCAATTGACATGGATTTGTGCTCGTAAGTAGGTGCTAGAGTAAAGACTTTACTGCTACGACCCGTATATTATGGAAAATTATTCTTTTGTATCACCAATTCCAGAAATTGGTATTCTAATTACATGGTTTTATTCTTTTGTTTTAAATTTTGAGCCAAATATACAATAATGCAAATCTGTGCTAGACAATAGGCATAATTATAATTGTGTATGTGGGGTGCAGAACGAAATAATTATAATTGTGTATGTGGGGTGCAGAACGAAATAATTATAATTGTGTATGTGGGGTGCAGAACGAAATAAAACTTGTAAATACAATGAACTTCTTTTAATTAAAACATAAATAAAAAATACACTTGATAGTCACTTCTGTTTTTTTTTATAAAGATAGTTACAGACCCTACACACAGTATGATAAAGCTGCATTCAGGCAACATGCTACTTTATTAAAATTCCCACATCCATTATGCGGGATTAACGCCATAAGACATTATCCGTTTACATAACATAACATCACGCTTGTTTCCTCGAAGGAATAGGCAGAGGTGTACCATGGTACACCCACATTTCGCCAGTTATGTTTAAGTTCCATGTAATATGATACGATGGCAATAGACCATCAACCAGGCACAAATCCAGACTCCTATCTGCACTGAGAAATTTCAGACGGAAAAACTCAATAGCACTGCCCGAAACCCAGGACCTCATGCTCAGTGCGCGACCTTTGACCACTATACCAACAAGGCAGTACAGTAATCTGTGTTACAAAATAGAACCTAGCCATATGAATGTACTTAGATGTAATTCCTCAATGTAAAATGGCGGTCGATTATACGGAATAACGCCATAAGACATTATTCAACTTAGGTAAAGATATAATTTATTATTTGTGTGTGACAAGTTTGTGGCCGTAAACTGCACACATTATTATGTTGTTGTCATTATAACATGCTAGATTCTAGATGGTTCACCGAACGGTCAAACCGTTATTGTGAGCTTGTTCAAAATAATTACAAACTTTATCTATCCTTCTCGCCCGTAATACTAATGCCACAATTTGGATGTACAACATAACACAAATTAAAAACTGGAAAAGGAGAGTACCGTTTGACCAGGGTGTGTGTCAATCACAAACTGTATAATTTTGAAGCATATTCCTAATACATTGCTTCATATGTTCGAAAAATTTGTCTGCTCAACAGCGTAAATAACGCAATGAATGTTGTTGAACTGTCAAAATGAAACCCATTGCCACTGATAGCATGTTACGCAATTACCCCGCAGTTAGTATCAAAGTCGCTTTTCGTGTCTGTCAGTGTGACCGCGTTGTTCTTCGAAACTACGCAACTGATTTTGATGCAGTTTTCAGCATCATTTAGAGTATTTATTCCTCTAACTTATATAAATAGGATCTCGATGTTTTTTCAAGTTGTAAAAACCACGGATATCGAGTAAAAACAGACAAGCAGGGGCAGGTCGCTAGTTAGAATGCATCGTGTACCCATCGGCAATGTGTGGCCATTATTAAGGGTATAAGACCAAAATTATAGCAAAAAAAATTATGTAATGCATGATGTGCTTACCTGTAAGAAATTGGTACACTGGTCTATAAGTCTATTAGATGTATCCATAGATATCCGTGGATGTATCTCATATCTTTGTATAAGTGTATTCAATTGTTGGTGAGCCAAATAAATAAAATAAAATAATCAGTTGTCCCATATAAAACTTCAATACCTACTTGACCCAAGCAATTATAATGTTGGTCCCATGGAGAAAGTTGTGCAGTTTGATAATCCATATAAAGAAAGAAAGAAAATACATTTATTTGGCACAAACTAAAAGACACACTATACACCAGATATATACCTCAGACAAAACAAACAATAAAATAAAAGATTAAAAATAAAAAGCGTGAAGTCCGATGTAAGAAAATTATCAGGAAAGTGTGTATATAAATATGAGCACACATTTCTAATACACGCTGTATAAACTGATTATCGTCGGTCAAGGTCCTAGGGTTGGTCAGCAGTGGGCTAGTGTCACGTGTCACTTTAATTTTGACGAATGTATGTTTGGGACGACGTATTTATGTTGGTCAAACAAAATCGAAGCCGTGAAGGACCCTGAATGGCCGAAGTAAAAGGTTCCAATAATCACAAAATCTACTAATCCATAGTTTTGCAAGCGGCCGTGATTTACTAGCTGTAGTGTCGTGATCAATACATTATTGTATCTTCGACTGTGTGACAAAATCAACACTCCGTTTTTCATGTTGTAGGTAATCTATTGTGACAATAGTTACTTTGGACTGTTGGATTTCACCATAAAGTTGGTCATTACCAAGGGAGCATCCCTCCGGGTGTCACCACTGCGAGGATCGCCTAGAGGACACGGTGGAGCAAACGGTGGAGATCTGCCCCGCTTGGGCAGAGCACCGCCGTGTCCTCGTTGAGGCGATCGGCAGCGGCGGCGACCTCTCGCGTCCGGCCCTGGTGCAAGCCATGGTCCGGGGAGAGAGGGAGTGGGAGGCGGTCACCTCCTTCTGCGAAGCAGTCATGCTAGCGAAGGAGGTGGCGGGATGGGCGAGGGCGAAATCCTCACGCCTCAGCCGCCGAGGGAGACGCTCCGGGCGTCGGGAACCGTAGGCTCGGGCCTGCGGGCGGAGAGCAATGGGTAGCTCTCCGTCCGATCAGGACCAGGCCCGTGCCGGACGGCGCGTATGTGTTCCACGTGCGCCTCAAAGAGATGTCAGTGTAGTTGACGGGGCCCGACAGGGCCGAAGCCTGCCGGGGTAGCGGGATCGTCCGAAAGGGTTACCGCTGCCCTGGTACATAAAGGGCTAAGGAAGGAACACGGGTGGGTTTTAGTCAGTAAGAGTCTGACACTCCCTTCTGCTCCACCCAGAGCGGGAGGGGCCATTTGATGATTTCCCATCCTCAAAAAAAAAAAAAAAAGGGAGCATCCCTGCAAAAAAGCAAGACAAAACATTCTCATTAACATTTAGCATTGCATATTCTTAAAAGGCTGGCACGCACGTGATTATCGGGAGAACTTGGAAAGGTTTCCACCTTCTCATGTTATCCTACCTCGATCCTGTGCTAGTCTTAACCAGTGTTTTCCTCCCAGTCTTACCTGACAGCTGAAAGTCATGCATTTAAAATGTTTATTTTTTATTTATTTTCGGAAGGCTTACAGACTAATAACATTATAATAACAGTAATATATAAGTAAATTGCTAATTACAAGCCTCCACAGATAAATACAAAAAATATTACTCCTTCATAAAAAATTGGGGCTGGGGGCAAAAAATGTTTGCCCCCAGCTTATCATCATCATTCACAGCCCGTCTTCACCCACTGCTGAGATCTCCACGCTCCTGTGCCAGCCTCATCCAGGTTCTACCCGCGATGGCAACAATATCGTCCGCCCATCTCGCCGCCGGACGACCGACACTTCGTCTTCCAGTCCATAGAAGCCACTCGGTCACTGCCTTACTCCACCAGCCCCCATCTACTGAACATCATCTTATTACAGCAATGTGCTCTGCCCACTTCCATTTCACTGTGGATGGTGATGGTCACTCGTTCTGCTGCTACTGATTGTATGTGCCTAGGAGATACCTGACATATGGCACGTTCTATATGTGTGTATGTGTCATCGATACGTTTAAATTTTCCACACAATGGTCCATATCCATAACCGCTAATCTGTGTTCAATAAATAGTACAATGATTGATTGCGTAGGTACAATATTGACGCCCTCCTTGTAACGTACGTCACTCATTCACCATCACGAGTACTCTCATTTTAATGGCACGATATTTGTTTTTAGTCAAATAAGTTTTCTTGTTGAATGATCGGTATTTATTTCTGTAAATTGGTTTCAAAAAACACTTTTAGCGTTATAAATGTTACATGATTTTATTTCTGTAAGTACGTTTGTACAAACACTTATCGTATCTTATATATCTTAACGTCAATCATATTTTAAAATCTATATGAGGTCGGCGTTTCGTATCTGACTGCTTTGAGAAGAAAGGCCGAAACAAACTCAGTTCACTATCAGTAGTACCTAATGGGTTTCAGTTTGACAGTTCAACAACATTCATTGCGTTATTGACGTTGTTGAGCAGACACGTTTTTCGAACATATGAAGCAATGGATTAGCAATATCCTTCAAAATGATTCAGATAGTGTGTTACGCAATTAGGTTGCAGCTCACAGTCTCTTTTAAAGTCCAGATATAATCTTAAGAAGGACCGAAACAAATTCAGATATCAAGATCTCCGCACCACAAACCACTCAATAAGTATGTTTAGCGCTAAACTAATTTAAAACATCTATAATTCTGTCAATCGTTTGAAGATGGCAGAGACAGAATGACGTTTTAATGGCTTATTAGTCGACATTTTGAATTTCATGTAATAAAGTATAGAAAAAAGGACACTATTGCACAGAAGTCATAAGAGTTAAATATTATAAAACGTGTACTTCTTTCATAACTTCATAGCATAAAATTCAAAATGTGCCAATTGCCTATAATACATATTTCTGGAGTTGTCGACTGCTCACAAATAAATTAAGATCATGCGGACGCCTATAGAAAACATTATACATATTATTTAAAAGTAACGGGCGAGTAAATTCGTGCGAATTGACTAAACTAAACTAAACCGTTTCAATAAGTGATTTATCGTGCAAGTAGATCTAAATGATAACCAAAAGCATAAAAGTTTAATCTATTTAGATTGCTGATGCCTTGTGAATTTTTATTTGTTTTAGAGAAATCTTTTTATTTCCTAACCTACATCCAAATTCAACTTTCTGAGCTTTATAGTTCCAGAGATACAGGTTATTAGAACATAGACAAACAAGTACTCTAACATCTTGCAATAAAATGATAATATCTCCGTCCATGTATTCGGGTGTGCGTGCCAATTGCCTTGTCTAACCATTTGCCGCCCGCTGTGTTCATCAGCCCAAGGTACCTACTTTTGGTCTGATGACCTGACACGTGTCGCATTGTACTACATTGTTTATTATAGGCAGAAGTAGTTTAATGTCTAGACAATCTACCTTGATTATAATCTAGAGCAGCTTGTTAATATCCGTCCTCTAAAAAGTCCGACTTAAAATATAAAATCTACCAACTTGTTTTTTTATTGTCTTCTAGAAAGCTGTCTTTTGTATTTTTTTTTTATTCAACCAGTATTGTCACTCCTGGGCAACGGTCTCTCCATAATTCTTCCCTGTACGTTGCCAACGTAATGGCATTGTCTGACATTGGCATTGTACGACACAACGTCGTATCGTGTTTATGTGTGGGAGCCCTTATAACGGGCGTCATGAAAATCTGTCATTTATACCAGTATTTGACATTAAGTCAAACCTGAGATAACCTGACCTGAGACTTAAACCTGAACTTGAACCTGAGATTTAAATCGCTAGATTTACTCTCACCGTACTTAGTCTGGCAAAAACTGTCAATACTGAGAAAAGTGAGCTCACACATTACTTATCAAATAGCGTTTCCATGACAATGAAGTCATGTCTTAGTCATTGTGTGTCAGAGGTGTCAAAACGAAACAGAAACGCGACTATCTTTTGACGCGGTAGGGCGAATCTAACGATTTAAATCTTTGTCGCTGTCATCATTCATGACAGCCGTCACTATGGCTGTTAAGTGCGACCACCGCCCTTCTAAGAAGCCGTAGCTTAAACGCTTCTAACTCATCACGCCAACGTTTCCTAGCCTACCTTGTCGACGGTCTTTATTCTACTCTGCACCCTAATTGCGTTTACAACACACTATCAATCTCAAATTTAATAATTTTGAAGGATATTGCTAATCCATTGCTTTATATGTTCGACAGATTTGTCTGCCCAACAAAATAACGCAATGCATGTGGTTGAACTGTCAAAATGAAACCCATTGCTACTGTTAGTGTTTTACGCAATTACCCCGATGGAAAATGTTTTATTTATTTTGCAAAGCAATCATCAGAATCTGCAAAGACCATATTGGTATTGTCTCATTAACACAATATTGGTTGTGTCATTATGTTACGTTTTTTAATAAAAATACAGTGTAACCTTTCACAATCGTGACATCTGTGTTAACAGCACCTACTTAGTAATAGGGGTTAAAGTATGAAATTGCCGTTTCATTGTAATAGGTACTTCGAATGGGCATAGAACCTTCATGGTTTGATATTTTTGAGTGAAACTTTTTTCACATGGTACCTATGAAGTTCTTCTTTTAAAAAATGTGCAACATTCGATTATCGACTTTCAGTTGTTTTTTTTATTCAGCTTAGACAAGAAAGATGGATACTTCGAAAATTCGAGTTAATTTTGAATACGAGTTCCGACGCGGAACTAACGCGGCAGAAACAGCTCGCAATATCAATGTTGCGTTTGGAGAGGGGACTGTTAATGAACGCACAGTGCGATTTTGGTTTAAACGCTTCCGTGATGGAAAAGCAAAGCTTACCAATAAAAAGGTAATATTAACTGTTTGGTGGTCTCAGCAGGGTGTTATTCACTATAGCTTACTCCGATCTGGTCAAGCAATAACGGCAGATGTCTACTGTGCCGAACTCCGAACAATGATAGCAAAACTAGCAGTGAAACAGCCCCGACTTATGAATCGATCTTCACCATTATTGCTCCATGATAACGCGAGACCTCATACGGCACGAGAAACCGTTTTAACTCTACAGGAACTGCAATTAGAAACCATTCTTCACCTTCCGTATTCGCCAGACCTTGCTCCAACGGACTACGATTTTTTTCGTGATTTGGACAATTTTCTACGTGATAAAAAGTTTTTTTCTCAGGAGGCAGTACAAAATGCTTTCACACAGTTTGTCGAATCTAGATCACGAGAGTTCTATCGCAAAGGCATAAATGACCTTCCTATTAGATGGCAGCAATGTATAGATAATATTGGTAATTGTTTTGATTAAATAAGTATGTTAAATTAAAAAAAACTAATTTCAATTTTTCAGTGCAAATCGGCAATTTCATACTTTAACCCCTAATATTTATTGGTGAAATAGCGACTGATAATACGGAGAATTCATTAGGTTCTTTAGATAGCTATACTAAGTCAGGGTTTATTTATTTATTTATTTACTTAGGGACAACAAGTAGTAGTGTAATAATAAGTAAACAAAGGTTAGAACTTAATAATAGACGTAACAAATACACTACTCACAACGAGGTTTGATAGATTTATAGCTTTTTTTGGAAATAGTTAAAAGGAAACAAGGCCATTAGTGCCATGTAAATTTATTAAAAAAAATAACATAACAACGCGTCTGTAATCCCCGAAGGGATAGGCAGGGATAATATTAAAGTAGTATTCATTACGCTTAGCTCCAGAAGTCCTGATATACTTAAATCACCATTCAGAATCATCCTTACTCCTTTTCTATGGATTAGCGTCAGCATCAACTATCATCAAAAGATTTTTAATGTTTACCGATAGCAATATTTTTAATTGCAGCATGCAGTAATCAGGAGGACTTAATTTGTAATCTTATAAATCTTGCGATGCGCAAAATATCACGCATAGGATTAAAGATTACAAAAGTAAAAATAATTCCCGTGCAAAATATTCCTAATTAGTGTATAATGCAATTAACAATATATTGAGTAGCAACCGAAATAATGATAAATTACATGCGGTTGGTTGCAACATGCGGTTGGTTGTAAACACCTAAAAATTAGTTAGGTATCAACATCGATAACGCATCGATGTTACCTATACTCGATAAATATGTCGATAACCGAAAATAGAATCTATTTTACGACTTCACAAACGGTGGATGAATAAATTGTTATCATGATTGATTATGATATTAGATGGCGACGGTTGAATGACGTTTATGATTGGTGATATGTTTTGACGGTCATGTCGATAATGATCGTAGTAATTAATACATGCGTTTTCCAAAGATGAAGATAAAAATAATGATCTACATTCATACATTTTATTGATGTGGACGTGGACGTCCACGATAATATCGTCACGTTAGAAATTATAAAAGCGCACATTGGTTGTTCTTATTTCAGTGAGCCAACCACAGCAGTTTATTTGTCAGCAAATTAATAAGTACGTAAACATTTTTATTTTTAATAAACTTATTTTACTTGATCTTTCAGAAACCGGATGTAGATAACTATCTAAGTCCGAAATTATCTTTTGAGGAAAATGTTGGGGAAAATCTACCAAATTATATAAATAACTTTTAGTGACTAATTTATTTTAATGTCACATCGGAATTTAAACCTAACTCACGTAGCATGATAAATGATAATAAAGCCGGATATTCAGTTTAGTTAGGTATTATGGTTTAATTTCATAAATCCAATTTTGAATGCGCGATGATTTTATTTGATTGCTTTAGTTTGTGATCCTTCATCAACTGCCGACCATAAAGGCAAACATTAACATTCAAAGTGTTTCTACTTCAGTATTTTATTTTGTTGTTTTTTATGTTCTAAAGTTTATAGCTGCCTACATAATAGAACAATATTTTTATCTCACGAAGCGTCGAGCACTTTACTTCTGGTAACCAAGTGTACAAACACACTCTGAATGTGTGCGTGAAAACGAGTAGCATCAGCACATAATACAAACGCACACCGACACACATTTCCGACTTCGCCATCGTCTCGGACGGTGCTGAGAGCTCCTGCGCTTACACACACATTCACAACGTGTTACACTTGGTAACCACAAGTAAAGCGCGCGTCGCTTAGTGCGATAAAAATATTGTTCTATTGTGTAGGCAGCCATAAACATCTATTCATATATATCATATATATCTATTATTTAGAACATAAAAAAACAACGAATTAGTATTTAAAGAGTCGTGCCATTTAAAAATTATTTAACACATGACAAGGTAAATAATAATCTATGGTGTATATCTCGGTATATAATAAGACGTACTTAATGTAAAACATAATATATTTACCACCCACGGACGATCACTTACCGTTTTATTACGAATGGCGCCACTATGAGGATTCGTCACAACAAGTTTATGTCAGCTACATTTTGACATACCTAAAACTGGTCTGTGGATGGGTGACCATCTTTACATATCAAACTCCCGTGTCTTGGAAAGCACGTTAAGCCGTTGGTTCCGGCTGTCATTCAAGGTTCTTCGGTAGTCGCTACGGGTCGTCAGAGAAGTCTGACAACCAGTCTTACCAAGGGGTATCGTATTAACCAGCAACAGGTTTGTGGAGGTCAGATAGGCAGTCGCTTCATGTAAAATACTAATATACAGCTGCATCCGGTAAGACTGGAAGCCGACTCCAACGTAATTGGCAATAGGCTAGTTAGATGTTGATGACATACCTAAAACTGTTATTTCGGTAACAAATATGTAGAATGTAATCCATGGCTACGTCAGCAAAGATTTATGTTTCTATGTCAGAAATACTTAAAGCTGCTGAAATACCCTTATCAGATATCGTAGTTCCTTAGTATACAAAAATAATGCAATGACGTCATTGCTTCGAGCTAATAAATCCGTTTCAAATAAAACTAACGAAAACAGCAGGAAAATAGTCACGAGACTGTGTAGGTACTGTTTTGTAAGTAGCCAGAGTTGGGTTATCCGGCCCGTAGCAGTTGTCTACGACGTTGCTACAGCTGTGCTACGAGATGAAGAAACTAAAGAAAAAAGAAAATTGGTTATCAGCGGGGTAATTACGTACACGCTCACAATCCCAATGCCATTTTGACATTTCAACAATATTTTTTGCGTATTTAAAAACTCGTCTGCTTAATGCAGACGAGTTTTTCAAACATATGAACCAATGAAAGTGTGTTACGCAATTAGGGTACTCAGCTCATTCGTACATAATACACGGCTAATTATAAATTAAAAGCCTGAAAAATAAATCAATTTGATCATTTTACTTCGCCAAAAGTATGAAATACGTGAATGCGTGTTTGCGCTCTTCTACCTTCAAGTGTATTTTCTACTATTTGTGTTTACATAAATAAATATAGTCAAGCATACATTTTGACCGCTTTTCATTAATTCATTTCTGTCCTCTGATGTTTGCGGCGCGTTAGGCGATTAAGCAAATTGCGTGCTCCTCACGACAGACACCTTGATGGAAACAAATGAGACAGGCAAATAAAGCTGACATAGTAGGGGGTGGTGGCTTTATCAAGGTCTTATGAAAGTTAGGGGCTTGCCTTAATGTATTCGAGGTTTTCTAAACCATTATAAGAAAGTGGTGCGTTAAAAGTCCTTTCACGAATGACAATATTATGAAAAACTTTTCATGTATTTAACACGCTCACATGCTAATTACACAAAGGCATGAGGTATTCCTGTAGCGTTTACACTAACAGGAGAGAGGTACAATTTAGTTATAGTGATAGAAAGAGAGAAATTCGTAGAGTCGAAGGCTATACATATTTTAAGTAGCTAGTACTTATAATAATAATACCAGCCTATAACTGTCTCACTCTCACTCGACCATTGATCACCACGCTTGCTCAAGACGGGTTGGCGGTTTCAAAATAATTTCACCTAAGTATAAGACCAGAGGGGTAATTCTCGTAATTTTAAGAACGTTCACAGTCTGATCTCAGTCTCAATCAGTCAAAAACACGTCTAATTTCCATACATTTTGACAAGTTTTTGACAATTGTTTGTCGCCGAGATGAGACTGCGACTAGATTTTGAACGTTTTAAATTACGGGAATACGGGCCCTGGTTTTCTAGGTTATGTCAGTAAAGTCCAAGATAAACTCTGAAAGTATTACATATGAATTGATAAAGCTACATTGGTACTTGCCAGGATGTGAACCCACACAGCTAAACATAACATCACGACTGTATCCCCCGAAGGCTTAGGCAGAGGTGTACCTATAGTACACCCACATTTCGCCAGGTATGTTTAAGTCCCATGTAATAGGGGCCGAACCTATTGCTATCAACCATTTTGCCCGGCCCGGGAATCAAACCCAAGACCTCATGCTCAGCAGTAGCGACTTGCGACTACCTACTAGACTAACGAGACAGTAAGTACTACGAAATAATCAACTTAATGAAACTCTATTGGAATTATTTGAACTACAATAATATTACACACCCGCCTACAGACGGCAGAATAACCATCCGTATGATAATAAAATATCCATGCGCATCAAATGAACATATTTACGTTAATTTATTATGCAGACGGTACTGTTTTATGAATATGTCTGAATAAAACTGTTTTACTGCCGGACGCACTTTTTTGTTGATCGTCTTTAAACACAGCTTTTCTGGTATTTGGAAAATCAGATAAAGAGACTGGATTGGATTGTAGTTGTTTACTGCTACGTGGACTTCTTGTATTCATGTACATAAATATAGGGTTAAAAAGTTAACCTTTAGGAATGAAACCTAAAGGTAACCCTGGGCATTATTTTTAATCGAACCTCAAGTAATTCTCATTTTGCTTTCCTAAACATATTATTGAACATTCAAACATAAAAAATGCGCCCATTTTTGTAAACCTCATATGGTTCTTATTTTGAGGTCCTAAAATTCTAAATTAACTTGGATGTACGCAATTACGGTCAACGTTCTAACCTAACTTAACCCATTTGGTCGGGGTGCGTTAGCTTAGTTACTACGACTTACTGTGAGAAAATGCTAAAATGTTAAAAGGCGGCTCATTTATTTAAAAGTCTGCCTCATTAGAAGCCCAAAAAGTTTTTCCAAGTTTACCAATTTAAAAATAGCGGAAGTACAGTCGCCAGCACATCAGCCTACTACAATCTGTCAAATTTCTTTAATAGATTTACAACTTTATCGCTAAAGAATTAAGGTTCAATGTTGATTGGGAAAATTTTACAGTTTCAGGTGGCTTAATGTGCTGGCGTCTATACATCATTAAAAAGACTAAGTTTTTAGTGGATCAGTTAAATATTTCCCTTATTATTTCTGTCCTCATATTTATACTGCTGTTCAAACCTTTGAAAACAGGTTAACGTCGGTGGCAGATATCAATTTTATACATAAAACAGGCGGTACAGTAACGTAATATTATTATAGCGATTATACTTATCTGCTAGCCACGCATCGGTTTCATCGTGTATTTCGGGAGTTCAGCGACGTCCATATTGTCCTGTATAAATATTATGTAAAAAAAATGTTTACATCAGCTGTGCATTTGAAACAAGGTTTTGAAGTGTTAATATTGTTATATCCCGAATACTTAGCTACTATCTGATAATGTCGGTATGAGCACTTATTGACGTTATTAGAGTTACATAGATTCACGTAAACGTCTGTCTGTCTATGCTCAGCGGGGGGTAATTGCTTACCACACTATCAGTTGCAATGGGTTTTGACAGTTCAACAAGATTCATTGCGTTGTTGAGAAGACGCATTTATCGAACATATGAAGCAATGGATTCGCAATATCCTTCAAAATGATTCAGATTGACAGTGTGTTACACAATTAGGGTGCAGATCTTCTTATCTCCACAATGGATTGTAATCGGTTTTCACCAATATTTATACCATTTATTCCGGAAGGTTTATGTGTAGGTATAATATTTAACTAGATAATTTTATTTACATTACATAAGCTACTAACATTTAAAATAATAATACATATGTAGGTACATGTGAAAAAATAAGCAAAAAAATCATAGGGCATCAAAAAAATCGTCCGCATCGCTGTCAACAGGAAGCGCCCAAAAGGCTGCCAGCATTGTCATGTTGTATGGCGATGCTAATTCTTTGGCCAAGAAACAGGCCAGTCCTCTGGTCACGTGAAGAGTCGACTAACTGCTTGGCGATATCTCGAAAACCAAGTGGGCACTCGGACCCCATGGCCCTAGTGTTTCAACCTCAAACGGCTCGAACATATAACTCCCAATCAGGTTGAAATATTTTCGCCGTTTGAGGGTTTCTGCACCAGCAGCAGCCGCTCCAGCACAGCCCACCATGTTAGGAAGATGGGATGGCGCAAAGGTGCCGCTTCTGGTCATTCCACCTGGTCTCTAACTTAGATATAGCGTAGAAATCTCGATGCTCTGACATCGCTAGTAGTTCGTCGCTAGTTACAATTTCTATTTTCCTTGTTTGCCACCTGAGCCGATGTCCCCTATTCTGCCAGTGTCATGTAGTGACGTTACAATATTTAATGGGAGCAGCAGCAGAGCAACTCATCAAGCCAAACTCATTGTCTATCAATGAAGGATGACAGGGTCAAGACAAACTATTGACTTCCTTGGAGCACTACTTATTTGTAAAGTATCTCCAAATCTAAATACGAGTAGCATCATTAGAACACTAATTTGTATTGACTTAATGTCCTAACAAATTCGAATCAAATTAAATATCGTCGATTATCCCCTCGTCTGTTCTTCTTCTGCGTAGCACTCTTGTCAGAGCGGTCGTGGCCTTCATGTAGTTTCCTGTCTAGGGACTGATGTGTTTTGCCTCACGTTTTCTCGCTATCTACTCCGATTTCTGGCATTTTTTGTGCACTCATACAAGGGATCGCCCCTTGCGGATTTAATTTGGTCAGTCCATCTCATGGGTGCCCTGGACAGGAAAGGCCTGCGCCTGGTGACGGGGACATCACGGGACACTGCTCACTGAACTAACACTTCCATACGATAGGCATAACGGACAGCCCCCTGTGCAGAGCTTGCATGGAGGCTGATGAAACCGTCGCGCATGTGCTCTTTGAGTGCGCAGGCGTCACCCAGATTAGATCAGAAACCCTCGGGAAACCCAGATCCTACACAGATGTTCTCGACAGACCAGGAGACCTAATAAGCTTCTGGAGGGAGGTGGGCTGGTTGGAATAACCACCGACGGCCGCCATGGCCCACGCAGAATGGTCCACCTGAAGCACTAAGTGCGGAAACCAAACCCGTAACATAGAACAAAGAACTGGGGAACATAGGGTGAGCATCCGAGTGCTTTAGTGCCCTCCACTCTAGCCTGCACGACAAAGCGCTCTATAGTTTCCCTCACGCCTCGTCTGTAAGGCAAGCTTATTAACAAACGCACATTCATAAGATTTGATGGGTAGCATAATAAATATTTACGTAATCAATTAAGGGTGTACGTCATTCTTGGATACGATGGGACCCGGTACCGAGCCGGCAGAAGTTCGTGTGTTTGGGTCCCATCGGGGGCGCTTCCGAACTATACGGTTAAGTTCGGTAGCAACAGAAAATGCCTCATTACTGACATTGAGATCTTTGCAATGTTATGTTCATTCAGTAGGCTCGGTCTACCTATAACCAAAATTACGCGCTAATTATGCGCTGCTAATTACGCTAATTATACAACATAGTGACATACTCGTAACATAAACTTTAAAATATTTACAATAAGAACATGAGAATGACGGCATTTTCCAAATGGCACGCCATGCCGGAAGCACTTAAAATAATAAATATTAATCAGATTGTAGGTCAGATTGTGTTGTCTTAATAGTTTTAGTGGTTTTGGAGATTAATCCTATAATTATACAAATATCAAGACGCACGTACCTAATCAATTGGTTTCATCACGCAATCTGGTGTCTCTTCACTAATATCATTATGGTAATTAACTAATTAATGTGAGCTTTGTCTATGTCGCAGACGAATTGTCGAATCCTCTGTTTTACATAACCGCTAGCCGTTTTACAAAACAGCTTCGTTGTGTAAAACTGCAGTGCGCGGGAGCAGTGGTGGGTCAACGGCCCCGACTGACGAGTTGTAGGTAGGTTCCAACCCAGCAGGCGCTTTACTTTGTGTAAATAATTTAAACACCTCTGCTCTCAAAACGGTGAAGGAAACCATCGTGAGGAAACCGGCATGTTTTAGAACTAAAAATTCGAAGACATGTGACATCTACCAACCTTGTATCTGTACCAACATTGTATCTCAACATTTGTATCTGTAAAATTTATGGTGTACATAATAAAGTGTGTTCTATCTATATATCTGGTAATATCTTATTACGCACCTGTTAGATAGGTGCCTAATATAAATGTTGTGTGCTTGACTTTGATAATTCCTATTCAATTTTAGACTCACATATCTTTGCTTGGTATACAGCATCATAAAAATTCAAGTAAACATACCTAATCATACCATGATATCATGCCCAAATATGCGTAATTTTTTTAGGGTTCCGTACCCAGAGTGTGCCAACCCTATTACTAAGGTTCCGCTGTCCGTCCTACCGTCCGACTGTTAGCGGGCTGTATCTCGTAATATAAATAGAAACTATCTATATTTATTGACTAAGTAATACAGTAAGCAGGTTCACTGGTTAACAGCAAGTTAAGACGACATGAGTAGATTAAAATATTACCTACAGCTAAGTTACAATATATTATTTGCTAGTGACCCCGAAACTAGACAGTCTTTATCTTGGGGCTCGGAAAGGGTAATAGGTAGACATTTGAAGTTTTCAGTGTGTTTCTACGATGGCTGCTATAACAACAAATTACAAAATAAAAAATTGTACAAAATTAAAGAGGGCCTCTACAAGAAATGTGTTCGGTGTTGTCTTCGGTGTTTTAAGAAAATATTGTACGGTGGTACAGAACTCTTTATGTGCGAGTCCGACACGCACTTGGCCGGTTTTTTTTTTATAGGTATTCCTCTTATTTGACGAACAAGTTTTGTTTGTAAACTCATCGAAGATTTTAGCGAGTTCACTATAAGTGGATTACCTTCTTACATTTATGGATCTCCGGTGTGTTACCATGCGGTTTTGGCAAAAAGTTTCTAGTCTCATAAACATGTATTATGCTAAATAAAGACTAAGATATTGAGTTCATTTTTAGTCGATAAACTTGTTATGATTGTGGATCTTGTCAAGTTTATGACATAAGATGAGAGTCACGAATATCTATTGTGACTTACCAACTTCTGATTGACGATAACATGGCACTTACACTTCTAGAGTCCTTTCATAGTTAGTTTTACCCCTGATTTTGCATTACTGTGAAAATCACAGTGATCTTTGTTCTTATTGTAATATAGTTGTTGTTAGGTTGCTACCACTGACAAGTCTGTCAATACCATTGTGATCTTTATTTTTATTCTTATAAGGTTGCTGTTAGGTTTGCAGCTGTCACAGGTAAAATAACCGTGAACGGACTGCACAAGAATCTTTTGGCGCTCGATTGACGTTGACAGGTAACGCTGCTGGTAAACAGTAGACAGTTGTGCAATTCTTTTGTAAATATATTTTTCTTCTTAGCGTGTCGATGGTAATCTAAATGAACTCGGCCCAGAATTCGGCTACGTGTTTGGTGCCATCACTAGCGGTCATCAGTTGGTGTAACGTGCAGCTGACAGCACATGGAAATGTATTGAAAAAACAATATGGCGGCGTTAGTACCGATTTGGGCTTGGCGCCAAAATATCTGGCTCTGCTATACCTTATCACAGTGGCATGTAAGCTACTCGCATACTTTTGTGGATGTTACCCCGCGTTTTCACCTATTTACAAGTTATGATACCTACTTGTTTTCAGCCATTTTTGCAAAAGACTTGTCAAAAACATGTCTTGTTTAAAAACTGACGTTGTGACGTTGTTTCAGACATGTTTTTTAACTATTTTGACAAGTTTCCCGTAAGTTTTGTTATACAATTAAGTACTAGTCCTTACAGCTTGTTTTAGCTGTAAACAATAAACGAAAACAGTAGACACAACAGGAACGAATAGATACATACTTAATTATTTTATAAACGCGGGGCCTGTGCTCCTGCGGCTTCGGCTGTAAGGACACAAGGAAAAATACTTACATAAAACACTATAATTATGTACAGGAACTAAATTTACTCAAATGTGTAAGTATATTAACCGAATGTTAAAGCAATTCATGTGCTGAATAGATACAAGATGCTTCAGTTTAATCCAGAGTGCATCATCTGCAGAACGTTAATATAATGCATCAGACAGTTTAAGCTCACAGCGATTTAGGCGAAACAAGAGTGTAACTCTCCTCTTAATAATTAATATTATGTAGGTAGGAATCACATTGAATTTAAGAGGGATAGCTAAATGATAACAGTTGCAAGGGTCGATCGAAGGTACCTACGATTGCCGCAGTCGGTTCGTGGATGGGTGGCCTCGGAAAGCAAGTTAACCGTTGGTCCCAGCTGTCATTCGTAGATTTAAGACAGACGTTACGGGTAGTCAGAAGCCCTAAAGTCAGACAACCAGTCTTACCAAGGGGTATCGTGTGATAACGCTGTCGAAGTGGCCGAATTCGCCGAATATAACTTAAGTTGGCCGATTGATAAACAAATATTATTTGGTTATGATCTGATATGGGCATTGGAAAAACCTTGACCAGTTTTCGACATACTAAACGCTGCATTGACTGTTTGTTTATAATTTTGTCACCTGTCCACACTTCAGTTTGAATTTGTTAAAAAAATTGTTGGATTCTCAAATACCTACTTCAGTATAAGTAGATTAATACGTACACAAACTCACGTCTTACAGAACGCCTCCTGCTACGATCTCTGCGTACTTACTCCTTTACATTAGGTACTCCTACACCTTACATGAATCATAACTAAAAATGTTCTAAGAATTCAATTTATTTCTTTTACTTAGCGCTCTAACATTTGGTGTGCGATAGGTAATCATTTGTTTTTGTGCATATTATATCCTTCTAAGAACTTGATAAACAGTTGAAGTAGATAATGGTTAAATTCCACTTGTTAATTCTTATGACTTGTTTACTTCTTCAGATCTGTACAACATTAAATTAAAATCAAAAGTTATTTTTTCAAATTAGGCTGAGAATCAGCACTTTTTGAACGTCAAAATTAAATAAGACAGTCCCCCAGAAAGCCCGCCCTTCACCACTTTCGCTGGGAAGAAGTTGTGCAACAAACTCCGCAGCAGCACAGCGGTCTCTCCCTTCTGCTCCACCCAGAGCGGGAGGAGTCATTTGATGATTTCCCATCCACAAAAAAAAAAAAAAAAAAAAGCACAGCGGTCTGTTCAGTTAGAAAAACAAATACTTAATAAAGAATCCTTCGTGTTTCATCGATGCGCAATGAAAAATATGTTGTTTTCTTAATCACATTAGTAATCTAGACACGTATTTTTAACATTTTGATGGAATAATTTACAACATGACTCAAGCGTTATCAATGTTGCAAAAAGTTTATTTAATGTCCTTCCGGTATTAAAGAAAACAGAAGTGCTTTTTGATCATAACATCCGCTATGCTGGTGGTACTTTGTTGCATTAAAGATAATTATTAACGAACAAACTTTTACGATGAGTTATACTACTCGTATTTATCATAATAATATACGGTCCACGTACATTATCATCAATATTTGAGAAATTAGTTTAATTGAAATAGATTATTAAGCATTTATTTCAATTAAACCAATTATAGGCACTCTGGAATTGTCAAGGGGTCGGTCATCGGTTAATCACAAAGATGAAGCTAGTTGCTAGTTGATTTTTCTAGATCTTATTGCTTTAATAATCTCTGTCAAAGATGATATGGCTAGAAACGGAGTTACTACCGAAAAGAAGTGTGTAACAAAGACGTGTGGGGCCCGGGAGACCGCCGCGTCGGCAGGAACGAAATTCAAAATGAAAATCCAAGATGGCGGCTGCGAAAATTCAAAATATTCGCAGCCGCCATATTGAATTTTAATTTTTATGTCACTATCGGCTTCAGCATCCTCGAAAACCATGAAAACTATAACTCTCTTTCTTTTATATGTATATAAACGTCGCATGGATGGGCATAACACTTTTTCGTTACGTGACGATTTCTCCAAAGTTACTCCTACCGCAAGCTCCGTTAAAAAACTTCGTTCCAAAAAGACATGTTGCGCCGGCCCGGCCCGGCCGGAATAAGGGCAAGATAGTGATCATTGTACATTTTATAATACGTAAAACATGATACAGTAAAACTGTCAGACACTGGACAAAAACTTGAACATTACTATAAATATAAATATCTTGATTTATACATGAATGATAAGAAAGAAATGAAAATTATGATTTTATTGCTTGTTTTTCATATATAATACCTTATGTAAATCCTTATCGATACCGATCCCTTATATAAACAAATAAATACCGGAATTTTCCACAGTGCAGCAGATTTCAATTATCTAATTATTATCTTCAGCATAAAGTGGCTACGAGTGCTTATCGATTGACTTTCGAAGTCGGAAAGTCAATAACATCGAGATAATCTGACTTATCGCAGTGGAACGCGACTTAAAAACTTTTATTTTATTGCTGTGTTCGTCATAAAAAAGTATTAGCCCTAGTTTTGAATTTAGAACTTTAGAACGGTAACCAATGGCTTTAGAGAGCAATAAACATTATTAGAATTTGGGTTTTTCTATACTATAATATAATAATAATAATTATTATAAAGAGGTACATTTTGTTTGTTTAAGGGGGTAATCTCCGGAAGTACCTGGCGGATTTGGAAAAATCTTTTTACCTTTGATATTTCATTCTTGAGGAAGGTTATAGGCTATCTAACATCACGCTACGACGCTTAGGAGCCAAGCAAAAGGAAAAAGTTAGATAGAATGCTAAGCGACAACGAAGTAGTAGCATGGGCGAGGGATGGGATGCGACACAATTGTGATTGTGGACGATGTCGCGAGCAGGAGAGTCCTATATAACGTGGAGATGATAATATGACAATAAATGAAAACACTGGTATGAATGCATAGGGGTATTTGGGAACTATCAAATACATCCTAACATTGAAATTAAAAAAGTGTTTTTTCTTACAATCTAAATTATGGGCTATAAAGATTTTTTAAATTTTTTTTTATTAAAAACTTTGCCCCACACTAGGAATTACTCCTGTATCGTGGTGCGTTTACAAACATTTAAACTCACATACACAAACTGCCAGACCCGGAACAACTACCTGTAGGCAATAGTTAATATTTGTTCCGTGCGTGAATCGAACCCGCGACACGCAGCGCAGCAGTCGATCGCTCAACCACTGCGCCAACCGTGTCGTCTATCGATAATATAAGATGGGCTGACTATGGGTTTTGTCAATCTTTGACTAGCTATAGTAACCAAACTATTGGATATATTTGATTGGTTTTTTGTATACAGACTAGGAACGTTAATGAATATATGAATTTAAAAATGGTATCGTCATCTCCAGATTGTATAATTATTATTTCCTATTTATATCGACACTACACATTTGAATTACCTGATTAATAATTAATTACCCGATACTAACGCTAGAAGATATCGTTTGACATTAATCCCAGTTCTTCATGAATGCACATAGAGTCGCTAAATTCCTGCATTAAATTAATAAACCAGATAATAAGTAAACGCGTAATCTTTATGTCATTCCTGTTTTAATTAAATAATCTAAGCCATTGTAAATCTGTTTAAGTGCATACGAAGATAATGATTTTCCATGAGTTCTGAGAAATGAAAGAAAAACAAAGTGGTTAATTATAATGTTTCCTGTTTCCTAATGTATGTTATACTTTGGTATTTTGTACTGAACTTTTTTGTTGTCTTTTATGTTTTAAGTGTTTATTTATCAGTGGAAACTTGTAAATGGCATTCAAATGTATATTGTTTAAGAACACTGTTTCTGTAAGTTTCCCGAATAGAATAAAATAAAATAAATATGGTAGTAGATAACTACTACACAGGTAAAATTAGCTTACGAATCTATTCATGTAACCAGTTTGGCAATAAAAAATGCTACCATTGGTAAGCATAACGATTTGTTTTGTTTATAGGAACCGAGCATAAAATGATTTGTCGCAAATATTTGTCTCATGCGTCGTAACTATTAAGTCGTTCAAAAAATCGTGTGTTCTAAACGAAGTCAAAATACGCCAGTAATACGTATAATATAATAATAATATATATGACGGAGTCATTCGTTTTTGTTAGCGCCATCTCGTGGCGCTAGACAGAGTCTAGCCTGAGTTCGTGGTGGGACGAGAGTAACAGCTACAAAAGCCGTGTGAGCAGAGCTCTCGAGAGGATCGAAACATTGGACATCGTACGACATGAGCTCAGAAACTGTCAATTGCGTCCCGAATCATAGAGTTGCGTGAGTGTGTGATTCGCTAGTGTGACTAACTAGTTCATAAGATCTAATCTGATCTGAACTGTAAACCGTTTTTCTATTGTGCTATAACCAACATTACCCATAGTACGCCCACAGTAATTAAAATATGCCTGATGCTAACGAGAGACATATATACCATCTCCGACATATATTTATTTTCTCACCACAATATCCTTATCAAATATTAACAAAAAACAGGCCACCATGGTTTCCCGTAGGTATACAATACAAAAACTAGACAATGATTTCAATTTTACAATGAAGGAGAATTCGTGTAGAGTGTGTGGGTGTGTGAGTGTGAGTGATGAAAAATTTGGTGCGTGTTAGACTGTCAGCTGGATGCCATAGTAGTTAGTGTGTGCTGTGCTGTAGGTAGCTACCAGCTTTTTTCCAATTTCAGCCACAAACTTGTTTATGTTTATAAAAGCTATTGTGTCATGTCGCCTGCCAATAACAATTTGCTCTTTTATTAATTCAATTAAAATGAATTGTCAACAACCTGCCGCGTGTTTCAATTTTCTTAATTGCAAGCTCTCCTTGTTACTCGAGCGAAAATAAATATTGATTTTCAGTGAGCTGTAGGTACCTTTGTGCTAAGTAGGCACTCATCTACACTTAATTAGCTTAAGTATTCTGTTAAAATGGCCTTGTCCTTGAGACTTTCTTACGTGGAATTTCTCCAAGCTTTGTTTTGTAACCCTGGTCTTGGTCAATCTGTTTTGTTACTGCTGTAATTTGTGGAGCTTTTAGCGTTAACGGTACTATTGGTGTACGAGGACTAATTAACATATACAAAATGTTTTGAAATATTTTAAAAGAGTAACTATGGAGTTTCATGTCCATTTTTCTCGATACGAAACTACCTTTTGAAAGGGGCAACCAAAATCAATTCTATTTTCAATTCTATTTTTTGTACATTTTGACGTTTAAAAGTGCCTATTTAAAATAAAAGATTTTACTTTTACACGTAGGAACTATATCTAAATATCTTATAATCTGTGGTAGAGGTCGCTTTATATGTAGCTAAACATAACATAACGCCTGTAATCCCTGAAGGGTTGAGCAGAGGTGTTGGACCTCTGTAGTAAACCGTATAGTTTTTATTATATTTGTTGGTATATTGGCGTAGCTAGCTGACATATGGCAAATAATTTAATTTTATGTTCTGTGCCTTGTAATGTTAATTACTTAACACCTAGTATTGTATACAGTCAAGTATCAAGTATTTTCTAACTGAACAGACAGCTGTGCTGCTAGGGAGTTTGTTGCGCCACTTCTTCTTCCCAGCGATAGCACTAGGAAGTGGTGAAGGGCGAGCGTTTTTGGGGGACTGTCTTCTGTGGACTGTCGAAAAGTGCTGATTCTTAGCCTTTTGTTATGTTTATGTCCCATGTGGTAGGGAGACATATTCTATTTATCTCTCAAGACGATGAAGAAAAACATCATGAGGAAACCGGCATGTCCTAGAACCAAAAAAATCCGAAGACGTGTGACGGCCACCAACCCACACTCGGCTCGCGTGGTGACCCACTCCCTGTCACAGAGAAGAGGCCTGCGTCCCAGCAGTGGGATCTTTATAGGTTGATTATGCTATATTCTATTTATTATGCTTCTGGTTTTGGCGGCTGAAAAACTTCTACATTGCGGTACTTTTCGATTAATTTACAACGAATTGTTTACTTTGATAGTGCATCTTAAAGATTGATAGGAAGATACCTACATACCTACCTATACTACCAAGATAGCTGATTCGCGTGTGCAGATGTCATGATGAAGGGTGTCAGTGCATTGCTCTCGCAACTATGTTGTTTTATTTACATACACACAACACGTGCTTTTGGACGACTCATTCAGAAAAAAAAGGAAATTAAAACGGTGATACCTACTCCTATAATACTTAAATTATAATCTTCATTAAAGGTTTACTTTTAACCGACAACAAAAATGGAGGAGGTTCTCAAGTCGCCGTATGTGTTTTTGCAGTGAAAACTTCTTTAGCGGCGTTGTGCACTTTTAGTGTGATGAGTAAAAAATGTTAAACTCGCGTCAGGACACGTGACCTGATCGGAAATTCGTAAGACGGAGGGAGAGTGAAAACTTCTTTAGCGGCGTTGTGCACTTTTGTTGTGATGGGTAAACAATGTTGTACTCGCGCCAGGACACGTGACCTGATCGAAAATTCGTAAGACGGAGGGAGAGTAGACCGCATTCCAAAATATCAAAAATGCACAACGTTAATGTTCAAGTTTTCACTTCTGCTGGCACTCCCGGGGTGTGTTTTTGTTTATGTCTCGGTAGATACCTTAATCATTCTATTTCATGGTGGTCGGTGGGCGGACATTTTAAATTTGTATAAAGATTTTCCGGACACACCCTTAAAATGTATTATTATTAAAAAAAATCTTACCAAAACTATTCACACGAACATAACACTCATCCAATATAAGCAAGTCAGTCAACGTAGCACACGGCGAGCTAGCTTGGTAGTTTTACCCAAAACTAGAACTAACTATGCAAAAAAATGCTAACCTTTGAAGGAGCATAGCTTTTTAATAGAATACCCGCTAGTATAAGAAATCTGCAATCTTTCAATGCATTCTAAACTCAACTTAGTCAATATATAATGGCGGATCGAGCACTTCTGGAGAAATGAAGGCACTGAATGGGTGTAGTCTAGTTTGTAACTGATGATGGCGAACTTTGTGTATTTATATATGTTTTAGTATTGTTCTCAAGTGAGTGACATTTGTCTTTATTGAGAATAAAGTTTCTTTAAACCTAAAATATTTTCCGAGTTCTTATGCGTCATCATCACCTGCCCAGCCTTTTCCCAACTATGTTGAGGTCGGCTTCCAGTCTAACCGGTTCCAGCTGAATACCAGTATTTTACACTGAAGCCACTGCCTGTCTGGCATCCACAACCCAATTACTGGGTAATACAATACCCCTTGGTGAGAGTGGCTGTCAGACTTTCGCGCTTCTGACGACCCGTAACCCTGTCCGTTTGACCCGACTGTCAAGGATCCACGAATGGCAGACCAACGGCTTACCGTGCTTTCCGAGGCACGGCCCTCCGTGCAGGCGCGTTCCGAGGGGGCGGTCGTGGGGGTCATGACCCCCCCCCCAAAATCATTTAAGCTGTCAAGAGTCTGCATGATTTACGTGGGTTACTAACTTACTACTTGGTGCCCCCCCCCCAAAATCTTGGGGTCCGTGCCTACCCCAAGACCCCTGTCTTGGTATGTAAAGATAATCACCCATCCACGGACCAACTGCGGCAAGCGTAGCTTAACCTGATCGATCTACCGTGCGGCTGTTTTACTTAGCAAACAGAATAAGTAGGTTATTGTATTATTTTCAGTTCTTTTAACCTTTACAGCGGCGTATAACTACGTTGTGACATATTGTTGTGTCTTCACACCCGATATAAATAAAGTCGTGATGGCAAATTGACAGTGTTACTTAGATCTCCGTGACCGCTTCATTAAATTATTTATTTATCTTCACACTTATGCCGTACAGCAATTACACCAATGGAGCAAAAAGTTAAAAGTAAAGTTAAAGTATCAAATTGAAGCGTACAATAAGTAGGTACCTTCATACTTATGTCCCTGCCTGCCAATGACAAAGACACTATTCTATGCTTGGGCAAGCGTAGGTACAGTGTTTGGAAAAGCATTGAAGAGCGGGAAACTGGAAAGCCTTCATACAGTTTATGTAGATTCATATCTAACGAACCAATTTCGGAACTGCGGGGTAATTAACAGAACACACTATCAGTACCTAGCAATGGGTTTCATTTTGACAGTCCAACAACATTAATTGCGTTATTTAAGTTGTTGAGCAGACACATTTTTCGAACATATGAAGCAATGGATTAGCAATATCTTACAAAATGATTCAGATTGCGTTTGATGGCGTGTTACGTAATTAGGGTGTTGATTGCATTTCTTAAAAGGCCAGTTTTAATACACACATAATTATGTAGGTAGGTACTGTAAGTGCTTTATTTCCAGTAACAAAAATTATATCAAAACAATAGGGTTTGGGGCGAAGATAAAGTTTAGTAACTTGTATATTTTTATCCTGCCTACACCATTTGTAATATTAATGCTCAATCTTGATAATTATGTTAATTTTATTTTTTTCCTTCTAATTTTATAATTTGTATTCATAAATTAATTTCTCTATTTTTATCGTGTTTACACCTAGTTATATGTGCATGCTGTGGTCTTCTGTAATTGAAGGAGCACACGTAAAAGAACCTTTTTTTATTATTGTAATTTTCTATTGTATATGTGTATCCTTTGTTGGAGATCCTCAATAAATAAATAAATAAATAATCCCTTTTCGGTGCGCAGCCCAGTTGACGGCGCTGGGCCCTGTCTCGCATAGCGTCGTAGCCGATGAGCGATGGCCGTTTTGCGTGGATGTTACGCATATTTTTCCCCAACTTGTTCTTATTTTGTGTTTGTGTTCTTTCTCAGCATGATGTTTATCGCAAATAAATGTATTTTATTTCAACGAAAGACTGTCCTTATAAACGGCGACTGTTCCGACCTTCCCAGCGAAAAATATGCACGATAATTAATGATGAATGAGGCGGCCATCGTCAAAAAGATGTAAGTGCGTGTTAATCCTTGCTGTAACCACAATTTGCTGTGCTAACAGGCCACACAGCCAGCTTGTTTGTACAGCGATCATAATACTCACTGATAAGATACGGCGTACAGTGATAAACGAATGTTCCTAAATGTTAATGACATGATCATTATTAGAAATTAAAAGTTTAAGTAGGTCAGGACTGAAATCGTTAACCCGAGCAAGCGTGGTGAACAATTGCTCGTGCCTTCTTTGTATGAAAATAGGCCTTTGCCCTGCAGTGGGACAATAATAGGCTGGTATTATTCAAAGTTGAAGATGTCCGGTACCCCTAGAAGGAATCTTGAATCCAAGATTTGTTCTTGATATTTTAGCTGCTGAGGTTTGTAGGTAGACTAGTATTTTCTTAGCTCTACATATCTAAGCTAAAGCTAAATCCTACTAATATTATAAACGTGAAAGTTTGCATGGATGGATGGATGGATGGATGTTTGTTACTCTTTCACGTAAAAACTACTGAACGGATTTGGACGCACACAGGTGGCTTATAACCAGGATTAAGAAATAGGATACTTTTTATCCCGATATTCCCACGGGATCGAAACTTATGCGGGTGAAACCGCGGGGCGTTTCTAGTAAATAAATAAATTCTTTATTTCATCAAAAGCTATCACATTATAGTATCCAAAGACTAAGAGCATATAAGGCTTATAACTAGGTCACGATAGTTTTATTCTCTGACTCCTAAGCTAGGTGTAAGTGCCTGTGTCTTAGGAGCCAGTGATTCTTCGTTAGAAACAAAGCCATATTATACTAAAAGCTATTTTATAGCTAAAGCTATTTTTTAACTAAACCTATTTTCCACTAACTCCAATCAACCCTCCTGGTTGATTGGAGTTAGTTAAGTTGAGTGAGTTAGTTAATTAAGGCGTTTATCGTGTTATAGGCAAGCCCTAAAACACCTACCCAGACCTACCTATAAGCCTTTACTGGTAGTGACTGTTCTTTTTACCCGCCTGCCTGTCCCAGAAGGAGGGTAATGTATTTTTAATCAATTTTGACGGAGCTTGAGTAGTTGAGGACATTTTCCCTTATACATAATGTACCTATCTAAATGTTGGGAGATGACGTCACATATTCATATTTTTCTCTTCTTGTTCACACACTATCATCACATCACATTGTCTTTTTCATTTCTCCTTTCGCAGATCTGCTGGAAGAAATTTCTTAATAAATAAGCAGGAAGTACCTTGGTACTCAAAAGTTATATATGGCGTATCTCTATCTATTTTATTGTGTGTAACCACATACATAATAAAATAAATAAGATATCTAATAAAATGATGTTTTTTGTACCGAATAGCCTAATATTAACCTTCAAGCAAAAGCTTGCTGCAGATTTTTTATATGTGCGTCAAAGAGTAATCCGAGCTGACGTTCAACTCGTCATCACGGTTAACCAAAAGTAATGTGCTAATTTTGTCAACATTGTTGTAAGGATGACCCACAAACCTACATACAGCTTGATCTTCACATTGCAGCAGATGCGTGCAGTATCGTATATCATTCATTATTAATACTCTTTGTTTGCAGAGAAACAAACTGCTCTGAGGTACCATTTGATAAGAAATGTGTCAAACTATTGGTACGTATATTATAGGTTAGTACTTAGACAATCGCCTTTATTATATTGGCTTACAATTTACAAGCTAACACTAAAATAACAAAATTATGTCCTAACTTAACTAGAACTATCTACGAACTAAACTATAGCGTCGAAAAATTTAGCGCCTATTGTAGGTACATGTTTGTGAAGGGCTCAACAGCCCTTTACAAACATGTAGATGATAGGTGTTGACCTATCATCTACATACCACATGTGAGTTGTGACTGTTCCTAAATTACCATAGACTGCTAAAGTCTCGTTTTTCTTAATTATGTTAATATTAGTATTTAAGTCGTTTCGCCCTTTTGAGAAAAAAGGCCGCACCTCAACCCGCACGGCCTTGTAGAGCTCGTCTCCTGACAGGACACTCTCCGACCGATTGTAATAAAACCCCAGTAAGCACTGGGTGCCTCAGAATAAATTCGAATTTGAATGTGTTCTAAGAACAAAATGCGCGGAACGCGGGGTGCGGGGGGAATGACAAGTTAGACACCATTTTGTGGAAATTCAGTCGCCATGTTGCGTTTCTCGGGGGAGCAACGTGCTTTTTGTGAAATCGCGTTTCTTCAAAACAATAAATCTTACGTGATCGTGCGTCGTCGACAAAAATATCGTTTACATGATTTTCGATGAGAGGTGACATCAGATGGCCCCCGAGGAGCCCAGACCTCACACCACCGGTTTTTTTCTTCTGGGGTTATCTGAAGAGTCGGGTGTCCAATAATACTCCATCAACTATATCTGAATTGAAGGAAAACATTAGACAAGAAATCAACAACATTCCTACTCCACTTCTGAGGCGCATTTTCAAGAATGTTAGAGATCGCTTTGAAGAGTGCCAGAGCCGCGAAGGACGACATTTGAATAATATTATTTTCAAAAAGTAATTTTCCCATGTCCTCAGTTTCTGGTTTTGTAATTTAACGTGTATTATATAAATATATTTAATTTGTTAATTTTTTATGCATCTACAAAAGTTAGTTTTTTCTGAGACAGCCTGTATATTGCGTTATCCCGACTTAGAAAGCTAATTATTAGGTATAGATTTTTTTAGGTATCTCTTCGTTGACGCTTCTGTCTACTTCAAGTTTCGAATTACGCTATCAAATCGATGCTTTCAACCATGAAAGCTTAAAATGAGGCCCATCGCCCATGACGTTACTCAAAAGGAGCGTGTTACAATCTCAAAGCACCAATGAGTGGACTGAATGCCACAGCAATATTAGGTATTTCAACGGTGGTCACCTCATCATCATTGGCATCCTTGTTCCACCCACTGCTGATTATACGCCTCCTCCCTTTTGTGCCATGCTTCCCTGGTCTTCCGGTCCAGGTGTTTCCTGCGATTTTCTGTAGATCGTTCACCCACCTGGCCATTATTCTGGCAACGCTTCTGCTACTTTTTCTCGGCAACCATTCCGTTAGGGCTCTGCTCAATATTTTCTTTGCAAACGTTAGACGCAACCTCGCCGAGCAAATCAGTTCTCATCCATTCCCTCTCAGAAATAAAGCTGATAAACTGTCGGGTACTGCTCCTCTTCATTCTTTGGTCTCGCGCCCTTCGGACAACTCCGAGATCCTGCAACTCGTTCAAGGATTAATTCTATTCTACAAGGATTAGTTCAAGGATAATTATTGTGCTGTCGGATTTGACCACATACCAGGCCGCTCCACCTGCCATCACCACGTCTAGCCCAACTCACGACGTTCACCTACAGGACGTGAATTACTAATATTGTGAATAATCTTTCAGGAAATTCTCTTTATCGTTGTCTTTTCTCTCTACAGCTTTAAACACATGAACTTTACGCACTTGCACCATTTATTACTTCTTCACAAACAGAGCTGCAATAAAATGTGTGTTAAATGCAATTACTCACAAATAAGACGGATTGTTTACACTAAAACAGCTCACACGCAATTGGAATCAGCTGAATCTAAAACATGAAATGTTCCTTTCATCTGCGGAACAACATATGTAAAATAATATTTGTAAATACATCGCGCGTATGATTCCTAACGAGACAAGCAGAGATATAATTGGCGCTGCTGTAAACAAACATTAAAAAGGTTAAATAAAAGTCTTAAAATTTTCGAGGACACAAAAATGAAGTAGATGTATTATTAGATAGTATACCAACTGCGAGCGATATTGCTAATCCATTGCTTCAGATGTTCGAAAAATTTGTTTGCTCATCAACGTAAATAACGCGATGAATGTTGTTGAACTGTCAAAATGAAAGCCATTGCTACTGTTAGTATGTTACGCAATTACCCCGCTGTAGTTATAAACTTAGAATTTGTTACCCTCCTGCAATATTCCTTTGGTATTTTCTTCCAAAAACTAGTAGAGAAGTACTTAATTTCTTACCGTCATAAATTGGAACGATGCCCAAGCATTGCGCCAATGTTCCAAAAAAAAAGCATGTGCGGTCGGGGGACCCCCGTCACACACACTCGTATACTGGGTGACAGGGAAACTCGTCGTATTCCTTGAAAGGCGTTATACTAAAGGTCATTAGCAACAAATTTAGTCCAGTTAACTAGGGGTCCAAACTGGATGGATGCTGACCTGTGTCTGTTCTTCGATTTTTTTAAAATTAGCTGACTTGTTACCAAAAATAATCAAATATGAGAAAACACATAATTTCAGAAATAAAAGGTCTTGTTCACTGGACTTAATTTGTTGCTAATTACCTCTAGTATAACCCCCTTCAAGGAATACGCCGAGACATTTTTCGTTACGCAACGATTTCTACCAGTTTATACTTCAACCGCAAGCCGCGTTCCAAAAATAGAACTGCATTTACAAAGCCGTAAATTGCAATACAACATACAAATTACAATCCTTTAATAACTCGGATCTTACTCATAAAAACAAACACAATTTAATATCCCATAAGGCTGTAACACACTTTTCCATGTAAATAACAATAAAAGCAGCGATTTATGTTCTCCTCAGTACCGTATCGATAGTAAAAGTGAACGGTAACTGCAATTGGTCTATCGTAAACTATGCGGCGGAATGTACAGTCACGAGCACCAATATGTCAACACTTGGCAACTTTCAATTGCGATTTTTTCGTGAAATAACGAATGCAACGTTGAAATACCACAAATTACATATAGCTATGGGTTCGAAAATGCTATGTTCGTAACAACATAAAAATTCATAAAAAAATAAAGGAGTAAATCGCTTTTGAATAAAGCCGAGTGTATACATACTTTTGGTCGTGACTGTACACCCGTGTTTTTTGCCGTACGAACTGCCAGGTGTCTGGCATCTATCAACTAGACCACAAGTCGCTATTTCGGCACGAATTTCCTGCGAATCGTTCGCATAATTGAAGATTAGACAGCATTTTCGAAATTTTCGTAGTTTTTTGCTAACTGGAGGGTGTGTGATGAATAATGAATGAGTGGTAATGGCTTAACATGCCAATCAAAACGTTCATCAAGGTCATCTGTCTGTATAGGTAGGTTACTGTATACATAACATTAAACGCTGATTAGAAACGGTGGGCTTTTTAAGAAAACTACCGTAAGTAATTGTAAAGATTTCCCAAAGAATACGTTTACGTAGCCAATCAAGGACCATCAATCTTCATATTCTTATACTCAAACTCACACACTCACACTCTTCATATTTCTGTTAAGCTTTTGAGTTTATAGCTGATTAGAGATTTTGTGAAACCAGTGATGTTATTAGAAATTGTTTTGAACAAACTAAATAAGACCACCATATCTTGATGGGATGTAGAGTTGGTCTCGTATTAGGAAACCTTTTACCCAGTCGCGACTAGACATTCAAGGAGAATGGTCAAAACGATGTTCTGATGGCTTCCAGTCTAACCGGATGCAGCTGAATTCCAGTATTTTACATGGAGCGACTGCCTAGCTAACCTCCACAACCCAGTTAGTCAGTAATACGATAGCCCTTGGTTAGACTGGTTGTCAGACTTTCGGGCTACTGACGACCCGTAACGACTGTCATAAATCCACGAATGACAGCCGGGAGCAACGGCTTTCAACATGGCTTTCGGCTTTCGGCTTCAACGTGCTTTCCGAGGCACGGACGGGTTCTGGTATGTAAAGATGGTCACCCATCCACGGACCAACCGCGGCAAGCGTAGCTACAACCTGCTCGATCAACCCGTGCGTATGTTATTACTTAGCCACAATGGCATCTATAATTCTATAGTGCCAAATTGCAGCACTTCGATAACACAGTCAGATTGAATCCACTGCACCCAATTTAACACTACTCTTCCAAGAAAAGATAGTATAGGTTGCCAAGGATATTTGGCTAGAATTTCTATTTACCATGAGGATGAGGCATCAAGTATTTCTGGAAGTAACTAATTTCGAATCTAAACATGGCTCGTTATGAAATATGTAGTGGTAACAGATTCATTACATGAAAGATATGGGAAACATCATCCAGCCCATTTTACATACCCAAGTTTCTACCAGCAGGATCTTTACTAAGTTAACTTTACCATCATCATCCACAGCCCGACTTCACCCCCGGTCGAGCATAGGCCTCTCTTTTCTTATGCCAATCCCCACGCTCCTGTGCTAGCCTCATCCGGGTCCTACCCGATGGTAACAATGTCCTCTGCCCACCTCGCAGCCGGACGACCGACACTATTTCTCTGTCGTACTCCACCTGTCATCACAGCGGCTTGCCAGGTCTCCTCAGTCCTGCCCAACTCCATTTCAGTTCCATAACTTACATTATGTTAACTTTATACTTATATAAGTACAATTAAAGTGCCCATAGGTTTCTATATTTGCACCTACCTATATGTATTATAGGTATACTATATGTATTATAGGTATACTATATGTATTATAGGTATACTATATGTATTATAGGTATACTGGTATTTACCTACATCCGGTTAGACTGCAAGCCAACCCCGACATAGTTGGGTTGGCTAAGCAGATGATGAGGTATATTCTATTCACAACTATTTCAAACAACATGTTTATATGAACTTGAGTGCAAAAGTAGATGAAAGCAAACGCTGAAATAAAATAATATACTTTAAAACGATCATAAATCACACACAAATACACACCCGGTCGGTCAAATAATAAACATCATACATTCCCGGAAGAAAACGTTACAATGAAAAATTATTACAATATATAGAACCAGCGGGGTAATTGCTTAACATACTAACAGTAGCAATGGCTTTCATTTTGACAGTTCAACAACATTCATTGCGTTATTTACGTTATTGAGCAGACTAATTTTTCGAACATATGAAGCAATGGATTAGCAATATCCTTCAAAATGATTCAGATTGTGATTGATAGTGTGTTACGCAATTAAGGTGTTCGTTCTTATTTATTTAATAAAGAATACTTTCTCTAAAAAGCTTACAGTACCTACTACAATATAATAATCGTTTATATAGCTCCTTGCTCTTATTTTATGTTTATTATTGTATAAGTATATACACCGTTAAATTTTGATCGTTTTAATCCTTAAAAGGGGTCATTTTACTCATCATTATGAACAACTTTTACTACGGGACCAACCCTGATATCGTAAAAAAAAATCAGTTGATCCATACATTATTTCTAGTTATGCGAACATAAAAAAAACAGAAAAGAACAAAACAAAAAATCAGTTGATCCATAGATTTATGGATCAACTGATTTTTTTTTCACGATTTCAGGGTTGTTTGCCCTTTTAATCCTTCCAAAGGTTGTCTTTAAAATAACGATTTTAGCGACAAGTCTGCCCATTGTGTTATCCTATGTAAAATTTCTACATTATACCTTGAATCCGTATATTACCTACATAATAATGAGAATTATATTCTATTCATCATGCTGAAAATCCCACACGCAGTAACATTCTGAAAACACTAGCATAAATAACAATATAACCTGTAAGTATATGGATGGCTATTTGTTGGAAAACCCATAAATATCTCAACTCCAATTTGATTACCTTACTTCTATTAGTATTGTATTGTAATGTTCCTTTGTATAACACCTACGCCGTCTTTCTATGGATGCATGGACAAATAAACGGACAATTACGTATGTATGTATGTATGATGGTGTGACTCATGAAATGTTTGATTAAGATTCAATTTGCCGAAACTGGGGATAATTTGATTGAAATTTTGGGCTAAAGATGAAGGGTAGGCGGCATCCTTACCAACTCTTCTTCGAATCTGCTGTCCACTTTGATTGCTTACCTATTGCTTGCCGGACACGAATTTTTATGTATGGATATACCTATACATGATATATCTAGGCTCTACGTCGGAACTTTATCAATACTTTTGAAACACAGCATTAAACCTGCAATGATCTTTTGCGTAACCCCTAAATATTACAACTCTTCTATCTCTCGGGTCTCCAATGAAACACACTATCAGCAGTACCTGAAGGAAGTTTACTGCCTCACCACGAGTTAAAACAGACGGAAAGACGGTCTGACGGACATGACGAAATTATAAGAATTCCATTTTTGCCATCTGGCTACGAAACCTTAAAACCGACTGACATCATAGACGACTCATTTACTTCATATACTAATGGCTCGATATTTCTATTGTTACAGGTAGCAGAGAAGCAGCATGCCATGCGATGAGCGAGAGCGTCTCGGTGGTACTACATCAAACCAACATCACGAGGCTAACGGCTAAGGCCATCCATGCTGCCGGCTACCATCTGCATCGAGTTGAGCATCTGTAAGTAACTTAGACCCTATCTGTTATAGGCATAAATATCCGAGTTTTATCCCTATAACATCATCCACCACCAACCGAAAATGCAGTCTCCATTTAGAATATTAACCCACGCCACGCTTAAATGGAATTGGGCTGGACACATCTGCGGCATGTCAGACGATCAGTGGGCCAAACTTACGACCCAGTGGGTCCCGCTTAATGGCAAACGACATCGTGGCAGGCCCAGATGGAGATTGCGGGATGAGCTGGATTCCTTTCATAAAGATTGGTCCTTGGCAGCTCTGGACAAAGAGAGGCGGAAAGAGAGTAGGGAGGCCTTTGCCCAGCAGTGGGACAGTAACGGTTAATAAAAAATTAAAAAAAAAAAACCAGCAAAATTGGGCTGTTCATGAATACACTACATTCAAACTTATATGCTGACAAGTCATGTGCTCGATGGCATTCCCATCGGCAAAAATTACGAACTTCCATGCAAACTTTCATCCCATTCCATTTCTTTCTTTCTTTCAACTTTCTTTAACTTATTTAATTTTAAATAATCCTTCGCTTTTGTTATATAAGGAACTCTTGAGCAAAATTTCTAGCTTCTAGACCCAACGGTTTAGGTTGTACGTTGTCTGTCTGAAAATTGCTTTGATAGCTTTCTTTCTTCCTGTATAATTAAAGATATAATTGGGTCTATCCGTAGTTGTTATACTAAGATAGGGGCATTTAAGGCCTTGGACGGATTATCACTTTCAGCATAACATTTCGTCCCCTTCATGTAATGTTGTCTTTTTTATTCTGTGCACGTCCACAATATTGGGTATCGTATATCTTTCTTTTCTTAGATTGTGTATTTATCGTCTTTGTCCCTGGGATCAGTTCTTTCCAGTATTACTTTTTGGAGAGGCTTTTCGCCTACAAATAATCTTGTCGTATTACGGTTTGTCGAAATTCAGTTTTAAGTCAACTGAGTGACATGAGAGATTGACGCTAATGTTAGATATAAAAAAAAATTCATGTTATCTTATCGTTATCACTGATCTCTTTGTTAAGACTCGCACCTGTTACCTGATTTCTCAAATCGACATAGTAACACGTTTTACGAGCGTATATTTTTGGTTTCAGATCAATAATGGATGCGCCGAAACTGGACCACATCGCCGTCGAAGATCTGACTAAGATGCCTAATCTTAAATCTTTGTGAGTATTTACGATACAACCCATAAATCAATAATAGTTTATTGACTTGTAGCATTATTGAAATTTTTCAGAAGATATACACATATTTTGAAATGTATGGATTTTTCCGCTTTATAGGTAATTGTAATGGCTGTGTGCTGCTTTAACTAAAGGGAACTTTATTTATTTATATAAATACTTTACTGTACACCAGAAAATACATAACAAAAACAATACGTTTAACCCTACAACACATACCCTGTCCTGCTAACTTAGCCTGTTGGTTTAGTAGGAATCCAATAATCAATAGTTCCAACTCTAATACTGAAATGTTCAACTTTCTAACTAAAATAAACATATGTTTTAAAGCTCAAAAATAAGAACTCATTTTAGATGTTCATGATGAGTTCTTATGAGCTATTATTCCCCGTACGTAAGATCCAACGGGGTGATTGCGTACCAAACACACATAAAATGGCAATCTTTTTCATGTTGACATCCAATGCTTCATTGATGTGAAAAATTCATCTGCTCAACAACGTAAATAACGCAATTTGAACGTGGCTCAACTATCAAAATTAAAGGCATTGCGATCGATTGTCATTTATTGTGTGTTACCCCACTGGTAAGGGCAGTAGGATGATGACATCATTCCCAGTATGTCGGGTAGGTACAGCAAACTGAACAGCTACCATAACATCGACGAGTCACGTTATGCGTCTGTCAGTTCACGCTTATTATGAAAAGCATAAAGTATACCAGTGTCTCTTGGCAAAGCACCAGAAACCTGACCCGTAGCGTCGCAGTTACGTTGGGACTTGGGCGTCAAACGCAAACAACCTCACATACGGTTTAAAACTTTTGTGACGCAGGAACAGAGTATGCTGCACCTAACGTCGGCAAACAAACAGATTATGTAGTTGTGCTAGATATAGAAAATGTTAAGTAAGCAAAGATACCGTCAAGTAAGAACAAAAATCGTAAGTGATGGTGTTGTTAGTGCATAACCATTGTTAAATAATTATAATCAGGGATACTTACCAGCTCTTCTATGGCATAATTCGCCCATAATGTTTCCACTGCTGGGACACACGCCTCGTCTCTTTGAGAGGAACGTCAAAGGGGGAGGGGTGTCTTCTATGGATCGTAAGGATATACCAACAAATTAGGGAAGGTGACGTGAACACTGTCGATTTATCTTCACTTCCATGAATATGATCCAAATTCTGCTAGGTATTTTAAGCTTTCGCGGAAATTAACTAGATAGAGAAATGTACGGTGCGACCTTCCCAAGAAATGTTATTGTACTTGATATTTCAAGTCCTCTGGCTCTAAGGTTGTCGTCGAAGTGAAAACTTTTTCAGCTATATCTTGGTCGCCACCTAGTGCAATCCACTTCATTCTATTGAAATGGTCTACTTAACTGTAAATAGTGTAGTAAGATAAGAAAGATATATTATATACAGAAGCTGAGTGGTGTAATTTTATAAAAATAAATAAAAAACAGTAAGTGAAAAATGTTTGTTTTTGTCAGGTTTATAACGCAAGCACCGCGGCTTCACAGAGTGGCGCCATTACCTTCGCTGCCCGAGCTGCGCACATTGTACGTATGTATTTAATTTTATTATTGTTTTGTTCATAACAATAACAAGCCCTGACTCATACCACAAGTACACCAGCATTATTTTCATTAAATAATGTATGTATGTTGATTATTGACCGTTTATGAATGATTGAATCTGCAATAGGTAGGGCTGGCTTATCTGAATGATAGCGGCTTTGTTCAACGGCTATCCATATATTAATGGAACAATATTAAAAGATTTACCTAGTCCTATTACCAATTTCATTTATTTTAATCATTGTTGGTTAACTAGCTGGGTTCAGCTAGATACTGATTGAGTCATAAAAATGGATGACAAAAATATTACGACAAAATAAAATTGAATTTAGGAAAGTAATTAAGGCAGTATAATTGTTTTAATTGCAAAATATACCGTCGCCTTGCCAGCTGTTCTGCCACCATGTTATTATCTTTTCCATCAACAGCATCATAACGACGTCTGGTCTGGTGGAGGTCCCCAACCTGAGCCACGTGCACGACAACAAGAAGGATAACAACTCGCTCGCCTATCTGCAAGCTATGTGAGTAGTACTTGTACTACTCAGACTAAGGAAAAGAATAGACATGACATACCTACGAAAAAAACGTGCATACCTAAAATGTGAGTCTGGCACAAAGATGGCGGCTTGCGGCATGCGGCAGCCTAACACACTGCACCTACCTATAATAAATGCAGCCTTATGCAAGTTCGAACACTATAAACAAGCAAAATGTGTAAGCAAAATTTTATTTAAAACACTGAAACAAACAAGTCGCGCTGACAACTGATCGACTTGTTATTGAACTTGTTGGTTGTGACGAAACATGGCGACCGGCCGCAGTGAGATATTTTGTAGATAATGTTGCCGTTTTTGGTATTAATGATAAAACTACTGTTGTCCTTTTTTAAATATGATTACCCTCATAAGTTAAAAAGAGATGCCGATATGTCAGTAACTATGCCGTTGAAATACATCACATTCCTATAACTACTGTTCGTTATGCCGAGTCCTTTCTTTTCCTTAGTCTGAGTTGTACTACGTCTTCTTCTTCACTTTAACCCAGACGCACGTCAGCCTTCTAGATAGAAGCATCCAGAAACATAGCAGCCAGAGTATGGAACCTGTGATGGAGTGATGTGATGGAGTGGTCCATGAGTGGGATGTTCGATTCGATCTGTTCCATTACTGGCCTCAGCTGACATTCGAGGTAGTCGAATTCGGATTATACCCTGCAAGATCTTAAAAGTATTCTTTTTTAAATGCGGGGTCTGATTTTTTTAGAATCTTACCAGAAATTGTTACTTTCGAGCTGGATACGGCCAGCTTTGGGCTTGTCACCTCGAAAGTAGCACATTCTGGTTAGAAGCACGAAATGCAAGTATTCAGTGAATACTAAAGTGACCAATATTTTACCAATCAGTTATCTTTTTCTACTTTTTTCAGAGATCTAGAAGGCAACCACATCAAGCGACTATCACCGCACGCACTGCGCGTGCGCGCCGATCAAGTGTAAGTCCCTAGGTACATACACAACATGTGCTATTTTATTTCGTTTCCTTGGTTTAACGCCTTATTTGCCATAGATTAGTGCAAGCTTGTTTAGTACCGATGGGTCTATATTTATGAGAGGAGAAAAAGTTTTTCGTAGACCCGTGCAAGAGAAACTAACCTACCAATGATTCGACCACTGAACTTGCCATCTACGAAATAAAATATCTTAATTCAATCCATCAAGCAGCCGTATGCAAGTATGCAAAATTGGCTTAGGATAATAAAATTATCCATAAATACCTTAGGATAGTTGATAGGAAGCTTCTTCTTGTTAGCATATCGATGGCAAAAAGTTCAAAGATCTTTGGCCCAAAATTCAGCTGCGCGAACTCCGCTCACTGACGCAGTCATAAGATCATCAAGTGCAGTAACAGAGCATGTGGCGCAGTATGGAAGGTGGGCCATTGTCTGTGGGGAGGTGCCGCATACGCACTGGATTTATAAAACAAACTGTAAAATGGATAATTGATCGAAAGAAATAGAAAAAATATCACACATTCTTATGCGACATTCAGTCTTTACGACGGTTAGACAACCAACCTTTTTTTCTGTAATTCAAACTTGACAGTTTCAATGTTATCTCATGGAGTATCTTGGCAAATAGCTCGATGCTTATCCTGCGCTATCTCTAATCTAGTCTTAGGGAGTTTGCTCAAGTAATTGCAGCCATAAGTGAAAATTATTATCTTTATTAGGGCAGCAACTAGGTATCGCGGAATGGTCGATTAGGCACATTCTTAGGGGTTATAAATGTGTGAATAGGAATATACTTTTCTGTTTGCTCTTACTCTGTAGATATCTGATAACTTATGTTGCTATATTTAATCTTCGGCTTAAGTTTCCGTGTATAATTTGTTATAGGTCTAATCAGCAACCAGGATATACACACATCAACACTGTCTAGGGATATTTTGGATTTACTCAATTTACTCAAAATTTATTAAAAATAACATACAACATGCATATATTTTTATAAAGCCCATTTATCAGACTACACTCCAACAATAAAAGAAAACTATTTTTTTTTCGTAAACAATTTTTTATTCAAATAAAGAAAAAACGTGAAATAATGGTAAAACTAACAATGAATGTGTTTCTCAAGAAAAAGTGAAAAATAAGGAAAAATTAATCTGTTTTTAACAGTTATGTGAAAAATCAGTAGTCAGTAAAACCACCCATGACGTTAATAACGGTCCTGCAACGGTTTTTCATGCTTTGGATTAAGTTATCCAAGTCTTCTGCGGTATATTGTCCCAAGTCCGGCTAAGATGCAAAAAAAGTTGCTCTTCTGTCGCAATGTTTGCAGGGAAATTCCTCAAAGCCCTTCTTTGGAGCATGTCCCACGCGTGTTCTATCGGGTTTAGGTCAGGCGATTGAGCGGGCCAGCCTAAGACCGATACGCCGTGCTCCTGCAACCAGCTCGTCACCACTCTCGCTGTGTGCGGACGGGCGTTATCGTGCATGAGCGTGAATTCTTGGCCCATTTGTAGTCGATGGGGGTAGATTATTGGTACTAGCATCTCGTTACTGTATGTTTCAGCCGTCATGGTGTTTCTGATCCAAACGAAGTCGGTTCTTACACCAACACGAATTCCCGCCCAAACCATAATTGTCCCGCCGTGGTATGAATAGACTTCCTGAGGATGTTGCAGACGGCTCTCACGACCAGGAACTCGCCAAACACGTACTCTACGTGTATCGGGATGGAAACCGAACCGGGACTCATCGGTAAACAGCACTACAGACCACTGGTTATCTTCCCAGAGCAAATGTTCACGAGCCCACTCTAGTCGTCGTCCACGATTTCCTTGGCGTAGTGCTGGAGTACGAAGCGGTCTGCGAGCATGAAGGTTAGCTTCATGCAGCCTTCTCCTCACAGTTTGGTCACTCACAAGCAACTGGTGCTCTGACTGGAGCCTCTGAACCAACTGCATGGCCGTAACATTTGGTTGTCTTCTCGCGGCAACTTGCAAAAATCAGTCTTGTCGTTGAGTGGTTATACGCTTCCCGCCTGGGTGTCTTTCAGCCACATCACCAGTAGCACGATAACGTGACCATAACCTTGATATCACGTTTTGTCTTGTTCCAATCTCCTCAGCAATACTCCGTTGAGTAGCCCCAGTTTGGAGCATGCCTACTGCCCTTAAAATTTCCTCTCTCGTTAAATGGCGCCGCTGCATGATGCACACAATAACATTAATTCGAAATTAACCGATAACTTGTTATAAAACTTAAATTTGACACAAAAAAACAGCCAAAAACTACTGTAGGTAAATGAAACCTTCGGACTTCGCTACCATTATGCCGCGTAAGTCTTTTGTTTTTAATTTATTTTTTCAAATTCAAATTTAGAATCGTTCAAAAAGGTTTACAAAATAAGCTTTCTTCAAATGAATTTAAAACTGGCCAGTATTTTTTGAGTTTAATAACTTTATACAAAATATCCCTGGACGGTGTTGATGTGTGTATTTGCTAAAAATGTAAACAAATATGAGTTTATGGAAAAATAACTTTAAATCCTACAAAATAAAGTTCAGTTTACGCTACAACTTCAAACATTTTTATATTTTTTTCAATAATGCTACTCACTCTGAAATAAACTTAATCACCATTAAAATAAAGTTGATATTTGTTTACCTTGAAATAACGTCAATTTGAAACAAATAAAATTTGAATATAGGTACCAAGTATTTAGTAATTACGAATGTCGCTGTGAATTTAGTTAAGAATACGTTACTTAATTATTATTATTATGAGCCTGTGTTGCCCCCCTGGAGGGCAAAGGCCTCCCCTCTCGCTTTCCACATTTCCCGGTCTACTGCGATTGTGGGCCAATCCTTTTTAGTGTTACTTGTGCTTTATTAATTTTACTTGTTGCCTGCAGGTCCCTGAACTACAACTTGTTAGAAGAGGTGCCTGCGTTTGCGTTCAAAAATGCACAGATATCTAAACTGTAAGTTGAAGTCAGTTCTAAGGTACCTAATTTGTTTTTCCGAATATACAAAAATATAAATAAATAACAGCATTGACCAAAACATCGAAAAGTTTGTTTATTGACGAAATATATTTTCTTTCAGGAGTTTCAGAGGGAACACTAAGCTGAAACACATAGATGATAATGCGTTCGCGTCAAACTTACTCCTCCGACAATTGTAAGTTCCTCATATCACTATTAAGTACATATACCTACCTATAGCTCTTCGTAGAGTCTCATACTATACATACAACCACTTGAGATCAGTGGAGTAATTGCGTAACACACTTTAAGTAGCAATAAGTTCCACTTTGACAGTTCAACAACATTCATTGCGTTATTTACGCTGTTGAGCAGACCAATTTCTTGAACATATAAAGCAATGGTTACCAATATCCAATAACAATAGCAATATCATTAATATGATTCAGATTAAGATTGGTAGAGTGTTACGCATTTAGGGCACTGAACCGGAAAAAGAACTGCCGGAAAGCGAAGAAGAAAACCGTTTGGGGTTAAGAGGTTTTAAAAAACTATACCCATCTACTATACCGTCCTATATCAGCTAGGCAGACACTGGCTCGAGGCAAGTTTAATAAAGAGGTAATCTATTGTTTCAGAGATTTAAGCAACACCGCCATTACCTCCCTGCCCACTGCAGGCCTGCAGAACTTAGAAACACTTAGAATAGAAAAGACTCCTTCCTTGAAATACATCCCATCGATTTATGAATTTCAGGTGAGTTCCCTACCCATATAAACTCATCCATGTATTAAAGTAAAGAAAGTTCAATGCCGCCACCTTGTGTACCCTGACAAAACACAGACACCCCTTACTTCCTGTCGCACCTCAACCTATTAGAAAACGTAGACGGCGTTCACTACGACGGAATATAGGAAATGATTCGAAAGGTAATTTATTTTAATGCTCAGTCAAAAATTGGTCCAAAACTAAGGCCCACATTATACAAAGATCACAGCTTTTGGGTCATCATAAACTACGCATGTAACATATCCACCACCAGCAAGTTGTATATTGATTCTTAACGACTTCGTAATAAAGAAATAAAATGCGTTTATTGGTATAAATACAAATAAAAAAGTAAATAATTATGTCAAAAGGGCCTTAGCTCAGCATAATGTTAGATGGCAACACTTGGTACTACCACCTGATGCTAATTTTCAAGCTCAGCTTATGAAAATACGCAGTCTAGTTCTTCACTCTACTCCTTTCGTAATCTTTACATACACACAAAACAATTAGCCACAAAAGAACCGTTTAATAATTTATTCTATGTTTCGACCCCAGAGTCTCCAGAAAGCGTACCTGACGCACCACTTCCACTGCTGCGCGTTCCGCTTCCCAGAGCGACACAACCCCACACGACACAAGCTCTACGAGACACAAGTGGCTCTCATGCAAGCGGTACGACAATCTTACTATAAGTATATTGTTTTTTTTAACTGAATCCATATGAGATACGGGTAAACTGTTTTAGTAAACTACTTGGGTACCTGAAGTGCTTGATGACAAACAAACTCAAACCATTTATATTTCAATTATTAGACAATATTCAAAAGTGCCTGTAAATGGTTCAGAAATATGAAGCTATGTAGTTGGCCATTCCAAAGCGTACACATATTTTAGTTTTAGTTCTCTCAACATTCTTTTGTTCAGAAATGCGCGAATGGCGGTCAGCAGAAAACTCCGCAATTTCGAAAGCGGAGATCGTTGCAGGCGATCAAAATGTTCCCGCCCCAGAACAACTCGAACATCACCACGTAAGAACATGACACAATTAAGATATTTTGCACTACTTATTCTACAAAAAAAATGCTGGCATTTATCTCTTCCTTTTTCCCTATTTACAAAAATAACCTAGAAAGAGTACCTACCTATTATGGTGAAAACCGCATCAAAATGCATTGTGTAGTTAAGAAGATCGAAGCGAAGACATACACGAAAAACGACTTTCTATTAATATTATCAATCTGTACCTACTAATAATAAAGCTGTAGAGTTAGTTTATTTGTTTGTTTGAACGTGCTAATCTCTGGAACTACCGGTCGATTTGAAAAACTCTTGAGGAAGGCTTATGGTTAGGTCCATAAGGAGCCGAGCAAAAACAAATAATGTCAGAAAGAACGTGGAAATAAAGTGATAGCGTGGGCAGAAGCTAGTAGGTAACATTTATAGATGCGAAACGCAGGTTTTCTTTTAGATTCCTATCAAACCAAGCCGGTTGTAGCATTCGAGACAACAAAATCGAATCAGCATATACTTATTTGGTGATGCCAAAAACAAATAAAATAACCACCAAAACTTTTCCCAGAGACTCCATGGAAGACGACGTATCAACAGCCACGACGAGCGAGGAATACGACGGTAAAATTATGGACGAGTACTTCTCCGACTCAGGCAGCTGGGAGGATGAAAACGACCAGGGGGAGTTCCATGATCCCGTCAACAACAGCCTGGGGGTCGGGTTCGCGACCATATCGGCGGAGTGTGGGAACTTTAGTATTAGGTGGGTATTGAGAACTTGAGAGACGGCTTTGACCTTTTATCGGGGTTATTTCTAACCTTTTAGCCTTGTAGTGAGACATTATATTAGTGACAAACTTGGTACTGGAAATAAAGATTACATGTGCAATAAATGTAATAAACTCAATATTTGCCAAGGCAAACGTTTGACTTTCGCATGGAAGATATTTCGAGTAGGCGTCCCCTAAGGGAACGTTTTGAGTCCCTGGTCCTTTTGGGTTTTCTTGAGAATTTAGAATTTGCTAAGTTACATTATTTATTCTGTATTCAAACGATTTCATATCCCCTGTTATTGTATAAAACTTTAAAATTAATCGATTTCAAATATTATTTAAAACTTTATAATAGCTAAGTAATTTGCCTGCTTTATTCCAGCCCAAGAAAAGTGGAATGCACGCCCGCACCAGACGCCCTAAACCCTTGCGAAGACGTGATGGGCTGGTCGTGGCTCCGAGCAAGCGTGTGGTTTGTCATCACAGCCGCGGTCGTAGGCAACGTTGCCGTTCTTCTCGTCTTACTAACCAACCACACTGAGATTACCGTCCCGAGGTTCCTCATGTGCCACCTCGCGTTCTCAGACCTCTGCACTGGACTCTACCTCTTCATGTTAGCAGTCGTAGACCTCAGGTCTTACGGAGAGTTCTTCAACTACGCCTACGATTGGCAGTACGGCGTCGGCTGCAAGGTCGCTGGCTTCCTATCAGTATTTTCTGGACAGCTATCTGTCATCACCCTTACTATAGTCACGTTGGAGCGCTGGTTCGCCATAACGTATGCAATTTACTTAGAAAGGAGGATCTCTTTATCAGCCGCGGCCAAGATCATGATGGGCGGTTGGCTGTACTCCTTTTTGATGGCTGGCTTGCCGCTGGTCGGCGTGTCAGACTATTCGTCTACCTCAATATGTTTGCCGGTTGAGAGTAAGGATGTGGGAGATGCTGTGTACCAAGGAGCCATATTTATGGTGAGCGCGCTTGCGTGGGTCACCATAGTTGTGTGCTACGTGCAGATATACAGGTCTCTTGGAGGAGGGGAGAGCTATGGAGGGAGGGGGGCAGCCGCAGCGGCTGAACGACGGATAGCGAACAAGATGGCGCTGCTCATCGGAACCGACCTACTCTGCTGGGCGCCCGTAGCCTTCTTCGGGATCACAGCGCTAGCAGGCGCTCCACTAGTCGACGTCAGTCACGGAAAAGTGCTTCTAGTGTTTTTCTACCCTCTAAACGCTTGCGCAAACCCGTTCCTATACGCGATATTAACGAAACAGTACCGAAGAGACTTAATGACGTTGATAGCGCGAACGGGGCACTGTAATTGGTTGGTTGAGAAGTATAAGCTGGCTGCAACCCCCCCTCCCACCGCGCAAACCAACCAATCAGCGCCGGCGCAGCTCATGCCCCTAGTAGACTCCGATACGTACCAGAGGAGCCAGTCACAGTGCAAAGACAGTAGTGAAGCAATGCTTTAAGTGTGTAGTTGTAATTTAGATTATGTTGACATTATTATATGGGTATTTATTTTTTATTTTGTTGTTTTATTGATGTTCTGCTCTTTAATATCATAAAACCGAAAATTTGCCCAACTTAAGCTTGTCACCGAAAGTAAAGGAGAGGAAGATTTGAACCGCAAGTTGACTAGATGACAATCAAGCCAACCGACAGCCTATCGCAGTCCACTGCTGGACATAAGCCTCTCACAGGCTGCGCCACAACATGCATGCATGGTCTGTCAGGTCGCCAAAACCCCTACTATCACCACATTTCGCCGCTATCACCATTTTCAAATTGCGGGAATATATGCTAAAAAATAGAACAAACAATTTAAAACTCAAAAATCAGTCTACATACATTTATTTACAACCTTGTCAACTCAAAAACAACTGAGCATGTTCTTCCAACTCACTCAACACATTGCTATCAATATATTCCACCACTAACTTATCACCTTCCAACAAAATCTCTGCTTTCATGAGCTCCGATACTTCAACATCCATTTTTATCGGACATATGCAGTAACTGTCCAACTGTCTAAACAACCGAAGCTTCACAGAACTAACTTTGTTATTATCATTTTTAATATTATAAGAATCACAGATACTGTCTATAGAACGGCCTAAACTCCATTTTGAACTGATAAATACTGGTACAGTGTCTTTTAAATCTGGGTCTAAAGTTATGGATTCCAACTTCGCGATGTTATCCTCTTCTTGAATGATTCTTATTGGTTTGGGTTCCATGTTTGAAGGCTTTTTGATGGCGAAGTATACTCTGTCAGAAGGTGGGATGGTTTTGGGCCCGATTGCCTTTTGTTTTATTCTCATAAGGTGTATTTTTGAGGCTGTCTTCACTTTTGCTGATGATTGGAGGGCTCTGCGGATGTTTTCTGTGATCTGTAAAAGTAATCAGTAAGTTATATGCAGTATCAAAGCGTGGACCCTATGCAATTTATTTCTTTAGATTCAAGATTGAATTCAGAATAATTACCTTTTCTTGTAAATGTTTGTTGGCCTCTCTAAACTGTCTTCTTGGAGCTTCAAACTGCTCTATCTTGGCTGCCATAGTTTCATTGTCTATTTCTGGACAAGTGCTGATAAAACGAAGAATAGAGTTTATGGATTTTAAATATAAACAAAAAAAAAGGCTTATAAAATTGTCAAAATGGGATGAGATTTTAAGTACTTAGTTTTTAGAAAAAGGGCAATTCAGTGTTCTTTTGCCGAACATAATATTGGGGAAATTGTCTAAGTATTAATCTAAGAATACTTACGGGTGAAACCTATGGTCAATACAATAATGTTTATTACACTTTGAACACAGCATTTCATGGAGGTTTCCTTTCCTACAGCCTTTTTCTGAACATCTGAATATCTGGTCATCATTTTTGAGGTTAACTTCCTTGGGTTTTGGCGCCAACTCGCATTCCCCGGACAAGCAATGTTCGTTGAAATGTTCCCGGCAGCATACCTTGCCACATTTGCATTGGAGAGGTAGGAAGTCGGTTTGGTTGCAGTTCTGATACTGGCAGTGTTCACCAAGTGTAGGAAACTCCATCTCTATACTTGTCGTTGCCAAGTTCAATGAAGTTAGTAATTAGGTAGTGTTAATTTGTTTTTATGTAATAAATACCAATAATCTAGTTAGTAATTTATGAATTTCACAAAGGTTTTTCTTCTGAAAAATTTGTTTTTTCTTGAAATGGTAAATACCAAACTCAAAACACAAATAACCTGACGTTGCGTTCCAGCCCAAATTGAATTTATAGTATTTTTATTACTTTTCTAATTGACAACAGGATAGGTAATTACGTTCACCAAATAAGTGAAAAAGACAGCACACTTTAATGCTTAAAATTGATAAAATTCTGTAAACGAAACGGAATTTCGAAACGTCAGTATTATTTTCGCAAAACTGGCAGTCATTGTGATCGTTCAGAAATTTAAGACGTTTGAATTTTGTACAGACGCCAACACATCCAGCTACTACAATCTGTCAAATTTCTTTAATAGATTTTCAACTTTATCGCTAAAACATTAAGGTTCAAGGTTGATTGGGGAAGTTTGACAGTTTCGGGTAGCTTGATGTGCTGGCGTCTGTATATGATGGTCGATGAGGTACCTACCGTAAGCAGTGCTTTTATCAAATTCGGATCTAAAATGTGGATTAGCAATACTGATCAATACAGTATTCTAAATTAGTGTTGCAATGCGCACCAAGCTTACAATAAAATGATTAAGTATCTTTTCCCAGCCTTAACCGATGGCGTGAGGGTCATCCACATAATATCCCTGCTTACAGTTTGACAGTACAGTTCCATTTAGTTATTTTTACCTCTTATCTTGCATCACTCAAAAGCGCAATGATCTTTACTGTCCTTGCAATAAGGTTGCTGTTGGGTTGCCGCCACTGACAAGTCTGTCAAAATCCCAGTGACCTTTATAATCGCTAAAATAGGGTTGCTATTGGGTTGATGCTGTCAGAGATAATATAATTATGAAAGGACTGGAAGGCTGGTTTTCCTAGTTCAATTGTTTCAACTGACGTGCTATTGACTAACTGGATTTGGTGTCACAGAATCATTTAGGTAAATTAAATAGAGAAGTATCTATGGGAAATAATATTAACAAAGAAAACACATTTATTTAAGCTTAGTTTATTGCAATAAATCAATAAATAAAAGACATTTCACTTAGAACAATAGAGTCAAAGTCAAATCATTTATTTCAATACCACAAATTGGTGTCACTTGACTCAAGGTGATATTTCTAGAATTTTCTAAGACAGATAAAAAAATGCATTTTTAACGACAAAAAGTACAAGACTGCTACTGGTCCTTACTGGCTGTTAATATTACTGGAGGGTTCTAAACTTTGTCTTCTAATATTTATGTAAAATCTATTTTGTGTATAAAATTTTGCGCCGTATTATGTAGACAAGAGACTCACGAGGTAGTTCCGACTACTAACCGGGGCCATATTACGAAGTATTAATGCCACCATGATTCTGGTGCGAAAAAGGGATGTCGCTATAGCTCCATCTCTGTCTTACACTGGAATCATGATGGCATTAATCCGTCATAATACGGTCCTGTACTGTTATTAAATTAGTTTATACAACAGTGCTTCTACCATCCTGACTTTGCTTTTAATTTCTTTCCATTTTTCTATCTAGCTAAATAATTCTAAATAAATAGTTTCATCACATTGATTTCAAACGCGATACGATACGCGATATTGCTAAACCTTCACCGTGTTGTTACTGGCAAAGACATTAGAGTTACACAGTGCAAAAAAGAGATGGCGCGATACGTCTTGAATAGCACCATCTCTTTTTCGCACTGTCAAATAATTGTCAAAGTCATCTTATTGTCATTTTGACATTTCTCTATGCAGAATAATAATCAGCACTGTGTATAATCCCCTAGGCTACCTTTTCCTACATGAGCTTCAAGGTTTCCATAGCAGCCTGTAACCTCTCGATCTCTCCCTGCGACTGCGTTAGTTTTTCGGAGTTAGTCTTCTGTACTTCGACGGGTACTTTGGTCGTGTAGTCGTCGGCGGCCATCGCTTGTTGCAGCTTGGTTATCGTCTGGGAGAGGGTCTCTTTCTTCTTTTCTAGCTTTGTTATCTCCTTTTGGGGATCGATGAGACCCTGTGAAAATAGAATAAATTTGTTAATTGTTAGATAATGGCGCCGATTTTCTTGTTCACAAACTAAACTAAATTTAAGTTCAATGTTCTAAAATTAAGTTCAATCAAATTTAGTTTAGTTTGTGAACAAGAGAATAGGCGCCAATGTATCATGATCATCAGCATTTAGCCGTCTACTGTTCTTCAAAGGCCTCTAATACCGCACGCCATGTCTTTTTAAATATGCGTAAGAATAAATACTGGGGTCTAACAAGAGTCCAGAAGAAACATGATGAGACAGGCGTAAGGGTTATGTCGACGGTGTATGGAATCTGTACAGGTTTAACTTTAACTTTTTACTAACTTATAGCTGGTGAAATATGGGTATACAGTCACAATCACTGTAATATGTCAACACTTGGAAACTTTCAAAAGCGATTTTCTCGTGAAATAACGAATGCAACATTAAAATATGACATCACATAAACCTATGGGTTCGAAAATAATATGTTCGTAGTAACATAAAATTTAATTCAAAACAAAGGAGAAAATCGCCTTTGAATAAAGCCAAGTGTTTACATATTTATGCTCGTGACTGTACTATCCCTACTTACCCCTACATAAAAGAATACAGGTGTAATTTTACGTTACATACTTTCAGAACAAGATGCACTTCAATCTTATCCGACACCGTCAGTATGGAGCATCCAATCGGGGGCTTTTCATCTGACAGCTCACTGTTGGCTAACGACTGGACACTCCTGAACAGACCCTTCAGGGCTTCCACCTATAGGAACACACGAGGATATAGTCACTACAGAGTCTATTTAAATTAAATTGGCGAAACTTTACCAAACTAAACTTTACTAATTCAGAATCTTAGATAATTTACATGCATTGTCACTAAGGCACTTACTCAACTATCAACTTAAGGTTATGTATGTAGTCTAATTTGATTGAATGACAAAAATGCCCTATATGTTTGGCTGCAATGGAATCTGAACCTTGCCATGTATGACATTGAATTTGTTGTTCCACAACTTGATCTTAGATTTTGAATTGAAGTTAAAATACATTTAGTCTTTCACGTTTCACCATGATAAAACAAACATAAAATATGCTTGAAAAATCTAAAATTGTAAAAAAACAGTGACAAAAATTCAAAATTCTTTATTTCCTTTCTCTTACCTTCAAATCCTCAGCAATGATAAGGTGGGCCGTGGTATTTTGCTTGTTAGTCAGGTTGTACTCCGAGCGCGTAGACCTTATTAGATGTACCATCTTGAGAACTGTGTCCACGTCAGATTCTAGGTCTTCTGATCGCCAGGGGGTGTCGGCATCCTGGGAAAATGGAAAGAAGATTGATTTTAGAAGGTTCGTGGGTTAGAAGAAGATGGGCGTTATGTGAGCAGGTAACACCTCCGCCTCTGTACATCAATAAATAAACACTGGCGTCTTTAGCAACAGGGGCAGGTAGTCGGTGTGTGAACATGGAAATTGTAGTCATTTCCTATAAGTGTTTTCAATCCTGAATTCCTAATCCTAACTGATTGTAATATAGCTCATTACTTCTCATTATGAGAGAGGCTTTTAGTCTGCAATGGGATAATTTAAGGATGATATTAATTCCTTAAGTAGTTTTTTAATGGAGTATACCATCTGTATCAGGAACTGAGTCCAAGTTACTAATAGTAGACAGGGAAGGCAGGTCCAAAGACAGGAACCTCTTAACAATTTTGGTGTCAGTGACTCACGGTAGGATAGCTAGCCACACAGATGGACGGACAGCTGGTGTCCTTCCTGGGCAGGCGCTGGAACAGTTCCTCGGTTACGAACGGCATGAAGGGGCTCAGCAGCTTGAGTCCATACTCTAAAGTTGTGTAGAGAGTGCGACGGGCGGCCGCTTGTGCGGATTCGGAGCCGGATGCGAAGATTGGTTTGAGGTATTCCTGGGAAAAAAGGCGAAAGTAAATAACACAATAAGTTGAACTACGAGTACATCAGTTCTTTTTCATGGAAGAATACCAGGGCTTTTGGTGTTACGTTGCGGAGATAGGTGCAATTTGTAAAAATAGTTTTATAAGCCATTTCGAGTGGAATTTTAAACGTATATATATATTTTTTTTTTTGTTAACAAATAAATCACAATAAAACTCAACAACGTGGTAAAAATAAGGCGAGTTTAACTTTTGCCAATTCAACGAAAGTTGTTTGCGCGATGGATTGTCTGACGTCATTGTTAGTGCGTCTGTATAGCTTGCAGAGTATTGACTTATAAGCTTTTTATTCTTTTGCTATTTGTTCTAATTTATTACCGACGAAAAAAAAAATACGGAGGTAATTTTGAGTCGACGCCGTTTAAATTTAAGGCAATTTAGTGATCTTGGTTTATTGATTGTTTGGCGCCGACTCAAAACTACTTAGGTATACTAACATTAGTTTAAGAACATGGTTATTAAGGTTAAATAAAAAAGGTTTATTTTTTTTTGCTTTCCAGTTTTTTCGTCGGTTTAATTTTTTTGTTTAAAAGTTTTTATATATTTTGTTCTGTATGTAGTTGTAGGTGTCACTACACGACGATTGCTTCAGAGTCAGAGTATTAACTTACCAGATACACATCACAGAGGTCGTACAGCCACAGGTTGTAAGAGTGCGTGGTGGCTGACGGGAAGTCGTACGAGGTGAACCCGGCGTTCACTTTGTTCACGGCGAGGGACAGTCGGGAGAGCATCCAGCGGTCCATTGGGGCCAGGTCCGTGGGCAGGGTGGGTGTGTGCACCTGGATAAATAATATAATATGTCAAAACACGTGATAGATATATGCAAAGAGAGGTATATGTTCGCGTCTTTATTTATGAGACTATTGTCTTCCTAAAAATCCTTTTTACCATGTTTTTTGCAATAAACACGCTACTACTGTGTAATAAGTCTTCACGAAGGCGATACTAAAGAATGTCTAGAGCATCTAAGCCAGTGATACTAATAAGTAATGTTGCCTACCTGACATGACGCACTTCCGTGCTTTGTACAGAAACGAGAAAAAATTAAGATGATAGAAATGACGAGTTTTATTTTACTACTATGCCTTGTCCATTAGGTTAACCGTTTTTTGACAGCTGTAGTAGATCGTTCATATTCCAGATAACGTAAAAGTTTACATTAAAATGCGAATTAAAATAAATATAGAAACTGCCTTATCTTATTGAATTGTCTTATTTATGGCTTCTTACATATATTATAATACCGTACGTGTATCAACTAATCACTAATTCCATCTGTCAAAAAACGGTTTACCGAATGGACAGGGTATAGTTACTTAACACAGTCCACTGCTGTTTTATTTATAACAGAAATTCAGCAAAAATAGACACAGAAGTAAAATGGTCTTACACCCGATACTGACCTCATACACGGTGTCCTTAGGGAAGTACAGCAGCGCGAACTTGGTAGCATTCCAGAGCTTGTTACAGAAGAACCTGTAGCCCTGTACTCGCAGAATGTCCAGGTTCAGGTCGCGGCCTTGAGTCATCGCGCACAGAGCGAACCTGGTAGTAAAAGTAGTTGAAATGTCATGATATAAACTAAGTAGTATAATTGTATGTAAAAGGGGCATGAAATCAGAAACATGAAACTTAAGGCTGCGTTGACATCAAACGTATAGTCAGCCGCCGATTGTGAGCTTGCTCACTAATAATGTATTAGCTCCTAATAGCGAATTCTCGGTTCGGTGTAAGCGACAAGTTGAATATGTGTGGAAAAGCGTACACTACAGTCACTATAGTCGACTGCTAACAATATGTTTGGTGTGAGCGCAGGTCTCGGCTAAAAGCTTCTTTAAAGCCGAACTTATTCAATAAAACTGCCACATTTGCACTGGGGTATCATTCTAAAAGTCAGATGTCTGAATTACATAACAAAAATATTAAAAGTAATGAGAGATATAATTAATCCTCCCCTTCGTAAGCATTTTAGTCTATATTTAGATGAAAAATGCTTACGAAGGGAAGGCCCCACCCTCCCCTTCGTGATTATAAATACGAAAAATATCGCTTTAAATAAAACCCGTGCCATTAACGTTTTCTAGGTTTTCAAATTAGGGCTAAACAAATACCATTTGTATTACACGTCATTTATAACACAGCTAGACTCACCTGAGCGCATCAGTCCCACACTCTGGAATTCCATTCGGATAGTCCTGTTTCTGCCCCTGTTTGGCCCTCTCCACCTCCTTAGGATCTAAATTGGACTCCTCCAGCTGTTCGTGAAGGGTCTCCAGCGTGACTCCTTTCACTACGTCCACGGGGTCGATGACATTACCCAGGGATTTGGACATCTTTCGGCCGTGGGCGTCACGGACCATCGGGTGGAGGTAGATTTCTCTGTGGGAAAAAAATTGAGCTTACATATGAAGTTCTAGAACTATCTCTATTAAAAAGTCTCGTAAATGAGATGGCCACGAGACAACAGAGAAATAGTGATAGTTTTAAATATTTTTTTCAATATCTTCTAGGAGATACAAAATTTTTGCACCGGGTCTAGGTTATTTTGGTGCCTCTGCGATATGCTAAGCATCCGACAAATGCTTCCTGATAATATGGATAACATTCAGTTTTGATTTGAAACCTTGACTCGCTAACTATTATTTAAAAAATAGTATGAAGACTTATCAATAACATTATCAGTTTAAAATCAATTTTATTTGTGTGAGGCTGTATGTTGAAATTAACATCGTATGCAATTTTGCTTTAATAAACAACAAGCAAGATAGATAAGAAACAGAGTCAAATGTGAAAGTTAACTGCAACCAATTTTGAACTTTATTAAGTAACAAGGTTATGTCTCTACTGACTTGAAAGGCAATTTTCCAAGTAATCGTTGTCCAAAGAACACCATCCTGGCTACCCAGAAAAAAAGGATGTCATGTCCAGTTTCCAGTAGTGTACCGGGGTAGAATGCCTGTTAAATTAGAAAGATTCTATTAAAAACTTAGTAATGATCTGTTACGAAGATGAGAATATAAGAACTGACCAGCAGCCTAAATCAATACACGAAGAGATTGTCGAAAAAATTATACAAACTATTTTGGTAAACTGATGCCAAATTAAAATTATTTCGTTTAAATATTTTTACAATAGGGATGACGACTAACATTGGAAATGTTCGAACAAATAATGTAATATCAAAGAAGGCATCGTAAAATGAGATAATCGAAAAATCTGTAAAATCGATGGAAATATGGAGAAGCTACACGCTTTTAAAGTTTTTGGAGGGGATTATTCCCGTCCTTCTCGCGTGGTACCGACAATGTATGGCGATAGTATGAAGTTACAAAGTCGTCACGTCACCTCTGTGGCGCTGTCGTCTTTGTCTAGCAGTTATTTTAAAACGTTTATAACTTGGGTTTTTTTTAAGCTTTTACACTTTTATAATACTGTTTGCATTATTTGCAAACAATACTTTTTAGAGTTAACAATAAAAAAAATTGTCATCATCTCTATTCTTTTGTTTAATCACGTACCTGCAAGTCGTCAGTCTGATCCGGCCATCCGAATATAGAGAAAGTGAACAGTCCTGACGAGAACCAAGTGTCGAGCACATCATCGTCCCTCACTAACTGTATGTCAGTGGCAGGCACATTGAACTTAGCGGCCGCTTTGGTGCGAGCCTCCTCTTCCGTGTGAGCGGATACCCAGAGTTCTTGGTCTTTGGTCTGGAAGGAGGTAGGGAATTTAGTTTATGGTTTGGTCATATGGGAATGATATGCAGTGTGACATAATGAAAATAAAACATGCGAGCATCTTCTGCAAACTTAACTATGGATATTTTTGAAAAATATTTGTGATTACATGCGAGATTATAACAGCTTAATTTTATTTAGGTACATAGGTGCAAAAATAATCGAGCATAAGGTACAAAAATTAGATCTTTAAAAGGACAATAAAAAATATAACGAAATTAAAACCAGCACTAATATTACAGACGTTCATGCTAGCATATCATAAATGTTTGAATGTGTATTTAGTCGAGTTTAAAGTAGTCCACAATAGCTCATAACAGAGAGGGGTGGAAAGGAAGGCTTTTGCCCTACAGTGGGACAATAAAGGCTATAGTGCATACAGGGATAATTGTTGATTGCCTCATTCCATTTAAAATTGTTTAATTTTTGCCTCTGCGAATTGGCTTCGGCCCCTCGCTCGTACGCCTTTCTAAGAACCGGGATATGTCAAAGGCAATTAAAAAATAATAATAATAATTTAGTGATTCCTGGTATTAATATTATTTTGTGCTAATGTTGCTGATGTGATATCGTCGAGTTTTTAAATGTATTAGAAATGGTTGTTGAAGTGTCGAATTTGTTATATCCCAATTTTAAAATGGGACATTAAACACAAAATTTTTGTTATTATCACAGCAAAGCATGACATTTAGTCAATTATCTTTGTTTTGTGAGTAATGAGTGAAACAATTACATAGTGGATATTACTATGGATTGAAAACTTAAACTGTAGCAATACTTTGTTACTACAAAACATTTTAACACCGAAATAATTAAATAGTAGGCCACAGCACGCCATGCAGATGAACCATAAAGCTACTACATCAACGCGTAGAGTCCGTCTCACGAAAGAAGTCTTGCAGACGCCGCGCTGCAGGCATTTGACAGAATCACCGGTTAGTAAAATGTATAATCTTAAATAGAAAAAGGTGTCTGAGGTAAAGTCTATTCAAACTAATTTTTCAAATTGATGTTATTTCAAGTTTAACAAATATCAACTTTATTTCTATGGTACTTAAGTTGATTTCATAGTGACTAGCACTATTGAAAAAGTTATAAAAATGTCTGAAGTCGTAGCGTAAACTGAACTTATTGTGTAGGAATGAAAGTTATTTTTGCATAAACTCATATTTGTTTACATTTTTGGCAAATAAATCGCGAATGCAGGTCAGGAGGGTCGTTGTAGGAAGGTTGCTTCTTTCGTGAGCCGGGCTCCTTGCGCGCGACCTACAGCTCCGCCGGCGCCGGGCGCGGCCGGGCGGCGCCGCGCGCGGATGCGCTGCGGCTTGCGGCGCCCCGAGCGCGTGTGGCGCCGGCGCGGCGCCGTCTTGCTGCGCGCGGGACCTTCCGCGTCGCAGAACTCCTTGTTGTTCCACGGAAGTTGACAGATGAAGGAATTTTAGTCGATTTTTGAAAGCGGTACCGCCCGACGCCTCCGACGCTGCATATGCCTGGATGTAGTTCCAGCTATATGCAGCGACATCGGGCTGTACAGCTTGCGTCCGTCTCGGCGTCGCGGTCTCACCTCGGCCGGGACCTTCCATAACTCCTTGGTGGTTCAAGGAAATTCGAGAGACAAAGGAGTTTAGTCGATTTTTTATTTAGTATGTTTGGTGACGTCACTGTCTGGCTGTATCGATTAATCTGGAGCCGATGATTACTTTTCTTCTAAAAATGTAAACGCTGTAGACAAACCTTTAATTTTGCTCGGATTCAACTTTTTGTTTAGTAGGATAGTGAAAACATTGCGAGAGTCCACTTAATAATGCACATAATAAATGAGTAAATAGTAAGAGTCAATAAAACATTGTCAGGTTATTTATGTCCCAACGAATTTCTTATATTTCTTTCCGGTTACATTCCCTCCTAAAATTGCTTAGTTTCAAGTTTTATCTTTCCAAATAAGTTGAAAAAATCCTACCACTTTTATCACCAAACTCCATAATACATTTTATTTACTTTTACTCTGAAACTATTTATAAATGTTAGTATGTATCTATTCTTGTCATTTATGGCCAGTGATAGGAATAGGTAGTGCCTATTTGCCTAAACTTCGAAGAACAGAGACAAGAAACGGAGACTTCCTTAGGACTAAAGTTTTCCGGGACATCTGTCCCGAAATTCGGGACAACACTTTTAAATAAGTACATTAAAAAAATATTTATGTTATTTGGAATAAGTAATTCGTCTATATTTACCTAAAGTTTGCGACTAGACATAACATTTATAATTTATAACTAATATCTTATCCTCTATGAGCTCTAAAGGAAAAATAAAACACATAGAATATTGTTGTAACAAATATATGTATTATATATTATTTTTTAAATATGACGTAATTGGAAAGCATGAAACAAAATGTACGTACGGAAAAAATAAACGTAAAAAATTTAGTCCTAAGGAAGTCTCCGTTTCTTGTCATTGTTCTTCGAAGTTTAGGCAAATAGGCACTACCTATTCCTATCACTGTTTATGGCTATCATGAAATCTCTATCATCTTACCTCTGGTTCAGGCAGTGTAACCCTATACGCCGGTATCCGGTGCCCCCACCAGAGTTGCCTGGATATGCACCAATCACGGATGCCATCCATCCAATGGTACCAGGTCTTCTCATGGACGTCGGGGATAATCTTCAGCTCTCCGGTTTTAACGGCCTTGATCGCTTCAGCCGCCATTTTGTCGCATTTTATGTACCTGATATTTATAGAAGAACTGTAAGGCTCTGCGCAAACCAAAGAGGAGTGCAGAGTAGAGGGTGTTCGGGTGCCATTGAATAGTACATCTAATTTACAGTATTATGAAGTGCAAAGTTGTACGAACTCGTTCACAAAGGAAATGTCATCTAAGACTATCTATCTTCTATACTAATAATAAAGCTGAAGTGTTTGTTTTTTTTAACGCGCTAATCTCGGGAACTACCAATCGTATTTGAAAAAAATTGTCTGCGCTTTGTAGCCCAATTCTTGAGGAAGTCAATAGGCAATTTAACATCACGCTATGAACTTTAGGAGCCAAGCAAAAGGAAATAAGGGCGACGCTAGTAATAGCGCATGCGGGAAATGCGCATGTGACTGTTATTTTAGTATATTGTGGTGTCCTACGACTTCTACGCTAACGAGGTTGTGGAAAGAAGCTAGTTCATGATAAGGGGGCCTAAAAAGGCCACGTAGGGGAGACGTAAAATCCCCTACATGGCCACGTAGAGGGGCCATGTAAGGGATTTTTGTGACTTTGACTCACTAAAATCCCCTACATCCCATTTAAGGCACAATGATTGTTACAGTCACTTATTCCACATAGTTTCTATTGTATACACCAACCGCACCTCCTTGGTTGTAATTTGACAACAACAACGACTTTATGTCGTAACAGTAAAGCCCATTTTTTTACGTGGTACTCACCACTGCGGCTTCAGCATGGGTTCCACCACATCCTTGGAGCGGCTGCACAGCGGGACCACCATGGGGTGTTCCTTCGTCTCCTTGTACAGCTTGGGAGTCTCCAGCGCCTTGATGATAGTGCGTCGGACGTCGTAGCGTTTCATACCCTGTAGACAATAAACCATTATAAGACGTAAGTATTCTATAAAGTATTATTGCTAAGTAAAAAATAATATTAGTAGTATTGCTTTTTATTTATTCAGAAACGATGGATGGACTGATAATAATGGCTAGAAAAGGGGTGATCACCGACTAATAGAAAAGTATAGAAGAGGAAGACATGCTGCGTCAACCCAAAATATTTTTCAGTTTATTAAATCAACTGGACGAGCGTTGTTCTTCGGTTGACAAAGCATTTCAGGTCATCGAACATGTGCATTTTCGACACGACAGCCTGTCAAATGGTTGTGAATAAGCTAAGCAGTACTTCCAAAGGTTTTTTTTTTTTACCTCTTAAACAAACCAATAATTTTACCTCCTTTATCCTTATAATATTAGTTAAGATAAAGAACTCACAGCGAATGCTCCGCAGTTGGGCAGCATCTTGCCCTCGTCGTCTAAGATATTGATGTAGGGCAGGTTGTGACGCTTGGCGAGCTCGTAGCCATTCACGTCGTGCGCCGTCGAAATCTTTACCGCACCTGTTAAAGAAATAACAATATAATTATAAATACACTAAAAGGGAAATTAGGACTTTGTACAGGCGCCAGCACATCTAGCTACTACAATCTGTCAAATTTCTTTAATAGATTTTCAATTCAACATTATCGCGGTTAGTCGACTCTTCACGTGACCAGAGGGCTGGCCTGTTTCTTGGCCAAAGAATTAGCATCGCCATACAACGTGACAATGCTGGCAGCCTTTTGGGCACTGTTCCTGTTGACAGCGATGCGGACGAATTTTTTGATGCCCTATGATTCTTTTGCTTATTTTTTCACATGTACCTATGTATTATTATTTAAAATGTTAGCTTATATAATGTAAATAAATAAATGGTAAACAAGCAAGGTGAATGTAGAAACAACTTTATCGCTAAAGCATTAGGTTCAAGGTTGATTGGGAAAATTTGACAGTTTCGGGTAGCTTGGTGTGCTGGCTTCTGTAATACATAGGAACCTTATACACATGACAGCACTTGTTTGTTTAAACATCGGTACCTATTAGGTCTGCAGAGTTTCGCTAGCTAATTTAATTTACCCTGTATATGTTAGTTATTATTGTAAGGGCTGATTTTTCTATCGTCAGATAATTTTTATTTGTGGAATAAAATTGACGTCAAAGTCGTCGAATTCAAAATTATTTCTCGGATAAAATTATGTGCCGTTGAAAAAATCAGCCGTTAGAGATATACTAACCTGTTCCGAAGTCGATGTCGACGTAATCATCGGCAATGATCGGCAGCTTTCGGTTGACGAACGGATGCACCACGTGCTTACCAACGAGGTGCTTGTACCTGCCAAACAAAATACATTTATGTGATCTATTATAAATAAAACATTAATACAATGTAGAGATGACAATACGACTATAGAGGTATGAGGAACAGGGTGTAATGTTAATTCATCCTCCATAGAAAAGGGAGGATCCTCCGACCAGACGGGTGTTGGGTCTGGTGGCCCACTGCACGACGATATTGACGTCTGAACGTTGTATATATGCTAGTTGCGCGATAAACTGCTTGCGCGATGCAGGATTTTGCGTGACGTTAGTGTGATACGTAGTTCGCATGTGGCGGTGTACAGACGCCAGCACATGAAGCTACTACAATCTGTCAAATTTCTTTAATAGATTTTCAACTTTATCGCTAAAGCATTAAGGTTCAAGGTTGATTGGGAAAATTTGACAGTTTCGGGTAGCTTGACCTGCTGGCGTCTGTACATTACATGCCGCCACACGACTATAAATGAAAACACTGGTAATACTGATGCATAGGAGTATTGTGCGGTCGTTGACCCCACTCAAAAGAACACATCATTTTTTTTTTGTTTTATTTCAAGTTGTTTAGATATCGATACCCATCACGTCTGCAGAGTTTCGCTAGCTAATTTAATTTGACCGTGTATACTGCGAAATACAAATGAATATTTGCGGTTGTCTCATGCCATATCTTTACCACGACTTACCTGGTGTCATTAGGATTCACGGCCACCGCCACGTCTGCAAGCATGGTCTCAATACGAGTGGTCGCTACTATAATCTCCTCATTTGTGTCCTCCGTCTTATACGCGAAGTACACTAGCACTCCGAATTCCACCTAAAACAATGTGTACGTATAGTATTTTTATCTCACGAAGCGACACGCGCTTTACTCGTGGTTACCAAGTGTACGAATACGTTGTGACTGTAAGGGCTAATTTTTCATTCGACCGATAATTTTTATACGTGGAATAAAATGAACGTCTGACAGTTTTTGTATGAAAGAACTGTCAAAAATTCAAAATATATTCTCAGGATAAGACTTATTGTTTGGTGAAATTTGCCTATAGTAAAAATAATAACTCACCTTATTCGCATACCCCGGTATACTCAACAGCGTCCGTCCAGTAAGCTCAACTTTATCTACTTCAATATCGGATATAGCACTCTTGAGTGTACAAGACCAGTTCACAAGTCTATTGGCCCGGTAGATGTCGCCAGCATCGTGTAGACGAATGAATGCTTCGTTGACTGCGCGGCACATTGACGGGTCCATTGTGAAACGGACGCGAGACCAGTCGTAGGAGGAGCCTAGGGAGCGAAGTTGTTCGTAGATTCGGACTCCTTTTCTGGGGGAGAGAATGTCGAATTTAGGATATAGTTGATTGGGTGATAGATGAAATTCGACTTTAGGTTGTAAGGTATAAGAGTGAATTTGGTTAAATGAAATTAAGTCACACTAGGAGTCTCGTAACTGCCGCCGGGGCTGCGGGTTGTTCGAAAGAGATACCGTGGCCCCTGGCACAGGCAACTGAAGGAACACGGGTGGGTTTTAGTCAGTAAAAGTCTGACACTCCCTTCTGCTCCGCCCAGAGTGGGAGGAGTCATTTGATGATTTCCCATCCAGAAAAAAAAAAAAGAAAAAAAAGGAGTCTCGTAACTCTTCATTCATCAGCTGTTGATTCATTTAACCTGTTTTGGCGCTCCGAATCGGATACATAAACCACTTGAAATTCGACTTTAAAAAGTCTGCAATACAAGGATAGGTAAATTAGGCAATTAACAGACCAACAGCGCAGTGGCTAAGTGATTAATCAAAGTCTTCTTCGACGTATCGATAATTCCCTTTTTAACCAACGTCAACGTCAAAAAACAGGAGGAGGTTCTCGATTTGGTTGAATATTTTTTAATTGTATATATTATATCAATATTAATAATAATTCTTCCATCTTTCGCGAGCCTGCGCGTCCTCCTTCCAGTTTTGACGGAACCTATCCAAGAGTGGAGGGAGGCCTATGCCCAGGAGTGGGACAGCGTAGGCTAGTAAAAAAATAAATAATAATAATCAACTGCAGTTGCGGTTGAATTTCCGTCTTAAGGTTGTTTTGGGACGTGATTGACATATTTTGCAATAACAATATCGAAACATCCCACTCCGTCACCTATAAAAAAAAAGGGTAAATCAAAAAGGTATAGGTGTACTTACTGTTCCTTCCACTCCCACACTTTCTTGATGAACTCCTCTCGTCCCAGGTCATGCCTGGTCTTGTTCTGTTCTCTCCACAGCTTCTTCTCCACCACCACTTGCGTGGCAATGCCAGCATGGTCGCAACCTGGATTCCAAAGTGTGGTCTTGCCGTTCATCCTGTTGATTGGGATGAGAAATTGAATGAAGAATGACAAGATGTTACTACATGACCGCAGACATGTTTTATATTTCAATATTTCACGTTTATGTTTTACATAATAAAGATGAATTTCATATTCCAACAGCTTTTGTTACCAAGTGAAGTCTGAAGAGAAATGCTGCTGTTTCAATGTATTGTATTGCATCATTTTCTTGTTTGTTTTTTTCTAAATCATCATCAACATTGTTGTTGGGCAAATAATTAATATCAACTACATCAAGAATCTTAGTTATCATAATGAATATGTCTAATTAATACACTGTAAGCTTTTTTTTTCAATAATATGCTTTTGAGTTACCTGTGCCACCTCGTGAGTGCATCTTCAACAGCATTGGTAAGTGCATGTCCAAGATGGAGAGTACCCGTCACATTGGGAGGAGGGATCACCATCACAAACTTGCCTTTAGGATTTGGTTCTAGGACGGATTTTCTCTGTGAAAAGTTAAATAAATTAATAATAGTGTCACTTGTTCTTAGTCAAAACATTGCATTGATACAACTCAAACTGTTATTATTTTTTACCTTGTGCTAATTTGCATTTCATTTCATTTTCTTTTGTGTGATTTATGTGTAATATGTATTGGTTTATTATAGTATTTTTTACCCTTGTCAATATTTTTTTTTTTTGCTAAATTGACGCATTGCATGTATTATGGAGAGAGGGAGTCGGCCGTAATCCACCACGCGGACCCAGTGCGGGTTGGTAGAAGTCAGATGTTTTCGAATTTTTGGTTCTAGGACATGCCACTTTCCTTACAATGTTTTCCTTCAGTTTTGAAAGCAATGGTGATGAAAACACAAATTAAAGCATCTCACTGGGTTCGAACCTACGACCCAGCACTGGGCCTGGGGCCACCAGTTCTTAATTAATAAATAATATAAATTAGCTCATACTCACTCCATATTCAGGTTTAAAGAAGCCCTGTTTCTCCCACCAGGTGTACCACGCAGCCTCCACATACAGCGGGCTGTAGGCATCGGGCATAGTACCCGTAATGTCCTTCTTTTCACCCGGAGCTGTCTGCGCTGTGTATACCGCACTCTCTTTTGTTTCCTTCACCTTTTTCTGAGGGGTAAAAGAGTTTGGTAATATATTTTAGGAAGTTGGCCAGTTTTAATAATACATTTTTAATATGAAGATAGATTTTTGAAGAGGATTAGGAGGAACAGTAGAATGTTACAGGCAGAGTTTTATATATTTTACAATAAACAGATTATGTGGAGCAGCAGAATGTAAGAATTTTTATTATCTAACCCAATATTATAAAGAGAAAATATAATATGATTTTTCATGTTTGTTTGTTATTGATTTAGATGAAATTTGGCAAATGGGTAGACTATGCCCTGGGTTAGAACATAGGATACTTTTATCCCGATATTTCCCACATGATCAATACATATTTACAATAAAACAGATTTTGTTAATATTTAATTTTACTATTGTTCGATATATTTGTAATACCATTAAGTTATTCCAGTCAGTTCTATCCTAATGTGATAGGAGATTAAACATAATTTATTATGAGTTATAAATTATTTCTCAACCATTCTAATTAGAAAATCTGGATCATTTAAGCAAGTATGTTGTACTTTCTGTAACAACATTATTTTTTTAACTTTTATTAAGTAGAATAGGTCTGAATGGTAACAGACATAGTTTAACAGTCAATTTCCGATTTCTTCAAATGCTATAATCAAAGTAATGTCATTACATGTAACACAGATCATTGTGCGTTGAAAGACAATTAGACTGATGCAACGTGACTAACAATATTGCAGCATTACTTTCACTTGCCGACGCCAGGTTCCATGTTATTAACCTAGGAATATTACTACAATAAAAGAACAATAGAACTCATTCAAATACAAATAATCCGCAATAATCGGTGCTTAGTAGCTAAAGGGTATTGTTGTACACGTATTGTGGGGCTCAAAACCTACCTCAGGTTTTTCTTTCGGCACAGCTGGCGAAGCGCTCTTTTTATCCAATTTGGCTTTCAGTTTATCCAACTTTGCAGCCTTTTTTGCTTCTTTCTCTAGTTGTTTAGCAGTCTTCTCTTGAGGCTGTTCCCCTGAGGGATCATTTTGTACTTCGTTATCAGTCATAATTACGCAAAAACTAAATGAATTTAAATATTGAGCGAATCACACCACATTCCGCAAATGTGATGTGGATAATGCGATTTGACAGTGTATTGTTCGTTTAGAAACTTGACGTCATCGAATTACTTATCGACATTATTTTGCGTTCTGAAATTACTAACCAGTGTAGATCCATCCAAAATCGACTAAAACTGTTTAGTTCTGCTTGCAACAGAGCATCGTAAGTAGACAACACTAACTCACGCCATTTTGTTTTTCGTTTCTTGCTGTACATGATTGAGGTGTGCTCGCGAAATTTTATTCGAATTTTACACATCAGAAATAGATTGAATACGTTTTATCTTCTTTTTATTCATCGGATTCATCACGTCGGATAAAATGTCGGACCGAGAGGTACTATAATTAACCGTAGTTTGTCACGTCCGACTCGCATTCCCGCCGCGTGTGTTTTATTTTGTCGGCGGATCGTTCTTTATTTAATGACGATAATATCGCTTGGGTGATTTCAGAGGAGTCGCTCGAGGACTCGTAACGGGTCTCGAGAGCCGGCACCGAAGCCCGTCGCGATGTCGCGAGGCCACAGCCGAAGCCGGTCTAGGACGCCGCCCCCGCCAAAAGCATCGAGCAGAAAATATAGGAGCCCGTAAGTCTGCTGTTACTAAATGTTGGGGAAGCTTGTTTGTTACTAACTTAAAATTAATGAGTATTTGGCATTCTAAGTTGTTTTACCAACAAATACTTCATAACCTCGATCTCAAGGGTAACGCTCGCGTGTGTTGCGCAATGGTGTGTATCGTTAAACTCAAACATAGTTTACATGCGTCTCGGGAAGTGCAAATTCTGTAGTCATTTATCCTAGAGTGTACGACCTTGCTGATATTTTGTTGACGATTTCGCATACTAATCTGCTAGTCGATAGGCATCTGTTTTTAATTGCTGAGTTTGTTCGATAGTAATAAAAATATCGTAGCAACAGTTTTATCACTAATGTTGATGTTTGGGGGGAAGGTACGGCGCGCGGAGAGTGATAAAGCGGTAGTAAATAATATAGCATTTTATTACTATTAGCATGGTCGGAATATGTTTTCCTCAATTGCTAGTTTCCTGCCAACTTGTAGTTTCATTTCAGTTATTAGTTTTCTGAGTAATTACTTTTACTTTCATTTTAATTGGGTTTCAAACATAATAGAAGCGAAGATATGGCACTAAATAATTCCAAAGTAATAATAACTTACTAATAAAATGTCTAACTAATGAGGCCTCCAACATGAAATAATCAAGATAAACAAACATCAAATTAGTTAATTGTTGGACCAATAAACAGAATTTGATCATCAACTTTATGTTAACATTAGTTTGTTCAAATAATTCAAGTATTTCGTGATATTGTCAAGTAAATTGATAACATAAATAGGTCATAATTGAAACTCACAGAACTAGCCAATTGTACGTACAATCAGTTTAACAACAACAATATCCTGTTGTGCGCACACAAGAGCTTCATTAATGAAGTTACAATAATGATGGTTATCTGTTGTATGTTTCTCACTCCAGCATCATAAAAGTGTGTCTACTAACAATGCAATTCTCGCTGTTTCCTACTCACAATAATATTGATCACTCTTACCAAAACCAATCATACAAATGGTGTGTCCAATTACTTAAAACCTATACTAAAAAACAATATCAACGCTTGAAAGACAAAATTGACTAAGCAACTTAGTGCTAACTTTACAGGAGAACAGTTTCAACTTTAACTTTTCAGAAAAAAAAATCATAGATTTTGATTCAGATAAAATAAAAACATAGAATCAAGCCTGTAGGATGGATTAATTTACAAGATAACACTAAAATAACAAAATTATATCCTAAATTAACTAAAACTATTTACAAACTAAAATATAGTGTCGAAAAATTAATCCACATAGCTGTCGACTGGTAATGTACCCAAGACACTGGCGGCATTGCCACGTTGTATGGCAATGCTGAGCCCCTGGCCAAGGTAAAAACCAGCCCTTGGGTCATGGGAAGTGTCAACCAGCCTGTAGGATAGTTACATATTTTTTTTTTTTTTTTTTTTGATAAGTTAAACAGTTCTCCAGTAAGTTAGCCTTATGTCGGTTAGTCAATTTTATCTTTCAAGCTTCATGTGTTTAGTGATGTGTGATCAATAATATTGTGTGCAGGAAACCATGACAACTGTCTTTGTTTGCTAACATGAATAAGCTTTTTGGTTGACCCCTACATAATGTCACTGAATGTGCCAGACAGAATGATCTTCAATTTCAATAAACGTTGGAATGTTTCAGAATAAACTATATTCTCATTGTAATAAAACTCAAAATTGAATATCTATTGGATGTTGACATTTCAAAATAATATTGCACAAAGTTTCTTATTGTTTGTCCCATATCAATAAGAGTTTGTAATCAATCAATATGTACCTTAATAGGCGTGGTATATTTTGCAATGGACTGCAAAAGGCTTAATGGAGGGAAGGCCTATATCAAGCTATGTATTGCAATAGGCTTACTCGAGAGGCCTGTGTCTAATAGTAGCAGGCTGACTTGATTGAATGATTGATGCAACTCTTAAAAATCAATTTGCCTGTTCTATTGTCCGTCGCCCAAAAGCTCTAAAGCATAAAATGTCAACATCCAACACCAGTCACCAAAAAGCCGCTTAGCTTCCTTCACTTTGTGTGTTCTTGCATGTTAACTTGAGCGTTCCTGCTGACGCTAGGTCGGCCTCCAGGTCGCGGTCGCGGTCGGGCTCTGCGCGGCGCGGGTACCGCTCGTCGCGGTACTCGCGCTCCCGCAGCCGCTCGTACTCGCCGCGGGGCTCCTATCGACGCTCCCACAGTCACAGTCCCATGTCCTCCCGCCGCCGCCACATGGGCGACAGGGTGAGGAGTGATGTTTATGTGAATACCTTTTTTTTATATTACTCCCTGTAGTCTTAAGTTGTCCCCGCATGCTATGAAAAATTTAAAATGAGGGCTTGTATACAGTGGCCCATGTTTGAGCCTGTATTAAAGTGTCACATGTCACGATGTAGCACAAACTAGGTCCTTGGGCTTGTTTATAACGGTATAAAATAGTCTTCCATGAATATTAATAAAAAATACACTAACAAAGGCCATTGTGTACTGAAGCAACAAAGAAATGTCAGTAATAAGCAGTTTGCTATCTGGCCATCGTAAAAGGCGACTAATTACCGACGGATTGTTGGAACACAGCAATTGGCTTTGTGATTGCCTTTATCACTCCAGTCCCCCAAAAAGCCAATTGCGTATTTGGTTAAGAATGCAAAATTCTAGATATAAGAATAGTTTTAAGTACTTTTAAGTTTATTTAATTAATGTCGTTAATTAAGGTCATAGTGCTAAAATTTTATATGAAATTGGTTGTAAAAGGTGACTTAACTGAAACAAAATGCACCTTTATCAATATTGATAAGAAAATAATAATGGCCATAGCTCAATGTTGCAATTAAATTCAATATTAACCAGCACCATATTCATTTTTGTATTAAATTTCAGTATTCCCTTGCAAAGTTTCTAGTGTCTGTGTTAATCTTTGAAAAAATTTCTTTTTCTTGAGAAATATAACTTCCCTTTTTGTGTTTGTCTCATTTTTCTAATCTTTTTACCTAAAATAGTATCAGCTGATATGTTTGAGTACCACAGTAAATACTGGACTGTCTACTCAAAACAGAAAAGCAAAAGAACAAACAAAACTCAATATCTTTTGTAGCTTTTCAAAGCATTATAAAGAGTGAGACTCGCCTACAAGAAAATAGACCCCATGTACCGTCAACAGGAGAATCCCACGCCGTCTAGATGCCTCGGCGTGTTTGGACTGAGTTTATACACCACTGAACAGCAAATCAACCACATCTTCTCTAAATATGGACCCGTGGATAAAGTACAAGTCGTTATTGATGCTAAGGTGAGTTCTACTTCATTTGTTTTTTCAGTGACTTCATGTCAACTTGTTTCTGGGAAATTTGAAGAGGCGACCATGTGTCAGCACCAAGCATTTCTTAACTTCCCAAAATTATAACTCCAAAGAGAGTTTCATGTTGCAAAGTCATTTGGACTGGCAACATGCTTAGATCCCGACGTATTTCAGAAGACATCAAATCAAGAGATCTTTTAGTTTACGAGTACCTATTTGTTGCGAATTTACATCAACAATCCATTTGAGCAACATTGTTTGTCAAAAAACATGACGCCAATAATGTTGTGCCAGACCATTTTGGCCCAAATCAAACCAAGTGCCAAGAACTGCCTTGTGACTTTCAAATTATAGTTTTCAGTTAAATAAAACCCGCCTAAAACTAAAGCATATTACAGACCGGACGCTCCCGAGGCTTCTGCTTCGTATACTTCGAGAACCAGGAAGACGCTAAAGTGGCTAAGAACGAGTGCACCGGCATGGAAATCGATGGACGTCGCATCCGCGTAGACTACTCTATCACGCAGCGAGCGCACACACCGACACCAGGCATATACATGGGAAAACCTACGTGAGTAAACAGTGATTTATAATAACAGACTCAATATGCACGTATGGCTCATTCACACAATAATAATTTGGTAGCGGGGATAACTACCAAATTATTTTTGTGTAAACAGATACAGGATTCTTTCGTTGGTCTATTGGTAGACTCACTAGCAGCCAATTAGCTGATGCGTCTGTATCAAATAGCTTGAATACAGAACAATGAATGGGCTGGACAGATTAAATATCTGTCCAGCCCATTCTTGAATAGTTCAGTGTGTGTGTTTATCCATACTAAAATATCACACAAACCCACTTTATGGTGAGCTCAATTCAGCATCAGACAAATCTGTCGAATATTACGGTCAGCGCCCACTGATCAATTAGATGCAAATAACGTTGAAAATTGCTTAGGCGAACACACGCTACAGAGTTATCTCTTTTGCATGCTATTTTCAACTCTCTTTTAGTTGTGATTTAGTTCATTGTCAATTTATTACACCATCAACCAAGTCCATTGATGCTGTGAAATATTGTTGTTGCGTTCTTACCAGAGGGTATTTTATAAACTCGCATCCAATACAGAAATTCACACATAACAAAGATTATATGGGTGACTCCTAGATGTTGGTAGATCATAATACTACGAACGGATTTAGAGTAAATTGTCCTCAAGCTTTGGCGATTTATTTAAGGCCTGTTTGTACAAAAAATCATTATGTTCATGCTGAAGAAATATAAAATAAATTACTAGTAAAACTAAAGGAACGAAACATATTCAATTTACAGCGTTAGCAGAGGCGGAGACAATGGATATGACAGGCGTGGTGGTGGCCGTGACAGAGAGTGAGTATCATTTACGACACTAAATTATTTTCTGTATAATTTTCCTTTTTGCTGACTAATAAGTTCACTGCCCTATCAAGTAGTCACTATGTGGTATCAGTGATCACTGTATACTGTATTGTTTTCGATATATTTTGAAATGCCAAAGCAGATATGTGATGCTCACATATATCTTACTGTTTAAATTTTTTCAAAGTTTCGCTTTTGATACATTCTGAACATTGAATTTTCCAGTTATTCCGGAAAACTTTATTGTATTCACTTTGCTTGCTCAGTTTCATAGCTAACCAGAATTGCAATTTCCCTATTTTTAAGAACGTTTGCATTCTAATCTGTCTCAATCTGTCTAAAAAGTTTTGGACATTGATTGTCTCTGAGATGTAATTATGATTTGAATCTGAACATTTTTTTAAGTAGGAGAATTGCTCTTCTGGACCTCGATATAAACAATGCCGTCTAACACACTCCACTTTCCCCAATAACATCAGAATTTCCGCCTCCAGCGACTACTACTACCGCTCGGGCGGCGGCGGCGGCGGCTACCGCGAGCGCGACTACTACCACCGCGGCTACCGGCACCGCTCGCCGTCGCCGCACTACCGCCGGCGCCGCTACGAGCGCGAGCGCTCCTACTCGCCGCGTAAGTCCTATTACCACCAGGAGCGGTAGACGACCGTTGTCCGCTCCTTTACCAACCCTGATGACTGGTTTGCCAGGAACTTTCTACTAAAATAGACAGAAAAACAAACATTTGCTGGCTATACGTGTGTCAACTTATCTTTTACAAAATACTACTACTATAATTTTTCACACAGACAAAATGGCTCACACAAACACAAATTACTTTGTGAACCATTTCTTCAAGAAGAGTTTCAGCTCATCTTGATTGACTGTTAGGGGTCATATAATTTTTTTCATTATATTGAATCCATACTGGAAGGAAACATATATAATTCTAAACTTTTTATTCCTAAAATGGCTTTTATTGACTGTCTTTAAATGGAGTATTATAGACACTTGACTAAATTACTGTTCCAAATAAAGTGCCAACAAGGGTATAGGCGTCATTTCGATATTTCTAGTTTACAAGCCAAAATAGGTCTTATTCTATAAAGATTAGAGGACCATGTTGCTGGTAAACCAATTCTTTGGGTCACCGTAAATGCAGGGCTACTGAAACTTAGAAGTTGCTAGCAAGTGAGGCTAGTTGAATTGTAGTCGAAAATACCTTTTGGGTGTCTATTTTTTTATTTTTCGGTGGTGGGTGACTAAATCTTGAACCTTAGGCTGATGTCACACTGGCGATTTGCGAGCGAGTTCAAAGCGAGGCGAGTGCACGACAGACGCGCCGAACACGCCACGATGACGCGGCGGGCGATTGATCCCATATAACAGGACGATTTTGAATTTCAGTTTTTATAACTCTGTATCTCACGTTTGAACCTCTCAATAATGCTACGTTCGCTCACACTTCGTGTCTTTGATACAACTGAAATGGGTGGGGCGGGCTGTTGAACAAGAGTGTACAACATGGCGTCGACGGCGCTATTCGCGGCGAGCTCGCTTCGCACCCGCGGCGAGTTCGCCGCGCGCTCGCGGTGAGCTCGCTGCGCACTCGCCTCCCTTTGGACTCGCTTGCAAATCGCCAGTGTGATACGACTCTTACAGTATGGTTGTGTTATTTTGACAATATTTAGGTCACGAATCGTGTCTATCTGCACACATTGCAGCAAGTGTCTAAATCCCTTCTTCATACCTTTTATTGGCTGTATAGTAAAATTAATATAGTAACTATGTAAATAGTCAATTAGATAGATAGAAACTATAAAAAGGTGTGTGTTATGGGGTTTTTACTGATTATTGAACCAATTAGTTCAAAATAGAAGATAGTTGTTATCTTTAATATAGTTTCAGTAGCCCTGTTTGATTGACTTGCTAAATGTGCAGTAAATAGCTTATTAATCCCTTTAATGTGAGAATATGTATGACGATTGAAGCTCAAGCAAAATTGTACAAAATAATGTATATTTCACATGTAATTTTATTTTTGACACCAAGTCATTATTCGTTCTTTATGTTATGATAGGTTAACTTGAGTCAGGGAACTCACTGTCAGATTAATTATAATTTTAATTGACTCTACAAAAATTTTCAATTATTTGAAATATATTTGTGTATGGGGGTTAAAACCTTTGCAATAGCTATGAGAAAATTGTACTTATTCATTTCAAAGATGACTTTTCATATACCAAAGAATGGCATGCCCAATCAATGCTCTTCCATAAAATTGGTAATTTGCTACAACTCCTGTATATAATGTATGTGATTGTATGAAGTGGGGTCTGTCTTTGAATCTTTATTTTAGTTTAATTAGGAATAAGTTTCTAAATGTTGTCTGCTATATCTGTTTTCTATCAATTTGTTCTACAAAATGTCCTGCATGTTGAGGATTTACCGGTATTATCCGCGCGCGACTAGAATTAGGTAACAATTTAGATTGGGGCTAGCTTACTGGCCAGTAGCGTAGGCAAACTTGCGTCAGCTCGCATGACGACTCGTCATTTTTCTTTACTTACATTACAATACTTCTCGTATTAGTACAAGGCTCTGTTCCATTCTGATCGCCCGCGGGTAATACATGTGTAAACAAACAAAGTTATGTGATGTTAATTAGTCATTTGATAAAATAGAATAAATTGATAGATATTATGTTGCCACCTCACCTTAGCATCATAATGTTCTGGTATAACACATAGTTACTCCCCTCTTTGACTTTGCAGGTCGTTATTAGTAAGTGCGTGATGCTGAGTTCAACTTCAGACATAGCATAGCATTTTGATACAACAACAGATCCCAACTATGTGTCGACCGGCTCCTATGCATTTATATACTGTACGGCCGGTTTAGTGTAGCCGACATGTTAACGTTTGTGAACATTCTGTGACAGGCGGGCCGCAGCCAGGCGTGCGCCGGCCGCGCGGCCCCAAGAGAGAAGCTCCTTTGTGTTAATTATAATGTGATGAAAGGGTCTAGCATAAGTTAGCGTGTAACGCCCGCGCGGGCATAGTTGCCTCTAGGATGTAAAACTAGCTCTTAATAAAGATTTAACACTAAGTCTAATATTGATTTTGTTTGTTTGAAAAGGTATTGAAACAAGAAGTAAAGGATGAAGTTCCTTGAAACTAACTGTGTTGAAGTTTTGAAAATGTTTGATTGAAAAGTCCTTTCGAAATGGCGCTCGCCGGAATCGGGACCGGACGGCCGCCGGGCGTCCGTGTGCCGTGCCGTGTCGCAGCCGACGGCACCGGCTTGTCGAAGCGCAAAGAATATGATCGAGTTAGCCGCTAAGTAGGAAGCCCAAGCTTTGCGAAGACATTGAAGAGAGAAGTCGCGCGCATAGATCATATTCTTTATCTTCCGACTACCGTACATACATTCTAGCGTTGTGGCGACGTGACCTTGCATTTCTCGTGTTGCTAGTTACATATGTATTATTATGTATTCGGTTGTATCGAGTCTGGCCTCTCACGTTATTAGAGTAGCGTTGTGTTGTACGACTTGTTAATAAACAATAGTTTTGTAACGTCATTATGGTTCTTCTTCATTCGCTTTGTTTCGTCCCACCTTCTCTATCCATTGTATCCTTTCTTTTCTCTCGACCGACGCTGCGTGGGGTCTAGGAGTATTCCAAGCTATGTACTCAATCCCGCAATACCTATATTGGGTTTGGCAGGATAAAGTGCGCTAACAGGAAAATGATAACATCAAAATGCTTATCATATTAAATGATTGGGTGCGAGCAGGCAGGTAAATAGGTAATAAATAATATTGAAACATGCTAGTTTCAGTTTACAAAATGTTTTTTTAAACAATCGTTAGTTTTTCTTCCAAATGCCTACTTAAGGCTCAAATCACACCGAGATAGCAGCGAAGCGGCGAGCAGTTTCAGTGTCATATATTAATGTTATATAATTTTAAACTTTATCTACATAACAAAAAGATCAGTATCTCTCGAAGAGGTCGCGCGTCCGCTCGCGGCCGCTGCCGTCCGGTGTGAATCGGCCCTTAGGGAAGCGCTCAATCAGAATACAAACGCTTATTACCCAATTTCAATGTTGATTCCTTTGTATGATTTGATTAGCAATAGTAGTTCAAGAGAAACAACAATTTGAAATAATCCAATTAGGCAAGTGAAAACATGTAGGGACACCATACAACAATTAAATCATTCCCTGATCCAACGCCAGCGTCGTTACTGACAGACCGACAGACGTATGCTTGTATTATACCTTGCTTTTATCTATATTATGATTTGTTTAGCGTAATTTTATTAGTTAATTGATATGTAATATTGACGGCATTTAGTTAGTTTTAAATAGTAAGACCACGTTGCATAAAAACTGTAAATAAATTAAAGTTTTAACTCTTGATGTAATGGCATACCATAGGATTTATTATCATTTATAATAGTTTCTTCGAAACGAATAAAATACGTGTTTTTGTTATAGTTGTTCAGTTATTAGTGTAACTGATTATTATAAACCCTATTTTATATATTGCAGTCGATTCAGCAACATTCTCTTGGTGCCAAGTGCCTATTTTATGTCATCAAATCATAATTTGTTATAGTAGGAAGTAGAAAAAACCAACTACAGTTTTTATGCAAGTAGTATTAGTATAGAATGGGTAATATATTAGTGAAATATTATTAACAAAATTCTCACTATCAGATTTTTATTAAAATTCTTAACAATTATTTATGTATAATTATTATTATAAATATACCACATAATTGTGTCGTGTTGGCACTCACCATGGCGACTACGCTAACCGCTAATAAACTTAAATACTCGTAAAATATACAAATAACATTAAAAACAATTCATGGCAACGTATGATCGTTTGTTTAGCATTATTTTGCATTGGACGCGATTTCAATTATGGCGGAATTGTGTTACTTAAAGCTACGGGACGTGGAATGTGATCAAATACATATTGCAATGTTTGATTTGAAGCTGTGAACATTTCAATAATAATGTTAAATATAAGATATCAAACCAAGATCGTTTCTTGTCTATTAGTGCACCTCAATACCAGAGTGTGAAGGCGCTCCGTCTCTCGCCTGTAATGTCACAGTTCAGATTTGAGCATTACATCAGTGAGTGAGGAGACACATTACAGGCGAATGCTCCCGGTGAGGGAGCGCCCACAGCATTTTCAAGTCGATTTCATGCAGGCATCTCATAGGAGTTGGCACATTGCACACTGAGTTAAATTTTAGAATACACAGATGACCAATCAAATTGCTCAACTAGTGTATCTAGTCTCATTTTACAAGTTAGCACTGTTATACTGCTTCAAATCAAAGTTGCTTTAAAAATCTGGAATGCATACATAATTATAATACTGCTAAAATAAGAGTACACTTTAGGTACTTGGCAAGCAACATTACAACAATAGATATACTTATAGCTAAGCTGAAAATACTAGATGAAACAATTTGGTAATAGTACTAAACTACATAATATATAAAACGTATAGAAAATACAAATTCCGATACAGCAGTCTACTTTTCCTTAACTGTTTTCAAGATAACTATCCGTCTATTAATCAGGACTTATTTTTTTTTTTTGAGAACTGTTGAACAAGTTTCAATCTACCCGAAACATCGACGGACCGTTATCGTGTAAACCAACACATTTCAGAAGTCTGCAGCGGCATACAAAGCTACTTTAGCGAATTCAAAACTACAAGATAATTTCTGGAAGGACTAAAGTTTCAGCTGCCCATTAAAAAAAACATTAAACTGGCAACACCGCTTTCTATAGCAACACTAATCTAGAGTTGGCCGAATAACTTATTTTCTAGTGGCAAGAGTAGAATGAGCTCGAAACGATTAGACTACGATGCAGTTACTACACTACTGCAAGAAATATAATAGCTAGGAAGGTATGTATTACTTATTTATGTTTATGATGGACCTACATAACCCTAGTGATTTTCAAACCCGTTACAACGAAGTTGGTATGTTCCCTCGAGAAGTCTGCAGAGGTGTGTACACCCACATTTGGTGATGTTGAAGTCACGTGCAATGGGGTGTGTAACGGTTGATATAATAACAAAAAATCTAACGTTCACTTGACCTAATTTCAGTTAATATACTTTTGTTTAATATAACGATCAGTTGAGATAATGAATTGTTGATATAATTTCATTTTATCTAATTTCTTATGATATAATAAACATGTCCTATAATGCACATTTGACATAATATTCATGTAGTATATTATTCATTTACTATAATATTCATAATCTCTAATAACTTTTAATATAATTTAGAAAATCTGATACGATTTTAAACGCCTGCTAGTATGGTGCTAGCAAAAATGCATCGCATAAGCATTAATTGCTACAAAAATATTGTACTGTTTTTTGTTTCTTCGCTTTATACCCTATACACCTACCAACCTCAACTATTGTAACCAGTAGAAATTTGATGCAATCTGGACTTTAGGGCACCCCGACTCGGACAGGTTAGGTTAGAAGGGGATGGCGTGAGCGAGCGAAGCGAGCGAATAGACCTCGCCATCCCCTTCGTGGTTATTTTTTTATAAACCATCCAGAAGTAGGAGCCCCGCGAAGCGGGGCTCCGTCGACCAAGCCCACCCTCGACCATGCATTGAATATTTTAAGATTTGGCTAGGTGCCATTTGAGTTAGGTTAGAACTGTGACCATTAAACATGAAAATTAGGTTAAAAGAACATTAGGTCAAATGAATGTTATATAAAAAGAATATCATACATATTGAAAATTATATAAAATGAACGTTATACTAAATGTTTTATATTAAATGAAAATTATATCATATGAAACATTAGGTCATATGAAATTAGGTTATATGATTTTATAGCATATGAAAATTATATTATATGAACGTTATTTCAAGTGAAATTAGAGCATTTGTTATTATATCATACATTACACACCCCGTGCAATGAGGGATGACTATTAGATCTTTATTTTTGAACTAGAAGTTTCACGTCGCGAGAACACAAGAAATATGGCTAAGCAAAACGGCGAGTTTTATTTCATTGGATTAGTAATTTTGACGTCTAATGGGACTATACCAACAGTCACACTAAAACATAACGAAATAAATCTAGTAACATCAAATTCGGCTTACTTTTTCTAAAGGCTAATAAAATGGTACTAAGTAGTATTCTGGCACAATATCATATTGGTGCGAAACAGCACTTTGAAAAGCTGCTCAATAAGTGTTTGCTTATGAATATAAGCGTCCTTGTATAAAATGATAATGAATAAGTACTTCATAATACGAGACACCGTGTGACACTCATAAAAAAACTTCCAACTCTTATTATTCTTACATCTAAACAACAATTTGGCAATATTTACAAGCACTCGTTTACGTGGGTAACATTTTAATTTAACTGCCCCATACGACTTGGGACATGATGCCTTAAAACATTGGCAATGTACCTCATTGAAAGTCGCCTGTATGGGGCCAAAATCGCATTTACATAATCGAGTTAAGAATAATTATGTAGGTAGTTTACTATTGTACAGCAACACTAGACTAGACGAATCGCGTTTATGAAATCATCATCGCGTTACGCGATGGTAGCGATGTTTCCTTTTGCTTACTGCATTCATAAAACAGACAAGCTCCGTTTTCAAGTAGGTATGTATTGTCGTTTACTGAACGCCATTACGGTGCGGTATTTGAGTTATTTCGTTTATCCACCCAGGGTGGATACTCTGAAACCCCTGTCCGAGAATCCACTCTATAAATTCCATTCATCCAACTAAGCCTAGGGTGGATTCTCGACTTTTCATACTCATCTCGGATATGTAAATGCGGTATTCTCCTAATACAAATATAGAATACATCCTGTATTTAAATTGTGATCTAAAGGATATTTTCTGTAGGTTCACCCATTGAATAAATAAATGAATATAAAAGTAAAAACTATTCATTGTGTTAAACATAAATATCGGAATATCACGAAATAAGTAAGTACTTATTACATAAGCGCTAATAACATATAGACTTATGTTGAATATATTAAGTGGAATATCAACTACCATGTATAACAAAATGATAGATGTGACTCCAGGGCTTCATAAATGGCTCAGTATTTGGTATAGGTACTAAGAATATTTGGTATATGTAGGTACTTATGTTGCTGGCTTCCTAACTCCATTGGATATGTGATTATTGTTTGGAGAATTCTAAAATGGCTACAAATATATTGCATCCCATGCAACACTTGTTGCAAATATTATTTATTAGATTAATAAATTACAGTTAAGTAAACGATTTCCAGTGTCACTATGTATAGTAGCATTTTAAGTGTCTATTAATGATTCAGTAATTAAAGTTTTACTTCTGATGATTAAATAATGCTTTCTTTTCCGTTCAAATACCCACATAACATAATTTCTGTCAATATCTTTCAAGAAAACCTCACTTGCAAAAACGTATAATTTACACAAGGAATTTTGTCTAAATGATACGTTTTTACTGAATTATTGCGACTATTTAGGGCAATTTCAAGCACGTATTACAAGACTTGTCGAAACCTAACAAACATACAATATACCAACGTTATCGATCTGTACAACATCTGTTCATTCAACGGCTTAATTACAAACGATCCCATACAATAGCAGTTTCAATTAGGTGGTAATTACCACCTACCACTAACATTTTTTTACCACATACGACAAACACTGTAAGAACTTCATTGGCGTACATTTAGTAAGACACCCTCTCATCTAGCTTAGGTTTCTGCAGACGCTGCACATAGGTACTCGACGTTAAAGCTTCGGTTTCCCGGAAGAGCGGTAACCGCATTACGCAGCCGTAATTTTCAAATACAGACTGATTTTTGACACTTTAATGTCAAATACTCGTGAAAATTACAGATTTTCGTACGTCAGACGTCCGTTATAAATATGACGGAAACTCTTTTATGATACCGTAGCTTTACGCAGCGTCAATGTGATGTCAACCAACGCCAGATGCGAAGACACCCTATTATACGCGTTCCTGCGGTTCACCATGCAATTCTCTGATATTATTTTATTTTACCTGTGGATGGCAGTTCTCCTGTCGTTAGGTTACCTACAAGAGCAGCGTGGCGTGGTCACGGTGCAGTCGCCTGCGTGCACGCAGCGGAGCTACTGCGAGCACGTCGGAGGGGGGCGGAGGCCCGGCCCCTCTGGCTCCTTTTTCTTGGTAGTATACTTGAGCTCCGCCGCATACTGAACCTACGACTACACTCTCGTCACTCCTGAAACAAATATGGTGCATATTGTGAAGAAAAGATAAGAAAATAGGCCAATTTCTTTGCAGACTAGCACGTACGCACTTTTAATCACGAAAAATACAAGTCCCGCTATTGATAAGGCGTGAAAACGTTTTGTTTCCCAATTTATGCCTCCCCTTTTTTTGGGTGGGAAATCATCAAATGACGTCTCCCGCTCTGGGCGGAGCAGGAGGGCGTGTCAGACTTTTACTGGCTAAAACCCACCCGTGTCTCTTCAGTTGCCTGTGTCAGGGGCCACGGTATCTCTTTCGAACAACCCGCGGCCCTAGCGGACCCTGTCAGTTCGTGCTGACATCTCATTGAGGCGCGCGTGGAACACAACGCGCTGTCGATCCGGGCCTGGTCCTTACCGGGCGGCGAGCTGATTTATGGCCCCCTTGCACAACAAATCACTAAATACATTTAGCACTAAACGAATTTAGATCATTCTGTTTGTCATTCTCAAACGAATGAGAGAAATAGTACGATGTTTAAAATACGATCAGCGCTAAACGTATTTACTTATTTGTGATGGCAGTGGGCCTTAGTCAGAAAAAAAACATTGTCAGTTGCTAAGCAACAGCAGCACAGACCATGATTTTTAAATTTCCAAAGAATTAAAATAATTTTCAGAACAGAAACAGTATTTTTTTCCCTGATCCCACAAAAAATATTGCAACGAACACATAACCATCTTCCTGGGGCAGTCTGCTGAAAAAGGGTAAATTAACATAAAATTACCTCAATATAAACTCCGACATTTCCGGATCTTCAGCGAAGTCGTTATGTATGAGGCCCATGGTGGCTATGTCGAGCGCGGCCCACGGGCCTCCCTTGCGCACGGTGCCCCAGTCGGGGTCCAGCGTCAGGTAGCTGTAGTCGGTCGCCTCGCCCACCGCTGCGAGAGGCTCCATGCACTTCTGTTCGATAGGGCCTAGGGCGTTTAGCGAAGTTTCCCACTGGAGAAAAAAATTAAGATTTATTACAACATCTATTTAACAGAAGAGAATGACTTGGTTCTCAGGGGAGCATCGAAATACTGGACATCTACGCGAAGAGGCAAGGAATCATCACCAGTCTACTGCCGGACATAAGCTTTTCCACTAAGGTAGATTATTGGCTACTTTTATCCGTTCACCATCTAGCAAACATCTTCGCTGCACAGTACAAGGGCATCCAGCACTACATTTGCTAGTTCGTGGTTACAACTTAAATAAAAAAACACGTCTTCACCAACGGTGATTGGTCTTAATGTCCATAGCCTCTGCCGGACGCAGTAGTTTGAACTATGTGGCGATCAAGATCTATATATTTAACCTATAATGACCTACTGCTGGGCAAAGGCCCCCCTCTCCCTTTCTCACACACGTCTGTCCTCTGCCATTGCAGTTCAAATTATAGTCGTTGTAAATCACGAGGGCACGACATTTGACTTTTAACCACTTTGACGTAAGATTTAAATTACAATAATTGTAGAGCTCTCATGAATTTCAACAACTTGAATAGGCAGTAACTACATAATCAGCCTATAATATTCCCAATGCTGGGATACAGACCTTTCTGTGAAAGGGGGTGGGCCAAAATCCACCACGCGGCCCCAGTCCGGGTTGACGGTTGTCACATGTCTTCGAATGTTTGGTTCTAGGACTTGCCGGTTTCCACACGATGTTTTCCTTCACCGTTTTGAGAGCATTGGTGATGAAATAACTTACACAAAGTAAGGTGCTTGCTTGGGTTCGAACCCACGAACTCGTAATCCAGGCAGTAACTACTAACTATCTATATAAAACTTACCAAACTATTAATAGTATCCACATTATTGGCGGCCTCTGTGTCAATAAGCGCCAGTAGCGCCATGTTGTGCAGCCCGCTCACGAACAGCGCACACTTGACGGCATGCTTGCTGTACTCCGGTAGTAGTTCTAAATCGCTGTCCGAGTCGTCGTCACTTTCCGAGTCTTGGCGCTGGGTTTTCGGCCTTTAACAATAGTTTTCATGATTTATTGAGCATTTGGGCTACATAACCTTGTGCCGAAACAGTCAAAATTCTAGTAAAAAAAAAACAGTCCCAGACATTTAAACTCTTTTGTAGGCAGTAGATAATCGCTTTGCGACTATTATAAAATGGTAACTAGCTAGTTACTTTTACCAATTACCGGATGCTCGGTTTTTATTGGTAAAAGGTTGTTCGAGTTCAGACGTTTGCAAAAAACACGATAAAGTTGATACGACAAATATATCCTTATGAGACGAAATAATGCAATAAGAAGTAAAATATACATACCTATCAGAGAAAGTGATCTGCCTTTCTGCAGCGGGCGTCAGAAACTCCCGGAGCTCCAACGGCGTCATGACCCTACTGCTGTACCCACTAGATTTGTCAGAGAACGCCAAGTGACTCAGCTTCTCCATCAGAGGGGTTAGTTGCACCCCAGTCAATTTCTTCTTGAAACTTGTAGCTTCAGACTCGGAACCTATAGATACATAGAATATGCTTTATTTTAAGCACATCAAAAACAGGTTTACTTGGCAAAACTTCAGACGTGATGGGTTTCGACATCGAATGATGAAGGAAGAAAAAAAACTGAACTCATTGTTTCAAGTAACTACGCTACCTGCGACCTTTGACCATTTAATCAGCTGTAATTACTCGAAGTTATAAGTGTAGAAAATCTTTTGTTATAACATCGTTAGATATACCCATCACGTCTGTGAAGTTTTGCCAGTTAATTTAATTCGAACTTGTATATTGTATCTTCAACTTTAAGGTTACAATAGCGGTCTTACCTATCTGCGAATCCGTACTCTCATTTAAAGACTTCAAAGGCAAAGATAAAGATTTCCTCCTCGACTGATCCGTTGGCAACGTCTTCGTCGAATCTTTTGCTATCTTTTTCGGAGTTCTTTGCGGAGACCGATTTAATTCCGAATCAAAATCTTCAAACTTTTCCTGCTCACACAATTTCATGTTAAATGTGAACATATTGTCGTTCGAATCGTTTTTCATTTTCGAATAGTGTTGTTCTAAGTACTGGTTGAATAGAGACTCTGATATGGCAACACCGTCGTTTCTAAAGACGGGGAATAACGGATCGTTAATGGTCATAGTGCTAGGATTCTTAGGAGTATGTTCAGGGGACGGAGTATCATCATTTAGGGACACTTTTGATTTTTTCAACTTGAATTTCGAAGTGGCACGATTAGATAATTTCTTAATAGTCTCTTGTAGGTCTGTGACACTAGCCAGCTTCCTGATCGGTTCAGGCTTGTTTATGTAATGGTCAGCAATACAGTTGATGTCTAACACCATTTTATTGTCCCGTTTGTCATTTTCCATATTTATTTTGTTGCAATTTTCTATATTTTTGACAACATCTGGTTCTAAGTCTGACTTGTCGTTGTCTTGTTGGCTTTCCGGTATCTGGCAGATGGAGAGCATATTGCCGTGTAGCCGCTTATATTCCACCATAGGTGTTGAGCAAACGCTTGTTTGTCCTGTGAAGACTTTATCATTTTCTTGTAGTGCTTCTTCGTCTAATGATAACTGTGTTTTGAAGCTTAGCGATAGTTTCGTTGGTCGTTGTCTTGGTTTGTTCGTGAATGGAACGACGTCTGGCATGGAAGGTGGTTTCCTCTCTCGTTCCTCATCAGGGTTCCGTTCCTCTCTGCTGGGGGGTGATATCATGGTGTGGTCCTCTTCGGGGACGGCGGTGAAGAGTAGAGATTTGTCTCGCTTCATCCCCGTTTGAGGGAACTCGCGTTGTTTTTCGCGTTCGGCTTCTTGGTTCTGTGAAGATAATATTTTTTTATTTGTAAACTGTAATATTGTGCCGTGTGATTCCAGCATCTTAACTCAAACTCGAAGCATTTATTTCAATTAAACCATTTACAGGTACTTTTGAATTGTCAAAATTAAATAGTCAGTCAGTTAGTCAGAAAGTTCAAGCTGCCCATTCCAAAACGTAGATCTCTATGGAGAAGAACGGGCAAGAAACTCCAAGGACACTCTTTTAAATCAAGATACATATTATAAAATCCTGGGTAACTAAAAACTGATACATACATATGTATATTCGTACATCCAATCTAACTTGCTACACGTGTAGTAATAAAAATCGGTGACGGACGAGTGCGCCGCGCCGTTATCAATGAACAGTCATAAAAAAATACTAGAAGATCGATAAGAGCAATGTGACTGAGTACGACTATAACCCCATAACGCCTGTAAGGTTGTGATGTGGTTTCCATTTCACCCTATATACCAGCAATTTAAGTCATTCTCCAAAGAGTTGAGTCTGCTCAATTCGATTCTGGACAACTATGATGAGTATGCTTTTTCTTAATTATGAACATTAAGGAGTGCTACACACTTGTTCGGGTCGGCATGATTCGGCACAGCCTGGTGAAAAAATTTAATGCGAAAACTATCGTAAAATGCCTGACTTGTGCCGAGCTGCCTCGAATATGATTCAGCGAACGTAGATGCCGCCGAACGCTGCCGAATGAGAGCCGAATATGTGTAGTAATTGCTTCGGGTCAGCTTCGTTGTTCAACAAATACTGCCAAATCAAATGTGACCCGAACAAGTGTGTAGGCCAGGAAAGTTGAAGATTCGTTGTCTTTTGAAAGAAATGACTGACCTTTTTAAATCTCGCAACCATCTCCTCCCCATTATGCTGGAACTCCTGTATCTTATCTACCTGCCTCTTCAGGTTCTCATACAACTTCTTCCCCACATAGACTACCAGGAGTTGAGCACCTAATGGCAAGGGTGTGTCTGTGTCCAGGGTCTCGGCTGGAGACTTTATCCTGTATGGATCTACCACTGTTAGGTAGGAGGTCAGGCCAGGGGGTAACTGCGTGGAGATTATTCTGAAAGAAAAATATAGGTACGGCTAATAATCTTCTCTCATGTAGTTCGTTTTGAATTACAATAATAAAAAAAAACCACTACGACATAGGCGAAATATTTTTTATTGTTACCATGGACACAAGGTTGACTGTAGGATCTATACTACATATAGATTATTAATTATCCTACAGATTCTTTAGGATAGAGGATAATGTGGTGAAAAGATAGCTAAAAACCAAGGTTTTGATGGACGTATCAGCAACTCCCTTCGTTATGCAAAAGAGAATTGCTCTACAAAAAAGAACCAAAGGAGGGTAGTTACTCACTTGTTATTGTATAGTATGACACCGCCTAACACGCCTTTACTTTTCCTACAATGTTCTAGTATTTGCATCGACTCCATGTAAACTGATGTCGCGCTCTGAAACAGACAAAGAATAGACTACTCTTTATTATGTACAAACGCCAGCAGGTCAAGCTACCCGAAACTGTCAAATTATCCCAATCAACCTTGAATCTTAATGCTTTAGCGATAAAGTTGAAAATGTATTAAATAAATTTGACAGATTGTAGTAGCTTGATGTGGTGGCGTCTGTACACCAAATAAATTGCAGATATAAATGTAAATAAATATTTTACATAGAGTGACAAGTAAGATAGAGGTGTAGAATGTTTATTCGGATCCAATAAGAATTCAAAGAAGTCGATTTTGCAATTCTGTGATGTGCTTCATGACTGTTTTGGTGCTAAAAGTCCTTGAAACTTGCACCCAAAAACAGTCCATCCTTTTCCCGGAAGTACTTTATGAAAATGCAAGATTGATATTATTTATCAATGAAAATTTTGCAAAGCTTTTGTCTTGTGTAAATACGGGTTAAAATCTCTATATAAAGCCAGAAGTCGTGATATACAGATAGCTCGTATACACGGGCGTTTTTTTTTTCTGCGCACTTGATTTTCAACTTTCGGTCTCGAGCCGAGCATAGAGAATCCAACAGAGCGCATCCCAGCGCGTCAAGAAATACACTGTTGGATTTTCAACACTCAGCGCTAAGCAGTGCGTTGAAAATTCAATGCGCGATCAAAAATCACCTGTAGGTACAAGGGTTCAATATGACATTACAGTATCAAATTAGCAAACTGCCGGCGCCATTTTAGTCTTCATACCTACACTTCATTTCCCGCTACCACATTCAACATGGCGGGACAGTGGCACTCACTTCACTTAGTGTTCACACTTCATAATATTTGCACCACAATGATAAGCGCTGAGTAAACACACTCCAAGCGGTTACTATACTTTGATATCGCTATCAAGGATGGTATACCTTAGTAGGATGGTATATCTTGTGGGTGACGAAGCAACGGGTTTTGATTAATTAGACGAGTTTGATATTGAAGATATGTTTGAAAAGAGAGTGAATGATAGCGTGACCGTTGATAAGGGAGAATGAAAGAGAAAATAATTTTGTGGCGATTCTAGAAATATAGTACGAGGTTTGGAAGAAGTAGACTAGTTGCGATGTTACGATTAGCGTAAGATTATATAAATTATTAAAAAATACTGAGTTTTGAGATCGAACCTAATGTGCTGTTCACCCTACAGTTATAAAAAAAAAATACTTTTGATTTTATAAATGCGAATAAACACTGCTTGATCTGGTAATAGAACTCGGCAGAATCTTTGTTAGCACGAAACACTCATCTTTTTCATGCCAAACAAATATTGTTAATTTTACCAACGAAAAATAATTTTTCACAAAAGCGCTGTATGTAGCTTACCTTCGGCAAAGTCAACATGGGCACCCTCTGAAAGATATGGCATCCATACTGCAGCACCGGTAGATAAGTCTCGAAGACTTGGTACAGCTTCTCCGACAGTCGTCGCTGGTCCTCCATCTGACCAGCTAGGACTTGAAGGTCACCGTGGTACACCTTGATCATGGAGGTGAGGAGGTTCGCGCGGTTCTTCAGCACCCAGTCTGGGATGTTCCTGTCACTGCCTATTGCCTGGGGGAGATGGAAACACGGGTAATATTGAAAGTGGAAAGGGATGAATCGAATCGAATCGTTATTATGCTTACGAAGATTTACGTTTTACCAGCTTCTGCCCGCGAACCCACCCCGCTTCTGACTTTTTTCTTTTTGATCGGCTCCTAAAATTATTTTTGCATTTGATAGCCCAATTCTCGAGGAAAGCTCGAGAATTAGACTATCAAACGCAAAAAATATTTTTTCTAATCCGACCGGTACTTTCAGAGATTACCGCGTTCAAACACACAAACTCTTCAGCTTTATTATTAGATAGCTTTATAGATAATGTTCACGAATCAACCAAAAGTACCGAGAGCATTTGGCATAAGTAAGTATATGCTTATACCTGTACTCATAGGTTAAGCAGCACAGTCGGAAACTTTAAGAAACTTAGTAAGTCAAAAACTTGTTAGGGGTTTTGCCCGCTTACCAATATGTATCTGCCATATTCCCTAATGATGAACTTCCCGCTCTGCAACGTGATGGCAACTGGCTGGGAGAATAACGTCTTGATGCAGTGTGCTGCGCCCACGACCTGATGAAAACGATATATTCACAAATCAAATAGGAGAGCCCTCCCAAAGGTGGGTGTGGGTGCAACCACTCATAGATGCAGCAGTTTTCCCTTATCATTTCAGCCGAAAGCCGTCCATTGCTGGACATAAGTCTCCCCCAAGCACCTCCACTTCGACCGGTTCTGTCATCTGTGCTACCCGTATCCAGCGGATTCCTGCGGCCTGCACAAGGTCATCGGTTCACCTTGTAGTAGGCCATCCAACGCTACGTCTTCCGGTAGTTTTCCCTACTTTAATATTAACGACGGGGTAATTGCGTAACACTATCAGTAGGAATGGCTTTAATTTTGACAGTTCAACAACATTCATTGCGTTATTTACGTTTTGAGCAAACAAATTTTTCGAACATGAAGCAATGGATGAGCAGAATGATTCAGATCGTGGTTGAAAGTGTTACGCAATTAGGCTGCTGGTCTAATGGCGATGGTGGAATAGACTGTGAGAATGGAGTAGCCGAGAAAACAGGATTTACTTATTTTCTGACAGAAGACAAAAAACAGCCCGACTTTCATAAAACTTTTTTAAGCTCGCGACGTCAAACAAATATTCATTGGGAATTTGGGACAGACACGCCTGCAGTTCAGTGTACCCATATATACCTATAGCAGCTAAAGCACAATATTACTTAGTCGCTTTAACCCGCGACTTCGCCCGCATGGGAAATATCCCACGGGAACGTAATATCGGGATAAAAACTATCCTACGTGTTAATCCAGGTTATATACTATCTGTGTGCAAAATTTCATCCTTTTTGCGTGATTGAGTAACAACATACAAACTTTCACATAATATTAGTAGGATTTGTTAATATAACAGATCGTTGTTCCGGCTATACGTGTATGAGTATACAAGCTTTATGTGTAACTGTACCTAAGATACCGCAGAAATCAGTGTCGATTAAAAATAACAAATTGGCCAACATGTTACTTTCCTAGTCGAGATAAAAACAAAGCGTTGACGCGGTCTAATCTAAAAATAAGCTTGCTCGTTTGACCTTACGTTTACCTTTCGAGGATTCGATCAATAATTCAACATTTTTAGCACATTAGCACACACAAGAATTCACGTGCACTTCCGTGAAATAGAAAATGTCATTAATTTAAATGTTTAGGAGGCAGACGAGATGCAGTAAGACTACTAGAATATTTATTCGTTTTTATCCACAAGAAAGCATGGTAAGTTTTGCCGTTTAGTGCCCCTAATAAATTGGAATACCTAAGGCGTTTTAGAGTTCAGTGTGTGTGGAATAAACACAAGAAGATGATGAGTTTCAAGTATGCCTCTACTGCTTTTTATAATTCTCCAAGTATATAGGACTAAAAACTTTCGAAGAACTTGCGTTAAGTTGTGTGGCGAAAAGCCTCCCCTTCGAAAATGTTCCTAGTATCTTGTGGATGGAATGCTTGGTCCGTTTAGGTAATTAAACTCTGCAAGCTATGTCGGTAACTCAAGTTCTTTTCTGGATCATTTAATTTCTGATTTAATACTTCAAAGAAACTCCGACAATAGCTCGCTCGATGAATTTGTGGACCAGCCCGACTGTTTCGGCACCGTATGTCATAACGGGCTGGACGCACTGGTTGAAGACCGGGTTAGGTGACGAGAAGACTTGACGAAAGTTCCCAAACGCCCAACTGGATCCTTTTGTCGGCTTCTTTCTCAAAGTTGTGTCTACTAAGCTGGATGACATGCCCTAGGTATGTACACATACTCCTTCACAACTTCGAGAAGCGACCCATCGCTGTGGATTGGACCAGGTAAGACGTGTGAAATCAAACATCGCAAACACTTACTATACATTCCTGCAAGTATCTAGCAGTATGCACGACACACAGCTACTTTACGAAATTACAATCACTGCTGCTACCTACTAAGTAATTAAATTTCGGTCTAATTAGACTACATAATCAAGTCTGTCTACCATATTAGACAGTCAAAACGAGTTCGTAAACTATGCTCGCTCACATAAGTGATGTGTTTTGAACAGGTTGCACATTCCACAGGCGGATTATATCAAAACAAGAGACTTTCTAATCAGTTAGTGGTGGTTATTATAAAGAGTTGGATTCAGGTCTTGGATAGCGGGTTTGTGAGCTACGGACGTGACATTGAAGAGTTTAATTGACTTAATTGTTGAATAATTTTTAATTAGGTATTAGAATGCCAAGTCAGGTGATTGGTTGCTTAAAATCTGGTCATTGCGTAATATTCATTTTTGCGCAGTAGGGTTAAGTATGTTACACCTACAGTTTCGAAAAACTGCACTATAAACTGCCGATCTATTCTGTAAAAATCTCACCGTGAAAACTTAAGTGAAGTGAGCTTAAACTGAGCTGTCATTCCACGATGCTAGGGATTGACACTATTCACAGTTCACTTCACCTAAGTTTTCACGGTGACATTTTTACAGAATATATCGACTGGACTACTCAGACAATTCTCTCACGTACCTAAACAGACAGAGCTTTGGACGAAGCGCTCAACGCTCTACATAGGACTATTTCATTAGCGAATTCTTATCAACGAATTTAAGATGAATGAAAGACATTTTCAATTAACATTACGCGGTGTATCCGTGCTTTCGCTATAACAAGAGTATTCTGCCGCGAAATTAATCCGCACATTTTAACATTCCCTGGAGAATTCTCTGGCATACGATATACCCTAGTAAGTTAGGGAGGTAAGCCAATTATAGGTCATTTTCTCATAGATTAAGAATGAATATTGCTAGGCAGGGCTTAGCCGCCTTCGGCGCGCGCCGCCCTTGAGAGATTATATGAAGAGGATAGGGACTTAGGTAGGTGTAATTGGAGAAGATACTTTTGAAAAAATACTACTATTCCTGATCTGGTTTTAATTGTTTGCAAATCTAGTTTGAAAGAAAGAAAAAGCTAAGTAAGTTACGAAGTTTATACAGATAAGAACAAATCCAATTGCAATTTAATTTACGTTTGCTATGATACAATCTTTGTTTAATAAAAGTACCTATTGTCTGTGAACTCAGGGCATGCATGGATGAAATATTAGCTGTTCTTTTAACATGAAATAAAAAAAAAGTGTTCCCTCCCAGAAATGACAATTAATGTCACAAAAATTACATTAAATGATCATTTGCTGATAATAATTAATTTCCTCAAATAGATGTTTTTTTGCCATAAGTACCTAATTATATCAAATGTCACATTTATCACATTATCACAGGCTAAAAATAGTAATCTGATTTATTGATTTTGGCAACTTAATCTGTGAAATGGATACTGATACAAAATTATAGAGATAAAATTATAAGGTCAAGGATATTTTTTTTTTGTAACTGATATTCTACTGTTGGATTTCGGCAAATAGCTTCACTTTATTTAAAGCCTTTTCCATTAAACAGGATTATTCTATGTCATCTATTTCAATGACTAATTCAGACAAATCAAAAGCGGCATTTGATGATTTGTTGAATTCTATAAATTATTATTTTTATATTACATGTTGTAGTTGTATTTCCTAATTTTTGTAATAAGTATTTTGTACTGACCTTTTTTGTTTCAAGTGTTTATCAGTGGAAACTTATAAATGGCCTTCGATTGCATGTTGTTTAGGAACACTTTTTATATTACAAGTAAGTTTCCCATACAGAATAAAATAAAATACAGTTTGCACCAACCTGTCCTGCAAGTGCATGCCGCTGTGTGTCGGACACCCATCCAGGATGGAAGTACAGCACCGCATTGATGGGATCGTCCTCCTCAGCGGTACAACACAGTGTGTCATAGACAAACACTATCATCATTTCCCTGTTGACAAGAATATAATATTAGATACTAGCCTTAGCTTCGACGGGATCAAAAGTACCCTATGTTCGTATCCAGGTCATGGGGTGCTTATGAGCCAAAATTTTGTTATAATTTGTTCAGCCATTATGGTGTGAAAAGGTTACAGACAGACAGATAGTGTTCCTTTTGTAGGAAACCTAACACCAGCAGAGACTTGAGATAAATTAGTCTAGAGCAGACCGATGTTTGTGACAAGATTTTTTAGCAAACCAAAAGTTAGCTTTTATAGTTTTCAGTTCAACTTTTTTACATTAAACTAACTTAATCCCAGGCCTTCCAAGCGACCCAAGTAGTATATCAATACATAGTAGTCTTTTCTTCTTCAAATTTTAAAAAAACCAGTCCAGCCGTTTCAGAGATAACCCAAAACAAACAGACAGTCAGCCAATAATTTAAAAAAATGTTTTTTTTTTTGTATTGTGTATACACTTTCATATGCATTTAGGAAAAAGCTGTTATTTAGACACAATTTATGATTACAAACATACACTTCCATTTTATTTGTTTGTATAGATGATAAACGTCCCAAAATATGTCATTAAATTGTAGTTGGTACTCTTATAGAATGCACATAATTTCTATGCATTATTTTTAAGAGAAAGCATATTAGTCATTTTTGATAACTACTGAAAAGATTTGATAACACTACAGACACTATAGTGTTAATACATGAACAGGTATTTTATGAAATCTCATTTACCAATTACTAAATAAATTCCAAAACCGTGTCGATGCTCCTAGACACTAAATATTTAAAATATCATTGCGACATCGCATCTTAATACAAGCTAAGCAGACTAGAAAACATCGCCTACTACGAAGCTTAGAAGATTATTATAGAAGACTAAACACATCCGTAACCGGAGGTTTCATCAGCCGTGTCTAATCAACCGCAACATCCCGTAGCGGACACATTTGTATTGAGTTACTAGCCAATAATCCACTTAGAATCTAAACAGAATCAATTTTTCACTCACTTTGCCATTTTGCAGGTTTTTCTCGTCCCACTTCACAGATACAAAACGTTTTTCACACCATTTCAATAAAGAATAATCGGAATGTTATTGTTAAATATAAATAGATTTAGAATGTTTAGTTTATTTTCATATTTTTATTAAAAATTTATTGAACAGCCGTCCGCACTCCGCGATATTACATTTGACACTTGTATTTTCAATGTTGCCCCTTTAAAAATACATTCAGGTTTTTTTGTGTTATTACCATTTATTTTATCGATGCAAATATTTTATTCATTCGCATAAAAATCTTATACTTTTAGTAAATAGCAATTATTTTCTTTTTTATTATATTGAAATCTGGCTTAGGATCGTAAAACATTCTATCATCTATAATTATTTGTATTAGCAACACTGAGTAAAACTTGGTAGTTTACCGTTTTGTCAAGAGATGGCGTGACTACACCCATTGAAGATAAATTCGTCGCAAACAAATAGAATGTAGTAGTATCATTGATATAAAAATGAGTAGTATAAATGAATAGTGAATAATGATCTATTTCATCTTTTTTTTGCACGCTTTCCCTTACGACCCATGGCCCGCCCATGGGAGACCACTACATCTAGCCTCCGTAAATGTCAAGGTAACCTGCACCCGGAGCAGAGCACTCCACCCTGAGACGGGTGATGAAAAAATAACACGATGTTCTTCAATTGCCTCTAGCCACAGAGCATGTAACCTTTTACCTCTAGCCTTGGCAGGAGTGCGCAGCATATACTTACCTATTTACATCATAATGTCATGGCATGGGTCTCGTTATAAAATATACACCACACCTGCCAAATATTGATAAACATCTTTTACATAATAAATCAAAGAAATTATTCATATTATGTCTGAAGAAAACCATGAATAATTATGAATTTTAGTTTACCTCCATATTTAAGCAACATTCATAAACGCGTGTCTAATGAATATCGCAATGTTGGTAATAATACCGATAATATCCGTTTCCGTCGCAGGCTTTTTGTTTCATGTGCCGACAATTTCCGGTCTGGCGGACATTAGGCCGAATGATGGACATACATTAGAGAATCTTAATTAATTAATTGTGTATTTGAAGAAATCTGAATTACGGTATATGAATTTGTATGTATTCCCGCTACTGTATTCATGGTGCATTTAAACTTGTTTAACCACATAGTAATAAAAACTAAAATGAGTAGGTAACGTAGTACAAAGACTAAAAGATACGCATGAAGCCCGTCACAGACGTAGCTATAATATATATTAATATAACGAGATATATATTATAGTATAGCAAGCTACCACACACGGGAGCTATACTATAATATATATTTTGCCCTACTCGGTCTGCGATCGTCCTTGCAAGCGCACGGTTTTAAAGCTTATTTTCTGTACAGGGTGTTCAAATTTTGAAATAACACTATAATTAATTTAGCTACCTAAATGAATTCGACAAGAGCACTACTTTTAGATCTAATTGAAAGTAATAAAATATGCCAAAATATACCGAGATATACCTATATGTCAACATATTTTGGTGACGTCATAGAAATATATATTAGGTATAGCTGCGTGTGCGGTCACTCGAAAATTTATATAGAAAATATGTTGTAATATGCCTTGCTATGATTCATATTAATATTGTATATTATAGCTACGTCTGTGACGGGCTTGAAAAACATAACCGTGTCTTTGCTGTTGCACAGTCGGGTTATAAGACAACTGGAAGACATGTGTTCTATCAGCCTGCTTGGCACGTTAGTTTAGGGTACTACGTCGTCTTAGTAAATACTGTTAATTCAAATCCGTCAAATACTTGGGGATTAACTACCTCGCAAATAATATATTTCTATATTTATGTCTGTAATGTATATGGTGTACATAATCCATCGACGCGCAACCTGCAATGCTATTATTCTGTGAAATTCTCGCCGTGAAAACTTAAGTGAAGTGAGCATGAAGTGAGTTGTCAATAGTGTCAATCCCTAGTATCAGATGGAATTAAAGCCCACTTCTAACTCACTGCACCTATGTTTTCACGGTGAGTTTTTTTGCGGAATAAATCGGCTGTATTCTAAATCCTGCGTTGAAATTTTTTGTCGGATATTTTAAAAAAAATTAGCTGTTCTATATAAATTAGCTGTTCTATATATTTTGACCGCGTTGGTATTGCACTTTTCTATGAAACAGCAGATTGTTTATTTTGATAACCGGCGAAAAATTTCTTCGCTGGGCATGGGCATGCAACATGGGCTAAAACATGCTGAATGCATGGTTACACAGTATAGTAGTCACATGTCCAGTCTGTAGGTACCTTTATATAGCCATACTCTGCGTTAGCTTCATGATCCTAAGTTATAGCAGAGGGGGTATATGTGTATATGTTCTGTGAGCAGAGGATATTTATGGGCCAGGCTTGTTAACCTATAGGTACCTACCTACCAGTGGCGTAGCTCATTCTAATGGGGCCCTGTATCAAAACTTTTTTGGGGGCCCTTTTTACCCAACTGTGAAGCTACAGAGGGTATTGTTTTTACAAAATAAAGAATATAGCATACTGACTTAGAAGGTTTGGGGCTCGTGGCTAAGTAATAACAGCCGCACGAGTCGATTAAAGGTTAAGCTACGCTTGCCGCGGTAGGTCCGTGGATAGGTGACCATCCCCAGCTGTCATCAGTCGTTACGGGTCGTCAGAAGCCCGTAAGTCTGACACCCAGTATTACCAAGGGACATCGTATTACCCAGTAATTGGGTTGTGGCGGTCAGATAGCCAGTCGCTCCGGAGGTAAAATACTGACATTCAGCTGCATTCGGTTAAATTGGAAGTCAAGACCCAATAACACTTTGCCCGACCCGGGAATCGAACCTATAGGACCTCATGCTCAGCAGTAGCGCTTGCGACCACTAGACCAATGAGGCAGACACAGTTTTCTCCCATACTTCTTTATTATTATCTCATACTACCCTCGCCCTCACCCTCTTTTTAAACATATTTTTGAACCAATTTACAGAAATAAATATCATTTATCAACAAGAATTTCTGGATAATATTGTTAGCTCGATTTTTGACAATCGACACGTGTGATCAAACATAATCGAGTAAATGTGTAAGCAAGTCGATCGTCGCTGTGGGTTGTTTTTGTCGATCGATAAATCAGCAAGTGATTTTCAACAAGTGTGTGTTGATTTTATCGATAAACAAGCAATAGTAACGATCGATAAAATCGAGCAAATCTGTAAAATCTGACAGATCTATATTATTATCGTCAAACCAAAGTATATTATCGAGCAACAATAAGGCCCCTATTAAAGAACGTCACTCAAGCCTCAAGCATTAGGTACTTAAAACTAGTTTCAATCAATCAAATGGCTCCAAACTAGTTTTTAGGGTTCCGTAGTTCACGTCTCGGAACCCTTATAGTTTCGTCATGTCCGTCCGTCCGTCCTCGGCTTACCTTCCAAACGGTAAGTGCTAGAAAGATGAAACTTTGCATGGATATATGTATTTACCACGTCGACAAAGTGCTAAAATAAAATCACGAAAAAAATTTTTTTTTGGGGTACCTCCTCTACACGTAAAGTAGGGATGAATTTTTTTTTCTCGCGTCTATCCCATGTGTGTGGGGTACCTTTAGATAGGTCTTTTAAAAACATTGAGAGGTTGCTAAGACGATTTTTTAAATTAGGAATCCGTTTGCGAGATATTCAACTTTAAAGCATTTTTTTGTTAAAATAGGGCGTCTAAAAGCTGGCTCGAAAAATCTAAAAAAATTCAGTTCAGGAGTTGTAGAGGCCTAACTTGTAAAATGCGCTTATTTGGAAAACTTAAAGAAAGAAAGAAAGAAAAAAGTTAATTCGTTTCTTCGTATTCAATTAATTTATTCATAGTAATAAAATACCAACGCCGCCTTCTAAATCCACGTGCCATTATGGGTGACTACGGAACCCTATTCTATGCGTGGCCTGACACGCACTTGGCCGGTTTTTAGTAATGCTTGAGTCCTATGTGACGTTCTGTAATTCAGGCCTAATAAACGTTAAAAATCGAGACAATTTGTAAGTACCTTCAGACCGTTCAATGTTGTGGTGATTTGATTTCAGCTGTCAGAAATGTACATTCTAGAACTTCCGTACGTTATGTAATACCTATAACTGACTGTCAATTGCCTGAAGCTAATTTTAATGAACTGCATTGTACCTAAACGAAATTTTTCTTATAATTTAATGCTACGTGCACTTTTAATGTCATATTAAGTATCGAAGCAGGTTGTTATTTGGAAATATTTTTGATACACATAGCAAATAGAAAGAAAACGATTGCATCAGGAGATTTTTCGAAATCAATCAATGATTTCATAATGTGTTGCGGAGGTCACTGCCTTGTTCAGAATTTCATACGATTAGCAGTCTTGTCACGGACGTCGAGACATACATGGCGATGACATAGAGGAGGTGAGCACAGAAGATACAACGAATAATATACAAAATAAAATAATAATAGTCTGTAATGATTCCACTACTGACAGAGCAACTAGGCCTCTTCTCATATCAACTTAGGAATTACTAGGCCAGCCAGTAGTCTACTGATTACCAAGCTGGTTGCCTAGCTATTTACTCATTAGTACTGACTGTTGGTTTCGTAGTGAACTTTTTCTTCTCTAATGTCGATGGTGTTGTGTGCATATCAAATCGAAAAATCATAGTAGGAAGGTTACTTGGTGGCATTACGCAACAGCTTGATGCTTGTGAAGAGGACGAAAGAACGTTCATAACTCCAAAATCGTTCGAAATCGTTAATATAAACGCAGCGCAGCATGCAAACAACTGTTCAGGGTTAGTATACGAGAGGCTCTAAACAAGTGAGAGACTAAGTTCCAAATTCCAAATTGTCCATTGTTATAAGATGGCCTTCTGCTCTGTTAGATACTGCGGCAATTCACTTTGTTTTGTGCCTGCGCCGTGTGCGGAATACGACGACCAAGGAAAGTTTATTTGTCAATGAAATTACAAAAAAAAATATGCGGAGAAATTTCTTGTTACAAGACTTGTGTTGTAACAAGACTTGTGTTTTTGAAAGAAATCATTGTTGGTTTAGGGATGCACTGCATAGTTCGGCATGTACTTGCCCAGTTTTCAAACCTGTCCTTTTGCTTTGCTTCTTTACCATCCCGGACTCGTCTTGATAAATCCGCTTTCATTTTGACCACAACAACATACATTGCATTATTTACGTTCTTGAGTTGACCAATTTTTCGAACATATTCAAAGCAATGGATTAGCAATATCCTTTAAAATGGATCAGATTGTGATTTTTGATAGTATGTTACGCAAAGAAGGTGCTGGAAGGAAGAAATTCCGTCATCTGGTGATGATGGTGTCTCAGGCATAGTCCTAAGATGTCCACTGCTGAAAATGCGTTGAAATGAGGACTTTCTTTGGAAAATGTTTTCTAATAAAGGATCATTTTCTTCTTACGCAGTCTAGAAATAAAAACTTAAGAAATACTTATTTCTAGAACATAAAAGTATTAAGTAAGTGCAGTCCGGCCGTCGAGATATGAATAGAATGTTACAGATGTAAAAAACCTGACTTCCTAGTCAGAAAACACTTCCGCAGCCCCGCAGGAAACGCAACTCGCTCACGAGCAGGCTAAAATCATACACGAGCTCAATTACGACTTAGTTCGTTTAAAAATACATGTTTGTCACTATCAACCGCCCTTATCCGTCACATGAGCAAGCCTTCAACATGTGTCCTAGATCACGCGTGACCGGTTTAACGAAAAGGCTGGAATGCAGTCAGGCTGCAGGCTAGACTGGCGCGCCTGACGAAAAAACTTGTTAAAGTTATTAAAAAAGTAATTCCGACTGCGATATTTTCACGCAACCTGCGTGAAAATATCGCAGTCTGAATTACGTTTTTTTTTTTTTTACACTTTGGATCATTCTTGAACTCAGTTTTCAGATGGGAAGGTCCATGATGTTTAATTGTTATTTTCTGATAAGAGAGCTCCTTGGCAGCGCATCGGTGGTAGGTAACACTTCGACCTTGAGCTGGCCTAGCGTAGTACGAAGTTTCAATAGAATAAGAAGTTTACTCGTATCTTTATATTTAAAATATTTATTCCTAAATTTTTCTTTATTGCACCTACCACTGTTTGTCTCTGCATCATCCAAAGATTGACTGGTAGAAATTGCCTATGGCATTAAGTCTGCCTCTGTACATTTATGTGCTTGATGTATTAAATAAATAAATAAGAGGCTAGCTTACAGCTTATATGTAAGTATTGTTTTGATATCTCTTGAGGAGCTGACTATTTTCTTAGGGAAACCAGCGCTGGGGCTCTGTCTCGCATATGGTGGTAGCAATTTGCTGAGCGATGACCGTTTTGCCTAGATGTCACGCATTTCTTGCCCCAACTTGTTCTTTTTGTGTTTGTTTTCATTCTCAGCGTGATGTTTGCCGCAAATAAACGTATTTTTTTATTTCTGCTTCTGTTTATTATTATGATTCTATTAACGAGCCGAAGTTTCAACTTTTAACTTTTTTTTTGCACTGGACTTACCTACGCATTAAATTTAATCTTGGACCACTATGACATAATGCCTTAATTATTTTACTGTATTGAGAGTTTAAAAAACAATACGTGATTGCATTTACTTAGGTACGCACTTTGTAATTTAAAACCGGGAAAAGAAATGCGATAGGCACTAATGAGTCCATCAATATATAGTTTTGTGTATTCAGTGTCATTTTCGTATTAAACTAGATATTTATTACTACGTATTGACGACTTGACAAGCCTTACCACAGTAAAACGCGGCTACGATATAAATCACTTTAATTAAATGGTGCTATTTGTTAATTTGTTTTTTTCGTAAAGAAGAATATGAACAGCGTAGGTACAAAATGCATTTCGTCAGTCCAGTCCACTCGATGGCAGTTCCCAAAAAGGTTTTGTGTCCTCTCTTTGTTTCTGAGTTTTGGCCTTGGCATAACTTTCAGAAATATATGATGGTTCTCATCGTTTTAAAAGTTATGGGCTCGAGGCCATTAGGTACTTGACTAGAATCATCCAGTTATCAACATCATTGAAGAAGTTATCTGGCATCAAAAGGTTGGTTTGCTTGTAGCTTTGGATAACATGCATTGACTAGGATTTTTTTCAGAAAACTTTGCGGAAATCCTTTGCCGTAGGTCAGTAAAACATGGTGATATAGTCACGGATCATTTAATAGGTACTTACTGTATGATCTGTTCCAAAATGATGTCATGAAAGTATAAACCAACCGATCGCCGAGAAGGGAATCGATCGATGCATCAAAAATGCCTGGAAAAGCTACTGGTCCATGAAGACGCTAATGAAGGGCGATCTACCGACCTCCCGGAAGCGAAAACTCATCCTGTATCCTGCCCCTCCCAAGGTTTACGTTCCATTACCTACGGTACCGGTTCGTTACCTAGACGCGTACCGCAAGGGTTGGACCGAGGTGGCTCTGAAAAAAGATGTCTGCAGCTGCAGTCAGTGGGACAGTGCAGGCTAACATAAAAAAAATCTTTTTCAGGTTAATAACGCAATCACTCATATTTAGAAGGTTTCAACAGGTTGTTTGAATCTTATTGTAATTGAAACATCATCAACAAAAATTGAGGTTATAAAATTAACCTCAATTGTGAAATGAAAAACATCTTTATGGGGATTCTAAATTAGATTTTCGGGCTTAAGTACTCAAAATAATAAAATCAAAGCACTGAATATGCAACTGGCCCTACACATTGTTTAAACAAAAACCGTTTCTTTACATTTTTATCAGATACTATTAAGAACAGACTTTGTTAGATAAGTAAAAAAACATCAGCTGTCGATTTTCCAAAGCCCATTTTTTAGAGATGCTATCAAAGTTTTTATTTATCGAACTGTAATATAAACCTATCATCAGTTATAAAGGTCAGTTTTGGACTGCAACTAACAGTTCACTTCGTCAGTATTCGATCTAGGCTGAAGGTTAGGTAAACCGGATCCGTACTTAATTATAAGGTCGAGAACTTGTTACAATATAAGAGTATGTGACAAATGCATTCGCTTCTGAGTCTAGTATTTATTTAGAGGTGGAAAATAGACCATGTAAGATTGTTGTAATGGCGTTAATAGATAAAACGCATTGATCTATGACACTATTTTGGTGAAGCAGTGCTTGAAACGTGCTTGATAATATCCAGCATACATTTCTGAGGGACAATTCTTGTAATTTTAAGAACGTCGACAGTCTGATCTGAATCTCACCTCTAATTTCCCTACATTTTTTTATATTGATTGTCGCTGAAATGAGATTGCGGCTATATTTTGAACGTTTTTAATTAAGGGAATTGGCGTTCTGATCAAGGAATATTTGATTGGTTATACCTATACATTCAATAGTCTAAACTCGTGGAAAGTAATCTAAAGGAAGTTTGAACCGTCCCTAATGTTTAACTACCTTCAATTTTTGCAAAACTCTAAGGAAATAAGAGCCAAAAACCTCAAATTTTTTTAGCGCACTGACAGACAAGTGTCCTCAAACAGAAATATTCGCGGAAATCAAATTTGACATGGGTTACATCGGCGTGTTACGTAAATCTTTATGCTTAATTACGAGTCGCATACGCCGTAAGGTCGTAGAAAGTGAATCGACTCGTGTGAACCGTCAAAAAAATCGGCGGCCATATTGCCAGTCTGTGGCGCGCAGCCCGTGCGAGTGAACGCTTCCCGCCAAAACTTGAATTTCGAACGCGACTTTTCATAACTTTTTTTAAAATCGCGTGTTCACGGCCAGTGTCAATATAGTTTTATTTCATTAATGTGCATTAGATCTAGTTCGCATGTGATGTTGTGAATAATGTGAATAACAGTAGTGTTCAAAAAAGTACAATCGATAGATTCTTTGTGTACTTACGTTTTCTAAGGATGGGGAACTTTGACAGGACGAGTTCGTTTTATACGATATTTAAAATGGTAAGTTCTATTTTTAAATTAAAAGAATAAAATCTTAATGGTCCATAAAAAAATAAAATAAATATAGATAGAAAACTTTTCTTTTTAAATTACATGCAAGAAAGCCAGTGTTAATGTGATTCAGCCTAATTAATGTGCGTTAGTAGAGTTTCGTAACCGCATAATATGCCTTTATTTCCATAAGTCATAGTTGTAATCGTCGAAATTGGTCACTTTTACGAAAGGCGAGGAATTCATCTGAGTCCGGCTTAGTTGGGTAATAAACTGGTTATTAATTTAATCGGTATACAATGGTAGTATCGAGTAAAATCGACTATGGAATTTCACTTGATTTGTTTCGCGATTTCTCAGGGGATTTCTCTGTTTGGTTATGCGCGGTTAGGAATTAAATTTGTAATTAAATCTATAATAATAATATGTCTTTTTGACTGTTATATTGCTTTAAAATGCTACCTATTAGAGTACATATATTAAAAACTAAAATAAATGTTTGCTTTATTTGAAATCGAAATGACAATATTTCCATTAGGCTCCCAGATAGTATGCCTTAAAATACTATTAATAATCTGCGTCTCGATTATGACCTTAGAGCAACACGTTCACGTTCGAGACACAGAATTAATAAGAAAACCTACCGTGTTTTACCAGCTACAAATAAGGTTTCACATTCATTGGTATTCACTCATTCAGTATATTTATTATCGCGACAGCACCTAATAGGCAAAATAGCAAAGATATCTGCGAATATGGCGATCACCAAGTCTACAGGCGAAGTGTGGTGATTTTGCGTAGTGGTAATACCCTCTCAAGACAGTTCAATACAGAAAAAGACGTGCTGCGTTAACCCCAAAAAATGGGCCAAAAAATAACAGGAAGATAATTAAAGTCTAATACAGGGTGGCAGGGACATCAACGCGCAAACTGAAACCATAAATTCAGAAAATTTTCTCCGGAGTTACAAAAAAAAAACTGCTTTTCCATAGCAAAGTGTCAAAATGTATAGAACAACGTTTTTTTTAACGTGTCTTGGGACTTCCGAGAAAAGGTTACGCAAAAAAAAAATAGAAAAGCTAATGTCTACATAAACTCAATTAAAATTTTTCTTAATTAGCTAACTGCAGCTGAACAAGTACTTACATTACGTAAGTATGTTATAAGTAGTCGTTAAACTAATAAGAGAGTCTGACTAATGGATCTGAGTAATGTTCAGGTTTGTAAAACTTTCTTGCTGATCTCGTAACTCCCAGATTAAGTCATTGAGTAATTGTCTGATACTGAAAAAGTCGTTGGAAAACACTACTGTAAATCCTGACTTCTTAGCTGAATTTTTAACAGGGATTTTTATACTTACGAAGATTTTTGCCATACAATTCCAAGCCATGATTATTAGCTTCAGGCAAAAACTAGTCAGACTTTAAGTACACATGAGTAAACCCATAACTTCTCCAACTTTTGCTGAAGTTTTGTCAACCTGAACAAATTTTTAAGCCAGAGCGTGGCAGTACAATTTTGCCTCTGTGGGGGTTACTTTGTGTCGCTCGTTCTAATTCGGTCTCACGAACATTACCGAAACGCAAACTTTTTCTGGTTTACCTGTACCTATAAGGTTTTATTAAAAGCTAAAGCTGTCTGCAGTACCTACTGACTAACTTATTTATACCGTGCGTGCGTTCGAAATGTTAACCAACAGATACAGGTTTGGACATACTTTACGTAATGTTAACTCATTCGGACTCAAGAATCTGTTGCAAACCGATTATCATTTTAATTCTAAACCGATTTATCTTCAATCTCCATGTTGAAATGTTTACGGATAGAGGAGAAAACTAGTAACTCCACTTTCGATGTAAGACTTATTTCAGGCACGTAAAAGCATTACTGCTAAAGCCCATTTGACTATTTCATGAAATATTAATCAATAAGATTATATGAACTTAGAGGGTTGTATTGATGATTTTAATTCTATAAATACATACATGTTAAGATCGCGAATCATATTTAGTTCGTCATCATAGTTAGACTTGCAAATTGCAGAAAACGTAAGAAAATTTGAATTTCGCGGGCTACACGGGCGCTTCCGTTTTCATTTCCCTTTCTATTACAAAAACAAGCGAGAACGCAAAAGCATCTTGTATATTTGAAACTAGAGGTAAAAATGGTAGGATTTGACGTTAATCGCGACGATGAAAATGAAATAAATGATCATCACTAATTCTTTAAATTGGTCAGCCTTCAAGTGGATAATTATAAAAAAGATACGAGTGAAAAAGAACATTACAATTTATTACTCTAAGGGCTGATTTTTCCCACGCCAGATAATTTTATCGGAGGAATAATTTTAAATTTTTGACAGATCTTCCAAACAAAAATTGTCAGACGTCAATTTTATTCCACGAATAAAAATCATTTGTCGATTTAAACATCAGCCCTAAACACAACACTTAGGTATTATGCAAATAGCCATTACTAAAATAATCGACAAAAGGCCATCTTTTGGTCAAGCCACAAGCACACATAAATAGTTATTTACCCCTATAATTCCCACTGCCTTTAACACGGACAAACTAATAATGATTGTGTACTCACATAATTATAAATCACTGGGAACAACGTTTAGCACGACGAGAATTCTCTCATTTTTAGCATAACTTGTGCAACCTACATAACTTTACAAGAATGCCATTATATTACTGTATAAAGATAAATAGTTTATTGATTACTAACCTTTAAACCTGACTTTCAAAATATAAGCTCTGTTACCATGCCTCCAAATGTTATGCCACAATAAGTCATAGCATTTGAACCTGCGACCTTTTTGGAGTTTTAGTACGGTTTTAAGTTTCGGCTATTGTTACTAAAGATTGCTTTATTGAATCGGAAAATCCTGAAGTGTGAAGTGTGAAGTACGTGTGTGCGTGTGTGTGTGTGTGTTGGTAGTCCAGTGGCGGTCCAGTGGTATCGGCCCTGTCTTACGAGTTGTAAGTCGTGAGTTCGAACCCAGGCAGGCACTTTACTTTGTGTATTTAATTTCGTCGCCACTGCTCTCAAAACGTTGAAGAAAAACATCGTGCGGAAACCGGAGTGTCCTAAAACTAAAAAAATCGAAGACATGTGACGTCCACCAACCCACACTGGGCCCGCGTGGTGTATAACGGCCTATTCCATCGCACAGAGAGGAGGCCTGTGTCCCAGCAGTGGGACCGTTTTAGGTTGATTATGCTATGTAAATCATTCTCAGATTTAAAAGGCAATTCTGTACCTAAAAATAAAGATGTCAATTGTATACATTATTTTTTATATTTAAAGTTAAACATGACTGGTATTTTTAATAGCTAAATCTATAGAAATACATACTCGTACATTTTTTTTTTACAAATGTTGATGATCATCCTTGAGAATTCGCGGATCTATTTTAGACTGTTAAAATACCAGAATTGATATTCACAGTATTATGTGTTGAGCATCGATATCCGTGGTTGAGCACTATATTTGTTCTGATTTAGTTTATAGGTGTATTTTTAGATTTATCACACGCAGATAACTATATTTTTATTCAATAGATTGTGCTGATTTCTTAGCATCTATCTGTTAGCATAAGTACGTGATTCTAGTCTTTAGTCCGTGTCTGTGGTTAGGATTTCAAAGCATTATGCCGAGTTGATGACCTTAGTCTCTAGTTTTTTAATACAGTTACATATTATGTGCGGCTTCATAAAAATCTTGTCAATCAATTATTATTAAATTATTGCTATTTATTTAGTAACGACTCTCTCGACTTATTACTACACTGACCACATATAAAACTAGGTATTCTATATGCCCTATGTCTATATATAGGGCATTTAGAATACCTAGTTTTATATGTGGTCAGTGTGTAGTAAGGCTCGTTTCTAAACTAATCGAAATGCTCTATACCTATAGCACCTCTCTATAATATAATAATCAAGAGCACTTGCTATGTATTTTATTCTATATCTCGATGTTGAGACCCGGTTCTTCTAATTGTGGTGAAGGTCAAACGACATATTATCAAGTTATCAACACGGATTAGGGAAACTTGTTTAGTGGGTACTAATGAGTACACTACCTGTTTTAAGGCTTAATGGCTAAAGAAATATAGCCGAATTTTTAAGTGTGGGTGGCGCGTGTCGTGTTTTTAAGAAATAATAGGCCTGGGCATATTAAAATATTGCAAAATTCTAAAAAAAAACCTAAAACCACCATAAAATCCAGGAAGTGTTTGATAAATATCTTGATCTGTAATTTTTTAAACACTCCTTTGTAAGGCAGTAGTCATTTTCTGCATTTTTTTAAATTTGGCAATTATTTTTTTTTTTTATTTGGCAATTTTTCCAAATTAACTTAATTATCGAGCAGTAGGTAGGGCGTGACTAGTCATCAAAATGGTAATAGGCTTAAACCTATTATTAATCTTAAACTGTTTTTTTCCCCAAAATATACGAGGCATCAGGAAATGCTTGATTAACCACCTGACCTGCTTTATTAAGAATTTATTTTTTAAACCACTGCCTATTTCTTGATATAGCTAAACGTTTTTTTTTATAATCCAAATGCCCAATATATTATCTATTAGATTTCTTTATTTTTCCTAGTAAGGACATGACAGGCATTTTTGTCTAAACACTATAATTCTTGTCTCTATGTTTGTGAACCTTTGTGAAGAGAGAAAAATTAAGATATATTATATATTTAAACCACAATAACTTTACATATTTAAGAATTACATCAACGTTTATATATTTTATATTTGATTGCAACCGCATAACGTACAATTCCGCGCGGTGTGCGCACGAGCACTGGCGACACGTCCTTGGCGGCACCGTCGCACATTCCCCGTCGCTATTCCGGCTCTTCTGAACAAATAATACTTGTAGGAAATATATATTTGTACAATATTATTGGCTTGTTGACAAGAAAATTCAGTGCTTGCTGCAAAATGACCAATGACCTGAAGGCCAATTCTCGTAATTTAAAACGTTCAAAATCTAGTCGCAGTCTCATCTCGGCGACAAGCAAATGTCAATTCCTGTCAAAATGTAGGTTAGAAAATCAGAGGTATTTTTGACAGATTGAGATCCGACTGTGAACGTTCTTAAAATTACGAGAATTGCCGCTCTGGTGAAGCCTGCAGGAATGCGCTGGATGCGAGAAGCACGGAACCGGTCGAAGTGGCTGTGCTTGAGAGAGGCCTATGTCTAGCAGTGGACGTCTTTCGGCTGAAATGATGATGAATAATGGTTTCACAGTACGGTTAATGTGCAGACTGGAGCGCGACGAATCGACATTTTTAAATCTACTTCTTGAACTAAAAGAAAAACTAAATAGGTGTAAAATGTGGGTGCATATATAAGTGGCTGTGTCTGTTGTCTGGCAGTCAACGTGTTAAAACAAACATAAACTTAATCCCCATCAATTTCCAATGCAATCAATTACTCAAGGTCACAACAGTAACACAACACCATAGACTACCATAGAGTTTGGAGTTCTTCAATAACAACTTTCGCTTTTTACGTTAAAACTTGTTGGGTGAGAGTTTTCAACTTTTCACAGTAGCAAAGACACCCATTCATAGCCCGCATCGCACCCATTCACCGTGCCATACGAAAGAGTTCAACGCGCTCACCAAAAAGGTGCTATTATAATTATTTTTTATTAGTATGTTTGATTTTGTGTTTCTTTTATGCTTTTTGTTACGTGTTAAGATGAGTTATATAAGTTTAGTAAGGCGGGTATTACTGTTGATGGGTTTTTGCTGATTATGACTCAATCGTGAGGAGAAAATCGTGTTTGTATTCGATTTTTTTTGGTTTGGTTGACTAAAATATTATGAAAACTAAGCCAAATAACGTAAAAAGAGTATTTAAGGATCGTAGCAGGTGGCGTTCTGTAGTTTCTGCCTACCCCCATGGGAAGAAGGCGTAAGTTTGTGTGTGTTAATTCTTAATTAATTGTTTCAAACATTGAAATAGCAAAAATACGACTTTTTTTTTGTTTAACACACATAAAACTATTATTGTAAGATAATACAAGAAGCATACTATTCCTCTTAAAGCTTGTTGTATGAGTCATTTGCCCTTTACAACCAAGATAATATTATTCTAATATCACTACAATTAACAACACACGATTTAATTTCATGGTATCCAAATTAAATACATCAGTAGGTCAATCAAAACCGATAGCCGCCAACTGAGTAAAAAAGGTGCATAAAAACAGGTACAGACAACGTGTGCACGACTCGTTTCATAACGAAGTTTTTTGTTCTGTGGTTTGTTAAACTTATTGATCGTGTTTCTTTGAGGAACTTAAATTAGGATAGCGTTACACTTGTCAATCTTGTTTGAGGTGTATGAAGTACTTTGGCTGGCTGACGATGTTTTTTTGTGTCTTTCTTGCATGTGAATCAGTTGGTTTATTATGTCAGAAGCCCTAGCTAGAGTATCCTACTAATATTATAAACGCGAAAGTTTGTGAGGATGGATGGATGTTTGTTACTCTTTCACGCAAAAATAGCTTAACGTATTTGGATGAAATTTGGCACACATATAGTTTATAACCTGGATTACATAGGCCACTTTTTATCCCGACATTCCCATGGGATTGAAATTTATGCGGGTGAAATCGCGGGGCACAGCTAGTATTTTAATATTTATTTATACTCGAGTTGGTTGATTGATTGGGTAAGAAACGTAATATTAAGTTTAACGCAGTGATTCTGATTGCAAAATGTTTAGTTGGCAAACGTTATAATTCTATTTTCGTCATGTTATAAACTTACACAAACCACCAACCAACCGCTTCATTAGCTCTCTATTATTAAAACATTTAAAAGCGGGAATAAGTTGTTTTATCATCATTTTCAGAAAAGCTCATCAGTTTAACTTCCTCAAGACGTTGTGAAATAATAAGAAGCGGTTATTATTGCCTATTAATTGTTTCCAAATATACATTATTCATAACAGAGGGAGGTAACATGATCAGACTCCATCTTGCTAAACTGTAGTGTCAATAGAACAGGTTTACATTACAGTAAAGGGTTACACAGCGGTTTGCCTCAAGGGTGCGCCTGCGGCAGGCAATGTCAACGAGTACTTATTAATATACTGTAGATATGATAAGATATGGATAGTGTTGATTGGTAGATATTGTCAGTGATGCTGATAAGGTGTTCATGATAGGTGGATGAAGATTGTAGAATGTCTGCGTGGGATACTGCGTCAATTTTGACTGTAGTACTCATACATGATCTAGTATAATGTAAGTCATATTTTAAAATAAATATAAATGCATTTTGGTTCGAGGCATCTGTTGATTCTTTGGTTATTCGATAACATGTGACATCTACCAACCCACACTGGGGCCGCGTGGTGGATTACGGCCCACTCCCTCAACACTGAGAGGAGGCCTGTGTCCCAGCAGTGGGAACTTATAGGCTGATTATAATTATAAATGCATTTATGGAGAAATAAAGATTTATTTAGTGCTGATAAATATAATTGCCAACTTGCAACTAGCTTATCATAGAGTAGGGAAACATCCTTATCTGATTCAGTGAATGCACTGCAGAGCAATTACGATAGAGTGCATGGTACGATTTCAGAAATAACTTTACCGAGATTCACTAACGAGAATTAGACTACTTTGTCTATAGGCCGACCGCTTAACTGAGACGTTGCCTAAGGTAGCTGCGCGGTGCGGGAGGGGTTAATTGGCACAAGTTGACGAATCACTGAGCCCTCGCATCATGTCACTACACCCTTCCCGCACCGCGCTGCTACCTTAGGCCACGTCTCAATGAAGCGGTTGGCCTATAGTTGTATTATTTTTTGGTTGACAACGTAACTATTATTAGAAATGATTGTTAGAAATAAAGTAACACATTCTACAATACAATAAAAAACCCATTTGACATGAGCACGCTAAAGTTCAAGCAAAACCTTGCGTCACCGAAGGATCCGCTTGCCAAACGGCTTCGTAGAGCTGATTCAGAGCTTTATTTACAATATTATATACATAGTTATATACATGTAGGTATATACAAAATATTCCGATGCGTTTTATAACTATATGAGTCAGACATGAATCCCGTCAAGTGCAAAATGTCAAATTATTAACGAGAATTGTGTAAGATATAAAAACATTACGTGTAAATAGAGAGGATGTTTTTGCATTGGCAGCCTGTCAATAGTTTTGACATTCAACTTAGTATCGTGTCAATAAATAAAAATAATGGATGACCGAGTTACTTTTCTGTGAGTTGAGCCCTATGACAGATTGGGTTTATCCTACTTAAAATTATAAATGCGAAAGTTTGTGAGGATGGATGTATGGATGGATGTTTGTTACTCTTTCACGCAAAAACTACTGAAAGGATTAGGATGAAATTTGGCACACAAATAGTTTATAACCTGGATTAACACATAAAATACTTTTTATCCCGGTGGCACGTTCCCTTGGGATACTATATTTCCGACTGTAACGCGGGCGAAGTCGCTGGCAAATGCTAGTAATATTATATGCTTCTTTATGTTGATTTTTGTTGCATGAATTATGTTTTTATTCAAACTCAAAACGTATTATTGCAAAACGAGTTCTAACTTTAGACATAGCAATTCGAGCCAGTTACTGTATTTTGAACTTTATTCCGACAAACGTAAAGTTTTTAATGCAAAATAGATAACTTAGACTCGGGTTTAACGTCAGTTTTTGTAATAAGGACTTTAACTTTGTCGGATTATAGTTTGAAATTTAAAAATAGCTCGAAGGTTTAAACCTGGGTCTAAAGATAAACCTCGTTTTGTAATAAGGCCGAAAGCATTTATTTCAATTAAAATATTTACAGGCACTTTTTAATTGTGAAAGAGTTGGTCAGTTAGGCAGAAAGTCCAAGTTAGTTGCCCATTCCAAAACGTTATTCTCTATAGAAAAGAACGGGCAAGAGAACTTATTAAAGCACTAGTTTTATATTGCACTCATCCGTAAATGAAACAAATTGCCTTCAGTTAGTAAATAAATCCAAGTTGTATCTGTGGAAAATGTAGTGGGTAGTATATTTGTTATGTTTATTGTTAAGTTATTTCCATTTATTTTTAATATACTCGTACTACTGTTTGGTTTCCCTGACAAATAAAATAAAATAAATTAAAAAACTTAATAACGTCTGCTACACACTTTCGCAATTAAAGGACGCATATTGATGCAATTAAAATAAGCTATGCCATCTGCCGGATAACCCATTCAACAAAAAAAAAAATCTTTACATTAATTAAAGAAAGAACATGGCATGAAACAAAAAATAAAAAGTCACCTGCCTTCACAATAAATAAGAATACTAGTGTTAAAGACTCGAAACCTGTTTAGCCCATTTAAGCCTCAGATATGAACATTGGTAGGTATTATTGTCAGAGGTCGTCTTCCTTGAGGTACCTTTATAAGGACTGGTTTTACTGATTGTGGATTTAAAGCTTTATCTCGATGTTTCTTTTAAATACGATTGTGATTTGTATTGGCATTTTTATATGTTGGGTGTATTGTTGAAAAGTGACGTCGATGGAAAATTTTGCTACAGATACGAAACATGAGTATACATATTTTGCGACATTTATTTATTTAAATTTTTCGCACACAAAAAAGTACAAAGGCGGACTTAATAATTTAGATATTCTCTACCAGTCAACCAAGGATGGTAGAGAGATTACATGGCAGGTGCATTCGTTGAGAGAACCAATGATAAAAACTATTAAAACTATTGAATTGTATACAAATTCAAGGGAGAGAGGTGTTAAGACGTATGCACTGTGCAGTGCATACTGTTTTTTTTGTGAGTACTATGTTTATTTATAATTAATTTAGGGTGTAATTTTGTTTCATCAATCTTCGATCATTGCGTTTTGTAGTCAATTTAAAAAGTATCCTAACCCAACTCATAAAGCCGTTTCCTTGTAACAGGTTGCGTAATTGCTGTCAAAAATGCTTATTGAGGACTGCTAAAATTTCACAATCTTAGACTATATTTAAAAAAGACAAAAATCTCAAAAATTGCATCGCGTTAGAACGCGACACTATCAACATAATTAAAAACAATCCATAAAATTTATTAGAAAACCATCTTGACGACGTTAAGGATCACTAATTGCACTAATTCAGTTAATCATGTTTGCACAACCATGAACTACGGGTGCTGGTTGTCTTTAGCAACCGCTGGCAACCGTGAGAACTGCGAGCGAAATCTGTATATTGCAAGGAAATGCATGAATATTATCGGTTTTATGGTGATAGTAGGTATTAACAGACCTCTGGTAATATAGTCGATTTTCTAGATAAAGGAAATCGTTTATCGTTGAATTTTCCGTTTTGTGACCATTAAAATTAACCACAAGCTTTGAACTTGAAAGTCTTGTCGTGGAATAAATCTAGCGTCGTCTTCGTCACCGTTGTAGGCTTGGATGTGATGTGGTAAAACGCAAAATTATCAAGAACTTGTATTCCTACTATGTGTATGTGTCAGGAATGTGATAACATCTAATGAGTACCAATCCGCTTGCGAAGTATGAAAGATTACGCCTTTTTCATCTACAACTCATGATCGTTTAATGAAGCTGTCCTGGAATCCACTACCTAACAATAATATGGACAATTATATTTAAAAGTTGTTAAATCTGTCAGAAAGAGTTCCCTAGACTTTTAAAATATAAAATACAATCCAAAGTTTTATGTTGTCCTATATGTATATGTGGCTCGGGGCCCCTTTGCTTGGGATTTAAATACAACTTGCAAAGTATGGGTGCACTATAGGTACACGTCAGCCCGAAGTGCTCAACCCTTAGGAGATTACACGCATGATTTTATGTCTGATGTTATGTATATTGAAAGTCCTCAATGTTCTAGCTTTTAAAGTATTCACCGATCTTCGCCCACCCGATTCTCTTACCGATTCCAACTCGTTCTCGTGTCGCAACAGTCGATGTTACGTTGTACTCGTAATTAGTGTTAGCTAATGAGCCAAACATTTGGCTTTCTATCAATATTTCCTCAAGGGATATCGTAATTATTTGCTTTGCCGGAATACGAGGCCGGATTGCTCGATACGAATTGCTGATTATGTAGTTTATGTAATATGTATAAGGATGTTTTGTGCGAGTTAATTGCTTTAGAGAAAGAAGATTTATTGTTGTTTTCTGAATTAAAATAAAACTATGCGTAATCTAGGTAGCTTTTCCGCGAGAAATATAGAAAATAGGCTAGGGCCCCCCCTAGCCTATTTTTTTAACATGTCTTTATTCTATATTTCTTCATCAATCGCATCGTCATTTTAGCCAAAAGGCTTCTGCTGCTGGACTTAGGCTAGGGTTGTATAAAGCAATATGTTTCCGATATAAGCTCGGCCTAAAGTTTAATAGAAACCTACGATAGTCAATTTTAAAAGGGGGATGGACTTCTGTTTACCTTAAAAATACAATCCTGTATTTTTATGGCGTCATAGAAACAATTAAAGAAATTAACGAAAGGATTTTAGCTATTATCAGCAAGTTCTTAACCACTTTTATAATCAAGCGATCATGCAAGCATCGGACTTTCGCTTGCGATCACCTCTGACCTGCAAGACTTAGCGTGCAAGAATGTTTTATAAGCCTGCCTTGTAACCAGTACAAAATGTTTCGACTTGTCTTACTTGATTTTGGAGTTTCACTATTAATTAATAGAACTTGATCTTTAATAAAACGAAACGTCCCTTTAGCTAAATCATTGTTATAGTGTTTAGCCATTTTATTTAATTGATGTCATAATGATAAGAGCTGGTAGAATTTTCTACAGGGATTATATCAACATGTTTTGAAACGGTAAAGGAAGAATTTAAGGTGTATAAAAGTCAAGTTAAAATGGACAATTTATGAACACAACAAAACGTTTACATACATAATTAGCTTATAATTTTACCACTTCTGTGTCATAGGCTTCTTCTCAGTGAGAGGAAGTGGGCCGTAATCTACCATGCGGGCCCAGTGCGGGTTGGTGTCACTAGTCTTAGAATTTTTGTTTCTAGAACATGCCGGTTTCTTCACGATGTTTTCCTTCAAAGTTTTGAGAGCAGTGGTGATGAAATTATTTACATAAAGTAAAGCTCTCGTCTCGTCTTAGTTTTAGCTTTTTTACTCGGAAGTCACGGCTATTACTTTTTATGGTTTGTGTTACACAAAAGGTTTTGATTAGTAAAATTATATTTTTTTTGTACCTACTCAGATAAACCGTTATTGTAACATGAAACTTCGTTTCAAAACGGAAAGAGATTATGAATGAATGTCGACTTACGTTATGTTAAGTGATTGCAAATTGTATGGTGTGCAAACAATGCCATGTTTTTACCATAATCATTGACAATCGATTGAGTAATTGTAATCACTCACAAAAGAATTAATACTTAGACATATAAGGTGCGTAGTCTAGTGCATAATAAGCGTTTGAAGAAACTGACTTTCTTTTTTAAATAAAATATCAAAGTGCGGTTATTGTACGACCTTTAGATATTTTGATTTACAAGTATTTACAAACTATTCCGTTTCAAAGCCAATCTGCTTCTAATAGCGGCTTAGCCAATGCTTCACCTGCCCTCTGTGTCCCAAAACATGCAATCAAAATGACCTCTGCGCTGCCACCGACGACTCCGTGGAATTGGAGAAGTTTTGGGCCAACAACATCTGAAATACAGTCGTGCCAGCGACACAAAAAAGAAGTGGCTTTAGATACAATACTTAAACTCGTAGTTATCTATGAGTAACAGCGTGGTAATTGCGTAACACATCATCAGTAGGAATGGCTTTCATTTTGACTATTCAACAACATTCATTGCGTTATTTACGTCGATGAGCGGACAAATTTTTATAAGACATGAAGCAATGGATTCGCTATATCCATCAAAATGAGTCAGATTATGATGGATAGTGTGTTACGCAATTAGGGTGCAGGTTCAACTTAAGCCTCTTACAGAATCGTATTAATAACATATTCCTACTCCTTATTTATGAGAGGCCATTTTTGTAAAAAAAACTTAACGGTTTATGAAAATATTACGCGAATTACGTTGCCTATGCTACATCGTCGCAGGAAGCTATTATAGTCCGAACACGCTTTATTTCTAACCTTTATTGATTTTATTTCCGTTCGTTATCCTAGTTATAAATAAAATCGAAGTACCTAAAGTGCAGTTTCCAGCCATTATTGAAATGGTTAACTATAATTACTGTAACGAATGATTAGCGTAGCAACAATAGAAGCGGCAAAGAGCAGACAAGTCTGATTAAATCACAATCATAGAGCATTTTGTATAATATCTATTCAGCCTTCGATCAGCTTGCTTCCTGCAATTAACACAGACAGACAGCTTTTCATACGAGTACTAAATATGTATGTTTTGTTTTCAGCTGCATTTATATGGTGTAAATAATAAAGAGTATTGTATTCTATAAACAGTGCTTCTATTCGAAAAGGGAATTAACATAACATCACGCCTTATTTCCTCGAAGGGTTGGGCAGAGGTGTACCTTATAGTACACCCACATTTCGCCAGTTATGCTTAAGTCACTCCCACTCACAGAGATTATGCCTGTGTCCCAGCAGTGGGAACATTATAGACTGATTTTGCTATGTATCTCTCAGAAGGGCGTCTCTACATCATTGTGAAAAAACAATGAATGGGTAACAAGCTAACAACTAAAAACTAAAAGTAAAAATGCACGGGTCAGTGGTTCCTAACAAAAAAACTAACATAGAGGTCATTCTCACGAAAAACAAACATAGAATAGGCATATTTAATTAAGCAGCTTTAAACGATAATTATCTTAGCCTGAACATTGCTGGTTCAACACAAGGTTGTTTTTCGCGTGTACAATAGAAAAACGTATTAGTTATGTAAGTGTCGATGTTATCTCGATTAAGGTAATCAAAACAATTGCGGCCTTACATTCCTTATGATTGTGTTTGTGAGATATTGTGATGGACTCTGAAGGTTCTGACTTCTGTATTTTTGAATGAGATGTAGTAATGGTAGGGATGTCACCTTTATGATAAGGAATTACATACTATAATATCCAACAAGGGTCATCTACGTCTATCTGTGTTTGTGACAAAAGCAGTTGGTTGGTTTTCAGCAAGTAAGTAAGTTCGTAATTCTCTTTTAGAGACTAAGTTGTAATAAAGCTAGACATTTTCTTGCAGTTTACTAGAGAGTTACATTTATTATGACAGAATCCTACTAATATTATAAATGTGAAAGTTTGAATGGATGGATGGATGTTTGTTACTCTTTCACGCAAAAACTACTGAACGGATTTGGATGAAATTTGGCACACAGATGGTTTATAACCAGGATTAACATATAAAATACTTTTTATTCCGATATTCCCACGGGATCGAAACTTATGCGGGTGAAACCGTGGGGTGCAGCTAGTATTTTATAATTGTAATGTTATTGACATACATAATGCGAATCTTAAATGCAGCTTGCGTCAGTAACTATGAAAGTTTATATTACGTTCTTCTATCAGAACATTCTGAGTAGCAACCCAGATTCTGAATTGCTGTCCAGTTTATAGCATCAGGCTGTTACATGGAACTTCAGCTGTAAACGCTAGAGGCATAGACGAGAATGCATTATTTTTCATTGGAGAAAATAATTCATTCTTAAACTTGCGTGGTTTGACAAATGGCTCATGCCTTAAGTATTTGTTTTATTTTCATGATGAACTGTAATTGATTATTTAATTCAACGATTGACTGTTTATGGGTGTGTCTCCCCTCCGGGTTTCGTGCTTATCCACATAAATATTTTTGTAAGCTTAACATCGTGATTTAAAATGAAAACTAGATATATTTTTGTGTAATATTTCGTAATTACTTGGTAATTTGGTCATGTTAACAAATGTCATTGTTGTGATGTCACTTAATCAATACAAAATATCTATTCTATACATATAAATAAAAATGAAATGCTGTTCGTTGGCACAGAATAACTAATAGTATTAACGTCACTTGAAAACGGCTGGACCGATTTGGCTATTTTTTGCTTTAAAATGATCGTTGAAAAGTTATCCGGAAAATTGAAAAATTTGGGTAGAACTGAAAGTGCTTTTTTTTATGGTATTTTTGTATGAACTCAAGACCATATTGAAATTTTAACAGGACGAAGTCTGTCGGGTCAACTAATTTCGTATAAAATGGAGACTAGATGTGTTTGTCTAAGACACATTACACAGTTATCTCACGCCCAATACAGTCACAATTAGAAACTGTAATACTAGCACTAACCTCGGGGTGTATTCTCATATCGCTATACATTCTACGCAGATGTGCGAGAAAGTGCGACGTGATTCGAGTCTCAATCGATTACTTATTCTTTCACTTTTCGCCGGCATTTTTGCGAAAGAGTGGCATTGCTGAGTGATTTCTAGAATAGGTTCCTTATCGATGAATCGACAGGGAAAATGAAAGTTGATTTGCGAGTTTAGAATTTAAATATGTGCGTGTGTTTGTTTATAATTGTTATACTAAAATAGAAAATATGACGGAAAATATGCTGAAACTTGGAAAATTAAGCGAGGAAATTGATAACTTTCAGTTAGTAAAGATTAGTAGATAGAAAAATATGGCCTGTTATAAAAAGAGCAAAAAAAGAAATCTTTTACCGTATCGTCAATGGTGTGGATTTAATATGACTTCTTTATATAGACGTGTTTTGGCCATCATTCATTCAGTGTTTTCAGTCTCCTTGGTTCATCAATAGGTGAGTCAAATATTTAAATTAAACGACTTTCCCCAAGCGAATCCATTTGTTAAACAATTAAAAACCTCTTACAGCCTAGGATTATAGCGTGAGCTTACCACTTACCAGGCGTTACCAAATTCATTACCGACACTTCAACCATTCAAACATTGCATGAATCGCGTAATATTTGACGATGTCAAACATTCAAGCGATTTTAGCCTTTATATTTACGTGCTAAATGTTATATTCCCATGTTTTTTTTAAAGTATTTGTACATTGTCCCACATATTTTGTGGGTTAAAATTGCGTGACAATTGGAAATATCACCGCTTGTATGTAAATGTGTGCTTATCGTAATAGTCAAGATATTTTGCGTTGAGAAAAAGTTTACGCATCTCCATATTGAATCGAGAATACGATTCGTGATCATTGTTGCCATTCTACATAACAAAACAGCACACCTGTATTTTCTTTAAAGTTAGGTAGAGCTGTGTGTTATAGTACACCCACATTTCGCCGATTCTGTTAAAGTCTGATGTAATAGAGGACGAACCAATAGGGTAGTTGCCTGGGTAAAAAAATAATTATTACATTTAGTCCGTCAGTTATATTATCGAAAAATAATGGACACGTATTTTTTCTTTTGTCAATCAAACAAAAAATGACAAAGATAAAGCGCGTCAAAATTTGGGTGTGGGTTCGTGACGTCACTTGCTTGCAAAAGTGTCGCAAGCAAGTGACGTCACGCGGAACTTTAACGGGCGATATCTTCATCATTTTTTATATAATTGACAAAAGAAAAAATACGGGTTCAATATTTTTTGATAATCTAACTGACGGACTAATTCGATTTTTTTAGGAAAATAGCCTACTGCCATCAAAACGGCACACATCCAGCTCCGGGCTCCTACTGAGAAATTCCAGATGGAAAACCCAATAACACTTTGGCCAATCCGGGAATCGGACCAGCACCCTAATTGCGTAACAAACGATCAATCGGAATCGGTTTCATTTTGACAGTTCAACAACATTCATTGCGTTATTTACGTGTTGAGCAGACAAATTTTTCGAACTTATGAAGCAATGGATTAGCAATTTGCTTCAAAATGATTCAGATTCTGATTGATCGTGTGTTACGCAATTAGGATGCAGGACCTCATGCTCAGCAGTAGCGTTTGCGACCACTAGACCTAATGGCAGTGTTGCCATTTAATTATAACTTAAGTGACATTATGTTTTGATCTGCATACCACTTCTACAAGGTAGAGATTTTAGAGCGAAATCTTTTTACTATAAATGTAAAGACATTATTATCAGACATTTTGTTCTACTGGGTAGCATAGTTCTTTGTATTCGTATCAGAATATAAACAACACACAAACATAACATAACATCACGCCTGTGTTCAAGAAAGGTTCGGCAGAGGCTTACATATAGTGTAACAGAAACAAAGCGCGAGAGAGAGAGAGTGAATAGTCTGGTGTAATATAAAGAAATCCTACTCATATTATAAACGCGAAAGTTTGTATGGATGGATGGATGGATGGATGTTTGTTACTCTTTCACGCCAAAACTACTGAATGGATTTGGATGAAATTTGACACACAGATAGTTTGTAACCAGGATAAACGCATAGGATACTTTTCATCCCGATATTCCTACGGAATCGAAACTTATGCGGGTAAAACCGCGGGGCGCAACTAGTTCGATAATAAATTACTAATAACAGAGTTAAAACCAGGTTCCATCACGATTCACTACCACTAGTTCTACCTAAAGGCTAGAATACGTACTCTATCTATTAAACTTACAAAGCCAAGTTCCCATATAAATCAAACAATCGTAATATACTCGTATCTAAGTCTATAATATACCTAGCCTACAATCAGATCACCTAGTTAACCGAACTACCTCTCTAACTCGGAATTCACTACACTCATGGCTATTATCTGCTGTGGTAAGATGTTGAAATGTACGAGCACGATCATAACAACTGGCAGATTAATCCATATTCGAAACTATCGGAATCGAATCGGGATTCGGAACTATTTTTACTATAATAATTAATTAGTTTATGAGAACAGTTGCTTTCAACTTGATTAAATAAATAGCAAACTCAGCCTATAACGTTCCCACTGCTGGGACACAGGCCTCCTCTCTGTGCGAGCGAGTGGGCCATAATCCATCACACGGGCCCAGTGCGGGCTGGTAGATGTCACATCTTCGGATTTTTTTATTCTAGGGCATGCCGGTTTCCTCACGATGTTTTCTGCACTGTTTTGAGAGCAGCGGTTATGAAATTATTTACACAAAGTAATGCGCCTGTCTGGATTCGAACTCAAGACCTACAACTCGTAGGTTCTACTACCACTCGGCCACCGCTGCTCCGAGTAAATAAATATGGTATAATATATTGTATTCAAAAGAAGGGGGTTAGCGTGCCTAGGCGCTAGGTCTAACCTTGTATGAGATTTATGCCTGTAAATACAACTATGATCCAGCGGAAATTGCAGACACTACATAGATAGTAACGGTTTTTTTCTAAGGTTGCAATGTTCGATACAAATGTTATTGCGTTTGTGTAACTGATTACTGTTATTTATTCATTGACTGTGCGTACGTAATAGATTTGGGAAAATAAAATTGTGCGTGTGGCCTGCATTCATGGATGTTGTGCGTGTCTATGGCGACTATAGGTGGTATAGTAACACTGCGTTATACAAGAGATTTTTCTTACTGTAAAATACACCGTTAAACTTTGATCATAATGATGAGCAGTGAGTGTGTTTTGTTGCTCATAATGATGAGTATCATTATGAACAACTTTTACTAACAATGACCCGGCTTAAAATGTAACGAACTTTTACTACGGGACCAACCCTGAAATCGTGAAAAAAAAAATCAGTTGATCCATAGATTTATGTTCGCATAACTTGACATAATGTATGGATGAACTGATATTTTTTTTCACGATTTCAGGGTTCAAATTCAAAATCAAAGTCAACTTTACTAACAATGACCCCTTAGAAGGATTAACGTAAATTTAACGGTGTATAGCTTCCTAAAACTACTACACTGTAACGCTTCAAAAGCTAGGAAGAAGCTACGAACAATGAACTCTAACAATACAATTAGCTGATAGTTGTAAAATTAAATTGTTATAATGATTAGTTAAGAACTAACGAAGCAAGAAGTGATTTCATAACTTCGTTTTACGCACTATGATTCTCATAATATCTTCATTCAATGCTCAATTTTATTACGGATTCATAAAATTTTCGAATAAAGTATGTTGTAAAACTTAAAAAGTGATAGTGATAGTAAAATTATAAAGTTAAAATATGGTGAAATTACAGTTTTACTTAGCTAGGAGTCTGATTGGGATTTCCTGGACACTCAGATGAGATGTGCTTTTCGGGGTCAGTTTTTTTAAGTGAAAACTTATCTAGATGCTCTTTACGCTCTTTCTGAACAGTGAACGACACTGGGGGCCTACGCCGTAACCACGAATTCTGTAGTTTCGGGCGAAATTACGGGCCGGAGTTTGGAACGAATGACAACACAATTTGAAAGCGGTCCATCACATAATTCCATAAAAATATTTCACTATACCAAGTGCAATCAATATATGCAATTATTATTGTTACGAGCTTCGGGTTCGTGACAATAAAAACTGCCGATAAAAATTACCAAAAGTTACAATTTATTTAAACAACACTAAGAACAACTCAAACACACTAATTATAAAACACAATCGCTCTTAAGTCGCACTTGAAGATCGCTTTCGATGTATTCGCTTCTATCGCAGAACCAAGTCTGATTAGTCGCGGCTAGTCCCGGCCTTATATAGTGCCGCGGATAATTCCAGAATCTTCTATTGTAGAAACATCTAGAATGTTCGAGTACATACCGGCCCCGACTGACCAGATGTCGATAGTTCTAATAAGTTCAGCCAATCGATAATAGATGACGCTAGTGACTCTATTAGTTCTACTACTAGAAACTAGATGGCGCTAGTGGTAACTAATGTCACCATGCATCCGGCATTAATTGTGGCGCGCAACACTGCCCCCTCCTAAGACATGCTCGTCCCGAGCATTATCGGCTCCATAATAACGCGCCAATCGATCCACATGGACGATCTTAGGAGTACCTCTTGCACCTTTCTGTATCCGGTAGGTTACGTCATTGATCTTTGTCACAATCCGGTACGGTCCATCCCATTTAGCTTGAAGCTTAGGAGATTTCCCCTTGCTGCGGACTGGATTGTGCAACCATACTAGTGAACCTTCGTCGAACCCTTTACTGTTCATTTTGCGGTCATAACGGGTTTTCATCTTTTCAGACATTTGCTGGCCCGATTGTCTGACGTGCTCATAAATGTCATTCATTTTGTTCCGCAAGTTATTCGCATAATCGGTTATACTGCGTGGGGCATCAGGTGGTATTCCGGTGATCAGGTCTGCAGGCAGCCGTAATTCTCTTCCAAAGTTTGCGAAAGCTGGTGTCACCGATGTACTTTCGTGAACAGCGCTTCTATATGACAACAAAAACGGTTGTATGTGCTTGTCCCAATCTCGTTGCCGATTTTCCACAACTTTTGCTAGGTACCTCTCCAATGTCTGATTGAATCGTTCCACCATTCCATCCGATTGTGGGTGGTAAGAAGTTGTTCTTGTTTTATGAGTACCCATAACTCGACAAGTTTCCTGGAATATTTGGGACTCAAAATTCCTTCCTTGATCACTGTGAATCTCTAAAGGTACTCCAAACCGACAGAAGACTTCATAAACTAATTTATCTGCAACTGTCGAAGCTTCTTGATTTGGGATGGCGAAGACTTCCGGCCACTTAGTAAAGTAATCCATCACAACCATGAAATACTTGTTACCACTTTCACTTTCCGGAAACGGCCCCGCTACGTCAAGGGCTATCCTCTCCCATGGTGCGCCAACATTGTACAATTTCAGTGCACCTCTACTACGAGTCTGAGGTCCCTTTACAGCTGCACAACTTGTACATTTGCGACACCAGTCCTCGACATCGTCCCGACAGTGGACCCAGTAAAACCGTTCTCGTATCTTCAGTAGAGTCCGTTTTACTCCCAGATGACCTCCTGAACAACCATTATGGTACAGCTGTAGAACATCCGGTACTTGAGCTTTAGAGACAACCATTTGCAAATGACAGCTGTCTCCCCGAGCATTTTCCCATTTACGGCACAGGACTCCATCCTGAATCACCAAGCTGTCCCATTGGGCCCAATAGCTTTTTGTGATCGAACTCATTGCTGAGACGTCGCTCCATCTGGGCTTAGGAGCTCTGGCCTTCATCCACTCGAGAATCGGCTTGATGTCCGAATCTTCCTGCTGTGCACGTTGTAGGCTTTCCTTCCACTCGTTGCTGAGGTCTGTCTTGAGCATCCTCACAGGTACGACTTCTTTGCTTTCTTGCCTAGTACCAACTAGTGTGCCTTTTTCCATAACCTGTTCCTGATCACAAAGGTTCGGCACACGTACCCCTGACATGTCGGGGGCTCTGACCAAAGTTCGTCCCACTTTCCATGGACGATCATTGTCTACCCTTCCTGTAGTTCGCTTGGGGCAACTGGATCGAAGGTGGCCCCTCTCCCCACAGCCGTAGCACCTAGGGCTGTATCTTTTATTGCAGTCGCGAACTCTAGCCGCTGCAACCTCCCTGACGCGATGGGAACGATGATCCTGTCGCGCGGCTTCCACCTCCAGTGCATGGGCCAAGGCGTCCTTCAGCGTCCCGTGGTGCCCGAGCCTCACAGCAGCTCTAACTTCAAGGTCGCGGATGCCGTCGATGAATGCCTGCACCAGGTTCCCATCAATAAGCGCAGGTACGGACTGGTAAGCTTTACGCACCAGCTTCTCCACTTCAAGGGCCCACTGCTGCAGGTTTTCATTACTGCGTTGCACGCGATCCTTGAGCTGCGCACGAAACACGTGTTCCAGGTGAGCGTCGCCATACCGAGCCTCCAATGCCTCAAGGAGCTGCTCGTAAGTCACTTCCTTACCGAGAGCTTCCAGAACAGTTAAAGCCTGGTCGCGCAGGCCTAGGGTGAGGGCAGTCATGGCCTGACTGTTATTCCAACCGTTCGCCTTCATGACAGCCTCAAACTGGATTTTGTAGGCTGACCAGGAAGAAGTTCCGTCGAACGGTGGCACTTTGAATCCACGTAGCGAAGGTGTTGTAGCTACGGGAGCTGCGATTCCATCCCCAAGTTTAAGGTAATCCAGCGTTTTCTTTACATCAGCCATCACGGTTTTCTTTACGTCAGCCACCACGTTGTCAACCCGATTATACACTTGGTCGATCCGGATTTCAGCTTCCGACAGGCGGTTGTCATGTTGATCAACCTTATCCTTCACCTCCTTCATGTCTTTCCCGAAGGTAGCGTGAAGGTCCTTCATAAGGAGCACCTGCTCTTCCTGGCGGCGCGTTTGCTCCTCCTTATCACGTTGGAGCTGTTCTTCCAACCGACGAGCCTGTTCCTCCTGTCGGCGAGCCTGTTCCTCCTGTCGGCGAGCCTGTTCTTCCTTGTCCCGCTGGAGCTGTTCTTCCAACCGACGAGCCTGTTCCTCCTGTCGGCGGGCCTGTTCCTCCTGTCGGCGGGCCTGTTCCTCCTGTCGGCGGGCCTGTTCCTCCTGTCGGCGGGCCTGCTCCTGCAGCATCATCATCAGGGCAGCAAAGTCTGGTGCTGCTGATGCTGGAGCTGTTGCGGACGTTTCGGCCTCCGTGGTTGGTAGCTGGCCCTCCGACCTCTGCGGCATAGCTCCACTAAAACGTCTCTGGTCCGTCTCCTGTTGACGTTGACTCCGGGTACGGATACCCTCCGTGTCGTCTTTAGGTAAAATCGGCATGATTTTAATCCTTGCTTCTGACACCAATTGTTACGAGCTTCGGGTTCGTGACAATAAAAACTGCCGATAAAAATTACCAAAAGTTACAATTTATTTAAACAACACTAAGAACAACTCAAACACACTAATTATAAAACACAATCGCTCTTAAGTCGCACTTGAAGATCGCTTTCGATGTATTCGCTTCTATCGCAGAACCAAGTCTGATTAGTCGCGGCTAGTCCCGGCCTTATATAGTGCCGCGGATAATTCCAGAATCTTCTATTGTAGAAACATCTAGAATGTTCGAGTACATACCGGCCCCGACTGACCAGATGTCGATAGTTCTAATAAGTTCAGCCAATCGATAATAGATGACGCTAGTGACTCTATTAGTTCTACTACTAGAAACTAGATGGCGCTAGTGGTAACTAATGTCACCATGCATCCGGCATTAATTGTGGCGCGCAACATTATTTAAGTTTTCTTTGAAGACTTACCGCGCCGTCCCGTATACACAAACTTAAAAAAAATACTACGGGAAAGTTCAACTGTAATTTGTGGGAATTAAAAAGGAGGGGCTTTCAATCGAAGTATAAATCTTATCTTCTATATCTTATCTAGAGATAAATCTCTAACCTCCGCAGGACTGATTTATAAATTGTTAAAAATAGGTTTCTTTTGCAACCATATTAGTATCAGTAAAAGCACAAGTTATTATCCAACGAGCTCGAGACTGCGCGTGCGCCGAAGCGTGACCAAAGGTTACGTGCTTATTTATATTCTAGTTCACTTCCTTCAGTTATTGCTGCGTAAATTAGACAAATATTAATTGGCCACTCGGCCTAGAACTATCGGTAAATAGAAATTGTAAATTGATTTATTGAAATTTTGAACGCTATGCTTTGTTGTGAGTGAAATCGTGTCGGGTTGCTTTGTTCCGATAGAAATTATCCGCTGCATATCTAAAGCTACCCTCCATTACTGCACACCGACTGTGCTCCTCGCATCTTTTATCTCGTGATTGTTTTGATAAAAACACAAAGCAGATGCACAGCTACCTACTTAGATTTCAAGATGAACTTTTACCTTGACATGACTTAGTTGACCTAAACTGGCTGAGTTACTGCTCATACGAGCGAAACGCGTCAACGGCAGAGGAAACTGCAGCCGTCAACAACATGCTGCTCGTGTATTTGAGTACGGTGCTCAAAAATACGAGCGGTGCTTCCGATCCAGCCTGTCCCTTAGTCCCCTGTCCCAGTGACGCGTCTAAGCCGAGGTCCGTACCTCACAGACTTTGCCCTTAGCGTGTAGCCGCTTATTTTTTAAGTGTTTTATGCCCTGGCTGTTGGCCTTCGTTTATTGAGGCATAAAAATAACGAGCGGCACGTTGTCGACGGCTGCAGTTGCCTCTGCCGTTGACGCGTGTCGTTCGTGTGTATGAGCACTTACCCTGTTAATGAGGGTGGCTATGCCAATGAGTCAAGATGACGTAAATTATATTCTAGAGCTTAAAAACAACGGTATCTACTCTTTCTTTGGCAAAAAATAGCTTATATATCCTAGAGTCAAGTCAGAACATACAATAGTAACAATCCAACCTTGCATACCTCTCGAGGACGTCAGCCATGACAGTTACCTAACACAACAAAAATAACAAAATTTAAAGAAACTAAGGAAGTCGGCGCTCCGTAATGATTCGTCCATTTGCTACTACAATCTGCTCGCTCGTGAGATATGAGTGTACACTTTCACACGGACAAGTGTTAGCGGTGTACGATGTTTATTTATTATTATGATTACCTACTTTAAGTTTGCAGTTTAAACTGTCATTTGACCGTTTTGGTGAGAAACGGGAGAAACTTCTTATAGGTACCCCGCATTGTATGAAATAATTTTATTATAACACTAGCTTTTGCCAGCGGCTTCCCCCGAGTGGAGGTCGGAAATTATCCTACGGGAACGTACTACCGGGATAAAAAGTATCCCATTGTTAATCCAGGTAAAATATCTGTGCCAAATTTCATCCAAATCAGTTCAATAGTTTTTGCGTGAAAGAGTAACAGACATCCATCCTCACAAACTTCGCGTTTATAATATTAGTAGGAATTCTAATTCCTAAAGTATAGTAGGATTAGTAAGATTTCATAAGTGTCCATTGCTCTCTAGAGGTATGAGGAACAGGGTGTAAAGTTCACTCATCCTCCATAGAAAAGGGTGGATCTTCCGACCAGACGGCAATTGCCCAACGACTGGTGTCGGGAAGTTTGTATGTACTCGTATGCTAATTGCGCGGTAAACTCTGCTTACGAGATGCAGGATTTGCGTGCCGTCAGTATGACGCGTTGTTCGCATGTGGCGTTGTAGATACCGCAGCTGTATATGCTTGGAGAAAATTGTCTTTAATGCGGTTTGACAATTTAGCCATATCCATTGCGTAGATATCGGCTATCAAACTAACTAACGGCAGTCAAAATAAAAGCTATTATGAATATCAAAACTGTAACGCGATTAGGACTGTGTTTTTTCTTTTTGCAACTGAGTCGATGACGATTATTTCTGCCAGCGTCGTGTGGGACTCTGATTTCCTTATAATCTTATGACATAAGGCTATACCTACCAAAGGAGGTATAAACTGATTAGGTAGTACCACCATAATAGATGCGAAATGAAAAAAATTAAGAGTGTTTGTTCACTGTTTTTTTTTTACAACACATATTACCTCTGCCAAACTGCAATGCAGTTAAACTGAAGTGTCCAACTGCTTTTAAGTAGAGTTTGGCACAAAAAGTAATTAGATTAATTTCTATGACATGAATACTTTATGTTGATCCCGGCTGTCATTCGTGGATAGACAAACTAACTAACTTATAATATATATAACTTTATATAACTTCGTCGTTACGGGTCGTCGGTAGCCCGAAAGTCTGACAACCAGTCTTACCAAGGGGCATCGTATTATCCAGTAACTGGGTTGTGGAGGTCAGATAGGCAGTCGCTCCATGTAAAATACTGGTATTCAGCTGCATCTGGTTAGACTGGAAACTGGACTAGGCAAAGGATGATGATGAGGAATATTTTTTTGTACATTACAAGTGCGCCATAAACTGGTAGATGTGTAGACAAAGACCCGTAGTTCTCAGTAGGTACGAGGTACATAACTCGATGGTGAAAACCGCGAACCTCGGCCCGCCTACCTGTCTGTCCAGATAACAGTCTATAACCACACTCATTGTGAAATAACTGGTAGGTATCGCTAATTGTGGCCACTATGTGTTCTAAACATTAAATTCCTTACCTACTTATCACGTTACAAATCAATTTTAAATTGCAGTTAAGTAAGTCTCATGTCCTGTTTTACCAAGGGTATCTGTGTTACCCAGTAACTGAAAGAAGAAAAAGAAAGAATATACGTTTATTTGTGGTAAACATGACGCAGAGAAAGAACACAAACAAAAAAAAAAGGAACGAGTGGGGGAAAATATGCTTTACATCCACGCAAAACGGTCATCGCTCAGCGTAATACACGGGGCTGGGGAGTGTCTTTGTGAGTTATAAAGACCAAATAGGCAGTCGCTCCAAGTCAACTACTGATAACAACATACAATAAAGTTGGAAAAAGGCTAGGAGGATGAGTTACATCTTAAATTAAAGGACCACTTGTTGAAGTGACAGAAAGACTTTCAAGATAGTCTTAAAGTTAAGTGTCATAAGAGAATTCAATGTGGGTAGGTGTATCTCACCAATATCCTGTTATGACTCGTATATTAACCAATATAGGAATGTGATCTCCTTTGCTTAATGTAGAAGACCTTCGGACGCGTCAGTAGTAACGCTTACCAACACGTAAAACAAGTGTAAGTTCTTTTGAAACAATTTAAGAATTTCGATTTCCGCTACTGCTAACCGGCAGCGGTTAAACACACAAGACGTTTTGCCGAGCATATAGGAGACAACGTAGGTAGTACTCTTTTCCCTCCCAATATCACTTTTTTTTACTAGAAAAGTATGAAATATCGCAGAATACATAAAACATCGTGAGGAAACCGGCATATCCTAGAACCAAAAATTCGAAGACATGTGACATCTACCAAACCGCACTGGGCCTGCGTGGTAGATTACGGATTACCCATTCCCTAAGAGAGGAAGACAGAGAGGAAGGCTGTGCCCCAGCAGTGGGAACGTTATAGGCTAATATCAACATAAAAACACACCACTCCTTATTTGAAAACGAAACTTGCAACGACATCATCCATCACACCTCTATATAGACACAAGATCTGAGGTATTTACAGTTCGGAACATAAACTGCATGCTTCAAATCACTAGAGTGGCATATTACGCGCATAGACTATTAAAAATATCTGTTAGTTTAATATCAAAGTCGTGCAGTGCTCTCACCCCTGACATTTCGTTGTTGCTTGTCGATGGTATAAGCTTGTGGGCTAAGGATTTGGACTTATAGTACTATTAAATTGTTACTGGTGTAGTTGTAATACGATTTGTATTATGATGTGTAATTTTATGAGTTGACATTTCTTATAAAATGTCACATACCTAAGTGCAGTTGGTCAAAGACTCGTAGTTTCGACGAAGTGAACCCATTCGTAGTGCATATACGCATATTTAAATATTTATCTTCGTTTTAGGACTCCTAACAGGAATTCTAGATTTATGATTAAAACGTTTCTTTGCACATATAAATGATGATTGGGATATATAAGTTTGCTCGTGCCATCACGTACCGAATCTTTAAAAATCTCGTTTGGCAAGTAAAATAATTATTCTTGAACTTTGTCATTATGACCTTTAAGACCCCTAATTAATATTAAAAGTAATAATCGGGTTTTAAAAATAAAAAGTTGTAATTACCATAAACATTCCACATTTAAATTTAAAAAAAAAAAGAATCACAATCGCCTAAATTGTATAGGAACTCGACTAATTAAGGAGAAGTGACATTCCTTATGGAAATATTGAAATTAAAACCAACAAGGGTCTTTAACACTTTATCATCAAACAAAGGAAAAGCGACCTTACTTTTAAATATTAAAATCCAAAATGAAATGTCAAGTCGGTATGTTAATAGGGATGTGGCCTTTTTCAAGGTCGAACCGGTGTTTAAAATGTGAACTTTGACATTATTAAAACTAGCAGACGGATTGCAAAATGAGAAGATGAGCTCAAACAGGAATTCGGTTTTTTAAATGTCAGTTATAAGTAAAAAATAATAATTGGTATATTATTATAATTAATAAACTTCGAGTTGGTCTATTATAATAATGTAAATATTGACTTTTAATGTCGTAATAAAGCTTAGTCAGTATATTTAATGGTTTAGAAGATATTTCCAGTTATTTATTAAGAAAATAAAATATATTAAGAAAAATGAAATTAACTTTTGTTAAAAGTTCAAGGTAGCAATTAGCAATTTAGGAAGACTTTTTCTCGTGTCAAATTGAGTTAGTTTTTTTTTACTTAGTTTTGAAGGCCAATTCCAGTAAGTAATTAAAAATGTTCAAAATCTAGTCGCTACTCCATCCCAACGACCATAAATATCAAAACCTGGTCAAAAACATAGGGAAATAAGAGGCATTTTTGACAGATTGAGACTGTGAACTTTCTTAAAATTACGAGAATTGCCCCTCGGTTTCATTCATACTTCCTGTTGCTGATATAAGAACTGTCAACATTCAATCTAACCAAAAAGTATTGAAACGCATCGAAATTAAGAATGAGAACGGATTAAACAAAATTGCTAACAATAGAATCCTAAATTGATTCCACCATACAAATGTATTATGCAAACATTTATCGATTGAGAGAAAGTCGACTAAATAATCGAATAGATAGCGCAAATAAATAGAATCGATTGATTTTTGTGTGAAAATAAATTGATTGACAATCGTTTTGTTACAATGTAATGATTACTCTTACAATTGTTACTCTATTAAATTTTATGTTATTTTTTTTTTTCGACATGTCAATAAGTTATTTGTCTTCCAAATATCTAACTTTTGTAATTAATAACCATCGGTTCTATATATAGATTTCGACAAAAATGAAGAACTTAAAACTGCACATTATTTGAAACTAGCAAAAGCAGACAAAAGGAAACACAGGAAATCAGAATATTTCTCAGTTCAATAATCTAAGATAGGTAACGTCAACACTTTATTGCGTTGGTGTTGGTAGATACGATTCTCCGATAAAATGTCTAAAGTCTTAAACCCGATTCAATCCCATTAGGTAGGGGTTGATTATGAATAAGGAAGCCCGAAGAGTTGCCAAACTTAAGTGGCAGTGGGCAGGACACATTGCTCACAGAACAGATGGCCGATGGGGCCATAAGGTTCTGGAGTGGCGACCGCGTATCGGAAGACGTAGCGTTGGAAGGCCTCCCACAAGGTGGCCCGATGACCTGGCGACGGCTTCAGGAATCCGCTGGATGCGAGAAGCACAGAACCGGTCGAAGTGGCGGTGCTTGGCGAAGGTTTATGTCCAGTAGTGGACGTTTGTCGGCTGAAATGATGATGACAGACAAAAAATAACCATGTATGTGTATATAACCTATTTATGTATTTGTGTACCTAGTTTTAAGAGTTTTTTTTTATCATTGTCCCTCTCAATTAAAGCACCTGCCATCTAATCTCTTCACCACCCTTGGTTGACTGGTAGAGAATGCCTAAGGCATTAAGTCCGCCTTTGTACCTTTTTGTCCGAAAAGTTTAAATAAATAAATAAATAAATAAAAAAAACTTTTCAACAAAAAAATTTAACAGCCGTTTTTTATTTAACCTTAATAACTAAGTTCTTAAACTAATGTAAGCATACCTAGGTAATTTTGAGTCGGCGCCAAACAATCAATACCTAAACAAAGATCACTAAATTGCCATAAATTTAAACGGCGCCGACTCCAAATTATTTAAAAAAAGAATATCAAAATCGGACTACTCTGTAAATAGTTATGCGTGGGCATACTTAATTAGTTAGTCTTTCAATCAATCACGGAACTGTTTTAAGTGTAAATATGAATAACCGGACACGACACCGTTAAATATTAGTTTAAAAGGCATCAAACATTGTACATACACATACTTACGTAAGACTTTTTAGTTATCTATTTTTGTAGTCACTGAGCTTTTAAAAAGACGCCCATGGCCATGCCAGACTATTCATTGTTAGAAAGAAAGTTTGTAATGAATAGTTATGTAAGTAATACTTCGTTATATTTGGAGATTAAAAATAGAGAGATTATATTTGCGAATATTTTTTGCTCATTCTTAAGTGATCACAGGTCCACTCTCTTCTCACGTACAGGCTACCTATTCAATTTAGGGCTGATTTATCAATAGTCAGGTAACTTTTATCTGAGGAATAAATATTGCGGTTTGACAGCTTTTTAGAGAATATGTCAAATTGTCAGATTTATTCTTCAGATAAAAGTTATCAGACTATTGAAAAATCAGCCCTTACTGAAATAAAAAGGTTCTTGTTCCACAGTAACCCCTAGCTATAAACATACCTAACCAATTTCTAGTTGCTTTTATAATGTTAGTGTAGAGCTGCAAATGAACTAATCTGAAAAATACAAGGTATTGTTCAAAGTCCGCAGGTGCTTTGCAGAAGACATAAATTCTTTTTCACCACAGTTTTATCGTCACCATCGTTCTCTTGCCCGTATCGTATGCTTATATAAATGGGGACGGCGCATCATGTCTTTTTTATACTTCTCTATTATCTAGTCGTCGTCTCGGAAGTCACCCCCTTTCTAGCCATAATTGCTATCTTTCACACAGTTCAATCATCGTACCTTTGGTCACCTTAGTTCTATGTGATTTCGATAGGTATTTCTCATTTAAATCATTCGAATAAGACCTCTCTGGTTTTTAGTTCACCGCAAAAAGATAAATTGAACCCAAAATAGTTTTGAAGCAAAATCATAACTACATTACATAAAGCCACAAAAAAAAACATAAATAATAAAAAAGATTTTATTCACCTTTGCGTGAATAACTTTCTTTTGCTCTCATCTTTTTTTTCTTTCTTTTTTAACTTTATTAGATTTAATGGCTATAAAATGGTTGCCAGTAATCCGCCTGCGGCCCACTCCGCTCCAATAAGTTCATAATTAAAAACTGAGATAGGCTCCGCTGGTTTCACAATAATATCATGATTCAGAAAAATGAAATTCGTAATTTTTTTTTTTAATGTAAGGGGCGATGAATCTGCTGAAGAAGAGAATGAAGGAAATGGTTACGGTGGTTGTATCTGTGTACCTATCTGTAATTTAGATATCTACTTGTAGAATGTTTAGATCCTTCTGGGCGACTTTTTGGGAATTTATTTTTAGTAACCTTCGCTGTTCCTCTCCTGGGTAAAGGTATCCCTCCACTCCTGCCATCGTTAGCGAGCGAGAGAATCTGTTCGTCCCACCATCTTCTTCGTGGCCTGCCGCGACCTCGCCTCACACACTCGGGGCACAAATTCTGTGTTATTTGGCCCACAGTTTGTCCGGCACCGGCAGGAGCTGATGGTCGAAAAAGTATCCGTAGGCTTATAGTTTAATATGGTTTTGATCATACTTCCAAAATAATAATGTTGCATAATTGAGAACGATGTCTCTTTTACGATACGATGAGTCATGATATTCTTCAATATTAGTGAATAGCCTTGAGAACTGCCTAATTTATAAAAATGACAACCTAACTATAATCTATTCCGATCCTTGTTTCCAATTGATATTATTTCTACTTAAACAAATATTAACTTGATGTCATTTCAGAACGACTAGTATGTATCATTGAAAAGTCATAAAATAATTAAGTTGCAGTGCAAACTGAGCTGTTTGTTTGAGTTAAACTACGTTATTTATCCAAAAACACATGCAATTACTAAACATTATAAACAATTTACATGTTTGGGAACTAAATTGTGAACGTAGGATAGAACATGGTATGACCTAATCTGGTTAGCTTCGTATTACTAGATGAATCTATTTCCTCAGTTTCCATCTCACGTATCAAAAAACTCAATATTCTTAAACATCGAACGCGGCTGTAGCGACGTGTGAAAGCGGTGCTCCGGCGCAGCAGCCGGTGCGCGCTGATTGCGAAACTCCTGCGCACACCGCGTTCCGAACTCATGCCTTGTGAAACATATCCAAGGAATCTGTTCTGTTATTAATGATATTGATATTGAAATATGCAAATTATTGAAATCTGTCACCAATCTAGAAGTGAGAAGGATTGGAATCATGTAGTTTATCAATTTTCCGAGCCCTCTCACTTCAATTTGTTATCTACTTACAATAATTGCTTAATGCTTCAATATATAGGGTTGTTTTTCCTGCCCATAATCTGTATTTGTGTCTGTTTGTTAATTTACGTGAAATGTGGGTGCATAATGTCTGCATATGCCTTAGGGGATTACAGGCATGATGTTACGTTATCAAAAGAGGAGCACTCCATTTTGGGTCAGTATAATACACCCCGTCGTTGACTGAAAAAAATAACTGTACCTAAGAAAGGGATGAAGGGTTCTCCTTGAGGGTAGCCCAATTTTCTCCATACGAAACTACCTTTTGGAAAGGGCAACTAGAATCAATTCTTATTTTCTTGATTATATATAATTTTGACGTTCAAAAGTACCTTTCATGTGCCTATTTGAAATAAACGATTTAAATTTGACTTTGACTAAAATAAATTCTTCAGTGGTTAGGCTTAGTGTTGATATTCAGTCAGTTATGGAAATGCTTCACATCTCAAGATTATTACATATAGGTGTCATTATCAACAGCACGATATCAATCAGTAACATAAGTAGCCACAGCATCCGTTACACACCGGTAGATCAAGTCCGACCAGTTCTCCAGTACCACTTGTTAGTTGTCAGGGCGTTACACCCGCGGTACATTTTTAAATAGAAATGTGGATATCCTCTCAAAGTCGCGACTCTTCCGTATCCGTTCTGAACCTAGTGATTTATATTATGGGTGAGTGTTACTGGTTCTGCGAGGAGTGGTATTTTTATTGAGGTTTATGGTGGATGTTCCGGGAATAGGTTTTTTCTAGAGGTGTCGGGTGAATGAAAGATTGAGACAGCTAATCGTAAGGTAAAAGTCAGGAAAAGAATGAGGGTGCTGTTATCTTGCATGTGTACAAGGTGCAAGGTGTTGACCGGATCTGTACCCAATACCACTATATGTAATTTAAAGAAGGTAAGCAAATACTTGTTGTACTGTATATTTTGATGCCTCAAAATCTACTGTAAAAACTCACTATCGAATATCCTTCTACATATATTCGTACTATAGGTTTTCAGTGGCAATACTCTACATTCACGTAATGTAAAGAAACAAGCTGGACATAATATAGGAGGTAGGATATGCTAGAACTCCGTATACAATGCGATTATAATTATCTCTAAACTACAACGTAACACCAAGTTCTCAAAACCAGCACTCTTTATTAGACCAGTTTAAAAAATTACGTCTAATTTCCGGAACATCTAATTGAATTACGAAATCATCTCTAATCTCAGCATCGTTACACTACCGGTAAAAAAGAAAGTAAAGCAGCTTATAACACTTATCATACTTTTAATTACGACATCAATCACTTGTGTTACAAGTTTCTTAACTTAAGTAATTGGTTGCTATTTGTAAAGATTACCTAAACAATTCGAGACAAAGGTTTCGTTCAAAAGGGTTTAGAAGTTTTGATAGCTTGTTTACTTGCTGACTAGAGGTGAGTCATTGCAGGGTTGTCAATGAGAAATGAAATAAATGAAACGACGATTAAACAAACGAACGACGATTAAGGTAGGACACCTTCAAGCTAGTTGGAGTGACGATCTTCGCAGGGTAGCAGCTGGGTGAGAGTGACTGAGAATCGTGTTGAATGGGGTGCAATTGAGAGGCCAATTTAGTAGATATCCATGGTGTATTGGTGTAGGCTAACGGGGTTGATATGCTGATGCTGTAGGTTGATGATATGATGCAGCTGGATGCCAGTATTTTGCGACTGCCTATCTGACCCCCACAACCCAGTTACTTATTTATTTATTTTGTTAGGGAAAACAAACAATTGTACATCATATATTACATCTAAGATTACATTGGAAGTGGGTAAATGTACAATCCACAACGTTTCCACAGATTACCTAGGTTAATGATATAGTGTAGACACAATATTCACGTTACAAAAACACAAAGAAGAAGACAGTAAGAGAATGATAAGAGAACCAAGAGGTTATCTGCCATGGCTATCTTAAACTAAAACAAATAATACTAGGTAACAGTTATTTAACAGATTAACAGTTAGGTACCTAAGAGTGATCAGACTTTTGGGACCTACCTGTAACGACTGGCGAAGATCTACGAATGACAGCCGGGACCAACTGCCTAAACGTGCTTTCCCAGGCACGGAATAGTCGGGCCCTAATGTCAAACATGGAGTTTAAAATGTACTACAGATTTCGCCACACAAATATTTATTTCTTGCGAAACAAATCGTTGTGAACACTTAATTTAGTTCCGCGATAACCCTGCAAATCGTGCAGCATTTCCTCAAAGATTTCAAACAGTAACTCATTGATACATTTCGCAGTCAATGATCTGTGAAGAGGTTGCGCCCGCGCACTGAGCAGGAAAGAAATTCATTAGAATTTGTTGTAAACAAATTGTTTACTCAACGCTTCTTATTATTATAACTTTTTGCGTTTAGAAATACAAAAGATGTAGTTTTGAAATTGTGTCTTGTCATCTTTTGATTTAAGTTGAGCGAAATAGGTAACCATTGATCAACTGATTTGTTTAGACTGTGGCTTTTTTGTGTTAATGGTGTAACTGTTATTTTTGTACGCAGTGACAGTTATGCCAGATTTGAAGCGTAATTAAATTATATCGAAATCAATACGTTTAGTCATCGACCATTATGATGAAGTCGGTCAAGTGAACTAACCCTTATTGGTACAGGAAGTCATTGCAGTAGAGACTTACTTACTTTAAGTATCGCCCATAAATATTAAAGTGCAAAATTGCAAGTGTGATAAAGTTTGAACGATAAAAAGAATTGTTTCAAAATGCGCACATTTGCATGTTATACCTCGATATTGATCGTAATAGCTTCTCATTCATCAGTTGTCTGTAGATTGAGATTGTATTGCTTTTTTTGTGGAAGGAACTTCACGCCCGTATTCCCCGAGCAGTTAAGCAGAGACCTGTAGTACACCCACAATTCGTCAGTTATGTTTAAGCCCATGTAACAGAGGGCGAGCTTATAACTATAACTTTATTTCTTAAAATGTTTCGTTACGAAATAATTATTTTGTTTTTTATTTTACTTATTTTTTACTACTATAACGAAATATTTTACCACCATTATTTTTAGTTTACTAACTAAAAAGAATCAATAAAACAACCCAGCCTATCGCAGTCCACTGCTGGACATCGGCCTCTCCCAGGCTGCGCCACTACACCCTGCGCCTTCCGCATCCAGTCTGTCCCAGCCAAGAGGACTAAAAATAATAGTTCTTGGTAAAGTAAGTTTAATAGTGCTTGTGTTCATGTGTTCACTCTTACAATATTATGTTCCCATTCCACAACTTTTCCTGGCAAACCAAACTATTGTGTTACCCAACCCACTGTCTAATTATTCACCTGTAGCTTCAAAAATAAGGCAACACATGACCTAAGGGTCTTCTTGCGCCAGCAATTACCACTGTTATGCTAAAATGAGTGAAATCTGCCGTTAAACTAATTGACACGAGCTCCGCTTGCGCTTGCGCCGACAAACGTTACGCATCATCAGTGGCGCGAATGGCATGGGAAATTGTTTAGGCTTGCTTGAGTTAAAGGTTTTTGAGTTTTGTGGAGTAAGGCATTTCGTAAAGGGATAAAAGCCAGATTGGGATCCATTCATGATAATTATTATGGGTACCTATACAGTTGCTCGATTTTGGACGATCGACACGTGTGTGTTAAACAAAATCTAGTAAATGTCGTTGGAGATCCTATTTTTGTAAGCAATTCTGTAAGAAGTTGACATAACTTATTGAAGTGAAGAGCGGGCGTTTTTGGGGGACTGTCTTTTGTAATTTTGACGTTCGAAAAGTGCTGATTCTCAGCCTAATTTGAATAAATGACTTTTGATTTTGATTTATTGATCGTGAGAACGCAATGTATCCAGCGACAGTAATGATCGTCAAACATCGAGAAAATCTGTAGGCTTTCTTCTGTAATCGGAATCATCTCCAAAGCCTTCGATTTTAATTTCTTTAAACAAAATTTGGATCGGCGCGTCGATTTAAATTTTTTGTCATATACGCACGCCGCGGCGTGTGTATATGACCAGATGTATGTGAACGAAGCAAAAGGAGAATGTAAGGATGGTGGCGTTCTATAGTTTTTGCTTACCCCCATGGGAAGAGTGCGTGAGCTTATGTATGTAAATAGTTTGAATATACTGCATTGATCAAAGGACAATATCGTTTTGTTATTGTTGACAGTTTTGATTCACATGTTTGTTATATGGACATAATGAGATGAAGCGAATCAAACAACTGAACAATCGAAATCAAAGATACAATTTCGATGCATCGTAATGTATGCAACAGATATTGTTGAGAGACATATAGTTGTGATAAATATGTCACCTAAATGTAACAAGCGGACGCGAAACAAGCTGTGTGAGATTATGTAGGCATAATCAACCTTTGTTCCCACTGCTGGGACACAGGCCTCCTCTCTGTGAGAGGCTGTAGCGCCAGGCGGGCCCAGTACGGGTTTTGAGATGTCACATGTCTTCGAGTTTTTAATTCTAGGACATGCCGATTTCCGGACGATGCTTTCCTTCACCGTTTTGATAGCAGTAGTGATGAAATTATTTACACAAAGTAAAGTGACTGCTAGGTTCGAACTCACGACTTGCCACTCGTAAGTCGGGGCCGTTACCTCATGTGATGTATGATGCAGGTTTTGGCAATTTTTGTAGGAGTTTGACAAGTGTCTTGAGTAGACCGCCTGGCAGGTAATAACCAACGGTGGTATTCATTTATTAGAAAAGGTCTTCTTCATCTTTTCTTGTCGATGGTAGGTACTCTTCTTCCATATGTGGCATTCTGTAAAGCTAGTCTATGCTGTGGGTTCAACACGCTCTGTTGTTCCAAGTAAAATGTGACAATAAGCAATATTTACCGTAATGAATGGATGGCGTGTTCGTACTTCGTATGCCATTGATTTAGCCGTACTTACCTAGATTCTACTAACACTGATTTTGTTCCTCATAGCGATGCTCTCTGTCAGTTGGCCGGTTTGCTACGGTTACGGTACGGACGATGATTAGCAGAGAAGTAACCCGGAAATAAATATCTAAACATAGAAACCGTAAGATAAGTAGGCACCTTCACCCTTCTCTTGCCTTTATCCAAATGTATTTGCGGTAGTCGCAACATTTATTTTTCTTCCATACTTCTTATTCTTCTCTATGGTTTCTATTTTCGGTTTCTGAGTTTTCACACGAAAAATAAAAACTTAACGTAGTGCTTTACGGGAACGTGACCGCGACGACGCGACCGAGCGATTCTGTAAAAATCTCACCGTGGAAAGTTAAGTGAAGTGAGCTTAGAGTGAGCTGTCAATAGTGTCAATCCCTAGCATTAGTTGGAATGACTGCTCACTCCACGCTCACTTCACCTAAGTTATCACGGTGCAATGGTTACAGAATCGCACTGCAGTAAATAAAGAAAAACCGATAGTAAGATTGATATAAGATTTTGTTCAAAAGTATTTCAAGTATCAATGATGTACTTATAGAAAGATTATATTGCTAAATATCGTATAAAAAATAGCTATCTGTTACTCGTACTAAAACTACATTCTACAAGTTGTAAATCCAACGGTCAATCAAAAATCGAGGTCGCCATTGACAGAGTAGTTTATTATGTCACTTTGTTGAGGTGTCATAATTGCGTGAAATTAACATTGTTATAAATTATGTATCAAATTGCGTTAGGTAGCTGTTATTTTTTTAACCCCAAGACGAATTCTATAGAAAATGTTATGAAATTAATGATGGGCTAAACCTATTTTATATCAAACTAGCAGCCCGTCCCGGCTTCGCACGGGTGGTTAAGTTTTAATAAGGATCCCTAATCTTTTCTATCAATAAATATAGCCTATGTCACTCAGGGTAAATGTAGCTTTCCAATAGTGAAAGAATTTTGGAAATCGGCACAGTAGTTTTTGAGTTTATTCATTACAAACATACACACAAAAATACAAATCTTTCCTCTTTATAATATTAGTATAGATTAAAATTTCGTTTTTTATCTCATAGATGATTTTTTTTTCCATTATATGACGTGATGATATTATTGTAGGTGTCCCCGTACACGTCTAATAAAACCGTCTTCTTATAATAATGTATTTCCATACATTTTACTTTTTTCAGTTATCGTGGACGTTGACATTCACAATAATATCGACACGTTAGAAATTATAAAAGCGGACATTACGAATGGACTACTCAGTAGCTAAAGGATTTTGGTACACAAAAATAGCATACCTGTAATCATCTAGTATCTATCTAAACAGCGTTATCTGTAAATAAAATTAAAGAAAAGAAAAGAAAAAAAAAAAAAAAACTTCTTTAAACGTTTAAAGAAATTCCTGATTGGAAACCATTACGATAATAACATCAAGAAAGAGGCAATTTCTCGATAGCAACTTGTAAAATATTTTATGTTTGTTTACACGAAAAAGTCAGCATATCAGATTTAACTTTCGAAATAAAAGGAATGTTAAGAGGACTGGACACAGTCCATTGATAACAATAATTTATAATTTATTGAAATCACATCTTTACTTTCTGATCGAACGATATTTACGGTGTTTGTTTACTTTGGGTGTGTTTTGCGATTTTCTGACGTAGGAATCGATCGCAACTATCCGTTCCGTCTATGACCTGCCTGTTTCACTTCCTCTTTTATTGATAACAAGGGATAATTGTGATGGGATCCGGAAAACCGTCAGATATGCAATTGTTATTTTTTTGCGAATTATTTATTTTTGGACATGTATTGTCTCATAGCGTCAGTGATATGCAACCTTTTTTTGCGGATCTTTAGAACTTCGCACTTGTTCAACATATTATTATGTACAATTGAATGTCGTGACGGTGTTAGTTATTAAAACAATTCCAGAAAGTCTTCATTTTGTAGCTGAAGTCTATGTAGCTTTTTATTTTATTAACAGCGTAATATTTTTATTTGTTCCTTTGAAAATGTCATATTCAAAACAACATAGAGGTATCGCTAGGAATCGTAAATTAACAATTGCACCTATTTATGTAAAAATGGCTTAAAGTATGAAACTTTCCATTTTCTACACTTGGCGCTGGTGACTGGAGGCTAATTACGAGAGCTAGGTATTCGCGCCATTTAATTAGCCAATAACGTCGAAGTATCGAAGTAACCCTGCGTGTGCACTGTGCTGTGCTGCAGTAAGAATACCAATGATTAAGTTCTTTGAAACTCGGTAGTAAACGTTTTGTAGGACAAGTTATAGGCTGAAGTGAGTTTGTAATATCCACTAAGTAATGTCAGGGAAATTAATTGTCAAACAAATTGACTACGAACTTTGAAAAAACTGACGAATCGACGAAAACTGGCAAACACTGGAAACTGTCGAGTTAACGCAACTGTCTAATACAAAACTGACGAATCAGTGAAACTGACTAATCAACGAAACTGGCGAATTAAATAAACTGACGACTTAGGGAAACTGACCAGTGATACGTGGACTCCTTAAATTGTCCGTACGTTAAAATCACAACTGTCAATCTTTGAGAGACTTGTATGGCAAATTGAGGTGGGGTGTCAATTTCTCTGGCTGTACTAAGGAGTTAGCTGTCATGTGTTTCGGTTTTACATTGGTTTTGTGTTTTTATTTCTGTACTGATTTCTCCATAATTATGGTAGTTGCAGTTGCTGTAGCAGCATTGCATTTCGTTAGTAAAACAAATATTGAAATCAAATTTTTAAACACAACTTACAATTATGAAATTAACTTATGAACAACTTAACCTTTTTTTTTATACATTTGGAAAATCTATAATTTCTCGGCATTGTCTTCCGTGATTGAGTCAAAAATAAGAGGCATTCCACTCACAGCACTGCTTTTAGCCGAACTTGATTGAACGGCACCTAAGCACAGTATTATTATCTATTCTGTGACCTAAGTTGGGCCACAGCCGGCATCACAACAAAATTTTGTTAAGTGCAGTTCTGTGGAATAATTAACTTAAGCCGATACACTTCCTTGTACGAAAGAAGGAATACCTTCTTCTACATAAGATGTTATAGAAATCCAATCGTAAAGTTTAGCGAGAGTAAATCCGGTATCTAGGGTAATAAGATTAAGGAATGAAGTCTTCGTCGTAATCAAGCCATAGACAGGCATCAGGCCTTTTTGAGACGCTTAAGGAATCATGTAACAAAATTTCCGTGAAAGTATTTAAAAGAAAAAACAGTTTTTCTTTTTCTCATTTGCGTAGCTTGCATAGATTTACTGCGTTTATTTTTTCCTGTGATTTTCACATTCATTAGTGTATATGTAGTAGAACTAGTATAAATCAGGGCTTCTATAAAAACCTTATTCTCGTGTCACTTACACCACACATTTCGCAATTCAACCCGCATAGTGATGTCCCTAAACACGAAGACAGCATTGCACACAGCTCTTATTATCTATGTGTAAGCGTCGCATCACTATTCAGACAGAGCCGTCTTTACTATCTACTTTTTAAGGGTCACATTAGCACCATTCAGCCTATAAGAAAAGCTGTTGCAATGTTTTGCTACTTATCCTTATTTAGATGACTAATTACTAAAGGTAGTGTGTTTTTTATGGGTTCATTTCAACGCTTTGAAACTAAAATGTGGAAGTACCAAAAAGGTTCGCATGTTAAAGTTCCGCATCTATGGTATTTGTTTTTTTTCAACAGTATGCAGGAGTATGTGGTCTGTGCTTTTCTGGTTTATCCTTATTGGGATGGCCTGCAAATGCCTTTTCAAAAGGAATTTTACTATGAGTAGCGTAAAAATAAGTTACTATGACAAATGTATTTAGGTTAAAAGGGTTAAAAGATTGCTATAAAACAGTATTGCGAGACAAATCTGCCATTTAACACATTGTTGAATAACTTAGTCGATTGTCACCTGTCAAATTAGTTGATTATTTTTAATAAATCAGGCCGACGCAAAACAAATTTTCATTCGTAAATTAGGGTCATTACGTAATTCTTATACTCGTATTTGCCTTGAATTTAATCATGATAAAATCAAGTTTTTTTGTGACCAAACACCTGTATTGAACAACTCATGTTAACGAAATTACGTAGTAGAAAGCGAAATTACTAAGTGATGTAATAGGGCGCGGCCGAGATGAGCCGACCGCGCCCGAATGGGCTTTCCATTTTCAAAAACGAAGGATTTGATTGGCGGTTACGAATGTATGATTTGTTTTAGTTTCTATTGTTTTGGTAATGAAGCGTTGAATTTGCAAATTGGTTTTGTAAATAAATATATTTTCTTTGGGGTCATAATTTATTATTATTTTTTTGGAAATTACACGTGTTATCAATAAAAAACGGGATGATATTCTTATTGTTCAAAAACTTATGTTATGTTTTTATTTTTTCAGGTAAGTACGCTGTAATCATTGATGGAATCCAGTATCCATGAAGCCTTCTCATAAGAATAAGTACTTACAGCGTCACAACAATATCAGGGAAGTTGATAACAATATTGTATTTGACTGGCTTGGTCTAGGTAGTAGTCCTGGGTTCGATGCAGTATTTTAATGGGACTTAACAAAACAGGCGAAAGTCACATCACCTACATCGTTTAATAATCAAGAATGCTATAAATCATTAAATGAACTCAAAGGAAACGACTTTCTATCATCAACACAGTCATAATAAAACAAATAATTACCGCACACGACCAGTGATTGGCATACGTATGAAATGGTATTTCCTACCGTCACTGACATGGAATCATTTAAAATGGCCGCCAATCTAGATTTGTTTTTAATTGAATAATGTAACTAGATTGTCGTATGTCGCGATTTTAAAATGCAATCTAAATTCTTGTCGCGTGGCATGAAATTGTTAGTCTTATATTATATTTAGATCATTGCAATCAATTATGATGTTACTTAAACTTTACAAAATGTTTTTAAAAAAGGTTTTTTTTTAATTTTGCACCAACAAAACGCAAATAAAAAATAAAAAAAACATAAAATACACGCACATACAAAGTAGCGAAAACCCTTTAAAAACAACTAATATTAGTTTAAACAATGTTAATTTTGAAAAAGACAACGCGACGTTTGTTGATTTTGAGAAAGACTTCAAAAGTGATAACAGTCATGAAAATGCATTTATCTACGGTAGAGGTACGGTTTGGTACGGTAGTCTTGTAGTGGTGGTCTTCTTAGACTACAAGGATTCATTGACACATTTTTTGAAGGGAAAACTTCTTTAGCGGCGTTGTGCACTTTTTTTGTGATGGGTAAAAAATGTTAAACTCGCGTCAGGACACGTGACCTGATCGAAAATTCGTAAGACGGAGAGAGAGTAGACCGCATTCCAAAATATCAAAAATGCACAACGTTAATATTCTAGTTTTCACTTCTGCCGGCACTCCCGGAGAGCAACCCGTTTTTTTTTAGTCTTATTTATGTAATAGATTTATGTAGGTCGCTTATCCGACGATATTAATCCCATCGTGTTGACATATCTTAAGAGCTAAAAATATGCCAAAGAACACCTAGCTAATATGTTTTTAGTTCTTGAGACGAAGTTGGTTTTTTTATCGAGTGGACTTTACGCACTTGAAGTTTTCGTTTGGCAGATTAACCGTCCTGTTTTACATTTTACAAACATAACATATCATCAGGCCTGTATTCCCCGAAGGATAAGGCAGCGGTGAAGCAGTAGGTACACCCTCCTTGAGCCAGTTATGTATAAGTCCCATGTAACAGGGAGTGAGCCTATTGCCACAAACCAGCCACAAATCCCGACTCCAGCTAAATTTCAGATAGAAAAACTCAATGACACTGCCCACCCGGAATCGAACCCAAGACCTCATGCTCAGCAGTAGCGCTTACGACTATTAGACCAACAAAAAAACCAAATCAAGTCAAATCTTACAATACACCGTTAAATTTTGACCGTTTTAATCCTTAAAAGGGGTCATTGTACTCATCATTATGAACAACTTTTACTACGGGACCAACCCTGAAATCGTGAAAAAAAATCAGTGGATCCATAGATTTATGTTCGCATAATAATGACTTTATATGATGAATTTGATCTTTCATAATGATGAGTACAATGACCTCTTTTAAGGATTAAAACGATCAAAATTCACGGTGTACCTATGTTTGCATAAAACTGGAAATCCATTAAATACTTTTACTTATCATAATTAAGCTACCAAAGTATTGCATCAACGAAAGTACTTAGTAAAAGCGTTAAGTCTCAATAAACCATTGACCGATAACAATTATTGCGTCATAAAACGCATGAAGAAAAAAACAGATTATAAAACAATTTATCGATTCATTTGCAAATGGATTACACGGGTAACGATTCTAATTACTTTGGTCGATTTATTGACAGTCACGTACCTGTTTCTTACGTTAATTTCTTTATTTTGTATAGCCTAAAGCTGATTATCATTTGTAGTTGGTATTATTATGAACGAGTACTCCGCGTGCGAAAAATCCATTGAGCAATGGCAATTTTGTAACTGGCTGTTTGTATTGTATTGTCTGTGGGCTGGCGTGTAGACGCTGTTCTAATTTTGAAATAATAATAATTGTTCGAATTATGCTTTTATTTTCATTTCGTGCTCAAAGTGGCGGATAATGACATAAAAATTAAAGTTTCTTTTGAAATCTGATCATGAATTTCGGAATATAAAGCTGAAAAGAATTCCATGCTACAAACAGCCTAATTTAATTGTGATTGCATACTTATCACAATAGTTACTGTGTGTTGTGTAGCCGTTAGATACAGGTGGATAGTTTATGAAAATTAAAATAACTCTAGAAGCAGGCGGTCAGAATCATCATGGTCATTTTAGCATCCATGCTTCGATTTTAATAGCGAATTTAACGTACGAAGTACCTATAAAGGTAGGTACTTAATTATTTTGTGGCGGCAACACACTGACGACACGCAAAATCCTGTATAGCAGAGTTTACCGCGCAACTAGCATATATGTAACGACATCTCGACATAACCGTCGGGCAGTGGCCCACTAGACACGACACCCGTCTGGTCGAAGGATTCTCCCTTTTCTATGGAGGATGAGTGAACCTAACACCCTGTTCCTCATACCTCTATAAATTGATCAAGCCCTTAATTGACATATAAGTTATTGTAATCGAAAGCTCTTATCTATTTCATTTCTCTCCTGACTTTTCTCTATCGTATCAGCTGATCGCGGCACCATACCTTCATAACACGATAGTTAAACTCATTTGTCAATGTTCAAACTTACTTATTACCTATTTGCTTGCCTTCAAAACACTCGTGAAAGCTATGATTAATACGTGCTATTAAAGTTTCACTGTGATCTTTGTGCAGAGATTCAAAACAGTAAATGGTTATGTGTTTCGAAAAAGAGAAATAAATATTTGTTTCTTAATTTTTTTACAGATTCAGACCTTTGTACTCAAATTATAATTGTGTCATATCCCTGTGTATTTTACTGTATGAACATAAATAATAAAATAAATAAAAATACATAAACTCGCGCCTTTTTCCCATGCGGGTTTCAAATCTGCTTTGAATTTACTCATTTATTTATAATATTTCTTTGAGCTGTTATCAATTTAATTTTTTTTTCTTGATTATTAAGAAATAAAAAGTTCTAAGTAAAAGTAAAGTTCTAATCTAGCTTAATAGAATAATAAGCAATTTAACTCTAACTTAATATTTTACGAGATAGATTATGTTATAACTAAGAATAGTGGCAATTTGCACTTTTACACAGTTTAATAGCACTTTCTTAGGGTCTGATAATTGATAAAACACTTTGTTCATGTGTTACATGTATAGCACCATTAGCACTGCACTATTATTCATTCACTATATAAATACAAAAAATCAGCCCTTAGTCTATGACTAAGGGCTGATTTTTCGAACGCCAGATAACTTTATTCACTTTATTAAATGGTTTAGTTCTCTTTACGCCTACGCACTAAGTTCGTGTTGTCCAGGAGCTGAATTGCCACGACATTCTTTGAAATTTTTATTGATGTCAATAAATTATGTAGAATCTAGAAAGAGACCGGTTTGTTTTTTTTATAAATTTTAAATCTGTAGTTTTTTATTGCCATAGGAAATACTAATCAATTACATAATGTCAGAAATAATAAATTGGTATATTTTTGTACTGTATGTGTATTTTTACATTCCTATGGAATGTTTACAATTTGGTTAGGTAATACAATTTCAATTAAAACAGTAAAAACAGATTCAATGCTATATTTAAATAACATTGACAACGCATAAACAATGCACCATTCGCTATTTTTTTTCCGAGGCAAGGACACACTTGTTATTCAGCCTCTAATTCGGAAACGATTGTGCATCGAGACGATTTATCGACTAAGTACATGTTTAGTTTGTTAAAATAATCTAATTTAACATGTAGATGATCTAAGTTAACCCTGACCAGTGTTCGAAAAACTGCGTGATGTAATTGACCTTGATAGTTTGTGATTTGGACGGTGATAAATTGAAGCTTCTGTACCGATGTCTTAGTCGATTTGTCATCGATGTTATAATGTGGTTTTAGGGATTCGATAGTGAATTAAGCGAAGGCTTAGATAATGCAGCGACTATTTTAGAATACTATAAATACGGGGTTAAATTACATCAGCTAGCGATGGATATCGGTACCTAATTACGATAAAAACAAAAGAAACACAGATATCTTAGCTCATACTGCATGTAACAACACTACCAGCATTCTTTGACCCTTAAAAAATATTTCAATATTTTTTTATATTATCGTGTTTAGATATCGATACCCACCACATCTGCGAAGTTTCGCTAACTTATTTAATTTGACCCGGTATAATTCAAGAAACCTATCATTAAAATATATCTGACATAAAAAAAATACCGGTTGACCTGGGTAGTCCAGTCGTAACTGCGTCTGCGTCGTAGTCTGCTCTTTTTGGTAGCATGGTCTAAATTTCCGTATGTAGATAGAGTAGGTACCGACGTGCGTGCTCAATGTAATCAGGCATGCATGAGACAGGAACTCCCAGTGGGGCAATGGGGCTATGAATGGGACTGTTTCAAGTCTTAGAATCTATTTATAGAAATGCAAAATTTGTACTCTCTATGGAGCTGGTTATGAATATGGAATAGCTCTCCTTTCTAATTTTAGAATTACTTAGCCTAGCTGCGCGTACTGAAGGCGGGGTACGGGGTTAGCTCCCTTGCCTGGGCCTGGACTGTAACCCCTGGGCCATTTGTACCTATGCCTAAGTACCTAGATAGTACAGTAAATTCTGGATTTTGATTTGGCCCTCCTTCGGTTGATTTGTCTCCTTAAGCCAAAAGTTGGGTCTGCGCATATGTGTGTGTAGCACAGTGGATCACCTTCTTTGGTCACCCAAAAAATATATCTTTTGGTCGATTTTTGAGAAGGTTTCTCCAGGATTTTTCTTTTTTGACGGCTAAGTAGGTAAGTGAAGTGAAGTGAAGTGAAGTGGTATGGTGTAACATATTATATGGTTGGAGGATGTAACATCTATGATTGACAAGGGTCAATAGATGTTAGGTATATGATCTACAATTCCTGACTACAGACTACGTCAACTCTTGGACTACAAAAGGAAAACCACAATACACAAATCCAATTTTATAAATTTTTCATATATTCTGTCACCTGCCCAGATAATATCGTACAAGACAATGGCCACACACCCCCAATTTGCGAACTCACTCACGGAGTCAATAACATAGACAAGCGAGCATGTAATAAAAGTGAGAGTGAACCGGAACCGGCTGGCATCCACCTGCCAGTTGCGCCTGCGCTGGTGACGTCACAGAGCAACTACTACTAGATGTACAGTTGGCGAAAGAGTTTGGTGAGAAGGCAAATAAACTTACGACTTAGGCTGTATAGGTTTTACTTATTTCTTTATTATAATGTAATGCACAACAGCCGATCGATATTGTGTAAAAATTACACCATGAAAACTTAGGTAAAGGAACTGTCATTCCACTTGGTGCTATATGAGGATTGACATTATTGACAGGTCACTTCGAGCCCACTTCACCTAAGTTTTTTGTGTTGTTGACCTCGACCACGCCTAATGCAAAGTGGTGGATGAGGTCTTCAAATAAATAAGCGTGCCCAGAAGTTTCTTGTTCAATCTTTCTTAAATGCTTGTGCTAGTAAAGGATTCGGGTTGGACTATCGGGCTATTGCTGCTATGTATGTATATTCATTTTAATTCATCATTTTCCAGCCATCCATACTCCTTATTCCTCCTTCCCCATTCAGGTCCGTATCAGTAATCCCTAAACGAGACTAAAAGATGAGCCAGGTCAATAACTTGATAACAAACCCTCCCAGAACATGGATTAAAAAGTATTTTTAGCAATGCATGCACACTTATCTTTTTTGCTGACTGTACTATGAGCTACTGATAGCCGCTCTCGACTATTTTAGAAGATAATTGTGTATAATTCAATTATTTGCGCGTAACTTGTTATTTCTTTTTTGATCTAGATAGTATTACAGCGTGACTGCAGATTGTAGGAATAGATTTTGAAACGCATATATTTTATATAAATATAGTTTTTTGATTTAATTTAATATTTGAATCGTTTTTTTATCTTTTTATTATGGACACTTAAAGTTCTGCATCGTTCTCACATGCATAATTTTTAACGTGAATGATGTAACCAATAGTTTGTAACCATATTATTATGATTTAAAAGAGTGTCCATGGAGTTTCTTGCCCGTTCTTCTCCATAGGTACCTACTACGCTTTGGAATGGGCAACTAGCTTCGTCTTTTTGACTGACTGACCCTTGACAATTCAAAAGTACCTACCTGTAATTGGTTTAGTTTAAATAAATAATTTGAATTTGAGTTTATAGTTGACTTGTCTGAGACCTATCATTTCTATTCTCTTCCTTTTTAATAACATCACGCCTTGTTTCCCTAAAGGTTTGGGCAGAGGTGTGCTTATAGTACACCCACATTTCTCCAGTTATGTTTAAGTGCCATGTAATAGGGACTGAGCCTATTTGCCATCAACTGGGCACAAATTCAGTAGTTGCCTAGTTGCTGCTACTGAGCAATTCCAGATAGAAAAACCCGATGACACGTTGCCCGACCTGGGAATTGAACCCAAGACTTCATGCTCAGCAGTAGCGCTCGCGACCACTGGACCAACGTGGCAGTCAATTTTGTAATACATAATACTATTTTATTTTCATTAGCGGCTATCTTTGGAAAGTATTTCCTATGTCCATTTTCACTAACACTAGGAAACATCGTCAACATCTAAAAATCTGCACTGTTGGATTTTCAATTCTCGGCGGTCAGCCAAGCGTTGATAATCCAACAGTGCGTTTTTATTTAGGCATTTATTTAGGTGTGAGAGCTGTGGTGGCGCAGTGGTAACGAACCCGAATTACGAGTTGTAGGTCGTGGGTTCGGACCCAGACAGGCGCTTTACTTTGTGTTATATATCTCATCAACATTGCTCTCAAAAACGATGAAGGAAAACATTGTGAGGAAACCGGCATGTCCTATAACCAAAAAATCGAAGATATCTGACATCTACCGAATCGCCCTGGGCCCGCGTGGTGGATTACGGCCCATTCCCTCTCACAGAGAGGAGGCCTGTGTCCCACCAGTGGGAACAGCAGTAGTGTAGAAATGGGCATTACTAATTTAGCCAATTTTTTACTTGTCATGTTAATAAATGCAGGCACGTCTCGCTATGCAACAGACTGCTATGACTTCCGCATAGCTTAGGACAAACAGAGTATGTCATGAAAGTTACATTGCTGATATTCTTATTACCTTGAATGTTTTTGTAAAATACTAAAAAAAACTACAAGCCCTAAATAAACTAAACTAAACTAGTAACTATTTGTGCCAGGATGACAATAGGCTGAGCCCCTATTACATGGGGCTTAAATATACCTGGCGAAATGTGGGTGTGTAGGTACAGTCACGAGCACCAATATGTCAACACTTGGCAACTTTCAATTGCGATTTTTTCGTGAAATAACGAATGCAACGTTGAAATACGACACATTACATAAACCTAAGGCTTCGAAAATGCTATGTTCGTAACAACATAAAATTGATTGACAAGGGTCAATAGTTTTAATTTAATTAAAAAATAAAGGAGTAAATCGCTTTTGAATAAAGCCGAGTGTATACATACTTTTGCTCGTGACTGTTCACCTCTGCCTAACCTGTCAGGGAGAACTTGCGTGATGTTATGATGTGTTAACAAATAAGTAAGATTTTCTTTTGCCAAAACATAAAGAAGCCTATGCCTCGCAGATGGAGAAGTTGATCTCTGGATGACAATGAAGGTTTTTCTTTTAGCCGACGATAAAATGGAAGAGGTTCTCCAGTCGACGTCCATGTTTTTTTTTTGTGAATGACCACGCATATCTCTTGTTTTAACATCTGATTTTTCACTCCAAAAGTTATTTCCGTGCCTCGGAAAGCACGTGAAGCCGTTGGTCCCGGCTGCATTCGCAGATCTTTGACAGTCGTTATGGGTAGTCAGAAGCCCGAAAGTCTGCTAACCAATCTTACCAAGGGGTATCGTATTACCCAGTAACTGGGTTGTGGAGTAACTGGGTTGTGATAGGCAGTCGCTCCATGTAAAATACTGGTATTCAGCTACATCCGGCTAGACTGAAAGCCGACCCCAACATAGTTGGAAAAGACAAGGCAGATGATGATCTGATTTTTCACTCCAAAAGTTTCAAAGGGGCTCCTTTATTTGGATCTTATGACGTCTCTTGGTCTCAGTTCGATCTCAATAACACTAGTTTTTTTTTGTCTAGTACCAAGACTTCTCTACCACCAACCGTACCTTACCTTAAAAAAACATAAACATCCGCAAACTAACGCACGAGAGCTATTCTTAGAACCACAGAGTATAATTAAAAGTGCCACAGTATATCAATGACATAATGCTATAAAAATGTAACAGGAGCCGCGGGGCAAGGCCAGTGGACGCGATACATTGCGTGTTGGCTTCGTAATGTTCGATGTTGTGACCTACGCCTTATTAGTTACTAATAAGGTCGTTACTTCAGGATGTTGGCTGAATAAAGTGGTTTAATAAAGTCTTGTCAGACATTGCCCTGCATTTTTAAACTTGCATAAAATCCTTATAATATAATGTTTGGACTTTAAAACGAGACCGTGACCTCTGAGTTTGTTTTGGCATTTCTTCTCAGGGACCGGTCAGCTAGGAAATGCCGGCGCTATCTAGTTTTAAAATATTGACCAACAAAATATTGACGTGTCAAAGTGTCTTAATAGATCTACTTACAGAAATAAACATTTTATTTTATTTCTTTTACAATGCACGGCTCAAAATTGATGCCAAGTGGCGTAAATATGCATCTCAAAAAAGTTGGTTGGTATTTGCTTCTTTAGTGATTACCTACCCTCCTTCCACTTGTCTCTAGGCTGTCTGCTGCCATCTGTGGCCAGTTCTTTAGACAAAACTCCAGTGTATCCTGGAGTTTCCTTCTGGGCTTGCCTCGAAGTTATTTGCTGCTATTTGGGATCTGAGTGATTCATATCACTCAACCCTCTTACAGCTAATATGCCACCAGGATAGTTCCATCTAAGCCTGTTATTTAATCCTTAGGTCATCAACGACAAGACCTGAAACCCGTGAAAACGTCAAGGAGTAACCCAACCAAATAACAATTCTTAGAATTAAAAATATCCTTTTACCTCTGATTTCGCATCACTTTCCAACTCATAGTGATCTTTATTCTCATTCTAATAAGGTTGCTGTTAGGTTGCTGCCATTAACAAGTGTCAAAATCATTGTGAACTTTACCCAGAGGGGCAATTCTCGTAATTTTAAGAACGTTCACAGTCTGATCTCAGTCTCAGTCTGTCAAAAATACCTCCTAATTTCCATACATTTTGACAAGTTTTTGACATTTGTTTGTCGCCGTGATGAGACTGCGACTATTGAACGTAATAAATTACGAGAATTGGCCGTCCGGTCAGAGGTAAAATAACTTTGAATGGACTATGCAAAAACGATATATCCAACTGTCATTCACAAAACCGCAAATATTAATCTGCTAACATTTAAAAAGTTTCTATGTCCAGTCCTCCACATAGCACGTGTCGTCGAAAGGTCACAAGCATTTCGCAAAAGCGAGTTAACACAGAGTTGCAATCACAACACGTTATAGTGTCAAGTGGGTGTCGTAAGGGATGCCTGAACCTTCGAATTTGAATTTTAATTGTTGTATGGGGAAAGAAATTGTGTTTCGTGAGGTGAGTTTCTATGGTATTTGGCGTAATGGGTTTTTTGTGATAGGAATGTGAGTATGGTATTCTATGGGGGTATTGTTTTGGCACACTGCCGGCTGCTACCTTATTCTCGTCAGTAGAATACAGGTCTTGACCGCTTGTAACCTTGGCTATGCATCGTATACTTAGGTAATCTTAGTACATAACTACGATACCTATGCATGTCTCACTATCTAGAACTTTGAAGGTCGTACACTTGTTGCTTTATACATATTATGAACTCAAACACAGCATTATCTGAGATGAAGAAACCTGTCGATTCAACATTATGAATCATGCAGTTTTCCAAGATGAACTTAAAAGTAGGAACAAGACGAGTCATCACATTCTTGCCCTCACTCTAATTTATTCAGGGTCGATGCAGTATGTTGCTTTCAGGCATTATTGACAAATGTTTAAAAGTAGATGGGGGTTAGATAGGGCCGAAAGGTTCTGGAGAGGCGACCGCGTACCGGAAGACGTAGTGTTGGAAGGCCTCCCACAAGGTGGACCGACCACCTTGTGAAGGCTGCTGGAACCCGTTGGATGCAAGAAGCACAGAACCGGTCGAAGTGGAGGTGCTTGAAGGAGGCCTATGTCCAGTAGTGGACGTCTTTCGGCTGAAATGTTGATGATGATGATGAACCGACCCTTCTTGGCTCATCAACTCTTCTGCGTAGTAGGTCTTAACTAAGTGTAGGGTTTTTTTTTAATGTTCTAAAGTGTTTACGGGGACTACTACCTCCATTATAAACTTATATACGTATGTATAAGCATCAGCTAGCTAGGTTATCTCAAGAGCTACAATGGAAGTCAAACAGTCGATTATTGGGTCTACGAATGAGACGTGAACGTCTATCATGATAAACATTTAACTCAACTAACAGATCTGCGGAATTCTCGTTGTCGCGTGACGCCGTAACTGGAGCGGCGCTGGCGCAACGCCTCACTTGCGCGTGCGCATATCACAACCGATGCAAACGCCATTAGCGTACTGTTGGGATATTACAGACTGTATGAGTGGAAAATTATTACGACAGAAATATTTAACGGTCACGGGTTTTACAGTGGTAACATTAAATTGCGCTTTCATGGACATGGATGCAGTAGCTCCTCCAGACACTTTCGACTCGACGGTCGATCTCGAAAATGCCTGGAGGACATTAGGCAATACTGAAATGTAATGTAACTAATTGATCTGAATGTTAATTAAGTCAAGTAATCAATGAATTGCAACGACTAACTCGAGGAAAGCTGACTTACTGATCAAACCTGATCAGGCTTTCTGAAACCAACCTTGGAAGTTTTTAGTCATTCTATTAAGTCTTTATTCTAAAACTTATACAGAAGTCATGTACCTATACATTAGAATGATAACATACATAATATAACGCAAATTCCGAAAACACGTATTCGTTTGTATGAAACTGACAGGTGTCAAGAACGCATTCCCTCGACGGCCGGACTAGAGGTAGTAAATTAAATGACTAATTAATTACGGTCTGATGTTTGTATCGCCAGATAACTTTTATTCGAGAAATAAAATTGACGTTTGACAGTTATTGTAAGAAATAACTGTCAAAATTTCAAAATTATTCCTCGAGTAAAGTTATCCGGTGATTGAAAAATCAGCCTTAATATACAAATAAAAACAAAAGGACACGGCGTTGAAGTACTCGTCCACATCGCTGTCATCGGAAACGTGCTCAGAAGACTGGCAGCATTGCCACGTTGAATGGCAATGCTAATTAGTCATTCTGGTCTGGGAGAAAAGTTGTGTCCCGTATGGTTTGGTACTTTGAGTAAGTTTGTAAATACTGATATTGAATCATGTCTCCGAAAGGAACCAGAAATGGTTTATTGGGGATTTTAGTCATCATGACTAATAACAAAACTACAAATTTAATAGTTTTCCAATGAGCCAATAAACCATTCCATAAGCAAAGCGGAAATCAAGTAGACTTTCTGTCCTCCGTCTAGAGATTACGGAATACAAAATTAATATGAATTTTTCATTGATAAATTATGTGGTGCACGTTAACGAAATCGATCGAAATATTTGACGTCGGAAAAGGTTTTCAATATGTTATAACTCTTTTCAACCGGTTAACAAGTTGGGCGAATACATTCAACTTAATTTGGACAAGTTCTTGTTGGACTGACTTGACTTTATGGAAATAAGTATCCAATTATAGACTAGAGACATGTTGTCCCAAGTTATGGTCCAAGTAAACTGACAATCTTTTATATTATCTTTGAAAATATAATGTCGAAAAATAAAATTGCCAATTTGGAAATCTACACAAACAAGCCGTGTACTTAATGGAATTTTTTATCGGCAAAAATGATGAATTTCCATACAAACTATCATCCTTTCTTAGACGTTTCCTTAGACCTATATTACATGAACTCTTGTTCAAAATTTCATTCTAATAGAGCGCTTTAGGTTGTGCGGTGTCTGTCAGTGAAGATGCGTTATCGTTATTTTTATCTTATAAGATGACATAACGATAATGCCTTTATGCTAAACAGACAGACAGTCTAATTAAACTCGACAAAGAATAAGGAAGTAGGTAGAGCAAATACCGAAGACAATGGAGTAGTAGATTGTTTTTGCAATCTCTAACAAGACTTTACAATTAGGTATAGGTAATGAATGCATCCTAAACATCAACAAATACGAGTAGTATGCAAAAATAAAGCTACCCAACATTTCTTTTGTTGAATCAAAGCCTTTCGCAGTCCACTGCAGGGCCTTTTCCAGGTTGCGCCCACAACACACTGTCCTTCGCCTTCCGCATCCAGCCTGTCCCAGCCAAGGATATCGGTTTTCGGATATCCTTTTTAAGGATATCGGTTCATCTAGCGGGGGAGTCTCATACTTCGTTTGCCGATACGCGGTCTGCACTCTAGGATTTGTATGCTCTTTCGGCCATCGGTTCTTCGAAAAACATGGTCAGCCCACTGCCACTACAGCTTGCTTACACTGCGAGCTTTGTCGCTATGGTATTTCTTTCGTGCCTTTTTCAAATAATATTTCTGTAACTGGCCAGTAATTACACAAACCAAATAAATGCGTTTAACTTATACCTAAAGTAATTCACGTTCAATAGGTATTGGAACTTGGAAGCTATTTCAAACTATACGTATAATTTTATTTAGTAACGATTGGCAACTTGCGAACCTATACAGGGTGACAGGGAAACTTGACGTATTGCTTGAAAGGAGTTATATAGAGGTCATTAGCAATCAATTAAGTCCAGTAGTGAACAAGGGGTCAAAACTGGATGGTTTAAAAATAAAAATTTTGCTATTAAAGACCTTTTATTTCTGAGATGATCTAAGTTTTGCAAACATTTTTTTTTAATGATCACTCATTTTTCAACTTTCAGAAAAGTATCAATTAAATGTTTGGAGTGGCGTAGTTTTTTCTCCTAATTAATTGTTTTTGGTAACAAGTCAGAAAATTTCAATAAAATCGAAGATCCGACACAGCTCGGTAACCACCCAGTTTTGACCCTAGTTCACTGGACTTAATTTATTGCTAATGGCCTCTAGTATAAACCCTTTCAAGTAATACGTCGAGTTTCCCTGTCACCCTGTATACAGCCTATGTGTTACTAGTATAGGATATAGCGAGGCGTGCAACATGTATGAATCATCGATAATATTATAATGGAAACTTCAAGCTATTTTAATAAAATGTTTTAAACCACACCCGTTTCACAATTTATTGAGAACTTGCTTCACTTGCCCACGACTTAGCCCGCCTTGTTGTCAACTGCATATACTATAAAACACATAATACGCTATGGCACTCGGCAATAGCTTTATGCCAGTGAAAGAATTTTCGAAACCGGATGTACTTCCAGAGACGGTAACCTACATCCAAACTTACAAACTTTACCTCTTTTATAGTCTACACTAATATTTAGTGTAGACTATAGTACTACCTACCTGTCTAACCTACCAATAGGTATGTTTATTAATGAGATTGCATTGTTTCAACAACAAGACATCTTGCGGAATTTGACTTTTAAAGATGCACCAACCTATGAATTGAATCATGAATAGCAAAAAAATATATAAAATGGAACAAGTTGTGTATCAAGAAATGCGGACAGATTTTAAATGGGAGCAGGAAACGATAAAATATTTCGTGCTTCTCATGGCATATTGTAAGACAGGATATGTCAACCGCTTCGCATTCCGATATTAAAGCCGTAATACTTCTCTATAAGACTTGCCTAATAAGGTTTTAGATAAAGGATGGCTATAGATTCCAGATTCAATGATGCAACGGTTGGTGAACGTAAGATGTTGGTTTAATGGAGAATGTTGCTATCCATTATCCAAATATACCTATTAGAATATCTTAGTCTCTTAGTTTCTTGCATTCAGACCTCGGGATTATGTATACATACTAGATCGCGTGATTTCGTCCGCGTGAAATATCTTGTTCCCCTACCGCATCGCATTGCATCGCCTGCCCGCGCTATTACTTCGTTTTCGCTCAGCTTTGTTTCTTTTTGTTTTTGGTGGGCTCGTGAGGGCCCTAGCGTAATTTTAAGTAACCTATTACCTTCCTCTAAAATTGGGCTATCTAATGCAAAAATATTTTTTCAAATCCGACTGATAGAGCCAGAGATTAGCGTGGTCAAACAAACAAACTCTTCAGTTTTATTATTAGTATAGATTAGTAGTATTTATGGTATAAATATTTATTTATACCTTTACAAATATCATAACAGGATTAACCTAATGCGATGGTGTGGTATTTATATACTTAATATTAAATTAAGTGTATTGCTCGGGTTAAAGGTGTTTTCGCCAATAAGTTGGTCCTCGCTGGCGATACCAGCAACAGTGGTGGACTCCACCGCCTCCACACGTAGCGGTCTGGTACACAAATACTAAACCGCTGTAGTACTCCCGGATTATTTTGTATTCCGCGGAGTAGTTTCATTTATTATGTACTCAACAAGAGCGAACTCCCGCCGTACACCCGGCTGATTGTACCCTACCATACCCAATACGAATAGTGTAGGGTACATCAGCGGGTAAAAAGGATAATTTAAAATACAAGTGTCTCAAGAATTTGTTTTGAACACGTTACATCATGACGCTGTACTTCAATTCATGTGGAGCCTAAATGACTGCACTGTGCTCGAGGTGACTCCTTACCGTATCTATGTATTCAGGCATATTATTAGGTTTATGTGTAATTTGTCTGTCACTCTAATGCACTCGTAAGGTGTATTTAAACTCGTGAAGGAAGTCAGATTTCCGCGTCGACAAAACTAGCAAGAACTAAGTACTCGTAGCTTAGCAATTCCATCTGATAAGAAAACTCCTGATTTATAAAGCTGTTGTTGAATGGAGAAGGAAAGATCTGATACTTCCTGTTCTACGGAGCCTAAAACTGTCATTGGGGAATGGACGAGCTAATGAATAAAACGGAGTTGACTTAAAAGGCTGACCACAAATAAATAGGAGAAGGAATCCTGTTAAACACTAGACACTTTTATATTTCTAAACGTCATCGTTTAGAAATATAAAAGTCTGCTCAACCACAATTTGTTTGACGTTTCGTCTCTTCTTCCCGTCTCGAATTTTTTTTTACTTTAAACAACGTTTATAAATAACTAGCTTCTGCTCGCGACGTCGTCCGCGTGATGCAAATTTTATGTTTTTTTTTCTGTAAGAATCTTCTACAAAGTATTAGATTAAAGATTAAAAAAAAAGATGGATGAAATCGGTAAAGTCGTTGTCAAGTTATGGCATGACCAAGGGAAATAGGGATTCATTTTTATAATAAAGACGGAAATGACGGGTGATAGAGAAAATTGGGCAAGAGAAAGACGATGTAAAAGTTTCCAAATTGTCTTTTGATAGTAATCAATCAACTCAGCCTATCGCAGTCCACTGCTGGACATAGACTTCTGTCCTCCGCCTTCCATATCCAGCCCGTCCCAGCCACCTTCTTTACGTCGCAGGCCACAGCTGGGCGTCTTTTGTTATGTAGGAAAAAAATACGTTAGATGCTATACAAAAAATCTAAATACTAAACCCATCTAAAACACAGAACACGTTTAACACAGGACATGTGAGCACAGAGTACCTTTCCTCGCCTAATGGCAGTTTCACTACATTTCACCATGGCGGGCGCACTTCCTAGTGCGAAGTGCCCGAGAAAGTGGATGGCTCGTTACAGATCATATTTACCTGTTCTTGGTACTGGTGCTACGTGTGAATGGTTCGTGTTTGTGTAAACTTGTACTTTATGGAATATGTAGGATGTGAGGTACTTTTTTTGGTGTGGAAATTCATATGGAAAAGCTTTTCCCTTTGGCAAAAGCAAGGCTATCTCAGATTCTTGAACTAAGTGATGATTTTCTTGGAATCATCAATAAAGATTAAAGATTGCATCAGGTGTTATGCCAAGTAGAACCCACAGATATTTCACAGTCTAGATGCCACATCGCATTGTGACGTGGACCCCTATAAAAAAGTATGGTAAGCTAATGTATCATTTTTTACGAAGCATGGTCTTTAGGTACATACAAGTCGTATGTCACACACAAAATTCTTGAAATGGTCAGAAAATAGCCACTTTTTGAGTGGAACTGTTTAATCGAATGTTGTTTTATTAACAACACAAGCACGTGTTTACACAGTACATATAAGTCAATGCCCTTTAACTTAAGAAGCGGATGTCATTGCCTTATAAAAAGTGTGCCTGTTACTCATCCAGTAGTCACAACAAATGACGCAATTACGCATCTTCTCCGACAACAATAAGAGCGTAAAGATCTTATCTTCAGCACGCAACGAGCTCTTTACATATCTTTATTATAGACTACTCCATACGTAACTTCCACAGAGTGACAAATACGAGTAGAATAAGATACTCTTGTTGTACATACAATAAGTCTTGTATATTTCACAAACTTACGTATTTATTATGGTCGCTGCCAGATGAAGTGAGTGGTGAGTTTCCGCTTGTGAAGTTTCCTTCCGAACTTGGCCGTTGAATGACCACTAATTTATGTGACGGTTATAATAAGAGTACTGCTGTATACATGAACGACTAGAGTTCTTATTACCACTCAAGTCAACGCATTAGGCTAGAAAAAGTGTTAATCGCATTTTGTTATTTTTGCCTCATGCAAAGTCAGCATCAGTATGTAGCACTTAGCAGTCCAGCGGAACATAAACTTCTCCAATCGCACGGTATTAACGTTCCTCAGCTACGACCCGGCGAAGAACGTTGGTCCAACCAGCCTCGCCTCACCTTCCCTACCTTATTTTTTCCGATTCGTGGTTTCCACTCCACCGGTCTTTACCAGCTATTTCCCCAAGAACTTTTGAGGCGGGTTTTGCCCTTTGCCCTTTAATTAAACAAACCCCGAGGTTCAGCAGATCTAATCTGTCAAAATCATGACATTCTTGCTAGTATATAGTTCATTTCAAACTTACTTCACCTTCACCAAGTTTCACGGTGAGAATTTTGCAGAATAAATCGGCTGAACTATGGGGTTCTGTTAGCCGGTCTATGGCTGGTTAAAACTAACTCGAATAGTAATAATCTTCTTATGCCATAACTTAACCACAGGCTAACAAACATTCCCACAGTATACCATAACGTTACCACAGTCTAACAATTGCTCCTACTGTAGATGTATCTAGAACGATGACCGTGACATATTAGCGCCAGGAATTCATCGGCAAGAGCCGCGAGCCGCTCTCCTACTGAATGGTTAGAATAGTTCACGAGCGAATCTCGTTAACAAGGAAACTGTGAACGGATTTTAAATTGTACACGATACTAAGTTTGTAGTTTGATCACGTTAGAAAAATAAATGGACTATGTTAACAATGTTATGTTACATTTTTGACTAACGACAAGGATATTAGGATTTGGTGTTTGAAAGATATTGACAGGGTGTTGTTGGTGAACATTTGTGAATTGTATTATATTTTATAATCATTTATTTGTCATTTGTATTGTAAAACCAGATGACAGTTCTGAGGCGGCCTCTACATCGTCAAATGCGAACTACGCATCACACTGACGTCGCGCAAAATCCTGCATCCCACAAGTAGAGTTAACCGCGCAACTAGCATAATTATACAGGGTTATTTTTCAAAGACCAGCCAAATTTAAGGATGTGGTACAGACCATTAAACTGAACAACTTTCTCCATGGGACCAACATCGTAATCGCGAATAAAAATTCAGCCGTCCCATACATTTAGGTCGAGTAGGTATTGAAGTTTTCTATGGGACAGTTGATAAAACTTTCGCGATTACGCTATTTGTCCCATGGAGAAAGTTGTTCAGTTTGATGGTCTGTACCACATCCTTAAATTTGGCTGTTCTTTGAAAAATAACCCTGTGTACAACGTCCTGACATCAACCGTCGGGCAGTTAGTAGCCCACCAGACACACCCGTCTGGTCGGAGAATGCTCCCTTTTCTATTTCTTTCCTCATACCTCTATACTTCCGACTTTGGCCAAACACTAAACTAAGACATGGCGACACTATATGGTATGACTGCGAGAGCTCGGCGACTAGACGCACATTTTGCGCTGAACTTAAACATCCTTGTAAGCACAACTATAATCACGTTTGCAAGTGTCACTTGGCAGTCTATTTTCAGAATTGAGGAACGTCGCCAGTTTCCTCAGTAGGTATGAGTATGTATGTCAATTAATCCCAATTCCGTTGTATCCCAGTCACTACTAAGCTTCCTTACCAGCAGACATTTGCATTTTCACATTCGTATGTTGGCACGGAGAATTAAATGACAGTAATAAATAAATCAATTACTTACCATTAACCATAAAATCGGTGACTATGTTAAGCACCTTTCACGTGTACCAAACTTGAACTAGGAAATGCAGAAACAAGTGAAACTTCCATTAATAAGGAAAGCATGGCGTGATTCGGTGACAGTACAGAATAGAATAATAGAATAGAACCGGACGCAGAAAGTACTTCCACAGTGGACACAACCGTAGGTAAAGATATAACAGTGGAACTGTGGGTTAAGATGAAAGTAATAACATGACTGTGTTTTTGGTAGAATCTTTTGATGATGTGTGTTGAATTTTTCATTTTTGAACTCCGGAATTAAGAAAGATTTACAAGATACGGCATTTTTTCTCAGGTTTGAACCATTGAAATATCTTTAGGTAGATACTTGCAACAGTTGCAGCACTTGTGCAACAAAACTTTTCGTACCAAAGTAGACCTATTCTGTCAATGAGGACGAAATATGTAGTTGACTCGTTGGCGTGTAGGTATTCCTAAACAGTTTAAAATACACACATCAACACCGTCTAGGGATATTTTGTATAAAGTTCTTTAACTCAAAAAATACTGGCCAGTTTTAAATTCTTTTGAAGAAAGCTTATTTTGTAAACCTTTTTGAACGATTCTAAATTTGAATTTGAAAAAATAAATTAAAAACAAAAGATTTACGCGGTATAATGGTAGCGAAGTCCGAAGGCTTCATTTACCTACAGTAGTTTTTGGCTATTTTTTTGTGTCAAATTTAAGTTTTATAACAAGTTATCTGTTAATTTCGAATTAATGTTATTGTGTGCATCATGCAGCGGCGCCATTTAACGAGAGAGGAAATGTTAAGGGCAGTAGGCATGCTCCAAGCTGGGGCTACTCAACGGAGTATTGCTGAGGAGATTGGAACAAGACAAATTGTGATATCAAGGTTATGGTCACGTTATCGTGCTACTGGTGATGTGGCTGAAAGACACCCAGGCGGGAAGCGCATAACCACTCAACAACAAGACCGATTTTTGCAAGTTGCCGCGAGAAGACAACCAAATGTTACGGCCATGCAGTTGGTTCAGAGGCTCCAGTCAGAGTACCAGTTGCTTGTGAGTGATCAGACTGTAAGGAGAAGACTGCATGAAGCTAACCTTTATGCGCGCAGACCGCTTCGTACTCCAGCACTACGCCGAGGAAATCGTGGACGACGACTAGAGTGGGCTCGTGAACATTTGCTCTGGGAAGATAACCAGTGGTCTGTAGTTCTGTTTACCGATGAGTCCCGGTTCGGTTTCCATCCCGATACACGTAGAGTACGTGTTTGGCGAGTTCCTGGTCGTAAGAGCCGTCTGCAACATCCTCAGGAAGTCAATTCATACCACGGCGGGAAAATTATGGTTTGGGCGGGAATTCATGTTGGTGGAAGAACAGACCTCGTTTGGATCAGAAACACCATGACGGCTGAAAAATACCGTAACGAGGTGCTAGTACCAATAATCTACCCCCATCGACTACAAATGGGCCAAGAATTCACGCTCATGCACGATAACGCCCGTCCGCACACAGCGAGAGTGGTGACGAGCTGGTTGCAGGAGCACGACGTATTGGTCTTAGGCTGGCCCGCTCAATCGCCTGACCTAAAACCCCATAGAACACGCGTGGGACATGCTCCAAAGAAGGGCTTTGAGGAATTTCCCTGCAAACATTGCGACGGAAGAGCAACTTTTTTTGCATCTTAACCGGACCTGGGACAATATACCGCAGCAAGACTTGGATAACTTAACCCAAAGCATGAAAAACCGTTGCAGGACCGTTATTAACGTCATGGGGTGTTTTACTGACTACTGATTTTTCACATAACTGTTAAAAACAGATTAATTTTTCCTTATTTTTCACTTTTTCTTGAGAAACACATTCATTGTTAGTTTTACCATTATTTCACGTTTTTTCCTTATTTGAATAAAAATTTGATTACGCAAAAAAAATAGTTTTCTTTTATTCTGGAGTATAGTCTGATAAATGGGCCTTATAAAAATATATGCATGCTGTATGTTATTTTTAATAAATTTTGAGTAAATTGAGTAAATCCAAAATATCCCTAGACAGTGTTGATGTGTGTAGTAGTAAAAGACGATTGATAGTTGATCACGCAATCTTCTTCAAGCCTAATTTCATTTATTTCGAATGTAAATTAGAAAAGACAAAAATTATAGGTACCCAGCCATTAGATCTAACACCAGATTCTCCTCTGCCCAAAAGATCTTGACGACAGATTGTACACACGTAATCGTAACAAAAATTGTAGTAATAGTTAGATAATAACTGAGATAACCTATCAAATCGAGAGCGTGTGAAGAAAACAACAAAAGAAAACAAAATTATATCAATATGAGGATCAGCAACTCATCTATACTCTATACATACATAATAATATACATTGGTTCAAATTGATGTTATTTCAAGTTAAGCAAATATCAACTGTATTATAAGGTGACTAGCACTATTGAAAAAGTTATAAAAATGTTTGAAGTTGTAGCGTAAATATTTATATAGTATATTGTACAAGAACAAATTAACACTAATATATACTATATACAATTATATACAAGTATATAATACGAAAAAATATAGAAAAAGGCAGGAGCTCATTGGGCATCAAAAAATTCGTCCGCATCACTGTCAATGGGATAAGTGCCCAAAAGGCTGGTAGCATTACCACGTTGGATGGCAATGCTGATTCTTTGGGCTAAGAATAGGCCAGCCTTCTGGTCACGTCAAGAGTCAACCAACCGCTTGGCGATGTCCCGAAATATTCGATGAGCACTCGGACCCCAAGACCCTAGTATTTCAGCGTAAATTGAACTTTATTTTGTAGGAATTAAAGTCTTTTGTCCATAAACTCATATTTGTTTACATTTTTGGCAATTAAATCGCGAATTTACATTATGTTATAAAATATTTTCTATTTATCGTAATTTTTGGCATTCTGTTAAAGCGAAGTAATATATCGTCTTTGACTATTAACAGCGGCCATTGGAAGGTCGAAGCTCAGCAAGGAATTTTTATGCACTTAAGTATTATTATTAAGCGACTAGATTTTTATCATCTTTTCCCTTATATTCCATCCCAAAAAAAAACTCACGATTCATCACTGAATATTGTATTCAATATTGAATCATCTTATTCAATTTATACTCGTACATACATAATATAACATAAGATACTATACTGCCTAATAGCCTATACTGTTCCCACTGCTGGGACATAGGCCTCCTCTCTGTGAGAGGGAGTGGCGATAATCCACCACGTGGGCCCAATGCGGGTTGGTAGATGCCATATGTCTTCGAATTTTTGGTTCCAGGACATGCCGGTTTCCTCACAATGTTTTCCTTCACCGTTTTCAGAGCAGTGAGTGGTTGAATTTGTTCAATTTATATACAGAATGATTTATGATTTGTAACTTATAAAGTTTTGGAATTCTATATTATTATATTTCCAATCATAAAATAATTATGACATTTGTTAAACAGCAACCAATAAAGAACAAAACAAATAATAACAAATGATTGAAGAAAACAAAAGTATCAACCAGTCGTGCGTACGTTGAAAGTGAAATGGCGGCTTTCGTCGGAAGAATGCTGCCTCGCACAGGAATCGATCCCGCGGCCGTTGCGTAACCAACATGAGTCGGATTCTTGCGTTAGGGTTCGGTGGACGGAGATGAAGTTGACGTCAAAGATTTTGTGCAACTAGAATTAAGTAATAGACGAGAAAACAAAATTTCTTGAAAATAAAATTGAGCCCATTCCAAAGCGAGGTTCATATGGAGAAGAACGGGCAACCTTAATCAGTCCAGAAGGGTCATTGCGTCACACACTAACAGTAGCAATGGCTTTCATTTTGACAGTTCAACAACTTTCATTGCGTTATTTACGTTGTTGAGCAGACAAATTTTTCGAACATATGAAGCAATGGATTAGCAAAATCCTTCAAAATGATTCAGATTGCGATTGAAAGTGTGTTACGCAATTAGAGGGCTTGTCTTTACACAACAATTTGTTCTGTACGGAACACGAGTCACGCAAGTAGGTATATACCTAATCTAGTCAGGTTTTTTCTTATCGGTGATTCTTGGCTTTAGATTCCTAATTCATTTACATGCACTTTTGATCACTCAAGTGATGTCACAACCTGAAACGACTGTATGCAGTATCTGATAAATATATTAAATGGTTAGTTTTACTTATTGCGTAATACAAACTGTACAAGGATTGAAGAATGGATTTTGAATCATGCGCAGTAATCGTTACCTTACCTGCCTTAGTGCTACAAGTGCTACAAAATAAAGGTGCTGCGCTGTCAATGTCAAATTATTGCCATAGACAATGTGAACGAAATAAGAATATACATTGTTCGCTTTTCAAATATTTGTACAGTACAGTGTTGCTATAGTAATTTGGAATGTGGCGGACATTTTATATTACACTGGCAATCCTTTTAACTAATTCGGACTATTCATGCCACAGTTCAGTGTTGCCAAATATAAAACGAGAAAAATATTATAATACCCGCAATGTTCCCACGGAACAATAGTTTGTGCCAACAATATTCTGATATAATGTTACTTTCACATAAATATCTATGGGAAGTTCACTTTGACATAAGAATAGTGAGATATTGTTTGCTTTTTAGTTATTTTTTGGCTTCAATGAAAGTGATATTGTGTGGAGTTTTTATCTGTGTTACAATAAACCGTTTACTCACAGTATATTTCTTCACATTGCATCACATTACCTTGCACGCACTGAATTACACTGCTGAAAGGATCGATCTATTTACCTGCTCTCTGAATGAATATTGTATGTGTTATGTTATTTAAAATAGTTATGAATAGTATAGTTTAATTAAGGACCACGCTAACGCATTAGGAATTCCCTGTAATGTTAGTTGTTTGTGATAAATAAATAAACATTTTTGTACCAGCTGCTATTTGGTAACTTTACAAATTACGCAAAAGCGATCAAACTTACTCGAGCCTTTATTTGCGGTTTTTTCAAACTCTTTAATGAAGTCAATAACATAATGTTTGCTTCGCTAACATTTCATCACAGGAATACTATACCATATGTAGGTACTTAGGCGCCTTCATCACCGGATCGGCGCGTTTTCGTTTCTGTACCGAATCTGTATAGATTCTTTACCGAGTGCAAGTAATTAGATGGGAGCTTCCTCACTGAGTACTTAGTTTCGGTACAGATTCTTTGCCGAGCGCAAATACACGTCTCTGTACCGAGTACTACCGAACCTTTCGAGTCGCCCGTCCCGTCACTCCCGCTCCACCCCGCCGTTCACTCACACGCAATGCAGGACCCATAACAAATGCCAAAAACCGTAGCAAACCGTGCCAGTCATGAAGTGGTTCTCGGTAAAGAATCTGTACAGATTCCGTACAGAAACGAAAACGCACCGATCCGGTGAGGAAGGTGCCTTAGAGTGAGCGCAAAATAAGTCTGCGCGCGTCCGAACTCGGATATACTCGTAATCGTTTGCGGCCATCTTGACTTTTATGTCAGGTGTCAAGAGAGTGCAGTTTTCCGTGTTTTCCAAAATAAATAATCACCATCATTATTCCGAAAGTGATTAAAAGTGTGGGCAGGGTTATAATCTTGAAAGTCAAACCGTCACACGCAGACTTATCTTGAGCACACTCTAGGACAAATTTCACCAGTGATCAGAACATCTAAACGCGTTCAAGAGAGCTGTTAATATTGCACAACAATAATGACACTGACAGCTTTTGAACGCAGTTTAGTTCAGTTTCATTGGGGAAATTCGCCCTTAGCGACAACTGGCGTCGTAGCTTCATCATCTTACATTACATCATTCAGGTCATCAAGATTGTAGAACTCATCTTCATAATAAAGAGGCGGTTACCCTGTCACTACATTGATAAAATGATGATGACCTTTAGAGAAAGAATGAGGAGATGCGAGTGATCGGAATTAGTAGAAGATCAACCTATCACGAACTAACATAGAATATACCAGCTGTTAGGAAATCATCTGTCAGGTCTAATGAAAAATGGGAGCGAAGCTATCTTGGGAGTGGCTCGTGGCTAAATGATAACAGCCGCACTGGTCGATTGAAGGTCAAGCTACTGTTGCCGCGGTCAGTTCGTGGATGCCTTCGATTACATATCGAGACCCCTCCGAGTCTCGGAAAGCACGTTAAGGCGTTGGTCCCAGCTGTTATTAGTAGATCTTAGACAGTCGTTACGGGTATTCAAGAAGCTCAAAAAGTCTGACAACCAATCTTACAAAGTTGTCGTGTTACCGAGTAACTGGTTGGTGGAGGTCAGATTGGCAGTCGCCGCGTGGGTCGCTCTATGTAAAATACTGGTATTTAGCTGCATCGGTCAGACTGGAAGCCGAACCGATTGAGGCGAAATCATCTTGCAGGCGATCTTAAAAATCTTTATTACGGGTCGAGACCATTAATAAGAACTTTTATATTTGCCACAGTTCCATCTTCATCTCATCATCTTTTTTAGGTTTGAAAAGAGCATACAGGCCTTTTTCATATCCCTCTTGTGATTGGCGCCTAAAGTTTGGATAGCCGATCCCCGTGACAAAATATCAAGAACCCACGAGAGTAGGTCAGACAAAGCTGAAATAAAAAAAAGTCTGTGACGCGCGTCGTGTAGGTATTAGTATTTACAGGATAATAATAAGGTTTAGGCGTCAAATAACACATGTATTTACTCGGAATAGAAAACGGTAAACTGACATTGAAATCGACCATATAAATTAACACCGACACATTAGCAACTGCACTATATTATCACACAAGGCGGGACCAGCCTGTATCCCTGCTTGCCTCAGAGGAAGTTGGCTCGATAGCCACAATAATCAATGAGAACTGGCCACCACTCACAGAGTGGAGCAACTTCCCGTGCCACAGATGAGGCAACTGCATGGAGCTTGGAAATGCGACTGGCTCTGGTATAGGCACCTACTCGCGTTAATGTTTGTACATTTACTGAAATTGTGAGTTGAATTGTGAAATAGAATGTAACACACAATATCACACCTCTTCTGCCCAAAGCTAAAGCAGAGATGATCTATAGAAACACCCACATTTCACCAGTTATGTTTAAGTGCCATGAAATAGGGGTAATTGGCAAGCCCAATATCATCAGCCGGGCCGAAAATCGGGCTCCGGACTGCCACTGAGAAAGCCCAGAAGAAAAAACCCAATACGACTTTGCTTGACCTGGAAATCGGGCAGAGGACCTGAAGCAGCAGTAGTGCTTTAATTTAAAGTTCTTGAAAGGTCCAAAATGTTATAGAACTTTCTAGTACCTATTTTTTTTTTAATTCTCTTACTGCATTTGTAATGGCCAACAAAGTTATTTATTTAATCATTTATGTACACACATAACAGACAAGAAGAAAGGCACAGAAAATTACGTACAAAGGTGATGCTTATTTCTAAAGAAATCTCTTCCAGCATACCTGCGATAGGAGAGTAGATAAAAAGAGATGTAGACAACACGTGTAAGACTAGAACGGAAAAGAAATACATAAAATCAAAACAATTCTCTAATTTAAATATAAACATAATGATATAGGAATATACTTACATACATACTTCTAAAATATCAAAGTTTTAATTTATGAAAGCCCTCAAAAGACTGCCACGTTCAGTATCAGTTTTACAAGGTCTCCCTCACTATACCTAGGAGTGTTTTTACATTGCCTTAGAAATAAACTGATATTGAAGTTTGTGGCAAATACAAACAGATCATTTACCACAGCCGACAACTCTTTCGACGCGCACATTCTAATATCATATATCTCCGATAACCGCCATTTGCCGCACCTAAACTAACACACCGGCTAACAAGATCACACCACTTCAACGGTTTGTCTTCACACTTCCTTATGCTTCTATGTAAAGCGGTTTTTAAACGCTTGTGAACGTTATGCAATCTGTTAACATGGAACAGCAATAACAATAGCGTATGCAATTTATTATGTAAACTGCTTCTCTATAAATTGTGTGAAACCTGTACATCGCTGGTGTGATATTCAGATTTTATTTTTTTTATTTTACGGCCTTATTTTAACATTAATACTCGTAGATGTTGGGTTTTTTTTTAATGTTTCTGAAACAGGAAAATAAACCCGTAGCTTTTATAATAAGAGACAACATCACGCTTGTAATGCCCGAAGGGTAAAGCAGAGGTGTAGCTATATTGCCCCCACATTTCGCAAGTTGTGTTTAAAGATACATCTACAAAATCTAGGTAAACAGACTAACGGATAGCTCAAACGGTTAACACTGAAAGAAGATACCACCATGGTTGATAATTGTCAAACCTCACCAATTCGTAAATATTGTTTTTTTCGAAACTATACTGTCTCACTGCTGTGTAACGGTCTCCCCTATACTTTTCTAATACTCTATGCCTGCTGCCTTTACGGCCTTAGTCAATAACGAGTCTAGGTCGTCGTGCCAGCGTTTCCTAGGCCTACCATGGCCACGACGCCCGTTAAATATCAAATTACAAAAAAAAACTATTTACTTCCTTTCCTACCCATTTACAAAGAGCCCTTATACTTAAGGCCGATTTTTTTTTCCGTAGTTAAACTCAAACAATTGTCAAAAATAGTAACTAATGGATGGCAATGATATTATATCATTAGATAAACTAAAAATTGTACAAAAAACACATTTTGCATTAGTTACTATTTTTGACAATTGGTTGAGTTTAACTACGGACAAATAAATCGGCCCTTAGAGTTCGTTCGCAAAGTCTGCAAGCTCATAAAATCACTTTTTACAAAAACCCACGAACAAAGAAAGATATGGAAGCTAACAATACTATCCTACACAATCGCACACAACCTTATCAGACGATGTTCAGCAAGTATGTAAACAGTAATAACATTATCTAACACAAGTTTACTCAGTAGTGCCCATCGTTGCGTCACAGAGCGGTTGCCCAACGGTTACCGTTGCGAGTCACCGCTACACGTGCAGTTAATCCATTAACTATGGTTCAGAATGGAATTTTGAGTTATTGAATTCATGTTACTTACTACAAGTAATGAATAATGCATGGTGAATATTTTTTGTTTGTTTTATGTGACGTTTTGTTTGAAATTGTTTAACACTTCGATGTTAAAACTTTTCTTCAAAACAAAAGGAAGGGTTGTATTTTTACGTTTATAATATTTAAATTCCTAAAAAATTTGTTTACTTATACAGGGTGTAAAAAGGCCCATCACATAGCCGTCAACTACGCATTCTGTAGGTACATCAAACTAAGTAGAATTACAAAAAAATAATTTCTGGGAGACGACTTTTATTTTTAGTGTGAAAATTTGCTGTTTGCGTAGGTGTGCAATGTAACACATGCAAAACATTGTGATTATGGGTGCATGCAATGGTACAGAGGGGGTATTGTGGGGGTATTTAAAGTGATGTTATAACATTAAGAACTTGTTTTCGTAAAAAACCGTCAGTAAAATTTGGAATTTTGACCTTCAATGTCTCCGTAGCCAGAAGTTTTCCAGGTAAAAAAAACTGGCCAAGTGCGAGTCGTACTCGCGCACAAAGGGTTCCGTACCAATAGATAATTGTTATGACTTTATTTTTAATATTTTACATGTTTACTTATTATTTCGTTATTTTTGTACGAAGTTTTCCAAGTAAGCGCATTTTACAAATTAGGCCTCTATAACTCCTAAATTAACAAAGTTATCTAAGCCGTTATAGTTTTCCTTCAAAGTTCATCACATGGACTACCATCGTGAATTTTGTCAGCTTTTTCGAGCCAGCCGTTTAGCTTTTACAGGGAGAGGAGGACGCCCGATTTTAACAAAAAAATGCGCTTTAATGTTGAATATTTCGCAAACGGATACCTAAATCAAAAAATCAACCTACCAATGCAACTTCTCAATGTTTTTAAAAAACTTATCTAATAATACCCCACACAATGGGGTAGACGCGAGAAAAACAAAATCATCCCCACTTTACGTGTGGGCGAGGTACCCCATAAAAAAATATTTTTCGTGATTTTATTTTAGCACTTTCTCGACGTAGTAAATACACATATATCCATGCAAAGTTTCATCTTTCTAGCAATAAGCGTTTGGAAGGTAAGCCGAGGATGGACGGACGGACGGACATGACAAAACTATAAAGGTTCCGAGACGTTAACTACGGAACCCTAAAAAATTATTACAAGGACTGGGAGTACAAGTGACTTTCGGCTTCGTTAATATTGTCTTGTTACACTCGTTATTATGCTGCAAATCTGTTAAATTATCGTTACTCTGTGTTTTCTATTCTTTATTTTAGCGATAATAGTTGCATGACGTGCTAAATCTATCGCTTGTATCACAATATCGTAGTTCAAAGATCATAGTTATGTCACATAGTTACAAGTTTCTAACGTCATATATAAGTTATTGTTATCTTTAAGATGGTTTTTCCTTATGATGGAAGCTTATCTACTGTAGTGCAGTCTATGTGCTATGAGAAAACTCTCATATTATGTAAAGATATAAGGTATCCATTGGTTACCTCATAGCAGAATTACCTGTAAGTCACAGTTTACTTACGATTCTTGAAGAAAAATAATCTTTATTCCGATTACAGTAATATCTCCCAAGCTTTTCTGATTGCTTGATTGAAACACCAACATAATATTTCTTTATAATATCTCAATCTCTGTATCAATAATCAGCTGACATAATATTTCACAGTGAATTATTTTCAAAGCTTCAAAAATCGAGTACCTACCAATGTCGTTTTTATCATTGCAAGTTACACCTATCTAGTTATTCAAAGGCACAATATGAAAATCACGACACTTAAATTAATAACACAAACAGGAAGATCCACAGACGCCTCATATTACGAACCAATAAAAACAATTGAATATTCATACCTCGTTACAATACTGTTATCTAACGGTTGCGCCTGATTGGTCAGCAACCTTCAGTTACTGATAACGGTTACACCAACCTATATAACTTATTTGGAGTGATGTGTGGTGAATACTTGAATAGTAAGGAGCTCATGTGTGGTTAATGGTTTATTTTTGGTTAACGACCGGCGAGGACGGAATATTTAATTAAGGACCACCGTAAGTGTCTGAGAACTGTATTTTGAATGAAATGGTTCTCATGGTGATAATGGGCTGATGACTGTTATTGAACTCGTTCTTCGTAAACATATAGTAGGCACTGCTATTCAGAAGCATCGCTTTGTTACATGGCAAGAACTCCGCCTTGTGTGCTTCACCAGGAAATGGTTAGGGCGTTCAAATGGGAGACATCTTATATTTCCCGGATTTTTCAAAAAATAAGGCCAGAAAGAAAAGGATTTTCTCTCTTATAGAAGTTCCCGTACTAGGATCACTGATAATCTTAAAATGATAACAGAATAATTTAACAAAAAGAAAACCAACCAGTCATACCTTCAACGAATTTATCCCTTTCTTCTCGATTTCTTTACCAAACGATTATTATCAAACGATTCTAATTTAACAAGCGGCAATTAAGTAATTAAATATAATAGTTATTACAAAGTAATATAAAGTTGACTACCATACGAAATATGCAACCAGTATTTTGTGCTAAATACTGGTTGCATATTTCGTATGGTTTCAGAATGGTTATATAACGAAATAGTTTCGCACTTATGACAAAACTGCAACAACTTCTTTGTTCAAATTAGCCCCAGTTTCAATTGACCCCATTTTGAGCACATTGTGTTTACTCTATGTGACACCTGTGAACTTGTTTCCTTGTATTTCAGTACCTTTGACAAGTTATAAAAAAATATTGTAATTCTATTTCAGGACAGCCTAGTTTGTCTAGTCAAGTGGTTGCAAGCGCGACAGCTGAACATGAGATCCTAAGTCCAATCGGTCGGTCTAATTGTCATGAGTTTTCCATTAGAAACCTTTCAGTAGCAGCCCAAAGTCTAAATTTGTGTCCGACTGATGGCAATAATCTCACTCCCTAATATCAACCAGAATGTAGGTGGACTATACTATACACAAATAAAGGAGGAATAAAGGCGTGGTGTTATGTCATGTTAATTCAGACATGTGCCTGAAACGAAACCAAAATAGTTTTGTTTTTTATTTTTTCCATTATAATTTCACTAAGGGCTGATTTTTCAATCGACAGATAATTTTTATTCGTAGAATAAAATAGACATCTGACAGTTTTTGTTTGGATGAACTGTCAAAAATTCAAAATTATTCCTCGGATAAAATTATCTGGCGTTGGCAATATCAGCCCTAAAGCAAGTCTTTTAATTAATTGAATGCATTTAAAAAGTTAAGAATATTGTGAAATGAATAATTTGTATGGAAAGAACGCAGCTTTTGCCTTTTTCATGGTAACTACGTAATTTAAACAGAAATTATCATAAACTTTTAGACACATCCTACACAACTTGTGAGAACTTACGTGCAATGAATTTCAAGATGGCGGAAAGGAATATTAATTTGTAATTAATGAAGATACGACGAACAGGTTCAACCGTCGCGAAGAGACTCTTTATTATGTAGTTCGCCTTGAATATATGGCAAGCTTTTTAATTGCTTTTACATAGCGCCTGTGCGAGTCCATTAATTAACATATTCGTCCTAAAGAGCACAAACAGCAACAAAATATTACAATAATCACCATTCAGTTTGGTGAATCCAAAGACTTGGTGAACCCAAAGGCCTAAAGATATATCCCTTAGCCTAAGTAGTATATGGCCTAAACATAATCATTTTATCAAATTTACGACTCTTTTTATGAAAATGGTGTTGGCCAACTGTTTTCTGGAAAGGAATTGGACACATCATCATCTCAAAGTGGCTTTTATATTTAAAAGTCGCTTTTCGTGTTTTTGTGTGTGACCACTTTGTTCTTCCAAAATACGCAACGGATTTTGGTGCGGTTTTCATAATAATTTAGAGAATTTATTCATTTAGAGAGTTTGTGTATTAGACACTAATATTAAAGTTATTTAATAAAGTAATCTCAAATTTTTTTCACGAAAACCGTGAAAAGCAGAACAGGCATGTCGCTAGTATAGTATTAAAAGAACCATTAAAATGAATAATCGTTCGCAAACAAAATACGTTCACTTTTTACCCACAGTCGATGCACTAATAACTCTTCATGCAAAAGACATCAACGCGCGACCGTCGCCTGCGCATCTTTTTAGTCTGTTTCAAAAGTAACATTGTATTGCAAACAATGCACAATGGAGGTTTTCTTGCTTTATTGTATTGTAGGAAGTACATAGTGTATTGTGTGGTCGAGTTCAGCGCGCAGTTCAAGTTCTTGAAATTATTGTGTGTATGGCCGTTTTTTGTGGTATTTGGTAAATGATTGACTAAGATAGTTTTCTGTCATTGATTTTACTTTCTGATTGGAGTGGATTTTTCTTGTATTCTAGGAGCGGTGTTAGAAGTGTTACTTCCTTATATTTATTTAATAAAATGTTAACTTTATTTTTCGGGAAGCCTGTATTATCTGATCTGCATCTGCTCTCCCTTATCTTGTATTTTTACGAGAGTTTGAAATTTTAATCGTGTTTCGTCTTAAGCAATCATTAGTTCATTACTATACTGTGTTTGATTTTTCTGTACTGTTATTTATTTGATGATGCATTTCTAATGTTTATTTTTCTTTTGTTCACAGGAAGTCACAACATGGCTATCACTACTGTTAGCAGTTATAGCATTAGGAACAACAGGTAAAACATTTTTTTAAATAAAAGTTATATGTTTGTCTATCTGTTTGTATGCACGTTTGTTACTTCTTGAAGTCGAAACTGTTGTGGTGTTGTGGTTTGTAGTGTGTCATGTTTTTTTTTGTGCTATGTATTTTTGTGGTGTACAATAAAGTATATATAAATTAATATAAATAAATAAATAAATACACTCAAATTCGGCACAGATCATGAACACAACTTGGAGTAGGACTTAGGATACATTTTATCTAGGCGTTGGTTGTAGTTTTTATAGGATGCGAGCGAAACCAAGTGCAACAGATAGTACATAAATAAATTAAAAAAATATTCTTCAACATAAACACTATAAACAATATGTATTGCTAAAGCTTTCTCGTTTCGTATGATTTTTAATGCACGACTTTTTTTTAAACTCGTTATAGTCTTGCTATACATCAGATGAATGTTCGTTTTAAAAGAGATGTTAAGAAAAAGGATACTTTGAATTCGCTTGTCTTTACTGGTAGTAACCAGCTAAGAATAAAAATAGCATTAAGATTTACTAAATATTCAAAGCAAAGTTCAATTCAACACCAGGTCAAGCTGATCTACTTTGATCTTTTTTTTTACTGTCTACGGGCGCTTTTTGTTTACAAACCATCTATTTAAATGAATAAAATTTAAGTGTCTGTTTGTAATTTCACAATAACAGCTTTTTGCTAAATGCATACTATCGGTACGGTACTTATAACAAAAAAACTTTTTTTCTCTGTCTGTCCGTCCCTCTGTTTGTTCCGGCTAATCTCTGAAACGGGTGGACCGATTTTGATGAAATGTGGTGTGGGCAAATATTTTCATCCGAAGCTACGGGTGGAAGCTACTATAATAATAAATATAATATAATAAATATAATACATATATACGTATCGGTCAATGGCTGATGGCTAAAAGCCTCTATCAACATCTCTCGAGGCTCTCGTTAGAAGGTTGATCAAGGGCCTGATTCAGAACGCAGTACTCCTTGATACGACTCGCATTGTGAGGAAGTTCCTGTCTCTGGAGACCTAACCAGCGGTAGCTTGGACCCTGCTCCCAATACCGGTGGACTGCTATTTTTATATTTTTAAATGTTTTTCTTATGTTTTTTATAAAAATATTTAAAATGTATTTAATATGTAAGGATTGAATAAATAAACGAAATATAATATGGATACTTTTAATTAAATGAAACCAGCTTACCTGTGATTTGGTTTCACTATATGAAATGGTTGGCGTTGGCAACTAAGTATAATTCTAACGTAAGCATAACAAATACAGACGGTACATTATGAACAAGTGTAGGCATATAGAAAATAACCACTAAACAAATTCTTCCGTCTGATAACGTCATTTGCATAAACATCACATAACATGACTCCCACCATATTTAGCCATATAAAGTTCAAATACAAAGCTGTTCTTAGTAAGATAAAACAAAAATAATATCCTTTTAAGGAACATTTTATGTTCTTAAACAGTGCTCGTAAATTGGTTTAAAAATGTTTTATTTAAGGAAAAAACACTAGCTAAACTGCAAAACCGCGTATTAAATACTTAATCCTTATAACGTTTAAAGTTGACTTGACTCAAGAACTTATAATGTTATCGTCAAACCTGCCCAAACAGGCAAAACTATAAAATACAGTTTTTACAATTAAATTTTTCCACGTCAGCTATGATGACAATAAATTAAAATAAAAAAATAATCAGGTACTCCTAGGGGAGTTTATTATACAAAATATCAACATAATTGATATTTTTTATGGTAAGTCAAAGGTAGTTGAATTAGTCAACAAAGACGTTATAGCAATGCAAACATTTTTTTATATCACTAGAATTCTAATTCTTAATGTGGTGTGTCCAAGCTGAAGTGGAAAAATGACAACTAACTGTTGGAGGCCACTGTACGAGTTGCTCTACTTACCGGGTAGCAAAATTAAGTGTGATATTATCATACATGATATTAAGTGTCTATGATCATTTATGTGTACGTTGAAACGTCGATAAATGATGGATAGACTACAGAATTTGTAATCGATTTAACCGCATGCAATAAATTCCCTTTTAAAATACTTAAATCATTTATGATCCCACGTCTTAACATCCTTTTCAAAGCTCCTTAAATTATTCTTAAGCTCTGAGAAACCTAGATTAACCTTCAACCCTGAAAAAGAACTCTATTCTTAACCTGCTTAGGTCGATAGTCCAACGGCAGTTTTTTCTAATAAAACTGATAGTATTTTACAATGTCATACAATCGTGAGCGGCTGGAAGTGAATCCTGAACAATGGCTCATTAGTCCCACGTACTCCCGCACACTGCGCCGGCGCAACGAGCGACGACCTTTACTTACTTACAAGCTTTACATGTACCTACATGAATCATGTGTGTACTTGCATATGAAGATACATAAGTATCATCACCTGCACAGTGATTCTTAGCTGGGCTGGAGTAAGTAGAATAAAGTTATGTTTCTTTCGGTGCGAGCTAGAATACTTCCGTTCATAGCATGGTACCTTAACCACGGTAAATAAGTTAGCTCCTTAGCTGACTGCCAAGGGAGTGTCAGACGTACTGACGTCCAGACGCCAGCACATCAAGCTATTACAATCTGTCAAATTTCCTTAATAGATTTTCAACTTTATCGCTAAAACATTAGGTTCAAGGTTGATTGGGAAAATTTGACAGTTTCGGGTAGCTTAATGTGCTGGCGTCTATACTATAGCTGGCTGTTTGGGCTCATGGTTCTTTAATACAGTCAACTCAATTCTACTAAAAACAAATCCTAAAAGTCTGATTGTTATGCAGTTAAATATTTCCCATGCTAATCTTCCTGCCACATAACATCTTTCATAAAATAAGTTCCTGTAAACCGAAAATCTTCCTTTAGAATTTGCTGTATTCAGGTAATAAAACATGGCGCACCCATTCAGCTGGTTTATGTTGTGTCTGCATTTATCTTCACAAACATAAATTCTTGGTCCTTCGTCGTAATTTCTTTGTGTCTGGCTACTGACCTTTAAATCATTTTTTTCTTTTTATCAGAAAGACATAAAATAAAAACTTATTGCTACTCCGCCCAAGATCTTCCGCCAGTCAGAGCCAATGAGCGATGCCCTTTTAATACATGTTTGCAGACATACCAACATGTTTTTGTATAAAGATACAGGTTTTATGGCATTGGTTATAAGTCATTAAGGTACAAGTACCGGCTAGTAAACTCTTCTTGTCTGATTTATTCGTCTGTAGGTTTTCTGGTTAACGTCTGTTGAACCAAAAAAGGTTTACGCGCATCTTTTTTGAGTAAAAACATTATTCCTTGTTTTGCCACTCGTTTTATTATTTCCTGATGAATTACTATCAAAATAATTTCTTTCGGTAAATATTTACATTATTTGAAAGCTTTAACTTTCACTTAAAATAATACTAATAATATAAAAAAATATGCCCGCATCGTTGTCAACAGGAAAAGTGCCCAAAAGGCTGGTAGCATTGCCACGTTGTATGGCAATGCTGATTCTTAGGTCAAAAACTAGGCTAGCCCTTTGGTCACGTGAAGAGTCGACCAACCGACCATGTCTCGAAAAACTAAGTGGGTTTCAACCCCAATTAAATTGTGTTAGTTAATTTCATAAACGTGTAAAATAGAAAATAAGCGACTCCGAATTATTTTGAAACACGTGCATCTAAGCTAAATGACAAACTAGATTATCAATGCGTAATGCATACAGCCAGACGTAGGTATATAAACAGATACATAGGTACATGCGTACATAAATAATCTTGGAGGCTTTACTCATTGTTCAAGAATTCGCATTGTGAGTCACAAGATGAATCGCTTTTAAAGATATCTCTGTGCCTTTAAATAAAGCTTCCAGTTGCACTGCACAGCGAATTTCCTAGACAAGTTCTTATAATAATACGAGCCTATTATTGTCCCACTGCAAAACAAAAGCTTCTTCTCATACAGAGAAGGTACGAGCATTAATCACCACGCTTGCTCGACGACTTGGTGATTTCAGACTTATATACACTTACTAAACGAGTATTATAAAAAGAAAAGATTTGATTTTTCTTTGCTACGGTTTCACGCTAAAACGACTAAACGGATTTGGATGAAATTTTGCACATGGGTAGACTATGATCTATAGGACAGCTATTACGACAAAAATAGTTTTTATCCCGATATTCCCAGGGGATCGAGACTTATGCGGGTGCAGCTAGTTTACTACATAAGTCAAAATGTTTTCCTTCACCGACGTCAGTAATGTCCAAGATACATTCAGAAAGTACACTATGAATTGAACAAGTCACATTTGATATGAACCCACAACCACGTGCATGAGAGGTGGAGCCTTAACCACTGGACCATCACTTATATTCAGGGTACTTTTTAGTGGTGTTTAGTACTACCTCGGAAAGCACATTAAGCCGTTGGTTCCGGTTGTTACTCGTTGATCTTTGACAGTCGTTACGGGTTGTAGGAAGCCCGAAACTATGACAACTTGTCTTACCCAGTCACTGGGTTGTGGGGGTCAAATAGGCAGTCACTCCATGCCAAATACTGGTACGCAGCTGCATCCGGTTTGACTGGAAGCCGACCCCGAACGTAGTTGGGAAAAAGCTAGGGAGATGATTAGTACTACAAGTACTTACTTAATAGTATGTTATTGTGATAGTAGGTACTGTATGCGAGCTTAAGGTTCTGAGGACAATTTGCCTTAAAAGGGTATTGATCTCAGGAAAGTTCAATATCCTTTTAAGGTAAAATGTCACTTTGATTGTTGTGAAAATCTTTGGGAATGTGCTTAAACTGGAATCGGTTTACGGGTTTACTCATTCCCAATACTTAGAATGCGAATGGTAGCTTAAATATTCGGTTTGTCTTTCTTTGTTTTGTACTTAAAGTTAAACATTATGGAACAAAGTTTTTACAAAAGGACATACCTACAGGTCTTCTACACAGGAAACTAAAAAAAACTGCAATAGGGGCGCAATTACCGAGTCCACCTAGGCTAAGTTCACTTTTTTTACTATGCGCAGTTAAAATAGTTCCAGCATTGACCTTCAATGAAATGAAATATTTTATTCTATATATAGGATATCGGAATCACTTTTACAAAGTTAAATCATTTATTTCAAATAGGCACATAAATGGCACTTTTGAACGTCAAAAATAAAATTAAAATAAAATTGATTCTAGTCGCGCCTTCCAAAAGGTAGTTTTCGAATGGAGAAGAATGTGCAAGAAACTCCACCGTTACACGTCATAAAATAAAATAAAATAAAAAATAAGCTAGATGAGATCGGCGTTTCCTATCCGACTACTCTGAGAAAAAGGCCGTAACAAACTCAGAGGTCACAGTTTCTTTTATAGTCCAGACATAATCTTGGTCAGATCATGTGAGGAACGTGTAGATTGATGTCTGAAATGGTCTTTTGAAGAAAGAACGACACGGATTTGAGTGGACCACTCCAGTCAGTGCAATATATTATAACTATTATAAAGTGTTCTATAGTAAGACGTTACCGGACATCTTATAAAGAATACATAACAAAGGTCAACACAAAAGCTCTTAGACAATCCTGCCCTGACCACAACCGGTTTATCCTCAAGACAAGATGTCAAGCACTTGTCATTTGACTAACGAGCGTGCAAACACGCAATACTAAAATTCGCCGCTCAGTCGGTCGACTCTGACGCTGCCTCTAGTCGCACCGACACACTTCGTCTCAGTGTCGTCACTGAGAGCGGTGGTCAATAGGTTAGTGAGTTTAATGTTGTAGATTAAACAAATGACAAAAGACTGCCTATATTTACTTTGTTCTAGTTCGATTTTATAGTAGATACATACATTATGGTACGCAATAAAGAATTTAGAATTGAATTGAATTGAATCTATTGGCACAGTGGATTGAGCGAATAGATTTTGTGCACTTGGTAGTTTGATTTTTTGTTTCTACGGAAAAAAGCGTGTCTAGAACCTGTTGGATGCCTGTGATGTGAGTACGAGACTTGGGTTAGTCAGCTACAGTGCGGCCAATGAGAGTATGCGTTCTTGACATTTCTCAGTTTCATAGAACGAATACGTATTTTGAGAATTTGATCTTAATTAGCAACTAGAATTTTCGCACTGACAGGTGTCTGACTGTAGCTAGCTAACCCAAGTCCTACTACCACTTTAATGTAACATATGCGTGACACGTGACGCGTGAACGTGTGCGTGCGTGATGCGTGCGTATACGTGACATTATTTTTTTTTATTTTACGGAAGCTGCTTACAAGTGTAATGGCGGCCTAACATGTGACTCAAAAAAAGAAAAAGAAATAAAAAGGAATACCTTCTTTGATATTTCCTGTAATTAAATTAATTTTAACTAGAAAAGGCTTCAGAAACAAGACTAATGGCGACATAATACATTCGGACTTAACAAGTAACTACCGTCTCTTAGTAATTTATCAAGCAAACCTCCAAATCTATCGAACGGATCCATCAAATACGCACCATAATCATTTTCATATTAATCGACATTCGTGATACGAATAATACTTATATGTCGACATCTTTTATTAAATAACAACACTAGACATCAGTGTTGCCACACGTCCATCAAATATTACTTTATCAAGTGTTGCAACAAACGAATAATTGTAAATTAATTATATTGTTGATTGACAAACGATGTATTGTAACTGTGTATGATAGTTTTTATTAATAGCTTACGTTTTGACAATAAAGATGATTAACGTATGATTGCTAAATTGACTGCCAGATTTCAGGTTAAATATAAGTTGCAACAGTGTTAATGACAGATATCAATTTTAATCTAGGTTAAAATATTATTGTTAACAGAGTCATTATTTTTAGGAAAGCTTGCAGGCGTTAAATAAGATGACATTTTAAAGAAGGTAATATGTTAAACTGGTATAAGACCTGAGTCCAGGATAATTTTAAGTTTTTATTTCCTTTCATGCGTAACAGGAACGAAACAAAATCATGTTAACGGATTACGAATCTTTGTTGGACAGCGATCGGTTCTCGAAAACCCCAAAACTTTGTGGTTATTCGGAGAAACACTACCCAGACTCGCATCTGTAAGGGAAAACGGCTTCACAAATGCAAAATATTGTATACTTTAAGACGCCACAAACTAATTAACTTTTGCCCTAATCTTATGACATCAGGACCCGAAATTTTAGTAAGCATAAAACGTTTAATTTAAGAAAATGATTACACAAACTGCTGCACATTTCACGGACGAACTGCAGAAATAAAGTATTATTTTCTTAATAATTTTCCGCTGCGTTAGTCAAACTGATTAGCAACACGGGGCAGCGCGTTGGTGCAAACTGTACTAAAGGCGCTCATCAGGCGGTACTGCGCGGCATGGCATGGCTAAGGATTTTCGTAAGCGAAAATGATTTTGAATTTTATTTCATAACCTTAAGTCTCACATTTCGTTGATATCGTCACAAGGAAACTTAAGCATACTGCGGCATGCCGCGTAAGGAGGTACGCAGGTACGGAGGTACGCAGGTATGGAGATACGCAGGTACGGAGGTACGCAGGTACGGAGGTACGCGTTTTTCCCGCGGCGATTTTTTTTTGCACACTATATTTTCACGCACTGCTTAGCACCGAGGGTTGAAAATCCAACAGTGTGTTTTTGACGGGCTGGGATGCGCTCTGTTGGATTCTCATTGCTCCCGCCGCGATATTTATACGTCCGTGCTACTTAGCGTGGGCTAAGGCTTCGGCATGCCGAGCCATACAAATGTTTATGGTTTATGCCTAGTGAGCGCCGGCCTTAAAAGTTGTACTTTCAGTTATTCAACAAGTCTAGAAACTCAGCCGTGCGGAAAGTTTATTTGCTAACAAAACGGTTGTTTTATTTCTAGAAACAGTCCTAGAAATAGTAAAATAAAAAGTATGCAGATTATATTTATCTATGGTTGATGAAACATCGCGATGTTATATTTTTATTTTGTTTATGGTTATAATCGTTTTTTATGCTACATTACCCGAATAATTTTAGACACAAATTTCGCAATGTTTCGTGCTTTTACTAAACACAGAAATAAATATGCTCAGAAATTAATAAAAGAAAATGTGATCAACACTTTGACTTAAAAAGAGGGTAGATTGGATTTGTCGTGTCTCCCATATTTCACTATCTACCCGCATTCCTTAGTCACCCCGGGATCACGGTACCTGTTACAGACATTAATTCAACAAAGAATTACTAAAAAATCTCGTAAGGTATCAAAATCAATAGTCACATATTCACACTTTTTGACCGTCAAAATTACATAATACAGTCCCCCAAATCGCCCGCTTTTGCCCACTTCCTAGTGCTTTCGCTGAGAAGAAGTGGCGCAACAAACTTAAGCGGAATAGATATCTGTTTAGGTAGAAGAACTTGATTATAAACAATAATAAGTAATTGACATAACGAAACCCAAAACATTAAATTTTATAATACAAATTCAAGGAAAAACAAATATAATCCAAGAAAACTAGATCAGATGTTGCATGTAAGTAATAAACATTAAATTCCATAATGCATGCATTATTGTCTGAAACCGGCTATTTGTAAAGACAAAGTTAGTTATTAAGTGGTTACATGCTCGACAAGTTACGTGTCAGCACTTGTTTCTCTGCTTTCCATGTCCGGGAAAAGTTGGAAAATATCATTGTTATACATATTATTCTCTGTAAATATTACAATAATTTACCTACGTAAATAATTATCCGATGTAGATCGTACGTAATTTTTTTTTTCGCTCACAGTGAACGAAATTGATAAACTGGACTGAGTAATTCTCGTAATTTTAAAAACGTTCACAGTCTGATCTCGATCTTAATCTGTTAAAAATACCTCTAATTTCACTACATTTTTGACAAGTTGTTGACATTTGTCGCTGAGACGAGATTTCGACTAGATTTTTAATTACGGGAATTGGACTTCAGGGCTATACATTTTCGATTTTCCTCTTATGCATCTATCGTGACTGCCCATTTTGCTTTGGACATTGAAGTGTTTAATCATGAACTTTTAGCAATTCAATGATATTGTGAGTTTTGATAAATTATGAAATTTAAAAAACACATTAACCATGTTAAAACAAAACAAACACAAGCAGCATGAAAGACAGTGACCGTTTTGAAACATGTTATTTGTTATAAACTTATAAAGCTGCTTGAGCAACATTTAAATATATGTAAGTGTCTACTCAAAGTCTGGTTTCACATTCCACTAATTACTAAAACAATTGCAACATATGATTAAATATTAAAAAACAAGTAGCAACGCCGTCAAAGCAAGTTTATATTTTTATAAAATTAAACGTTTTTGACTCGGTAAATGATTGTGAATGGTTTGCAATATTTAGCAAATGTCCACGAATCTTATTTTTAAATGTAAAAGATAAAATGTTAAATGGTCGCAAAATATCGAAATTAAACTAAAATGGATAACATCCGTTGAAGCATTTAAATCACAATCTACTTGAATACTTAATTTAACATTATATGTCGATTTTCCAAAGGAATAGTCAGAGTTATAATAATACTATACCTACATTTCGCCAGTAAAAAATGAATGACTAATTTTCGACAAAAAGGTACTAAGTATTTTTTCGATCTTTTTAGGTCTCAAAGCTCATCGATCCTTTCTTAAGTGCCAATTTCAGCAATGAGAGCTGTCAGTGTCATCATTGTTGGAGAATATTGTCACTTACAGCTCTTGAACGTAGTTTAGATGTGCTGATCGTGTTCAGTTTCAACAATAGCAACTCATAAATCACCTTATATTGCACTGCAGTGGAACACTACCTTACCTAAACCAGCGTTAAGTAAGTTACGTTAGACTCGTCCATGTTTCTGGTTTACGCAACTGTGAACGATTCACGAACAAGCACTACGCTCGTCAATATTTAGTTGAGTTTTATTTAAATGCCAATTTTCAGTGTGTAATTTCGTGTTAGTGCTGTGTTTGATATGCTAAATATCGGATTTTTATTGGTTAAACTGTTTAAATAGTAGGTTAATTACACATTTTAATTTCGCAAGAACGTAGCGTCATTATAAAGGTTAAACTATAGAAAACTATCCTAGCCGGAGGACAGGGTGTTGTGGCGCAGCCTGGGAGAGGCCTATGTCCAGCAGTGGACTGCGATAGGCTGAGTTGAAACTATCCTGTGTGATTTCCTCGAATTAGGTATACTTAAATAACTTCCGGAGTCTAATACCCTCCAGTTCAGTCATGGACAAGGTAGACAAAGTAGGAGCTCTTTATATAAATGGATAAATAAAATAAAAAAGTGGGACCTTTAAGTATCCTTTTCCCAAATAATAACCATTTTTCATTATTGTTTCAGCATCAGCGGCCGAGCCCCGCGTGGTGTGCTACTACACAAATTGGTCGGTCTACCGGCCTGGAACCGCGAGGTTCAACCCTCAGAACATCAACCCCTACCTCTGCACACATCTTGTCTATGCCTTCGGAGGATTCACCAAGGACAACACCTTCAAGCCTTTCGATAAATATCAGGATATTGAGAAAGGTTAGTACATTAACTTACTGATGCTCGTTGTATTATGTAAATTGAATCATTCTTGATTTTTTAACTATTAACTTTTAGTGATACCAAATTGGTTCGACTATCAAAACTTAAATATTCCCAGTTGGGGGCCAATTTATCCAAAATTAGCCTAATCTTTATTTTTGTAAAGAAGGAGATTATTTTAGTAATTAGTTCTTTGTTTAGAAATTAGTTAAATTTACAAGTAAACTTAAACTGAATTTCTGTTATCGGAAAAAAACAACCTTGTCCCAATCGGGCGCCATTTTAATTGTGTTCTTTATGTCAGGTGGTTACGCCAAATTCACCGGTTTGAAGACATACAACAAAAACTTGAAGACAATGCTGGCCATCGGCGGATGGAACGAGGGCTCCTCCAGGTTCTCTCCCATGGTCGGCTCCAGGGAGAGAAGGAAGGAGTTCGTCAGGAACGCCATCAAGGTATTACAACCTGAATAGACGTCAGCCCCAAAATATCGGGATGAACTTGACTTTTTGAACAGTCTGCATGTCCCGATATTTCTGACACTGACTGTAATTCGTAAAACTTGTGTACCTATTTGCTGATTCATAAGTAAATTCACATAAAAAATCACACAAGCAGCAACTAGCAACAAGTATTAAAACCTCTTAAAAAGACCTGAAATCTGTCCTTAAGAAAATTGAATCGTTAATGTTTATCTTAAAACCATAGCTGTCACCGTTTTTTAGTCTAAACGATGTTCATCAAAGCTGTCAATTGACGTAATTCAAAACACAAATCACGCTACCTTTTACGTTAATAATTGTCATACAATTTTCTCTCCATCGATAAAGTCTCCATTCAAAAGATTGGACATGTTGAACATCGAAAGCTTCTCTGATCTCTGCGTTTGCGAGGCTATTACTTTCTCCGTAGATCTGTAATTACAATGCACCTTTCTACGTGAAATGAGATTAGAAAATACGATTACAATGTATTACGAATTATACGGTAGTCATGACTGAGAATTTTTGCGCTAAAGTTGGTTATTTGTGTCTTTCTCACAATGGCTTTTTGTTTATTTTACAAGAATTTCTAACGTAAATATGAGCAATGATCTTAATTTGGACTGTATGTCATTACTCTGGGATTTTTTATACGCGTCATATTGTCTCTATTATGTAAATAGCATTTTTATACAATGAAAGTATAATAAGGCTGTCGTAAGCGCAACTCTCCAAAATACATCGTAACCTTGCTTGGTGATCTACATTTTGGTCAATCGTGATCATGAGTTCTTGCTTCATCAGTCTCCTTTCACCTGCTTTTCCGAATTTCGTAGAAGAAGGAATCAAAATTATCATGAATTAATTTATGATCAAATTGTTGGAGGATTTTTGTGGGACGCTTATGGGGCATCATAGCTCAGGTTTCCATAAAGCTCGGAACGTAAAATATAATAGGAGGGTAGTGGCATTGGGGAGAGAGTTTAGTTGGGTGAGGAGGTCAGGAATGGGGTTGATAGGGTTGATCTACAATTTTTTCTCTAATTAAAACTCCATCTTTTTTCTCCACAGTTCCTCAGACAGAACCGCTTCGACGGCTTAGACCTGGATTGGGAGTACCCAGCCTTCCGTGATGGAGGGAAGCCCAAGGATAGAGAGAACTACGCCAAGCTCGTGAAGGAGCTTCGGGAGGAGTTCGACAGGGAATCCGAGAAGACTGGCAAGCCCAGGCTTCTGCTGACCATGGCTGTGCCGGCGGGCATCGAGTACATACAGAAGGGCTTTGATGTAAAGACGCTAAACCGGTGAGTACTACTTAATTTCGGTTGTGAATACAAAGAAGGTGATTCGAATAGTGGAAGAAAGGACACCTTTTTTAAGGCCAAAGCAAGGAAAAACTATGCAGAATACCGTTTACTTAGCGAATTTAATTTTTAAAGTTAGTCGTAAACTACATTGTTAAGGAAAAGAATGAAATAAGCTCAAGGTTTACATATTTATGCGCTTTTGTTTTTAGAAAAATAATATTTTTTTTAAATCTGTGTTGACCTCTGTCGAGCGCAAATTGTGCTAAAATATTAATATTGAATACTTTTCAATGTCTGACATTCACATTAATAGACCCCTCCTTGTTCCACAAGCAAACACTCCTTTCAATCATTACAAAACTAACCACAAATACAACATGACATTGTACAAATTACCAAAGACTACACTGTGCAAATACTTAATTGTCACATGCAAATACATTGCTCCATGCACACATTACATACATACGAACACCACTCATACACATCACGACACTTGCCTAATTTACTAGTTCAATGTCGTCTTGCCCAATATATCGGCGGTCGTGAAAGTGATAGGTGAATGGGCGCGTTGGGATGAGCTGTTGGAAATGATTTGAATATGATACACTCCTTGAAATATCGAAGCAGTGAGTGGGAGAAATGATATTGTGATTTTTTTGTAGAATATCGAAAAATGTTTTAAGCCAATTCTATCCAGAGATGAATTGTTGATGATGTGGTTGAAACGTCTTTTTTTTTAGTTTAGCCTCTACTCTCCCACTGCTGGGCAAAGACCTCCCCAAGTCCTTCCAGAAACTACTATGCCACAGAATATGGCCGGTTCGTCCCAATAAATAGCTATTCATCTTTTGGTTCTCGTCCGATGATATTCCGACCTACTTCTATTTGCTCGATTTAGTGAAAGCTTGGATTAGCACTGAAAAAATCGCTCTCCGCTTCAAACTTAGTCCACCTTACAAGAATGTCACACGATCGAAATCGGAATTTTAATGATTGTAAATGTATAGCCTAAACCGTCGGCGCGGGCGCAGGCTTGTAAGCATCATTAAACACGTTACTACTGAGTTTGCGCCTCGTCAGTATGGCCGCTCACATTTTACGATCGAATACCAAGAATCAAGTCGACGGCTACTTAAGTAGGTACTAACAAGGATTCTGTTTAATAAAACTTAATTTGATTCCTATGAACTTTTGAATCAAGTCTTCGATGTTGTAGTTTTGTAATTCATGAATCATTTATTTTGTAACATTCATATTAGTGATTCATCAGACTTAAAAGTTTTAGAATATATGCATCGCATTAGAAACCATTGCGATTCATTTGCGATTATTAATATATTTTGTTTGAAGAAAAATCGAGCTCTTTCTTTCTCTGGCTGCATTTTTTATCTTCTATCACAGACTATATAATTCTAATATAGAAAAAAAAACATTTTGATATCGGTACCCATCACGTACGCAGAGTTTCGGCTAGCTAATTTAATTTGACCCTGTATAATATAATTTCATATAAATACTAGTACTAGCTGATAGTACTAGCTGCACCTCGCGGTTTCACCCGCATAAGTTTCGATCCCGTGGGAATATCGGGATAAAAAGTATCCCATATGTAAATCCTGGTTATAAACCATCTATGTGCCAAACTTCATCCAAATCCGTTTAGTAGTTTTTGCGTGAAAGAGTAACAAACATCCATCCATCCATCCATACAAACTTTCACGTTTATATTAATATTAGTAGGATTAGTAGGAAGTAGGATTTGTTTGATCATAATTTTAGTATAAACCTTTCGCCAATGTCGTTAATGAAACCTTTTAACAATCTGCTCCGATTCTCTTTCAATTTAAAACACCTCTAAAAGCCACCACAATCTCCATTGACTTACAATCCCACAGCACTTACTCGTCACAAGCTCCGTTCAGAGCTCCAATGTTAGCGACTAAGAGTACTAGCGGTTTCGCAAGTACCAGCTGATTTGAATGAGGCATACAATGCATCGGAGCTTGGTATACACAATGGGAATTGCTATGGTGACCATGGAGCAAGGGTTATGCAAGTTAGATGGCCTTGGGAGTTCGTGTGATGTGTAAGCGAACCTTCGGGGTAATTTTGCATTTGTTGAAGTGTAGAAATCAAAAATTTCCTAGGTGCGAATTAATTATGGACAGCATGTTAGGTGCCGATTGCTGCAGTTGTCTGTTTGTTTTTATTCGACTTGACAGAACATGTTTTTTTCGTGTGTTGATACGAGACTTTGATAAACTGAAATTAGGTTTATATTATATTAATAGTTTTAATAGGTTTAAGCGTATCTTTATATTTAAAATACGGATTCCTCAATTTTCATGATTGCACTCTACCACTGTTTGTCTCTGCATCACCCAAAGGTTGACTGGTAGAAAATACCTATGGCATTAAGTCCGCCCTGTGCATGTATGTGCTTGAAGTAATAAATAAATAAAGGACCTAGGAAGACTAGTCTACTTTTCAGCACAGCTGTCTTAACTAACATACGAATTACATGCCTGCTGCTAACTTCTATCCGTGATTTCGTTCGCGTGGAAGTCGTAAGATACCTACACGATATTATAAAAAGAATTTTGAAAATCGGACCACAATTGGCGGAGTAATCGCGTAACAAAAACACAAAAGAAAAAAAAAACATACCGTCGAATTGAGAACCTCCTCCTTTTTTTGAAGTCGATTAAAAATAACACTCGGATTTAATAAGTTTTAACTTACAACAATAGCTTCTGCCTCTGGCTTCTGTCGGCTAACGGTTCATTCAGTGCAAATTAAACAGTGACATGACATAATTATAATGTCTGTCTTAAAAATGTCACATAGTGTCTCACAAAATTACATCCCAATTATCATGAAATCTTGGCAGCCCTACAACGTTCTAAACAATGAGATGTGTTAATTCCTCCACCGTCCTTCAACGCTCTGGTTCCTTCGTTTAGCTTTGTCTTAAGATATTTACGCAAAGCGCTAGGAAGACAATGGCTTAGTTTACGATTCGGGTTTAACGATAAATTAAGTAGCGGGTGATGAAAATCAGCGCTAACTATTAGTGCAGGCTTTGTCGGCGTCTTCACTTTCCTGGACGCCATTTTGTTACTTACTAAATACGGTCACCAAAGGCGATAAGTAACCAGGGTCGTCGGATATAGATGAACTTTAGTAAGAAACCGATGGATGCTTACGAATGAATTTAATTAATAGAAAACAAACAGTTTATTTATCAAATTAAATTTCATTCAAAAACATCCATGGATTTCTTACTAAACTTCAATTATATCCGACGCCCTGGTTGCTTATCTCTTTTGGTGGCTGTACTAAGGTTTGCTTTCAAATGAACCGACACAATAGTGTACAAACTCGGTAACGTTATCATCAGCTATCTAGCCTTCACTCATATATAATGTTGGAATCAAGTATCAAGGCAAATAGTTTAAAACTAAACTAAAGAAAGAAAATATATTTATTTGGCGCAGACTAAAAGGCCACATACAGGTAAAAAAAAGAAATATAAAAAGAAAATAAATAAAAAGTGTAAAGTGCTCAACAAAAATGCCAGATAAGGATAACTAATGCCTGAAGCTGGTTTTTAACTGGACCTAAATTATGTGGTGACGGACCTAATCACCCGACATAACATAAGATTACACAAGAAGCAGTTCCTAATTAGTACTCAGAATACACTTGTTTCTTTCATAGCACGTAAAGTATTTTATCCAAATATGATGACTATCGAAGCCCTTTAAGATTTTGTGTCAAGTGCTGTCGATGCTGCCCCGTCCCACCAACATCCGACATACCTAGTGCACATTTACACATCAATAAAAACTTTAATGATACTCGTACATTACAATTCGCCTACAAATATTTAATAACACGCCACTGCCTTTGAACCCACACTAATACATCTTTAATTTATCATCCATAATAACCGGAAATACATTATCATCCGCTAATGTAAGGTCAACCCTCAGTAGAAAAGTTAAGCTAAGTTTAGACTACGACAATATACGCCAAACACTCAGTGTGTTATGTCACAGCCAACTTGCTTAATTAGCCTTTCTGTTAATAGCCTAGCCTTTAAAAGCAGTGCTCGCCGTCCGCTCACATGGCGCCACTCGCTTCGCTCGATCGGCTCGCGCATGTTCGGTCACAAAAACCTAACTCATCTAGTCGGGGTGTCCCGGCTTTGTTACTCCGGCCAATTCGGTTCGCGCGTGGTTTGTCACAGTTTCCAACGTAACTTATAATGAATATCGTTTAGGCCGCAATATGAACGGCGCCGTTTAGTTAAAAGGCTAGGCTGTAAACTGAAAAGCTAATTAAACTAGTTGGCTGTGACATATACACCGAGTATCTATGTACGCACCTCTAATTGTGACATGTTCTGTGACACGATAATAAGTGTCGAATCAGCGGCTGTGCGAGTGCTGTGTTCAAGTGACTCTTGTAGTTGAAGAGTTTTCAAACGAGTTCGATATCTTTCCATACACTCCTAGAATATAGATCTAAAACAATAAGTTTCGCTCGGAGTAAAGAGATTACGAGAACCACCCCAACTGCTACAAAATAAAGTCGCTGTCAAAGTCAAATTGAAATCTTCGAGGTGCGGTTCTTTAGGTACTATAATAATGATATACCTCCTTTTCATTCATACATAAGGATAGACAAAGAACATAATTATCTACCTGCTGAATGAAGTGTGTGGGCGAACTGGTTGAACAAATATTTCGGTAAGGAATCTGATTAAATACTTGCAAAGGTCAAGGTAAATTAGTTTCGGACCATATTGAATGGTCGTCCGTTCCCATGGCGATCTTGAGATTTTAATCATGGTTTGTCAAGTGTTAATGGTGATTGAGATGTTCCGCATTTCATATGATCGTAGTTAAATGTTGTGTGGTCATAAAACCTTAGTATAATAGTGGGTCTCCTGAATTATATTTATGAGTTTAATGCTCGGTTCCTATAAACAAAAATTGTTTTACTTACCAATAGTAACATTTTTATTGCCAAACTGAGCATATAATTAGATTCGTAAGTTAATTTTACCTGTGATAGCTACTTCCAAATGGGAGGGTCTACTATGCAAAGCTATGAGGTCTTTTTTTCATTATTGGTAAAGATTCAAGAGTCTCAATTTTAACCAATAACGGTCCGTAAATTAATGGAATTGGCCATTAGTAGGCACAGATACATACACAGACACCCACGATATTGTGCGTAATACCGTCCGTTTTTTATGGACCACCGTCCGCCACTCCATCGTAGAACGTGCTCTATAAGTCACCAACTGTCAATTACAGCATGAAATACGTGAAAAAGTACGACACGGATACGCCCAAGGCTATTCTAAGCCCATTTTAAATACACTGCACTTGCTTCTTTGACGCTTAATATTTTAAATAGCAGTTTTTTAAATCGTATGTAATAGTATCAATCAACTCAGCCTTTCGCAGTACAATGCTGGATATAGGCCTCCCGGAGGCTGCTCCATAACACCCTATCCTCCACCTTCCGCATCCAGTCTGTCCCAGCCGCCGCCTTCTTTAGTTCATCGGTCCATCTAGCTGGGGGGTATCCCACACTATGCTTACGGATACGCGGTCCCCACTCCAGGACTCGACTGCTCCATCGGCCGTTGGTCCTTCGACCACCATGAAATAGTAACATGTAATAGTATGTTAGAGGTTAATGTGTCTCTAAGTAGTAGCCATCTAGGTCTTAAAGTAATACCTACTGGAATATCACTTAAATATATTTGTAACTCAAGAAATTCAGTACCTAGATTTACATAAAGTTCAAAACCTAATCAATCGTTTCAGATACTTGGACTGGATGAACTTGCTGTCGTACGACTACCACTCTGCGTTCGAGCCCGCAGTCAACCACCACGCGCCCCTGTACCCGCTGGAGGAACCCAACGAATACAGCGTGGACAACGAACTTAATATTGTAAGTAATGCTTCAGGGAATCAAAGGCTTTAGACAAATCAACAAAGGTTAAATTGATGCCATAGACCAATAACAAACAACTGACGATCAACTTCTATTTTCGAAGATGCCTCGTAAAATAAGTTGATCTGTTACAAGCTAACATGGTTGGCAATTTGCAGCTGATGCAGCAACTTTAGAAAACCAGAAGTATTTAAAAAAAGAGAACACCATTTAGTGATTGCGATAGCCATTATCAAAAACTTTTACTTCATTACTCCACCTTTGCGACGGACAAAAGCTCATGTCATGTATGCAGCTCGGACAGTTGTTCAATGAGAAACCGGTCGAACCTTCAATCAATAAGATCAGCCTATTGTAGACGGCTGCTAGACGTAGGCATTTCAAAATGTCTTCACGACTTGGCCTTAGTATACCGGTCTTGTATACTCACAATGTACTCAAGGTCAACGACATTACTATGTGTTACAACAGATACCAATCAGCCCCTGGTGTTTGAAAGCCTGATATATAAGAAAGATTTATTTAGCATAGATGAAAAGGCACATAAAACTACATGAGAAATTAGCAGGAAAGTGTGCCTCGCGGCTGCGCCTAATATGATTAAGCAGTGGACGAAGCTCCAACATGTTACCTCCCTTAGCCCTCGTTTGTCTCCGAGAATATCGGCCCTACCCTGATCTCACTTCCTAGTAGAACTTCCTAGTAGAAGTTGGCCTCCGCCCCCACGTCCACCATCGCAATGCTCAGCTCAGTCTGATCTGTTTCACTTTATGTGAAACAAAGAACAAGGCTCTGCCCCTGAGGTGCGCCCCGCCAGCTGTGTCTATATTGTTTTGATTATTGTGTCTATCAACAGGACTTTCAAAACCTTTTTCTCAAGATATCTTAAAGTGCAGCGACACGACTGGTTTCTATGTAACTCTATGAAAACGCTTTCGTAGATGGTGCTAATATCGTTTATATCAAGAAAATGACAATAACCAATCAAATATTGATGGCTGAGTTTTTGACAAGCGACTAAATTGAAAATGCTTTCAGAATCTGAGAATACGATTCTTTAGAACCACTCCTCCACGTAGTAAAGGTTTTTGGGCTGTTTTTCATTATACTTATTTCACTAAATCCTAAAATTTAAATCTCTTTCTTCCAGGACTACACAATCAAGTTCTACATCGAGAGCGGCGCAGATCCATCCAAATTGGTTCTAGGTATACCGACATACGGACGCTCTTACACGTTGTTCAACCCTGATGCTGTGGAGATCGGATCACCGGCTGATGGTCCAGGAGAACAGGGAGACGCTACCAGAGAGAAAGGATACTTGGCTTATTATGAGGTAAAGAGAAGTGTCTGAATTGATACTGTAATTTAAACGATTCTGTAAGACCAGGGAGTCCCCCTCATGAAGGGGGACGCGGTGTCCCGGGGTGGGGTGGTCGTGGCGGTGTCACTCGACATCGCCAACGCGTTCAACACCCTGACCTGGAGCTGCATAGGGGAGGCACTCCGGTATCACCGGGTGCCGACTTACCTCCGTCGAATAGTCGGGGCGTATTTGACGGACAAAGCCGTCATCTACCCCGGTCGCGACGGGAACTGGAACCGGCGAGAGATGTCGTGCGGTGTCCCACAGGGATCGGTTCTGGGGCCGCTCCTGTGGGACATCGGTTACGACTGGGTGCTGCGGGCCGACCTCCCTGATGGCGTCAGTGTAGTTTGCTACGCTGACGACACGCTGATCCTGGCGCAGGGGAGATAGCATCAGGCGGCGGCCGACGCGGTGACACGCGGGGTTGCGATAGTCGTGGAAAGGATCCGGCAGTTGGGTCTCGAGGTGGCATTGCACAAGTCCAAGGCCATGTCCTTTTATGGGCCCCGGTACGGGCCACCTTCGGGATCCCAGCTGATGGTAGGAGGGGTTCACATCGGCGTCGAGACAACGATGAGATACCTGGGTCTCGTCCTCGACAGCCGGTGGAACTTCGTCGAGCATTTCCGGCGTTTGGCCCCCAAACTGGAACGGGCCGGGGCCGCCTTAAAGCGGCTCCTGCCCAACCTGAGGGGGCCAAACGCCTCCTGCCGGAGGCTTTACGCGGGGGTCGTGCGGTCCATGGCCCTATATGGGGCCCCGGTATGGGCGCGTTCACTGCGGCTTCGAGCCGCACACTACCTGAACGCGCCCCAAAAGGTGGTAGCCGTAAGGCTAATCCGGGGGTACCGCACGATCTCGGGCGAGGCAGCAAGCCTCCTTGCCGGACTGCCACCATGGGATCTGGAGGCGATAGTCCTCGCGCGCCTGTATGACTGGCGCGCGGAGGCACTACGTCGGGGGGAAACTCTGCACCCGCGGCAAATTGCTGCGGAGCGGACGGACCTCCGGCGCGGTCTCATGGTGGAATGGAAGGCGCGACTATCGCAACCCAGCGCAGGGCACGCCACGATAGCGGCGGTAAGACCCCTCTTTGAGGAGTGGCTAGAGAGGCGTCACGGCGCTCTCACCTACCGCCTGACGCAGGTCCTCTTCGGACACGGATGTTTCGGGAGGTTCCTGCACATCATCAGGCGGGAGGAGACGCCCGGGTGTCACCACTGCGAGGATCGCCCAGAGGACACGGTGGAGCATACGGTGGAGGTCTGCCCCGCTTGGGCAGAGCACCGCCGTGTCCTCGTAGAGGCGATCGGCAGCGGCGGCGACCTCTCGCGCCCGGCCCTGGTGCAAGCCATGGTCCGGGGCGAGAGGGAGTGGGAGGTGGTCACCTCCTTCTGCGAAGCAGTCATGCTAGCGAAGGAGGTGGTGGGATGGGCGAGGGAGAGATCCTCACGCCTCAGCCGCCGAGGGAGACGCTCCGGGCGTCGGGAGCCGCGTGACGACTCCCTGCCACCGTAGGCGCGGGCCTGCGGGCGGAGAGCAATGCAAAGCTCCGTCCGATCAGGACCAGGCCCGTGCCGGACGGCGCGTATGTGTTTCACGTGTCAAAGAGATGTCAGCGTAGCTGACGGGGCCCGACAGGGCCGAAGCCTGCCGGGGTAGTGGGATCGTCCGAAAGGGTTACCGCTGCCCTGGTACATAAAGGGCTAAGGAAGGAACACGGGTGGGTTTTAGTCAGTAAGAGTCTGACACTCCCTTCTGCTCCACCCAGAGCGGGAGGGGTCATTTGATGATTTCCTATCCTCAAAAAAAAAAAAAAGACCAGGGAGTCACGGAGAAAAGTGGATTTTCTAGGGGCTCAATTTTGTAGGTAATGTTGTTAGTTCGAAAATTGGTTATGCTCGTCCCATCCAAAATGATAAAAATGTAAGGTTGGGGCAGATAAGGCTAACAGTGCAACTAGTTGTCTGACCATGGTACGTCAGTACTATTATCTATTCTGTGACCATAGGAGCAAGAAGGCAGTCGGTCCATCATAAAATACTGGTATTCAGCTGCATCCGGTTAGACTGGAAGCCGACCCTAACATAGTTGGTGAAAAGCTAGGCGGATGAGGAGGTGCAAGAGGGTTTTCAGCTGCATTCGGTTAGACTGGAAGCTGACCCCAACAATGTTATTTATTAAGGCTTGGCAGATTGATTGATTTTTAGAAGCGTAGCTACCATCACTGTGAACAGTGTCTCCGAATGTATATTGTCACTCTTGTCAGTTGTTTCTATAGTTTTGATTGCCATGTGAGATAAGGTATTTGTACTAGTTGAAACAACATCAACCACATGTCAACACACGGCATTCCTGTCACTAGATTATGATTTATGATGTACGATTTGTAAGTACAATGTCAACCATCAAGGCTCTTGACGGTGTGTTTGAATGTCACTACATACATACATTAAGACGCTCTCGGCATTCACATTGAAGTCTTGGTAATGAAAATATTATAAACTAGCTTCGCCCCGCGGTTTCACCCGCATAAGTCTCGAATCCGTGGGTATATCGGGATACAAAGTATCCTATGTTCTAATTCAGGGCATGGTCTAACCATGTGCCAAATTTTGTTCAAATCCGTTCCGCCGTTTTAGCGTGAAAGCGTAAAAAAAAAAAAAAAACAAATGATAAAATAAAATTAAGTATTAAGTACCTAAGTTCATACTTAATTATACTGACTAGACGAGTAGCAAAAACTATTAAAGTTAAAAATTCTAAAAATAACCTCATTCTTTTCAGATCTGCGAATCCCTAAAACCCAAAGAGAAAAAGAAGAAGCGCCAGGCCTCCGATGAAGACTCCGAGGAGTATTCAGACGAAGAGGAGGAAGAAGAGGAGTGGACGGTCATGCACCCCAACCCCGAGGCGATGGGCCCCGTGGCCTACAGGGGCAGCCAGTGGGTCGGCTATGATGATGTGGATATCGTTCGGAAGAAGGCTGAATATGTCGCTGAGAACGGACTTGGAGGTCAGTTACTATCACTTAATTTATTATTATCCACAAAACATTTATTTTATACAACGATTATAGAGTACAAGGCGAAGGTGAGCTTAATTAACTCAAAGTTGAATCTTCTCTCAGGAAACGTTTGAGTGATAGAGAGAGATCACAACAGAGGGTGAGATCCCGTGTACCATCATCATCATTTCTGCCAAAATAAATTCATGGCCTCTTACTTGCCACAATGTTATATGCTATTATTATGCTATTATAATTGACTAGCAGCGCCCCGTGGTTTCACCCGCGTAAGTTTCGATCCCATGGGAATATCGGAATAAAAAGTATTCTATATGTTAATCCTGGTTATAAACCATTTGGGTGCCAAATTTTATCGAAATCCGTTCAGTAGTTTTTGCGTGAAAGAGTAACAAACATCCATCCATACATTTATACAAACTTTCACGTTTATAATATTAGTAGGATTTTTATTGCTCTCCGAATATAAATTTTTGTAAGGCTTCAGTTAAGTGGTAATTTCATTTTTCAAGTGAAAGTGTTTCAAGTTCAAGATTAGATTAACGGCCTATGGATAAGTTCGGAATATTATATATGGCGGATAATTGCATGTACAGATCCTGTCACGACAACTATTTTTTAAAAACTATTTTAAAACTATTTTTTTTTATTCCAGGTATTATGTTCTGGTCTATCGACAACGATGACTTCCGCGGCACATGTCACGACAAGCCCTACCCACTCATTGAAGCTGCTAAGGAGTCGTACTTCGCTAAACTTGGGTGAGTATCTCCTTGTTTCCTTTCAAATCGATACAAAGCTCCAGCCATTGTTAGTATTTTCTGGTATTTAAACTGGTAAGAGTTTAAATACCAGATTACAATTACCCCTTATTACAAAACAAGGTTTTTCTTTAGATCAGGTTTAAACCGGGACACAACAGGAGAAACGAACTTTATAGAAAAATGAAAGCTTAGTTCAATGCTAAGTTGTCATTTAAATATTAAGAACTTTGTCTAAATCGAAATAAAGTTCGAAATACAAATACTGGCCCAAACGTTTAGGCCAGAATTCGTTAATTATGTAACGTGTATTAATTTTGTGTAATGCCAATAAACGCATTTTTCTTTCTTTCTTTCTTTCTTTAGAACTAAAATTAGGTTTTGTTTTCTAATAAGAGGGATTGGGTCTTGTACAGTCATATTATGGATTTTTTTCTTATTCCTCAATCTTTTTTGTTTCAAAGTAAAAACAGTACGTAACGTTTCCTTATAAATAGTAATCAAAACAATATCGCTCTCTTCTTCAGCACATCTAGCGGCAACGTCATTAAGGAGAAGGTATCCACCAGCAACAGAAGGAAGAGCAGGCCGAGGAGTTCCACCACTACCACTACCACGCCCAAACCATCTTCCAAGTAAGTTGTTACTAAGTAACCCTCTGCTGCTGAAAGGATTTGGTCATTAGGTCTAGCACGAACGCGCGGTGTAAACTAATGTAAATTCGAATGATTTTAAAATTGGAAATACTCGTTTCGCACATTATTTCTACGAAAGTAGTTTTATGACTTTATTAATATGTACGGGTGACGTAATATTGCGTATATTCGCAGAGCTCGTAATAACCAAATTCTATCAGATTTCCGATCCTTGCTGAGGCCAGCCAATACTGTATACACAACACATTTCACAGTTCACGCGCATTGCCTTTGTGCTAGGTATCCGGCATATCGGCTGCATTGCGTCTGCTCGCCGGCGATTTCAAAATCTCATGTCCATAGTTTTTGCTCGCTAGCGTAATCAGTGGTCAACATCTGTTTGTGGACGTGATTAAAACCAAAATGCTAGAAGATAGTTGTATTTGCGATTCAGAAGTCGTTTGAATGTACGTAACCTTAACATCGCGCTTTCGAGCCCTAATAGGAAAGCGCGATGTTTGTTGGGAGATGATGATACCACGATGTCATGTAAACTATCACCGATGATATAATGTCGGTCTGCCACAGAGAACCAAGAGATTTGAAATTTACTGGTTGTTAACTTAAAAACTACATTGATATCTGATACTCGGAGAAAACTAGAAGGGTAGGATTTCAGTCTTTTTTTTTTTTTTGAGGATGGGAAATCATCAAATGACTCCTCCCGCTCTGGATGGAGCAGAAGGGAGTGTCAGACTCTTACTGACTAAAACCCACCCGTGTTCCTTCCTTAGCCCTTTATGTACCAGGGCAGCGGTAACCCTTTCGGACGATCCCGCTACAGGATTTCAGTCTTAATCTGTGAAAAATACCTCGAATTACCCTACGGTATTGACGGTTTTGTCATTGATTGTCGCTGAGATGAGACTGCGACTAGATTTTGAACGTTTTAAATTACGACAGTTATTGGCCTTCTGATCACGGTCAGTTTGAATCCGTAAAAACCCTTTACTTATGAATTTCTCATAATTGTATGACGTACAAAATGTTGATGTAAAAATGTAACCTGATTTAAATTTGTAACAGGAGCAACAAACGCAAGCCGAGCTCAAGTGTCACCAGCACGACTCCAGCCTGGAACATCATCACACCGGAACCACCAACCACCCCCGATCCAGGATCAGGTAATTAATTTTTTCCCCTTACCGTAGTTAGAGTACCTTATCAGTTTCCCGTGCCTCGGAGAGCACGTGAAGCCGTTGGTCCTGCGCCTGATCTCTTCCCGGTCGTGTCGGATTGCCGTCCCATCGGACTATGAGAGTAAAGGAACAGAAAGTGCTCCTGTGTTTGCGCACACTGTGCTCTATAATATCTCCTGCGAACCTGGCTAATCTCCGTTGAGATTGGTCACCGTGACCGAAATCGGTCCTGGGGATTACCTTATCAGTCACATTTTGCCCTTGAATTGGTAAGTTATAAGTTGTGCAAATCACCAAAAATCCTTTATTTTGAAAATATTGTGCTTTCCATGTCAACCTAGTTGATTTACTACCCACCTCAAAAAGCATGCATACTACAAGATCCATTTTATAAGGTACAGATGATAATGATAACACTTGTTTTTACGTCTTTCTTCCAGACTTCAAGTGTGTTGACGAAGGCTTCTATCCTCACCCCCGCGACTGCAAGAAGTACTTCTGGTGTCTAGACTCCGGACCGTCCAACCTTGGAATTGTGGCTCATCAGTTCACTTGTCCCTCTGGTAAGATAACCTTTTTGCTTTTAATTCGACAATTTATCATACATACATAATCTGCCTTCGCGATTTACTTGCCAAACATGTAAACAAATATGAGTTTTTGGAAAAATAACTTTAATTCCTACACAATAAAGTTCAGTTTACGATACAACTTCAAACATTTTTAAACCTTTTTAAATAATGCTAGTTATTCTGAAATCAACTTCATAACCTCTGAAATAAAGTTGATATTTGTTTAACTTGAAATAACATCAATTGGAAACGTAAATCTGATTAGACCATACGTTACATACATGTGCCTGTATTTCCCGAAGGGTTGGGCAGAGGTATACCTGTAGTACTCCCGCATTTTGCCAGTTGTGTTAATTTATCATGGAATACCGTTTTTAAATTTGAGTTTCTAGTTTAATCTGAAGGCCAATTCTCGTAATTTAAAACGTTCAAAATCTAGTCGCAGTCTCATCTCGGCGACAAATAAATGTCAAAAACTTGTCAAAATGTAGGGAATTTAGACGTATTTTTGACAGATTGAGACTGACATCAGACTGTGAACGTTCTTAAAATAACGAGAATTGCCCCTCTAATTATTACTATTTAAGTACCTCGTTCTATTGTCCATGTCGTGTCTAGTGTCCATGGAGTTTTTTGCCCGTTCTTCTCCATAGGTACCTACGCTTTGGAATGTGCAACTAGCTTCATTTTTCTGACTGACCGACCCCTTGACAATTCAAAAGTGCCTGTAATTGGTTTAATTGAAATAAATACAGTTTGAGTTTGAGTTTATTTTTAAGTATTTTCTCATATTAATCTTGCTTTACTTTTGATAAGCTTTATAGAAATCAATCCTATCCTCATCACGCTCATTTATCTTATCGTCTATCAATACTACAATATTATCTTATATCATCTACACATTTATCGTTACCTTATGCACAAATATTCTAATTTGTCTCTTCATCCTCAGGTCTATTCTTCAACAAAGCAGCCGACTCCTGCGACTTTGCCCGCAACGTGCTCTGCAAGAACAAAGACCCCCCCGCCAAGGCCCCCACCACGCGCGCCCCCACCACGAAGGCCATCACCACCAGCACCACCACCACCACTACCACCACTAGGAAGCCTATCAGACTGAGTACCAAGAGTTCATCGCTGTTCAGAACTACTTCGACCACCACCCCTGAACCTGAGGTTAGTTTTAACTATTTGACATAATTTACTTACTAGGAAGGATCTATCTCTCTCAACTTTAACCGATGTTATATCTAGATCTACTATTGGACTAATTAGGCGAAACCAAAATTAGAATTTTATTTTATTCGATTCGGGAAACTTACAGCTAATATAAACAGTGTTCTTAAACTATACGCATTTGAAGGCCATTTACAAGTTTCCACTGATAAACACTTGAAACAAAAAAGACAACAAAAAAGGGCGGTACAAAATGCCTATAATATAAATTAGGAAATAATTAGTACACGATCGACTAATACGAACTAAAAATCATTTAAACGCAAACAATTACTTTTGCGTAAAGAAGTGTAGGGAAAAAGAACAATGATTTTTCTCCAGATCAGTTGAAACGAGTTGTGTAAGATTTACAAGAATACCCTGCATGGCATATGTATATTCAAGTAAAGTTGATAATGTGATTGCGGTAAAAGCCTCTCTGATTCTTAAGCCGATCATAAGCTGCATATTATTACCAAGAGCCATTTTAAATTGTTTAGGAAGAGGAATACGAAGATGAATCTCGTGAGGAGCCAACTGATGAAGATGCTGAAGATCCCAGGGTTCTCAAGGAACTGATTGATCTGATCAAGAAAGTCGGTAAGTAATGACAACACAAAAAAAAAATTCTACACATTTACTAGTCAACTGTCAAACGTCTCGGGAACTTAGAAAACAGCATACCATTCACCATCCCGAAAATTAATAATTGTTTTTATTAATAACTAGCTGTGCCTGCGACTTTGCCCGCGTGGATGTCGTAAAACAATAATGTGTCTCTTAACTCATTCTTTTTCTAAAATAAAAGTAAGTAAAGTTATTTATAAGATCAGAAGGCCAATTCTCGTAATTTTAATCGTTCAAAATCTAGTCGCAGTCTCATCTCGGCGACAAACAAATGTCAAAAAGTTGTCAAAATATAGGGAAATTAGAGGTATTTTTGACAGATTGAGACTGAGATCAGACTGCGAACGTTCTTAAAATTACGAGAATTGCCCCTCAGCTATCTGGCAGTGAAAGTCCCTTCAAAACCGATCTAGCTGTGACGGAGATTAAACGGAATAAACAGACAGGCAGACAGACAAAAATAAATAATTGTTATAAGTACCGTATGTATACTTTCATATGCATTTAGTAAATAGCTGTTATTTTGACATCACACACAGATACTTCAATTTTATTTGTATAGATGTTGCAAGTAATCCTTTCCTTTGGAATGTTTTGTTCAGTGGGTGTCAAAAGATCACAGGCCGAATGTTAACTATTCTACCAAAAACTATCAAGAAACCAATATTTGTATGTATTAAACTTTTATTTTTTTTACAGGTGGTATCGAACAGTTGGAGAAACAGCTTCGTTTCGGCGAAAACAACCAGGCTAGCACAGGCGGCGCCAGCACGACCACGCCTTCTCCCTTCAAGAAGAAGCTGTACCAGAAAGTATTGGAGAGGACACGCGGACAAAACAGGTACTTATTTAGTAGATAAAATAACTGTGTCAAAGAAGAAAAGGAAAATTGGGCAGTTAGTGAAAATATTTAAGGCGTTAAATATTTTCACTAAAGTAATAACTGCCAAATATGACTACTGACAAATAATGTTATATCTGATTAAATAGTAATAACATCTACAGATACACCGGACCTAACAGCATACTCGAAAATGCTGGACAAAACAGTAGGCGAGGACCACAGAATGCTGGTATAGAAACATCAAATGATAAAGACAAGCTGATAACAAAAGACCGACCACAGTAAGTACTCTTCCAAATATGTCAATTCAAAAGCAAACTTGGATTAACAAAATAATAAACCATTTTTTGGTATGTTTTACTTCATACTCATTCTCTGTAACATCGTCCAGGTACACAACGATCAATCGTCAACGTGGTTCCAAAGGAACGACTGAAGCTACTCCTGAAAGCGAAGAGATTGAAGATGAATCCCAAGAGGAAGTGCAACCGATCCTTAGACCTAAGTCCGCGGATACAGAGTCCAGGTTCGGAACAACTACCAAGCCGTTGCAATATGTAAATATCCGACGAGCGAGACCAACCACTTCGGACACCGCTGATGATACTGCTTCAAGGTAAGTTAACTAAGTAATCATGAATAGACATAGACGTGATGATATGGTTGAGGTAGGAACATCATAAATGATGGTGACTCTTTATAAACAAAAATATACATAGTAAATATAATATATAATATCAAAGACAACAAAAATCTTTGATGATTTTTAGCGTTTTTTATGCGTATATGTGTGTGGTTATGTAAATCATAAATACAAGGTTAAAATAAGCATTATACATAAGTATGCATATTACTCATTTTAATAGTGCTTTTTGAAGTAAAAAGTGCTATGATTTTATTATTACTTCAAGAATGAATCTATAGCCATTCTAATTATCGTTCATTATTCTAGGAACGCTCTGTTCGAACGCTCAGAGCCTTTTGTGACTGTTTCTGACTCCCCGAACTCACTGGACCTACTGAGCGCAAGACGAGAAAATCAACCGGAATACGTCACAATCAGGAGACAGCGGCCTACCACTGAGGAAACTACTACCGTGCAGTAAGTTATATTTTACATTACAAACATAATTCCAATAAAAATACTGAAAATTAAAACTGATATATAAAAACTAGTTTTTCGGAAATTATCCCGCGGTAACATGCTACCGGGACAAAAAGTAGCCTATATGTTACTCCATAACATCAGCTATTTGCCAGAGAAAGTCCCGTCAATCAGTCCTGCCGTTTCGGAGATCAGCTGTAATAAACGGAGAGAAGACAGAGAGATTTAAAAAAAAGTTTTGTTTAAAGTACTCGTAGCGTATATACTTTAATATACATTTTTTTTTATTTTTATGATGACTCGGAACAACTACTATAAAGACTTTGACCTGACACCAAATCAAACGAAGCAAAATGGAACAAAACCACACCCTAACACACACCAGACACACACACACCACACGCACATCACACACACACACACACCACACAAACATCACACATACACATGCACCATACCATACCTGAAATCACCTCTCTAGTCTCCACTCTGGAATTCGCACTCCGAGCCCCAAGATACAGACTAACTGTCTAATTTGGGGCTCGCTAGCAAGTACCATATTGTAAGGTAGCTGTAGGTAATATTTTAAGCCACTCATGTCGTTTTAACTTGCTGTTAACGTGTGAACCTGCTTACTGTATTACCTGGACAATAAATATTTTCTATTTAGTAAACTTCAATTTTATTTATTTGTATAGGTAAACTTTTTTCTTATAAGTACTTAAAATATCCTTTTCTTTTTTCTAGATACAATCACAATTCTGAAGAAGAAGAAGAACTCCAAGAAACAGCATTAGAAAGAGAAATATCAACACAACCCCAGTATACTTCTATCGTACGGTCTCGTTCAACCTCCCGTCCTGCTGAAGAGCCTAGCTCTGAAGCCCCCGTACTTAGAGTACGTTCCACCACAGTCGCTACTGAAGAAACAAGTAGTCCTGACCCTACTACTGTCCTATCAGTCCAAATATCCTCATTACTTAACTCCCCGAACTCCGCCGAAATCGAAACTACTGAGACTGAATCGCCCGCTCCGACTACTGTAGTTGAAACTACAACTCCAACCACAACTACAACGACAACCACTACGACTCCAAAACCTCCAGGTCTGCCCACTCGACGTACTCTGATCAGACGGCGAGGCTCCACGACCCCATCTCCCAGAACAGCAGCTACATCTCCAAGTACAGCCGCACCATCAAGCATCACACAGGTGAGTCCCAGGAATTATACTTTTGTGAACCGACGACGACCTCTGCCAAGGCCGAACGAAATATCTTCGGATTCAGATGAGTCAGACGATTCTGCCGATTCTGCCGATTCTGCCGATTCTGCCGACGTTTCTCGTAAAATTAGATCCACTACTCCGGATAGTCGTGAAGTCGATGAAGCTATACCTAGAGAAACCGGTCCGGTTGGTAGGAAGTTTAGGAGTAGGTTCCAAGTCTCAAAGACACCTCGAAGTGATGACTCTATTCCCGCTGCCGCGTCTCCTGTGTCAAGGGGCTCGTTCAAACCGCTAGTTTTGAACCCCGATGAAGTTATTTCTTTGACTCCAATTGACGTGGAGCCACAATTTGTCCCGAGACAAGTTTCCAGTTTTAGTACAAGAGCTGACAGGCGTTTCCGCAGGCCCATTGTTAGCTCTGCCTCTGATGCGATACCTGATAGTGAAGGTTCAGCTGCTACTGTAGAGACTAGTCGACCGAGCCTTCTTCCACGTGGTCGTAGCCGCTTCACAATAAGTACCACAACAGAGGCCACTGCTCAACCAGCTTCTGTTTCTTTTGCTCAGAGAAGACCAACATTTGCAAGATTCACTCCACGACCTTTTACACGTTCGCCATCTTCAACTGCTTCACCTGATGTGGACGATGAAAACACTGAATTGCCTGAAGAAACTACAACACAAAGAATTGCACTTCGTCTGCCTTTTGGTAGATCTAGACCTACATCAACCGCTTCGCCGAGAATAATAGCGAGAAAGTTACCATTCCCGTCTCGTCAATCAACTACACAACAAACCTTATCTAATAATGACGATGATGATGACGATGAACCAGAAGGCAGAAGTGATGATATTTTACTTTCGGAGAGTGCCAGAGAAGAGAAAGAGCACGAAGAAGGTGAAGTCACCGAAGAGGCGCCTAAACGTAGAGTTATTATTAAGAAATTCAGGGCTCCAGGTGCAGCCGATAATGACACTGTTCCCACTGAATCAGTTCCTATTGATGATTCTGGTAAAAAGAGATTCAGAATTGTCAGACGTAGGCCAACTTCCACGACAGCAGCTCCAGAACCAGTTACTACTGAAGCGCCTACTGCACCTGGCCCACAGAGGATTCGTAAAATAATTCGCAAGAAACTAAAACCTACTGAAGGTGACGCGGTATTAACAGCCAAGTCTGTTGGTTCTCTTAACACTTTCAGAAGCTCGACTACTGAAGAATTGAACTATGGAGAAAAGACACGACCCACTACTACAACTACTGAAATAGTAACAGAGCCAATAATAGAGGAAGTGACTGAATTTTACAAAGAGAAGAAAGTTAAAGTGGAGGCACAAAGTGAAAACATTGAGCCCAAGGAAGAGGTTACAGAAAAAACCATTGAAAATGAAGAAGAAAAACAAGTAGAGCAAGCAGTTGAACCAACAACAGTAGCACCTGCTAACATTGAATCTAATGGAAATACTCAAACGGATACGGACACCAGCCAAGAAACGGTTACAGAAGCCAAATCCGCTGATACGGAACCAAGTTCTTACAATGATTCTAAAATTGCAGAAGAAAATATGGAAAATTCCGATAACTCTGGAGGCGAAGCTAAAATTGAAACAGACACAAAACCTGAAACGGAAAATAAACCCGAGGTAACAGTAATATCTGAAGGTAAGTCTGTAGATATTTCTGAAAACAAAGAAACAACTGGAACTGAATTAACTGTAACTGAAACAGATGTCTCTCAAACCGAAACAACAACTGCTAGCACCACTGTATCGACCACATCATCAAGCAGGACTAGGCTACCTTACAGGCCACGAAAGAAATTATATACACCATCTACGGAAGCTTCAGTACCATCTACCAGTAGAGTTTTCAGCCGCAAATATAATCCTGGCGTATACACAAGTCCTGCGTCTGCTGACAGACCACTGTTCAGACCAAGCGGAAGTACCAGAAGACCATTCTCTTCTAAATTATTTACTAGAAAGCCTTTCACTCCCAGAACCACTCAGAGATTCGAAGATGACGAAGAATATAATGATGAGGAGCTTCTTGAAGAGGATCCAGAATCAGATAACCCATTCGTTTTCGTACCACCTAACCAACTATTCACAAGAAAACCTGACTCTGAAGAAGAAAGTATTAATGAAGAAGCTGCTAACTCTGAAGAATTATTAGATGAGGAAGAAGAGGGACCTGATGACGAGGAAGTGGTCGATGAGGATGAGACACCAACAAGGTTTGCACTTACAACAAGGAGACCAGGATTCAGACCTCGCTTAGTAAACTCAAACACATTCAGAGCTTCCACTTCTACAACAGAAATTCCAAAGAGAATCCCAAGCTCTCAAAATAGGACTGGAATAATTACTAGATTTAGTAACAAACCAGCTGTTGATACTAAAAAACGAGTGCAAAACTTTCCACCAGGTTACAACTCCCCTGCAGGCGCCCCCAGACCTAAAGGTACTGGACCAATTATTATTAGGAATGGAACTCAAGGAGCTGAGAAAGAACCTAAACATGAAACGACAACGACTGCTTCAGTTACTGAAGGTGAAACCACTACATCATTTGATGATGATTATCTCACAGTAACTTCAACAACTTCGACTGATGGTAAAGAGCTCACTACGTTTGATGATGCATCTACAACTAATACTGATGAAATAGAAACGGCAACATATGAAATGGAAGTAGACAATAGTACTGATGACTACTTAGAGAGTACAGAAGGTACTACGAACTACCCAACAACTCAAGATATCACCACAATTTCGCAAACTGAGGCTGAAATTAAAACAACAGTTGTACAAAATACTGTTGCTTACACTGTTCCTAATACGGAAACTACAACTGAACCAGTACCTACGACGGTTCCCACAACTACTACAACGGAACTTGCTCCGCCACCACCTCCTATCATAAAAACACAATTTGACAAGTTATTCTCCATCACTAGAGTTGTGGAAGTAAATTCAAAATTAGACAAACACCACATAAACAAAAATAATGAAACGACTCACATTGAAGAAGGAAAAATCATGGTTGAAAAGAAACCCGTTGTTGATAAAATCGGTGAAGTGAGTAGATTCAGTCTTATCAAAATAGTTGAAGACGATATCCCAATCTATTTGACTAAATACGGTCACATATATCCAGTTGAACACCCACCTGAAAATCATATACGTATTGACGAAGCCAGAAATGCTAGAGCTTTAGTTGAAACTTTCCCTGAAACACCTAGAGAAAATCTAGTTGCATCGGAGAGTGTTAATGAAGCCTATAGGCATATTAAGAAAGTGTCTGATTCTGAGAAAGCCGATGAAAATAAAGATCATGTGGAACATCTACCAAGCGATGACTTTTTATCTTACGTAAATGAAGAAAACAAAACTGACTCAGAACATGACGGCCCACAGTTCGCTACATGGCAATTCGTTCCAGCAGCATACGAAAATGAAAAAGTAAGAGCTGCTAAAAGTTTTGAAATTGTAACACCACGTTCTATGCTGACTAACCCATCCACTTTATCTTTAGAAGGATTGTTTAAAACTGAGAACCCAATTATGGCACGTAAAGTAAATGATGATAAAAATCAACCTTTTGTTGTATATTCTGCATCAGTACCAAACCAAGAAGAAGAAGCAAACATTGTCAAAATATCCCCTTTGAAACCTGAATCAGGTCGTAGCATACTTACTTTTGCCAAAGGCCAAGAATTTAACGGAGGCTCTGCCGATAAAGTGGCTACGGTGAAAAATCCAATAATCAATATTTCAGTGTTACCACAAACTTCTGAAAGTTCAACAGTGTCTCCTTCTTCCACGACATCTACCACTATTGCTTCGACTACTCCCACAACGACGACAACTACGGAAAAACCGTCAAGTTCAAGTCCTATCATAGATTTGCTATCTACGACACAAGCTACCGCCGAAGTTCCAACTACTACATCCACAGATACACCTTTAACTACAGAAACGATACCAGAAGAAACGACAACAGTCAAAATATCGGCTTTGGATGCCAAACGGGTAAAATTCGGATTACCTAGAAGACCAATCGTAAAATCTTCAAACTTTACTAGACCAAGCGTAGCTCCAAGAACATTTAAGAAAATAAACACGACTGTAACATCTAATTTAAACCAAAAAGTCAACAAAACCGCTTTTAGTCCGTCTAAATCCCGTTTCAGTGCAACCAGAGTTCAAAACGTCCCAGTAGATATTAAGAAGAAAAGTAACAGTCCCAAAGTAGCTAAGACCTTTACTACAGCTAAAACGTACACGACAGAGAGTCCAAAGACAACAACAGAGAGAAAAATATACTTCAAACCAATCAGACCTAACTTTAGACCAGCCTTCTTCCCAAGAAAAACAACGCCTCCCGTCACTGGAGACACTTAAAAATCCGGGTAAAACTAGTTCTTACTAGATTTATGCGGCTCCCACTAGTAGGATCCGGTTTCTCTGGCCATAATAACATGAACGACTGATATTATTTTGTATAATTGGTTTATAATAATGCAAAACGATTCGTCCGAATCCGAAAATATGAAATTCCAATATTTTAAAATTGTCATTCGTTGATCTTTCAAGACATAATATTTTAACATGATAATTTTGAAAAATACTCTTTTATACTGATGGGATAAGTTGTATATATAGGTACACAACATCATTATAGTCATATTTCTTAGAGATTTTAATAGCTTTAATAATATTCTAGGTTTTAATGAAAGTTTTATTGTACCAAATAATTGTATTTATTAGTTCGTTTTGGTAGAAAAGACTTTCAGTTTACAAAATGTCATAGGTTATGATTAGATTACATTTATTTAAAGGTTTTATTATTATTATATTAATAATTATTAATCGTTACCATTAAATGTACATATGGATGGTTAGGATTGGGATGTTTTTTTTTGTAATAATGTGAATGAAATATTGTAACATTCAAAGAAAAAGGTTTGTAATAAAGTATTAGAATTTATTTTTTATGTTATTTTAGTTGTAACTAAACTTTCGGACAAATGTGTCTTGTGCTCGCACCCCTTTTATCAACAAAGTCGTCAAAATATCTCTATACTTAATTCAAAACTTTAAACGTAATACAAAATTAGCACAAATTGATACAATTTTATCATGTTTGTGCTCGACCAAGACTGGGATTCGCAGGTAAGTGCTTATTTCTATATTCTTCCTATATTAAGTAACAAGGTTGGCATCTATAATTATTTGACAATAGACATCACTCATCACTCAAGTCGACAAATAAAACGTGTGATGTATGCACGTTGAGGATGTTGATAGTTTGTTAAGTTTTTGTATGAATTAATTAACCTATGTGTAGATTTTTTATGCGATACCACAAACTGTAGTCTATAGGCACCCAAATTTTCGCAACACTACAATGACATTCAGTTACAAAGAAGTATTTTCAACTATCTCGTTCTAAATGAGTGATTATCACCTTTTTGTAACAAATCTATTTTCATTAATTAGCCAAATCAGTTCCTAGAATTAGTAAACACTTTTCTAAAACCTTTTTTACACACCTATTACCGTAATCGGTGTTTTTATCGAGATCTTTTAAAAGTGCATTGTGCTGTTTCTTATCGCGTTCGGAACAATAGTTAGCTATTATTGAAAGACAATCGACTCTCATAGTCAAAAGGTTTTCTCAGTGACATGTCAAAATACATTGTTGTGTGGACATTTCATTAGAAATTGTGCATCTAATGTGGAAAAATACAAACTGCTAATTAACTGTTAGTCAAATATGTTATAGTAAAATTATGAAACTAGTAATGAATAGGTATACTTATAGAGTAAAGTTGAAACGAAACCCAGATTATATAATTTTTTATAAGATTTTTATTGCACACAAAAAAACAAACATCTAAAAAGGTTGCATGCAGGAATTTTATTTTGTGAATTACAAAAATATCTTTGTCAATCATTTTACAAACATTAGGATGTCTAAATTAAAACTATTACTCAAATTAAACTGCATATTTATCAGTGCATAAACTAAAGTGATATATTACCATTTTTAGCTGCATTGAACATTGCAATTAAAAACATAACATAAAATATTATCCTCATTTATTGTTTGGCAACAATACTAAGTATGAAGCCAAACTATTACCTGCATATAATGCAGTGCCAATCATTACTTAACGTTATGCAACGTTTATAAATAAAGGAGCTAATGTACAAAGACTTTGAATTCATTCACGAGTACGCATTGTATATGACTCATTCATAGCTAACGGTCCGTAGAATGTTTTGCCATTCCAATCCGCACGTAGGTAGGTACTTGTATCTCAATGATTCTGATATTAAACCTGTAGGGCTTGACGCGTGCGAAGACTTCAGTGTGGCCGACGAGAGAATGTGTTCTTGACACCTATCAGTTTCATACAAACGAATACGTGTTTTGTCTATTTGATCTTTATTAGCTACTAGAAAAAGGGTGATAACGTCTTTGATTGGTTAATCTACTGTCACATTTCAGGCTCACTCGTTGTGATTGGTTGATATAAATGACAAAAGCCAATGACTTGATAGTAAATGTAATTGAAATAAAATTCAGAACGCAAGCCATTACAGAAGATTTATTGATAATTGATATACATCTAGGTAGAAGATACGGCTAATATTTGAAAGTGAATCAAGCTTCTTAATTTACCCGCTGTAATCGGTAAACAACATTGAAATGGAATTGCCTTCAGGCGTGAGACAGAATTCTCGTGGAGCGACAGTAGGACAGTAGGTTTCCGATCTATTTATCTTTAAAACAGCTTTATGATTGCCTGATTGACAGACAACGATCAGTATAAACAACTAGTGATAAACATTGTGAAAGGTAAATAATGTTTCTTATATGGTATAGTAGACAAAGGGGCTTGTGGATAAGTAATAACAGCCGCTCGATCGCGATCGATCAGGTTAAGCTACGCTTGCCCCGGTTGATCCGTGGATGGGTCCACGACCATCTTTCATCAAGACCCCTCTGTACCTCGCAAAGCACGTTAAAACGTTGGTTCCGGCTGTCATTCTTGGATCTTTGACAACCGTTACGGGTCTTCAGAACCCCAAAAATCTGACAACCAGTCTTACCTAGGGGCATCATATTACGTAGTTACTGGGTTGTGGAGGGCATAAGCAGTCACTCCATGAAAAATACTGGTATTCAGCTGCATCCAGTTAGATTGGAAGCCGACCCCAACATAATTGGAAAAAGGCTGGGCAGATGATGATGAGATGACATTAAGATTTTTTCGACATGGGACTTAAACATATCTGGCGAAATGTGGGTGTACACCGCAGCTCTAACACTTCGGGTAATACAGGCGTGATGTTATGTTATTTTTTTTTTTCGAAATCAGTTCTAGGCGAGTATAACAGATAATTCAAAGTTTGCGGTTAAACCTAGTCATTTATTAATTTTCTCATGGTCACAAGCGACCTAATTAGTTAAAAAAATATAGTCTAATAGCAATGACCTGCATCGCATTAGAATTTTAATCACACATGAGATTGTCAGCCGCAATGCCCTTCACTTTTATGTTTAAGCTAACAGCCGCTAAATGAAACCTAAAGTTAGGTAACCTAGGTTTATATCGATAGCAGTTACTAGTTAATCATACGTTGATTGATATCTACAAGTTGTTGCGATACGGATTTAGTAAGGATTGCAGTAGGTTTGCAACAATGATGGATAGTGTGAAATTGTAATTAGACAGCTTTCAAAAGTGGTAAAAGAACTTTTTATGTTGCATTGCAATCAACGGATTCCTCGTTGTCATAGTCTTTGTAACTCATTGTCTAATCCCCGTCTTCACTGACAATAGGGGGCACCTAAATGAATGTCTAAATTAAACGCGCTGCTGGATTTTAAACTTCATGTAATGAGCCGAGCGTTGAAAATCCGACAACGCTATGGGTATTCATTTAGATGTCGCCGATTGTTAGTGAAGACGCGCATTAGCCTTTATTTGTTGTATTAATACCTAAGGGCTCTTTCCTTTGTCATTTCCCAAGTTGATAATACGTAGTTTTAATTCTATATTATGCTACATAAACCTTTTTCTGATCTGCTAACTAATCTAAAGCATCAACTTCACGATACGTTTCATCTAAATTTTCAAAACTTTTCGTCATTGTGAAATCAAAGTAACTGCTATCCAGTCATCAACAACTTTAGGTTCCAACCTCTAGGCCATATAATATACTTACGATAATAAATAACGAAAAATCGTGACTCCAGCACATCTTACGATACTGGATCCTCGTGATTCTCGTATACAAACCTGCTTATGTACCGTCTTTGTCTCTTCATTCATCGTACCTACTTACATGGTCGGCGGTTTCATCATTTTGTTAGTGCCTGCCGTAGGGAGCTTAGCAACTACTATATAGCATAAACATATTCGTGTACCTACTAATTTAGACAAAAGCTGTTGTTCTTCGGACAGTTACAGTTTTACGTCCAATTTTACGTATTATTGATTTATTTAAAGGTATATCGCCGGGATACCACCAGGTTTAAATATGACTAAAGATTAGGATGCAGTTGAAAAATAGTAAAATGGTTATGTTGAGATAACTGACAGTAATTTAGTTTGAAGCTTCGATAGTTCATACAGGGACAAAACTTTTAGTATTTGTAAACTCTTCATTATTTCGTTTACATGGATGACATTATTTTGTTCATATTAAAATTGTATTCATTTCTTGATTTGCATTAACAAAATGCATTTTCAGGCTGTATGCATGCATTATTTTAAGCAATGTTTGTTGTGGTCTGACTTTTTCTAGTAACTTGAACATATTCTGTTCCTAGATTTGCTAAGAGAATACCACCTGGTGCACTTACATCATTTTAGATGACGTTATCTACCACTACTACTACTGTTTTGATTCTATCGACTTTCAGTTATCACATGCGGGTTAAAAGTTCACCCTTATTATCCCTATTTCCTTTTCTATATAATCCAGTAGACATTTGCGTAAAGTTTCGAGTTCTCTAATATTAGCTAATAAATTACGAGTGTTTTATTATCCGCGACCCACTTGTGGGCCGGTTTAGCAGACGCTGCTTTGAATATCAAGTAGATTGTTAAGTTTTAAGCTATTTTCCTTGTGTGGTAAACAGAGAGGTTTCTGATAATTTGAAATAACTTTACATTTAGCTAGAATTTTGTGTGATCATCACACCTTGCTCAGCTGGCTTGGGTGGCACAAGCACTAGTCTTAAGCTACGTAATATTTTAAATTACTACTAATATTATTACTTAGTCATTTTAACTGATAGTTAATTCGTAGTTAATTTTTATGTGTTTTAATTTTTATATTCGTAGTAAATTTACTGCCTGTCATATAAATATAACCTTGCTACTCGAGCTTTTCCTGTTAAACCAAAGCCTGCTGATCTCCTCTAAAATATCTACCCTCAAACTAAAACCATTGAAACAACTTTAAGCTTCCAACGGCTTCCAAAGAATAACCTCATCGTATTAAAACTGCTTAAAAATCTTCTGTGTCAATATTATGTAAAACTGGTTCTATTATACTGCATTTAATTTTATCTTCGTAAAGTGAAAGTTCTGATCATAATTATTTTGCTTTTATTACGATTGGAGTAAAAGTCATACCACCTCCAATCACAACTTTCAATATCAAATTACATCTTTATCTGTGTACATTCATGTTAACTTTAAAATACGCTATTTCCTACTTCATACATCGAAGTTACTTAATAAGGGTATTGATTTAGGGTTCAGGGTCAATCAAGGAAACACGCAAATTGACTTGTTTTATTTTACAATCTCTATCATCATTGGCTTCTGAAGTCTACCCGGAGAATCTTCTGAATTCTTTTCCAAGGTCCCCACGTCCTTCTTCATTATTTGTTCTTCATGTCACCAGACGAATCTGGCTTCAAAGTACATGCTTCATCCTCCTTCCATGTTGTTCTGTAACAATGAAAAAGAAAAACGTTAGTATGATGTTATCGGTAACAGTATCTTCTCCTATTACATGGGACATATTGTTGTTATCATTGGTTATAACCAATGATAACAACAATATCGTTGAACAAAAAACGTTCAATATCGTCGTTGTTGTTGTCGTTTGGTGTATCGTTTTACTCGTTCCTAGAGTCACTAGACCTTCAGATAACTCAGGCATATAATGTTCAATCATTCTAGTCGGTATATCGTTATTTATGTCTAGACTATATAAATACATAGTGTGTATAGATTGTATGAAACGATTGGTTCCCACGCGAACTGTGAGAGTTGTTAGCATCTGAGAGGAATGGCCGGTTTCTTGCGATGCTACTGGCCGTCGATTTCACTACATACATATACATTATTGGAATCTTGTGAGTTCGCACGTTGCTATAAAGCTGTAATGCGTAAGACGCTGAGAATATATCAAGAACAGATAAGTCGCACTCTTTGGTGTTCAATGTTCGTTTGGTGGTTATTTGTGACGCATTCTGACGTTAACAAAAAACGCAAATTCTACTTCTACTAGTAGAAACTTTTAAAATTAAACAATAAATTATTTCTATAGATATAAAACTTAACACAGACAGTGTAGGTGCCTATTACGAAAAAGAGGTTTTTTGGTAGTAGTTTCATTCTTATGAACCTTTCACTCATTAATTACTTACTTATTCTTCTCCATACGAAACTACCTTTTGGAAGGGGCAACTAGAATCAATTCAATTTTTTTTGTAAATTTTGATGTGCCAAAGGTGCCAAATGGTGGTTTCAAATAGGCACATAAAAATGTGCCTATTTGAAATACATGATTTGACTTTGACTTGATCTCCCAAAAATTCAAATAGTCGTTTTTTTATTTTATTAAGTTATGATTGATCAATTAATGGTTCTGTTAATCTCACCATTGAACATCGGTAGTCTTGAACTTTGACAACCGCTCTTACTACTATCAAATGAAGGCGCTATTAAAATACAGTGCAGTTGATTGTACAAAACTACTACCAATACAAACAATACTCCTTCAGCTACTAATATAGCACCTACACGCTAAACAATACATCAATCCGTCTAATATGCGCGCACGCATTTCACCCACAATATCGACGCGCAGCATCCGACCGGAGAAAACTACTTTCTCTGAGCAATGACTTGTTTAGCGAGATATTATCTAACGGTTGCGTCAGATGCTGATGGTGACACGTTCTGATTTCAACGCTGTTTTTAATTACAGTTCTTTTGCTCTGATTGGATTTATGATGAAAAATAAAAATGGTTTATGGATCCGAATGAATGGCTGTAGTTCGTCAAGTGTGGTAGTTTATTTATTTCTATTTTTTATTTATGTTGACTTTATAGAACCTATTAATAAATGGAAGCTTTAATAGATTATGAATCAATAACTTATTATTTGTCATCTTCCTGTGCGAGTCACCATAAATACTTTTTCTTTCTTTTTTTCTATAAAATAGTAATCACCATGCTTATGCAAAAGGTACTACATACTCATGTTTCTTCAGTTTTTTTTTCAGCTATTATTTGTACAGTGTGTCGTGTTAAGAACCGTATTATATATGTCTATTAAAAGAAAAAAAAATATTGACTAGGTAAAGTCCGACCAAATTAATTGGAATGAAAAACATAACTATATGATTTATTTTCAATTGAACGACCTTTGATATGAGCACGTAACTCCAATTTATAATCATAAACCAATTAATTTAAATGAGCAGCGAATCTAATATATCTCGATGAGGCTAACTACATAGCTTAACTGTAGCCAATTTAATTTAATTTTACTTATTTTGTCTAAAATTATCAAAATGTTGTACCTATGTAATGATGCCCAAGATACAGGCTGTGCTTAGTTTGGGACCGATGATACCTCCATATTGTAATTTAGAATTATGAAATAAACGATTTTTACTTTATTTTTACTTTTTATATTTTGGTTTTAGTAGGCAGACATCTTAATTTTTTATCACGTTATATGTAGGTACCGTAACACCTTAAGGTAAAGCGCAAGGTAATTATAAACTACCTTCCAAATAAAGATATAGAAAACACCTAATCACGTTGAAACACGCGTTTCCCCATACCTCGGAGAACTGTCATATATCTCTACTTCGCACTTTTTCTATTGATCAGCTCATTATAGTTCGATTTAATACAGCCAGCTTTTTGTACTAACACGTGAGTAGTAGTAATAGTGTAAGCTTATTGAGTCATTGTGGTTAGGACCATGAAGTAGGAATGAATGGAGTGCCAATTTGTGGATGAACATTTCCAACTGCCAGTAGACAGTTGCTTGCCTAAGGGTCAAAATAAGGGCAAGCCGACAGATTATACGATTTAAAAAAATAGCTTACTGAGGGATTGAAAGAAAAAGAAAGAAAGAAAAATGCGTTTATGGGCATTACAGCCATATAAATACACCCTAACACTATAAAAACAGAAAACAAAGATTTTAATGCCAAAAGTGCCTCAGCTCAGCATAATGTCAGATGACAACACAAGGTGTAGTACCTGACGCTGATTTTCAACTGCAACCCACGAGTGTCGTACGCTGGAATAACAAACACATAGGGAAGTGTGTGTCCGTTATAATTAATTGAAAGAATTAATTAAATGCTAGAAATTATATAAGTGATGATGATTGGCTGATTTTCCTATGTTGTTCATGTTTGTTAGTAGCCTGATTCACCGTCGGTAGCAAACTAGTTCCTACTAGTAGAGCATTGTTTAGTTTCTTACGGTAAAACAGCATGGTATTTCTTTTTACTGTTAAATAGCTCACAAGTCACATCTAACAGACATCACAGAACATGTCTTTATGTAGGTACTAGATTGAAGCCAAGAGGAAAAGTTTAGTCTCTTAAAACAGCAAAGTGGAATGTTTTGTAGTAAGATAAACTATATATATGGTAAAAATGGGATGGTTATCATAAATTACTAGTCTTTATCGTTATGTCCATATTACAAGGCACTTATGGCACTCATGCCAAAGCTTATTGATATAATGAAAGAATTCACACATGAGCTCTCCATTCACATTACTTCATGAGTGTAAATAGCACCTCGATGAAGTTACTGACGAGTTGCGTAATGACATAGTGAGGTCCGATCATATACTCGTAGTTTTGGTAATGTTGGTCAGTCAATATTTACAGATGATTGAGTAAAGAGTTCGTGGAGCTAGAGGCAAATATTATATATTTCTTCTTTCCTGCGTGGTGTTAACATAATTATGAATTTAGAAAAGACAAAAATTTAGGCACGGTAGGCGTGTGTTGAACATTTGATTTATGTCAAACCGAAGGAAATTTTATTTATAGAACTGGTTAAATATTTACCTAATCAGTTGATTTAAATGTTGGAGAACACATGGCTTATAAAAAAAGAAACGTGTCGAATTTACTAAAAACTAAACGTAGAGTTGTTAGGTGTCCCTTTTCAGTAGGCTCAAGTATAAGGAAGGAACATTAAATAAAATAGGTGTACGGGATAACAGCAAAGAAAGTCATAATTATTGTTATTTTTTCTGTTGGCTTATTTTTTATTATTAGTCAGTTGTTTTGTATTTCATTTTTCTTCCTTTCTATGATTTTCGTGTTGTATGTTGTGATTTATTTGAATATTTTCGCTTTGTCAAACTTACTGTATCTGCCAAGATTATAAGAGAATGATGTGGTCTTCTGAAATTGGAATTCCACACTAGTATTTGTCCCTTTTCTTGTAAACTTGCATGGAATTGTGTCGCCTCTGTTCCTCTGTTGGAGATTCAAATAACAAAAGAAAGTTACAACTCATTAAATTAGAGAACATAAAAGAGTAATTACTATTGCTGAAGTAATTACTAAGAAAGGAATATGACTCAAGAAAAATCTAATTACAAATCTATGCTAATTTATAATTACTACGTTAAATGAAGATTGATAATGTTGCCACAATTTCACATTTCCGGTTCCGTTTCTCACTGTTGCCGGTAATTTTACAAATTAACCGGTAACATTCGCTTATTAACTGGTTCACATTCTCGTTACATTAACCGATGAGGTAATGACTTATGTAATGTTCGCTTTGCTCCGAATATGCTAAACAGGACCTTTTGTTAAATTCCTTTACCTACCTACTTGAAATGTTAATTTGAGTGGGCTTAGTCTATGGATTTCCTTAAAGAGTTTCTAAGTATATATGGTCAGTGTAACATATTTGTGTAATGAGACCATTTCCTGTACTTTAGCAGATATTTTCTGTTAAGAGATAAATGCAGACGAATTAACTTGAATACAGTTACCTAAGTAATTTTATTCGTGGAAAAATGCGTGTGAAAATTTTACTATGTTGATTTCTCAGATTATCCATTTGTATAACGCAACGATGTTTGCGGCTGTCATCCGGCATTTCTTTGGTTATTAAATTACAGACCATTACGGTTTTACAAGGACTAATACATCTAGGTATTTACCTAATTTAAGCCATGCTATCTTATGACCCTTTAGACATGTCTATTGTCGGCCTAAAACATGTTTAAATATATTTACGATTTACCTCATAACTAGGCATAAAAACGAAGGTGCTGCCGCAATCTTATCCCATTTTAAGGCACGAATGAAGCGATTCGAATGTCCACTCAGACGTTCCTAAACAAGACATCATTGCGCATGTCACAAAATTCGCAGCAAATTGGTACAGCAGGAAGACATCGTGAGCACTAGTACTCAATTACCTAACGTCTAATTAAATAGAAAGCTCATCATTCAGGTTTCCCGCCATTTTTTGTCGTGTTGCGACAGGCGTTATGCAAATCCCATTCACGGTCAAACAGCGCGTAAGTCGCCACGCCTCAGTGTGAATAGCCGGCTTTACATTATGCCGTAGTAAGTCTGTGAATAGACTAATTGGAGGGATAGCAAAAAAAAAGAAATCCTACCATAGCTACCAGGATTTAAAATTTTGGACACCGCGAAAAATAATTCTATCAAGCTTTTAGTTGAATGCTTCTCTGTTACTAAGGGCTGATTTCTCCATCGCCAGATAACTTTATTAAAAGTTATCTGGCGATTGAGAAATCAGCCCTTAAGCAAATTATTAAACACAGCGTCGAAAATTAAATTATTTATAAACCCGATATGGAATTATTTATAACTTTAATATTCCTATAATCTAGGAACGTAAATCCCATTCATACACTTCAAGAATGTCATCTGACTATATCTGTGTTTGTTGCACATCCTCCACACGATCGGATATGGTCAGTGACACGGTTGGGCAACGTAATCGCATGTAAGTGGACCCTCAGTTCCGTCACAGATGCTGGACGTGAGTCATGGCTTCGTGAGTCAGGATTAAGAGTTATTTACATAGACCTCCACTCATACGGGCTACGTGATCTTAGTCGAGTACCTACGTTTAACGTTAGTCTTTCAATCCAAGATGTTAACTTTCTGGCGGCAAAAAAGACTGAAAAACTGAAGGCGAATACCCGTACTTATAAGCGTTCAAAATCATGTCGCAATCTCATCTCGGCGACAATCATTGTCAAAAATGTAGGGAACTAAGAGGTACTTTTGAAAGATTTAGACTGAGATCAGACTCTGAGCGTTCTTAATATTACGACAACTCCCCTCTGCTGTAATTCCGATTCAAAAATAGAACCATAGACGTAGAGAAGGGATGGTAAAGGACAAAAGTCAAACAACTCATGCCAAGGAATTTAATCCCGTCAAATTACATCACTGGCTCTATGTGACCGTTATGCCAATGTATGGACTATGTAACAAAGCGACCAAGACCCACTCACGGCATCCGAACAATGCTAGCCACCATGACAAACGAGTTACCTCATAGAATCGATTCTCGATTAATCGGTGAGGAGTGTTCGAGACAATCGATAATAATTGAGGTGTGGTTGACAATCGATTCAGAAAAGTGGCATAGGTTTTATGACAAGTGTCACATGATCTAAATGAAAAATAATTACCGCAGGTGCACGAAGGATTGACGGACATAGAATACCTCGTGGCATTAAGTCCGCCTTATGTGTTACTTTTTGAGAAGAAGCATCATAATATATCTTGAAAATCATTAGAAAAAGTAAAATATAGATAATACAGATGAGACAAACTCGAATTGGTCATCAAAATATTGACTGCCGTAGTTTTACGAAATAGCTGATCAATTTAAATCTACCACTAATCGATTCGAATATCGAATACGAGATCTCATTAAGAAATATGTAGGTACTGCGTAGTTTCGCATTGAGTTACATAAAAACCTTTTTTTATTAAAATGGGAATGAACATTCAACATGAACGTTTTTTACCATGGCCGATTGGCAATCTGGGTGTTATGTTTCATGTTTTTTGTCTTTATCTGGACTGTGATCTAATTTATAGCGAGCCCACTAAAAAAGGTAGCTATGTACCTATGCGTGATCAATGTGATATCATAACCTGCGAAGGATAATAATGTAACGGGTAGATATTTTAGTTAGCAAATCTTGACAATTTCAGCGATTACAATACGGTTTTTAGCAAGATTTAAAGCAAACCAATGCATCACTGAGCGTTCGGGATGATTAAATTTATTTAAAATAATCGACCTCTAGCGTGTAAAATGTTTTATGGCACCGTATAACAGCCGCAAGCAGTTATAAAACGGTAGTTGTTAACTTCTGAATATCATAGACTAAAATGTTGCGACAAAACTTCACATTATTATAGAGTTTGCTGTCACAATCTGCGCGGGAAAATGAGAACTGTCATGGGTGTCATGGCTGCTGTGTGCAATCGTAATAGTGATACTTAACAATGTAGATAAATATTATTTACCTATGTAGTTACATTTTATAGAGGAAGATATTTATTTAACTACCTAGATGCTATCCCTTAATTAGCTCTAAAAATTGCAATATAGTTGGCTAAACATTTGCAATTAAATAAGCAAAAGCAAGAAGAAGGAAATCCTATTTTTTTCTTTTTATATGTTTGTCATCATCATGTTTATCCGTCAAAAATTGTTCCGACAATTTTTGACGGGTAAGCATGAACTTCAATTACCAATTTACAACACTTAGTTAATTGTTTTGCCAAATAAGTACAACCTATTATTGACCTATTAAATGGTACTAACACCATTACGATTACGACAGAAGGACGCATGTTTTTACATATTTATAAATGGTGGCAAAAAAACCACTGGTTTCATGGTCGACCGTTCCATCACGTACAAGCAAAAATATTCAAAAATTTTGCGCAGTTATTGATGCATAGACAATATAGACACTTGGAATTTAAAGTTGGATATGTTTATTAAATGCATAAGGTTACTGCTCATTTTGAAAATCGAGTTGTGGTCGTGAACTACGCTTTTTAATATTTCCTAGTTTAAGAAAAAAGAGGCATTCTTAACGATTTAATTACGGTATTTTTTGGTAGCTATTCATCATTTAATTAAATTTTAAAAGGTTAAAGTTTTGTTTAGCAAATATAATAAATGAAATATTATATCCGAAACAAAAATGATAAATAAATACTTACTTAAATGATAAAACTTTATAATCAAGATGCTTGACATAAGAATTACAGGCGTATGTAAAAATAAGTAGGCAACTCTAATATTATCTACAAGAAAAAGAACCAGAAACTCGCCACATAGTACTACATCCTTCATAGCAACCAACCTTCACAGAAAAATGCACAACAACAATTTAAAAACACATTTTTCTTCGTAAAGAACCGAACAATTCCATAGACAATTCAAAGCTGCATGCTACCAGGAAAAACAAAGGTTCCACTTAACATTCCTGCTCCGTAATCGTAAAGCAATAACATTGTTATTCAGCACTCCGAATGACCTTTAACTCGATTCACAAGTCGAAGCGATCGCGATGAGCATACATTCATGAGGGTAGCGTAAAACTTGGTGTTTACATGTGCTATACTTGTTTCGTTGCTATGCATATTAAGGCGTCACATCATTTGTCAGTAGATTCGCCAATTGCGGCCTTTTGGCGGCCAGTGTGGGTTCAGTAAGTAGTTTGTAAGGGTTTTTGTATGCGAATGGAGTGATGGATGTTGCAAATCATTGAGCATAGAGCCGTGACACATTTTAAGACCTGCATAGGCTCAAATTTTTGGGCAAAAGTTATGGGCAATGGCTTTTTTAATATAACTGTTTGGTATTTTATGCAACACAGTTTTAAATTCTTCCTCAATTGCCTTTTATAACAAGGAAGCTAGACTATGAAACCCAACCCATACTATGTCATACTTGGAGGTACAGTAAGCACGTTACATTGGGTAACTAAGGTGGGCTTAGATTACCTAACATACAACACAGCTACACAGGCACAGCAATTACTGATAAACAAATCAGAAAAGCATTGTGAAAGTAAAGTAAACTCTACTCTTTATGGTTTCCGGAGAGGGAAATGACAATAACATCGTTACCATAACGCCGTTTCTAAGATCTGCGGTCAAATCTATCGTAAGCTGAATGGTTGATTTAATTTGTCATCGGTCACGAGCGAACATGATTGGTTTACAACAACCAATAACCAGAAATTTTAGCTTCTGACAAGCGAAGTTAAATAAGCTCTTAAGAACCTGCCTCGCCGTGAGCTGTCAATTACAATAGCTCACTTCAAACTCAATAAGTTTAAGTTTTCACGGTGAGATTTTTACACAATAGACCGGCCGATGTAAATTAACGCGGTCTGCCTGCTTTTCTACGTTAAATATCTGTAATTTTAATTATTTCATCACACAAAAGGCCAGATTCCTTGACAAAACCCCTGTTCGCCATGATCCACGTAATCTTCACACCTTTTTCGGCCACACAAGGGCGACCAGGTGGTTTTATACATTTAATTGAAACAACACTGTTAGTACCTATATCGGGTCATGAGACCAATCAAGTTGTAATCACAAGGGCTTCCGTGTTTTTTCTCGTAGCACGGTATTGTTATTGAAACAGCCTTTAGTTTTTTTGGACTGATGATTAAAATCTGGTTTCATTTTAGTTTTCCTATATCATTAAGACATTATCTTTGAGTCATTAATGTTATTTTGTGAAAAATTGTAGTACAACGACATCCGATCATCTTAATGGTCGGGTTTTTTTTAACAATTTGCTAATCTAGCATGCAGTTATTGATTACATGAATTAAATAAATGAAGGTAATAATACATCGAAGTTATTAAATTTAAATGTCAGGGTGTTTGTCAAATTATAATAGTAACATGCCAGTGTGAATCTTTAAAGTCTAAATACTCATTCAGAATAGAATGATTTTTCTTTGTGAAGAGGGGAATGAATTGATGATGATATAAACAATCAAGTCGGCAAAGCGTTTCCGCCCGTATTTATTCATGGAATTTAAAAGATAATAAAGGTAGTCGTTTAAATATTTGTCGTTACAATAAATCAAACAAGACTTTGCGAGCTAGAACAAAAAAAGAACAATATGGTACAGCCATATTCATTTGACACAAAACAAAGATTAATGATAGTCCGTAACTCAGTGAACACATACAGACGCCAGCACATAAAGCTACTACAATCTGTCAAATTTCTTTAATAGATTTTCAACTTTATCGCTAAAGCATTAGGTTGAAGGTTGATTGGGAAAATTTTACAGTTTCGATATTTCTTATTTCAGATCTCTTATTAGATATTTTAAACGTCTACTTATTCATTAGTTTAGCAGTAAATACAATGTAGGTGGATACTAACATAATTATTATTTTCAAGATCCGTGCAGATCTCTACTGGGGTCACAAATTCCTCAGCCAAAGGTGGTCATTATTCCGTATTGCCGTTCATGGTAGTCTGATAGTAATGATTATTGGATGGTCCATAATATACAACAGGGGATAAGCTGGATAAGGTGACTATATTTACTTCCTTCAGAAAGATAGCGTTAAACTGTTAGTTAAAGATTATGGTTGAAGTCTCGGCCAGTATCTAGCAACTATGGTCATTACGAGGTCAACTATTATGGATTTGTACCTACATAATTTACGTTTAAATATAGGTATCTATGTCAGTAGGAATTCGGCGATCGCCAGCACACACTATGGTACCTACTAGTTACCATAACCTGCTTGCCATTAAGTACGAATACCAATTAGGAACGAGTTATTGTAATCTGCCCTATTATCAAGTAAACTAAATGCTAATTACTTATCTAGTCTACATAATTAACGACCAATATAATTACCTACTACAACATATGTAATGGCAGTTATAAAAAAATAATATAGAATATCTTGTCTCTGGATATTTCAAAGAATGCTTTATAGCGAGAATTAGCATAAATTCCAAGAAACATGATGATAAAATATTATGAATAGAGAATTCCTTTTTCAAGTTGGTAAAAAAAGTGACAGCTTTGCCGCCAATTTACATAATTATTACAACATCCTTATGAACTAACAGGAAAGCATCTCGTTAAAACCAAGCTCTTTAAAAGTGCTCTTCAAACGACGCATTTTTAGCGCAATTAACCAAAGACACATAGAGCAATCTTGACTTTTTTTTCATAACCTACATTATACCACCATTAAATACGGAAATACAAATACACCTAACCTGAATTGCGAGCAAATAATTCTTAGTTTTATTGTTGTTTACCTTTCATGAAGCTTACTCAGGTTAAAATCGGAATATTAATCTTCACTCACGATAAAATATTCCAAGGGCACTACAACCGACAACGAGTATGGTCGCAATTACAAGAGCATTTTATAATCTGTGCTGAGATGACCAGTGGTTGATCACCTTGAGTGATTCTGTAGTGTGATTATGTTACGAATGTTGAGCATCCCACCTGTACGCCTACGATTGGCTTAAATTATTTAGTCGTTAGGACAAGGTTTGTATAAACAGTTGATTGTTAGGATTTGGCATGCTGAAATTCTTAGTAACGATCATTTAATTTGCAGAGGTAAAAATAATGTTTTTACTAAGGGGCTCTCAGATATGAAAAGTTAGTTGTTATATTATACGTAGTATTAAGTAGATAGTTGGTCAACTAACGGCCAAACAAGGCAAACAGGTCGGTATACGACCCAGAGCAACAGCCATTGATAAAATGTTGTGTATATAGATACTTCTTGCAGATTTGTGGCGCTTTAGAGAGTGAAATCATTGTTGTATCAAATCAACTCTAACATATAAATACATAGACCTAGTCCTCTTTAAGGAAAATTCAAATAGAACATGTAAAATTATACCTACATACATAAAACCTTATTCCTGCTACTCTAGAACCAGTTTTTAAAAAAAACATCATTATAATATTCAACATTTTTGCCTCCATTATTTTTTATTTCGCGACATAAGCACCTCAATGGGGCTGTCACGATATAAGGTTAAGATCACATTAGAGCAATAAGCGTTTTTTGCAACATTTTTAAATATAATATGTGACATGATTACCACTTTCAAAATGTGTTGTAACTCATGTGCAATGATTCTGAAATCGCAAAAACTTGAGATGTAAAAAAGTTAAATGGCCTGGCCGTTAATCTAGAAACCACTGTGTCGTTTGCTGATGCACGTTTTTACTGCTACTTTGAAATATTAACGTATAAAATAGTTGACATACGTAACAACATATACTCCTTTATTTATAAACGTTGCTTAAGTAGTGATTAGCGACGGTTTAACCATACATTTTGACGTTTAAACGTCACTTAAAAATGAATCCCTATTTCCCTTGGTCACGTCATAACTTGAGAACGACTTTACTGATTTCATCCACCTTTTTTCTTAAAGTTGTCTAATACTTTGTAGAAGGTAATTACGTAAAAAAAAAATTAAGAAAGTTGCTTCACGTGGACGAAGTCGCAGGCAAAAGCTAGTAGTTTATAAATAAACCCCTTCTTTAACATATAATACATAAAGCCAGCAATTTATAAAATTCTGAATAGGTCGTATCAAAAAGGCTCTATACACCAGCCGGTTTATTCGATAAAATTCTCATCTTCAAAACATAGGTGGGGTGAGCTGTTATTCCGCCTGATGCTAGGGATTGACACTATTGACAGCCCACTTCACCTAAGTTTTCACGATAAGATTTTTTCAGAATAGATCAGCAGGAATGTTGATTAGCCAAAACACAAAAAATTCACGTGAGCTGAATAAAACAATAGTTATTTCATCACAAAAATATTTACTCATAACCACGTCACAGTATTACAATATATTGTAATACTGTGACCACGTGGTGCATTTATATTAAATGAGTCAGCGAGAAAATGCTAATTAAATAAGGTGTGCCAATGACGGACAGCATAAGACCTTACGATTAAAATTGTTGCGGCGATATGAATCAACTGAGACAGGTACGGTACCTAAACATGCTTCATCATTGTCACGCCCAAGAACGTTGGGAACAGCTACCAATGTTACCTGATGACGCTAAATTATTATATAGCCGGTCTATTCTGTAAAAATCACACCTCACCGGCCGGTCCATTCTGTAAAAATCTCACTTCACCTAAGTTTTCGCGGTGAATTTTGTACAGAATTGATCGGCTGAACTCTGTACTAAAATGTATTTTTCTTTATTTGTCTATATTAGTAAACCAAGATGGCGGTGTTTAGATTTTGGGAAAATTCATGTCTTTAATTTGGTTAATTCGAAGTAGTTTTATACAATTCACATTGTTTGTGTTTCTCACTAAGATTACCACCTGTTTATTCTAACTCATTACCTCCAGTCGACTCTACCTCGACTCTGCCGCCTTCAGACACTTTGACAGACGATAAGATAAGAAGATTATCGTGATTTTCGTTCCATGTTTGTTTACCAAATGATATATGAAAGTAACGTAAGTTCAAGGACCGTAGTTTGTTTACAAAATTAAGATATGTAAGGTAACGTTCACAATTTTGTTACCTTCGAGGTGTACCTACAACCAAGTCTTAAGAATATTCTATGAGAAGGACACAAGCATATATAGTATGTAGGTACTATGTACATATTTCTTACCGTACACCGTATGTATAGGCAACCAATTAAATACCTTTGTCCCTACCTAGGTTTAGTGGGTCAGTAGAGACCTTAGGCTTTGCATATAACCTTTATTATCGAGTTAAGTAATGAGGAGTGTCTGAAACCTGTTATGTAAGATATTTACGAATTGGTTTCACGCTGAACACCTGTTTTATATATAGTAGCCATAAATCACTTGACATTAATTAAGAGAAATTGAGGTTTAAACGGGTTATTGAATTATTATTTTACAAGTTTGAGAGGAATCATAAAAAATTAATAAAATACAAGTCCTTCTTTACTAATTAGTAGCATAATGGTAGCAGTAGTGTTTAGTAGGTAATGGCGAATGATACCTTCCTCCTGTATCTATTAATGGCTCTCTATATCTATGAAAAGCTGTATGAAAAATGTAACGCAAAAGTTATTTATTCATAAGTAAACAATCAATGAGCGTAAGAGCAGTTCTGCACTGCATCCCTATACGAGAAATGTTAGCCCGAACTTCAGACGTTTCAAAATTTCATCTGAAGTAGCCATAATACTATTAGTCTGAGGAGTTGCGCACTAGATCCGAACTCTGTCCGTCCGAATTTAGAACATTCCCAATTCGGATTGAACTCGAATTCAGATCGGATACAGTGCAGAACCGCTCTTAAGTTATGTACAACTCCGACAATTGCGTTCAAACATTAAATCAAAACAAAAGCAAAATCAAAGTTCGAATTCCAATCTAACAAATAAAAATACAATGACAGATCTTTCCGCTCCGCTCGTCACAAACCTCTGGCCGTCACGCTCAGTTTGCGCGGCAACCGACCGTGTCTCACCACAGACAAGAAAACCCTGATATAGTCCAGATATGTTTAATTAATAACAGATTTCACCTAGTGATTAAATCATATCGCGCTAATTGGTGATATGAATGAATTTAAAAATATTCTTAAATTGTTTATGCTACGATTCATGAACAGAATCAGCAGCGAGGCGCGCATGTGATTTCTTTTTCTTTTTTTGCTGTGAATGTTGTGGTATGCAGCCTTGTCAGTCGTGAAAAGTTTATGTAACATTAATAGCTTTCTTTCTACATTTTATTTACATCTGTAATACAATTACGATTTTATTATTTGTGAAGTTTTGTTCATATTATCATTCTGGTAGACAATTACATTAAATTTATAATTGTACTTAATGTGTAAAAATGATAATTATGTTCAAAACAGTAGATTAATAAAAACGCCACAGAAAAAAAGAATTAAAACACGAGAAAAGAAAGAACGTCGTATTATAAAATCCGAGACCATAAAACGGAATATTAAGAAGCTACGAACGTTGATTTAAAATTTAAATGAGATAAAAATTATTTGCGTAATAAGTTATTTTTTACCCAAACTAGTTTTTGACTGGTTTTCACTGACTTGGGAAAAAAATAGCTCTGTTGTCCAAAATAATATTCAACAAAAATGTTGTTAGGATGTCACATTGGTCACGAGACACGCTATTTAATAGAGAAATCCTGGAATTAGGTACATAATGATAGCCTATTCAAGCATCCCGAATAGATTTTCAAGTGGAGACACAGAAACACAGAAACTCAAACTATTTAAACCCATAAAATGCCTCAAACTCAAAATTATTTGAAGCTACGTGCTGTTAACACGTGGAAATCATGCCGACCAAAATTTATGGACAGAAGTCTATGGAATTTTCCTAATTTTTCATTAAAAATCGAAGCCTATAAAACCTTTATTTACAACCACTAAATCAGTCCTACTTTATGTTCAAATTACATAACACATTAGAATTTCAAATGATGGTGATTTGGCATATTTTAAAATATTCTATGTTGGATTTCAAGTTTCTATACGTGATTTGTGAGCACACCCAACATCACAATAATCTTTTTTTTTTTCGATTATATTTATATGCCCATAGACTAAGGAGCAATAGGAACACGACGACATTTTTTTGCTTGACTCTAAGCGCCTATAATAAAATAACCTTCTTGTTAATCTGAAAATGGGTAATTTTGCGAAAACTGAAAATTATCTTTACAAGTCAAGTGACAAAAACAATGATTGACAGACTTCATTATTCTCAGCAGATTTCGCACAAACGGATCCAATAAAAGATAGATAAGTACTCTGAGATAGGAATTTATTTAAAAAAACAATGTTATTTTTCTGGTATGCAAATAATTATAATTTACTTGTATAAATTAAATTAAATTGCCATCTAAAGGGTGTTATTATTACTTATATTATGTATGGGTAGAATAAGTATAAAATATTCATGAATTATCATTAACATTTTACTACACTTTTTTTTTTATCTCGGCACCCTGGGGCCCCGGACCTTTGAAAGGCGTGCCAGGGCCCGAAGCCAACTCGCAGAGGCCCTTTAGATAATTTTTAAATGATGAGGAGGCACCAACCGACGATTATCCCTGTATGCACCATGCAAGTGCACCCAAGGACAGCCCCCGGTTGGTGCAGGCCTATTGCAGAACATGGAAACAAAATATACTGGGCTATGGGTGTGGGTGGCTATTTACTATTTACTACGCTCATTATTACCGACACAAAGCTGGTAAAACAACGCCATTTATTACTCACACACTCTAATTTAATTTTTGGCAATAGCGGATACAAAATTGCGAATCATGTTGCTAATGCTTCATTATTCTAAACATTAAACTCCGGATGTAAGTAATTTAATCCAAAACTTGAACAAATAAAGTAGGCGGTAATGTGGGTCACAATTTTTTCGATTCAGTAATTTCGACCGCAAAGGAAACCGCACGATATCTTGTATTACAACTTCTATGCATTGAAATAATCCTTAAACCACAATCAAGCGTTACCTTCAGTGTAATTCGCGCCATTACATCTTAACAACACTAATTTTACCGACCATAGACAAACCATGACCAATTTCGTAAATAAACACAGTGTGGAAATTACTTATTAGTTCCAGAAAAAAATGTTTATCCTTATTTCTTCACTCGGTTTTAATAGGTAAATCAAATTCGTGTCTAATGGTTTTACAAATGCTATGCTTATAATAGCGAAACAATATTTAATTAACAAATTACCTAGGTACCTACCTATATTATTTGTTGTTGTGTTCTTTGCAAAACACACAACTTTGAACTTTCTAACTATTAATAATCCTTAATTTTGATAGACCTGTCAATTTCCAATAAAGCTTTCATTGAAGTTGGTTTATACAATTTATTATAGATACCTTCTCTTGTATAAATATTGTGCAATGCAAAGTTCAAGCTAGACTTTTGCATAATGTTCCACACATTGATAACTAAAAGGATATTGTGACGACGTTACAAATAGAAATACAAACAACGCTATAGTACGTTTTACGTAGTAACTCCATTTAGCAATAAACAACATTCCATTCAGGTCGAGTCTCAGAAACTACTCAATGCAAGAAAACCATATTACAAATAAATAAAACAAACTTTACTAACCGTTTATTTTTTCCACAGGCTCCAAATCGCAGTTTCCTTCGCCGTACAAAAGCGACCGCGCCACCAGACACAACGGAGACAGAATCCTCCACAGATAAAACAGAAACCACCACAAACAAGTTCACTAGACGCGGGAACTCCAAATTCAAATCGCGAAAAGAGGCTGAACTCGAGAAAAAAGGTGCTACTGCGAAAAACGAGGTTGAAAACGCTTCGCGTCGGCCATCTTTCAACGGCGGTGCGCGGCGTAGTGAGCGCCCGACTCGCAAGTTTGTTCGCTTGCGGTCTGGGGGGGCAAACGGTGAGTCCGGTTTTGCTCTAAGCTACATTTATTATTTGTGTTTATTTTCTGTAGATTCTATCACAGTTTCCATGGAAAGCCGAAGGGAAATTTGCGGTGAAGCAGGTTGCTGGTTTACCTACAGAGCGCGATTTGACATTGCTACTATACTTTCTAAAACGTTATAAGGGTTAGCTCGCACTTCATTTGCAGATTAAATATTTTATTTTAAATATTTCCGCATCTGTGTAGACAACTTCCTCGCAGATTTTATTTCAGGTAATTTTCAGCAAAGCAAAATACTTTTTAACACCCTACAAACCAGACTTGTTTTTCCACAAACTCTATAAAACAAGAATGTTTACAAATCACCTCGTAATAATATACTATTTTACGTAAGTTTTAAACCATGTTAAAACAATCGTAACTTTTCCGTTGGAGCCCTGTAATGGAGTGCAAATCGAAGGTCGCTGCGATTGACTATCGTCACGATTTCATGGAGTAATGATAGCTGTAAGTGTTAACTATAGACTTTAGAAGGGAAGACCTGGAACGTGGCTTACTGATGTAGGAATGGATGAAAAACTGCTCTTACTAGGTAACTATTAAGGATTATAAGTAGCTCTTGGAAACCAATAGGCCAGATTATTTATCTGGGATCTCGGATTTTGTTGACTTACGTTCTATTTGAGAAGGCTACTTATTTGCACGTATGAGTAACGGTGGAGTTTCTTGCCCATTATTTTCCTTACGAAGACTACCATTGGGAAGGGGCGACTAGAATCAATTCTATTTCACTGTAATTTTTGATGTTCAAAGGTGCCTTTTATGTGCCTATTTGAAATAAATGATTTGACTTTGACTTTGCACATTGGGTTAGCTACAGACGAGGAATGGCAGCGATTACCTCTTAAAATTGAGTGGACCATCAGTCACTAGGTACAGGCAAACAGATTCAAAATAAAGTAGACTTGGGCCAATAGTCATTAGTCTTACAATAAGATTATCCTGATCGTAATATCATCTAATGCAGAAAAGTTCAGCTGTGCGCATGTTTGGAGGTCATTCCGTATCAGCAGTGGGCGGCAATAATGTAAGCCCATCGTCATAATCCTATGTACTTATACATTGTACTCATGGACCGCCCACTATCAGTAACAACAATAAGGTGTCTGATTTGTTGGGTGTTGCCTACTATTGACATTCACATCACATCAAGAGCTGTTTGATATCTGAAAACATACACGTCGCATTGGGAACCTCCTTCTTCAGTTGTTTTCATCACGCCAGATCCTCAAAAGCTCGCAGTTTGATAATTTCATTATAACACATTTTATCTGGGCATTACCTTCAGCAACACAAGAAAGCAGTAATATTAACTACTTTAATAACAAAATCAGTACCTCCTTTGAACAGTAGTTCAAGCATCTACGCCTAAAAACAAACAGTGACAGTAAAACTGAACCCCATACTCTATTTACTCCTCAAGTTCCAACATAGTAAACATAACGATACATCACTTTCACCCATAATGAAATCACCTCTCTCTCTCACCTTTGACCAGCCTTACATAAGCTGGCACCATAGAGCATGACCCTAACTGTAGAGCAAGAGAAATCGAACACTCTCACTAGATGAAAGCCATGTTCCATTATAGAGTTAACAGCAGTGTTTTATTGAAATTCAATTTCACTGTCAAGACCCTTAATACTAAAATATCAATTAGTAGGTAATCATTCCCCGTAGGGTACAGGAACGAACGAGCATCTGATTTATTTATATAATTTTTATGTCTTTGTTTCGAACTCTGAATCTCTCTGAAAACGTTCAAAATCCACTCGCAGTCTCATCTCGGCGACAAACAAATGTCAAAAATGTAGGGAAATTAGAGGTATTTTTTACAGATTGAGACTGAGATGAACGTTCTTAAAGTTACGAGAATTGCCCCTCAGACCTCTTCGTAAGTCAAACTAACTTTAATAGTACTCTTTTTGATGAGTTTTCTCGTTAATATTCTGAATCGAGCTTTCCGAAGATCTTTTCCAAAATCATCATCAGCAACTGAAGATTTTCAACACTAATTAAAATATTGTCAGAATTGTACAGGCGCCAGCACATCAACCTACTTACTACAATCTGTCAAATTTCTTTAATAGATTTTCAACATTATCCCCGAAACCCCCGATTAGTACCCGAAACTGTCAAATTTTCCCAACCAACCAAGGTTGATTGGGAAAATTTGACAGTTTCGGGTAGTTTGACTTGGCGGCCTAAAAAGGCCACTTTGGCAGAATCATAATAAGATAACAATATGAATCATATTAAAAATCGTAAAATGGTCACAAACTGACAATTCATAATATGATCTGTGTGCAATTCATATCACAATGAAATAACATTTAAACTGTAGAAATAAAAAATAAAAACCAATTTGATAATAACAACTGTAATGAAAAATTTACCGATAAAATTACGGTTTTTATTTTTTTCATGCGGCAATTTTTACACCAAATATGAAATGAAATTTTATGAGAATATTAGAGGAATTGCTAATAATCTGCTGGGATTTCAGGAAATTAGCTTGGCTTGGCTTGGGCTTTTAGAGGCATTGCTTAAAGGGGCCTTTTTAGGGCCCCTGTTGGCGTCTGTCTGTTAATTACAAAGTGTGAGTTATCGCATATCTACTGCTCAAATAACTCACAAGTTCACGACCTCTCGATCGCCATCATAAACTTTCTAGGACTTGCTTTACTACAAATTACTACCTACTTCTTTAGCATAACAAGAAAACTTTTAAAACAAGTTTAATAGCAAAGCTAGAAAACGTACAAACCTTGCCTTGTTGTGCCTTGAATTAATTCATTCATTCTGAGTGTCATCGAAAAAAACGACCAAAAACAAAATATTTGTTTACGAATAAATACGATATCAAAACGGACCGCTTGACATCATCGTATTCAAAATAAAACACAGTAAGAGATATATTACAAAACAAAACAATCAAAAAGATGAAAATATAAGAAATAAAAAGACAAATTATGGCAATAGGGTCGACCCCAACATGCACTTTATTCCTTTAATGGAAATCTGTAGGCGTGAAATGCAATCTTTTACACACCTCTATCCGTGACCATTTATCAGATACAATCAAGGAGCATTGCTAAATCTTTTCCCTACAATAAAACAAATTATAGAATTATTAAACGCATATCGGATAAATATACGTATTGGGTAGAATAAAATAAAAATCAAGTATCTATGCATTCCAACCGACTCTAAATCCGCTATCATCAAAGAACCTTTGAATAATTTTGAAATAAGAAAACTACACACTAATGCAGCCCTAACATCAAAAAACAAATCAACCCATGTAGCCAGTACTAAGAAATTAAATAATCTAAGGGCTGATATTTCAATCGACAGATAAAATTTACTCGTGAAATAAAATTGACGTCTGACAGAATTTGTATGGAAGAACTGTCAAAAATTCAAAATTATTCCTTGGACCAAAATTATCTTGGACAAATCAGCCCTAAAACAAGTATCCTGCCGACCTAGACTCAATAAACATCTGAACATCTAATGAATCCATCTTTTCAAAAAAGGAAAATTCTACCAACTTTTAAAATAGCCAGCCCTACCATCGAATAACAAACCAGCTCATTCAGCCAGTACTAAGAGCTAAAATAAACTCAAACAAGTACAGCCTAGAGCTACGACCTAGACATTCCGGGGACGTTGTCCTCACTAGCCAGTGCCGTACAGACCTCCATGGAGGTCGGTCGCCTTTACAGATGCCAAATAAATGCTAAAATTATCATTTAACTATGTATAGTAAGTAGATCGCAGTGATGTCAGACTTGTGGAGATATGCTACTTTATTTACATATTTATTGACTAGAATGTTGGAATGGGTCTTGTAAGAGCCTGCCCACGCAAATGTTCGGATAAATTGTTTTGTTTGTCTCGTGGTCGTAAAGGTAGAGGCGAGGATATGACTGAATGCAAAAACAATTAATTCTTAAGTACTTATTACAATTTTACTATATAAATTAACACTAGCTTTTTTCCACCAATTTTTTACGCTACGCATCAAAATTACAACCAGTCAGTAGGAGATTTTATGATCCTTTTAGAGCAGTAACTGTCCTTCGACGTATTTATTCGACTAAAGGACTAGCATACATATTTTATGTGACCAAGATCATGTCTGGACTTTAAAAGAGTCTGTGACCTCTTGAGTTTGTTTCGGCCTTTCTTCTCAGAGTAGTCAGATAGGAAACGCCGACCACATCTAGCTTATTTTTTTATTTTTTATAATATGACGTGTAAAAGTGATTCCGATATCCTATGTACTGAATAAACGATTTAATTTCATATCTATTCTTTGTAAAAAAGACACATTTTCCGCTTCTTACCAATGTGTGGAATCATCCAACCAGTACAAAAATACAGCTCACTCGCGTTATTAAATCAGCTAAATATTCAATAAATATTCAAATTGGTTTAATAGTTCAGTGTGAAACAGTAACTGGCACACCGGTAGCGGCGCGTAACTAAATGACGTTACAAGTCCAAGATCACGCAATGCTCTGAGGAAAACTTGGAGGTAAGATGAAAATTCTTCGTAAAATATATGGCTGTTAATATTGGAATTGACTGTCAATGAAAGTAAATTATAGTGGAAAATTGTTTTATTTAGTAGTGAATGGAATGTCTGATCTTATTAATAAATAAAATATCTGGCAGTGACTGCCATCTAGATGTGGTGTAAACTGTAGAGCAATCACGCGATTAAGACCAATGTATTTAAACTGTCCTTGCGGTCGACAGGCCGTGAATGTGATGACTATTCATTATTTACTTCTTTCTCATAGACCTTGTTAATCTGACTAGCACCTTTTTTAATGATTTGAAAGTCTGGAATAGGATTTCCGCTGGAAAAAATGAAGATGGAGCGACTACCATTGAAAGTAACTATAATTTTAAGTCGCATCAAAAGACGGAATGCTGAATTGTCGAGCCCAAAATACTTAGTTGAAAAAAAGCTAAACGTATTATGTTCTGTGTCTTAATTACGTGTAGTGAATGAAATTCATTCAGAACGTATTAAGTGCGTCATTGGATATCTGCGATGCAAATCTATAAATAATGATGATATCCTGCCGGCCTTGTATCTTTCTCCACATCTTTGCGTTTCCTGTCACGAGTTTTCTCTTTGCATAAAATAACGAGTTTTGCTCACATTAGCGTGCACCTTATCCGAACATAAATCTAGTTGTACACGAAGGTAATTTTATCATAAATCTCACTTTGATACACTGAATATTTTATAAGCTGCCTGATACTCTGAAAAGTTAGCGAGTTTATACAACGCAAAATCACTTTGCTATCTGAAAAAAATAGTGAAATTTGGACTGAAGGTCAATTCCCGTAATTAAAAACGTTCAAAATCTAGTCACAATCTCATCTCAGCGACAATCACTGTCGAAAACTTGAAAAAAAAGTAAGGAAATTAGAGGTATTTTTTAAAGAATGAGGCTGAGATCAGACTGTGCGTGAACGTTCTTAAAATTACGAGAGTCACCCCTCAGATCTATCAGTCAAAGGCAAACCTCAACTTCCACGCTTGCCAGAAGTACCAACACACGTGCCAATAATGAATATTTATTTCATTCAATTACAACAACAATTTGCTAACTAACACCAACTCCCCGTTTGATCCAAAAATCTTCATGTAGCTCAGAGCTCCACCTCGACAGTTTCTAATATATACGATCTAAGAAATCATCTTCCAAATGCCACGTTTTATCTTCAATCCTATACGTTGACCCTCCATCAGCCACGGCACAGTTTCATATGTAAATACTGTGAGATTTCAACTGATGTAATCTCCTGATCTTTCGTCACCCACGTGGCGTGTCAGGCTTAAAACAATAAAGCCTAAATACATAAAGTGATGTCACACTGAGGTTCCCATCGCACTTTCCACCTAACAATGGGTGCTTCGTTATGTAAGCGGCCTAATGATGCGCCCGCGCCGGGTCTGTGTGTTGACCCAGAACTTTCTCCTGTTATAACAATAATAGAACTTGTGAAAAATATGGCACGATCGTATTGTAGTAGCTCAAGAGAGTGTTGACTTGGTGGGATCCTAAATTCAGCACCAAATCAAGAACTATAATTTCTGCTTAATAATAACGTAAATTCATTTCAAATTAGCACGATCTATAAAAAAATATTCCATACTGTGGGGTACATGGCCCGTTCAGTTGGATGTTAGGTTAGGTTAGGTTATATGGGCTTTCAAAGTACATCAAACATTTCTGATACCAGTAGTAAGTCTGTACTATTGGGATTTATGAGGCTTTAAGGAGTTTGCTTTTATTAAGACTGGGAACTGCCGATGATTAGTATTTCAAAAGCTATTCCCAAAATATTAGGTGAGGAACTGCAAAGTTGCCAGTCTAAGGATAGTTCCTCCGTGGATCGGTGTGTGCTACGGAACCTTGTCCAAAATAAAGCTGTTTAACCGCATACATTGAAATAATGATGGCTGGTGAAACGATCAGTTGCATCCATTGTTTGGCAACCATTTGACCGTGAACGTTTTAACATCTGCCTGCTAAGTTGACCAGCTCGAAATGATTTGTTCGACTCCTCTGAAATAGCTGGTTTTGATTACAAAGGCGGTTGAATGATGTATTTATTTAGCAAGTTTGACAGGGTCAAATTAATTATGATCTTTTGTAGCAATGACCGCGAGTTCAATATTTTTTACGGTATCTACGTGCATTGGTATGTGTGCTTCTTTATAAAGGTATAGTAGTGATGTGTGTGTTTATAAGATTATAATTACTATTGCACTATTGCGTTTTACAGGCTAAATAAACACAGATTGTACGCATTAACTTATCTTGCAGCTTACACTGTAGGTCTTAATGTTTTTGTGTTTTTGCATGCATTAGTCTTTGAGCCATTTTCTCACGCTTTCGACTTTTATGTGTATTCAGCATCTTTATTTCATTCATGAGGAACACTTGCCATAGTCGTTACTCCTGAATATGCTTCTATTATGTGAGCTTAAGATTCTCTTACATAATGTCATTACCCAAGTCTTATTTATGCCTATCACAATACCAATCAATTTAGCTCCATTTACATTGAATATCCTCCATTTACTTTCCATTCACAAAATAAGAAATCTGCCTAGCCTTTTCCCAACTATGTTGAGGTCGGCTTCCAGTCTCACCGGATGCAGCTGAACACCAATATTTTACATGAAGCCTATTTGACCTCCACATCCTAGTTACTGGGTGATAGCCCTTATCAAGACTGGTTGTCAGATTTTGGGCTTCTGACGGCCCGTAATGACTGAAAAAAATCCCTGAATGGCAGCCGGGCTTAACGTGCTTTCCGAGACACAGCGATCTTGAATAGTCTTGATATGTAAAGATAGTCACCCATCCACGGACCCACCGCGCTAGACCAGTACCTACGGCTGTTATTACTTAACCCCAATACCATCCCATTAACAGTTCACAAAAATCTTTTCCTTGCACGAGGATGCTAACACAACACTGATTGACACTTTCATACAAATTAATTTGTATTTAACACTGTGTGTTTACAAGCACTTATCTCTAGATCTTATATTTCCATACTCTCTGCCAAGGCCCCGTCAACACCGTGACACCATTCTGTCACAGATGTTAGGCTAATTGTCATGTGTAGACATAGTCCTACTACCTGTTCGGTGATTAATTTATCTGTAGGCATTACATAGTATTAACTCATTTGTTTTTGTGGTAGTGGGTTTTTCCATAAGGAATTTATCAGTAGCAGGCTGCAGTCGGGATTTGTGTTCTGTTTCTGGCAATAGGCTCGCTCCTTATTACATGAGATTTAAACATAACTGACGAAATACTGATGGGATTACAAGCGCGGTGTCCTGTTATTTTTTGTTTAAATATACTATCGTTTGTCTACTGCACGATCATCCGAGCTAAATCCAACGTTCTGATAGAAAGGCTTTAAAAATCCGGATAAAACCGGATGTTGGCAATCTGCGTGCTCACATCAAACAATGTCATGTGAGTATTCCGGAAATACAGCTACCTGTCCTGTGTGAGTATTCCGGAAATACAGCTACCTGTCCTGTTTAAACTAAATGATACACGGAACATGAAATCTATGCTAATAATAAAGCTGAAGAGTTTATTTGTTTAAACGTGCTTATATCTGGAACTACCAGTCGGATTTGAAAAATTGCGTTTGACAGCCCAATTCTTGAGGAAGGCTTTAGGCTATTTAACATCACGCTAGGACCCTTAAAAGTCGAGCGAAAACAAAAGCAAGAACACTAAGCGAAAACGAAGTAATTGGGGAACAAGAAATTTCACACGGACGAAGTCGCGAGCAGAAGCTAGTATGAAATATTGGGTAGGTAGGGAATGTAGCTGTATCTGTATATGTATGTATGTATGTAGTATCGGCTCACCAAGCCGGATCGAATCTTTGATCGAAAAATGTGTTGTCAAATCTCATGCCTGCGGTTGTAAAGTAAATTTGCTCAACGATGAAATCCACTAACTGTAACAGTCTATTGTAATTTACTGATACAAGATAATAATAACAAACAAGCATTAATTGAAATGAGATTAGATCACATAATTAATCAAATAAGTAGATCTTAAGAAACCGTGACTGCTGCCACTCAGCCAAACCTATTTCAAAATACCTATAGGTAGCTTTTTGACTCTGAAGACCTCCGTGTGACGGAAACACACCTCTTTGCCCAACACCATTGCCTAAAGCTTGCACTACACTACTTGAGAAGCTGATCGAAATTAAGCAAATACAAGAGTGTAGAAGGGCACTTCGGGTCGTATCGTGCAACCTCGGCTCGCCTCGGGCGGATTCCGATCGTTTTCGGTTTTTGCACCCGAGTCAAAGGACTCGAAGTATCCCGTCGTTCTTCGAAGCAATTTCGCCAGTAGTCTCATCATCATCTGCTTAGCGTTTTCCAACTATGTTGGGGTCGGCTTCCAGTCTAACCGGATGCAGCTGAATACCAGTATTTACATGGAGCGACTGCCTATCTGACCTCCACAACCCAGTTATTGGGTAACACGATACTCCTTGGTAAGACTGGTTATCAAACTTTCGGGCTTCTGAGGACCCGTAACGACTGTCAAAGATCCACGAATGACAGTCGGGACCAACGGCTTAGCGTGCTTTCTGAGTCACGGAGGGGTCTTGATATTTGAAGATGGTCACCCATCCACAGACCGACCGCGGCAAGCGTAGCTTAACGTGATCGATCGACCCGTGCGGCTGTTAGTACTTAGCCACAAGCCCCTCCTCACGAGTAGTGTAGTGCAGGTTTAATATTTGACGTCATTATGTCATTTTCTTCATTGCAGCCATTCGTGTCGCAACACTATAAACACCGGCTCATCGTATCGTCGCTCGCGTGAGAGTAATCGCAGTAATTAACATTTCTTGAGCAGTTCCTATTCGCGGCTGATCTATACGGAAACTAAGCGTTGCGCAACCGTCACATTTATTGAGATATCGAGCTGTTAGTGTTTACGTGAGATCTTTACGCGATGAAGCGTTAAAATTGTATTTCTGATCTATTTTAGCAACTACCTAGTGTTTTTATTTAATTACATTTTAGTCAAACAAAGACTTTTCTTTAAACACTATTTGCCATCAAAAGAAAAAAAAAATAAAGTAAAAGTTAGTATGGACAAAAAGACTTGCATAGGAAGATCACAAACTAAACAAATATTTTTATAGTTAAATATTGCATTTTCGTATTTAATTCTTATTTAACACTAGCACTCGCCCCGCGGTTTCACCCGCATAAGTTTCGATCCCGTGGGAATATCGGGATAAAAAATATCTTATATGCCTGGTTATAAACCATCTGTGTGCCAAATTTCATCCAAATCCGTTCAGTAGTTTATGCGTGAAAGAGTAACAAACATCCATCCATCCATACAAACTTTCAAGTTTATAATATTAGTAGGATTATATTCAACATTACTTTTAGTTTACCTACCCTAAAAAATAAATTAAACAAAAACAAACTAAACTAAATACAATTAAAACAAAAAACTTAAGTATAATATTTATATAAAACGTCCTGAACGAGACCAAAAGGCTCCTATCTCAGCATGATGCTAAGTCTGTTAAAAATAAGTGTCGCAGCGCTGCTATTCTGCACCCTAATTGCGAAACAAACTATCAATCACTATTTAAAGCATTTTGAAGTATATTGCTAATCCATTGCTTCATATGTTCGAAATGTGTTCAACAACGTAAATAACGCAATGAATGTTGTTGAGTTATGTAGTCAAAAAAGAAATTTAAATTTAAAAAAACCCCCGACAACGTGAAACCCTATAAAAAGAAAAAAATAACCTTGAAATTATGACCCTTCGTAAGTACGTATGAATTTTTTTGATTAAATGTTGACCAGTCGGGGGACCGCTCTAATTATTAGCCAAACGTTCTGTTAAAGTTTAAAATAGTAGCGGTGCCCCGACAGGACAATATTTAATCAAAAAATTTCATACGTACTTACGTAGGGTCATAATTTCAAGGTTATTTTTTTCTTTTTATAGGGTTTCACGTTGTCGGGGTTTTTTTTAAATTTTAATTGAATTTTTTATTTCATGCTTTTTGTAGGGACTCCTTGTTATTTCATTTCTTTTATTTTCTTGCGTTTTAAGATTCAGGTAATTTGGTATTTACTCAGGTTTTTTGTAATTCGCCATTTTGTGGTAGTGGCCATCTTGGATTTGAAATGTGTCTTAGTGTATAGTATTCTACTAGTCAAGCCCTTTCATTTGATACCCATATTGAGGGAGTTGTGAAAAACTATGTAATCCGCCATTTTGTGGCGGCGGCCATCTTGGACCGATTTTCATCAAATATAGCTAAGAACACTCCCGACAAATTCACCTTTCAAACAAAAAAAAAACAAAGTTAAAATCGATTCATCCGTTCGGGAGCTAGGATGCCACAGACAGACATACACACACACACACTCAGAGACACGTCAAACTTATAACACCCCGTCGTTTTTGCGTCGGGGGTTAAAAATGAAAGCCATTGCTACTGTTAGTGTGTTACGCAATTATCGATTAGTTTGATACATGAGATCCATTCAATCTATGCTCCTGCCATTGTAACGAAATAATTAGCCAGTATTTCCTCCAAAAGTTCTAAACTATGTAGCTATCTAAATCATCAGAATGTTTCTTTGGTCACCCGAGTTCAGCCAGTAAAAACTTAATTATATTGTTAAACAAATTATATAATTCCGCAAAAAGCATACCAAATCTTATTGATTCTGGAAATATCTCCAAACACGAATCCGGAACCACATAAAAATTAAAAGCATCAATAAAATTCAATACAGCTTTAAAAATTCGAAAGTCAACCACAATAACCACAAAAACAAACATCAAAGAAGCCAGACAATCTTTAACAATTAACCACACTTTAAACCTACAAAAAACTTGAAAGAATCTGCATAAAACAGCTCTATTCTTCTCGAAAATCTCAGCCAATAACAACCGCAATAAGTATACAGAAAACAACTAGCAATAACAATAGCAATTATCAACAGAGATGAGGTGAAAGCGACCGGTCAGGTGGAACCGTTCGCGATAGCAACTCACTTTCATTGGCGACACGTAATACTTGCGAGACTGATGTGTATATGGCAGGTTATAGGAAAAGACGTCGTTGGATGATTACGAAAGCATGGGTGAGCCCCGATTTACGAGTTGTAGGTCGTAGGTTCGAACCCAGGGAGGCGGTTTACTTTGTGTAATTTATTTCACCATTGATGGGGTCCACCGATGGATGGGGTCTCCATCCATCGCTTTCCATCAGGCGTGATCGAGGCTAAGAGCAGGTCCATTCAGCATTTTTTTTTTATAATCACCACCCTTGACAAAACGGTGAAAGAAAACATCGTGAGGAAACCTTCATGTCCTAGACCAAAATTTCGAAGTCATAATGTGACATCTACCAACCCGCACTGGGCCCGCGTGGTGGATTACGCCCACTCCCTCTCACTGAGAGCTGGCCTGTGTCCCAGCAGTGGGAACATTATAGGCTGACTATGCTATGGTTGGCGACCGTCCTTTTAGGCTAATGGTCGGATCAGGCAGGTCATCTCTTCTTATCTGGAATTTAGAGTCTTTCTAGGTAATATTTTCTAGTGAATTAAGGTACCTACATTGCTATGGAAACTTAGAGGTGATACCGATCCTATGAAGCAGTGTATCAGTCACCGTATGATTGTGAACACCGTTAGTTTATAATCTATCTCGCGAGATTGTAAACTGTCTATAAATTGGGTCAATAGACCCCACGAAGACCCAATAGACGTGATTGGGTCAGGCACGTTTCACAATTTTACGGGTGATAAAATCGGATAGATGTGAACCCGGTTAGCGCAGGTTCGTTCAAAATTGGTCAGTTTGCCATGGACAGAGATGGATTATAAACTAACGATGTTCATAATCATACGGTGACATTCTATTGTTTCCTAATAATATAATGTTTGGACTTTGAAAGAGATCATGAGCTCTGAGTTTGTTTCGGCATTTCTTCTGAGGGGTCAGTCGGCTAGGAAATGCCGGCGCGATCTAGTTTTAAAATATTGACTAACAAAATATTGACGTGTAAAAGTGTCTTAAAAGATCTACTTACATAAATAAGCGTAAATAAACATTTCATCTAATTTCATATAAATTAAAGTCACTTTCCGTGTCTGTCTATGTGACCGCATTGTTCTTCTAAACACCGCAACGGATATTGATGCGGTTTTCAACATCATTTAGAGAATTTATTCCGAAAGGTTTATGTGTATAATACACTATTTAAACTTAAACCGAATAAAGAAATCTCAATGTTCTGTCAAGTCGTGAAAACCGTGCGAAGCCGGGCCTGGTCGCTAGTTGGAAATATGATGTAAAATTATGAAATTAGAGTGATAATCGGGAATTATAACGAAAGTTAGTAGAAATTTTATCCGTCCGTAAATTACAGACTGCAGCTGTGACGGATTGAGAGAGTTCCAGTATTACATGAAAGGCTGTTGATCGAACTAAGTGCAACGCTGGCTAGCAATTATTTTTAGAATTTGGATTGTTAATCTGACTGTATGCCTGATCCATAACAAACCCTTTTATTCTTTGAAAACCTTCAGAGCTTTCAAAGGAACGCGTTACCAAACCAAATGCTACGATTTGAAAATATCTCGACAATTTAATATCAAAACCGTAAAAAGTGCCCCTTTTATGTCTCTATTGTGCACAAAGTTCAATAAATTTAAAAAAAACCCCTGTATCCACTATCATCTTGATGGCCCCGTGGCTAAAGGTCTCGACTCTCATGGATGAGGTTGTGGATTCATATCCGGTCTAGTACCATAAATATATTTTTCAATTCATATGTATATATGTTCTGAAACTATTTATCTAGGATATAACAGACATCGATGAAGGAAAGAAGAGAAAACCTGGATTTATTAGTAAGTCTGTAATCACCAACCCGGCTTGAGCAAGCGTGGTGATCAGTGCTCGTGCATGTTCTATATGAGAAGATGCCGTTGCCCTGCACTGGGACAATAATAGGCTAGTATTATTATTTTGATCTTACAACTGCGTCAGTCAATGAAGTTCGCGCAGCTAAATTTGGGGCCAAAGATGTTTGAAATTCTTGCCATCGATACGCTAAGGAGAAAAAGTAAATACTGGTATTCAGCTGCATCCGGTTAGACTGGAAGCCGACCCCAACATGGTTGGGAAAAGGCTGGGCAGATTGATGGACGCTAAGAAGCAGAAGATTATTATTTTTATATCCACCGCTATGTACAATTGTATCCCCAACACCACCCATTACTTAGTTTTTTCAAACAATAATGATGAATGTCGCAAGATCATTAAGAACACGACATCATCTGTATCAAGGTTGCCCCTACGCATACAGCCTGCCAGTCTGTCGCGCAATCGTCCCATAGTTACAAAGGCGTGAGAAACTAGACCGAGCTCATTGCACTCAACCCTAATAATGAGTATGTGCTCATGTGGGTTTTTAGAGGAATGTCACATGCTTAGATGAAGAAATACTACATTTTCTCTCGTATCGGCGGGCCACGTGGTGAAAATATCTATAAGCCAGTCAGCAAAGTAAACAACAATCTAGCCAGTCAAACCTTCTACGGGTTTGACTAGCTAGATTGCGTCGGAAGTGCAGTCTTCTTCTTATTAGATCGCAATTTTCGATTGATAGCAATCTAGACGAGGGCCCAGAACTACGCAGCGAGTTTGGCGCCATCATTAGCGTCCAATAATTCCTGTAACGGCAACAAAGCACGCAGGACACGGTACCAGCTGAACTATTCTGTAAAAATCTTGTATCACGTGGAATGACAGCTCACTTCAAGTTTTCACGGTCGGTGAGATTTTTACAGAATAGATCGGTCGGTGTCTCATTGGAAGCACCCACGACACTTGAGGTGCTTTCGTATCATGCGTTGGTAGAACTATCGTTGACGCCGCGTAGACGCTACACTGGCGTCGCGCGGCGTGTAGACGTGATTATATGGCGACTAAGTTCACATAGACGCCGCGTTAGCGTTGCGTTTGCGTTTAGTAATCGTTTGACGAATGCCTACGCTACATGCGAGTGCCTTATGCAATATATATAAGAATGTCGTGTTTAACCACGGCAGTTATCGTCAAAATGTGCTGTTCTACATAAAAACGCGACATGAATGCAAACCCTTACAATTCCCACGCTCTGGTAGAGCCACGCATACGCCATGGTGTTTGAATTAACTAGATAACGTTGGGAAACGCGTTAACACCGTGACTTTCGACAGGTTAACAGTTACGCCTGCATTTAGGTTTATAGGATTTGAGATCAATCATTGTCATGGTGTTGCGTGATGGTCTGATACGTGCGTTTTAATTGCAGTGTGTGTGATGTGCGTTTTTACCTTGCAGTCGTCATTTAAATGGCTATTCAAGTGATGTATTTATGTCTGTGCTGTGCTTATGAGCGATTACTTTAGCAAGTATTCGGCAGCTGTCATTCGTGGATTTTTGGCAGTCGTTACGAGTCGTCAGAAACCCGAAAGTCTGACAACTATTAAGTGGGTTGAAAGGGTCAGATAGGCAGTCGCTTTATATAAAATACTGGTATTCGGCTGCATCCGGTTAGACTGGAAGCCCAACCCAACATGTAGTTGGGATAGGCTAGGCAGATGATGATGACTTTAGCTAGTCATTTTTATTTATTCAGCATTGGAAGCAACTCGCTCTCGGGGGTCAAAAGCAATGAAGTAAAAAAAACGGGTTGCACTCCGGAAGTGCCGGCAGAAGTGAAAACTTGAATATTAACGTTGTGCATTTTTGACATTTTGGAATGCTGTCTACTCTCCCTCCGTCTTACGAATTTTCGATCAGGTCACGTGTCCTCACGCGAGCTCCGTCTTACGAATTTTCGATCAGGTCACGTGTCCTGACGCGAGTTTAACATTTTTTACCCATCACAAAAAACTCTCCCTCCGTCTTACGAATTTTCGATCAGGTCACGTGTCCTGACGCGAGCTCCGACTTATGAATTTTCGATCAGGTCACGTGTCCTGACGCGAGTTTAACATTTTTTACCCATCACAAAAAAGTGCACAAAGCCGCTAAAGAAGTTTTCACATCAAAAAAGCCGTTGGAAAACTAGTATATTTGTGAATAATGTCGTTGCCTGGTGATCGTTCACTGTTGCTTGCTAAGAAGCATCACAAAATTTAGGTTAACCTAAGATTTAGTTATTTATTAAGTACCCGGTACCAGCAAGTTTCACATTAAAATTTATCTTTATAAAGTCAGTTAACCAAAAAAACTTACTGTAAGAAATGCTCTACTGTGCGAATACACGCGTCCTTCCCATATAAGGATATGTAGAGCTTTAACTACCTGATGAAGTAACGAACTACATAATAAATTGAACTCGATATTCATTCGGTTTGCTTACACACGATTACAAGATTACATTAAATAATTGCTCTGCACGTTGAAGTAACGAGGTGTAACAGACTTGAGCATCTGAGAAACCGCGAATCGTGGTAGGTGCCATAATTACATACCACACTTGGAAAATTGTTTTTGGTTGTAGTGGTAATAATGTTTTGTGCTTCTGTTAAACTGCTAACACAAGTCTATGAAAGACTGCTGCTGATCTTCGTTTTAACAATAATACCATGAACTGCAAATTAAACGCTAAAAATTAAAGTTATGATTTGCAGTTGTATCTTTATTAGTAGCAGGATGCGTTTCTTACTTTTTTTGACCAGGTCATGGGTCGTAACCAAATCAAATCAAATGCAGGGGTATATACAGGTTGTCCGGAAATTAATGGATAACCTCTTAAGGGGTCATTGTAGTCATCATTATGAACAACTTATTACGGTCCCATAGTAATAGTTGTTCATAATGATGAATACAATGACTCATCCATTAATTACCGGACACCCTGTATAACGCAAACAAAGTAATCTTCTACCAAATACAATTGAAGCGATTAACAATAATGCTACAATATAGCAATTGATCAATTACTCCCACCACAATCCCCTCGTCCATTAAAACCCGACTGTTAAAGGCAAAGCTTTGATCAAAACTACAAAACAAATCGGCCCAAATCTCATTTTAACCTTTAAATTATCACCAATCAATTTTATTTCAATCTTCAGTACCACACCAACGAAGAACAACCTTCTTTGTCAACCGTACAGCAATTACAAAAGTACTTAACACCGATTTTTGACCACACATTTCTCAATTACCGTACAACCTACAATTATGTGGGTAGTCAGGTAGTCAACTACCTACGGCCACGAATATTCAGTGGCGTGTCATTCATCAGTAATGGCTACCGTACGATAAACTTTAATTGCTTAAAGTGCTTCTTGTTAATTACTATAAGATTTGAAGATTATTATGTAAAAGTTACGATAGTGTTGGCTGACTATCTTGTTATGGAAAGATGTACCTAATATATTTTTGACTTGGCGTTTTTAGATTTTTGTATAGAATTTAACTGTGCATATTTTGTGCGTTCTATGGTAATTACACATACTTTTATGGTAATTACTTACTAGATAATTAGTTACCTACATAGCCTTTTTCATATTTAAAATGTGAAGTTCGAAGATTTCTTTGAATTTCTAATCGTAACCGTTTATTTACTTAGAAAGTAGCTACATAAAATAAAGGTGCTTAGAAAACTTTGTAATCCCTGTACAATCTACCTAAAACTAGACAAGAAAACATTGAAAAGATGTTGATGAAGAATGAAAATTGTCATAAAATATAATAGAATTTAAACCAAGCATTATAAAGAAACACACAATCTCACACCTCTCTTGCTTTGGCGTTTAAGCTGATTATTCCTAACAATTTCTTTCTTAAAAAGTTATGTCTTACTAATCGCTATAGGGAGACGGCTACTATTTGTGTTCTTGAAAGCGTTGTTGTGTATGTATGTTTTGTTTAATTTCAAAAGGCTGTTATTAACCTGCTCTACATCGGTGCATCAGCGTTCTCAATTCCACCGCTACCTTTCTCTCTCACCCTGATCATAGTAATACATGTTGAAATGCTCGTGGCTGCAGAAATTGGATCAAATTAATCAATGCTACGCGTGAACTCGTCTCAATATGTCTTGAGAACGAGCGCACGTTGCGTCATCGAAGCTGCCTTATTTGTAGCATAAGATGCTATTACTAATGAAATGCTCTTAATTTCTGTGTCGTACATTCACTCACGACTATCTTGTCAGTAAACTGTCTTGGTAAACGTCGCGTCGAATCGATTACAGCTTCAATGCGGGGAGGAATCAATCTGGTAAAATGAATCGGGATTTTGTGTTGTTGAAAACTAACTGTTCCAGTGAGGTCTCATGACACTTGGACCTCTAGTACAAACAAGTTTGCGTTTCTGAAGAATTTTTCCTATTCAGTTTTTTTAGTGTTGAAAAAATCGTTAAGAAGACAGTGATTCAGTGCCTGCTTTGTTTTTGCCGTTTATCACAATATTATTATTTTTCTGGCATAAAGAGCCATGGTAAATGTTTCTTCCACTTTTGAGAAAACTTATCATAGGACCAGTGTGTCGGAGTTATTAGGTCGGTTGCGGGCCTAAACAAAAAAATAAAAACACGAGCAAAGTCCCAGTAAGAACTTGTCCCACAATCCACACTCTAAATAAATTCAAACGATACATTGTATCTGTCCGTCCGGCAGAGCGTCCGGCTATTTCACGGTCTGAACCCGAACAATAGACCACACTTGTTTGTTTTAACTAATGTCTGCATAGACCTTGGAATTGATGTTTATTTTGCAAACTGAAACTTGTATGCATCATTTATGATTATGACACGAGATATGAATGGGTTAAGTAGAGCTTGAAAACGTATTAACACTTGTATTTCGTGTGTTAGCATACTGCAAGCTAGGACAATGCATATCTACGTTATGATAAATGGTTACACATGGGTTCAATGGACGCTTGTGAAGAAATATTGCGATAAGTAATCACCACTCTTGGCTAGTAATAGTTTAGAATTAGATGCCGCCGTCGGTAGCCGAATTCTGGGCCGACTCCATTTAGAATGACATCAACACGCTCAGAATAAGATCAGTGCCCTAATTGCGTAGGTACCATACTATCAATCACAATCTGAATCATTTTGAGGGATATGGCTAATCCATTGCATGTTCGAAAAATTTGTCTTCTCAACAGCGTAAATAAAGCAATGGATATTGTTGAACTGACAAACAAAAAGCCATTGCTACTGTTAATGGGTTACGCCATTACCACGCAGTTACTATCCCATAAAAGGACTGCTGCCCATTGCCACATCCATGCGCATGCGCATGCGTGCCATGTGCATGGACTGATGCACATTTACTATATACTATATTTACTTTATAGCGCTCTAATGCAAAAAGCATTACAAAATGATTATTTTTTTCTGTGTCTGTCTCCTCTTACGCATTCACAAGATCAATATCAACTCCAGTTCTCATCTTTGTGAATAAATTACAATCAACAATTTACTAACCTTCTATTAACCACCCCATCATCTTTGCAGCTTCAACAACAACAACATCAACAGCAACACCCCTATCAACATCGTCATTATCAACGATAGTAACTCGACGTCCATTCCGCGTGACCAGTCGCCGTCGAATAGTACCCTCTACAACTACTACAACAACTACAACTACAGCCGCTCCTACAACTACAGCCGTGCCAACTACTGCTGCACCTCAAGCGGTGACGAACGCGTATGAAGATGAAGAGTCGCTACAGGACATTGGTGATATCGGTAAGCCAAAGACTGAACCAGTATTTTTAAATATTTTTAAGATAATGGTATAAAAGTTGCTTTAGGTGCTCTGTAATTTATGCCTCCTGAAACGTTTTCTTTGCACAATCTCGCAGACACTAGTAGTGTTTGCTTAGCACAATTGTCGGACAGCCGAACTACTCCCGTTGTTTTTCACCATCATTAATAGTCCGATGCAATATGGTGCTTCCGTGTTATATAGTCAGTCGCGTATACAAAACATAAACGCAGAAATACCGCTGAACATCGTAAAACAATAGATCAACACGAAACCTACCATTCTAAACAGCTACCTTTTATCTACCTATCAACTAGAAAAGTCTAAAAATACTCATCATTTTAACAGATGCTATCGAAGACCCAACTCTAGAACCTAAAGTAGCCAAAAAGAACTTCAAAGTCCAACGTCGTCCTCTAGTCAATTTGAAGGATGATACTAAAGACCAGAACCCTTCAGCAACCAACGAAGAAGAGAACAAGAGACAGAGCAAGAAGTACAGCGCGACCATCAAGCAGAACCAGCTGAACGACCTTCTGAAGCTGAAGAGTCAGGAGGAGACGTCTACGGAGAGGAAGACTACTACTGCTGATGGTGAGTTCATAGATGAGGCTACAGGGGAGAGGACTGTGGCATTAAATACATGTTGTAAGGGACATAAACGCGGCAAATTGTTACCACGAATTGTGCACATGATAGTAGGCGCCCCAGCTTAGAAAATTTTCGTCAGTTCAAAAGTCATCTGGTTCATACAAAAGTGTAATATTGACACGGTCACAAAGTAAGGAACAGCTGTTTAAGTTTTTTATAACCGACGAATTTTTTTTATTGCTGGTGGGTCTTGAGTCTAGAATCATGTACTGAAGTCATGGTAACAGTGTGAGCGTCGATGTCCCTTACACCCTGTATATTAAAGATATAATTAGTAATAAATATTTTTGAGACATACACTCCTTCTTTCTGATAGGTATTAGAATGAAGGTATAAGCACAGCGCACATTTAGGTAGGCCGCGAAGCATTGCAAAAGTATCCCTACATCACTATCGCACACTTCAGGCAGGCCGCACCGATGGCTGAAGAAGAATACAACAAATTACTAAAAACTCCGCACCAGCACCTTCTCACGTACCTAGCTAACACATAAAAGGCACCAAGGTTAAAGTACTTCACAAACTCACAATACAATGCATTACATTACTCTTTACAAAAATTACAATTCTCTTTCAGATTTCAGTGCCGAAACAGCCCTAGCAATAGCAGCTCACCAACTAATCACAGCACCAATACCGAGCATACCCGACTTCGAAGAAGATGTCAAACCGACCAGAAAGACTCAAACCACCGTAGAATACAAATACACGAGCCGAGAGTACAACGAGTACACAGACATCAGCAGAACACCTACCTATGATGAATATCAAAGTACGCCAATCTATAGGGGCATTGGAAGCTATGATCAAACTACTTCTTACAAAAACCCTACTGACTACGATACCACTAAAATAGCAACTGGCTTCGATACCACTAAAATAGCAACTGACTTCGATACCACTAAAATAGCTACTGACTTCGATACCACTAAAATAGCTACTGACTTCGATAATACAAAAGAAGTTACAGACTTTGATACTACTAACGTAGCTACTGACTTTGAAGCGCCGAAGTTACCAACAACATCAGCTATTTACACGAATGATTATGCTCGAGCAACTTCTAATGAGCCGTTCACTTCAGAATTTGATGCTCCTAAAATTTCTACTACCACTTATGACGTTCCGAAATCAACAACCTTCCCTAACACTGTGAATACAGCGAATACTGCAAACTTGGAGTTTATTCGAACCAATCCAAATGATTACACTATTAATACTTCTGCTTATCAGCTTCCTGAAGTCACTACTACCTTCAGTCCAAGGTTACCTTCAACTAACTACCCTAATACAGTGACAAACCAAGAATTTGTTAGAACGACCTTCGGAGGCTCATACAACACAGGAAGTACCTTCAATTCCAGAAATACGTACCTTCCGAAGGCAACTGCAACGAACTTCCCAACTAACACAGTACCTTCAGCATTCGCTCGAACATCCGCCAACACATACCTGGAGACTTCAACAGAATTAGTCTCAAAGACATCTCCGACTTACGTTCCTAAATTCCCGTCAACTGACTTCCAGAACACGATAAACCAAGAATTTGGTAGAACTACACTTAATTCTTACGATAATACGGAAACAGAAGTGAATGCCCATAAAATTTCTTCAACTTTAGCTGCTCCAACCCCGACGAGATACTTCGAGAGAACGACCTTCGCAGATACACCAACTGAGAACTCTCCAAGAATTTCATCAACTTTCCTACCAAGATCAACAGCTACCACCAAGTTCTCAAGAAGCGGGTCCAGGTTCAATAAAGCTTCAACGAGTGCTGCTCCCACTGAATATACTGCAATCCAGAGGTCTTCAACTCCGAGATTTAGGACTGAGAAGCTGATACCGGTACCAGTAGAAAATACTGGTTACTCTACGGTTTCGTATACTGGACCCAGTCAAGAACCTTCGTACTTTACCAGGGAATATCTTCTTGAATCGCCTGTTACTAAGACGTATGATGGTAAGTGAAAAATTGTGATTGATCATTTTGTAGTCATTTCACTCATTGTTCTAGTGGACTAAGAGTCGCAAAAAGAATTTAAATTGTCATTAACTGACTAAAGTTGTTTTTTTTTTTTAGCATAGGACATACATCAATTCTGCTACCAAGCATGCATATTATCTTAGTCATATAATGAATGAAACCTAGGAAAAGAAAATGTAGAGGATTTTAATACCATCCCGTTTCTGCAAATCGATAAGATTTGATTTGACGAATTGTTTTTCACCGTACTCTTTCCTCAGACGAATACCAATACCTCTCACCGATCACCACCCCACAAACGCCCGCGACCGCCCCACCAACAAGAAAGATCATCAGAAAGAAGATCCAGCGCAGGATCTCGACCACTCTGCGACCCACCGAGCCACCAACTTCGACCACGCCTGTACCGCGCCGCCGAATGCCCGCCAAGCAGCCGTTCGAGAAGATTCCTAAGGTCCCCAAGAAGACGTACAGGCCGATAGCGAACTATGACTACTATGATGATAGTGATGAGAAGGTGGCTGTGAAATACGTGGAGGGTACGAAGATTGTGATGCGCGAAAATGGTGAGTAAAATTTCATAATAATGCTAGTTTTTTTGGGAGAATGCTATAAAGATCTGCATAGTATCAGACAACGATGAGCTGAAATGGAAAGTGTCTGTAGCTGCGTACCTGTGTGTGAAGACGATGACAAAGGATCAAAACCAATCACATGCTTTAGGAAGAACCTATTTCCAGCAGGTTCTTCGTAAAGCATATTCTAGCTGATGAAGTGGTTCTAAAATTGGGACAAACTTATTATGTATCTTTAAGCTTCCATTTCTGTCTTTTAACCGGTTGAATGCCGTAATTATGTCTCGCGTGGATCCACGTTCGGTTAATCAAGTCAGCTGATTACAGTCCCTACATGGACTACGCGCCCTATATCCAGACAGCGATATTCCACATCCAATCTACCGTCAAAACCTTCAAGGTCACCGATCCATATGTCTATGAAACCACATACTATGAAAATTCACTTAACTCACCTCTAATTTCTCCACAGGTCAAATTGAGTGCCTTGACATCGGTAACTTCCCTCATCCGAAGTCTTGCAAGAAATTCATCTCCTGCGCCCGAATTGACAACGGATCCCTCCTAGGATGGGAGTACGTCTGTCCCAAAGGTCTGAGTTTCGACCCCGTGGGAGGCATCTGTAACTGGTCTGCAGGTCTTGGCTGCGATGAGAAAGACGTTTGAGAGAATCCCGGAATCGTCGTGGTTCATAGAAGAATTAATGTGAATTAGGATCAAATTGGACTATTTTTACATGATATTTTGAGGTATTTAAAAATTTACTGTTAGTCTTTTTCTAAATTAAAAGGAAACGGTTTTCAAAATTGTATAAAGATACGAACGATTTTTTTTAATCGAGTTTTTATTTCAAGTCTAAATTAATTATAGTTTTGAATACATTAATTTTAGAATGTGAAGATTACTTGATAAAATACAACGAAAAGAAATGAATGTAAATAAATAAATAAAATTGTGATTTTTACTATGCTATACCTACTTGTTCACAAAATATTATGTATTGAATTTAATTTCACATTTATCTATAAGTACTTATTATTTCAGTCTTTTATTGTATCTTATATTAATATTTATGTGATGATATCAAAAATTTGTAAAAATCTATGTGATATTTAACAATCCTGTATCGTTGACTGAACAAAAATAAATTAAATTTTATAAATAAAATATTTAAGAAAAAAGGAGTAAGCACAAGTGTGGGATACGATCTGATTGATCTGACAAAATTTTGTCATTTCCGTGACAACTTTTTGTCAAAGATACAAGATTTTGTCATTAGTCATTGCATTCTTTTGTCATTTGCTGACAAAATTTTGTTAAAGACAAAATATGACCTGAAAATTAAAAACAATATTCAGTTTTTTTTTTCGCTAATGCAGTTGCTCCTTTTAATTATAATTCTAAGTCAAAACCTGGTACTTTTGTATCAAATTTGTACGAACACTGCCAATATTATACTCGTAGACTAAGTTCGTATACAAGTGTGGGCCCAGGCAGAGAGAGACCCTGAATGTACCCGCTGTTGTGGATTTACTACATTTCAGAATGTGCCTTAATTATTTTACAATTTTAGCTATAAGATTATTGAGACAAATAAAATATTAAAATTATTGTTTTGTTTTTTTTAAACTTTACCTACCTAATTTGTAAATTCAAATGACGCACGCCTTTAGTTCCTTAGTAGTTCCCGTAGTCCTTTCGTATTTTGGTGTCCTAATACTAAAATAAAATACCTAATGGTGCCGATTCTCTTGGACAGACGCCAGCACATGAAGCTACCACAATCCGTCAAATGTCTTTAATAGATTTTCAACTTTATCGCTAAAGCATTAAGGTTCAAGGTTGATTGGGAAAATTTGTCAGTTTCGGATAGCTTGACCTGCTGGCGTCTGTACACCGAACTAAACTATCACTAAAATTCCTTACTTTTGGCTATGAAAATCTTAAAGCTATTCTGCAAAAAAAAAACCTGTAAAAAAATAATTTGGCAACTACAATCGAATTTGACAATCGCGACCACGTGGTACTTGTCTGCCTACCCCGTTTTTTTTTAGAACCGTAGGTGCGCAGGAGTGGCTGCCTCGACGTGTTTTATATGGAATTTTTCACTTTTTGTATGGAATATCTAAAAAAATATTACCTACATGTTGAGTTTAGGGGTTTACGAGTTTAACAAAGGGGGTCCAAATTTTCATTATTTTTGCGATCGGACACACCATTTTCGAGATATAAGCAAAATAAAAGATACAGTAGGTACTGTTTTTGCACTCGAAGTTACGGTGTTGGTGTGGATTTTAGTTCATGACAACTAATTTCATCCCACACCTTTTTAATCGCGGTTAAAAATAGTCAGATTTAGTTAGACAATCAAAATTTTAGATGAAAAACGTCAAATTCTGAATTATAGCAAAATTTCCATTTTCAATAGATTAATAACTCGGTGCCATCTTAGTGCCGTCAAACTAAAAATATACATTAGTTAAGTTGTGTCACTTTAGTCAATTTCAGAATGGGAAATCGTCGTTTGGCAGGGATACCTACACTACATTTTGGTGAATTTTAGTCTAGTCTAGAGGCATTTGTGACAAGAGAATCGGCAAAAAGCAAAATAACTGCGACTAACTTGAATGTAGAAAACATGAGCACAGAAAGTGAACCTGGCAGAGCCGGATGGTACGACCAAAAATGAGATTGACTTCATTATGTCGACGAAGAAGCAAGTATTCAATGATGTCTCTGTGATCAACGCGGTGAAAACCGGAAGTGATCACCACATGGTAAGAGGCACATTGAACTTAAATATCAAGCTGGAAAGATCTAGACTGATTAAGTCTACGCTCCGCCCAGCACCGATCCAAGTCCAAAACCCTGAAAGCTTTTACCTCGTACTTCAGAATCGAAATAATAAAAAAAATCGTACATAAGAGGATCAATATACGATTAGGGGATCAATTTTATTAAATGATTCCCATTAAATTAAAAGTTTGTACAGAAAAACTGAACGTGGTCGAATCAGAAATGAAGAGATCCGCAGGAGAACCAAGGTAACCGACAAAGCCCGAAGAATTATCAAACTTATGTGGCAGTGGGCAGGGCACATTGCTCGCAGAACAGATGGCCGATGGGGCCGAAAGGTTCTGGAGTGGCGACTGCGTACCGGAAGACGTACCGTTGGAAGGCCTCCCACAAGGTGGACCGACGACCTTGTGAAGGCCGCTGGAACCCGTTGGATGCGAGAAGCACGGAACCGGTCAAAGTGGCGGTACTTGGGGGAGGCCTATGTCCAGCAGTGGACGTCTTTCGGCTGCAATGATGGTGATGAGGATGACAGAAAAACAGTAAAATATTCAAAATTATTATTTCTCGTATATTATTGACGATTGAAAATAATTATTCAGGATTGAAATAACACTCAATAAATCTAAAAATACTGTTTATTAATAACTATTTACAGCGTCCTTTTACTAATATTAACGTATCCTATACCGACGCAGGTCATCTTGATCTTGCTGGCGGGCGTGACCTCTTCATCATCAGACTCGTCGTCTCCAGACCCTGAGCGCTGCACCTCTAGCTTGAACATCACGCCGAAGAACTCTTTGAGGAGTTGCAGAAAGGTTATTGTGTAGTCTGAAAGGGGGCCGACCTGGGAGATAGAAAATTGTATTAATCTTATTGCCTATTTAGCCTACCTTCGGATAAGTTCCAGATAATTAATTCAGCAGATATAATAAGTTTATTTACTTCAACAAAACTTTGAGTATGTACAATTCTTGTGATTTAAGTCGAATTAAAACATGGAATTTCGCGTAATACCGTCAGGCCACAGTAAGCCAGAAGTCAATGAACGCTTCAGTTTTTTTTTTGTTAAGTTTAATTATTGAATATAATATTTAATTAAAATCGGAACAGAAGTAACATAATTATGTATTTACAACATTAACTATCAACTATTATAGGAAATGCTAAAATGCAGTTCATCTAATTATTTTGTGTAAATTTTGACAAGGGCGCCGATTCCGTTGTTCACAAACTAAACTTTTAAGTGCAGTGCATCTTTTTCTTTCTATTTCATTAAGAAAGGGACAGAAGACAAACATTAGTTTAGTCAACGTGTAACGACTGACGTAATCACGTCTAAACTGTCTCTTACGGAGTATCTTAATTTGACAGGACTAAACTGCATGCACTGAACTTAAAAGTTTAGTTTGTGAACTAGGGAATCGGCGCCAGTGTACAAAAGTGAAAGTTTTAATGGACTATTGTTGTTGACCGTACCTACCTAACTAAAACTGTATGGGTGTTTTTTAGGGTTCCATACCCAAAGGGTAAAAACGGGACCCTATTACTAAGACTTCGCAGTCTGTCCGTCCGTCTGTCTGTCACCAGACTGTATCTCAAGAACCGCGATAGCTAGACAGTTGAAATTTTTACAAATGATGTAATTCTGTTGCCGCTATAACAACAAATATACTAAAAACAAAATAAAAGAAATATTTAAGGGGGGCTACCATACAACAGACGTGATTTTTATAGATAATGGTACGGAACCCTTCGTGCGCGAGTCCGACTCGCACTTGGCCGGTTTTTTATTATTGACTAGCTTCTGCCCGCGACTTCGTCCACGTGAATGTCGGCCCTCGCCTCGACCCATCGCGTCGTATCCCATCACTCCTCCGTGATGCTACTTTGTTTTCGTTTAGTGTTATTTCCGGCTTTTTTTTCATTTTGCCGGGCTCCTATGGGTCGTAGCGTGATGTTAAATAGCCTATAACCTTCCTCAAGAATTGCACTATCAAGTGCAATAAGATTTTTTTTTAATTTGACTGTTAGCTCCGGAGATTACCCCCTACATACATACAAAGAAACAAACAAATTCTACCTTTTTATAATATTAGTATAGAAGTATAGATAGAATGTTATGACTATCGAACTAATGATCCACCGCTAAAAGAGCCCCTATATTATCCACTTACAACTTAGATACAACTATAAATTAAACACTCACAATACATTCACTGACATCCTTCTGTCCGAGCGCCATCCACAGAGCACATAGCCACTGGAAGGACGAGTCCACGGCGCCGCCACGGTATACCTCATCCAGTAGCCGCTGAGCGCACTCCCGGCCTAGATCCTCGGGTAGTGTGATGTCACCAGTACCCACGTCTGTAGATTTCTGGAAGGAAATAAATAGTTATTGAAAATACAGTTAATGCAGGCATCATAAAAAATTGTTGAAAATTGTGTCTAAAATTGTGAAACGCCATGGAACTAGTAAGTGGTAGTCCACTTAGTAGTTTCTGATAGAAAGAAAGAAAAAGCATTTATTTGCGGCAAACATGACGAAGAAAAGAAAAAGAACATAAAAAAAAATAACAAGTTAATAATACTTACTTACGTATAGGACCGAGTTTCGTTCCTAATAAGAAGTATCTATTATTTCTTTTTGGCTTTCGACCCAAGGGGCGTATGATTTGCCCAGTTTCGCTTCTAAACTAATAATTATATTTCCCTATTCTGTAAGTTAATTACAAATAACAGTTTTGTCAAAAAGAGTTTAAATTATTTTTCTATGTCTATCATGTATGTATTGACAGGCCTGTTGGTCTAGTGGTTAGTGACCCTGACTGCTATGCCGGAGGTCGTGGGTTCGATTCCCACCCAGGACAAATGTTTGTGTAATGAGCACGATCATTTGTTCTGTGTCTGGGTGTAATTTATCTATAATATTTATGTATTTAGAAATATATAAGTATGTTTATCAGTTGTCTAGTACCCATAACACAAGCTCTGCTTAGCTTGGGACTAGATGGCGTTGTGTGATAGTTGTGGAATGTTTATATTATATTATTTATATGTATCTGTCATTCAAAATTTCAGACACGCTGCAACAATGCTTCTTATTATATTAATCAATTTTCTGCCCTTATTCCAATTTATTTGAGGTCGACGAAACATTCATTTAAGTATTCCATTTTTTTTTATTCCACTCTGCTTATTATAATATCAATTATAAATAACAAAAGGCACTTACAGCCTCAGCACAGTAGAAGGTCTTCTCATTAGTTTCAGCGACGAGACTGACGCCGAAGCCGGGACTCTTGCCCGCGTTGGAGCCACGGCACTGGTCCGTGTTTATGTACACGTCCGGGATGAAGTTTAGCATTACCTACAAATAACAATATCGTAACTCTTCACATCTAAATCGGTTTGAATTTAACTTATTTACGACCTTATTTCAACAACCGCAAAGTTCATCGTTTTCTAAATTGTTAGACAGTTTTATTTTTAACTGTTAGGGCAAACCTAACCCTGAGCCATATGACAAGACAGTATGTAAAGCAATCCAAGTTAGCTGCACTAGCTTTATAAATCAAGAGTTATTCTTTGCCAATAGAATCAAGGCTCCTGCAGAAAGGCGCGACGCAACAGCGTAACCCAACTTTAGTAGAACAATTTCTATTAACACTTCGTGGATTGTTCTACCAGAATCGCGGGGCACCGTCTCGTCGCGCCTGTCTGCGGAACCGTCAATCATAATATTTGTTTCATCTTTAAATTTTAACTTGAATGGAAGATATTTGGTAACTAAGTAGGTTTGTAGGTTTGTTTTGCAAAGGGTCACGGCTGACAGACGCAGCTCATAGCTATTAAGCTATCAATCAATAAGTTTTTTTCTAAATATTAGTTAAAACAATTATGTAACAATGCATCATCAATAAACTCACCCCCTTAGCAGCATCTACAACTCTGTTAGCCATGGTAGGCGACACCCGCAGCGCGTACACAATGCCTCGTATTCTCTTCACCAGCCCCCATTGATTCCACTGTAGAGGTCGCAGGCTGCGACGGACTGGACACTTGAATACTACCTCTCCGCCGCCGAGAGGGGGCGCGCCTGAAATTGAATAATTTATAAGATTAACAGCCAATTCGGGAAAAATAAATGCTCCATGTAAAATGTGATGGACTGATTGAGGAGCTCAGCAGTGCTGGTGTCGGTTGTTCAGTGGATGGTGTTTTTACGAATAATATTAGCTACGCTGATGACATAGTGCTGGGCCCCTCAATCAGTTCCGTGAGGTCACTATTGACCATATGTGAATGGTATGCAATGGCCCATGGGCTGAAATACAATGTTCAAAAGAGCGAGCTGCTAGTTTTTAAGGTTGGGACCAAAACCTACCCTGTTCCTTCGATCACACTAAATGGAACAGTCCTACAGCAAGTGTCCGAATTTAAGTACTTGGGTCACTGGGTCAATGAGACTCTAAATCATGATATGGATATGGATAGGGAGCGCAGGGCAATGTCAGTAAGGGGTAATATGCTTTCTCGCAAGTTTGCGCGATGCTCACGTGACGTTAGTCACATTTTTTAAAAGCTATTGCCAAACATTATACACGTGCAACCTGTGGAGCAATTACACTAAAAAAGCCTGCAATGCTCTGTGCGTCCAGTATAACAACGCGTTCAGAGGTTTGTTGGGGCTCCTGTGGTGGTGCAATGCCTCCGGCATGTTCATCGACCTCAGCACGGATAGCTTTTCGGCGGTTCTTCGCAAAAGAACGGCCTCCCTGTGGTCACGGGTAAAGGGTAGCACTAACACGCTTCTGAGCGTGGTGTCGGACAGAGTGGACAGCCAAATCATGAGGCATTGGTCGCTCATGCATGTCCAAAATAATATCTGATTGTTGCAACTAGCTTCATCTTCCTGACTGACCGACCCCTTGACAATTATTCAAAGTGCCTGTAATTGGTTTATTTGAAATAAATGCTTTGAGTTTGGTTTGAGTTTGTGGTCTAAGTTCTTGATATGAAAAAGTTGTTCTTTTCAATGGTTACTTTTTTGGATGTGTATACACACTCATTTTACACAGCAATAACTAAACTTGCATAGTAAGTGCACTTAACTCATAAAATCAAAAGCTGTATCTTTTTTAATTAAATTTTAGATATGTTTCAATTAGCTTGAATATGATATTAGTCACAAGGTACTCTATTCTACTACACAAGCTCACTCACCTCTCCTGACAACCTTTAACTCCAGTCCATCATCAACTAATATAAACTTCAGTAGCACAGGCAGGGCAGATGTCTTGATCTTATCTACTGAGACGTCCAGATCACTGTGTGTGACACCCTGGAGGACAGCATTCAGAGGCTCCTTGCAGAAGGGACCCAGGGCTAACAGGATTTCTAAGTAGTAGCCTAAAAGTTATAATAAAATTATTTCAATGGTTGCTTTTTTTGCAAAAGATAATTTTTAATATCTTTTATAATTTGTTTTGGATAAGAGGTATTCGTATAAGAGTCAGCATGTCGTCTCAGTGGCGGAGGTATATCCATGATCAATCTGAGAAACATTTAAAAAAGATTTGGTAATTACACTCATCTTTTGAGGAAAAGTGAACTTGGTGACATCTCTAAGGAAGTCAAAAGGGTCAGGTAACCATATTACATATGAAGAACCCACTTATATGAAGAAAATATGATAAAAATAAGTAAATACTAACCTATACCCCTCTGCGTACTACAGCTGTGTGTAACTTGCCCGCCGACCAATATCCCAGGCTGGTAGTACACAGAAGTACCAGTTTCACTCAGCTCCACCCTCGTTCCGTTCGTTACCTTGTCCAGAAGTCGTATTAAACTCACTTCATACTCCCGAAGACCCGGGTCATCATGCGTACTCCGAATCTCGTCTATTTTTATTGTACGACCACTAAGTGTGGCTAGCAGCAGTCTTTGGCGAAAGAAATTGCTGCCCTTGTATACAATTAAGTCATTATACACTGTCGCTACCATTTTATCGAGATTTTGTGTAAAATAAAGATGTAAACATTCGGCCAATTAAAAACACGTGTAGTGTGGCACAGAATAAAAACATACTCTAACTGTCACTGTCAAAATGACAGATCTCCATTTTTTTTAACGTACAAGGAATTTTTTAATATATCGAATATTTTATTAAAATAAACTTCAAATTACTATATAATTCTCATAAAAATGCCCGAAAATGCATACCGTAATCAAGTGCATCAAAAACAAATTGTCTATTGGTCTACCGTAACGAACGAAACGAAGAAGAAAATCTATCTTCAAGATAATAGCCCGTCCCCGCCTAGGGTATTAGGTGTTCTGTGAGCCCGCCTGTCAAAACAAACTTTGAGGTTAGATAATTGTGGAAGATTTTGTGTTTGTGTTACGAAAAAAGCTTACTTATTTCCTAAACGAATGATATAAGTAATCAATCATGAAGGTATCAGTTGGTGACGTTGTTCTACCGGGAGATTTCTCCGAAGAAATCGCTGCAGTTGGTGAGAAAGGTAAAGTTATCCTCGGACCAGGATTACGGAAAGAAGTAGACGGTATTTTTATCACAAAAGCTGGAACCTTGAAGAAACGAGCGCCAAACACGTACTGGGTGGACAACTACCAGAAGCGGTACATTCCAGCTCGCGGGGAGAATGTTATAGGCATTGTGGTGCAGAAAGCAGGAGATATCTTTCGAGTCGATGTCGGGGGCAGTAATACCGCATCTTTATCGTACCTGTCCTTCGAAGGTGCTACGAAGAAGAACAGACCAAAAGTGGTGAACGGTGACGTAGTATACGCCAAAATGCTTGTAGCCAGCAAAGATATGGAGCCAGAAATCGTTTGCGTCGATTCTCATGGGAAGAAAGGTCGTTTGGGTGTACTAGAAGATGGTTTCGTGTTCAAATGCTCCATAAATCTAATAAGAAAGGTATTAAATCCTGAATGCCCATTATTAAACTCTTTGAAGAATGAATGGCCCTTCGAATTAGCAGCGGGTATGAATGGTAGAATTTGGATAAAAGCAAACACTATGAGAGAAACCATTGCATTAGGGAATGCTATCTTGGGATCAGAGTATCTTAGCAATGATGAGATTAAAAGTATGTGTACTAATATTGCTAGTATATTGGCTGGACATATTTCATAACATTGCTATGATGCTGTATTATAATTTCTCTAATAAATATATAATTTTAGGCCAAATGAAGTTTTTTTTTTAAATTCTTATTATTAGAATCCTTATGCAAATATACATGATACCTTATTAAAGGCTTCTTCTCCTTTATGTCACTGGCACAACAGTATTTGAAATCTAGTTGACCCAAAACTGGCACTGTCACCGTGGCAGCGCAGAGATCACTTTGATTGCATGTTTTGGGACACAGCAGGATAGGAAGTGCAGCATGATTTACCACACAGCTCCACATCCATACTCTGCTGCTGTTCCGTTGAAGTAGTCCAACTTTACCAAGTTGGAGTTACACCTTCCTACTTGGGTCCAGATATGATTCAGGGACTTCCAAGTGGACCACAAATGGTTACACCCCCATACAGGGGGCAAAGAGCCTTCTGCCACAGTTTGCAGTTTAGAAAGTAATCAGCAGTTCCATGATAATCAGAAAGGGATTGTCGTTGTATAATTTGTCCATCAGACTTTGGATAATAGCCAAGAATTCTCCATTATGAAAATAATCATTTTGTGAATTTACTGCAATTTAACCCCCAGCTACACAAATACACATAATTGTTCTCACAGAGTACACATTTTTAAAGGGTATTTTGCATCAGGCTCAAAATTCTTGCCTGGTGGTTTAGAAATAAATTTTGTGATCACTTTTTATCCAGAGACATGTTCTTACAGTACTTTTATCTCACGAAGCGACACGCGCTTTACTTGTGTTTACCAAGTGTACAAACACGCTGTGAATGTGTGTGCGTGCGTGAAGGCGAATAGTCAGCACATAACACACACATACTTCCGACTTCGGAATTGTTTCGGACGAGAGCTCCTGCGCTTACACACACATTCACAGAGAGTTTGTACACTTGGTAAATAAAAGTAAAGCACGCGTCGCTTCGTGAGATAAAAATACTGTAAGTAGTAAATTAAATTTTTACAGTATGACATAAATAAAACAACAAAGAAACAGTGATTGGGAAATTTATTTTGGCAAATGCAACTAACCTAATCATTTCAAATCTCAATACATAATGTAAAACTACATCCATCTGCATTCCAACCATTGTTCTTTTCTAATAAATATATATTACAAATGGCGGGCGCCCCGCGATTTTCATATTTACAGTACTGCGTGACGCCACCGCCTCATTTTACAAACTATCATAATAGGAGTCGACTGACCAGAACAATTTTCCTTTATAACAATAATTTAGTAAACAATAAAATAATGAGCTGTTATTTTTCGTATTTTTTTTTTCATTTTAAATGATATTTTTTGCTAATTGATGATTTGATGACAGCTTTTTGTGACGGGTTTGAATGTGACCGAGAAGATTTTCTAAGATTACATTGATATACTAATTTCAAACAATTTGGATCCCCTCCATCCTTTATTCATTAACATGTAATGCATAACGAGCAGAGCTACTTTTTGATAATTTTGTCACAATAAATTAGCAATTTCATTGTTGTATATATAATTACTGAACCTCAATTCAATCAATTTCATCAGTTTAAACCACTCGAACTTTCTGCAGGACACTCCAGTCACATCTAAACCCGCGACATAGCATAAACATCGCCTGTATTTCAGCCTAGACTAACGATAAGCCTCTTAGCAACGATATAAGAAAGTGGTAACTTTTAAAAAGATACAAACTGATGCACTACAGCTTGAATAGTAACTATCAAGTTTAAAACCTCAACAACCTACGAAAAGGAATGTTATATTCTTTTATTTACAAAACATATTTGTCGTCGAACCCACATTTTCATCGAAATTGACGAATAACTCGTCTGGTTTGTACCAATTTGAGGTGACTTTTCATAACCAAAGGTATAAAATTATGAAAAATCTGAGGCCGTATAGGATAGTGTCAAAGACTTCATTGTTTCAATGTGGAAAAGACATGCTGCGACCTATCTAGAACAGCGTTATCTCCTTCTTTGCACCGATTGCAGACAAATGACAAAGATTTACCACTTTTTCCCCCCAACTCCAATAATCTCAGTAACTATAGCAAAAATTTAGTCGGTTACATTAAAATAAACTGTCGTGTCGTTATACTATGTAATATCAAATAAATTCGTGTCGCTCCGCGAGGGGACTATCATACTTTTATTAAGAAAATCTGTAAAAATAATGTAATAGGTATGAAATATGTCAACTCTTAGCCTAGTACAGACAGAATATTTTGTTGAATGCACTGATCTTCGTGTTTTATTGATATCACTATCTTTTAGACCATACAAAGTTTTTATTTCATACCTTCGGGACTTAACGCTATTGGTTATATATTTACCTTGTAGACATTGATACCTAGGTATTGCTGAGTTCTAACATGTAGTCATTACAAAAATAACTGTTTTAATTTTAATAACTAAATCTACGCGCTTGTTTTTAGATATATATAATATTGTTATAAGGCTTTATCTTGGTGTTCAGATCAGTGCATTCACTTTGACTGTTCTAAGCTGGAAAAGCCATTCTTTTTTTTTTTTGTGAGGACAATTCTGCCCTCCGGAGTCAATAACATGTAGATTAATTAGCGGAGTAATTGCGTAACACACCATCAGTGCTTTCATTTTGACAGTTCAACAACATTCATTGCGTTATTTACGTTGCTGAGCAGACAAAATTTTCGAACATATGAAGCAATGGATTAACAATATCCTTCAAAATGATTAGATTCTTCTTTGTCGTGTCGCTGGCACGACTGTATTTAAAATCTTGTTGAAAACTGCGCCACTTCCGCGATGTTGACGGTGGCAATGCAGAGGTCACTTTGACTGCATGTTTTGGGACACAGAAGGCAGAATAGGAGGTCCACGTGGTTTACGACACAGCTCCACAACACCCTACTGCCGTTCCGTCGAGGAAGCCCCACTTTACCAGGTCGGAGTAACATCTTCCCCCTTGTGGCCGATTAATATTGATGTGTTACGCAATTAGGGTGCGGATAATAGAGAAGCTAAATCCTTGTCTCCAAAAAGTGCTAAAAATGGCTTTTTTCACCAGAACAGTCGATTCATCGATCACAGCAAAATTGTAACACTGTACATATATTTACATTCTATCAACAAAGCAGTCATTTTCACGTTTTTTTTTTTTCTTTTTTTTTACTCGAGTTAATTATTATTTTAATTATGAAAATATAATTTACTCTATAGATTATTCAGAGATCAAGATTGTTTACTTACAATAGACTTTATTAACATATGTTACATTTTATTTATAAATGTTTACACTAAGTATCGAAAACCCGTTTGTTGTGTTACACTGTATATAACAAATTGTTATATTTTTTTGTTTACAATTTGGGAGGACAATTTCAGGAACTTTAAAGGGTCAATTCGAGAAACACAAAACGACTTTACGCAATACTGTATTGTTGCCTAACTTATGTCCAGAAATGGACAGCGATCTGTGTAGATCGCTCCAGCTTCGTCAAGAACTCCTATTTATAATATTAGTACAAGAATTGATTTATAACGATAATGTAAACAAAAATGCGATAATAAAAGTAACTTAGAACATTTTTACATTTTACATAAATTATGCGAAAGGGCTTTGAAGGGCCATGGTATACCTACCTGTCCAACCTTTTTGTTTATTTTTCAAAACTGCGGCCATTTTTTTTTTTTTTTTCATTATATGTTTCGTTTACATTGATGTCAGCTATCCATTTATAGGTTAAATTCGTGGCCGCCATCTTGAAAATAAAAACAAAATGTCACGACAGTAGGTATGCCAGGCTCCATATAAAAATCTTCAATCCCCCTTTGGACGATAATAACCAATTCTCACTCAATTATTAATTTAATAAATAACTTAGAAAATAATTTGATATCAAAATTGTTCTCCCAATTTGTTGAAGACAAAGAAATCTTTTGACACTTCAAATTATAAATAGGTATACAGTTTTTAAATAGTTATATTTATTTCATCGAAATAAGAGATTTGTGAGCGAATACTTTTGTGGTGAAAATGGCTAGTGTGGTATAGTTGTCGATAAGTCGATATTCGGTCCACCACTTTTATTTAATATTCTGATTTTGTCCGCATGACCCCGTCTATGTTTATCCGCTTAGTTCTTCAAAACTACGTCGATTTTGATTCGGTTTTCACTATCACTAAGAGAATTTATTTTGTTGGGTAGGTGTAAATCATAAATACATTTTCAACTTAGAAAAAGCACATAGATCTTGGATGTTTTGACATCGGTGTCGCCGCATCAGTAGAACGCACCCGTGTGAAGCAGGGTCGATAGTTTTGTATTTTGTTTTATCAATTTTTCTAACATTTTTGTATCGACAGAACAACTCATCATCTGCCTAGCCTTTTCCCAACTATTTTAGGGTCGGCTTCCAGTCTAACCGGATGCAGCTGAATATCAGTATTTTACATGTAATCGACAGAACGACTATACCACACTAACGACACTCTAAAATGTTTCACAATCTCCGTACTTCTCCGACCAGCACTAGGGTCGCACACACAGTGCCCCCGCGAGTCGCTCTCAGAACACCGAGTCGGCCGAGCGGGACAGGTGCACCGGGTGCGAGGGAGAGCGCGCGAGGCGCTTGCGCGGCAGCTTCTGCAGCGTGGTGAGCAGGTGCGGGAAGTCCGGCCGCTCGGACGATCGGTACGACCAGCACAGCATTAGGATGTCCTGGGAAGGGTAGAAGCAGGTTTTTTAGTTCTTGAATCTTGTGTAACATAAAAATTAAAGTTTTTAATAAAATTTGTCAGTTTGAATGGTCATCATCAATAGGAACAAAACCAAAAATGTTATAAGAATTTTAATTTATCTATTAAAAAAAAATCCTGGTAAAGTCAGTTGGCATTACCGGCACCATAACTGTATTTTTTTCTTTAGCCCATACTGTCCCACTGCTGGGTAAAGGCGCTGCTAATAGAGAAAAACGTGGGGCAGGTCAAGTCTTTTTGTCAATTAGCAATATTTATTAAAAACTAATAAATTGTTCACGTCAAGTTTGCAGTTTGTTAAAAAGACCTTAGTGAATGGGGAATGGGTGAATGGGAATCTTTAAGGATCTTTCTAAACGGTAGCTTAGCAATTTTTCTTTAAAATATAATGTTGCGCGCCACAATTAATGCCTGATACATGGTGACATTAGTTACCACTAGCGCCATCTAGTTTCGAATGGCTGAACTAATATAGTCACTGGCGCCATCTATTATCGAGTAGAGATGTCGATGCTGGAACTTACTAGAACTGTCGACATCTAGTCAGTTGGGGCCGGTATGTGTTCGAACATTCTAGATGTTTCTACAATAGAAGGTTCTGGAATTATCTGCGGCACTATATAAGGCCGGGACTAGCCGCGACCAATCAGACTTGGTTCTGCGATAGAAGCGAATACATCGAAAGCGATCTTCAAGTGCGACTTAAGAGCGATTGTGTTTTATAATTAGTGTGTTTGAGTTGTTATTAGTGTTGTTTAAATAAAGTGTAACTTTGGTAATTTTTATCGGCAGTTTTTATTGTCACGAACCCGAAGCTCGTAACAATAATATGATAAACTTGCTTTTGCCCGCGGCTTCGTCCGCGTTTAGGTCGAAAATTGACCCACGGGGGCATACTACCGGAATAAAAAACAGGTCCTATAACTCTTGGTATACCTGAGTACCAAATTTCATTGAAATTCGCTCAGCCGTTAAGGCATCAAAAAGTAAGAGACAGATAGACAGTTACTTTCACGTTTGTTATATTAAGGTATGTACAATGAGGATTCAGTAGTTACCTTGATATCTCTAGAAGCCTGCATATTAGCTAGCGATTGCTTGACGCCTTTCCCGACTTGCCAGATGACAGCCTCAGGCGGCTGTCCCTTGAACGGATACTCGCCGCATAGGAGTTCATACCATACCGTGCTGTAAATTTAAATAACTCTTTTGTAATTCCACCCGCGCTCCCGCGACCCCCGCCCCCGCCGCGCGGCCGGCGGCCCGCGACCCCCGCCCCCGCCGCGCGGCCGGCGGCCCGCGACCCCCGCCCCCGCCGCGCGGCCGGCGGCCCGCGACCCCCGCCCCCGCCGCGCGGCCGGCGGCCCGCGACCCCCGCCCCCGCCGCGCGGCCGGCGGCCCGCGACCCCCGCCCCCGCCGCGCGGCCGGCGGCCCGCGACCCCCGCCCCCGCCGCGCGGCCGGCGGCCCGCGACCCCCGCCCCCGCCGCGCGGCCGGCGGCCCGCGACCCCCGCCCCCGCCGCGCGGCCGGCGGCCCGCGACCCCCGCCCCCGCCGCGCGGCCGGCGGCCCGCGACCCCCGCCCCCGCCGCGCGGCCGGCGGCCCGCGACCCCCGCCCCCGCCGCGCGGCCGGCGGCCCGCGACCCCCGCCCCCGCCGCGCGGCCGGCGGCCCGCGACCCCCGCCCCCGCCGCGCGGCCGGCGGCCCGCGACCCCCGCCCCCGCCGCGCGGCCGGCGGCCCGCGACCCCCGCCCCCGCCGCGCGGCCGGCGGCCCGCGACCCCCGCCCCCGCCGCGCGGCCGGCGGCCCGCGACCCCCGCCCCCGCCGCGCGGCCGGCGGCCCGCGACCCCCGCCCCCGCCGCGCGGCCGGCGGCCCGCGACCCCCGCCCCCGCCGCGCGGCCGGCGGCCCGCGACCCCCGCCCCCGCCGCGCGGCCGGCGGCCCGCGACCCCCGCCCCCGCCGCGCGGCCGGCGGCCCGCGACCCCCGCCCCCGCCGCGCGGCCGGCGGCCCGCGACCCCCGCCCCCGCCGCGCGGCCGGCGGCCCGCGACCCTCGCCCTCGCCGCGCCGCGCGCCGTCGCTATAATGTATCTTGGGTGTACCATTTTTACCCATATGTCATAGAAATTTAAAAAAGGGTTTACTTTAAATTATTAGCTTCTCAGTCTCTTCGCCGCGCCTCACCAGCACCCTAATTGCGTAACACACGATCAATCGGAATCTGAATCATTTTGAAGCAAATTGCTAATCCATTGCTTCATTAGTTCGAAAAATTTGTCTGCTCAACACGTAAATAACGCAATGAATGTTGTTGTATAGTTTTATCATAAATCACATTTTGAGTTGTTCAGATTAATGATAAATGATTTTATTTTGTAAGTAAGTTTGTACAAACACTTTTACACGTCAATCATATTTTAAAACTAGATGAGGTCGGCGTTTCCTATCTGACTAGTCTGAGAAGAAAGGCCGAAAGAAACTCAGAGGTCACAGTCTCTTTTAAAGTCCAGACATAATCTTGGTCAGATCATATGAAGACCATGTAGATTGATGTCTGAGATGGTTTTTGAAGAAAGAACCAAACAGTTTGAGAGGACCTGTCCAGTCAGTGCACGCATTTGTCAGAAATCGTGCAGCTCAACACAACACTTAAAGAGCCCGACGATTCGACGAATAATACCAAAGAAAGGACATTTGGGTAATTCATTAATGTCAAAGTTTATATAAAAAAAAACAACAACAAAATAAAAAAATTCAGTATGTAAAAATTGGAAGCAGCTTAATCCCAAGCCTTTTTGTCCTCGATATAAGCCTTAACGGTATAAAAGGCTTTCTGGCACAACTTACGTTTAATGAATGATTTGAATTTATTAAGGCTTAGATCTTGAACGGGGCTTGGAACTTTATTGTAGAAGCGTATACATTGGCATCTGAACGAGCCACCTATTTTCTTGAGCCTTGTTGTAGGTACAACAAATTTGTGTTTGTTCCTAGTATTTATATCATGGATATCACTGTATTTTTTAAACAATTTTATATTTTTATGGGCATATAAAAGATTTTCATAAATATACTGAGAAGGCACAGTCGTAACATTAATTTCTTTAAATTTGTCTCTGAGCGACTGCTGACTTAATTTATAAATTGATCGAACAGCTCGCTTCTGCAAAACAAAGATAGTCTGAATATCAGCGGCATTTCCCCACAATAGAATACCGTACGACATTACACTATGAAAATAGCTAAAGTACACTAAACGAGCTGTCTCTATATCAGTTAAATTACGAATTTTTCTAACAGCGTATGCTGCGAAACTTAGCTTTTTTGACGATTTGTCTATATGTGGCACTGAAGCTTAGCATCCAAAGTTATGCCCAAGAATACTGTGAATTGTCAAAATGAAACCGATTCCAATTGATCGTGAGTTACGCAATTAGGATGCTGGTGTTCGTCGGGCCTCTGAGACATTATTCTCCTATCATCATCCCATATTTTGGAGTTAGTGCAACATGTCCTTTACTTTTATAATGAATGTAAATTATTTTATATGTACTCAATTTTGTTAGGCGTTAACATTAATAGATAAACTCGAACGAATGTTTTATTTACAGACAATAAATTCTCAACGAGGTTTCGAGTAGAATCACAAAAACATAACTATGAACAATTATAAAGCTATAGTTACCCGAAGGCGTAGACGTCCGTGGCCTTCGAGAAGGGCAGGTGCAGCGAGGCGTGCGGCGTGAGCGCGCGGCACAGCTCGGGCGCCAGGTAGCACAGCCAGCCCGCCGGGATGCCCAGGCTGTCGCCGCGCAGGCTGCGGGCGAGGCGCGTCAGGGCCAGGGCCAGGGAGACAACTTGCCCCCGGACACAATTTACCATAACCCCAGAGTCGAAATTTGCAATATCCCACAGACACAATTTGCCATACCTCCCAGACACAATTTACCATAACTACCAGACACAATTTGCAATATCCCCTAGTCACAATTTGCTATAACTTCCAGACACAATTTACAATAACTACCAGACACAATTTGCAATATCCCCTAGGCACAATTCGCCATAACTCCCAGATACAATTTGCAATATCCCACAGACACATTTACAAATCGTGTCCCGCAGATACAATTTGCTATATTATCCAGAAACAATTTGCAATGTCCCGCTGACAGAATATCCGTTCTAAGGACGGCGTCAATGCGGTTAAAATTTTATTTTTATGCGCACTGAATTCCCTATTCATGAATGCCTATCATTGAAACAAGTACCAATATAAACTTCGAGCCCAAACAGACTCTTGGTACAATAAAACAAACTGTTACATTGTAAATTATAAGAAGCCATGTAACATTGATATCGTTCTTAGAGCTCTTTTTCGTTAAATTTTAAGACGCAGGGAAGACCACCCTAGTGTCCCCTGTGCCTTAGAATTTCATGTTTAAACCCAGCAGTTTATGATGTGCGTTGTCTGTCAGGGAATGAATTTAAGATTTTTATTAAGTAAAGTTTTCAAGAATTTTCCCACTTCGTCGTCGTGCATTAGATGCATTAAATATATTTGTTATACAGTGCATGACCACATTGTATTCGTGCTTATACAGGGTGGCAGGGACATCGACAAACTGTAACCATGAATTCAGCACGTGATTCTAGACCACGTGTAGATTTTTTTTGTATGTTATCTAAAAAAAATCTGCTGTTTCATAGAAAAGTGCAATACCTACGCGGTCAAAATGTATGGAATAGCTGTTTTTTTTTTTTAATCCGGCGAAATATTTCAATGCAGGGATTTTCAGAATCATGTACTGAATCCATGGTAACAGGTTGCGCGTCGATGTCCCGGCCACCCTGTATAGTATAGATAGGTAGAAGACGTCCCCACGCTTTTAGGCGTCATGCAGTGGTCGTGCATCCGCGTGCTATATTGCAGTTGAAAATCAGTCGGTCTGTGTACATTTTTGAAGATGCCTGTATAAAGAAAGCGTTCGTCTGATCTTATGGTACTTGCTCGGACCGCAGAACGTCTAACTTTAACGTCGTGCCTCATACATTGGCCAGCACTTGTGACGTAGGATAATGTGGTCCGAACAACTTCTTTATACAAGCACGCTTATCTGTGATAATATTAGTTTACAAGATGCTTATACAGAGGGCATGTAACTGAAACATGTACATTGTAAAACCGCTCTCTTGCACAGGTGGTGGCATTTTTAACCATGCTTATGTCACCATATAATTATGAACATCGTTGGTTTATAATCTATCTCGCGGGCTTATAAACTAACGAAAAACTGTGAACTGCAACAAACCGTTTGCTATTTAATGCATTATTTTTCGATAGTTTATAATCTGTCCATGGCAAACCGACAAATTGTGAACTGGTATCAAACTTACATGCGACATCGCACCTTGCGCTAATACTAAACAGCCAAGTAACTGTGACCGACTTGGAAGTAGTCATGGTTCCAACGTGACCTACATCATTTGGTCGGGGTGCCTAGGGGGCCTACTCCGAAGTAGTCTCGGCCGAATGTTCGGCCGTTTCCTGCTACAAAGTTACTATTTGGTTCGGTCGGTTCCGATCCTATACTCCTACACTCTTTCGAATATTGACTATGGTCCCGACCCAACTGAGCCGATCCGAACTTTTTTCGCATTTTTCAATAATATTCGGTTCGGCCATGTGTCGGTCTGATCCGAACATTCGCACTTTGCACTTCGGAGTAGGCCCCCTGGCTTAGCCGCTGCGACCAATTCGGCTACCGCCAAGACAGACAAATAAGAGGCGGTTCACAATTTTACGGGTGATAAAATCCGACATATTGTAAACCCTGTGCAGATACGTTCGCAATTTGACGGTTTGACGTGCGATAGATTATAAATTTATAATTAATTTATAAACTATCGAAAATTAATACATTATATTGTAAGCAGTATGGTACAGTTCACGATTTATCGACAGTTTACAATCCCGCGAGATAGATTATAAACTAACGGAGTCACAATCATACGGTGACACTTATGACTTCCATATTTCAGTTCCCACATATTACATGCACCGTTTACAAGCACCAAAAGTTTATAACTAAAGTAAGTAAAGTGCAAAATCGTGTATTGACCTTTGTACTAACTTGTTTCCAAAGCACAGTTTGGTAACGCTGAAGAGGCCGAAGTCGGTGATGACGACCTTGCCGTTCTCGAGGAAGATGTTCTTCGTCTTCAGATCTTTGTGGATGATGCCTCGCGCGTGCAGGTAGCCCATACCCTGAGGAAGATTTATAAGATTTTGATGATGAAGTTGTTGATTAATTGTTGCAGCAATAAACCAATAGGGAATGGGTAAAGTATCTGACTGGCTAGCAACACGGATTATGGCAATATTGATGTAAACTTCCTCCTATTATCTACACGTATATCAAGGGAGCTGTTGTGTAAAACAGCGGATTCGACAATTTTTCTGCGACACATGGTGAGTTTTGAGATTGTAACCAAAAACGAAATTAGTTTCCAAAAAGTCATGAATTCGATAACATTATAAAAACAACATTAGTAAACCAGCATTTAAAAATCTTTAAAACCTGGTCTTTTAAGCTGCTAACTCCCAAAAGATTCACGAGCAAATTATACAACAAACTAGCTGTGCTTGTGTCTCGTTCATCGTGGAGTTTGATACGACAATTGAAATATATTACGCATTCAAGAATTTATTAATCTTGCGTTTAGCACGCATGTAACATTATTTGGGAACGCTAAAAATTATATAAAACCTACCTGTGATATCTGCTGCGCCACAATAACACTTTTATTCGCAGTAAACTTGTCCTTCCTCAGGTGGATGTGCGTGAAGAGCGTCATACCCTTGCACAGTGACGTCACGATAGCCAGCCGCGGCGGTTTCATGCAAGCGCCCATGAATAAGACCAGGTTCTCGTGACGGGTCTTTCTGAACGTTGCTACCTGGGGAAGTATAAACGGTCGGTTAGCTTTCCTGTAATAATAAGTTTTAGAAAAAAAAATGCCACATACATTGTTATTAGATTAGATCACAATTAAATAATCAGGCACACCATAATACAATGGTATAATTAAAAAATAGAGCTACTTTGACTTGAATCTAAAAAAATCGGTAAGATACAGCAAGTGAGCTAAGGCTCAGTAATGCAGTAGCCAGACTCTATTGGCTAAGTCCCATAGAGTAATTTGTTTACCATTTTCTCCGTAATTATATCCTTCACTTTATCAGTTAAGTGTTACCTCATTTTTATAGTGATACCATCACCGTGACACCGTCCTGCCCTTGTCCCAATTCATTTGGGACCGGTGCAACGTGTATTTTTCTTCCATACTTCTCTATTTTCTTCTCTTAGAGATATATCAAGTAATAATGTTGAAGTTACCTCATGTTTGAAGGTATCGAGCGGCACGCAGTCGTCGCTGAGCACGTGCAGCACCTTGACGGCGACGGCGCCGTGCCAGCTGCCGCGGTACACCGTGCCGAAGCGGCCCGTGCCGATCACTTCGAACAGCTTCAGCTCGTCGTACGGGATGTCCCATTCTTTCATAGACAGCTGTTGGGAGAGAAAAGGTGCCTTTAATAATTATGACAAAATTGCAAAATTAAAAAGGCACAATCTAAATAAGTATACGGCACATAGGAGATTTTTATTGCCTTTATTGTGAAATCAACGGAATTGTAAAAAAAAAATGAATGAAAGAAAATAAGTTTATTTGCGGCAAACATGACGCACACAAACACAAAAATTAATAACAAGTTGGGGAAAAACATGCGTCGCATCCACGCAAAACGGCCATCGCTCAGCGTAATGCTAAGACCCTATACGAGGCAGAGCCCCAGCGCTGGTTTTCAGCGAAAGCCGGCGTAAACAAAATAGCAACGTTTTCCCCCCGTAGGGTATAAAACATATATTTAGGTTCCAACCGAAGCTTGACCCACTAAGAATTAACATGTTAGTGGGTCAAGCGAAGGCTCGGACACATAATCGTAAAGCAACTCTTTCCTTGCGTCACAGTAAGTCAGGGCCATAGTCATAAGTGTCAAACAGTTATTAACAGTTGACGCATGATGCCAGGGAACATAGCACCTCAAAAGAATACCAAAATACTTACTTCCTCAAACAACCTACGTCTTCGTACAAATATAGACATATTTACTCCTTGTTTAAAAATAAACCACTGTATAACTTGTAACTTTATTTCAAAGTCTCAACCTTTTATATCTGTGTAGCCCACATTTCTGTTTATAAACAGAAATGTGGGCTACACAGATATATATATAAATATACATATTGAAAACTATAAAATCGCTACACGTAATAAAACAAATTCTCAACCTTATTTGTTCAGAATATAGCTGAATTTATCTACAAAACGACTGCACAGATACATAAAAACACAGTCCACAAAACTAATAATAATTTCACACAAGAAGAAAGCTGTGAAACCGCTTTTAAACATTACTTCAAACTGACAAGTTCCCTACAACAATACACAAAGTTAGTGTCATGTATCATTTGTTATCGCAAGGAGAGCGCCCTCGCTGCCTTATCGGAATAATGGCCGGAACTATACCTACTGTTCGTATGGGTACTGTGCAGTTAAAAGGGAACTTATTATTATTAGTTAAGCTTTCGGAGGCATATATCCAGCAGTGGACTGCTATAGGAATTAGAATTTATTTATTTGTAAGAATGTAGTTTTACATAGTAAGTATGGTGTAAATATTTTTTAAGTTCTACACACTACCACAACATATAGGATGATGAAGCTTTCGGAGATTAGGAGTGAGGACAACAGGCTAAAGATTTTAATCAAGATACTTTATCCTGTTTACAGACAGAAGCATACAGTAGTCAGCGTATGCGAATCGAACTTCTGGCCGGTCATCAAAATAAAGAAATACATATTGCAGGAAGCCTGTACCACAAAAATAGTAAGAACATTTCATTGCATTGTAATATAAATTTCTCTAGGTACATTTCAGTCCACTTATTTATTGCCATACTGGAAGAACTCAACATAGCCGCTTACATGCCAGGAGCGTGCCCTCACCTTTTTCAGATATATTATGCGTTCACCTAAGCATGGTCTGGAAAGGCTCATGTAATTGGGCCGGGTGGAACGGAAACGCGCTCAAGACAGAGCACCGGCAAGACGGTCAGACGCGATCAAGAAGGCTGTTGGAGGCAGCATTAAGCATTAAGAGCCATTTCACAAAATTATAACGCTCGAGTTTAGGTAAAAGATCGCAGCACTGTGTATGTGTGCGTAGCTATCCACACATACGCACAGCAAACAGTGCAGCGCGAGTGTCGAGATGGACTAAACAATCTTGAGCCGTTATAATCGTAATGCACCTTGGTTTGAGATTTATGTAAAAAGATAATTTATTTAGTCAGTCTATTAATCTATTAAAGCTTTTTAGACTAATAAAAAAAATACAAATATACACACATAAACAGAATCTAGGGATACCGTAATCCTAAATTGTATTTACGAATTTATACACTCGCGAGCAAAAGTATGGAATCACTTACTTGGAATTGATACGAATACGAATAATAAAAATGGTACCATTTTAAATGGTAAACTGTTAACTTTAAATTGATACCAAATTCGTTTAAATCACACAAGTATTTAAGGAGCTATCCCGGATTGATTGAAGGAGTTAGGAAAATATAAGGATAATGGAAAAATAATAAATGAAGAAAACCACGAAACATTAATTAATAAAAAAAATATTTGGCCTTAAAATTAAGTTTCAATATTTTGTGTAGAGGGTACACAAAATATTGAAACTTAATTTCCTCTCCTCGCCCTAATAACTGCTCGAAGACGGTTCTTCATTGACCTAATCAGTTTCTGAATCGATTCTTGCCGGATACCTTCCCACTCCTCTATCAAAGCCGATTTCAGCTCATTCACACTTGAAGGAGCAGGATTTCTGGAACGAACCCTCCTCTTCAGTTCATCCCACACGTGCTCAATGGGATTCAAGTCCGGGCTGAGCGCTGGCCAGCGCAATGTGGCGATACCGACTTCTTCGAGGTATTCAGTTGTGGCACGGGAAGTGTGATAACGAGCGTTATCGTGCGTAAGGAGGAAGTCATCACCGATATGGAAACGACATGTTCCAGTGTCCACGAGTGTTCCATTCGTCGGAGAACAGGACTCGCCTTCATTGCTCAACCTCCCAATCAACATGGGAGCGAGCAAATTGAAGGCGTACTTGTCGGTGACCTGCCGTGAGTTTCGGGCCTGTGGCAGGCCTTTTTGGTGTCAAATTAGCTTGCTTAAGTCTTCGACGAACTATCCACTCGCTGGCAGCTACCCCACGAACATTTCGGAGCTCCTGTTGGACGTCGACACCAGTCAAATGTCAATTTCGGAGAGAGGTTGACACGATAAAACGGTCATGCCTCTCCGATGTGCACGGGCGCCGTCCAGATCTTGGTCTCAGGATAAAGCCACCAGTCTCCCGAAAGCGTTTATAAACTTTCGAAACACAGGACTGGCTCATGTGGAGCTGCCGTGCGACAGCCCGTTGGCTGAGCCCTTCTTGCAATAGGGCGACGATTTGTGCTGCTTCTTTAGGTGTAGTATACATTGTCTTCCAAGTTCAAGGGTCAAAAGTAGCGGAGATTTTTGTACCGATCAACGTGTGAAAGCCGACTGATAAGAAAATCCGATAACACATGCTTTTATAGGGGGTCAATAGGCCGCAATTCGCGACGTATCAAACAATTGAAACATATCTTTTTCCTTACTTCTTCACGTAATCCGGGATAGCTTCTTAAATAATGGCGTGATTTGAATGAATTTGGTATCAATTTAAAGTTAATAGTTAAACATTTAAAATGGTATCATTTTTATTATTCTTAACTAGTTATTAAGTACTCAAGATCGCGCGGAATCAATTCCAAGTAAGTGATTCCATACTTTTGCTCGCGAGTGTAGTTTAAAATCTTTTTAGTTTCCATAAAAAGTTTATATACAGATTGAAACCTCTTTTATTCTATTGTCAAAATTTAAAAATGTAAATAAAAAAAACAAAACGGCGGCAAAATTTTTAACAATCCGTTACGTTAAGGAAAATTAAAATTGTTTTATTAATATTAATTAATGAAAAGGTCCGTCATCGATGGGCGCTCGTGCCGTACTAATCAGTGCCCGCTTATGCATCGTAATTTATTGTAGTTTAGAGTGATGTTAAAAAATATATTATGTCTGATTAAGTTAATTGCATTTAATAAAACTTTGAAATTAGTTTAGAAAAAGAACATAGTTTATTTTTACATGATTTTTAAAATGTAATTACGCTTTATTCAAGCCAAAAAATCGCGATAAAATAGCGATATAAAACGTAATAATTGACCTAAGCTTTGCTTTTTTACTAATTATTGTTATAAATTATCGATATTCTAGTACATTATGTGTCGACAAGATTATACGCCTAATGCTTTATGTATTTTTTCAGTAAAATTTATAAATATTTTATGATAGATATAGGAGTCTGAAATTGACTCTGCGATGATTTTTCAGTAAACTAGTTGTGGGATAATCACTACATAGTAAACAAATAAGTTTTTGTAAATGTGTGTCTTCGTGAATACGAAAGATTAGTATTTTTTTAACACGTATTCACCAATGCCAGAGTTTTACCTAAGATGGTAAATTAGGTGACTAGTCTTAGATATTTGCGCGAAAACGTGAAATGGCTCTTAAGGGAACGACGAAGAAGAATTTCTTTGGTGACCACGTTTATTGCGGCGTCAGAGGCGTTATTCAGATTATCAAAGGTGCAGGTGAACGGATATTCGGAACACCCCAGCAAATGGGACATAACTTTGATCTGATCAGGGCCGACACTGTTCTGTCGCGGCCACCGTTTGTCGTGCTTGTTGGTATACGTACACTGTTCTGTCGAGGTCACCGGTTGTCGTGCTTGTTGGTATACGTACACTGTTCTGTCGCGGCCACCGGTTGTCGTGCTTGTTGGTATACGTACACTGTTCTGTCGAGGCCACCGGTTGTCGTGCTTGTTGGTATACGTACACTGTTCTGTCGCGGCCACCGGTTGTCGTGCTTGTTGGTATACGTACACTGTTCTGTCGAGGCCACCGGTTGTCGTGCTTGTTGGACAGGTCGAGCGAGTCGCCACGCTGGCAGCCGCCGCTGTCCGTGGAGCCCGAGCCCGACAGCGACACGCAGCGGGAACTGTCGCCTGCAACACATACATAGGTTATATCATATCATTGAAAATAATAATCACGTCATATGGCGGCTGCGAAAATTTTCAAATGTTACAATGGTTTTCGAGGGTGTTGAAGCCACGAGTGAGGACAAAATAAAAATCCAAGAAGACGGCTACGAAAACTTTCAACTTTTCATCATGGGTGTCGTTTTCATGGTTTTAGAGGGGGCTAAAGCCTAAATGGCTCTGTATTAAAAACGCGTATTAAATTCGCACTTTCTCTCTGTGTCTCTTTCTATTATTTACACACACTGGGTGTGTATGTGTGTGTGTGTGTGTGCGAGTATCGCGTAAAGAACTTCGTTCCTGACGGGGCTCCTCCGACCGTACACGTTTTTCATATATCATAAGAACTCACCACTTTTAACGCTAGCCATGAGTTCTTCCTTGTTATCTTGCTGTCTCGCCGGCGACTGCACCGACGCGTGGTTAGGACTAGACACCACCGGCTTTAGTTCTGTCGACAAAAACAAATCTTCATTAAGACATGGAAAATGCCTGGATTTCGGATCTGGGTTGAGTCTAGTCAGCGTGGTGCGGCGACAGCGGCAGGATGGCGTCTAGCTGTCCTCGCTTATAACAAAATGTTTACCTGGGAAGTGGAACTGCTGCTTGGTGGTGGGCGGGTGGTGCGCGTGGTGCGCGTGGTGCGCGTGCGCGTGCGCGTGCGGCGCGTGCGGGGCGTGCGCGTGCGGCGCGTGCGGCGCGTGCGCGTGCGGCGCGGGCAGGTGGTGCGGCGTCAGCGGCGCGGCCAGCGCGGGCGACGACGGCGTGGAGCTGTTGCACGACGACGTGTTGGACGACGAGTCGGGGCCGCCCTGCAGGACATGAACACGTTGGTTAGGGCTAATGCGCCAGGGTAGCCCGCCAAATTTCAATTTTCTTACGTTTTTAGCAATTTTCAGGTCATTATTAGGTTGTACGTTAATCAAAATATGATTCGCGACCGTAACAAATATGTATTTACGGTATAATAATCCTATTGAATGACTATTTCATGAAACCATGACATTTTATGCCAACACTAACATATAAAGTTGCATTGATGATTCTAATTCTTATAATTCTGTAAAATCATACTTGTTACGGTCGCGAATCATATTTTAATGAACATACAACCTAAAACTGACCCAAATATTGAATTTCGAGGGCTACCTAAATAAAAAAACTCAAATTATTATCAAGTAAGTTTATGGAATACAAACTCAATGTCATACATAACAAAGTTCAAAATCCATTGCAACCGTAATTTGAACTAAGATTGTGTATTCAGGTCTGAACCAAGTTCGGGAACTCTCGGAGATAGTCGGAAGAGCTTGTTTATTGTAACGGATACATACAGTATGATGCGGTACGGGCGGCGCATGCGGCCGGCGGCGGTGCGTCAGGGACGACAGGAAGCCGGAGCCACGGCCCGGCTGGGGAGACGACACGTACCCGTAGTACCCACCTGCAAGGCATACACCCTTATTTATATACCATACAGTTTACAGTACAGCTAATCAATAAATTATTAATAAATAATAATAAATCTAGTGTCAAACCCATGTGTTGATTCACCAAACGCCTGCGCTACAACCGCATGAGAGTAAAACCGAATTTCTTGTTGGCACACTGCGGTACTCTGTCCGCAACTTGTGCGACAAAGAAGTTATGTTGGATAGGTGCGACATTTGCGACAATATAGAGGTGGACAGTGTGAGGAACATGGCGTAAAGTTCACCATAGAAGAGGGCGGATCCTCCGACCAGACGGGTGTCGTTTCTGGTGGCCATTTCGACGACGATTGATGTCGGGACGGTGTATAATATACAACGGTCAAGCAGAGTTTACCGCGCAACTAGCATATATTATATGCTAGTTGCGCGGTAAACTCTGCTTGCGCGATGCAGGATTTTGTGGGACGTCAGTGTGATGCAATGTGTGAAAGTATAATAACCCAAGGGACCACTTCGAATATAGACTATTAGAAGGGAGATCGAAAACCATGATGAACAGCTGGTATAAAACCTACATGAGCTTCACTGAAAGGAATATTATACGAGGCTCTTTTGGTCCTTCGTCAAAGCGAAAAAGTCTAAGTCTAACGACATTCCCTCAGAGATGTATCTAGGAAATGAAACAGCATCTACTGGTGATGGTGTGCCACCTTTTTGCTAAGCATTTCTCCTCTAACTTTACTCCTTGACGACGTGACGTCCCAAATCCTTCTCTATAAAATCTTAAACGGTTTACTAAATGTTCCCGATCTTTTGGCGGAATTAAGTATAGCTGTACCGCGACAGAACTCGTATTAGATCTAGTCGCGAAACCGTTACCTTTGTCTTACCTGCAAGTCGTACTAACCTTGGTAGCACCGCACCCATGAACCGTCTAAAGGGAAAATACAATAAAACTGCTACACGAACCAATAGCACCGACATCTACTTTAACCCTTTGCGACAATTCCGATAGAAACTTCTAACCAGCTCGGAGTCTCGAGTAACCAGCTCCGAGTCTCGAGTCGTCAGTGCGACACGAGCCACCCATTAATAAATGTATTTAAGTACTTCCTTTCCCTTTCCCTTCCCTGCCAGCCTCCTTCTTTTTGTTGGTTTTTTTAAAGTGTTTTTATATTTTCGATCGTATTTGTGAGCATTGCTCATTTTAATTTTTAATGCTACTTTTACTTTTACTTTCGTTTATATCTTATATTGTGTAATTAACTAACGATATCTTGTACTTACTATTTATTTCTGTGCTAGTGCTGTGCACATCTGTAAGTGATGAACTCACAATTCTTAAAACTGTATGTGATTTTTGTTTGTGTATGTAGTAGTGAGTAAGTCGTTGAAATGCCATATAAATAAATAAATAAATGCGCAGTTCGCATGTGGCAGTGTACATGTCGCCACAACAGCATTAGCTATGTTCGAATCAAGGAAACTGACTTGAATATTATATTAACTGAGAATTTTCGTCACACACTTACCGTCTTTGTGAAACTTTTCTTTGAAAGCATCCACAAACTCAGGCGGTAAACCACACGATGGAGGTACTTTACTTTCACAATCCCTGAAATAAAAAAGGTTTATATTATTATTTACTCAATTTTTACATTGCGCTACGATAGGCTGTATTTTATTTTCATTCAATACCAATCTGAAACATATTAATTCATAATTCTTTTATTCAAAAATGTGTAACAAGCCTCTGTGAGTGTGAGAATTACCAAAGTTCAAATTCCATTGCAACCAAAAACTTATTAGGACCTTTTTGTTACAAATGGTCACCCAAAAATCAACTTAAAATGCATTTCACTAAAGTAGATAACTGATTAAGTGGCGATGGAATGCAAATTATTTGAGATTATGAACATTATACAGGAAAAAACCACCTATTGTCCACCACTAACCTGTGACATTTAAATTTGCACTCCTTACACTTCAAACCAGACCCGAACAGCATCTGCTTATCACAGTAGTCACACGTCGCTATCATATTGAAGGTCTTCGTGAACCGATGCGCGATGTCATGCGCCATACATCGGCTGACCGTTGGCGTGCGCGGCGACCGGGGAGCTACACCCACTACTACAGCCTGGGGAGGAAAGAGGGGTGTGTAAACGTGGGTGTACATTGAGCAGGGTGTAATGCTAGCACTACACTTGTGCATTTTTCCAAATATTCGAATTATTTCGTTAATACAAAATAAACTTTATGACAAAAGAAATAAGGTATGTTTTGTATCATCAAAAGTAACGTGAATATTTTTACAAATACGCCTTGTGAAGTGACAGCATTAAAGGACGCGGTGTGTAGATAACGTTTGTCAAAGGAAAGAGAAATGAATCATTGATGACAGTGTAGACATGTGTCAAGAATTTTGTCGATCGATACTTTTGACAAAATTCGCGAGACATCTTTCGTGATTGGACTATCATCGATGATGTGTATATTTTCTTAGCTTGAACAAACTGTAAGACTTGTTTCAGATCGTCAGCGTAGCGCAGCTTACCTAGCGCATGTAATTTAAATATTTACAATATTTTATGTGCAAATCTAACAGGATCGTCCCTAGAGGCGCTCCAATTTTCATTTGTCGTGCCCTGTTGTGCTTATTATAAACTCACTGTGAATGTGAGTACCATGCAGGCTAGATTGAATATATGACTTTATAATTGTCTGGCGGTTTTGAGTACTTTTGTATATGGCCAACGCAAATGTCCTGAGATCAGTAGGGCAATTCTCGTAATTTAAAACGTTCGAAATCTAGTCGGAGTCTCATCTCGGCGACAAACAAATGTCAAACACTTGTCAAAATGTAGGGAAATTAGCCGTATTTTTGACAGATTGAGACTGAGATCAGACTGTGAACGTTCTTAAAATTACGAGAATTGCCCCTCTGGTAGTGTCGTGTGACGGGTCGTTGAGCTCCCTAACATAAGACACACGATGACACGACACACACAAGACGATTGATGCATGCATGCCGCCTGTTGGGACAGGTGAACTCAAAGCTGCAATGACTCTTTCTTCAAAAGGCTCTTGCAGACATGGCCCTACATTCTTAGACTCACATCAAATTCTAATAATATAATGTTTAAACTTTAAGAGACTGTGACCTCTGAGTTTCTTTCGGCATTTCTTCTCAGGGGTCAGTCACAGCTAGGAAATGCTGGCCGCCAACTAGTTTCAAAATACCCAACATAATATTGATGTGTGAAAATGCCTGAAAGACATTTCATTTCATATTATACTGTTAAATTTTGATCGTTTTAATCCTTAAAAGGTCATTGTACTCATCATTATCAACAAAAAAAAAATCAGTTACTCCATACATTATTTCGAGTTATTCGAACATAAATCTATGGAACAACTTTTTTTTCATGATTTTAGGGTTGGTCCTGTAGTAAAAGTTGTTCATAATGATGAGTACAATGACCGACCCCTTTTAAGGATTAAAACGATCAAAATTTAACGGTGTATATTTATGTGAGTGCTGATATAGATAAAGTGCGTTGTGTTATACATTTATGTATGTTACTAAAGTATATATACATGGACAGAATTGACATTTATAACGAAAGACGACGAGCCTACAAATATCGGAAATGAAAGAAAAATGTTTCAAATACAATTTTTTTCAGGTTTAACAGTGCTAAGTTATTCAGTTGGAGCCTCTGACAAAAAATTTACATATGAATTTCCATAATTATAGTAAAAATGAAGTACATATTTAAAAGCATACTTCTTGAATTTAAGGAGAGCATAGTATCGGTCCACGCGCTCGAGTAAGCGCACGGCCGCCGGACGATCTGAACGCTGGCCTACCGCTAGCGTACCCACCGGCTCACGGTGCGGCGCGCGGGGCGGCTCGCGGCGCCGCGGCTGCGCGGAGCAGGCGCCCGCCACGATGCTGGCGAGGCGCCGGCCCAGCGCGCGCGGCCTGTGCGCACAGCCCGCCGCCGCCGCGCTACTCGCGACCTGCCGCGCCACACTCGCTAGCGTACCGGGCGCAGGCCAGGCCTGCGCCCGGTTATAACAAGCCTACATCTACAGCAAGGTACATGTCGCCGAGCGGCCGCCCTTCGGATCCTTCGTATTTACAAAAGCCTATGCCTAAATAATCTGAGGTGATAGTTTGCTATCTGTAACTTTACCTTGGGCCGGAGAAAGCAACACATAAGGAACAATGGAAAGCAGTGGGGGCGACCTTTGCCCGGCAGTGGGACAATACAGGTTGAAAAAAAAAAACTTTACCTGTGTTTCTAGACTCTTATGTACATCTTTCAGCTACCGGTGAAAATCTACCTAATGTGTGTGCATAGTGAGCAATTGAATGCAGTTAATCTACATCTTACTGTTACTAAAAACTATACTATTTAAGTTAATAAGAGCTGTGGAAATCTACCTCATCACATGCTTTACATAACTACAAAATATCCGAATTTCATTCCTTTTTGTTGTGCCTGTAATTCGCATACTGTCCTAAACATAACAAAAAAATATATGGTTTTGGGCTTATTCTGGCGATCTGTCTTCGCGTCACCGAAATCCAAACATGCCAAAATTCAAATTGCTGCGTTGAATAGATCTCGAAAAAACCTCTGTGACTGATATATAAAAAAAAAATACAATAAAGGTTCCGTTTTTTTTAAAGTTCGGAACGTTTTTTATAGTGATGATGGCATTTCTTTTCATGGCTAAAATCACACGGAGTATCTTAGAAAGCTCTACACCCTTTAGAACACGGTCTCAAACTCAAACTCAAACTATTTATTTCAAATAAACCAATTACAGGCACTTTAGAATTGTCAAGGTCGGTCAGTCAAAAAGATGAAGCTAGTTGCCCATTCCAAAGCGTAGTAGGTATGGAGAAGAACGGGCAAGAAACTCCATGGACACTCTTTTAAATCATAATAATATTGTTACAAAGTATTGGTTACATCATTCATGTTCAAAATTATGCATGTGAGAACGATGCAGAACGTTAAAAGCGTCCGTAATGAAAAGATAAAAAAAAACCAATTCAAATATTAATTTAAATCAAAATAAGCCATGGCAGCAAAGAGTTGACCAGTCCCTACTGACGGCGCCCGTTCACGAACATGACGCATAGATTAGCACCATTCAGCTCATTCATTTTGAAGGGAGCTAAATGATCCAACACATGTGCCACCATCAGCGAGACATTAGAGTGAGCATGACATACTCTCATCCGCCAAGGCACATTCAGGTCAATGAAAGACGTACCCAGTAAATGGTAGCTTTATAGTGTGTAACATAGTACTCACATACGTTCTATGCAATTATACAATACTAGGAGATTGAACTTATACAAGCTGTTGTTTTGTATCCTTGTCAAATTTCAGGAGGCTGTTATGAAAGACATAAATTATCAAATAAAATTACGATCCGTGGTAAATAATGAATACATACTTGTTTTTTCTAGTTTGACAGTATTTCAGAATACACCACTTTCAAAGAACAGAATCGCGTTATGGTATCGTAAAAGCGGCTGCGTTTTTATGTGTGTGTAAAAGGGCAGTTGCAGTGCGGTCTCACACAGGCCGCGTTTTAAAATGCGTGACCCACACATGCCAATTTCCGAAAGTTAGAAAAAAAAAACCTACTTATTTTATTATTGGTTCGTGTCGAGAATCAGTAGCATAGTTACCTCCTTGAATTTGACGAGGATGCAAAACGACACCTTGTATAATGTAAACATAGTATTTTAGAATCTTCAGCAGCTCCAACAGTATGTAGGTTGGGTAGGCGTGTGTGAAGTATTTTCAAATGCCAATCAATTTATTTATGCGTCCTGTGAAGCAGGACCAGCGTTTAGCCAAGCATTTTTGTCACCGATGTAATCCCCCAACTTATAATATGCTTGGCTGCATAGTGTGCGTTTTATGCAAGATTTGAATTTCGTTTCATTGAGTTGGAGTATGTGGGGAGGTATTTTATTATAACATTTTAAACAGTACCCCATGAAGGAAGAGTCTACTTTAGCCAGTCTGAAACCTGGTTGAACTAATTGGTCCCTATTTCTGGTTCTATAGGCGTGTCTGTCACCTCTTTTACTGAAAAGATTTAAATTTTTCCTTACGTACATGATGTTTTCATAGATATATTGACAAGGTACCGTCATGATATTAATATTTTTAAACAGTTCCCTTAGAGAATCGCGCCTGCGTGGGCCATATATTGCTCTGATGGCTCTTTTCTGCAGAATAAAAATGGACTCAATATCTGCAGCCCGTCCCCATAGTAAAATACCGTAAAGCATGATACTATGAAAATAACTGAAATAGACCAGTCTCGCGGTATCTACATTAGTAAATTGACGGATTGTTCTTACAGCATATGCTGCTGAACTTAGCCGTCTTGCAAGAGATGTTATATGAGGACCCCATTGCATCCTTGAGTCGAGCGTTATCCCCAGGAAAACAGTTTTATCGACGAATTCTAGTTTCTCTTTATTCAATACTATGTCACAATCACTACTTTTAACATTCGGTAAAGCAAATCTTATGCATTTAGTTTTTTTCCCATTTAATACTAAATTATTAGCAGTGAACCATTTTGCACTTGCAGTAGGGCGTTATTTACGTCGTCAAGATTTGATGCACGTCTATTTATCTTAAAAATTAAGGAAGTATCGTCAGCAAATAACACCATTTGTGGTTGGTTTTTTAATAAATGGGTCAGGTCATTTATGTATACTAAAAAGAGGAAAGGACCTAATATCGAGCCTTGTGGAACACCCATTCTTACTTGTAAAGCAAGTGAATTGACACCATTTATTTGAACTTTTTGCTGTCTATCATGTAAATAAGATTTTACTAAACTGAGCGCAAGTTTACCTAGTCCATAATGCTCAAGTTTCAAGAGTAAGGTTTTGTGATTAACGCAATCAAATGCCTTGGAGAGGTCACAAAAGATTCCTATGGCATCTTGGGCTTCCTCCCACGCTGTAAATATGTGTTTTAATAAAGTGACACCAGCGTCAGTCGTACAACGTCCTTTGGTGAAGCCATATTGCTGATCGTGCAAGATTTTGTTGTTGTTAAAATGATTAAGCATTTGATTGAGCATTAACTTTTCGAATATTTTGCTGAAAACCGGCAACACGGATACTGGTCTATAATTATTGGTGTCTTTGCAGTCCCCAGATTTAAAAAGTGGAATAACCTTACTATATTTCATTAAATCTGGGAAGACTCCTTGATCTACACACAAATTAAACACTAAAGCTAAGTATGGCGATATAGTCTCGATTATGGATGTACAAACTTTGATAGACATTCCCCATAGATCTTCGGTCAATTTGATTTTGATTTGTCGAAAAGTTTTTATAACTATCATAGGGTTTATATGTCTAAATTGAAACTCAACCGGGCAGCCTGGAACGTTCGCTTTTAGTAACTCAAGTGATACGTCCGGTGAGGAATTTAAGGCTTCCGTCGTTTTTGATGGTATATTAGTAAAGTAATTTACAAATTCTTGAGCTACTTCTAAATTAGAGCATATGGCACCACGTGAAGACTCTAATGTGTAATCAGTGTTTCGTTTTTTATTCCTACTAGTTTCGTTATTTATAATTTTCCAAACTGTTTTTATTTTGTTTTCTGCTGATTTGATTTTGTTGCTAATGTACAGGGCTTTGGCTATCTTGCAGGTATTTCTAAAAATTTTTGAATATGTAGCAACATACTTGTTGAAAGTTTCTGTATTTATGTAAGGCTTAAGGCCAAAAACGCTAATTTGTACAAATGCGATACAATAAGTACTTTTCTAATATTATTATTGTAACATGCAGGAGGGTGGTGTATGTCCTAACAATATTCTGACGATAGTATTCCTACACGTCACTTTAGAAGACTTTTCATAGCACACATCCTGTATAAATGCGATATAATAAGTACTTGCCTACATTATTGCTGTAATATGCAGGAGGGCGGTGTATGTCCTAACAATATTGTGACGGTAGCATTCCTACACTTCATTCAACAGGACTTTTCATAGCACACATCACAAGTCTAAAGCGCTAAACTGTACAAATGCGATACAATATGTAGTCGTGTCTTACGTTATTGTTGTAGTAGGCTGGCGGTCTGTGTTGCGGCGTGTTTTCGGACTCCGTATCATGCGGGGAGGCCGGGGGAGTTACTTCCACTGTACCCACAGCAGAGGACTGACTGTTATCGCTGCAAACAAATTATACTCCATTGCAGGACGGTTATTTTCGGGGAGATGGGGCGCGTAGTCATCCAGTTATATAAAACCACCCACCACTTGATACGCTTCCGTACCGTATCGAACATTATTCAATGTTATCCTAGGAGTCCTCTAAACGCTGTTCACAAGTTCAAAACCCGAAAATGTCAGTTTAAATCAAATGAACGACCATTATTCTTCCGACAACTGTTTGCTCTCGGGGGCAAGGCAAATCCGGTTATCGAAATGTGTCATTTTCGATACGATAGCCTGTCGGATAGTTGTGAATAGCTATGCTGATATATTTAGCATACTATTTACAAGTATACGATTATTTTTACATGTCAAAATTGGACCTATTCGGCCTTATTAACAAAACATGGTTTATCATTACATCCAGGTTTAAATCACTGAGCCATATTTAATTGGCAAGACTAGGTAGATCTACCTAGTCTTGCCATAAATATTGTCACAAAGAAAAAAAAAATGTTTTATTGCAAATAATATTTATTACTTTTACAGTGTGTTAGTTTAATACATAAATATAAAACAATTTAAAATATAAAAAGCTTATTCGAAGTGGTCTCCATTGGCTGCAATACAGTCCTTTAAACGTTGAGGCCAGTTATCAATAGCACGCACTCTTTCCATGGGAAAATTCTTCACTGCCAATCGTATGGATTGTTTTAGAGACTCCAAATTATCATGGCGTTTAGAGCAAGCCGTACTCTCTAAAACTGACCATAAATCAAAATCCAGCGGATTAAGATCGGGACTAGACGACGGCCAGTCTTCAGCTCTGATGAAGTCCGAAACGTTCACTTCCAACCAAGACTGCGTGGACCGAGCTTTATGACCCGGCGCCGAGTCTTGTTGGAAGGATCATACTTGGTTATTGAACATGGTGTTGTTAAGGGGCTTAACTACCTTCTCAAGAATGTTATCTTGATACACTTGTGCCGATGTTTTGATACCTTTTTCACAAAAATATGGCTCAGTCACTCCTTCATAGCTAACACCCCACCAAACCATCACTGAAGTCGGATAATGCCCACGTTGCACTCTGTCGACTAATTGGGACGCTTCCTTAGAGCTTTGAGCATAAATACGGTCATTTTGTTTGTTAAAATGTTGCTCAATTGTAAAGATTTTCTCATCCGTAAACAAAAATTTTCTGTGACCTTTGCGTACCGCTTCAGTAGTTGTTTCGATTTTACCACCCTATTCTTTTTTAAATTATCAGTTAAAAAATGACCAGTGCGTCTCTTATAGGCTGCAAGTCCTAAGTCATCTTTTAAAATACGCGACATGGGTCTGGGTGCTATCTTCATCTCCCGAGATAAAATCTTTTGCTTTCGGACAGGATTTCTTCGAATTCTTTCCCTTACTGCTTTGACCACCTTTTTCGTACGAACACTACGTGGACGGCCAGATCTTTTTCTGTCACAAACAGAGGAGGTTTCATTGTACCTATTAATAGCCCGGTACACAAACATTTGATTAATACCAAGCGTATGGAGAGTTTTAAAAATTGCATTTGGCTCCATACCAACTTTGTGTAATGCAATCACAGCGATTCGTTCTCTTTATCACCCCACTCCATTTTAATATCGCAAAATATTGTACAATGTATTGGCGCCAAAATTAGAAAACTCAATGAACAATCGTATAAAAATGACAGATTCCAAATTCAAATGTAATATCTTTCTTATTTTTAATTGTAACAGTATTTATGGCCAGAATGTGTATATTATGATGAACAAAAAATTATTTGAAACTTGAGTCTAATTTGCTAATTTTGTAATAAGAACTTTACGTAAGTCTGCATAAGGTTCGAAATGCAAAAACTGGTTATAAGGTTTATGCTTCAACCAAAACAAGAACTCTTTTTGTAATGGGACAGAGTAGATACCCAATAAACCGTTTGCAAATTGCTATTTTCTGTGATTTTTTACATCTTTCTTTACAGGGATTGGAATATTTTGCAAACACATATGATATCAAAACTTTAAAAAAAAACTCAAAACTCAAAGCATTTATTTGAAATAAACCAATTACAGCCACTTTTGAAATTGTCAAGAGGAAGGTCAGTCAGAAAGATGAGCTAGTTGCCCATTCCAAAGCGTAGTAGGTACCTATGGAGAAGAACGGGCAAGAAACTCCATGGACACTCTTTTAAATAATAAAATTGTTACAAAATATTGGTTACATTATTCATGTTGAAATTATATATGTGAGAACAATGTTAGATCCGTCACTAGGTGTATGTTCATGCAATATTTCGATCTGTAATTACATTAACGATACAAGACAAATTACGCCAGTATCCTACAACACCTTACCTGAGGTCGGAAGCGTCAGGTCTGACAGACAGTTGCGACTCGTGCGAGCGCGACTTGGTGAGCGCGGCGGGAGGGGGGAGGCTGCTGTTCTGTTTCCGCTTGGCTACCGGCGTGGGGGGAGATTTACCACCTGAAACATTTATTGTTGGATAATGCAAAGTCATATAAAATAAAGAATAAGTACATGAGTAAACACGAATGAAGAACAAAATGAGCGTATCATACGCCAAAAACTGTAGGCGACCCGATTTTGAACGCGTTCACAGCGCATGATACTTTCAACCTGTCAAAATTATTCCCACTTAACATTTTGAATACCTGTCTGTTTCCAGCAGTGGGAAAATTATAGGTTGATTATGCTTAGATTTATTTACTAGATAAAAAATCTAAAAATCAGTATAAACATATTGAAAATCTCGCTATCACTGTATCGGCTCACGGCTTCATGTTTATTACCCATCTTACTTACTACACTCTGTTTTAGTTTATATTAGTTTTAGTTTAGCTTTATATACTTTTCAAGCCAGCAAGATATATAATCAATGCTATGTACGCCGAAATTGTCATGTACATTAGTCCTTTAGTTATTAAGATTATTCTAGCATAAGTTTAATGTACGTGATGTGGCTGTGCTTTTCTTAAATAAATAAATAAATGAAACTGTTTCCATTTTAACTGACAGACAACCATTGTAAATTCATTTCTTCGCGATCAGTAACAGTACCACTAACGTCTGTGAAGTTTCGCTAACAAATTAAAAAAGATGTAGTAATGCCCACTTCATTCCTGTTAATTTTAATTATCCTGGAAGTATACCTTTCTTATTATGCGGCGTGCCATGATGTTCATGGTTGGCATGCCTGGCCCGGGGGGCTCTCGGTGATGCCCTCACGGTTCGTTCCCAGGAATCCCAGAACAACTGGAGTTCTGCACCGCCTTCGCCGCGACCTAGCGCCTCTGTAGAGAAACATAATTTATATGTAGCTTATTTATTTTTTTATTGTTGGTAGTAATGAAAACTGGATTAGAAAGAGTTTTGCAAAGCTTTTTGATAGTATCACCGAACATCAATCAGGTTAACCTAAGGCTTACTCTGAGGCAAAAGCCGCGTAGGACACGTCACTTGATTGTATAACTGCTATGAAAATCATACGGACGTCTTACGACCTGCGCGAGATTCACCTCAGTCTGTTTGAGCTTCAAGATAAGATTTTCGCTTTGAAGGTGCTGATTCTGGCACATTATTTTAAAGCACCTGTATTTTCGGGAAGTTTCAGGGATTTAGTACTATAGTTTCTGTTCTGCCAAGCTATTGTCTCACCTATGTAACTCCTGAGCCGTTGCATGGCTCGACACAGTCGCAGCACCTCCTCGTCGCGCGCGCCGGCGAGTAGCGCGCGCATCTCGTGGTCGGAGCGCTCCCGCAGCGTCTCTAACGACGCCACGCGGGAACATACCGCCTGGACAAAAAGAAAATTTCTTAATACATGTTAGAGTTGCAAAAGCATTACATAGTAGTCCAGGTGAGCACTCGCATTCAATGTGGAACTTTGTCCACTTTACATAATGCGAACTTTGCTTCAAGCATGTCGCCTTTTGATTGAACCCCGTTTTGACTGTTTGGCATTTAACAACCCACAAATCTGAGGTTCAACACTGCCATGATCGGCGACCTAACCTGTTTGGTGACCGCAGTAAATAGGTATGTAGTGATTAGAGGAAAAACGCTGTAACGCAGCCGTCGACAACATGCCGCTCGTGTATTTGAACACCGTACACGAATACACGAGCGGCGAATTGTCGACGGTTGCAGTTGCCTCTGCCGTTAAGGCGAGTCGCTCGTGTGTGTGAGCACTAAGACGTAATCAGGTCATTCTTTAATCCCCGGGGGCAAGAGTGGATGGGAAATCCCATGGCAGACTTATTTAATGTGCCTTATCTAATATCTGTACTGTCATTTATGAATGTTTATTATTTGATTGCGAAAGTAAATGGAATATCCTTCTTATGAAGTCTACACCATAACATTGTTATCTTGTCTTATCATACCTTTTTAAATATATGACGACAGTTTTTAACCATTAGGATACTGAAATTAAGGAATACGTCAAAACTGACTCGTTATTTCTTGAGGTGTTTTCTGTTTCCATTAACTACAAAAGAATCTACAAATATCGTGCCAAACAGGGCTTAATTACTGAGCTTACGATGTATGTTTTTCCGTCTTTCAATCAGTTACAGCACAAACAATTGTGTGTGTTGGTGCTCACACAGGTACAGGTGTTCTTTGTAACATAAAGCAAAGGTTTATAATCTTACTAAATCCTACGATCGCGATTAATCTAATAAGAATTGTATCAGACCATTTTATTAGTTTTTCAGCACCATTTTGAAGCCAACATCTTTATCAAAACACAGGCACAGTCTACAGACGGTGCCCGAGTTAGCTGCGCAGTGCGTCTCAGTTAAGAGTTAGTCCTCATAGGTGTGTTAAAATTTAGTAGACCATCCCGTAAATTGGCTACGTACCTCGATAGAATCGGGGCCGAGCCCCACAACCCTGAGCCACTGCGCGAGACACGGCACGTCGCCGAGCTCACGCCGCAGCTCCTCACCGAAGCTGGCCTTGATGACCAGCTGCCGGGAGAAGTGCTTCACCAGCTTGCCCTGGAACAGAAGGAATTTGGTTATATAGTGCTGCAGATAAGTTATGGAATCAGGCGTTACTCTGCGGAAATCCATGAAGTAAAATATTATGCAAAAATGTTTAGTTTTGATTCCGCAGAAAACCAGATCTAGTATTTTATAGGTAAACCACTTAATAGAACTGTGGGAAAACTAGCAGTCAGTTGTCCAGTCAGTACATAAATCCTGTAAAAAATCTCACGTGAAAATTTAGGCGGAGTGAGCGTGAAGTGAGCTGTCAATAGTGTCAGTCCCCAGCACCAAATGGAATGACAGCTCATTTGTCATTTCACCAAAGTTTTCACGGTGAGATTTTTACAGAATAGATCGGCTGATCCTTATGTGATATACCTCGTAACGACTTGACGATCAATATATGTGTACTGGCGTACATACGCACATCAAGCTACTACAATCTGTCAAATTTCTTTAATATATTTTCAACTTTATCCATAAAGCATTAAGGTTCAAGGTTGATTGGGAAAATTTGACAGTTTCGGGTAGCTTGACCTGCTGGTGTCTGTACCAACCGCTCTTAAAATCCTTTGCCACCCTATAAACGCTTATAATATTTACACTTAAACGTCGGGATTCTTACTGCTAATACCAACAAGAATCTATAATAAAAGAAATCTATAATAGTTAATTTGTTGGCTTGCCGAGAAATTACAACTGGGTATCTGGCGAATTGTAAACACGTTAACACGCATCGAGAATCGTACAATCATTGAATCGTAACAAATAATTCTGGTAATAACAATTGTTAGAGATTTGAAATCTTTAAATAGAGATGATCGCGGTTTCGAATAAGTACCTACGACACGATATCGGCAATGAGAATATAGAGAGATCGGAAAATGAACATCACGAAAGAGGATATTCTTTTACAGAATAAGCTGAAGTGGTAATGGGCAGGCCATATTAGACGTAGAACCGATGACCATTGGGGTAGACATGTTCTTGAGTGGAGACCGCGAATCGGCAAATGTAAGGTAGGACGTCCTTAGACTAGGTGGAGCGACGATCTTCGCAGAGTATGTACTCGTAGCAGCTGGATGAGAGCTGCCGAAAATCGAGCTCAATGGCGTGCAATTGGAGAGGCATATGTTCAGCGGTGGACTGCTATAAGCTGATGATGATGATATTCTTTTAGGGGTCTGCAAGCATTAAGCGTTGCGGTGCCGCTGCGGCGTATAGCCACACGGTGCGCTTTGGCGACCGCCGTACCGCACGCACACCGGATTACAAACAGAGAGACAAGGCAAGGAGGGGTGTACGCGTTGCGGTGCGCCGCCGTATCAGGGCAGTTGCTTTTTTTATTATAAATGGCATCTCACAGTTCAACCTATGAAGTTGTCGTCTGCTTAACCAGGCTTGCCTGTGGTTGCCTCAATAAATTAAGGGCTCCAGCCAGGGCTTAAAAAACTTAAAAACTAAGCGACTACTCGCTAAGGGCACCCCCTGTGGGGTATGGACCTGGGCTTAGGGCTCGCTGGGAGAGGGCAGAGCAAGGGACAGGCTGGATCGGAATTATTCAGGGACTTTTCGACGCCGTACCACTTTAAATATGAGCAAAGAGAAGCACGCATATCCCCCCCGCCCTCAACCATCCCCTATGAGAACATACCTTTGCCTACTGAGGCGATATTGGTAGGTGCTACAGTCTTTTCAGTTATGTGACCTATGATTTTGCATCAATGTCCAAATCACAGTGACCTTTATTCTCATTATTTTAAGGTTGCTGTTGGATTGCTGCCACTGAAAAGTCTGTCAAAATCATCGTGAACTTTATTCTCATTACAATAAGGTTGCTTGTAAGTTGCAAAATAACTGTGAACGGACTGTAATCACGATTTCTGTCAACAAACATATTAAAATTGATTCTTTATACCAATAAAACTGAAACCTATCTCATAACTGTGTTATAAAATGAATACTAATTGTTTATGAAAACAAATGTGCACCATAAATGATTTATTTATAAACAATTTTTGTCAACAAACTATAAATAACACAAACAATGTTTATTGTAGGAGGTTCAAGATTGTGTATTAGTCATGAAGAGTGTTTGTAACTTTATTGAAACTAACCTACATGGAAAATACTTAACATGTTTAAAAATATCAGAATATTAGTTTGCAGTTCTTGTGGCTGAATGTTTACACACTAATTCAGATTGAAATGACGAAGAGAGGTAGTTTTATTTTAAAGAAGGAAATTATAGGATACTTAAAATAATTTTAGCAACTAGGATGTTACATGCAGACACTACCACTCCTAATACTATGAAATTGTATGCAGCATAATACATAAATTCATCGTTTGTGTGTGTATTGTGATGAAACTTAGTTTAAGTCGCACCATATAGTCAAAATCATCAAACTGAAAAGAGCTTTATTAATAATTATATGCATTATTAATCCTAAGTAGTTTAACCTCCAGCTCCAGCAAGAAGTTAACTTTGAAGTCATCAACCACAATCCTCAATCAATCTGCCTAGCCTGTACCCAACTATGTTGGAGTCGGCTTCCAAGCTAACTGGATGCAGCTGAATACCAGTGTTTTACATGGAGCGACTGCCTATCTAACGTCCACACCCCAGTTACTGGGTAACACAATACCCCTTGGCAAAATTTTCGGGCTTCTCGACTACCCGCAACAACTGTCAAAGATCTACAAAGGCCAGCTGAGTTCAACTGCTTATTGTGTTTTCCGAGGCACGGAAAGGTCTCAATATGTAATGGATAGTCGCCCATCCCAAAATCCTATACTAAAAAATTTTACCACCTACAAATCCCTGCCTAGAAGTTAAACAATACACATTAAAACAAGCATCAGTAAGTGTGATGGCGTATGAGCATTAACATTGAATCACTTGGCTAAATAGCCCACCCATTGTTGATAATATTATGGTACGATGAGTCGATGACACATTGGCATGGCTGCCTGTGACAATTTTTTTTTGTGTGTATGTGTCATTGTGGTTTGTAGTTACGAACTTTGTTTTTGGAATGAAGTTCCTTATTGCAGATTTTATTTAAAAAAAGTGTTACATTTTGACTGTCACAACACTTATATTATGTAAAAAAAGTGTCGTGGTGGTCAAAATGTAAGCTTTTTTTTCAGTCCACTTCTCAATAGCCAACTGTGCAAAAGCAAAAGGAATTTCCTTCCAACCCGGTGTCCCATGAGGCCATGAGGCTCAATGAAGAAAAGGCATTTAATTGTAGTTCATAGTTTGCACATCCAGTTTATTTGTTTAATTGAATAGTTTGATTTTTGTGTGTTTAATTGCTTGACCTTTAGTTAGTCAAAATAGTTGATACTTGGTTATTTACATGAGGTAGCAATAACAGCATAAGCATAATCAGCTTATAATGTTCCCACTTCTGGGACACAGGCCTCCTTTCAGTGAGAGGAAGTGAGCCGTAATCCACCATGCGGGCTCAGTGCTGGTTGGTTTTAAGTAATAACAGGTCATCCCAATAAGATTAATTTATCTAATAATAAATTAATTTTGTTTCATTTTCTTTTCCTTTTGATAAAAAATTTTAATGTACTTCAGTGAGAATTAATTTGCTACATGAAGAAAGTTTACAATTCAAAATATATTTATGAATAAAAGTTTACTAAAAAACCTATATATTTAAACAAATTGTCCTGCTTGATTCTTATCAGACAGGACAATTTATTATTTATTACTTTTTTATTAAACTTTGTTTAAAATAATAAAGTTACTCAGAGAACACAGGTAAAGATGCAATATAATAACTCTACTTTTTACCACATAATATGTATAGCCTTTATCTATGGCAGGTGAAACCAGTGGATCAATGTAAATTATCAGATTCCTTAGCCATTGACTAAACAACTGGCAATCATTTACTCTCTCTTATGGAATGCATTTTTTTCTCATTAAAATGCTAAAAACATGCCACATTTCACATAATGCGAATTCCTAACATAAAAGCATACTTTTCTATGGATATCTACGCACAATATGTTTCTAATTTTATGTTAAAATAGATTTCACCACCTAACTGTAGCATCAGAATTGAAATACCAAGAAGATGACTACTACAGCTTTTTATCGCGTGAAATTAAAAAAGGTAAACATTCAAGGTGAGAGGGAGCGGCGCGCGCGTACGGCAACGAGTTCCACTACGGCAGTGAACTATTCACCCCAGTCCTTGAGTGCACCAAAGTCCTTGAGGCCCGGCCTCTCGGTATAATACTTTCAAGGGCATTGCCTATTTCCCCTTGATGAATAACAAGTTGTGAAGGTTAGCACCCCTACCTCCAGGGTCCGGATCTCCTGCTGCGTCAGCTCGGCGCTCGTCGAGCATTGTGTCCGTAAACCCTCGAGTCTATCAGCTGAAACGTCGATCATGGACTGGATAGTCTCTATCGTTTGTATGGCCTCACGAACTCTCTTTTTTTCGTACTCGTTCTCTGCATCCATTACAAATATCACAGCACTGTACACGGTCCGCTAATCACTATACATAAGTAAAAAACACCTTATTCATTTTATAAAAATGAATTTACAAAACATTGCAGATGTTGTATTGCCGATACAGCGGCCATATCCGAAGAAAATCTATATTTTAGTCTATGATCGTGCATTGTAAACCATAGACAAGCAGTATCTGACAGTTGTCAGAAAAATGAAATGTCACTTTCACAAAAACACAAAAAGTGGACCGAAACTCCTTGCAATTATTCATAAAATATAAAATTGATAAATAAATACCCGAATTAAAGTAGTTACGAATAGTTCAATTAGTTTATTTATTGTTTTCCTGTGGTTTTAATGTGACAGCAAACCGTAGTGTTTGTCGATGGGCTTCTAAAGCGTTGGTTCACGATAACACAATTGTTTTCACATTTTCTATTTTTAAAAAGATTAGAAGTGACATAGAAAACGTAGAGAAATACATTTATACTTTAAAGAGTAAAAATAATAATTGTTAGAGTAAATCTTGATTGAAAAGCGGTAAAAAAGGAAAATTTTCTTTAGTGTACAGCTACCTTTAGTTGCAAATGACATTTCATTTTTTGAGTAGCAATATTGTGTTGCGACAAATAAGCTATAGCAACATAATTTATGACAAAATTAAATTAGTCTATGCCTTTTATCAATGGAGTGAAGACGTTTGTTGTGAGATTTGTTTCCTATTATTTCGCCTTCCGTCGTTTAATTAATTCTGTGTGATGTAAAATAAATAGATAGGGAACAAATCTTTTTTACTTTACAAAAAGTATAGCTCGAGATTTTTTTCCAAGTGTCTAGATGTAGTTTTAGTAGAATGTTTTTCGAGCGTATATTGTTGTCTGTGTTCTGCCTTGGATTAGAAGGTAAATAAATTGCATTTGTATTAAAACCGACTTGAAATGAATTCACAAATTTAATTTCTTTACACAAAATACATCAGATATATTTTTAATATTTTTCATTATTATAATTATTTCAAATTTTTGTAGCCTTCCCCTTGGCTCTTGCCGAGGAGGTGGAAATCAGGGATGTAGCTGCAGACAAGGGCACTAATGTGACGGTTCCTTGTGGCAGTTTAGACACGGTTCCTGTGCCCAATGTGCAGTGGGTGCACAGGGGCAACCGGACACACCATGAAGTTTTGGTGAGTCTAGATTTTATTTAATAAATACATAATAATTATTAAAATATTTTTTTTTAATTTATGTTCAAAATACAAAAGGTCTGCTTTTTTCGTTTTAAATATAAAAGATGAATTTACATAGTCAATAAATGATGAATAAAAAAAATTAAAAAACCTATTAATAAAATATACTTAGCCATTTAAAATATACAGACATTAATTTATAATGCAAGCAATAGTACAATAAAGTAAAATAATAGCAAACAAACCCTGAAGAGCCCTACTCCAAGGGAAAGGCAACCATAATATTTCTTCACCTCACTCTATTAAATTTATTATTACCTACCTACTTCCCACTAAAAATATAAACTTACACCTAAACCTAGTTAGATAAATCTTAGTTTATGTACCATGTAAATAGAGATGTTAAACAGCTGTTATTTGCAGCCTATCACACCATTACCCAAGTGTTTATTTACATAATTCATGAAGCTTTACATAAGCTATTAGCACAATAATAACATCTTAAAGGTACTTAGTATTGGCCAATTTACGATAATAATGATTGTTGCGAAAATTACATTGTTACCAAGTTCTTATTATAATCTGAACAGATTTTATACACATGAAAACCTCTAGAAAACACTTTCAGAAGATTTCAGAAAGCGTTTGGAAACTAGTCTAAAGTATCATTTAGACTAGTATTCAACAAAATACATACATTACATACATAAACTCGCGCGTCTTCCCTTGAGGATAGGCAGGAACTACAGGACGCCACCTGCTACGATCCTTACCATAGATATAGTTTACATTTCTATATACCTACTCCTATACGAAATATTTAAATTATTATTCCCAAAAAAAGAAAATTACCTTCCATCCAAGCCGAGTTAACCAAAGACTGATCAAACAATGCACAGCTCAGTAATTGAACTGTTTATACATATTATATCTTCTTCAAGTGGAACTCCTTTCGTAATTGGTTAAGAAACATCTGTATTATATTTATATTCAGTAAGTATCACAGCGTTGGCTAGTAAAAAAAAAGTATCCATAAATCGTAGTTACAACAAAGACCTATTAAGGCATAGACAAACAAAATAATGTTCCACCTTGTTGCAAGGCCTACTTCTTTATGGCGACTACCTAGCTAGAATAATTGATCAACGATACAAAGCTATTGATTTCCCGGGGCTCTAGGTCCCTTTCAAGATATGTATATATCGTAACTTACTGAAACTCTGCTGCCAATAAAACCAGTCAGCGTTGGCCCGACGTGGACGCGTGCGGCCAAAGATGGCTGGTTGAATTAGGAAAGTCATGATAAATACCTTCATATTAACTTTAACACTAGCATCTGTCCGTGACTTGAACCGCGTGAAATTTCGGCCCCCGCGACGCATCCCATCGCTCGCCCGTGCTACTACTTCGTTTTCGCTTATCGTTTTGTTCATTTTGCTCGGTTCCTAAGGTTCGTAGCGTAATGTTAAATAGCGAATAACCTTCCTCAAGAATTGGGCTATCAAATGCAACAACAATTTTTCATATCCGACTAGTAATTCCTCCCTATATACAAACAAACAAGAAATTTTACCTCTTTATAATATTTTTGAGGGACACTGAACGCCCTTGGGTGTACCTAATAGCAATAAAACTTATATTGTGTCTCGTTCAGTGTCTGTCAACCGATTCATCAAACTACTTAGTCATAAATTAATCTGCAAAAAATATCCTAGCATTTCTGAGGTTCCTTCATGGGTACCAAAACCTCACAATGTCAAACTCCCTATGGGCACCTCAGGACATGGCCCAAAAAGTTTCGTACCCGCGACATTGTTGTCAAGAATCGACTCCGTGAACTTCGAAGCTACTGCGTCAACAGTCTAAATAAGTTATGAACGCACGTCTTCTGTAACGGCAGCGGAACTAATGGCCATCAATATATTCCGAGCGACTGGCACTGAATGCCACGTGCATCAATAATTGTTAGGTTCAAAGACCACAAACAAAGTCATTTTCCTCGTCTCGTATCTAAATGAAGTAATGATAGACGGAACACCTTGTTCTGTGTATATCTATAGTAATTACACCTAACTATTTGATATTTTACAAAAAATTTGGAGACATGTGACATCTGGCAACCCGCACTGGCCCCGCGTGGTAGATTACAGCCCTTTCCCTCTCACAGAGAGGAGAACTGTTTCCCATCGGTGGGAACATTATAGGCTGATTATGTATTTGATATTTTTATTGTTTTTGTGGGAACCTTCGGAAAAATTAATCCTGTCTTGGTCGCCTTCCTAACCGTATTTCGGTCATGGCCAGTCTTACCGGAGACTAGCCTAGGATACAGGACATATGTGAGAGAGCACAAGTGTAGATGCAAACATATAATATGTAGGTACATGCTCATTACTCGACTAAATAATTAGTAAGATACGAAACAGCTTGGTTAATCTACATATCTATCTTTTAGTTCATTGCAACTGGCTGGTAACCAAAGACCGTCCCTGGTTCTTTTCCACCTTCACTCAATCATCAAGACGTCTTGGGCCATCTGACGGGACCTGTTTTGCGTGCTAGACCAGACTGAAGAAGATCTTGTGGTGTCCAAAATAGTTTCGATCAATAGAATCCTGGCAAGGGCTCATTTTCAATTAGGAAAACTACGAGTAGAAGGCCAATTCCCGTAATTAAAACTTTCAAAATCTACATTGGGGCCGACGAGAGAATACGTTCTTGACACCTGTCAGTTTCATAAAATTAATTTGTGTTTTGCGAATTTGATCTTTATTTGCCACTAGAATTATCGCACTGACAGGTGACAGGAACGCATTCTCCGACCGGACTGTAGTCGCAATGTCATCTCAGCAACAATCAATGTCAAAAATGTTGGGCAATTGGATGTATTTTTGACAGATTGAGACAGGACGTTGATTAGAATGCGAACGCTCTTAAAATCACGGGAAGTGCCCCTCAAGTTGCCAATATGTGTACATACAACGACGATATATACAAAAACTAGCCATCAAATAAAATTAAAACGGAATTGATATTCCGTTGACCTTAGCAGCTCCGTATCTAAATCTTTATTTTGTGAACAAACAACATTGGCCAGAAAACCACTTAAAAGTTTTATTGGTTTTGTTCAAAATATTTTATTTGAAGTCACAACGCCTGTGTGAATATAAATGTAAGTACCGTCGAATGGTAAATCGTTTACTGGTAAAATATGTTTTTATTTCCGCGGACAAAATAAAATCTGTTTTGTTTTAACATTTCTGCATAACCAACGGCGTAGCATACTTACAGTAGCAAAAGCTTTCATTTTGACAGTTCAACAATATTCATTGAGTTATTTACGTTGTCCAGCTGGCAAATTTTTCGAACATGATGCTATGGATTAACAAGATAATCAGCCTATAATGTTTCCACTTGCACTGCTGAGACACAGGCCTCCTCTCTTCGAGCGGGAGTGGGCTGTAATCTACCACGCGGGTCCAGTGTGGGTTGGTAGATGGCACATGTCTTTGAATTTTTGGTTCTAGGACATGCCTGTTTCCTCACGGTGTTTTCCTTCACCGTTTTCAGAGCAGTGGTGATAAAATTATTTACACAAAATAAAGCGCCTGCCTGGGTTCGAACCTACGACCTACGAGTCAGTGCCGTTACCACCGGGCAACCATTGCTTTTAATGGATTAGCAATATCCTTCAAAATGATTCAGATTGAGATTGATAGTGTGTACGCAGTTGCAGGGTGCGAGGCAATCATACAATTGAAGTCGGACATTAACAGCCCTATAGTATCTCGATAAGATCAATAGGTCTTTCATGCGATGCTATAATGGAATGGCAATTTCTATTACGACATGTCCTCTTTTCTGTCCTCTTTTTGTTGGAACGAAGTTCCTTAGCGCGGCTTGCGGTAGGAGTTAACTGGTAGATGTTGTGATCGTCTAAGGAAAAGAGTAATGCCCCCTCCATCTAAGAAAGAAAGAAAGAAAAAGTATTTATTGCGACTATTTTTGTTTTTTATCTGACTTTCTGTTCCTCTCTGTCTCGTTATATTATATACGAGTGTGTGTGTGGGTGCGGAACTTCGTTCCTGACGACCGCACACATTATTTTTTAGTGATCCTGTGTTGTCCTACTGCTGGTCCCCGATCTCACCCCATACTTTTCTAGTTTTCTGTATGTTGTCCCTTCTCCAGCAAATTGGTCATGAACAAGTCCAAATCGTAACGCCGGCGTTTCTTAAATCTGCCAATGCCTCTATCTCCGTAATATTTTGCAGGATCTACTAGTGCAGATTAGAATGTGATCCCAAAAAGACCTGAGGCTGATTTTAAATCTATAGTAATGTTAAGGAAAGGATCCTAAATCAAAACCTCCGACCGCATCTAAAATAGCTTCTTACGATGCCTCGATACCACGGCAAATTGATGAGGGTACTCCCTAATAGACATGAGAAAAAACTCCCATCCCTTATTTTGAATCCGGGAGCCGCTGGGTATAGGAAACAAATTATTTCCCCGCCGATAAACCCTTTTTATTGTCTTCCGGTAAACAATCATCTGACTACCTAATAAACCTCTCCACACCATTCATTTTAAATGCTCATAAAACATTTACGTTTGCTTATAAAAAAACTCGTCATTTCGTTGTTCAGTGTCAAGTTTATATGCTTAGCGGACAGACGACGGACTATGTATAAACGGTCCGATAATCACTATAATCGCAAAAGAAAAACTTAGAAGTAGGCCCTCAAAAATCGGCTGTGGTGCAAGCAGGACAAAAGGCTTAAAAAATTATACGCAGTTATCGGGGGGCTTGTGGCTAAGTAATACCTACCACCCGCACGGATCCATCGATCAGGTTAAGCTACGCCTGCCGCGATTGGTCCGTGGATGGGTGACCATCTTCACATACCAAGACCACTCCGTCTCTCGGAAAGCACGTTAAGCCGTTGGTCTTGGCTGTCAATCGTGGACCCTTGACAGTCGTTACGGGTCGTTAGAAGCCCGAAAGTCTGACAACCAGTCTTACCAAGGGGTATTACCCAGTAACTGGGTTATGGAGGTCAGATAGGCAGTCGCTCCATGTAAAATACTTTTTTCTTTTTATTCAAAATGTTATACATATATGTATAAGTTTAGTGACAAAAAAATATACCACACAAACCATTGCGGGCTTAACCGTGATATATTAAACACATCATCTCGGCGCATTCATTACATAGATGTACCCACTCGTTCAATTCTTAAATTACAAAGCAAGGAAATATTTTCTTTAATACTTTTTTATACTTGTTTATTACATCACAGATTTCGGTAGGTAGGCCATTCAATATTGATGGCAGCATGTATTCCCACCTCTGTTGTCCGTAAACATTACTCTATGGAGGGATCTTAAATGCACATAGGGCCATAGCCATTGGGGAAACCGAGGCAGAGAGAGATGATGACGCAGCTATCTCAAACATGGCGCCTCCAGAAAAGTCTAACCACTGCGAAATCGGTCGATAAGTTGGTGTCAACGTCACAATTGAGAATATCACCATCAGCCACAATTCGCTATTCGGGAATTAGGATTATTATTAAAAAAAAACAATCACCAAACCAAATCACTAAATATGTAGTCTGCAGTTCGGACTCAACTCCGTTGCCGATGCATAATCGGTCAACTATCTGCGTTGGACCTTTATTTGTACAAATACCTATGTATAGGTACATCGTGTTTACTTTATGTGAAGAACATAAACACGAAACCTGTTTAGTTATGTAACTTGTACAAACACACTGCGATAAGAAAAAAACCCGCTCTCATGCGGCGAAAAATATCGCAGGTTTTCGTTGTTATACAATATCTCACAAATTGTTATGGTGGCAGTTGTCTATGGTTCTGGAATAAATTATTCCCTACTATTCTCTTTTTTTTCCTATATCAATATGAATCCATAGCTTTTATGTCCCTTACTTCGACCCTTAGCTGTTCCTGATCATTACATCGTCCAGATGGCCAATTCGCGTAATTAAAACCCTTTAAAATGTAGTCGCAATCTGATCTCAGCGACAATCAATGTCAAAAACTTGTCAAATATGTAGGGAAATTAGAGGTATTTTTGACAGATTGAGACAGATCAGACTGTGAACGTTCTTAAAATTACAAGAATTCCCCCTCTGTTATTTTTCCAAAATTATCTGTCTCCTGATTTATCAAGTATGACTACTACCAAAAAAACTGTTTTATTGAACCCTCATCATAACTTCGTAATGCCTCTCCGCCATTGATGTCCAATACCGGGTGCCGTCCACTGTCCCTTGAATAAAGGGGGTGAATATGTAAAAGCAACTGTGTCTCGTGCCTCGCACACAGAGATTCGGATCATTGATTTGTCCCATTTTCAAAGGGCGACCTTTCATAAAATCCTCTACGTTTTCCATGCCGTTAGAGTATAAAGGACGGCTAAAGGTATTTTATATGAAAACCAGCCTAACGAGACTGTGGCGATTTTTTTTACCCGTGATCCACCACGAGAAAGAAATGAAAGAAAATCAGGAGTAAATTACCTTTGCCATCCGTCATGTCAAAAAAATAAATGTCAACTGAAGAAAAAATAGGATAATATTTTTTTTGGTGCCAATCTCTGGAGATTTTCTCGCTACGATTTTTTTCCAAAACAAAATTTTTATTCTTTAGAAATATTTCGTTGGAGCGAAAAGAAAGCCTTTCGACATTTCTGTTGGCAAGTTGTCAATACAAGAGATCTTTAAAATCAACCCAATTTTCAGTACTAAGGTTGGCTTTTATCTGTGCCAAAACAACAAAATCTTCTAATTAAGACCCCAGAAATAAAAGCCAAGGAGTGACTCGTGGCTTCATAATATCAGCCGTACGAGTCGAACAAAGGTTAAGCTTCGCTTGCCGTGGTTGGTTCGTGGATGAGGCCCTACTCCGAGGCATACTAGCCTACAAAATTCTCTCCATCTTACTATGTCGAATCTAATAAGCGACACAGCCTAGGCAGTGCGCTTATGGGAAATCAGGCTGACTGCCTATGCTTGCGCGTTGTCTGTAGTCTTCACTTGGCATTGTCCTTCTAAAGATCGATAAAAAAGAATCAGAAACATGAATTAATAGCTTGTCAACCTGTTTGACAGTGAAATATTGTCCTTCTTTCAAGCATCATGTCTTTATTCTTTACCTTCCCCTCCCCCTCTAGATTGTTACCATTCTTATTGTCTATGACATTTCTTTGTCCAGTTCATCAAATATTGAAAATAACACATCAACTTGTACATTTAGGTAATTGAATTCTAAATAAATATGATAAATGATGGTATGATGGTATCGTATTCCCTATGTCCCTAATGGCCTTTCACACCTGGGTACGCCGTAATCCTTTAGAAGCCTTTAGTGAGTGTGAATATTAGTGCGGCTCCCCTAGTCGCACTAATATTCAAGACGATTATCAATAATTATACGTTACGGAAAAATTGTGTTTCATTTATGTGTCGGTGGTATAATTTCGGTTTTGTATAGAGTTGTCTAAAGTTTTGTTTGTTTGCGACAAACAATGTCAGAGTCGTTCGTCCATATTTTATTTTATTTTGCAGCCAGCCTTCCATTAGTGAACGCAGTCTTACTGATTTTCGCTTCATTTTCGAGGCACTGTTCTTCTTAATTTCGATTTCGAGTCGCTAATTAACTTCGTAATTTTCTGAAGTCTGCACATTGTCAACGCTAAGGGTGACCCGTCCTCCGTCTCCAGTCTGTAGTTAATGTTCCTCTATTAAGGTCTGGCACTCAACAGATGAACTAGCCATCCCGTTTATGTAACGGCACAGCGTAAAATTTTGTATCCTTATTATAATATTTTTTCTCCTTAAGCTAGGAGTACTAATATTAGCAAACCTGAAGGTTATTAGTTTTCAACTGTATTAAAACTTCAATGTTTGGTGCACAGAGTTTCCAAAATGATCGCACTTCTCTTCTTAGTCTAACGATAAGTGTTATTACATTCTTAGCTAGTTAGGAACTGTCTGGCTTGATAGTCATATTTTGTGTCCCTGGAAATTGCATGGTCATGAAACAATTAATATTGAAGCCAAGAACTTTAATATTAAAAATCTTGACTCGCAGCGTTCGAGCGTCCTTTCTTATTAAATTGTCGGATATTGTCTTTGTCAAACTGTACAATTTAAAGGTTAAAAAGAAATTGATCACGAATGGTCCTTACAAAAAAAACTGCTCTCTAATAGCGTAACACTGTCAATCTCAATCTGAATCATATTGAAGGATATTGTTAATCCATTGCTTCATATGTTCGAAAAATTTGTTTGCTCAACAACGAAACCTCAACAAAATCACTATACGCATAAATATTGCACCAAATGCATTTACAGTTGCTCCATATCTGTCACTCCGCCTCTACATTGTTTCAGCGAAAATATATCATTTTACGATACACAATCTTTCCAACGAATATATTAAATATGTATCCAACAAACATGTATTGTGTCACACGGCAGATGGCGTACATGAGAAGTGGGAACTCCTTAGAGACCTTTAGTTTCTAAAACGAAAAGATGATACGAATTTTAAAAGAAAGGAGAACTTGCTTTGTCTTGGTATAAAACACAGGACACTTGACATTATGCTCTGTGTCCTTACACCTTCATAGAGGAACTAATGGAAGCTTTTGATAATGCAGTACTCGAAGCTAAGTGGTGCAACTTATACTGTCATAAGAAACAGATGTACTCTATGTATATCTATTACTACATATTATAAAACAATGTCCCCCCGCTGCGTCCTGTCACTCTGAACGCGATGAATTCAAAAAATACCGAACGGATTTTTATACTGTTTTCACTAATTGACGGAGTGATTCATGAGGAAGGTTCAGTGTTAAATAAGATGTACAATGTTCATACATTTATTTAAGTTGGCAGTATTGTTTTCTTTTTGTTGTTAGGTTACCTCTTATCTATTATTTTTCTCTGTGGTCGCATACTTGTAACAGTGCAGTGTTCAGTTAAAATAAAACAGCTTAATTAGTAAGTCTCTGCATTTCATTTAAAATAACTTCAGGTTATGGATGGTTATGGTTATGGTACCGATTCCGATTGATCGTGTGTTACGCAATTAGGGTGCAGGTGTATAATTCATTAAGACTTGGTGTAAATTGACTGAAATATGACGATGATTGAAAATGTCGGAAAAATCATGCCGACTGGAAGCTTTACTGGCGTGCGCTGCGTAAACGAATATAGTTACATGAAAATAATGTATTACGAAATTAATACATTGTTTACCTGGATTAATACATAGGTTACTTTTAATCCCGGTAGTACGTTCCCGTGGGATATTTTCCGTCATCCACGCGGGCGAAGCCGCGGGAAAAAGTTAGTACTAATATAATAAAGTTGAAGAGTTTGTTTTTTGTTTGAACGCGTTATTCTCTGGATCTAATCGTCGGATTAAAAAAATATTTTTGAACGCTAGGCAGAAACGAAGTTATATGTAGTCTCGGAAACAAGAACGAAGACGCGGACAGAAGCTAGTTTGAAAATTAAACATCTCGAAGATAAGTATAATATGCATGGCATAATCGGGTCTCCCTTGTTTCATCGAAAATAAATTGCCAAATTATCACTTCCCAAAAAAATTTCCGCATTGGCCAAATTATTATTTAGCAAAAAATCTCTTCACAAATAAAATAATCGTAACGCAAATCTAATGTTTGGCAACTGAACGTTTAAACAATGACTTGTTTACCAACTAGTACTTTTACCAATTTTTATGTAGTCAAATATTTCAGTTGGACAATTAATTTTACGCAAAATAAAATTTGCCAAATATTTAGTATCGTCAGTTTTCAATTTACCATTTCTATTCAGTCAATTTTCAGTCAATTGTTACAGTCTAACTAGTTCACTTTCGGGTAGCCTGTTTTTTTTTCCATATTTTTTTTCTATAAAATCTAGTCGTTTCTGGCACTTGCCGGCCGCTGCCGCGGCACCGCTCGCTTCGCTCGCTCGGCTCGTGCGTAGGAGGTCACAGTTTTAACCTGACCTAACCTAACCATTTTTTTTTTAAATTAACCTCGTTAACTAGTTCGGTTCTTGATAGCCTAGTAACAATGATCTCTTTATTTCCTTATTATTTTGTATTAAATAAATGATTACTTATATTAAATTAAAATTGCATTTTTAAACTATATAATTCCCAAAAATGTTATTTTTGCCTTTATATTTTTTTCAAATCATTTGACCAAACGTTTATTGTCTAAAGATTGTTTGCTGTAATAAATCATTTGATTAAAGACCAAATGCCTAAATGACATTATCCTTGATAATATTCTGCCAAGTAAAATTTTGACCAAATGAAAATGTGCGTACTAAAATCATTCCAAACATTGCATTGGTATAAAAAAAGGTTGCTAAAATTTGTTTGGGTAGTGAAATTTTGGCAAAATCTTTTCGGCAAAACGGTAGGATCCCGGCGCAATCAAAAGTTTTATATCAACTCCCTTAACCCACAAGTTTCAAAGAATATGTTCGTTAAAGCAGAAATAGAGTGGCCCCAAAACTATCGATGTGCCTTTCCCGCTAAATCTCAACATCAACGGTGAAAGGATAATTAGGTCAGCGGCTTTTCAGACCTCTGTTCAGAGAGACGGGTGCATATCGGTATACAGTGGTGGGGATCCAATCATATCAGTAACGTTCACTGGTTCAATCAATCAAGTCGGCCTATCGCAGTCTAGTGCTGTTACACAATAGCGGTGCAGACGCGCGATGGAACTGCGACCGTATCTTCAATTGGCAATATGTTAGCGATTTACATACAATTCAATATGTACGATAGACCTGCCACTATCCCTATAGTTCACACAGCCTTAGATTGCACAGTTTTTTTGCAGGCTGGGATGAACTACATGAAACCATCAGCATTTTACAAGGTTTACATAACTACAAGCAATATTGTATGTGGTGCACACACTTTGACGTCAGACTCAAAACCATCTTCATTTAAGACCCTCAACATAATCTATATTAAACCGTGCAATGACCTTGGATTGTGCCTTTACCAGTACAGCTATAAGCGTGGCACTTCCGAGGTTAGCCCATTACGCTACCCATACCCAGATATACAGGAAGGGGCTAATTGGGTCAGTGCCCTGTGCAGACCTTGGTTGGTACCGAACCGGACCAAATGGACGTCAGAGCATACCGGTATAGACCGCATATAACCTTGCACTTGCAACCAATTTGGAGCAAACGGTTGGTGCCTGCGAGTCTAGTTTCAATTGAGTTGCGAAGTGTGATCACTTTATGTGCAACTGAGGACCAATCAGAGTTCAGAGCATTAATTGTTTTAGGAAAATGCGTTTCGTAATTGGCCCTAAATCTTTGATACCTTTAGCAAAGGAGCTTTAGTAAAGAAATGTTATGAAATGGTTTATTAAGGAAATAGGACATCAGAATCACTTTTACATGTAATTATTATCTGCTTAACCTTTACCCAAATATGTTGGGATCGGCTTCTAGTCTAACCGGATGCAGCTGAATACCAATATTTTACATGAAGCAAGTGCACCCAGTTACCGGGTTATACGATATCCTGGGCCTTGAGTGGTTGTCAGACTTTCGGGCTTCTGACGATCCATAACAACTGCCAAAGGACCACGAATGACAGCCGGGGCCGTAAGTAGTCGGCCCCCAATTTCCGAGGCACGGAAAAAAAAATAAGCTTGGTGGAGTCGAAATTTCCTATCTGACTACCCCTGAGAAGAAATGGCGAAACAAACTCAGAGGTCAGTCTCTTTTAAAGCCAGTCTTGCTCAGATCATGTGAGGACCATGTAGATTAGTGTCTGAAATGGAAGTTGAAAGGGAGCCCCAAAAAAGCGATACTCAGTAACTTCGTATTGGGACCATATATTTTACGAGCTTACAATTTTGGTTAAGGGAATGAGAATATCGGTAAAAGCATTAGCAGCATCAATGCCAGACGATTGTCCTTGATAGATGAATACAGGCTCTAAGCTTCCTTTACATTGTATGTCGGATAAGTGTCTCCAAAATTGTCGCGAGGATAATCTGAGCGAATTTTGTTTTGCCCGGGAGTTTTACACCTTATTTAACGGAACCCTTATAAGATCACTTCGTTGTCTGTCTGTCCGCCTGTCAAGACCCTTTTTCTGAGGAACGCGTCCCTTGTAACAGTGAAAAAATCAAACTTCTAAGTCAATGCAATCAAAAGATACGGGCGCATATTTTGACACTCGCAATGGAATCAAAACCTACAGGGTACAGTCACGAGCATAAGTATGTATACATTTAGCTTTATTCAAAAGCGATTTACTCCTTTATTTTTTAATGAAAATTTATGTTGATATGAACATAGTATTTTCGGACCCATAAGTTTATGCAATGTGTCGTATTTTATTGTTGTTTTCGTTATTCCACGAAAAAATCGGTATTGAAAGTTTCCAAGTGTTGACATATTAGTGCTCGTGACTGTACTTCCCATTGACCTAGAATTATGAAATTTAGCAGGAAGCAATGTCATGTAGCACAAGTAAAGGAAAAAATCCGAAATCTAAAATCCTACTTTGTACGGAACTCTTGGTGCGCGAGTCCGACTCGCACTTCACCGGTTTTTTTATTTCATTGCGTCGCAAACATAGCTAAACGATTGTTGTTAATAGTAGTTTTAACGTTTGTCCTACATTCTCGAAGGTAAACACAGTAAAGTTTTCTGGCAAACAATCTGTAGATTGCATCTCTATACCAAATTTTGGAAGAAAAACAGACTAGTGATGTAGAATTAAGTTCAGCTAAGGTATCAATGTAGTCTTAGATAACTTTGTAAGTCTAATAAACGATTAGACTCTAATCAAAGCCATTTAGTTGAATATTAATAGAATCTGATAAATACTAGGTACCTGCTGAATTTTGCGGTGTACCTAATTGCGTAACACACTAACAGTAGAAATGGCTTTGATTTTGACAGTTCAACAACATTCATTGCGTTATTAACGTTGTTGAGCAGATAAATTTTTCGAACATATGAAAGAATGGATTAGCAATATCCTTCAAATTGATTCAGATTGTGATTGATGGTGTGTTACGCTTCTTGTATTTTGCCTTCCTTCGTTTCAAGGTAAGAGTTGAATTGAGAGAGAAGAGAAGAGAGTTTTTTATGTTACCAAAGACTTTTCAATTTAAGTAATGTTGGCTTTCCCTCTCACAGGACTCCTGTGAGAATGTTCCCACTGCTGGGACACAGGCCTCCGCCTGTGTCCCAGCAGTGGGAACATTATAGGCTGATTATGCAATGTTGGTTTTTTCCAAAACCCATATTTTTCCTGCTATAAAATATTTTATGGAACCAATTTACAAAATTAAATGCAAATATCATCGAAATCGTTTATTGCCATTCCCTTTGGCGTATTTTAATGGTGGATCCTTTTCTAGGGGGCTCGAGAATAATTCCTCCCTTCAATGCATTTAATCAGGATTAGGGTCGTGCATTTTCCATTTGCTTAACTCAGCTTCGGCTTAGGGGATGAAAAACCAGTTATGTGCCGCGCTTTTGAAGATCCGCTAAAGATAAGTTTTAATAATATCCATATTTCACAGGAAGAATTGTCTGGTGTTGTTATGTTACAATTTTCGTTTCTGTACGAGAATGTTTACCTATTATCACTCTTTAGATTGGAGGGTGTCAGAAATAATAACAGAGAATTCAACATTTGGAGACGTAACAATATAATACTGATAGTTTTGTTTTCGTTTGTCAAGGCTAAAGCGTTCTCAATAATTATTGTCAATGTTTCAGTTATGATTACATAAAGTATCATCTTACATAAGGTCGAACAAATAACAATATCAATCTGGCACACTCAACATCCAAATATCATGTTTATCAGAATTTTTATTACTTATTTGCTACCTATCTACTGCACATCGTCCCCGCTGTCCACCGTCGGCCTCGACAAATCTGGATACAACTGGTATTCATTTGGAGATAATCAACGTGCTTCACTATGTTCCATCTCTCTCCATCACATTCGTTACAACAAGGACAGCAATCTCGACATACCTATTATTGATTCTCAAAGGATTTGCGGTTGTAGGGAGTCCTGGGAATCAACTGCCGAAATTCTGAGCAAAGGGATGAAAGGACCAATTTCTAACTGGTTTTGTTTGGCTGTTTTGCTCGAGGAATGCTATATAGTTCATCCGCTGGGAGGTGATATAAATCTTTAATCCGGGCACGCTTTGTTGCATTGTCTTCCATTCTCTACATGTCTGCCTTTACGTCTTGTAAGATTTGACAAACGACTAAAGAATATTTTGTTTCATAAAAATGTTTGCCGTTATTTTGTACAAAAATTTCAAACTCGACGAGTCACTGCTGTTGTACCTATATACACTAATATTTCATCAATCAAACCCTACCCAATTTAGGACTTGAATTTTCAACGTTATTTACTCCCTCGACGAAAAACCATAAAAATCTCCTCCTGTAACAATTCAATGGTATTAATTGAGTCGAGATCTTGCTAAGATGGCGGCCGTCTGCCGTAAAATAAATTGGCCAATGTCTCAATTCGGACAGTGCCCCGTCTATTTATAGAGTCCTATCAAGCAGATGTAGCTTGATAGAGCTGATGAATTACATCCTATTGTGGCTTGTGGGGCTCGTGGCTATATATTAACAGCCAGTAGGGTCTTTCGAAGGTTAAGCTACGCTTGCCAAAGCCTGTCCGTGGATAGGTAACCATCCATTACATATCGAGTCCCCCATGCCTCGGAAAGCTAACGTGCTTTTGGTCCTGGCTGTCATTCATTGACCTTTGACAGTCGGTGCGGTTAGTCAGAAGCCCAAAAGACAGACAACCAGTCTTACCAAGGGGTATCATGTTACCCAGTTACTGGGTTGTGGGGGTAATATATGGGCAGTCGCTCCGTTTAAAAAAATCCGGTTAGACTGGAAGCCGATCCCAACATAGGTGGGAAAAGGATAGGAAGATTTTTTTTTATTGCTTTGTCAAGTTCAGTACTGGTAGGTATATGAAATCTGTCTATATTTGGGAACAAAGAAACCATACAATATGTAGTTGTTTAGTAGCTCTGTTCCAGATTTTAATTAACTCCGCACAAATGGCAATGTTGCCGAGACTCTGAGAGAAAATTGAAATGTTTGGGGGTTTTTCCACTCCGAAACAGTGCTTAGTATTGTGAGTTTGTGACATTGTGTCAGAGATGAAATAAGCGTAGTTAATATTAGTTTCAGTGATTTTTAGAAGGATGTTTGTCCTAGTCAGCTTTGACTTTACAAAAGAGGAGTGTTTAAACGGGTCATTATCGGGTTCGTGTTTAAGGGGGAAGAGTCAGGGTAGCCCACGAAATTCAAATATTCATACGTTTTTACGATTGATATTTCATGAAAAAGTCATTCAATCCTACTAATATTATAAACGTCAAAGTTTGTATGGATGGGTGGAGGTTTGTTACTCCCTCACGCAATAACTACTGAACGGATTTGGATGAAATTTAGCATAAAGATGGTTTATAACCAAGATTAACATATAGGACACTTTTTATCCCGATCTTCCCACGGGATCGAAACTTATGCGGGTAAAACCACGGGGTGTAGCTAGTAGGATTATATGAACTTAGAGGGTTGTATTGATGATCTTAATTATTATAATGCTGTAGATACACACATCAACACTGTCTAGGGATATTTTGGATTTACTCAATTTACTCAAAATTTATTAAAAATAACATACAGCATGCATATATTTTTATAAGGCCCATTTATCAGACTATACTCCAGAATAAAAGAAAACTATTTTTTTTGCGTAAACAAATTTTTATTCAAATAAAGAAAAAACGTGAAATAATGGTAAAACTAACAATGAATGTGTTTCTCAAGAAAAAGTGAAAAATAAGGAAAAATGAATCTGTTTTTAACAGTTATGTGAAAAATCAGTAGTCAGTAAAACACCCCATGACGTTAATAACGGTCCTGCAACGGTTTTTCATGCTTTGGATTAAGTTATCCAAGTCTTGCTGCGGTATATTGTCCCAGGTCCGGTTAAGATGCAAATAAAGTTGCTCTTCCGTCGCAATGTTTGCAGGGAAATTCCTCAAAGCCCTTCTTTGGAGCATGTCCCACGCGTGTTCTATGGGGTTTTAGGTCAGGCGATTGAGCGGGCCAGCCTAAGACCAATACGTCGTGCTCCTGCAACCAGCTCGTCACCACTCTCGCTGTGTGCGGACGGGCGTTATCGTGCATGAGCGTGAATTCTTGGCCCATTTGTAGTCGATGGGGGTAGATTATTGGAACTAGCACCTCGTTACGGTATTTTTCAGCCGTCATGGTGTTTCTGATCCAAACGAGGTCGGTTCTTCCACCAACACGAATTCCCGCCCAAACCATAATTGTCCCGCCGTGGTATGAATTGACTTCCTGAGGATGTTGCAGACGGCTCTTACGACCAGGAACTCGCCAAACACGTACTCTACGTGTATCGGGATGGAAACCGAACCGGGACTCATCGGTAAACAGCACTACAAACCACTGGTTATCTTCCCAGAGCAAATGTTCACGAGCCCACTCTAGTCGTCGTCCACGATTTCCTCGGCGTAGTGCTGGAGTACGAAGCGGTCTGCGCGCATGAAGGTTAGCTTCATGCAATCTTCTCCTTACAGTTTGATCACTCACAAGCAACTGGTGCTCTGACTGGAGCCTCTGAACCAACTGCATGGCCGTAACATTTGGTTGTCTTCTCGCGGCAACTTGCAAAAATCGGTCTTGTCGTTGAGTGGTTATGCGCTTCCCGCCTGGGTGTCTTTCAGCCACATCACCAGTAGCACGATAACGTGACCATAACCTTGATATCACAATTTGTCTTGTTCCAATCTCCTCAGCAATACTCCGTTGAGTAGCCCCAGCTTGGAGCATACCTACTGCCCTTAACATTTCCTCTCTCGTTAAATGGCGCCGCTGCATGATGCACACAATAACATTAATTCGAAATTAACCGATAACTTGTTATAAAACTTAAATTTGACACAAAAAAATAGCCAAAAACTACTGTAGGTAAATGAAGCCTTCGGACTTCGCTACCATTATGCCGCGTAAATCTTTTGTTTTTAATTTATTTTTTCAAATTCAAATTTAGAATAGTTCAAAAAGGTTTACAAAATAAGCTTTCTTCAAAAGAATTTAAAACTGGCCAGTATTTTTTGAGTTATAGAACTTTATACAAAATATCCCTAGACGGTGTTGATGTGTGTATATACATACTTGTTACGCTCGCAAATCATATTTTGTTCAACATACAACCTGACGCTGACCTGCAAATTGCAAAAAACGTAAGAAAAATGGAATTTCGCACGCTACCTTAACGTTTTTGTCATTAACAAAATGATTATTGTCATCTCCTTTTTTATTTTATTTTCTTCCTAGCCCGACTTGTTTTCACAGAGTGTGTCTGTGAAAACAATTTTCTTCTACTTAAATAAGAATTATTTTCCTTTAAGCCTCCAAAGCCGGGAGGTTATTCAACCGGAGTATCCCCAAGGTTCCTACTTATTCCAATTAAGCAAGAAGAGGGCGAGAGAACTATCTTTTAAGTTAATTAATACTTACGTTCAATTATTTGTATGGTCTGTTAGTACAGACCATACAAATAATTGAACGTAAGTATGTCGCTGGCTCATGCTCATGCTCTCATGAAATTAAATTCTTTCCCCACGAGTTTTATTGACAGACTTATTAACATTGATCGTGCCTAAATAATAACAGCCGCACGGGTAAATCTTCAAGGTTAAGCAACGCTTGCCGGGGTCGGTCCGTGGATGGGTGACCATCCATTAAATATCGAGACCCCTCCTTACCTCGGAAAGCACGTTAAGCTGTTAGTCTTGGCTGACATTCGTAGATCTTTGACAGTCGTTACGGGTAGTCAGAAGCCCGAAAATATGACAACCAGTCTTACCAAGGGTTGTCGTGTTACCTAGTAACTGGGTTGTGGAGGTCAGATGGCAGTCCCATCATGTAAAATATGACAACCAGTCTTATCATGTAAAATATGACAACCAGTCTTACCAAGGGTTGTCGTGTTACCTAGTAACTGGGTTGTGGAGGTCAGATGGCAGTCCCATCATGTAAAATTCTGGTACCTCTTCAGTTGCATCCTGTTAGTCTGGATCAGATAGGCAGTCGCTGCCTGTAAAACACTGGTATTTGGCTGCATCCGGTTGGACCCCAACAAAGTTGAGAAAAGACGTTGCAGACGTATTGACTTATTAACATTGACGGAACGGGACGGGACTAAATTACACTTTGATTCCATTTTAATATCGCTAATGCGCAAAGGACCACTTCATAAAATACCAAGCTTAGCTAGTCTAGTTATTCTATTTAGACATGTGTTGGTTCTTCATTACATAGATGCCTCGGAGATAGCTTATTAAATCAGTGATTTGTTCGCTGTTTCTATGTCTTTTCAGTTTCGGTCATTCTTTTTTATCCTAAGACTCATCTATCAACATATTGTGTAGCTTTCATATAATTTCAACATCACTTTCAGCCGTACATGTAACATTAAATAGCAGAGTTTTATGATCATAGTAATCTACTTTTACGAGTCAGTCAATGTTTGCCCTCGTTTCGCGCTTTCAGTAATATTTTTAATCAACATCTCTCGGGAATTAATGTGGACTTGCTGTTTTCATTTCGTACGATAAGCCAAGCTGTAAATGGGAATGTGGTGCCGAAACCTTTGCTTTTAATGTGATTTTGACGTGTTTTTTCTAATTACACGAAATATGTACATTCGGATTATAAATGATTATAATTTACAGAATAACGTTATTTATTTAACAATAAATATGACTTTTTATTTTAGGTATTTTGTAAGGAAAAACAAACAGTAGTATAACTAAACTAATATTATGAAGAGAATAGATTTATTTTTTGTATGTTACGAAGCTGGAGGTCATGAGGAGAGGCCCTTTGCCCAACAGTGAGATAATGCAGGCTAACAGTGTTAGTAACAGTTTGTTACGCTTTCCCGCTAAAACGGCTGAACAGATTTGGATAAAATTTGGCACATAGGTAAACCATGACCTGGATTAGGACATAGGATACTTTTTAAATTTAGATATTCTCACGGGTTCAATACTTTGCGGATGTAACCGCGGGGCATAGCTAATTAAAAATAAATGTAAATAATTTAACAATACACTTAACAAATAATATACTACCCACTACATTTTGCACAGATTACAACTTAGATATTTAGTAACTGATGGCAAACGTTACTGTAGTCATCTGTAGACTTGAAAGCACTAAGCTTTAATCCCTCTAATTAATTTAGGTAAAGCTTGCTTATCTTTTCGCCTTTTGGCATTAAGATAAGTGGATAACATAAATTTTGCCTCTTCAAACCAACGCCCAAACCTACACTTCACCCTATTTCGAACATCATCGACTTGTTACCTTATTTCTTCATACCTGTGCTGTTTGTATTCAACATTGCATTACATAATCAGCCTACAATGTTCCCACTGCTGGGACACAGGCCTCCTCTCGGTGAGAAGGAATAGGGCGTAACCCACCACGCGGGCCCAGTGCAGTGAGATGTCATATGTCTTCAATTTTTTGGCTCTAGGACATGCCGGTTTCCTAACGATGTTTTCCTTCACCGTTTTGAGAGCAGTGGTGATGAAATAATTTATATAAAGTAAAGCGCCTGTCTGGGTTCGAACCTACGACCTACGACTCGTAAGCTGCGACAGTTACGACTCGGCTACCACAGCTCCTCTTTAGGAGCTGTGTGTTAAGCGTCTAAGTACTCGTCTGCATCGCAGTCATCCGGATAAGTGCTCAGAAAAACTGGCAGCATTGCCACGTTGAATGCCAATGCTAATTCTTTGCCCAAAACCCTCTGGTCACGTTGATTAATATTATTATAAAACACATAAAATTCTAAAGAATTTACACACTTCGCGGACGTCGTTCCATGTCTGGCTTGACAGTTGTGCCTTGACATCCATCTTTGAAGCGACCGCGACGTAAGAAAATGTGTCCACACGCAAACTAAAATCTAAACATATGCCATGTTTCTGACGTTTTAAATCGAAACTACTTCACCATTTTCAATCTATTTGATAAATGTACACAATTTTATACCCTAGTGCGGGCCGAGCCACTAGCACTTCAATCCAATCCCACTTAGCCAAGTTTGGATCTACAATATTTACACGCAATCGCAGCCGACGTGGCGTTAAACGAGCGGTGTACTACAAACACTTTTTATAACATCAAACCTTCTCACCTGTATTCCCCGAACGGGTTGGCAGATGTGCATGGTCATTTAGTCATTTATTTCTTAACAAAATACATTGTGTAGAAAGTCTTACATTATAAAATGGTACAGCCACATTTCGCCGGTTTTGATGGAGCGCCACGTAAGAGACGACGTGCCTATTGCCAATCTATACTCATATTAAAGCTGAAGAGTTTGTTTAAGCAAGTTTCACTAAGCGAAAACGAAGTAATAGCGTGGGCAGGCGATGCGATACGATGCGGTGGATCGGGGGTACAAGAAATTTCACGCGGATGAAATCGCGAGCAGAAGCTAGTAACTAAAATAATCCTAGTTCCTACTAATATTATAAACGTGAAAGTTTGTATGGATAGATGGATGGATGGATGTTTGTCACTCTTTCACGCAAAAACTACTGAACGGATTTGGATGAAATTTGGCATACAGAGAGGATAGTTTTTATCCCGATACCTATTCCCACGGGATCGAAACTTATGCGGGTGAAACCGCGGGGCGCAGCTAGAAAATAAATAAAAAATTTATTCAGTTCAGAAAAAATTCGGAGCATATTACACAATAACTAGTAACAGATTACATAGAAGCCATAGGTGCTAGGTTTTTTACAAATGCCCTGGATCCCACACTAGGATACCCTGTGTCGTGGGGTCCAGCGTGTCCCCAAGTAAGGCAAATATTTTTGACAGGTGACAAATCCAGACCCCCGGGCTGCTGCTGCGAAATTACATTAGGAATAAAAAACCCCTTGCCCGATTCAGGGACCAAAGGATCACCGAGCGTGCTCGCTCCGTTGCGCTTGCAATCAGTCGAACTAAGGACCGATTGAAAATGTTTTTTTTTCGGCCGAAAATTGCCGTACATTTGCTCGGACTATTCCGAACGAGGCAATCTACCAGGCTATGGTAGTTTTTATAATCATTGTAAAAATACTTTATAATTACCGCAAATAAATGATTCTTGATAGAAAAGTCTGCTGGCCTTGGTCGATGTAGCCGATTTCCTGCATGATCGATACAACCACGTGGTGCAGTTGTTTTGTTTTTGCTGTCGAAATGTCTAGATCTTGTCTAATGTGCGTATTAGAATAAGAAACTGGTTTTTCATAGGAAGTTGGAGTTTGTTATGGTACTTGTGTCTTGGCTTGTTTTTGCGTAAGTACATAGTTTGTTGTTCGCGAATTTAGTTAATTGTGAATTCGTAAGTGAATCTTCTTCGTTGATAATTAATTGGTGACTGATGTATTTTCTTAATCGGGTTTATCTTATAATTGACATTATTAGGTATGCAAAAACCCAACCAGCCTCAACGTTGAAGGATAGATAGATAGATAGATAGAATACTCTTTATTGTACACCATACAAATTACAGAAACCTAAGTATATAAAATTTACAAAGGGTGACACAATGGGCGGTCTTATCGCTAAGAGCGATCTTTTAAAGACAACCTTTGGATGGATTGAAATGAAGGAGAGACAAATATAGGTGGTAGTCTGTGGTGTACCATTTACATTATAGAATTAATATATATACATATAGTATATTTTACTCGTCTAAATAAATATATACATATAATAATAAACATGAAACAAAAGCAAAGAAAAAAATTATAATATAAAAATAAATAAATAATAATAAAATAATGATATGAAATGATAATGAAATAATGATGATGGAGAGAGGAAGTGCTTGTGTATCATAATTTTGAAAGCGGACAAAGATTGAGCACGCCTTACCGACACGGGCAAGTCATTCCATAACCGTACTGCTTGAACAGTAAAAGATTTGTCAAAGAAACGGGTGGAATGCATCGGCATCTCTAGTCTCAGGTCAAGGAAAACATCGTGAGAAAACCGGCATGTCCCAGAACCAAACATTCGAAGGCATGTGACATCTACCAACCCGCACTGGGCCCGCGTGGAGGATTCCCGTCCACTTCCTCTCACCTAGAGGAGACCTGTGTCCCAGCAGTGGGAACATCACAGGCTGATTATGTATGCAAACAATGTATGTAGTAGGTATGCAAACAATGCATTATGTCTGAACTATGACTGTTTATTAGAATTGTTATTGGATTTGTGAAACGGACTTCAATGAAATACATAAAATCAAATTTAAACATGACAAACTTGTCATGAATCTCTTAATCTTTTCCTCGAGAACAGAAAACGAACTAATTTCAGAAACAGCGGACGTAATCGTAATCAACATCTAACGAGAAGACAGCTCTAATCTCCCGACCTACCTCAAAAATCCTGTCATTTATGTACTGGCCCACCCCGACCAACTGTGTATTGAGGTTAGCTACAAAGTTAATGGGAGCAAAAACTTTATCAACGTCAGATGCAGGACCGATGCCGATTTGATAGCGGTCTCAAGGTTTTTGCTCACGGAAATTTAATGGTTTAGCTTGGTTTATGTCAATTAAATCAACGCAGCTTATCGCTGTCCTGCTGGACATAGGCCTCTCCCAGGCTGCGCCACAACACCCTGTCCTCCGCTTTCCGCATCCAGTCCGTCCCAGCAACCTTCTTTAGGTCGTCCGTCCATATAGCTGGGGAGCGTCCCACACTACGCTTGCCGATACGCGTTTATGTAGCTGTACAGTATTCAAATCAGGTCGCGTACTAGATCACAACAGTTGCCGACGGTTTTACTCACACCTTTGGGATACTCCAATATGTCATCAACATCACTCTCCTCCCCGTATCTCAATTTATTTGGGGTTGGCTCAACATGGCTTTTTCTTCCATACTTCTATATTAGTCGTCATCTCGGTAGGTCACCCCGATAATATAGATAGACCTGTCTATATCTGTGTTACCCCCATTCGAACCAATATGCATCCTCCAATATGTATCCGGACAAAAAGTATCCTATACGTTAAGTCCGGTTACCTGTCTTGTTGGCGTACCTTTAGAGTAAACATCCAAATCTCTCAAAAATTACGTCAGTCAAATCACGTTAAAACGTAATTATTTAAGAAACATCCAAAATTTCACATTTATAATTTTGTAAGTAGGATCTATTATTCCATCGTGTTCTTGGAAAATAGTGTTAAAGAATTTATAAAAGCAAATTTTGTTGCCTCTACAACAGTGTGCACAAGGCCCTTCCTGCACCTCAAACAGTTTAGACTCACAACAGCTTTGTTGTCACAAGCCTTTTGCTTGAGCCAATTGCTTCGTGTTGCTACCAGGCTCTATTTTTCTCGGTTCCATATAAAACGCTGAAATAAACTTAGCTTACGATACAATAACTACCTTAAGCGGTTAAAAACCTTTCCTACATCCGAGATATTGCCGGGGTGGGACGCCCTAGTAGGACATATATTAACCTTATTGCTAATGTTCTTCAGAAAGTTCAGATGCGAAGTACTCGCAACCGGCGTGCGTGTCCAGAAGGCCAATTCCCATAATTAAAAACGTTCAAAATCTAGTCGCAATCTTATCACGGCGACAGTCAACGTCAAAAATGTAGGGAAATTAGAGGTATTTTTGACAGATTGAGACTGAGATCAGACTATGAACATTTTTTAAATGACGAGAATTACCCCTCGGATGTATGAACGTAAACGAGGCAAAAGGAGAATGTAAGGATCGTAGCAGGTGGCGTTTTGTAGTTTCTGCCTACCTTCCCATGGGAAGAAGGCGTGAGTTTACGTACGTCTATGTGTCCGAGATAGTTCGAAAATTGCCACAAATGAAAGTAGTTCTAGGTGTTATATCATACCTGTACAAAGCTCTTTTCCCATTCCCATAAGAGATTGCTCCATCCCGATACGAAAATCTATAAACCCCTAAATCCATTCCTCGATATAATTTGCCAAGCGCCAGACATACCTACCGGACGTGTCTTTTATCAATATCCCATCTGGCTAGCAGCCCCCTTGCCTCCCCGGATGTCGGATGAGATCCCTCGCGTTCTTTGTGTCCAGATATAGCATCCGCTTTCTAAAACGTTTTCTTAGATATATGAGCCGCGATGTTTGGCGCCTCGGAGCATGTATCAATTTAATAAAAAGGTTTATTTCGGTCCTGCTTTGATATACTGGCTTTATTCACTAGCTGTTTATTATCCTGGAAATATAAACTATTCGAGGAGAACATTCTAGTGTTTGGTTGAGCGAGATTTAAATTTTTGAAATTGCTGCCTTTAGCACTTGCATTTGGTATTTCTCTTTCAAATTGCTGTGTTGATTTATCGCTAGACTTTAGCTTATTCTGCTAAAACGTGTATTTACTAACCGATTGTTGATTTATGAATCATGCAGCACTAGATACAGGCTGATTTGTTGGTTATTGTACCGCACAAGTTATGATAGTCGTCAATTATAATCGGATTACTGCGGCTCTCGCAAGACGTGGTGTGGCCCACCTCGCGACTTAACACAATTATGATCTTAATCAGTTTGTGCTCCGTCGTCTTCAGTTTAGACTGAAACAACACAATTTCTGTGGGATTCGAAACAGATGGAAAGCCAGGGAAGTTGGGAAGGTATACAAAGTTTTGACGAAGGCAGTGACAGTTTAAAACCAATTCCAGATTTTCCTTTCATTCACCCGTCCACCTGCAAGTAGCGGTTCCAAACAAATGAATGATTCCCTCGACTCATCAGGGCACAAAGCTATTCAGTGTACCGTCGTTTAATCATAGACAATGAGCGTGCTAAAAGCAACTGTGCGTTGTAATGGCCGCTTTTGTCGTACTACAAATAAGGCTCTGTGTTTGTGCAACAATATTGTCATGATAATATGTTTTTTCTGCGTTTACACGACGCGGTTGTCTCTGACACAAAAACATGTTTTTCTTTTGTTTTTTAATGACGTGTTATTTCCTTCTTGGTTTCATAAAAACGGTTATGTTTTGGCTATTTCGACTTTGACCCCTTTAGGCCTCGTTAAATCGAATGGCTTCGTTTAACTTGGGTATGATCAAAGATTAATGTGACTATAACATGTAATGAACCCTTTTAAAGTCACCATCCGACTTAACCTATAGCACCTAAAGTTATTAACGTCTTTATGTAACGTTTAACGTGCTTAATGCTGGATTTAGCTGGTGCTCGACCGACGGTTAGCACTAACATCGATGGCGTACCGATTTATCTGCGGACTCCCTCGCGCTCGCTGACGGTCGGTGCTACACTATACACGGCCATTTATCTGCGGACTCCCTCGCGCTCGCTGACGGTCGGTGCTACACTATACACGGCCATTTATCTGCGGACTCCCTCGCGCTCGCTGACGGTCGGTGCTACACTATACACGGCCATTTATCTGCGGACTCCCTCGCGCTCGCTGACGGTCGGTGCTACACTATACACGGCCATTTATCTGCGGACTCCCTCGCGCTCGCTGACGGTCGGTGCTACACTATACACGGCCATTTATCTGCGGACTCCCTCGCGCTCGCTGACGGTCGGTGCTACACTATACACGGCCATTTATCTGCGGACTCCCTCGCGCTCGCTGACGGTCGGTGCTACACTATACACGGCCATTTATCTGCGGACTCCCTCGCGCTCGCTGACGGTCGGTGCTACACTATACACGGCCATTTATCGTCAGCGTCTTGGTAGCCATTGACATTTTATAGCAGTAAAATAATCCTGTCCGTGTAGGTACCAAGAATGGTGGTCATGGCAAGATATCATGTCATATATACCATTCAGAAAGTTAATAAGGAACGCCCGTTGCTTATATCAAGGAGGTTAAGTGAGTCATCGTGACAAATGTCGACAGTGAGAGAAAAAGTAACTGAAATTTAAACTGTAATGTCTGAATCAATCGTCCATGTGGTTTTGGTCGACTAGATGCGGCAATAACCGCTTCGTCCGAAGCATACTGGCAATCTAACTGCACACATTAAAGCTAACCGCATACATCCGAAATGAACTCACTAGTGGCGATAGAGCAACTCTGCATCATCATTACGCACGGCTTATTCTTAATGTGTTGCATGCAGTGAATACCGGTATGTTACTTGTCGCATCTATAGCGAGGAATATGGGTAGCTGAGTACCTTATATTTTGGGGGTTTTATACTTTCTTTATGTGTAAACGGACCGCCCGGTCGGTCTCGTCGTCGCAAGCGCGACAGCTGACCGTGGGGTCCTGGGTTCGATTCCCAGGTCGGCTAAAGTGTTACGGGGTGTTTCCATAGGATTTTTTTAATAACAGCCCGGAGTTTGGAAGTTGGCGGTGTGATACCCCCGTGCCTCGGAAAGCACGTTAAACCTTTGGTCCTGCGCCTGATCTCTCTCCGGTCGTGTCGGATTGCGTGCCGTCCGATCGGACTGTGAGAGTGACGCAACAGGAAGTGCACCTGTGTCTGCCCAAACGCTTGCGCACTATAACATCTCCCGCGCCGAAGGGTAGTCTCGGTTGAGATTGGCTACCATGGCCGAAATACGATCTGGAGGGCTATTATGTGGAAACTATGATTACAAAGGTTTGTTTGTTGAATGTTTTCAGATTCAATATTTATGTGATTTTGTACATAATATTCATCAATGTCAATGTGGAGGCTAGGCTTTCATTTTTCCTATCTTTTCTTTTAATCCGAGGTGAAAGGATCTGGATGTGTGAAAAGCTGTCCCCCAATACACCATGAGTTGAGCAAGACAATGTTACATCGATAGTTAAGTGTGTGTCTGTAAGGCTTTCAACATTCAGAGAATTTGAGTCCCGGAACGGAAGACAGGGAAAAATCGCACGTAATGGAAGCTTCCCGCTTCGTATAAGTCAATGATGTATCGTAGTCCCGGAAATTGAATCGGGAATTCCGGACCGGAGCTCCTGATGACATTCAGGATGTAAGCAGCCTGTTATATGGTGGTTTAAAAGCAATCGGAAAAGTTTCCAAATTGCCCGACACTTAAGAATACTGACAATGCAATATTCTGATTACACTTAGCTCAAACGTCATTCGACTAAGGTACCTACACTGTTGTACTTAAACATATATGTAACTAGCTTCCGCCCACGACTTCACCCGCGTGGTATGTCGATAAAAAGTAGCCTTTGTCCTTCCCCAGGGATCAAAATATCCCAATACCAAATTTCGTCAAACAGCCGTTTCGGAGATTAGCCGGAACTAACAGACAGGCAAACAGACAAAAAAATTGAAAATATTTTTTTTTTGTTATAGGTAGGGCCGTATATATTGTGTACATTTTTTGTTGTAGGTTCTAAATCAATAAATAAAATAAAAATTTACCCTCATATCATATCATTTATTAAAAAGCTGTTATTTTGCCAAACACATTTCAATTTTATTTATTTATATTGTAGTTTTATATTTATTTAGATAGTTTGATATAGCACCCCATAAACGTATTTCATAGCTGATAATCCGAGCTGTTCCTTCCTTACCTCCAGACCAGGCATTAAAAGCAAAGCAAGTAAACTCAGCTGTATCTTGAAATTCCAACTGAAATAACTCCATCTTTCACACAAAAGTGTTCAAACTTTTCAATTAAAACCTGCCTCGGCAAAGTTACTACACTTGGCAAAGTTGGACACTTCCCATACGTCTTGCAGTCCGTGGTTATGATTCAGGCGACTTCACGACCGTTCGCAGGGGTGCATGGCATTAGCTGAGGGTGCGTTGCCCTCTGTAAGTGACTCATATTTAGACGGGGTGTCGGAGTAAGTTAGAAGGGATGGCGGCACTGGTGACGTGTGACTCGTGAGTCAGCTTCGGGGGTGTATGGGGATACTCTAGACTATAGTAAATTGGGGGATGACTAGACGGCCACGTTAAGCTTTCGTTCCCAATGCATTTGTTTCAATAAAACCATTTATAGGCACTTTGGAATTGTTTTTCTGGGCGTACGTACGGCTACACATCAAGCTATACATAACCAGTATAAGCTCACTTCTGATTGTACGAAAAACCGTATAAAAAAATTGTATACAATGTGAGGTCAGCTAAAACTGGAAATTAACCTTGATGTGTCACTGTGTGTACCTTAAACTTGAACTTCTATCTAAATAAGAGGGTAGAAAGGAGGCGAGCTGTGAGGGGAAACTGCTAAATTCGATATCTTTTTTAACGAAAACTAGCAGTTGTCCGCTATAGGCCTGAGTGATTTCATGATCCTTGAAACACATTTATTCAGAATCAAGTTACGTTACATTAGAATTGTAAACTCCATTCATGCAAGCACTAGTAGGTATTGTGTTACATTCATAATTCTTTCCGGTCTGCCTTTACAAGTTTCATTCAACAAAATTTTCTTCGCATATACTTTGAATGAAAAATAAACGCTGAACCAAGTTTTCAACTTCGTTGCTTTATAAAAACAGGTATTTATTGCTCCTTTCTCATTTAATACTCCGTGAAGTGTTCGTAACTTTGCCAAGTTGTGCTAAGTTACTCTTCTTAGTTGTCATCAGTTAGGTCCACCGTCCACAATGCTACTCAGTGTTAACGTGTTTTAAAAAACTCAAATCACCAATGCGCAGCCAGAAGGGTAATTGCTTAAAACACTATCAGTAGCAATGGATTTCAATTTGACAGTTCAACAACATTCATTGTGTTATTTACGTTGTTCAGTAGACAGATTTTTCGAACATATGAAGCAATGGATCAGCAGTATCCTTCCAAGTGATTCAGATTAGGATTTATAGTGTGTAACGCAATTAGAGTGCAGTATGTCACAGCAGACTGGACATGTCCACTCAATCTGTGGTTCTTTCCTCAAAAGATCATTTCAGACTCCAATCCACATGGTCTTCACATGATCTGGTCAACATGATGTGTAGTCTTTAAAAGAGACTATGAACTCGGAGTTTGTTTCAGCCTTTCTTCTCAGAGTAGTCAGAAAGGAGCGCTGACCTCATCTACTTTTTAAAATATGATTGACGTGTAAAAGGGTTCTTACAAACCTTTCAGAGATAAAACCATTTATCGATTAGCACTAGTATTTCAATGGCGATCCGTACACTATGCGAATTCAATCAATCAACTCAGCCTATCGCAGTCCACTGCTGGATATGTCCAGCAGTGGACTGCGATAGGCTGAGTTGATTGACTATGGTCCTCTCCCAAACTGCGCCACAACACCCTGTCCTCCGCCTTCCGCATCCAGTCTGTCCGTGCCACCTGACCAAAGTTACTACTAAGGCATTATTAGCTAGTTTGTGATTGGTTGCGTTGTGTACGGACTGCCATTGAAATCCTAGTGCTGTGACATTATGGCTAAATGGCTCCACATTGTTGATTCGAGTTTGTAACTGGTTACTTTCAAGTAGCACCGTGGACGATCACCCTTACTCCCTTAGTTCTTATTCAGTTATGGTCTCCATGTTGCAAGTTTTTCTGATTGTAGTGAAGTTACCCGCTGCCGCTTATAACTTGCGTAGTCGTGGCACATTGAAGTTTACAGTCGTCTAAGGTAATAAAGCGTTTATGACTGCCGACTGTTAGTCGCTTTGTGGTTGTCGTGAAGTCACCTGACTGTCCTGAAGGAATAGGGGAGGGGGAGTTTAATGAAGATGTAGAAACAATGTAGTATTCATAATATTATTGTCCCTAGGGTTGTCAGTGTGTCGTAAGTTCCTTATGTGGAAGGTAGGGACGGTTCCTAAGGGTATAGATGATTTCACCACTGTATTGCTAAAAATAAGACGTCATATTTTGGTCTAGTCTCTAGACATCGTCTGAAAATATTCGGTATAATAAGTTTCATATCATTCCCTTGTCCTTATCCCAGTTCATTTGGGGTCAGGACAACAGTCTTTTGATGATGAATGATGATGATTTTGTCACTCATTAAGACTTAATTAGAGACAAAATGTTTTAACAACATTTTTGAACCGTCTATTCTAGTCTTTCACAGTTAATAAAAATACATCCAAAATTAATTCAGGTCTAAAATAGCTTACGTCGTGTTACCCTAAATTCTTGATATCTCCAACAAACTTCAGCTTAAGCACGTCCACTTCCTGCCAAAACTTCAAGAATAACTAGACACCACGTTGCCGCGTTGATCTTAGTCCATAAAGGTCAGTTTTTGCTTCTAGGAATATTATTGCTGCTTGTCTAAGTTATAGCCACTCCGCCTCTTCACATAATTCATTCGAAACAGCGGCTAGACGCAACGTTGGAATTACAAGAAATATAAAAATGGTGGGAGCACCTGCATTAAATAAGCTGCCACTAAGTTAGCCCAAGTACGCACGGGCGATTTTTGCCGGCGGCGATTTTTTTTCGCGCACTGGATTTTCAACGTACTGCGCAATACCGAGAATTGAAAAACCAATGCGCGATAAAATCCTGCCCCGATATTTTTCCGTCCGTGCGTAAGCGATCGTAGGCCGGTGTTTCGTAGCGCAACGTAGCAAAAAGCGAAGGCACTCAAAAAAATTGTAGCCCCTACCGCGTAGCGACGCCTACGATTTTTCGTAGCGTTTTTTTTTCTACGGTGCTACGAGTGCTCGCTTTAAGATGTTTGATCAGAGGGGCAATTCTCGTATTTTTAAGAATTAGAATTTATTCATTTTTAAGAACGTTCACAATCTGATCTCAGTCTCAATCTGTCAAGAATACCGTAAATAAAAATGTTCAAAATCTAGTCGCAATCTCATCTCAGCTATAATCAATGACAAAAACTTGTCAAAAATGTAGGGACATTAGAGGTAAGTATTCTTGACAGATTGAGACTGAGATTTAAATGCGAACGTTCTTATAAATATGGGAATTGGCCCTTTGATCAATTCTATGATCGGGCTAGGCTACGACTTAAGCAACAATTAAAGTTTTCTTCCATACAACTTTTCGCCTGAAGAGTTTTTCTTAAAACTACCCTGCAGTATAACCGCAGCCTTGAAAGTAGCTATAAACCAGTCCGCTCCCAGACGCCTTGTGTTAGCGGCGCTTTAACTTTTGTTCAACGCGCTCCGCACAAAAATGTGGCACCTGCATACCACAGCTGGCACCGCTGGACAGGGATGATTTACTATTAATTAACACGTTTTCTGTTGAAAACATTCTTACAGTTCTTAGCGAGGGTTCCTACTTTGTGGTGACGATTTTTTACCGTTAGCTGACTGACACTTCCTGGATAGTTATTGAAAAATGACGTCACACTATAAGTAAAATTATCACGGACAACGTTTAATCCTACAGTGGTATATGTGAACTGCTTCATCTATACATGTAGATATGATTATAAATAAAAGTCACTTTTCGTGTCCGTCTGTGTGATGATGATCAAAATCCGTTGCGGAGTTTCATGTGGTTTTCACCATCATTTAAAGAATTTTTTCTAGAAGGTTTATGTGTATAATAAATTCATGTTTAACTTACATAAACGTAGTAAAGAAATCTCGACGTTTTGTTTCGTTGTATTACAAACAAGGGCGGGTCGCTAGTTTAAATATAAAAGCCAAGATACTTTGAGCAGTGAGAACACTCCTTAGTGTAATTATGTATTCAGTAAACTATGTAGCAGACGGTGTAAGTTAAACCAGGTTTTTCTTCGGTAACCACGTCAACACATGCGGTTTTTGTGCATATACTTGATGAGATTTTAATGTCTAAGTGTTTTGGTAGTTAGAGGGTTCATGATAGGCTAATATTTTGCAGAAAAACACCTGGTTTATATTTTATATTGCACTTCATCGTAGCGTATCGATGGCAAAAACTTTAAACATCTTTGGCCCAAAATTTACCTGCGCGAACACCGTTCACTGACGCAGTCATAAGATGATCATTGGACTTGGAACAGTTTTTGTACGTTTTATGTATTTTAGGACCAAAATGATGTAGCAGTATTTGCAAACAGTGACCTAAGGAGCAACTATAGTAGTCCTTTCATACATTTACTAGTAAAAAAGTGTCTAGACAAAACAATAAAGCCAACTACGGCAGATAAGAAAAACGTTTTTGTAAACCAATTTGAAAATTCAGGGCCAGGGTTTTACCGCGCTGATATAATATATCATGTAGATATTTCGCATGTCATAAAACCGACAATGTGTTGAAAGTATTTTATTCACTGCGACAAATAAAAATGTATAAGAAAGCAGAGGGTAATTCTTGTAATTTTAAGAACGTTCACAGTCTGATCTCATTCTCAATCTGTCAAAAACACGTCTAATTTCCCTACATTTTGACAAGTTTTTGACAATTGTTTGTCGCCGAGATGAGACTGCGACTAGATTTTGAACGTTTTAAATTACGGGAATACGGGCCCAGATGTGAGTGGACACGCCGGGATAGGATGCCACAGAAGGACATATAGTGACCTTATACTGACCCATCCAATACCCAGTGCAAGTGCGGTGCATCTGGTCAGACCATGCCCCACTTGCTGGAGTGCCCTAAGTGCCCGTTCACCTGCAGCTTGGATGATTTAATGAATGCCACTGATGCCGCAATCAACGTGGCCACCTACTGGGCTCAAAAAATAAAAAATAAGTATCGAAGAAGAGTACCATCGACACGAAAAGAAGAAGAATTGATGTAGTTCTTCAGAAAGGTCAGGTGTGTAGTACTGGCATTCGGCGTGCATGTATGACCAGCTAATAAAAAATAACTATTCACAACTATTAGACAGACTTCCAAATAAAAAATTACACATTTTAGGTACTCTGATTTGCCTAGTCTCCGACAGTATGACTGTGGGAAGAATTGCGGTCGTCTATTTGGTTTAAACTATAAAAAAAAATCGGATTTCTGATTTCTGAACAGCGTTAAGAGGACTCCGTCGATAACATTCATTAACGTTCGATCAGGCACGGGAGCGTATCGAATGTTTGTGAATAAATATGCTGATTTATGAACGTAAACGAAACAAAAGGACCATAGCAGGTGGCATTCTCTAGTTTCTGCCACCCCTATGTGGAGAATTCGTGAGTTTATGTATGTAAGTAAAAATGTAGCAAGATTAAAAGGGTACGACCTATAAGCTTTTCTTCATCGCGTTAGGCTTATGTAAAACAGCTGATAGAAAATACGACGGTTTTTGCACTACTTAAGGTTTTGTTTGTTGCTCTAAAGTGAAAATGTGGCGCCTGCATACAGTACAGACTTAAGCTGCCCCACTTTAAAGCACTATGATTTAACCCTGTTTACGTCGTGAAAAATGCTCAGGACGTGTTTGAGAACACGAGGAGGCGACGTGACAAGGAATTTTCTAGGCTTATTTGCCTCGATTTTTATTTATATCATCACTACTGCTCTTAAAACGGGGAAGGATAGATATCGTGAAGATACGCATGTTCTAGAACCAAAAATTTTATTTCGCTTTACAAAAAATGTATTAGCTTCAGAATATCTAGCCAAGGAATTCCAGGCAAGCATACCATGTAAAAATGGCTAGACTGTTCGGCTTATCACGAAGTCTCGATGCTATGTATAGCATGTCCTTCACATGATGTATATCCTATCGATAACAGACCTTGTTCGTACAGTCATGTATTATTAGCATGAATTACTTTAAACCATTATAACTTCTAGTTTATTAACGTCATTATCAGCCTATAATGTTCCCACTGCTGGGACTCAGGCCTCCTCTCGGTGAGCCATAACGTAGCCACCACGTGGGCCCAGTGCGGGTTGGTGGATGTCACATATCTTCGAATTTTTGGTTCTAGGACATACCGGTTTCCTCACGATGTTTTCCTTCATCGTTTTGAGAGCAGTGGGGATGAAATTATTCACACAACGTAAAACGTAACGTAACGTAAAGAGCCTGTCTGGGTTCGAACCTACGACCTGCAACTCGTAAATCGCGGCCGTGACCACTGCTCTTCATTAACGTAGATTAGTTTAAAAGTAGCGGAAAGATCTATTCTCTTAGTAAACAGATAAATTGCTGTAGTTTCTCCTGTGGTCAACGTATTCCGATTAAGTACTTATTTATTGTTAAGGTCGATAAATATGGTAGTCTCACAAATTCTTTGAAGAAGCCTATGTTCAGCATATAACACCGGGACACCCGATTCCTGTTAATCGTCTAGGAGCAGTTCAAGATAAATCCCAAACTTTAAATGGATCTTGTACCAAAAGACAAAAAAGTAATTTCATTTTTAAACATTATATTTGTTAAAAACGTTAATAGACGTTTTCTAATAAGTACTGTAGAGGTGTTATAGCGAGCTAGAAGAGCCCCCTGAGGTAAGGGGAGGAATCAAACAACGGTACGACTCCTTTAAGATTATATTGTAAGAACGTACACATATTTCTGTCTAAATTACTACTCACTATTCTAAAACAAAAATCCTAATTAAAATATTTGACACTAGCTTGAACGTTCAAATGTCACCCGCCCTAAGTTATAGCCGGCCTGCACCATATGAGGTCGCCTTCGGCAGACTGCCCTGCCTGCCTTCTACCCTGTACATAGTTGAGGTGTAACTAGAACGTCGCTTTATCAGAAAGGAATTATCCTTACTCAAGCTACCATATGGAGCAGTTCCGCAAAGTAACACAGGTTCTGATAAATAAGCCATAAAGTGCTCAGGAAGTGAATGTAATCATTTGCAAATAATAATATTGTGGTTTGACCTCTTTTGCATGCTATCACGTTTGTTTTACTTGAAACTTTGAAAGGGTTGTCAGGAGTGCACTGGTTTTCGTTCACAGGCCTGGAAAAATATTATGATTTGTTATTTTCACATGTCATCCGCTAACCCGCACTGGGCCCGCTTACAGAGAGGAGGCCTGTGTCCCAGCAGTGGGACATTATAGGCGAATTATGCTTACACTGCGTTATTTTGCCTTTGGCCAACGATTGGTCTAAAACTACAGACAAGTCTTTTATGGCTTCGTCAGTTTTCAAATTATTTCCGTCTTCAAGTCACTAGCTTCTGTCCGCGACTTCGTTCACGTGAAAGTCGTAGGATACACAATATACTAAAATAACAGTCACACTCCCTCGGCTCGTGTCGCATCGCGTCGCCCGCGCAATTACTTCGTTGTGGCTTAGCGTTCTTTCTGATTTTTTTCTTTTTGCTTGGCCCCTAAGGGTCGTAGCGTAATAATGATTATAACCTTCTTCAGGAATTGTGCTATTAAATGCAAAAATATTTTACGACTGGTATTTCCACATTAAATTAACGCGTTCAAACAAATAAACTCTAGATCTAGTTAAATAGATGACACATAATAACCTTCTAAAGCTACGGCACTGAGCAGCCTATTGCATAGAAAACGATTGCTTGATAACAAAGATAAAAATAACATACACCTTTGACCATTTTCGAATTAACATCAGCCTAAAAAGCACAAAAGATATGCCTCAGAGCCATGTTTAAGTTGAAAAACACTGATATTTGTAAGCCCTATTTTATTCGTTACAAAATTTTAACATTGGCATGACTTTATATTCTGGAAACAGTAGTGTTTGTTAGAAGTCATTTTAATTTGTTTTCGCAAATGGCAGATAAATTTCCAAGAGACAGGCGTGATCAAAGTCAGCTCTGTCTGCATAGGAGTAGGACGGCACTTATGCGCAAAAGTGTTTTTTTGCATGGCTCCCATTATTTATAACTAGCTGCGCCCCGCGGTTTCACCCGCATAAGTTTCGGTGCCGTGGGAATATCGGGATAAGTAGTATCCTATATGTTAATCCTGGTTATAAACTATATATGTATGCCAAACTTCATCCAAATTCGTTTAGTAGTTTTTGCGTGAAAGAGTAACAAACATCCATCCATCCATCCATCCATACAAACTTTTGCGTTTATAATATTAGTAGGAAGTAGGATATATATGTTATCCAAAAGTTGGAGGGAACTAAATAATGTACGTTTGAAAAATCAACTAAAGTCATAGGTATTTATTTGTCAAAGCTTACTATAATATTAGGGGTTAAAGTATGAAATTGCCGATTTGTACTGAAAAATTGAAATTCGTTTTTTTTTTAATTTATCATATTTATTTAATCAAAATAATTACCATTATTATCTATACATTGCTGCCATCTAATAGGAAGGTAATTTATGCCTTTGCGATAGAACTCTCGTGATCTAGATTCGACAAACTGTGTGAAAGCATTTTGTACTGCCTCCTGAGAAGAAAACTTTTTATCACGTAGAAAATTGTCCAAATCACGAAAAAAATGGTAGTCCGTTGGAGCAAGGTCTGGCGAATACGGAGGGTGAAGAATGGTTTCTAATTGCAGTTCCTGTAGAGTTAAAACGGTTTCTCGTGCTGTATGAGGTCTCGCGTTATCATAGAGCAATAATGGTGAAGATCGATTCATGAGTCGGGGCTGTTTCACTGCTAGTTTTGCTATCATTGTTCGGAGTTCGGCACAGTAGACATCTGCCGTTATTGCTTGACCAGATCGGAGAAAGCTATAGTGAATAACACCATGCTGAGACCACCAAACAGTTACCATTACCTTTTTATTGGTAAGCTTTGCTTTTCCATCACGAAAGCGTTTAAACCAAAATCGCACGGTGCGTTCATTAGCAGTCCCCTCTCCAAACGCAACATTGATATTGCGAGCTGTTTCTGCCGCGTTAGTTCCGCGTCGGAACTCGTATTCAAAATTAACTCGAATTTTCGAAGTATCCATCTTTCTTGTCTAAGCTGAATAAAAAAAACAACTGAAAGTCGATAATCAAATGTTTCACATTTTTTAAAAGAAGAACTTCATAGGTACCATGTGAAAAAAGTTTCACTCAAAAATATCAAACCATGAAGGTTCTATGTCCATTCGAAGTACCTATTACAATGAAACGGCAATTTCATACTTTAACCCCTATTATTAACGAATTTCTGACAGATAAATATATTGCCATAGATTTTGATGCATTATTATTTTGTATTTATTTTTTCTAGTATTGACATTTATAATTTATTTTTGTTTACTAATTCACATTACATTAATGTTTTTGACTTGAAATTTATAATTAAAAATCATTATTGTTCATAATGCTAAATGCACGCCATACTAGGTGGCAAACATGTCTGATCTTTTTTTTAATGTTACCCTGCATGCATTTATATTCTTGTATGTGTACACATGTTTGAGCAAATAAATATATTTTATCTTATCCTAAAACCCGTTTTTTGGAGGAAATATAAATCACCCCGTTCAATAGTCTGCTTGCAGTCACTAATCTAACAAAGTTAACTCTGTTCTTGCCATGATGACCTGACATGCGAATCAATTTCATGGAAAAGGGCAACTCTGTGGCCTACTATCCTATCGTTGCATTTACGTTCAAGCTATTTTCGAACCATATAACCGCTTCAAGCGTAGGTCGCCACTTTATCAAATAGCCGCTTTGTCAAGCGTAGGTAGCGGTATGAATATCTAAAATTACCACTAACTTGTAATACTGACTACACAGTTCTTCGCAACATGCTTTAATTTCAGGGACTACTAATAAAATTTATATATTTTTAGGCTGGTTGTGGTCGCAAGTGGTACTGCTGAGCATGAGGTCCTGGATTCTAATTGCGTATCACAGTATCCATCACAATCTGAATCTTTTTGAAGGATATTACTAATCCTTCATATGTTCGAAAAATTTGGCTGCTCAACAAACTAAATAACGCAATGAATGTTGTTGAACTGTCAAAATGGAAGCCGTTGCTAGTTACTGTCGTACACAATTACCATTAATTATTGGGATTTATTGGATTATTGGATTCCCAGGTTGGCCCAAAGCGTTATTGGGTATTTTCATCAGGAATCTCCCCCGGAGTCTGGATTTGTTCCCGGTAGATGACAATAGGCTGGCATAACTGGCAAAATGTGGGTGTACTTTAGAGTGCACCTCTGCCTAACACTACGGGGATTACATGCGTGATGTCGTATTATTATGTTTTAGCCTCTATAATTTCGTCAAAATACTAGCGCAAGAATGATTGAAGTGGTGTGTCATATTTCATTCTCAATTTGCCATTATCGATACTTAGTCCCACGAGACAAGAGTTTCTATCGTCATAATGCTTCCAAAATTGCCGGTAACCTCACTTCGAAAAACAATACCCAAAGAAAAACAATTTTCATGAGTGCAATAAATAACAATTGATCGATCGTCCTCGAGGTAGACGAAAATATCCCCTTCTCAATGACCGTTGTCGTCCGTTGTCGCATGGCCGCAAGTTGTATAATTTCAGCCACAATGCCGCTATCAATGAGGGTTTTCTTTCATGAAAATTCACGCCACCATGACGCCATTTCGACAATTAATATAAAATACAGGGTCAAATTAAATTAGCTAGCTAAACTCCGCATACGAGATGGGTATATCTAAACATGATAAAACAAAAAAGAAGTTAATTTGATGACTTTTTTGTAGGCTCATCGACCGCAGTTAGGGTAGTCACTTGAAGTAGCAGTTTAAAAATCAACTTTTCATGGTGTAAACTTCATAGACATTATGAGTATCGATATCTCAAGAGGGCAAAACTGAAGAAAATTACTTTTTTTTTTTTCAATTTATAATTACTTTAAGTAACAAAACATCATGCGGTCACTGACACCAAAAAAAAAAATTTTTTTGTTTTTATTTTATAGAGTTTAGATATCGATACTCATTACGTCTGTAGAGTTTCACTCGCTAATTTAATTTCACACTGTATATGATGATAATCAACATTTACTCACGACTAAAGAAAATATAGGCGCTTTAACACTTTTGACAGGTGTTCGGACCTGACGTCTCAGCGCTACCTAGTGAACGTCATTTCAGAAAACCCGTATTCATATTTTTTTTTTTTTTACTAGCCTACGCTGGCCCTCTCCTAGGCAAAGACCTCCCTCCACTCCTTCCATCTTACGCTAGCCCGCGCAATTTTCTACCAGTTTTGACGGAACCTATCCAGCTCGTCCCGCCATCTCCTACGTGGTCTACCGCGACCCCGCCCTGTCGCAGGGCACCAGTTCTGTGCTTTTTAGCCCACAGTTTGTCCGGCATTGTCATAACTGGGAAAATTTAATCAAACTCGGTCTAAACTGTAATAAGGATCTGGTTCAATTTCGGGTGGTTTTAAGTTAAGACAGTTATGTATAACGGTCAGGACAATTCTTTGTTTTATCTTTTGAAAGAGTTTTGAGTAATTTATCATGGCTAAATCTTTCTTTATAAAGTTGTGAAGGAGGATCATTAAATTTTGTTATTGTTTTATTATTATTATTAATACAATGGTTGTTTTATTCATGAGTGACGAGGACTATTTATAAACTGGGCGTAATGTAAAAGCTTTTTGTGAGGCTGCTAATAGAACGCGTGTTACATAAAAACCTTGTCAATTCAAAAGTGCCTGCAACTGGTTTATTTGAAATAAATGCTTTGAGTTTCTCTATTTCCAAGATCCAGACTGACGTGTTCTAACATTCTGAACATAACCTCATATTCCAAACCAAAATTTATATAGCCTTTAAAACATCTAATTATAATTTTCATTTCCATTTTTGTAATATTTATATAATGTAATTGTACCTACGGATCTTGATATCTGAATCAAAATATTTTTAAATTATTTTTATTTAGCACAATCTTCTACAACGTTCTAAATCAGTGACAAGTACCTCGCCGTATTCGGAAGCCAAGCCTCATAAAATAAACGGCGGGTCATATTCTCTACATCCTGTGTTTAACCTTCTAAGCGGAATACACCACGTCCTCACATAACTCACGATTAATGCCGAGCATAACCGAGTATTGCCGAGACCCCACGCGTTTCCACGTGGGAAAATATGTTTATTATAACAGCCCTTTTATGCACTGCGGTGACCTTGGAACCTTTGCATGGTACTGCTGCTTGTTTAAAATATTGTTGATATTGCTTTTTAAGAGCAGTGTAACGGCCGCTTTTGAGTTGTAGATCCTGAGTTCGAACACAAGTGGGCACTTCATCTTTATCATCATCCACAGGTCGACTTCACCCACTGCCGAAGTTTCCAAGTTTCCAGGCAGGCACTTTACTTTTTGTAAATTATTTCATCACCAACGCTCTCAAAACAATAATAATAAACTTTATTCATTTCAGAAAAGAAGCACGGTACATAAAAAAAAACAAAACTGGTAGTAAATTACAATGAGCCTTTTTTTTTCTGGTTGGGAAGTCATCAAATATTTTTTTTATACAGTACTCAGGTTCTTAATTTGTATTTTTACATAACTTCAAATGTGTGCCTTACTTAGGAAGAGACTGGACCCCACGACACAGGGAATCCTAGTGTGGGATCCAGGGAATTTGTAAAAACTAGCACCTAAGGCTAATGGTAATTTAGGTGCTAGTTTTTACAAATTCCCTGGATCCCACACTAGGATTCCCTGTGTCGTGGGGTCCAGTCTCTTCCCAAGTTAGGCACACATTTAAAGTTATGTAAAAATACAAATTAAGAACCTGAGTACTGTATAAAAAAAATATTTATATAAAAAAAAAAAACTAACTAACTAAAATTATTATGATAACAAGAGGTTTAGGTGCTTTGACAGGGTGTGAGTGTGTGTATTACTGTGGTGTGTTTGTTGAGTGTGGGGTGTATGTGGGGTGTGTGGGGGAGTATGTGGTGAAAGGGCGCAGATATTATGTCTGTATGTGCAAAAGGTCTTCCGTTTGATCATAATTTTTGGGCAGCTATTTAAATATTGCATTTTTAC